>CM028912.1:18803333-20186666 GCA_016801845.1 Polydactylus sextarius | reverse complement strand
TCATAACTCCAGCCCCAGTGGGATCACGTCGACCTATTTGTCACTGAGTTCCTCTCTCCTTCGTCAACCTGCTCTCAAAGCTTCTGAATGTAACGACGGTTTGGTTTTAGACTGATGCGTCAACGCGTTTATAGAGTTTTTGGATTTAGGAAATGCACTTTCTCTTCCTCTGTGTTTCTCATATCTTCCACACGGCCTTTTAGTCAGTGGATCCTGGCTCTGCTTGAGCCTTCACATTTGTTAACATAAGGAGTTCATACATGTACGAGGAAATTTTCACATCAGAGTAAAAAAAAAAAATCCATCAAATCATCTACAATTTTGGATGAATTGTGTCATTTGGCTGGCCCAATGGTCATAAACCTGTAGTGTTTGGGTTGAATTCTGGTTTGAAAGCATAGAAACCAAATGATGTAAGACACAGAGGAAACAATGTGACATTAGAAAATAAAACGTACTGTACGAGCATATTTAGTTTAATCAAGGCTGATGGAAGCCACTGCATTGATTGTAGTCTTTTTTTTTTAATATAATTAAGAGTAACCTCATAAATCGTTTCCCTTCCTCTCTCAAAATTGACAACCAGGTACCAAGTTGCTAAAAAAAAAAAAAAAAAACTAATTTAACTTTTCAGTCACAGAGCTGACAATCCTTTAAAAGTCATGTTTATCGTTACTTTGAGGTACAGATGATGAAGTTGCGCTTAAACTGCGCAGTTGAAGTGTCCTGAATTTGTTGTGAAATTCACAATCAGCGTACAGAGCTAAATTATGTCGTCTGGGGGGAGGTGGTGGGGGCTGCGTGGCCTGAATTTTCACACTTTGAACTTTGCGCATTAATTGCGAAAACTGAGCTTTTTAAGTTCAAACACGCTCTCGCGAACAGAAGACGACGTTCGCAGCTTCGGAAAAGAAAAAAATGAAACCAGTGACTCTGTGTGTGAAGAGGAAGTCTTGTTTTTTGTTTTTTTTTTTTTTTTGTAAATACTACAAATATTTTCCCTGTTTGGAAGTCGGGAGAGAAACCAGTGATCAGACCAAGAAGTCACAAAAAGACTTAACCAGGCCTTATGCATTTCACACACGCTAATGTTTGTTGACTGGGACTGTGAGAGAGTGAGTGGGATGTACAGCACTGTAGCTTTTGGCTCAGAAAGAGAAAAAAAAAAAAAAAAAAAATGTGAATCTGTAGGAAAACAGACCGTCGCAGCGTTTTTTTGATGATGAAGCAAATCCAGTATTAGTTGTTTCCTCTGATCTCCTTCACTTCCCCTTCATATAACCACAGCGTCTACAATAACCCTCACATAAAGCTGTTTTGTACATATGATTCTTTTTTTTTTTTTTTTTTTTTTTTTTTTGGAACCACAGCACCGCTTCGCAAAAAATTTCACATAATGTCCGAAAAAAAAAACAAAACAAAAAAAAAAAAACAAACAAACAGAAAAAACAAACAACTAAAGTGAACAGGTTGATTATTTGACAAACTTCTTTGCATGTTAGCAATAATAGCTTGCATGTAATCTGCAGCACGTGTCAACTTTGTGCTGTTTGTGAAAGGGGCCGGGGGGGATTTTTGGCTATTAAAGTGCACTTGTTAACATCCTCAGATTATTCATCTCCGATCTAAAGGTCTCAAACCACATTAGTCGCATTAATCACGTTCATGTGTTTAAAAAAAACAAACAAAACAACAAAACAAAACAGAAGGTACAGAATGGACGGGGACCTCTGACCAAACGTGTGTTTTAGTTTTATTTGAGAAGACGTTCTCAGGCAGGGGATGGAGACATCGTACCTCTGGCCCGCGACTGTGAATTTAGTTTGAAGCATTTTAAGTTTGTGGATTTAAAAAAAAAAAAAAAAGCTTTAAAACGATGAGGAGGAGTTTCTCTGTTTAATTCGAGTTTTTATTATTGGATATGATTTGGTTGATAATGGTACAATCTGCTGTTGGAAATTCATTTGTCTTACTTGTCAACTTCTTGCAAATCAATAATAATAATCATAATAATAATATAATGATAATGATAGTAATAATATTATTTCTGGTTTATATTAAGGGATGTCCTGAGTGTCTTTGTGTTGATGATCCAGTGATATTGTCGCTGAGAGAATCTACTGAGAACGGGCCAATTCTCTTCTTGTTATTTAAGTAAATGAATGTACAGAATTTGCATATGTTTTAATAAGCTTTCTTAAGTGTTGGTACTGAACGTAAACATGCTGGACTGCACACTCTCTCTATATATATATATATATATATATATATATATATATATATATATATATATATATATATATATATATATATATATATATATACACACACACACCTCTCTGCACTCTGCCTGACTTTCACCTCAATCCCTTTCAGACAATAATCAGCCCAGTTTTGTTTTAAACATGGCGGGGGTGGTGGGGTTTCTCCCGATTTGAAGCAAAACTATCCAGTAGTTGGTGTGAGGGTGAAGTTCACCGATCACCAAACGGTCGATCACTCGCACTGCATCTCTTTATCACGTCGCTGGTCCCAGAAACAGACGAGACGAGTTGGTTTTTTCCTTCCTTCTCAATCTGTTCACTATGCATGTTCTTGCAATACACTGTCTTTCTTTTTTTTTTTTTTTTTTTTTTTTTTTGGTCTCCGATCGGTCATGTAATATTCATACCTGTATTTATATATTTTATTTGAATCTTATTTTATTTTATGCTCTCATGATAAACTGTACAGAAGTTTTTTTTGTTTTGTTTTGTTTTGTTTTGTTCCGTTTTGTTTTGTTAAAAATCCACCTGTGATAGATTTGAAACGATGTAAAAATAAAAAAAAAAAAAACAACAAACAAAAAAAAAACTGTTTGCTCTAGAAATAAACAGACTCAGAGCTGATGTGGATGTTTTCTGAGTATTCATCTAGGGATTTCACAATTTTTTTTTTTGTTACATAATCTCTTGTAAAATTTGAAAGGTCAGTCACGAGCTCTGTGTGTCTTGTCCATTTTTTTTTTTTTTTTAATCCCGGCTCGGGTTGAACCTTGACTTCACACAGGGGACACTGGCAGTGGGATCGCCCAGTTGTCCATCCATTTACAGGCACATGCATCCAAACGCTGAGGTGTTCTTAGCTGCTCTGTATAAACATTAACTCGCACATACTTTGACATGACCTGCTGCTAATCTCTGTCCTTCTGTTGAGGAGATCTGAAGAGACGAGCCACCACATGTTCATTCAGTTCAGAGATTCAGCTTCTTATAATCTACCATCATTTGTTGGTGTGATAAAAGACAACGCTGCTAATAACTCATCACATGGAGTAATCACTGGTAATGTTTATTGCTGCTCGCTCTTCTCTTCGTCCCACAAAACCGTATTTGTTTTCTAAAGATTCTCTCCAAACGTCATTAGCGTTAAGTGTGTTGAAAGTCTTCAGCTTTAGGGCCGTGTTGTTGGCAGTGTCAACAACTGGTCAGGTGAAGCTGCTATTAATGCATCAACCCCCCAGCTAGACATTGGTTGTGGGAGGCACACACCCCGCCTCTCAAAGGTCATTCAAGGTTTGCTTAATGGCAGCGGTGATGATATCACCCCCGGCTGGTATAAAAAGGCGAGCACTGAGGTTTTGCCCGGGACACTTCTCTCTGAGCTGAAGTCAGACGAAGCCAAGAACGAACGCCAACAATCTGCGTCTCTCCTGCTGTCTGGGATAAAAAACTAAAGAAAGAAAAGAAGACATCACACTGGAAAATATGCTGTTCTGCCATTCACAGCCCGAGTCCTACCACCAGCACTCTGCTAGTTACATTAGGTAACGCTCATATGTTGAGAAGTTTGTGAAACTTGTGGATTTCTGGGTAAAAAAAAGTCACATCTACATTATGTTGAGTCAAAGTGTCAGGAATATGGAAACGCTGACATTCCTTAAGATTTATTCAGAAAACCTGCACATTCGCAGCTTTATCACTGATAGTTGAACATTCAGATTTGAAGCTGCATTTCAGTGGTTTATATAAGAGAACATCACATTCAAAATCCACATTCAGATCACAGATAAAACTGTTTCGACAGATGAGTAACGTTGTGTTTTGCAACATATCAAACCTTTGTCCCTGTGATTCAATCGTCCTGTTTTCTTTTGTATCTAATCAGTCGCGTCGTATCACCTCAGCGCTCAGCTGCCGCTTCTTCTTCTTCCTCCTCTTCTCCTCCTTCTTTTCCCCTAATCCCGTTCAGAGAGGCTTTGGCGCCTTTCTTGAAAAACGAAGAGGCCAGGATCAGGGCTGAGAGCGGCGTTAAGAGGACCCCGTTCCAGTACATCCTATGTGCGGCCACTTCTCCGGCTGCCAAACGCCAGGAGGAGACTCTCACTTATCTCAACCAAGGTAGCTACTGTGTGTGTCCTGCTAGTTGAATGTCCATGTTGACCTAATGGACAGGAGCTCATTTTGTCACATGCAACTCCAGCAGCTGTAGAGTCAGATTAGGGAGTGCTGATGTGGGATTTAAAGCACCTTGTAAATCAGGATTAAATTCAACCATGTTCACTTGAATGAATTTTAACTTGCGTCTCTTGATTCTGGGACCCTGTAGCTAATTTTACACATCTGTTTCTAAAAGACAGAAACCAGATTCTGGATCTGTCCGAAGGATTCTTTATTTCCCAGATGAGCTTGATTCTCTTTGCTGCAGCTCTAGATGTTGTGTTTGATAAGATCAAATTTGATTTGTCTGGGTCTGTGGGAGCAAAGAAATGCTAAAATAATTTCATTTTTTATTTTAAATACATTTAATTCAAAAATATATAGAAATTAAAACAATAATTAATAATAAGAATGCCATTTAAAATCATTAAAATATCAGATTAAAACTCAGGACTATGATCTGTAATGTAGTTAAACATTACAGATGAATCTATTATTTTATTGGTTAAGCTGATAAGTCAAAAGAACAAACAGTTTTGTGATTTTTTTTTTCTGTTGTCTAAAACATTTTCAGTTAAAGTTTCCACCTCTTTTAGAGGTCGTCCCAAATTGGTAAAATTTCGTAATTTCAGTTTTGTGGAATCTAAAGAAAGTGTTTACTGTTTTCGGATCATGTGACTGGTACATACCCAACAAAACCCAATAGGAGCAGGTCTGACTGTTTTCATTCAAACCTTTTCCAGCAGTTTAAAACGTTGGATTTATTATCTATATTAGAATCTTCTTTTAATTGTGAGGATCTAAATTTATAATTAAAATCCAAATGTGGAAATTTGGACTGGTTCATTTTAAAGTAAAATATAAAACTCTAAAAATTCAAAGGTGTTTTAAGTTTTACATTAAGTATAATATACATTTCATATTAAAGTCGGTTGGTTAAAAAAATATAATGGTCTTTTTTTGCTTCCATAGATCTGTGATAGTGAGCATATAGTCCTGTTAACAGTAACAGGACTATATGAATGAGATATATTGGATTTGTAATATATAAATTCCAGAACTAGTTTGTAGTTTTATAGAATCATAAGTTTTCTATTTGATTTATCTGTGCAACATGAGCTCCTACATGTTTTCTGAATTGTCTGACTTTCATCTTCTAATCTAATTCATGTCTTTTTTTCTTTCTCTTTTTTGTCTTTTGTCTCCATTTTCTACTCATCCTCTGTTTTTTTGTTTTTCTCACCTCTGCATCACTCTCTATCCCTCTGGAACCTTCTGATTGTTTCTGTTTACTCTTGTTTGAACCATGACATTTTATATTTGTGCTTCAAATTACCTTCATGTCTCTACAAGTTTGCCCCTGCTTATCTGCTCTAAAGTAATTTGTTTGGAGTCAACACAATGAACGTGTGCTTGCTGTAACCTGCGACTTGTAGCCAACAGTTAAATTGCCATGTAACGGTGGCGTATTGATTAGAAGTTAATTGTCATCATGGTTGGTTTTTATAACTATACTGAAAAGCACTCGTAGACAGTGTCCCTCACTGCTTCTTCTTGTGATACTAAACTTAATGTATGATATTTGATCAGGATGGAGATATATAAAACTTTCCTAGTGGCTGGCCTTGATATCTGGCTTTCAAGGTTTCTAATTTGATTCAGTCTCTATCTCCACTGCCCCTCTTTTTCTGATTGACTGATTTCCCATTTTTCAATTTTAATCAGGTTTTTTTTAATGTTTTAAAATGTAGGTCAGTCCTACGAAATCCGTATGCTTAACAGAAAACTAGTGGAGTATACAGATATAAGCAGCAAATATGTAAAGGTAGGTGTAAGGTATTGTGTTTGTCTGTTGTTTTTTTTTTCTTTTTTTTTCTTTTTTGACTTTCATGTGACCTCTTCGGCTTTCTTCTTGTATCCATTTCCTAGTTCACAGGTCCGTCAACCCTCCCTTCCACTTCAGGGGTGGGGTGTCGACCTTGAAGAGCTTGGTACTATCACCCAAACTTCCCTCTCCTGCTTCCTAGACTTCACATAAACCTTTTTTTTAAACAACACACATCTTCATCTTTATCATCTTACACTCACATTTCCAGTAACACACACACTCTCTACATTGCTTTTGTCTTCGTGAATGGGTTTTTTTTCATAAAGTCATCGGCATCTATGATCTTCCATTACCTGCGGAAATGATACTTTTCTCGAATTTCATTTGAAAATAAATAAATAACTTACCGATGCCTCTGTTTTCTGAATCAAACCCATTCGCAGCTCATCCTGTCTTTCATGCTGCTTAAACTTTCATCACACAGGTTGTTGTGACACATTCGTGTTATCGACTAAGTTGAAAGTAACTTTTATTGCAAAGACATTTGTCAACACGCTCATTTAAGAGTAAGGAGAGGTCGTTTTTATCTTGTTTCTGTAATAAGTGCATCCAACTGATGTGTCCCTGTCGTCAGGCTACCACTGTTTGAGAATGTAATGTTAGCTGTAGCATCCCAGAAACACAAGAATGGGACAGGTGGCGTCTAAACAAGCACATGACATGCTGGATCCAGTCATGCATGAGCTTCCCTCCCTCATAAATATCTCAATGGTACATGTTTTTACAGGCTGTTAGTTTAATTAAAGTAATGTCATGTCCTGATCCTCTTCAGGGTTTATAAAAAGGGGGTTTTAAAATAAAACAAATGGACCCAAATCTACAGCAGTAGAAGGTGAGACATCCAAGTGTTAAAAACCTATAACACAATGTCAATTTTACAAATGAAAGAAGATGAAAAAAGCTCAATCTGACAGAGTAAACTTTTATAATTTAGCTGGAAAGTCACAAGTTGATTGACCAACAAGATGATCAACATGAGAAAGTATTGTTACCTGTGGGAAAAATGTAGGCAGTGACTAAATTCTGGATTTTCAAAGCCACAGAAGACATAATACATAATACAACTGGTGGAGTGGAGAGCCCCTTTAAAAAAAAAACAAATCTAAAATGGGATAAATTCTAAGCCAAGAACAGATTGTATGAGTTTGATGGTTTTGTATTGGCAGGACTAATATTATATGTATAAAATAGGATTTTTCCAGGGTTCCCACATTTTGAAAAGTGGTGTTTCCCACTAAAACTTACTAACTAATTATCTTGTGAGGGATCACAAAAATACCTTTTCAGTGTTTTTCTTCATGATGTATCAGGTGGGATGATGATTTTGAACTCCACTTATCAGCTGGAATTTCCTGTTAAATTCACTGGTGTTACCTGAGGTCACCACAGTTTTCCAAGTGTCCATTTCATGTGATCTTTAAATGTGGGAACCCTGATGAAAAATCACTGAGTTCACTGCTTCTAACAGGTATCAGATATGTTTGATGGGTATACGACAGCTTAAAAAAAATATGTGCACTGTTTGATGTGTGGGGACAGAGATGAAATTCACTGTGAATGTCCACCTCCTTACCTTTTCCCTAATGAAACTGCATCAGTAAGTTTTAAGATTTGAATACATGAGGGGAGCATTTTTCTGCACTTTGCCCAACAGTCTGGCTGTTCGGCTCTGTGCCGGTTGCTCCCCACACTCAAGCTGTAGCTGCTGCTCTGTTCTAAATCCCTGATCCTACTTGTTCACAGAGCATTGTGCGTGTGGTATTTCATGACCGTCGGCTGCAGTACATGGAGCACCAGCAGCTGGAGGGATGGAGGTGGAACAGACCTGGAGACAGAATCCTGGACTTAGGTGAGTTGACTTCTAGTCGATCGAGAATCAAGCCGCAAATTATCATTCAAGCTAAGGACAGATTGTTATTTATATCAAGTTTGATGAATAAGCTAAATGCACCATCCATGATTCTAAGCGAGCTCATTGCTTGCAGATATCCCACTGTCTGTGGGGATCCTGGAGCCTCGTTCAGACCCTTTGCATCTCAACACAATCGAGTTCCTCTGGGATCCTGTCAAGAATGCGTCTGTTTTCATCCAGGTACAGATGGGTTCAGATGGACACATATCTGGAGAAGTCATCACTATGTTCTTCTCTATCTTCTAACTCTTGTCTTGTCATCTCAGGTCAACTGCATCAGCACCGAGTTCACCCCCAGGAAGCATGGCGGAGAGAAGGGGGTTCCCTTTCGTATCCAGGTCGACACTTTCACCACCAACGAACACGGGGAATACATGGAGCACGTTCATTCATCCAGCTGCCAAGTCAAAGTCTTCAAGGTCTGACACCTTCTCTACTATTATTTTGTTGTCTACAAAAATCAAAGCTACATGGCCCATTGGAAATATAACTTAGATTTGTATTTGACTCCAAATGTCTTTGTCTCTAATGTCTCCAGCCTAAAGGAGCTGATCGCAAACTAAAGACAGACAAGGAGAAGATTGATAAAAAATCCCTTCAAGACCGAGAAAAGTATCAACCATCCCATGAGACCACGTTGCTAAAAGAGGTAAAACGCTGTGTAACAGAGCAGGTCTGATACAACGCTCTGTTTGCTGTCCTTTTGTCAACAGTGTCTTTCCACTATAACTTTATTGATCCCACGCTGGTAAATTCTTCTGTTATCTGGATATTTGTTTGATGTCACCGCCACCGAATCATCCGTACAATCATTCATTATACAGTTGCTTTATGAGCGTATGTCAGTCTGATTATTTTTAAACCAGTACAACATCTTTGTGTGTTAATATGTTGCTCTGCTTGTTTTTTTTTTTTTGTCAATGATTGGGGCTCTCTGTGCGTCACTGTGGTTTACCAGTTTCTGCTTTGGTGTTTATCTGGTTTGTTATTCAACTGGATGAAAAACCTGATCTGAGCTGCAACGAAAGCAAGAAATCTACAATATATTATGATATAGGATATGATGTGATTATATTTTGTCAGATAAAGCCAACAATTACAAAATATCAACAGGTGGATATGTAAAGTGCAAATATATATGTGCACATATATGTTTCACATTTTCATATTCTTTATTTTATGAGCTTTTGCCTGTTAGCATAATGTATTATTTATTCTGTTATTATTTATTCTCAACTTGTGATTGTTTGTGTGTATATATATATATATATGTCTGTCCATCTTTACCTTCTCAGCAGTTTGCTGTTTATGAATATGAGTCTTTACATTAGGATTATCAGAGTTGTTTCACTGAAAACAGTCGACATCAGAGTCTGCAGGCCAGACATAATAAATCCAAAAGAATAGGTTAAAAAATGATTGCAAGACTCTGTTTGGTAACAATCTTCTGCAGATTTGTCACTAAGAAGAAACACTTCTCACTAGCAGTTTCATCCATTGCTCCAATGCAAAAACAAAGAACAAATTGGTAACCAAAAATCTAACTTGACTTCTATTTTCTTTATCATTATCTTTGTCAAGTGTTCCCCGTGGCCAGATGCCCTGAATCTCACCAGCCACAGCAATTGTAGCACTCCATCACCAGTTTACCACAGCTCACCAACGTCCTGTAGCTTCACAGACGGGTGAGGCCACATTCACTCTATATTTATCATTCAGTTCTGTAGACAGGTTGTAGATTAATCTCAAGGAGAACTAACTGGGTTTCAGTAGCTTTGTTGACCATTTCAGACACATCTAGAAATTCTCAGCCACTGTACCAGTGGTGTGAAGTATACACCCATTCGGTTTGGGTGCCCATCAGTAACACTCAACATTCTTGAAAAGCATGAACTTCCACACAGAATAGAGTTAAAAAGTCCATCAGTAAAAGAACAGACAGGTGTGTTTTAGAAACATACAAACACAATCCTCAACCAATCACTCTCATATGTTCTTTCTTCCTCATGTGCATGTTTCTATAGCAACTGTTCTCCAAACCAGCAAGGGGAGATGCTTGTGCCCGGCTGCTCGGATGTAAGTAACAGATCACAGTGCAGTGAAAGCATTAATGTTGCTCTCTTATTCCCTTTAGGCCTTTATTTGGAGACAGTGGATGCTGTGCTGCTATACTCATTTCAAGGGCTCTTCTTCTTTTTGACATGTAGCACCTTGTGCCATCGTCCTCGCCAGAGAACACTCAGCAGTGGCTACACCGTCACAGGTTCTCACCTTTCTCAAGGCTCTTCTCCAGCTTCTCAGGTAACGGGGGTAAAGAGGAAAAAATAAATTTTGATCCATGAAACAAATAACAGAAAACATTTGTTGAGGAATTCAGTGAAGATGTCTGAAGAAAAGTAAGGCTTAAACTGAAAGGCTTTTGAAAGAGATACAACTGAGTTAGATGTTGTATCAGTTTAGATCACAAGAGCGTGCAGATTATGGCAGGAAGAAGAGCCAGACTTTCTGCTGTTGTTGCAGGTGCCGATCTGTTGAGGATGAGCAGGGATGACCTGATCCAGATATGTGGCCCAGCAGACGGCATTCGACTTTTTAACACCATGAAAGGAAGGTGAGGAAATAAAATGCCCCTGTAAGACCTGTAAATCCAGATCTGGCTGTTATTAGAATGGATCAAGTCGAGTTAATCTGGGGTTCTCATGAAGCACTGCTGGTGTAGGTGGCACCTGGACACCTGGACAACTGTTGTCTGGTCAGGTGTCTACCAGTTTTGTTAATGGAAAATGGATAAAGAGACAAAAAAGGGTAAAATAGAAGTGTAGAATATGACCCAGTTAATATGATTCTAGAGTGTCAGTGTTACACTGTCACAACAATCCGAACACAGTTATCAGCACAAATTATGTGACTTCATACTTACACCAGTACATTAGTGCAACATTATGTTACTACTGAAAAGCGGCCTCTGTTTGCTTTTAAAACTTTGTGCTTTTGGTTCAGCAAGAGATGTTCTACCACATCCTAAAGGTGCGTCTACTGCATTCTGTTCTGGTGATGAACATGGCCACTGGTGTCACTGTCATGTTCATGACGACTTTGCGACATGGAGCTTGATCATGCCAAAAGCAGCCAATAGAGGATGGTAAATTATGGCTCTAAAGGGATGAGCAACAACACCCAGACAGGCTGTAGCATCCAAACTATGATTGATTAGTATTAAGGATTCAAAGTGAACTAATAGAACATTCCTATCATCATCACAACCCCACTAGCAGTGACCTGAACTGTTGACACAGGGCAGGTCAGGTCAGGTCTGTGTATTCTTGCTGCTGATGCTGTGGTTTTCTACTCTTCAACTGTCCTGTGTTGAGCCTCAGATTTCTCAGTGTGATCTTCTTCTAGCTCCTTGACCTCCAGGTTTGACATGTTGTATAATGAATGGTTATCTGTGTTACAATGCTCTCTCTGTCAGCTCCAACCTGTCTGGTCATTGTACTCTGACCTCTATCTGCTGTCAACAAGCTGTGTTGGGCTTAACGCGTTACAAAAGTAACACAATTACAGTAATGCATGACTGATTGTATTGCAGTAATGTAAAACATTTCAGTAGCACACTTTACAACATGCTTTTAATCTGAAATTTAGTGTTTTTTAACCACCAACAACACAAGACCTTTGGCATAAGAGAATAATTCTGCAAGTAAAACAGCTATTTTCTGCTGCTGGAAGACGTTGGTTAAAGATGATAGAGGATGGACATGCGCTCGCTATTTAATAGTCAAGTGCAATCTCTGTGCAAAACTGAAGGAACTCTAAATCACGAAATAGCAGTTTAAAGAAACATCTAGAGCGCTGCCACGTAAGTAAATTATTTTTGATATTGTTATTCGTAGCCTGAAGGACCTACAGTTATGATCTATACAGTCATTATGCTATACCACATCGCCCTCCATTGGATCTACAATGAGCTGCAGCAAACTACCTCTTGGCATTTTAGGATGACAAGTCCTGCTTCTGCAGTTATTTTGGTAAAAGTAACTCAGAAGTAATGCAGTAGTCATGTGACATTACAATTTAAAGAGAGTAATATTGTAATGTATCTGATTAGTTTGTAGTAATATCAACTTGAAATATATAATGTATTATATTTTGGAATTAACTTGCCCAACACTGTTGACAACAAGTCGTTACTGTCCACAGAGCTGTTGGTCACTGGATGTTTTCTGGGTTTAAACTTTAGAAGACTGTTTTGTGTGATCAGCAACCTGTCAATCATTCCACAGTCAAAGTCACTGAAATCACACAATCTGATATTTGGTGAACTGACTGTATCTGCATGTACGTATGTTTTGCGTTGCATTACATGACCAGCTGATTGCACAACTGCATGAATAAGTGGTAATGGTAAATGGATAAACTGGTAAATAAAGTGCACAGTTATTGTATTCACACCTATTTTGGGCAGTTCAACATTGTTTGTTTACCAGGCTCTGGGGTTTTATCACATTAAATCTGAAATAAAATAAGCATTGCTGCATAAAATTGTCAAGTTTTTGCTTCTATATATGCAGGTTTACATCAGCAAGTTGTGAAATTTCATAAATATGAGTTTAAAATTAATGTATTTCAAACTAGTAAAGTTGACATGATGTAATATGAGGTCATTAAAACACAACCTTCCTGGTACCTGTATTAAAACACTGAACTTTACTGTTAAATTAGGTTCATTCTTCAGGTGACAGTATTTCAGTCTCCACTTCCATCCTGCAGGTGTATACAGCCTCGTCTCACCATCTACGTGTGTCAGCAACAGGCTAGAAATCAACCTGCCATCAAGCCAGCAGGTGGAGACAGTAAGTACACATGTTCCATCATATGTTTTTTTAATTATATTTAACTTAGTACATGTGAAATAATGACAACATATTTAAAATCAGTCTTATGTTGTATCCTTAAAAAAGGGTGTGTGTTGTCCTGGAATATGATCAATATTTTATATTGGAAGGTGTGAAATTTCAGGGGATTTTTACAAATAAATCACCTAAATGGAAATTCTTTCCATTTGAATCCTACTGCAATCTATGGAGCTGTAGTAATGCACTCTAGGTTTGTTCATGTCTGCCCTTCTGTCTTCTCTGTGTAGTCTATCATGCTGTGTACCTGGAAGAGCTGACGCTGTTGGACCTGTCTGAAAAGATCGCCATGCTGTTTAGCATCAGTCCGCAGCAAATCACACACATCTACAGACAAAACCCCACTGGGATCCACATCTTGGTGTCTGATGAGGTATCTATTGATTGCTCTTCATATGGTTGAACTATTCTTAAAATGAACACAGGGCTGGTCAGTGCTACTGAACCTGGAATTACATCTATACAAACATATGCCCCACTCTGTCTCTGCTAATGACTAATGACTCCAAGATTATTCCATGCAAAATATGTACAGTGTGCACAAACATTAAGTAAGGATCTTCAATAATAGCAGCCCATACCAATACCCCATCTCCACCATGCTGGTGTCTGACTGCAAGTGGAGCTCTGTCCCCAGTAGTGATCCAGCCACGGATCCATCCATCTGGTCCATCAAGAGTCACTCTCCCATAAAACCTCTGAAAAATATGTGTTCAGACATTTCTTAGCCCAGTCTTGACGGTTCAACTTATGAGTCTTGTTCAGTGGTGGTTGTGTTTCAGTCTTCCTTATGTGGTCCATGTCTCTGAGCACTAAACACCTCGTACTTATGGAGACTCCAGGTGGGCTGCAGTTCTGGAATAAAATGTGTGAAAGAATATTTCAACCTGTTTTCAGTGCTACTTCAGTGCTAAAATAGTCGTTTTAGGACCTGGTAATATTCAGTTAATCTTAATATCAGTTATGTGCAGCTACAACAGTAATAATATAATGAATGATTAAAAAAACAAACAATAACACCTTTGGCTGAGAAACTCTGGATACTGGCTTGGTGTGTGGCTCCATTTACACTGTTAAATGTGTTTGTTTCAGATGGTGCAGAACTTCAGGGAAGAAACGAGCTTCATCATCAGCTCTATGAGGGGTAATTAACCTTTAATACCAACCCATTAATAGAGATTTCATATAATTTGATTATTTGTATTTCTGAACCATCTTATATTGTGTGTTTTCTTTTGTGCAGATGAGAACACAGATGGCTTCCACATCGTGTTGAAATGACCAGGGGATCATTGAGGAGGTTGTTTTATTGGTGCAGATGTACAGATTGTATATAAACAACAGCAATATGTGATATTTACTAAGATTTACAGTTAAGAGAAATGCTGTTAAGCTTTTCAGTTTACCAATGACTTTGTGTGTTTTTTCTTTAATTTTCTGCTTTTATTTGTATATTTCTTAAGTTACTGATTCATAGTTGATATGCCTTGTAATTAATGGTATATTATATATGCAATGATATATCACATTTTCATATATGCATACATTTTTGACCTGTACATCTAAAATCAAGTTAATGACCATGATAGGAAAGCAAAATAAATATGAGACGTCATCACACACAGTCACAACAAATGAACAAAAGTTTATGTTGTTTTAATTTTAATTCTATTTTAAATTCAAGTACAAAGTCCCATTGAGTGTTAAAGGAGACAGTTTAAACAGAGGCACTGAGCTGCAGTTTGACTTCTTGTATCAAGTGTGCCCTTTAATCCAAATCTCCAAATCCAAAACTTTTGCACCCTTTCCTTTCACACTTGTAAGAGAGAAATACGTTGATTTATCCATGCTTTTTTCTATTTACTTGTTTTCTTTTCTTCTCTTTGAAAATATAAAATAAATGCGTTAAGTTGGACTGTTGAACTTTTTTTTATTTCTATTCCTGTTTAATGATGAAATGCTGAATGAGAATAGAAGCAAGTTTGAAAATCAAACAGACATAAAGACTTAAACAGACATTGTGTTAGAAAGAGATGTGCCTCTTTAGTGGCACAAAATCACTGTTTACTTTGACATTAGAAAGCAGCTTATTAGCTTTCTGGCCAGACTCACCCATATCACCATATCTCTGCTAACGTAGCACCAATTTATTTCATTTTTTTGGCATTACTGCATTTCTGACATTACTCAACGTCCTCTAACTTTGGAATATAGGTTCAAATGTTCCTCTTTAAGACACTTCCCACTGCAATCCACTTACTTACTTACACTTCTACTTTTTATATATAGTTTATGTGTGTGAATGTGTGTCAGAGAAAGTTAACCGTTTTCTTTTATGCAAATTAATTTCACGGAATGTGGATCATGTAATGACAATAAAGAAATTTGATTTGAAATATGAAATGATGGTGAAATGAATATGCTCTCAATGCACATTTAGTAAAAGATAAACTCACTGGCAGTTCTTTTCCATGAAGCAACAAAGAAAGATGGATGCACATTCAGTGCAGATAACATTTTGTCTTGTTAGCCATCCAACCCTTGTTGCTTACTTCAACACGTCAACAAGCAAACCAAATCAAACAGCACCATCTGTTGGCAATGAATAGCTCTTACTCACATAATGTTACAATGTGCATACTGGGTTCCTGCCTCTTTGGAGTATTGATATTTCTCTTGTTTTTTATCATTCATACTGATAAGCCTTAGATTGATTTGACTGATTGATCAGGAAAATAGTGAAAATGATTCAAAACATCAAAGGTACTTCAGCTACTAACTTATTTGTTTTACTATTGTTTTACAGGTTCAGTTCAATTTTATTTGTATAGTGTCAAATTACAAAAACATTTATTTCAAGGTACTTTATGTATGTTGTTCTGTTATTGTCTAAATACATGTGCACGTCATGGGTACTTTGAATGTGACTGGTTTGAGCAGCAGAGGCGGATGAGGAGGAGGAAGCTATAGCAGATAGGGGCAATTTCCTGCATTTGTCTTGGTTTTTCAAATTAGCCTGCGAACAAACCACAAATTGCATCAGATGTAGCATGGAGCTACATGTTCTTACGCATTCACAGGCAGATAGAAACAAGTTTAAAAAGTTGTAAAAACAATATCAGAGGCGATAGATACGATCCAAACTGTTCCAAGAGGTGTGTTGGACTGTCTTGGTGAGTGATAAATTACCAAATTAATGTTGTAAAAGTGACGCGGCCTGTGTGACTCTCTGCAGCCTGCTAACTAGGTCGTATGTCACCTGTGTCTGTGTCTCACACAGAGACAGAGCAGGTATATTGAGGTATATTATTGTTATTCAGGATAGGTTTTTGTGATGTTGGAAACTTCCTCGAAGTCTGGAAACTGGAATTGAATTCTGTCTCTGACAACGAGAAAGGTGAGCCAACAAGGAATCTGAACTGTGATCCACCAGCAAAGGATTCATTATTTTCTCTTTTCTTCACAAGTTCACCGGTGTGGTAAGTTTAACTGCAATGAAATTCAATTTATACTACAAATGAATGTGTTCACTCTCAGATAGATATGGTCTCTATGTTGTAAATTTTATTTTCTATTTCATGTTCTCAATTGTGGTCATATGATATGTTCTATCTAAACTCTAGTCTGTGTGTCTCATTTCTCCACATTACTCAACTTTCACTGGCACAACATTTCCCTCCCAGAACCTAAACTGGTCTGCAGTTAAGATAAACCCTTTAAAACTTACATTTTGGTCCTAAACCATTACAGTTAGTTGCCAAGTCCAGCAAAGGAGGGTTACAACACCATCCAGCAGTGGAGACTTTGTTCAATGAATCCAGCTCCTCATATGGTGAAAAACTTGTGAACTTGATGTGTTTGTACCTCAGATAAACTCCAACAAAAATTATATCTATGTCCTAACAAACACAAGGTCTGTCTATGGAATATGTTTCAGTCATGAAGGCTTATATATGCAGGAATTTTAACTACAGATTGGAAAGGCATATTAGTTAGAATGGCAACTACAATGTTTTGTTGAGAGCACAGCCACACCTGTGCACTTGAACAGTTTACCTACCAAGATTCCACCTATTGTTCAAGGTGGGTGGGGGTTGGGTGAAACTACAGGAGCAAATATGACTATGGCACAGTGCCATTAAATATTCAACCTACATCTGCTGTTGATGGTTGATGAAAGATTTTTAAAAAAAATCTTTTTAATTATTAATAATAATCAATAATTAAGAATTTTTAAAAATCCCACATGTTTATGCCTTAAGAGACATGAGGCCTGTGGAATATGTTTCAGTCATGAAGGAGTCCTACAGTTTATATGCAGGTATTTTAACTAAGATTGGAAATGTAGCCTATTACTTACAATGGAAACTAAATTGTGACTCATTTATGCATTTGTGACACTAATTGACTTACAACCTTGTAAATGTGGAAAATGCAGCCACACCTGTGCTCGCCCTCTTCTTCTTTGGTTTTGTTTCCTTCAGAGGTGAAACAGCTGGCAGGTTATAAACTTTGGTCCTAGACCTGATGTAACACACTGATTCTTTCCTAAAGAAGAGGTGAAGAGAAGCACATTAAGGTAAAATTTCCTCTTGTTAATGATGTTAATGATATTTGGTAACTTTTTTATCATTATACTGTTTAGCTTGAGACTGATTCCACTGATTAATTGGGAAAATAGTGAAAATGATTGACATTAGTATTAACATTAAATTACATTAACATTAAATTGAAGGATTGATAATCTTCATTTGCCACGAACAAATGCTGCTTGTTTTTTTTTTCCAACAGAATTTTTTTTTTTTATCTCTCCTTGAGCATGAGATATAAAAAGTAACTAAATATTCTACCCATGTCTGATGAACAAAATAACAGCAAAGCGACGTGATGAAAACAATCCTTTTTGAAATTATTCTAAATTATTTTGAAAAAAAAATAGATTTTTTAAAAAAAATAAATCCCACAGCAAAAGCATTATTATCTCAAAAGTAAAACAAAATAATATTACAAAAAAATATTACAAACACTTAAAAATAAGTACCAAGCTTTTAAACGTGGGCCATTTAATGGAGACTGTCGCTTTAGATGGTCCAGTATCTACAGGTTCCAGTGGTCTTCAGCTGCTGCTTCCTTCCAGTTACAGATTTATACATGTGGACACCATCCCCATTGATGGGGACTTAAATCCAGCATCTTGTGCAAAAAATTATGCAAGCTTGATGTATTTGTACCTCATATAAACCCTAAAAAAACATTTTTTGGTAATTAGTTTAGTTTATTAGATGTATTATAATAATTAAGATTTAAAAAAATAAATAAATAAAAAATCCCACATGTTTATGGCCTAACAAACATGAGGCCTGTCTGTGGAATATGTTTCAGTCCTGAAGGAGTCCTACAATTTATATATGTAGGTTTTTTTAACTACAGATCAAAAATTTAGCATATTTTAGAATGTGAATTGTGACTAGTTGGGACCAGTTATGCATGAAGTGACACTCAGTGACTGTATTTACAATGCTGAAAATATGCAGAGCATTGCTACACCTGTGCAATTGGACTGGTGGTAATGTTGATGCACTTTACCTGCCAAGACTCCACCTCTGTTGTCAGTTTTGTTTCCTTTGAAGGTGAAGCAACTGACAGGTTATAAACTCTGGTCTGAGATAATTCATTATTGTTTTCTCTTTCAAAAGAAGAGATGAAGAATCTGAAGTACACAAGGATAAATAATTAATAGAAAAAAATGTTGGAGAAACTCACTGTAACACACAATTAAAATGGATCATATAATGCAGCTGGTAGTAATTTTCTTCTAAACTCTGTTTCCCAGTGCATAACTGATCTACTGGCAATAGTGACATGGCCATGAAGCTGGTCATGGATAATTAAGGTGGAGGTGAAATGAAGGTAAACTGATGAAATGTTTATAAGTTTATGTTTGGAATCTGAAAGTAGGTCTACACATGAAAAAGACAACAGCAATGAAAACATGGAGGCTTATTTCTAATGTGAGCAATATTTAATGCTAAAATCAGTGATACAGCAGAAATTGTTCTTTCATCTTTATTTATTCAGCTTCTTCTTGATGTCATCTAGGACTGGGCAAAACGGATAAAGATTTACACATCCCAATATATTTTGGATGAATCTTGATATACTGTTTATATCCTGGTATTTTTCTGTACACAATGTTCAGTTCAATTCAAAGTCAAATACATTGGAGCAGGGTGTAGGTGTGTGAGTGAGACTGAGAGAGAGAAAGAGAGAGAGCCTGGTGATAGAGACTTTGTTCTCAGTCCCTGAGATTTAAATGCGAGCACTGTATAAATGGTATTAAATAATTCTATACCAGATATAATAAATGGTATAAATTAAAATAATAATATATTGCTCAGGCATAATGTCAGCAAAAATAAACTGTGAACTGTATAACTTTGCTTAACAGTTATAAAATGAAGGAAATAACACAATTCAAAAACTAAAGCAAATTCAGTCACAGAAAGAGGCACTACATCTCACTTGTCTTGTTAACTTACTATGTTCACGCCAGGCCCTAGACGGGTGTCAACATACACCCCGATCGCCCATCAACCACCCTGTGGACACTCTCAAATCAGTGGTAGGAACTACAGTTTGTCCACATAAACTAAATCTTATCTTAACAGCTGACCCGCATCACAGGCCATTACCTTAAAGTTTGTTCAAATTACTTGAAATGTTTTGTTTGCTATGCTCCCAAGTCAAGAATGTTTCTTAGAATGAACATGAAAGTAGCAAAGTATGCTAACATGAAACATATTATTTACAGATGCTTGGGTTTAAGGTTATTTCTGAACTTAGTTTAGCTTATTACTAATTATAAATATGAAAGCAGCTCAATTAACCTTCTCTTTTGATATAGGAGCTTGGCAGTGAGTCAGAGGCAGCCTGCATGGACAATCGAGAGAAATCCACTGCTGTGGTGAGTGATGAAATCAATGAAATTAGTTATCAACTGTTTCACTTTGTTAGATAAAATGATTTATTAGATAAAATGAAGGACCTGTTTAAAAAAGAATATTATCTGCTGGTGTGGTCTTTATGATTATGACTCTAAATCAATCAAACTCTAAATCAATCCTAAGAGCAAAACTATTCAAGGGGGAAATTATTAAAGTGAAATATTTTGTTTTAGAGTGAAGAGGGAGACCTGTCGTCCAACAAAAAGCAACACCATCTCAGCAGAGAAACTGTGGGTGAAAATTTAAAAAGTAACCAAGGGAAGAAAATCCAACTAAAAGGTTCAGACATACCTTGTAGATCATGTCTTCCCTATCCATTCAAAAAATATTCATCTTCACACAGATACATTATGAACGGCATTCTTATTCCTATAGAATCAGGTGTTAAAGATTTGATTGAACCCTGCCACGAGTATAAAGCTTTTATCAACACAGCAGATTGTACTGAGGAAGGTAAATATAGAAAGTTTATTTATGAGACTATTCGTTTTGGTCTTGCCTGCATGAATAGTCGCACCAATGGCACTATACATTTTGGAATAAGGGATGACCCACATGGTGAAGTGCTGGGGGTGGTTGTTGAGAACAGAGAAAAATATGAGACGGAATTAAGATCTGCTATTATAAAATTTATAGAGCCAAAATACAGACAGGCTGCAAATCATTGCATCAGACCTCCTCGATTTGTTGAGGTTCTCAACAGGGATGTGACATCTTTTATTACATATGTGATAGAAGTGGACATAGTTCCTGACTCAAATATCTGTGAAGAAGAATATTACCATTGTTTTAACATGGACAAAAAAGTTAAGACAAAAGCAAAAACTGAAACTGTTAATGAAACAAAAAAGAAACAATTCTTTGTCAGAGAAGGTGGCAACAGTATTGATCTCCTCAAATCAACCACAGATGCCAAAAATAAATGGAAGTATAAAAGTCATGTTAAAAATATACAGCAACTATCACGACAACGAAAAGAAGCTGAAAGGAGAAATATTTATGTTACTAAACACCATTCTCAAGGGACTGCATTAACTGAGATGATAACAGGTGGTTCCCTCTCTTTAGATGAGTCAAACTTTGAACATTATGTGATAGTAACTAACAAAGCACATCCAAGCCAGTGTAAATTACTAGAATTTCTTAAAGAATTCAATCCATCAACAGTTTTGGACTTTGATCCAGAATCAGCAAATTATGGATTAAAATATCACTTTAAAAAGCTAAATACAGTTAATGTCTTTTTAACAGATCAGTATAAAATCTCTAAACAAGCAGAGGTGTTGAACACCACTTTGATTACCTGCCATGGAGGTATAGAGAAAGTGAGGCCCTCAGACATAGACCATCAGTTGATGGACAAGGGATCTTCGGTTCGAGATATAATTTCTTTCTTGTGTCAGAAAGATGTTCTTCCAAACAAGAGGTTCCTTGCCATTTTCTTACTTTGGTCAACAGTGAGTGACGAGAAAGACCTACTTGTTGAGACTATCAATGAATTCCTCAAGGTTCTTGGTGGCACAGATCAAATCCTTTGTCTATATGTGAGAATGAAAATGCATTTATTTACTGGAGGGACTTGATTGATGCTCAATTACATGTTGACATCTCTGATAGATGTATATATAAGCTCAGTTTGGCTGCCATCAATGGTACTATCCTCAGTCTTTGGTCAAAAAGCAGAAGATCCACCCGTTTCCTACCCTCTGGTGGGGGAAGCAGAGTGGTACTGACCACAGAAGTAGAGTGTAGCCTGAATACTTTAGACATCCTGTGTGTAAACCAATGTGAAGGAGAAGTCAAGGACAAAAATGAGAACTTTTACAGAGGAGGAAAAATGCTATGGGAGAATTTATATTTGTCAGGTCACCGTGGATCAAACTTTGTCAAACGAAACAAAACAGAATATTTAATTGTCAAAATCAATCAAGTTTGGGCTTCCAAAAGAGAAAGTTGTGGGTTGGTCAACCTCATCCATGAACCTGGATGTGGTGGAACAACCTTGGCCATGAATACTTTATGGGATTGTCGCAAAAGCTTCCGTTGTGCTGTCCTTAAAAACAAAAGTGCAGACTCTGATAAAGTAGCTGATCAAGTGGTCAAACTTTTAACATATGATTGTTGGGAGGATCTACCACAGGTTCCTGTTTTATTGATGATAGATGACTTTGACAATATGAAAATAGTGAATCATTTGCAGAAAAAGATTGAGGAAAAATGCACAAGTAAAAACATTAAATCTACTCATGTAATTCTTCTTAATTGTATGAGGTCCTCAGACCAGACTGCAACAACTAAGGACACTGTATTCCTCAGAAATAATCTCTCTCATGAGGAGCAGGAACAGTTTACATCAAATGAAACCTTTAAAACATTCTATGAATTCATGATCAGCAAGAATGACTTGAACCCAAAGTATATTCAACATGTAGTCAGCAACACACTGAGGAAACCATCAGACCAGAAAAATATCCAACTCTTGGCTCTTCTAAGTCTTTTGAGTGTATACTGTGATGGTGCTTCACTCTCTGTCTCCCTGTGCCAGAAATTTCTCGGTCTACAACTTGAAACCTGGTGTGGAAGTGACAATGTGCAAAAATCATTTGGGAAACTTTCAAATTTAATTTGCTGTGTCACAGTTAAGGGTAAAACAGTTGAATATAAGGCTGTGAAAATTATCCTTCCAAAGTTTGCAATGTTCTGTTTGCAAGAAATTGAAAAGACTTACAAAATGACAAAGGCTGACATTACCAACCTCCTACTGTTGACAGATGAGCTTTATGAGAGTACAGAAGGCAAAGAACAACTCTTGCAAGATGTGTACTATATTTTAGTAGGAAAATGTTCAAAAGCACATTGGATAGATTGGAAAATCTCTGCTTGTCTTGGCTTCCTGAGAAAGGAAAAAAAGACCAAACTAATTAAAGATATCGAAAATGAAACTCCAGGGATGGAAGTGAACATACTTCTGAATGCATCCAAAAGGTTTAACAATGACGCCAACATTGCCAAGTTACGACACATGATGGAAAAGAAAAGAAAAAAAAGGAGAATTTTGAATAAACTGTCATGTTATCCTCATTAGTGTTCAGCTATTGGGTTACAATACACAGTTGGAGTAGCCATGTTTGTTATTGACCCATTAATCCCCTGTTAGGTTAAGATGACATATTCCAATAGTGGATTTGTCATTTAAATGTTTAGTGTGGCTGCAAATGTGGGTAGAGCAGTTGTCTCGGGAGCACGTCCCTGGCTTCAGAGGGTCGCTGGTTTCCAGCTGCTTATCTGTCCCAGTGGGTTTCAGTGCATAAGTACCCCCCATATATAGCAGCACGAAGACTAGGGTTTAGTTGAGTTAGTCCTATATCAGATACATAGGGCTGGGGAGGGTCTCGGCTGTCCCCTACCTCATATTGTACCCATTGGTGCCAGCACTAAGTTTTGATTTTAAATTCATGTCTTGTAGTAATGGTTATATAGCCTCTAATGTTTAAACCTTGTAAACCACACACTCAGCAATGTAGTTTGTTGGTTCTGTATGTATTCGATTGTGTGTAAGATTCCAACCCCGGCCTCATGGTCTTATGTCTTATGTCATCTTAATAAATATATGTGTGAGTAAAAGTCAAATTGTCTGTGCTTCTTGTCATTTTGTCTTGCTTAACCCTTAGAAGGCATACAGTAACTGATAGAATAATAATTATTACATAATAATTTGATGATACTAGAATATGTAAGAAAAAGTCTTTATTACTCTATTATTCTATTCTAGAGCAATTTAATATGCAATTTCTACATGTCATTTTCCACTGTATTTCATACACTTCTGCATTTCTATACTGTTTAGTATGTACTTTTCATAAATGGAATTTTCAATGTATATAAAAGTTGAATTTACAAAGTCACATGATGTGGAAATACCACCTCAAAATTATACTAATAAGTAGTACAAAACAAAACAAAACAAAAAAACATGATGAAAAACTAGGATTGATACTTCACAGTTGTATATTGTATGTCACTACCAACCACTTCAGATACAGTTAATTAGCCTTTGAACACTTATGTTCTGTCCAAAAACACATCTTGTGAGGTCACAGTGAACTTTGACCTTTGACCACTAAAATCTAACCAGTTCGTTTTTGAGTCCAAGTGAAGATTTGTAAAAAAAAAATCAAAATGAGAAAAACAAAATCTGAAGACATTATTTATATATCAGCTCACGATAAAGGTAAGTAAACAACACAAAACAAAATGTTTTAAGAGACTGAATTAGGTTGAAATCATCCTGACTGTGATCACCAGCATCTAAGCAGTTGCTAGTGAGTCAGTGGAGGCTCTGATATCCAAAGAGACAGAACTGACAACCTGAAACCACCGACCTCCAGTAAGAGGGAAACATGAGCATGACTATGTTTTATGTTCTAAGTTTTTATATGCATTAAACAAACAACATATAAATAATAATAATAGTAGCAATATAAACAGTGAGGTATGTCTAAACAGAGTCACAGTCAGCCAAGCGGTTTTCCCCTTTCCTCATTTTTTTAAATCTTTGTCTTGAATGGACACTCACTGTAGAGTAGAGCAGTCATATACATCTTCTACATAGATCTTCACATTTCCTTTTCTGGAAAGAAATTAAATAGTTACACTTAGGAAAATGTCAAAAAGTTTCTTTTATGTTTTGAAGCTGACTTCAATAACAAAAAATGTGGAAGTTGATTCCCGAGCAAACATTATAACTAACCCTGTGTTTGTGATTCTGTCCAGTAGATGGCGATCAAACATTCCTCAGGCAGAAGTACCAGTGATGACGTCTCATCACTGCTGAACTTGTTTCTTCTTATTTTGATGTGGATCAAAATAAGCAACAACAACTGTTAAGCCTTAGTTATGTGCCTTGTATGTTTTGTGTTGTTCTTCACTTCATGTCTGACATGAACAGTTGACCTGATCTCCACAGAGGTGATTTTTGTGCTAAAAGTGGGAGATGGATAGAAATTACTCGGCTGTGTCATTAATAGAGATAGGAGAGAGATCATGTTACTCTTGTGGACCTGTTGTGATGTACAGTTACCCCCAAATGAATACATGGCAAAAGGTCCTGAAGCCAATGGAACATGTTTGCATGTGGAAGCAATGTTATGCAATGTTATTCAAATGCCCTCTGGCTACTCTGGTTAAATGAGCTTCAAAATGACGCCTACTATCTAATTCTTCTGGTTTAAAATAAACACAATTTATGCATTTGCCTATATGGAAACCAATCTCTAGCAATTTAAACTGTATAAAATCTTTTTATGTTGTAACTGGTCATCTAAACAAGCTACTCTTTTTGGAACATTTATCTATTTAGATAAAACAACATATTGGCTGCAATGCACAAAAAAATCACATTATCTACTCATCATAGCTGTTAAAGAGCATTAAAAGTTATGGAATTAATATTGTTGCTGGAGCCACAAATGACCAGGAAACAGATGTTGCAGTCAGTTCAATATTTATTTGTTTCAAAAGCTGCTTTCAGGATAAAACACATATTTACACAAATAAATCAGCAATCTGACTTTAAATTATAAGTGAATCATAATTAGCTTTACGTCATCATCTTTTCAATAAATAAAACAACAAATAATTTCAAGTTCCATTATCAGCTCTCAACTCTGTAATCCATTTTAGTAATTAAAGAAAGCACCACTTAAATTGAAAGCTTTTACGCATTAAACTGATTGAGGCAGCAATTGACATCCATTCAAAAGGGCTCATTTTCCTTTGTGAAATGAAATTCAATTCAAAGATGAAATTCAATTGTGAATTGTCCCAAAATAAAGCACTGCAGTTTGTGCAGAGCCTTTTCCCCATAAGTTTCAGGACAGCCTTTTTTATACTTGCTTTGTCTTCCATCCTCTCTCCTCTTAAATTGGCTGGATTTTATTTTATCTATATTAACAAGCTGTCCATCCAGCTGACCATCTCTCCGGTTAAGATGTGTTTAAACCATCAAAGCATTTAAACATGTCTTCACTGGAGAGATACAGCTGATTAATATGATCCAGTATTAGGAACTGATGTGGACAGAAAAGTGTGTGTGATATATGATTACATTTTTCTTCATTTGACTTTGTATTGTCTTGATTAATATTCATCTAATCAATTTATTAGCTGTAACACTTATCGTTTGATGTACACCCTTGGTGTAGAAGTCAGCAGTCTATTACAGTGCAATGTCTGGTAATTAACCACAGTGTCAATAATATTATCAAGGCAATTGCAGAAGTTTGTACTTGACTGTAATTTCTAAAAATCTAGGACCATCAGGATTTTAGATACCCATGTGTTCAGGAGAAGCTGGAGGCTCCTGCATGGCGTTGTCCCTTTATTTCCTGCATAGTTCATTTACATATATTGGCAGGAATGAATGGGACATGCAAACTTTACTCTGGCCTAATAAGTTACATAAGATACATTCACATTTTTTTTTTGAATAAGAGGTTGTTACCCGACTCTGTCTCTTTGGTTTCCAAACATGGGTGGGAACACACAGGCTGCTGCACGATACATTTATGCTGTCTCATTCATGTGGTTGGTAACAAGCTGCAGTCTGGGCACCACTGATTAGAAAAGATGAGATGTTCACGTTTATTTTACCCAGACTGGGACTTTATTTAAAGAAACAGAAAACTTGTATTGTAATTGTACAACAACGGGACCTGCTGCAAGTACAACAAAATTACAAGGGCTATGTCAAGGTGCTGCTTGGTCTAAGAATTAAAAAACAATATAAATCCTGTATAAACATTATACAAATCATAAATATAAGCACAATATGGTCTTTGCATTGCAAATGGGAGACATAATTTAACTTGATGATATCCAGTGTGGGTAAATTTATTGCAGGTAGGTTTATAGGTGTAGGTTATTAAAAGTAACAGAATTAACACATTCTGCCTCAAATGTTCTGCATTGACCCTGAGCTTATTTAAATCTCATGTCACATGTCACTAATCCTAATGCAAATGGCTGCTCTTTCTCCCAGAAGACACCTGTAACAGTGACGTCACACACACAGGTCACAATTAAGGCCCCTGGCTATCTCCTGCAACAGGGTAAAACATCTTCAACAATTTCACTTTTATTCTTACAGCACTTGGGGTGTAGCAGGTTTGGAGCTCAGGGCGTTGTTTATATATCACATGCTATACATACATCTTTTCGAGGTGAGAGACAAGAAAACTTTCAGAAATTCAGAGACTTGTCATGGCTGACTGTGGCTGAGCGTCCTGTTCAAACATCAAAGTGTACTGGGTCTAAATTTGCATTGTTGCTTTTGTGGATAGATAAGTGCATTCAACAGGACAGGTGTGTAAAGATGCAGTGCATATATAAAACATTTGGCCACATAGCAGAAGGCATGGGACTGTCTGTGTATTTCCAACATGAAGAAATAACAGCAGAGGAAGGAGGACAAACTGTTGGTGCCGATACCAACTTCCATATTGCATGACTCAACACAAGACAGTAAAACCTTCATATGTTGTGTCTATGTTTACATACATTGACACAACACATACTGATGCATACTGAAATACACATGTATGCATTTATGTTTAGAAGCATTTACACTTTTCAATATTAACATAAAGTAGAGTCTGATATTTTATACCAAACATCAAAATGTAAAATGATTGATATTTGTGAAATTAAAAGCTTCAGTAGTCTCTCAATGGACTAGCCACAAAATTGGGACACATGTATACACACACACACACACACACACACACACACACACACACACACACACACACACACACACACACACACACACACACACACACACACCCTTACACACATTTTACTTAGGTTTCGCTTCCTCAGAATCACTCAGCAGACCTGTCATCTTGAGAATGTATTATAATTGTACTTCAGTTCAGAACAACTATCAAAGGTTAAAATAACAGAACAACAACAGGAACAAGTTATTTCTCTTCTGTATTTACTGTGAAAGAAGGAAGGCTGAAAGGTGCATTGTTGTAAATCAAAACTAATGCGTGCATGTGCGCGCACACGCACGCACGCACGCACGCACGCACACACACAGTGTTGCTTATGGTTTCGTTTCCTTTGAGTCTGAACCGACACAGACCTTCCGCCAGTGATCACCTATTTATCTCTCGGTCCTCAGACCTCTGTGTGTCTGTCATTGTCTTTGTTTGAAGACCCATTACCTTGACGGAAAAAGATTATACTGAAATTTGTTTCGGATGAGTGAAGTATATTTGGTAAGTTTGTATTTCTTTATTGTCTTTTTATTTCAAAAGCGTGATGGAACATTCATTCCCATCGATGTAGTATACAGGAAATGAAATGGATTTTTTTGTGTTTATTTATTTATTAATTTATTTATTCATATATAACGTTTATTCCGCTTGTGTCGCGATCTTCTGTTGTACACAGTTTGTGCAATTTAGACGCTACTGGGAACACGACTTTCACAGTTTTGTGACTTTGACTTTAACAATTTCACAGTTAAATGAACGCTTCTTCCTGGTTTTATTCAAAGTCATGTTCATGTTTTATTCAAGTCAACGTCTGTGTTGAATATAGTAGGCTACTTTATTTATAATTTATTTAATTCTGGAAGATTTCCTTCATATTTCATGTACTAATTTTCCAGTATGGACGGTTTTAACCATTGATTACAGTCTTCAGTTTAACTTGAAGCAGAAACCTTCTCATAATGTTTGGGGTGGGGGTGCATACTTAACACCTGATCAAATAAAATTCTGTTTCACATTAATGTTAGAATTAACTTTGATTTCTACGAAGTAATGTCAGTTAATTAAAAATATATGTTGTGAAACTGATGATATCCTAAATTTTCACCCCTTTAAAATGGCTTGAGAGATTTAGTGAATACATTATATTTGTCTCAAAGTAAAATGGAGATTACCTGAGTGCAGTGATCATGTATCAGAGAATGTATTATAAACATACCTGTGTCTGTAGGCTATGGGTTTTGGTTAATCACTAATCCTGGCTACAATATTAATATCAAGTCACTGAACACAATATGTACAAATTTGCCTAGAGGCTATCCACACTGAGTGAAGAGGGTGACCATCACACCTAGTCATAGGTGTAAAGAGTTAAACACCTCAGCAGCTGAGATGGGAGATATTTTGCATACTTTGTATACTAAGTATATAAGAGCTGCCCAATACTACATCTCCAGCTTTGTATATATGTTTTTACCTTTACTTTGTTTTATTTCTTTCTTGCTGACATGACAGACTATATTGATCGTGACTGAATTACAAAAATAATAATATTAAAACTTCCAAGGGGTAAATACTTTTTATGTGCTAAAATGCTATATGTCCACTGAATTTTAACTCAAAGCTGACTCAGCTTACTGCGTCATGACTTTCACCACAGTCACAATTACCACAAACCACACACTACTATCACTATCTAGTATTTACAGTTCCAGTTTCAACCCAAAGAGAAAAACAGACCAATTACTGATAACTCCCTCAAGTTCAAGTTCAAGTTTAGTGTAGCCATTTCAACAACAGTTGATAGGAATTTGTCTTGGTGTGATCACATGTACCACACAAACAAAATCAAAACAAAAACAAAACTCAATAAATTATACACTCAAAAAAAGCATAACTCTGTCATTTTTGACTGCTTGCTTGGATAGTTTCCTCTACTCCAAACTCTTCATCCTTTCCCAGCCATATATCTTTAGAGGCGCCTACTATAACTATTAAATGCTGTTGCAAGAGGCCTGAAAAAGTAGTGTTAGGTTTCCACAATAAGATATGAATTTGCAGCAACATGCAGCGCTCATATTCTTGCACAGTCTTGGCATGTGTCTGGTTTGATTATGCAATACCCACCCAGTTTATACTGGCAGACAATCAAAAACAGAAACAGAAAGCTCTGTTTGTAAGCTAGCATGCTCAGTAACTCAAAGGATTTGTACCTAATACTAGTATTTATATTAGTCATAATGAGATGTCAATAGAAGTCAATTTTTAGTTTTTTATTGTCAGATTTACAGATAATTTAATTGGTCAGTGTGTTGAGGTTCAGCATTTGTTTTGTGCATCAGTTAATCAATATGTTTATTTTCTTTTGTAGCTTTAATTGTTCAAAATTTGAAAAATGACCCAGTCATCTTGGATGACCAGTAAGCGTAAAGGTAAAAGTTGAAATATATCCTATGTCAAGTTGCTATCAGTGCAATATTTAGTTATCTGATGTTAATTTAAGTTTTACATTATTTCTGTAGCATGATTGAAGAAGTTCCCCTTGGGAAGAAGAGTTCAGCACTGTGATGACAGATCCAAGCAAAATGAAGGTAAATAACAGTTTTTAGGGGCAGATGCTCCTACACTATTAAACTGTCTTTAGTTTCACATGTGTTCAAAGATGAGGTCATCAAATTAACATCACATTTGTCTGCTATGTATTGAACCACTCAAATCATTTTTCAGTAACACAACTAATTATTTAGTACTAAATATGACCAATGTGATACACAAAATCTGAATACTAAGTACAAAATATGATCATGATGTAAAATGATCATGTTTGGATAAGTACGGTAATATAAATATAAAAATATAAAAAAAGTAATATAAATTGAAAATGAAGAAAACTAACAACTTTTCTTTTTGAGTCAGGCAGAAGACTTGCCACCTGACATCAGTCAATGGAGTAAACATCAAGTGAGGGAATGGGCTCTCAAGTTGGATGCTGTGGGTGAACCTGCAGCAGAAATACTGTTTAAGGAGGACATTAGTGGGCGTAGTCTTTTGTGTTTAGATACAAAAGACTTGACCACAATGGGTGTGACTTATGGACCAGCAAAACTTATCATTCATGCCAGAGATGAGGTATTGGAATCAAAGAAAGAGGGTCCAAAAGTCTCTACAAATCAACCCGGACCACGCAAGCCTTATCCATTTTGTAGGTACCACGATCCATACAGATACATGGAGAGCAGCATTCTTGATACTATAGAATCAAGTGCCTCAGACTTGATTGAACCCTGCCATGAGTATAAAGCTTTTGTCAACACAACCAATTGTACTGAGGAAGATAAATTAGGAAAATTTACTTATGATGTTATTCGCTTTGCTGCTGCCTGTATGAATAGCCGCACCAACGGCACTATACATTTTGGAATAGGGGACAAGCCAGACTACATGCATGGTGAAGTGCTGGGGGTGGTTGTTGAGAACAGAGAGGCTTATGAAAAGGCATTAAGATCTGCCATTGATTGTTGTTTTGAGCACAAACACAAAGAGGCTGCTCAATTTTGCATTAAACCAGTCCGATTTGTTGGGATACTGAATCGGAATTCAACAACTTCAAACAAATGTGTGATAGAAGTAGACATAGTTCCTGACTCTACAGTATGTAAAGAAAACTTCTACCATACTTTTAATATGGACAGAAAAGCCAAGAAAAAAGCAAAAGATAAAGAAACTGTCACAAAACAATTCTTAGTCCGCCATGGTGGTAGCAGCTGTAATCTTAATGTACCAACCACTGATGACAAATCTATGAAGAGGTACGGGCTATTTATTGACAATATGGAACAACGATCACAACTCAGAAAAGAAGCTGAAGAAAAACACCTCAGTACAATAAAAAGTAGCACCCAGGGCTCTAGATTGTGTCAGATGATAACTGGTGGATCTCTCTCTTTAGAGAGGTCACACTTTGAGAGTTATGTGATAGTAACTAACAAAGCACATCCAAGCCAGTGTAAATCACTGGAATTTCTTGTAGAACTTGACCCAACAGCAGTTTTGGACTTTGATCCAGAATCAGCAAATAATGGATTACAATGGCACTTTCAACAGCAGAATACAGTCAATGTCCATTTACCAGAGCAGTATAAAATCACAGAACGAGCAGAGGACATTGCAAACAAGCTAGAATTAACTCGAAACACCAGTTGGATTTTCTGCAATGGAGGTATAGAGGAAGTGGCACCCTCAGACATAGACCATTGGCTGATGGACAAGGGAGCTTCGGTTCGAGATGTAATTTCTTTCCTGTGTCGGAAAGATGTTCTTCCTAACAAGAGATTCCTTGTCATTTTCTTACTTTGGTCAACAGTGAGTGATGAGAAAGACCCACTTGTTGAAACTTTCAGTACATTCTGCCAGGAGCTTAGAGGGACACAGCAAATCCTCTGTATATGTGACAATGAAAAAGCATTTACCTCTTGGAGGGACTTGATTGAGGCTCGGTATGGAGTTAACATCTCTGATAGATGTATATATGAGCTCAGTTTTAATGAAATCAATGGCACTATCCTTAGTCTTTGGTCAAAAAACCGAAGATCCATCCGTTTCCTACCCTGTGGTGGGGGAAGCAAAGTGCCTGTGGAGAAGAAAATGGAGCGTAGCTTGAAAACATTAGAGGTCCTGTGTGTTAACCAATGTGAAGGTGGAAACGAGGACAAAATTGCAGTTGAAGAGACCTTTTATAGAGGAGGAAAAGTGTCATGGTGGAATTTCCATTTTTCAGAGCAGCCGGGTTCCACGCCATTCATCAAACGAGACATGTTTGACTACATCATGAACACAGTCATACCAGATTTGTGCTCCCTGAGAAAAGCCTGTGTATTGTTCAACCTCATCCATGTACCTGGATGTGGTGGGACTACCTTGGCCATGCATACTTTATGGGCTCTTCGGGACAAATTCCGTTGTGCTGTCCTTAAAAACAATAATGCAGACTTTGCTGAAGTAGCTGATCAAGTGGTCAAACTTTTAACATATGACTGTGAGGAGCAATTACCAAGGCTTCCTGTTTTGCTGATGATAGATGACTTTGATGACAGAGACAAAGTCTTTGACTTGCAGCAACTGATTGAAAAAGAATGCGCAAAGAAGGCCTTTCAGTCTAAATCTGCCCAGGTATTGCTTCTGAACTGTATGAGATCAGAGTCCTTTGGATTGAATGAACCAACGTCAGACACTGTATACATTGGAAACAAACTCTCTGAGAAAGAGAAGAAACTGTTTGAGGAAAAACTCAAAGAAATAGAGAAAACACATAAGAATACTGAAACTTTCTATGGTTTCATGATCATGAAACCACCTACCCCGCAGTATGTTGAGGGAGTTGTTCACAACACTTTGAGGAGCTTCAGCAAGAATCAGAAACATGCAAAACTCCTGGCTGTTTTAGCTTTGTTGAATGTATACTGCAGGGGTGCCTCTCTCTCCATATCTCTGTGTGAGGAATATCTTGGTCTTCAACCAAAACCATTTTGTGGAACCATCAAAGTTGAAGAAGGATTTGGAAAATTTTCCACTTTGATTACCACCTGCTCGGTTGAGGGTAAGGTAGTATTCAAAGCTGTGAAAATGATCCATTTCAGTTTTGCAAAGCAATGTTTACAGGAACTTAAAGCAACACACAACATGACCAAAGCTGATATTGCTGACCTTCTTCTGACCACAGGTGAGCTTTATGAAAGCACACAAGGTAGGGACAAACTCCTGCAAGATGTTTACCTAATTTTGGTAAAGAGAAATCATTCACTGCAGGAGGAATCACATTTCTCTCCTCTAATTCAAGACATTGCAAATGAAACTCCGGGACTGGAGGAGATGGTGCTGAAAAATGGTTCAAAAAGATATGAGGAAGATGCTGTTGTCTCTCAGTTACTTGCCAGGTATTGTTACTTAAAAAAGAAAGATTTCTCACAGGCAAAAATTTGGGCAGGGAAAGCAAAACATCTCTCCAAAGACAACTCGTATATTGCTGACACATCAGCACAGGTTATCAAGCATGAGCTGAAGAATGCCATTGCAAAACATGAGGGAGATCTCATTAGTCCTGAAAAACTGGAGATATTTCTCAAAATGGCTCAGTCAGCAATAGATGCATTCAAGGAAACACAGAGTCTAGCAAAGAGGGAGTCAAGCCAGCGATCAAACAAGACAAAAACAAACAAGGTGGACAACTGTCCTTTCAACACAGCAGGGTACCTGGGAGAAATTCAGGTGGGAGTGCTGGTCATTCACATGCTGGAAAAAACTCCCATATTTTCGAAGGACAATGTTCGCCATGACATAATGAGCCAAGTTCTCTCTGGAGAAATGAAAATTCAAGATGTAGAGAAAAATGATCAAAGACATAACAAACATAGACGATACTACATGATTCTCAGAGAGTTTGATGATTTACTTTACAACCTTAGATACAGAATGAAACTTAACTTTGATTTCCTTGACAATTTTTATGTGAACTTGGGCTCAAGATTCGGAATTAAAGACAGTCGTGAACAAGTAGCTCAAAATGAGCTTCTGAGATGTTTCATAAACTACGCCAAGCTTTTCTGCAAGACAGAATCCAAAGCTCAATGGAAGAGTAAAGCCTTGAATGTGAAGATGAAACTACATGAGGCAAAACAATTCCTGGAGAAACAAAAAGCTGATAACTTCTCTGGGATTCTGAGTTACCTCTCAAATGGCATCCCAGCTGAAAAAATGGAGACGATTGCCAGACACAATGCTTTTGTTTGTGCAGCAGATCACAACCCAACTGTGAGGGAGAAAATCAACTCCATCTATGTCAATGTTGTTCTGAGTCGAATCAAACTAGAATCACAACATATTTTGCCATACCCAGAACTAATGAATCTCCTTCACAAGGTTTTGCGAGAGCCAATACCCTTAAATGATACTTTGCCAATGCTCTTTATTGCAGTTGTGCTGTTGTGGCCACAGCAGCGACAGCCAGGATGTAGAAGTCTGGGACAGTACATCTCACAAATTAAAACCTTTTATTATGCAGAGATGAGGGAAGTTTACAATGGTAAAAGGCCCACTATCCATTTTTTCTTGGGGAAGAAGCATGGCTATGAACGGCTGGTACCTCTTGGAGAAATCAAAAGAGCCATCATGGCTGAGCAGGAACAGTTTGCTTCTATGTGGGAAAATGGCAAAATCTGGAAAGAGAGGAAGGTGGAGGAGCTGCTTTGCAGGGTCACAGGACAGGTGAGGAAAGACTCAATACTGGCAGATACTTCAGATCTGAAGGTCGAAGTCACTCCAATGTTTCGATGTCAGCTTAGTGGACACTCTGAGGGGTCCAAAGTGTCATTTTTTATTGGTTTTTCAATCAAAGGCCCTCTTGCACTTGACATTACTCCACCCTGAAAAGCACTATGTTAAGCACTGAACTGGCTAAATATTAAAGCACTGGTCTTAGTATTGTTAATTATTCTGGATCTCTTTTTTATATATAATATGAAAATCGATTGAGTTGCATGATATTTAATGCTGATGCTTTGTTGTAATTTTTACTCTTTGTGTCTTAGCCTCTAGACAGCATAAAGGAAAACAGGTCAAGGTAAAGTCATGTATAACCATAGAATCAAACTGTTTAAAAAGGTCTTTCATTTAAAAGTTATACTGCAACAATGTTACTATGGATAGAAGTCAAGTTTGAAAAATTAAGATTAAGATTTTGTCATTTTATAATGAAATCATCTAACGTTTAACAAGAAGTACCACTATTTCCTTTTGTACTGTTCTGCTTAAAATGAGAAAATGTGTTATTTAGCAACTTAATTTTATTTTACTTAATTACTAAAAATGTATTTTTGTCACATTGTGACATTTTTTGTGGTGTGCCATGGGATTTTTCTAATGTAAAATATGTGCTGTGTGTGGCTAAAGGGGTAAAGGTTGGGAAACACTGGATTAGTATTCATTGTTTTTTGTTTTGTTTTTGCTGTCTTTTTAGTCTGATCTTTTGTTGATTTTTTATTTAAAGAAAGTCTTATTACATTATTGATACAATTTTTAAAGAAAAATATTTGTCAAGGACAACCTTAAAAATCAAATCTTTTAAAAAAGTCTTTTAAGTTATAAGTAAGTAAGTTTAAGTAAGTTTAAGTTATTAAGTTGTATTTGTAGCTTGTAGCTGTTATTGTGAATAGGGTACTGTTATAAAAAGTCACAATTCAGCTGTTTTCATCATAAAATTGTTTGACAAAAAATGCCACTATCATTTTTGGCATGTTCCACTGATGTTTGAATGGATTGAGTTGTAGATTTTTAGTTTCGATGGTTTAATGCATTTTTCTGTTTGTATTTGTATCAATCATTACATCATTAATACTCTTCATTTTTGTTAAGGAAAGTTGTTGCAGGTGGTTTGTCATGTAACATGTCATAGTATATTGTTTTTTTTTTTTTTTTTTTTTTATAAATTGTTGATATTTTTGAAAAATGAAAATGAAAATCTCACATTTGACAGCCTGCATTATAAATGTGAAGATTATGTGTGAATTAAAATAGTGTTTCTTTCGACATTCTATTAATGACAAAGCTAATATGCTCTATGAACATCATCTTGTGCTTTTGATTTAAGATATTAACTATTATTATTTTTTTGTCTGTTTATTCATGAACTTATCTCTTATATGTGTCAGTATGTAAAACAATACTTTGTTCAGCACAATACTTTGATTGTGATCAAACATTCTTGTGCATTCCATGAAAAACAGATATGGAGATATATTCATTACCTTTCCTCTCTAATAAAGATCTAATAAAGTTTTCTAGTTGAAGCTGTCATGATTCTAACTGCCCACCAGATGCCAGCAGACATTCTTCCTGTTCTCTGACCGACCCTGTTTCCCATATTTCCAAACATACCACTGCTCTAAATAGCAGTGTCCAAAGTTCACTGGGGTAAACTGTTTTATAGTCAGTGATAAAATTATAACAAGAGATAACACACATAAGATTTGCTTGTAGTTCTGTGTTGTGTCTTGTATCATACATGAGAGGGCGCCACAGGCTCAGAAATGATAAAACCTTCGGGTTGTTTGAAAAACACTCAGCACTTAATGCAGTTTAGCACATGGAATATATTTTTTAAATAAAAAAAAAACATTTTTAATAACTGGTGACTTTTCAGAAAACTCATGTTCAAACAAACCTGAATTTATCTCATAAAGCATTAGAGCATCAGAGGTGGTTATCCTGACATCTAAAATGCAAACGTAACATGTCTGAATTACCATTGGGTTGGTGCGTCCAAGTGAATGGGTCACCATGAGGAAGAGCTTCCTCATACCTGGATGATGGACACTGGCTTGTGGTGTCATCTGATGCTGGGATGGTCAACAGAGCAACGCTGTCCCTTCTGTTCTGTTCTCTTATTTAGCTAATGGTATTCTATACAAACCTGCACACAAAATGCACTGTTGTAAAAGTGCACCAAGTAATAACAGTAGCTGAATGTGCATGGTATCAGTGCAGGTTCATAGGAGAGAAGCCTAGCCTGTGAAAGCCATTGCCATTTCCTCTGTCCCCAGTATAAATAAAACAGTTTGGCTATTAGCATGCAGGGTTTCTGTTTTACTGCCTTGTCAGTCAAGATGGGTTAAGTCAGATGTTAGCCCTAAGTATATGTGGCACTGCAACATATGGCTGAAAGCAATCTTCACGAGGTCTTCTTTTGGGGGGTCAACAGGTCATTTTGGTGGTAAGTGTGTCCTTTGCACAGCATATTGTAGTGAAAGTGAGCTGTGTGAACCAAACATAGGTGTGTATTCAGGAGAGGACATGCCCCTTTCAACTAAACAGAGATGCTTGTGAATGTATTTGGTTGTTGTATTTATGTTTTCGATTCTGTTGAATTGTTCAAAAAAGTTATCAATTGTATGTTAATCAGGAGCTGAACACAGTCCCCAAGAGCACTGAGCTGGTTTTGGTTTTTTCATGTAGTTTGCTGCATTACCACTTATCTAATTGCATGACAAAAATGGTTACATGATAATTAATTATAATGTGACCATTTTTACATAAAGGGTATTAATCATAAAACAGTGCTCTTCCCTTTAGTATTGACTTCACAGCATTTAAACATGTTGGGTGAATTATTTTGTATCCTCATAATTCCGGAATTCTTTCTTACTGAAAAACTCCATATGTATGCTGGACAAAAATGTTATCTGTCTTTCTCTGTGTGTGTTTGACAAACTACTTCCTCCCCTGTAGAGAGCGCATCAGAGCTGTGTAACACTGATCTCAGCTCAGCTCAGGCTGACTAAGCCCTTTGTTGCGTGGGGAAAAAAAATCTCCCTACTCTTTCTCTCTTTCTTTGGCAGGCTGATGAAGTTATTATTTTTGATGAAGTGAAAAGCACATGTGTTCCTGCAGCGGTCAGCGGGGATGAAAATGATCCTGATCATCTTGCGCCATTTCTGCTATAAAGTGCAGCTGTGCATCCAACATGAACACATCTGTGAAAAACTGAGCCTGCTGAAAATTGGTAGAAAAACTCACGGTCAGCTCTGCCATCAGAGATTTTGCCTTCACAGATGCTGTTCCCACTGTAATAATGCATCTTATTCATGATACATTATTCCTGTGATAATAAACTGGATTTAGCAGCAAGAAATAAATATTTTCAGATTAATCTATAACAGAACCACACCCACTGCCCATAACACTTAGTTTTATGAATAATGGCAAATGTTTTCAGCTAAGTCATGGTAATCACAGATTTTAATATATGAATCTATGGGACAGTTTCCCACAACCCCTGAGTAGAGGTTCTCATCGAGCCTAAAATACATGACCCTGTTGACCTTCCTCCTAAAAGTCCACTACTATTTCAACCAACCTCTCATTTCTGCCTGTAAGCTTTGAATTGTAACCTTTGCACACTGATGGGAGCACAATGTGACGATTGTGATTGTATTTTAATTCTGTTGGCAAAGTGAAAAAAAGATAGCTTCCTCTGAGAATAGGCTAGATTTATGGGCCCTGTCCTGGCCACTGGCCCCACATCCTCTCTGATCTGCTTTTACTCTGACGACCCCTCAACCCTCGGGGGTCATTAGAGAGCCCCTGAATGGTCCGGCTGGCTGCCAGCCCATCTCACACTGCTTGTTTTCCAATCAAATCACTATATTTAACGGGGACACGAGCCCAGGGCCAAGTCCAAACAGACATCTGTTTGAAATTGTTCCTCGCAATTATTTCACACAGAAGTTCTCCCTCTGCACCCCCATTTTGCACTCCTCGCCCCACTTTGGTCTTTTGTTTGTTGTTATTTATTTTCAGCAAAACCTCCCCCTCTGGATTGCTAATAGACAAAAATGGAGGCGTATGTGTGTGTGTGTGTGTGTGTGTGTGTGTGTGTGTGTGTGTGTGTGTGTGTGTGTGTGTGTGTGTGTGTGGGGAGGGGTCTGGCTCCTGAAACCACTGTCACAGAATACGTAGCTAGAGTAGAATAGAAAAACCAGCGAGAGCTTTTTGATTTAGTACAAAGCAGGGTTTTCTCTGAACACACTGAACAGCTTTTATACTCAGGGGCCCTGCACTGCTGCCAGATCATATGACATCTCCATCAAGACTGTCAGTCAGTGGCTTTCATGCCCTGGTGATGGATCTATAAACATGGATTTATAAACAAGGCTAATCAAACAAAGGAAAACACTTTTATTATTCTGATCATTGTTTGGGTTTGTTTTACTTTGTGGTTAAAATGAGATAAAAGAGAGTAATGCAAGCTTGTAAGAATGTAAGTTTGAATGTAAGTTTGGTTTAGGTTCAGTCATTGCAGGAAATTAAAATACCTGTTACACTGTACTTATTCAGCTTAATTGCTTCTGAAATTACATAATTTGGAATGTGGAAAATGATGGTCTTTATGCTTTTTGCATATGTAACATGCACTACATTCTTGTTCACTTAACCCTCATTAAGTGACTGCGCTGTTTTTTTTTTTTTTTGCTTATGACAAAAAGACAGTGGCCTTATGGGACAAGATCAAACCATGATCTGCTTGTCATTCCCTCGTAAGGCTGCTCTAAGACTTGAAAAAGATGATGCCAATTTTTAGTATTTATAAAGAGTCCGTGGATATGCCATTGGCTCTGTGAGGCTTTGCTGAGCACTGCCAGCACCTGGTCAAGTTTAGGAACAGATCATGATCTGATTTAATACTAAAAAAGTCTCTAGTGACCTCAGACACAACACGTTCGTTGACATTTTACTAAAACTGTGACCTTTCCCAAATGCATAATTTAATCATTCTTGAGATGACAGTTGTCTCCACTACCTAATGGAGGAAAAAGCTTAGTCTAGTATATGAATGAATTGCCTTAAGGGACCATGATGTGTTGCCCAAAATTTCTGGTCCAAAGTGGAGGACTGACCTCTCGTCCTACAGACTTGTTCTGCCGTCCGTAAACTGAAAGGGCAGTTGAAAAAAGGGGAACTAAGATTTGTTAAGATTTGTTCATGTACATTAAAAGCCACACACATGTTGATATGTGTGAAAATGTTCACTGTCACTACAACGATAACGACACACTGATAAGACTTCTTGATGTCCTCAGGAGTGTAGACGGTCATTAGGAGAAGGTATTTACTGGGACTAAAACTGAAAAACAAAACATAACGGCTGGTTAATAATTACACATAACTAGAGGATAATAAATATAGATTTGGTGTGATAAGAGAATGAAATGCTTTTTAATGAGAGATAGGCTGGCTCAGATTAACTGTGCAGGTGTATGTTGGTTATATTAGCATTTAGCAGGAGAATCCTGCTGTCAGTCAAAGTGATGCTCTCAGTCACCCCACCCATGTAGCCAGAGATAAGATGTGTGATAATGCTTTATCACCTAAAATGGAATGTTTTGACACTTTTGAGTGCTAAAAGCCAAGATATCAGTGAAGACTTTAGCGCCGTACAGAAGTTACACTAAAAGCCAAGTAGTGAGTGTGTTTTTCCAGCTCTCTGCTAAAGATGCAACTATGAGCAAACTACCATGTGTGGTAGTCATCTATGGGAGAATGGATTCCATGTTTGTTTTTTTATTGAATATATGCTGTTCCTAAATTATGTCAAATAAGCATTCCTGGCATGTAAATCAAATTTGAGACAGTTGGTGTTGAAAATTGCAAACAGAAAACAAAACAAAACAGTGATGTTTAAATTCATATGGACATTGATAATATGACCAGACAATATGAACACAAGATAATAAATGTTTTCTTTGGTCATTATTTGGCCATTTATTTTGCAAATACACACCTATAGCTGCTATTTAAACACAGGGGAAGGTTGTAAAGAGGTAAAAAGTGACTTTCATCACAGTTTGGTACAAAAGCAGCTTTTAGGAAAGGTCACGTCCTTTCTCAACCAGAACACTGGTTGAGAATCAGCAGTTTACCAACAAATCCATGAGAAAATAATTGAAATGCTTAGAAATTATGTTCCTCAAAGAAAAACTGAAAGGGATTTGTATATTGATCATAACAGATCATAACAGAATTATATTGTTTAAAGAATCTGGAGGAGTTCCAGTGTATAGGACATAACCCTGTGCTGAACACCTTATGAAATCTGATCCCTTAGATGCATCATCAATCTTCATCTACAACTTAGAGGCACATGAGCTCAGGATAACAATGGAAAACCTCTGTCAGCTGCACAACACAGAGTTAAATCCAGTAATGGCAGCTAAAACTTTATTGTGCCATATGTTCCGACATCAACTTATCTGAGGGTCAGGCATCTTGGACCATCGCACAGAGGAAATGTGTGCTGTGTCAGATGAATCAGTGCTTTGGGTATATTTTGGCTGGAATGGATATTATTTGTTTTGGACCTTTCAAAGGTGAAAAGGACCATCCAGACAAAAACCAGGGTTTGTCATGGTTTGGGGTTGTGTCAATGTCCTTGTCCACTAACTGCACACATTGTAAAGGATGTGGAAGTGTGGTGCTGGACTAATCTGTGATCTTTTTTGAAGGTCATTATCAGTTGGGAAATTTTCATTTACTTTGTTGTACAAGCAAATCCCAGTGGCACTGTTGATCATCTGATTCAGCTAGAAAGTAGATTTTCATTTAAAAAAATATTTTCATTTGTAGTGTACACTCTAATATAACAAGAGGAGAAGCCATATAAAATGACAGGTGAGAAAGGGACTGTGTTGTCAACTTTAATGTCTAATCAGGCAGAAGGACAGAACCTCCAGTATGTTGTTATTGTTCATAACCTAGTGAGTTACTTCATATAGAGACATTTCCATTTTTCATTATTTTCAGTAAATAGACTATAACCAAGTTAGTTATTCTCTCTCTCCCTCTCTCTTCATTGAAGACATACAGTACAAGTAAAGCTACAGTAGAAGAAGTATGTAGAATAGACTATGTGGAAGGTGCTACTCAAACTTACAGCGTGTTTTAGCATCTTTGAGCTTATAGTTTTGGTTCGGCCTCTTTGCTCTCATCAACCTTGTTTCTGACAGCAGCAGACAGCTGTTTTCATTGGAAAAGCTCACATAAATCCATTGTACACTCGCTACAGGCTCAACACCAAGCATACAGTAGAACTCAGTGGAGTATTTAGAAGCTAAGGAGCCAGTTATTTCTCTCAGGAGTCAGTGGATACCACAAACAGAGTACAAAGTAAAGTCAATATTGGACTTGGATTTATCAGGTGTATAGAAACTCTGAATGGTTGTCTGTACGGGCAAGTCTCACCACTCGGTGGCCAACTTGACCCCAGGTAATAAGACCAGATTCCCATTTAAATGAATGGAGAAAATTTAAACTGCATTTTCACTGATCATTGGGATATAAAACCACATGTACAGGCCAGTCAAACTTAAAACTTGAAACCACTTTCACCTCTTACATCTTACATTAAACATAAAGCAACACAAACCTGTGACAAATGTGTTACAAATGTTTTGCTAGTTTCAGACTTTGCAGTTAAGCGTCTATAGTTCCACTAGGAAATGCATGCTTTACCAAGTGTGCATGGAACTTAAATGAAATGAGTGTGCTGGTGTATTTTGGTGAATAGAAAGAAAAAAAATTAAACAAAGAAAAAAAGTTGGTGGCAAGTTAAAATCCAGTATTATGATAGTGTTAAGTGTCTACATAGTAGCACTATGTGTGTACACCGCAGTCCCTGTTTGTGTTGAATGAAGTTACTTTGTTACAGCCTAGTGTCATTGCAGGGACTGTGTCTGCTGCCTAAAAGGGTTATTTCATATACGCACTACCTGACAAATCCTTCTCTTTAATAGCTTGACACCAAGGTGCCAGCACACCTAACTTTTATTGGGAATGGGAGATGGTATTCTGATGCTAAAAACACATCAGCCATCTTTAATGTTATAGGCTTTTGTGTCTTTCTTGTGACATGTTTGTTGCAACTCAGTAAGACAGTAACACTGTTTTAGTGATGTCTTTACGATACCATTGCTTAATCACTGTTATTTTATCACTTGTTATTTTAGTTACTTCCTAAAAAAGGTGGGCAGCTGTAGGTTTTTCACAAATGTTACTCAACAGTAAGAATCACTGTGATCATTTAAAGAGGCTAGATGGCTCACTGTGTTGGACTCACTAGTGTTACTGTGGTTCTGCAGGATACCACAAAGTTTGGCTTGTTGATGTGTTTTAAACACTTTTTGAATGACAATGGCGTGATATGGTGTAGATAGCCAGAGTATTGCATATGTACATGCAATACTTGTACATCTGGGAAACCCATGACTTGGTTTTTAAAGCACCTCATCTACTGAAATGAAATAATGAGGTGGTTTCTGGCACGTCTCCATCCTTTCATATGTGAGAGTATTTGATGTTTACTAACTATGCAAAATGAAATCTGCCTGAATCATTCTTTAGACAATAGTTGGTGGGTTTGTGCAGACAGTAATAGGCAAAATTCTATGCATTTTCATATGTAGTTTAGCTGAATGACAGTGGTTTAAAATGACACACGAAGATGATATAATTAAAGAGGGAAGCAGGGGTTCCTCAAAATAGAAACCATCCCACATGTTGGCATCATGTCCAGGGTAATATGGAAAGCTTGTTCCTGCCTTTGAAGAGCACCACAGTGGTTCACCATTCTACACAGACCTCCTGTGTGTACTAAGAGGAACTTTACTTGGCAAGTGGACCATTATTCATTGTATGGAAGGAAACAATCTGTGTTTTGTCTGGGTCTGCAGTTTTTTTTTTTTTTTTGTTGCATCAGACTCCCCAACCCCTAACCCCTGCCTTTGCCTTTTCCTGCCTCCAGCCATACAGAAAAGAAAGGGTGAATATATGATACTTGTGAGATGGTCAGGCTTCGTGTTAAACTCAAGTCACAAGTGGAGGCTTAAAGGTAACTGACCCCAGAGCCATATCGCTGGTTTCTCTAAAATGCCTTTTGGCACCAACATCCTCTTTGTTCCACTAATTTATGACGGCATGAAGATTATGTCAGCACTGAGCTTTGAAGAGATTCTGGACCTATGTGATTAACAAAAACAAACATGCTAAAATATCTGTTTGCAAGATTGTACGGGTAAATTTACATGTAAGGCTTTTTTTGAAGACCAGTCATTCCACTGCCTCTCAGCTGTGCTTAGCTATTCAAACTGCAGTTCTAGTTGGCATCTCCACTACATAATTACAAGTGTTGTGGATGTAAAAATACCAGTCCGTCAGCATTAGCCACAGCTCAGGTCTCACAGGCCCTAGACAAGGTCAAGGGTTCAAGTTTAGGGTGGGAATACTCTTTTGGCTTATTAGTGTGTTTGGAAGAAGCAAAAAATGCTATGATGAAAGGGTTTTCACTGTGTTGGGAGGAGGTGGCACTCTGGTCAGTGTGGCCTCCACAATGTGTGTGAGCCAAACCAAAGGAACATTAACAAAAAACAAACTACCCATACTCCCTGTGGTCTTTACCAATACATTTTTTCCTTTTCCATAATAACAGATCCATCTTTAACTTTTTATTGAATACAGAAATATTAAATATTTTTAAAATCTTTATATCTTGCATGGTATTCAGATGACATGAACTTAACACTAAAGCCCAATTATGCTTTAATATTCAGAAATAACTTCTCAGTACTGACACACCATTTATTTCAAGAGGAAAGTGCAGTTGGTGAAGGGGAGACAAGGGTGCACATTCTTTGCAGTAGTTACAACAGAAAAAGGAAAAGTCCAAAAAGCATAAAAGAGACGCTTGAAAATGCAACCGGCCAAAAGCTATGACAAGGTCATCCAGTCCCTGTATTTACTCTTACTCACATGAGCCTTTAATCAAAAGATCCCCCTGACTTCAATCAAACAAGGGCATTCCTCAGCAGCCCACTCATGACGAAGCTCTCAGAGCATCTGACCTCCAGTCAGACTGGCAACAGAGGATAACCTAGGAGAAGTAATGATCTGAGTTAGGGACTGACCCTGGACTCTTACACCCCTGAGGAGGCCACAATGCTGGCCTTCATCATAGGCATCCCCTAGGCTCTGTGCAAGTTGATCATAATTCTTGCACTTCAAGAGTTTTGTGGGGCACGTTCTGCCCTTGGGCCAGTGGCAGCAGCAGGATGGGCCAAAGCTCTACTGGAGTGGTGGGTAACCCTGACTCAGATGCAGGTCATGTCCCTCTGATCTCAGTAGGCATGGAGCTTAATGCAGGAAGCCTTTGATGAAAACCTGAACCAAGCCAGGGGCAAAAGGCACAATGATCCCAGCCATGAATCGTTTTATTATGATGACCTGCCCTCAAAGGTCAAAGGGCAAATTTTGACACACTCCAGCATTTCTTCAAGTGCATGGATTAAGTATGGATTTCAGAAGCAATTTTGTCACATTTGTTTCATTTTGTTGTTAGTTTCAAAAAAATATCTGGTGTCATTAAAGTATAATGAATGCAAATAGGGGCTAGTGACCTGTGTGTTGATAAACCTATTATCACATAAGGTACAGTATTTAATCATACTACATATATATTCCAAAAGCTATGAAAGGTGGTAAAACGCTATAAATTCTTAACATTTCAACTTTTCAAATTTCAACTTTGGTGCTCCATGAAAACTCTGTAGCACAAAGTCATTCTTTGTACACAAATGTCTGTGCTAAATTTCTTGACCATCAATCCAACAGTAAATTTCACCCTGATCTAAAAACCTGCTAAACCTGCTGATCCACTATATAAAAAGTCAGGGTATCACAACTTTCATCAGTTCAAAAACATGAATGGCTTTGTCAAAAAATGTAATTGGATAAGTGACAGCTTTAACATGAACCAGTCATTTGGAACCATGTGCTAAGAGATTTTTGTAATAATTCATATTATATTCCAATGGTAATTCATTTAATAGCTGTGAAGACTTTTCACTAAATTCCAAAATGTCCTAGAAATAAGATCAATCAGTATTAACATCCCAAGGGCAGTGTTTCTCATTGCTGTGCCGCAGCACATCAGTGTGCCGTGAGAGATCATCAGACGTCCCATAGGAAGTTATCCAGTTTTATTTAATTACTCAAAATATATTTTATTATATATATTTGTTGTGACAATTTTTGGTGGTGTGCAGCAAGATTTTTCTAATGTAGAATATGTGCTGTGGCTCAGTAAAGGTTGGGAAACAATGCCCTAGAGCCACCTGATTAAGATAAGTGGCTAAATAGAGACAAGTAAGCTACAATCATGACATAATTAATTAAATGCTACTGTTACATTGCTGTTAGAACTAAACTTGAAAGATGAGTTTCTGTGTCATCCTTACATGCATAAACAGTTAACAGTGGTGTAAACTGCCTTGTGCTATCATTTACTATTTGCACTAAATCTTTTTCTACACTGCACATGTTACATGTGGATCAACTAAGGATAGCAATCTCTCATCCATTTGACCTCCTTGACCCTGTGATGCATATTGTTTTGTCTGGTAGCTGCCATGGTGAGTGTGAATGTCATCAACCGACAGCTGAACAGGCATGAGCACTTCAGACCCCAATGCTGGCATATTGGTCCAACTTAGGGACAGCTGAAGTGAAAGGAAGAGGATTCCACAGTAGAGATGCTTTTCTTTCTCCTCTACTCCGCATCTTAGACCCTTTGGACAACAATAAGTTAATAGGATACTTGCAATTATAATACAAATGTCCAATGTTTGTGTTCTTTGCTATGTTTTCCCCTGAAAATAATCTGCTCAAATTATCTTTTCCAACTCATAATGATTGTCACAATTTTTAAACACATAAAAAAAAAAAAAAGTCAGTTAATGGTAAGCAATAACTAGACAATTCCCCTGCGGGCAATTGCGAGAGTGTGGCTGTGCACTGTAGCAGTTTACGCTAAGATACGATGCAAAGTTGCTACAATTTCCTTTTTTTTTTACCTCTACTTATCCTTTCTCCATAATGAAATGATGATAAAAGTTTATATGATTAAATGATTCATGACTAGCATCGCAAATCATTTCATTATAGAAGGAAAGGAAGGAGGGAAATGATTGGCAACTAGCGTCGCCAGTCATTTCACCAATTATCAAATGAGGGAAATGATGAGGTTTATCCAACTTTTCATCTAATCGCATTCATTTACAATGAGGATTTGATGCACTTATTCACAAATTATGTCATGAAAAATTCAGTTTTGAATTAAAAAGTAATAGTCTGACCATGTGCACATTTTGATGTACCATTTGTCTATGTGCGATCAACTGTCATGACGTTATCCCCCCTCTGCTCCCTAACTGCTACATGTTGCCGGGTTGACGGTGCTTCAGAGGTGGCAAAAGATCAGAGAAGACACTCAAAACAGCACTTCGAACTACTGCGCCTTGACTTGACTTTGGCTGTTCTGTTTGTACTCTGCTTCTGCTCTGAACCGATCTTCAACCATGAGTGGGCCAATGAAAAGAAAAGTTGACAGTGAGTGTTTAATAGAGAATGGACTACTAAATACATTTTCACTGAGGTCCCGTCAAAGATCAAACAAACAAATTTCCAAACATCCTGAAGATGACACAGATGATGCTGGTGTTGTTTGGCTCTACATATCTGTGTGAACAGACTTTTAGTGTGATGAGCACTAACAAAACACCCCACAGAACCCAACGGAGTAATGAACACAGATCTGTTCTGGGAATTGCCACAACAAAACTAACACCAGACTTTGATGTGCTAGCAAAAAAGGGTGATCAACAACACTGTTCCCATTAAAAGTGAATGTTAGTCTTAACACTGCAATGCCTTTTTTTATGTTTATGTTTGATATGTAAGCATCTGGTACTGGCCCAATGTGGCCCCTGAGCCAAAACATTTGCCCACCCCTGCTCTAGCTGCTGTGACTCCCACTCTAGCACGAACATTCCGACGCACTCATTGTAAAGAATGAATTCCTCCAAAGTTGATCATGGTGAATGATCTGTGACTGATCAAAATTATATAACCTAGCAAAAAAGTTGAATGCTACATCAACACAGGAACAGTTTGTCTACTGTCACACCAAACACCTACAGTACTTCTGAAAGAGAAACTGATTTGTAAGATTGAGAAACGTTCATACTTAATTTAATTCAATATTAAATCTAAAGGAAAACATCCAAAAAGAACTGGGACTGTTGCCATCAAAAGATGATATTCATTCACAGACAGATTTTATTACATCCTTACTTGATTTTTACCAGGTGATATTCTCCATTACCTCAATAGATTAAATTTCCACACTTTTTGGCTTAAGTGATGAGATCTTTAAACAAAATGTGTAGAAGTAAACTGCTGGTGGAGCTAGTGCTGTTATTCACAGCATCTCACTATTAAAATAAGGAAAAGAAGAGTCATATGTGAAGTTTAAGTACAAAGTAGCCTAGAGTTTATTTAAGTCATCACGGTAAGGAGCACCACAGACCCATACTATAATGAACCTGAAGTGACTATTTACAGTAAGTGGACCTCTTTAAAAAAGTGGTGAATGGTAGGTATGTGTACGGTCGTATAAATAGGTATGAATGAATATTTGTATTTTTATGTATGTGCACATCAGATATTAACTGCAGCTCAAGGTTATATGTGAATGTGTGGTACAGTTGTGTCTTATTGCAAAGAGAATACTTATATAAATGTGATATTTCAGTTTCAGAAAAAAAATCAGAAAAGTTAAAACATTTCTAAAATTCTTTTTACAATTTGTCACTTTGGGGTATTGAGTGTTGATTAATGAGAAAAAAAATGAATTCAAAAAAAGGTTTTTCAAAAAAATTGAAAAAAGTTTGTCTGGATACTTTCTGAGGGTATTTATGGAATGTATATGTGTGAGTGTTTTTTTTTTTTTTTTTTGATTTGGTTTAAATTTTACGATGATGCAATCATGTAACCATGGCAAAAAGGACAGGGTTAGAATTCCTTAAAGATAAAAGCGATGATGTTACAGTGACATCAGCAAAAACATTTACATAGGCAAAGTTCCCGTTTGTACCCACAGAAGAACTCGTACAAGAAAATATCACAAATCAACACTCTCTCAACGCAAACTAAACACATACTCAAGGCGTCCACATTTTTTTCATAAGGATTTTCAGAAGACGACTGGAAGATTTTACATACATCATTTCATTGACTGGCTCCTAATGGCGGACTACTCAGATTCAGATTATCATACCAATGAGCCAAGGGAAAGCTTCCATTTAAAGGTAGAACAGGATGACATTGTGTGCAGTAGCACAAGTCAATACAAAGTCCAGGAGATCCTGGGAGAAGGCAACTTTGGTCAAGTAGCCAAGGCAATAAACCTCACTACATCACAGGTTGTTGCCCTTAAACTCCTCAAAACTGAGGAAACGGCTGAAAAAGAGATTGAAATGCTGAAGGTGATCAAAGTTCTGGACCCAGTCAAATCCAACGTGGTCCATTTCTTTGAAACTTTTGACCACCTCGGCCAAACCTGTATGATTTTTGAAAAGCTTGACAAGAGTCTTGAACAGCTAATGAAGGAACAACAATGGAAACCTCTGTCTCTCAATGAGATCAGGCCAATCACACAGCAGCTGTTGACAACCCTTGCAGCCCTGAAGACAATCGGAGTGGTGCATGCGGACATCAAACCAGATAACATCATGCTGGTGAACCACACCAGTGAGCCCTTCAGGGTGAAGCTTGTTGATTTTGGTGTTTCCTTCCACACCAAGGAAAACCCAGAGTACGTAATTCAACCTCTGGCTTTGAGGTCACCAGAAGTAATGCTGGGCCTCTCAGTCACTGAGGCCATCGACATCTGGGGCCTGGGCATCACGCTTGGGTGCTTGTACCTCTCAAGCTATTTGTTCACACCCTGTGAGTACTACCTAATGAAAGACATTGTGGAAATTTTGGGCCAACCGGCAGATCATCTTCTTGACGAAGGGTATTACACCCAACATTATTTCAGGAAAGACAAATACTGGGACAGCCCAAAATATTGGATGAAGACCCCAAGGGAGTATGAACAGGATTCAAATGTTATACTTCACCACTCTATTAGACCCATTGGACGCCTGGATGACCTGTTGATATTCTACCCAGAGACACAGGATCCATTTGAAAAGGCAGATCGACAAGCATTTGTCAGCCTCATCAAATGTCTCCTTGAGTTTGACCCAGCTCGGAGGATCACTCCAGAAAAGGCCCTCAACCATCCCTTCATTACAATGAAGCATCTGATGGATGACACGCTCACAAGCTACTACGTGGATGAGGCTCTGGGCAACATGATGGTGATACATGACAATGGCTTCAACAACAATGAGTCACGATCTGAGGAATCACCAGCCACACCTCAGCCATTTGATGCTGCTCCTGTCTCCTGTGATGGCAGTCACATCATGCCATGTGAGGATGTTGGAAGGAGCCAGGCCATTAGATGCTGCTCCTGTCTCCTGTGATGCACATCATGAGGAGGCAGATGAGCTGACCACAGTGGCCCAGCTGAGGAACTGGAAAATGAAGTACAGAGGGAGTTTGAGGAGCCACCAGCCACACCTCAGCCAGAAAATGAAGACTCAGCAGTCGCATCTGTCTCCTGTGATAGCATTAACATTACACTATTTGAGGGGACAGAAATGGCTGCAGACATCCACCACAGTGGTGAAGTGGTTGACAATGACCTACAACCCAGATGTGTGGATGACCACAGTAAAGAGCCTTCATCCTCACTTCAGCAAAAAATCGTTGGGCCCTGCGTTTTCCATGGCTCTTGTGATGCCATCGAGATCTTACAACTGGACATACCTAAAACGCCACCTGTAAGAAAAACAGCAAGCAGAATGAAACGTATACGCAAATTCCTTGGCCGTGTCTTCAGGCGCACATTTGGAATCACAAAATAAGAGTATTATCCAAGTATTATCAAAGTAATATCTAAGTATTTGGCCGAGGAGCTCCCTTCCATCCCCTCTGGGATGTCGAAGAAATGGATATTGTTTCTCCTTGATCTGCTTTCAAGGTCCGTTATCTTATCTTGCATCCAACCTGTCTGCTCACCATACCCTACCACCCCACACCACCCCACCATAGCCCGCACCCCACCCCCCACCCCACCATACCCCTAACTACCCCCCACCTCACCCCACCTCGTTGGAGAACGCACGAAGACTGCATGGCCATACCCCAACGTACCCCACACCATACCCCTAACCACCCCCCACTTCGTTGGAGAGAACATGTAGACCGCATGGCCATACCCCACCAAACCCTGCACCCCATCCTACCTGGTGAGCAGACTAGTCGAATGCAAGAGAAGATAACGGACCTTGAAAACAGATCAAGGAGAAACAATATTCATTTCTGCGGCATCCTAGAGGCGATGGAAGGGAGCTCCTTGGCCAAATACCCCACCATGCCCCCACCCCACCATAGCTCACACCCCACTCCCCACCCCACCATACCCCCAACCACCCCCCAGCCCACCCCACCTCATCGGAGAACGCACAAAGACAGCATGGCCGTACCCCGCCATACCCCACACCACCACCCACCCCACTCCACTTCGTTGGAGAGTGCACGAAGACCACATGGCCATACCCCACCATACCCCACCATACCCCATACCACACCCCACCCCACCCCACATTATTATAAAATAAAGTGTCTTGCATAAATATTCAACTGAAAAGTTTTAAATAAATTATTTAAAGCATTATAAAAGCTACTGTCTCTGTTTTTTATTTTTTTTTATTTTTTTTTGTGATTCCATATCCCACATTTGCTTTAAATGCAAAAATGAAATTTAGGTAAATCACTAGAATGTGCAAAGTCACTGTGTGCTATTAGCGTAACTGTCATGTAGCTATATGTCATGTTTATGCTAACTTTATGCTAAAAATTCAGTCCTGTTACTTTTAGTCCTGTCACTTAAATGAAGAGTGAGTAATAGTAATTAACACTAGACAATTCCCCTGCGGGGAATCGCGAGAGTGGGGCTGTGTGTCGTAGCAGTTTACGTTAAGATGTGATGCTGAAGTGCTACAATTTCCTTTTTCACCTCAAGTTATCCTTATTTGTTCATTTCATTGTGGTAGGAAAGGAAGAAAAGGAAGGAAAGGAAGGAAAGGAAAGAAAGGCGTCACGAATCATTTTATTATGGTAAGAAAGGAAGGAAAGTAAGGAAAAGAAGGATGATTAGTGAAATGATTTCACCAATCATCATATGAAAAAAGAAAGGAGGAAAGGAAGCAAAAGAAAGGATGATTGGTGAAATGATTGGCGACTAGAGTTGCCAATCGTCTAGCTTCGCACAGTCCACTATTGACCCCTATAGCTTTGCTGTAGAGGGGTCAATAGTGAATAGAGGGGTCAATAGCAGAGCCCCACTAATTAAAAATCAGACAAGGTATTCAAGGTTTTGCTCTTGATATTCTCTGTTGTGTGTGTTTGACTAAAAACTATTTTTTTTAAGTCTATTTCACTAAACCATGTTGAATAACTATGTAATGTGAAAGTTACGTATCATGGTGATAAGCCCACCAAGAATCACCCAAAACTGAAGTATGCGGAGTCTGCTAGTTATATAGTTGGGGAACTATCCTCTAAGACATAGAGATGAGCTACAAAATGCAACTGATTGGGACTCTCCATTCTGTAAAATCTCACTCATATTTTGTGTTAAGCAACAGGTAGATCCCTTAACTATTACCCACAAGGAGTGTTTGCCCATGCTGAGTGTTTGCAGCTTCTTACACCTATTACTCCACATTTGTGTGGTTTGTCTAACCATCCATTTCTGCCTCACTAACCTCTGGTTCTCCTCTCTGCAGAGACTCCTTACCCTGAGGCTATTTTTCTCCTATCTCCTCTCTAAGAGAATAAGAAATTCCAGTGGCAAAAGCAATCAGCCCGCTTCAGTTTTAACCAGACCCCTGCTGAATTTGCTGTCAGAATTAAAGGTGATTTGTTCTCTTTCTTTTAGCATAATAAATATTTTATGTTTTCAATTTCATAATTATATATTTTCTTATAACCCCATTTCCTTACTTTATATTCAGTCTTTGTCACAGCGGCTGAAAATTATACATTGTGTTGTTGTTAGCACTGCATAAAAAAGGACATACAGATGTATTAAGAAAAAAAAAAGAGTCTTCAAGGGAAAACAAATGTTGCTCATCTATCGTTAATGGACATACACTACAATTATCATAGTAGAATTTAAAGAGACCTAAAACTAGAATAACACAACTGGGTGCAAAGACTAACAGATAATTACAACAAACACTCTGAGCAATTTCCTGAAATTCTTTCTTTCATTTATCCTATTCAGTAATATTGTTTGGAAAAGTAAGGTTTTAAGAAATGTTTTTTAGTAACTGAGGTACTCCCCAGACAAGTTGCCATAAAGACAAACAATCGCACCTGCTTATATCAACTCCCCTGTGCATAGTGTCCTTGAACCGTGGGAGGAAATCAGAGTACCCCGAAAACCCACACAACATGAGGAGAACATGAAACTCTACACATAAAGACCTCCAAATTCAAACCCAGGACCTTCTTGCTATGAGGACACAGTATTCACCATGGCACCAGACAATGGTAAATAAATAAATACATAAGGGACTAGTCATATGCAGAATTCCACATATAATAACTGTTCCACATATTTGGCATAGGCTTTTGAAGGAGCAATCCCATAAATGCACAGATCTTTAAATATGAAGTTAAAACCAAACATGAAAAGTGGTTATACCGCAGGATATGTGTAATGGTGTGACTGTGCTGTGCCAAGTAATCCAGCACATACGCCACAAACTGCCTCCTGTTTTAAACTTGATTTTTTTTTTTTTACAAATTACACAAAATGGCCGAGAGCATGAAGCATGGAGTGTTACAGTGTCAAAATTATTATTCACAGAGTAATGATCTCTAGAGCTATCCAGAGTTTTTAAATAGATCTTTATTTCATGTCCCATCCCCACCTCTAAATTATACATTATATTATCAGCTCAGCATCAAACATTAAAACAGTTATAGTTGGGACCAACAATAACCAGATAATTTTAAGAATTGTTTGAGATGAAAAATAAAGCAAAAAATATTACAGTTTGGAAGTGATGATCATTACATAGCCAGGGATGACACTCAAGTGAGTGATGATGTTTGACTGCTGGATGTCTAACCCTAACCCTAGACCTATCCCTCACCTTATACAATTGCCATATCAACATATCAAAAAACAGTTAGGTTGCAGGTTTGCAGGTTTAAAATGTGTAATGACAATGTCAAGGTACTACCTTATTCTATTGTTCAGTGCATTCATACTAATCTGGTCCTGAATCATCTGTGCATGCGTATGCCTTCAGGCATATGGGCACTTGGGTTGCAGTGGCTTTACTGGTGTTTGCCTTTAATGACTGTAGTCAATGGCAGTCTGAGAAGGTGCCAAGCATGATTTCAATTGCTCTCTTATTTGCATATGGCCTTTCATGTGATTTCAAAGAAGACACAACAGAATGATTTAAACAGAAAAAAAGGAGATAGTTTATTTGAAATGTACAAAAGCTATATACACACTCATACAAACCCACACACACTGGGCATAGGTAAAGTGAATAGTAGCATACACAAACATTTGAAAGGCTACTTAGAAATTCAGAAAACATTATAAAACTGAAGAGTTTGGAGGGCTAGTTCCTCAATCCTGTCAGATGCAGGATTTCTTTATCAAGTTGAAGTCCCTGTCTGTACTCACTGCAGTTCATCCAGAACCCAGGGGAGGTATGGGGTGTAGTGAAGGGAGGTGGTATGAATGTGTTAATTAGAGTAGGATCTCTACTGAGAACACACAGAGGTACTTGTATATTCTTTTAGAGAATGCTCTTCATCACACACTAGGGTTCATGTGCCCTGATAAACTAACACAGAGGCATATCCTTGTCCTTTCTAATTATTTACCCTTGTGAGATGAGACCATGGAGAGTTAATGCCTCTGATCCAGAGGGCAAAGCAGAAAATCTCTTCAGTGTTCATCAGTGCCATCCCCAAGAGCTCAGACCATGATCAAAAAGCACTTAATATCTGTGGACTATAATTTTGTACAACTGCATGTTTAAACTGGGGCTGTCAAATATTTCATTTTGTAAAAACCATTTAGTAATAAATTTCAAATTGAATAGTAATGCATATTGATTTTCATCAAATCATAAAAAAACATAAATTTTCAATATGCTGAACTCTTGTTGTGCTGCAAGATATCTGGATTAAGTGCGTTTATAAACTGTAACTTCTGCAGTTTTTAGTGTGTATTCTAGGTTACCACTGAATGTCTCCTCACATGTTGACAGCTGCACTTCCAAGGTACAGCAAATCATTGTGTATTATCCTTTTTTAATTAATAATGGGTGTTTCTATGCCTTTGACAGCCCCAATTCAAACAGCAAGTCTATAAGCATAACTTAAAGAGCAAATACCATACAGCATAATCTATACACATAAAGGTCTTCATGAGAAAATATTATCTGATATCTACATAGCATGTCCATTTCCTGGTTACTCTGGTTTTATGTTATAATCAGACACTCAACCTTTATGTCCTTAGCAAGGCACTATGTGATCTGCTTCCAGTGCACCACTGTATAAAGGGCTTTTACATGAGCAAATACTGAATGGCAGTTTGTGGATGCATGTATATACCCTGGACTATCATATATTTATAGCTAAAAAGTATGGCTTTTTAACAAATGATGATAGAAAATGGTCCTTAACCCTAGCTATACTTGCTATTCAATTTTAATGTAACATATTATAATCTGAAGCAAATATTACAAGATAAGCATATTACTATGGACAATGAAGAAAAAATGTATGAAATAACCAGTTTTGCATTGTTCCATCAGTGCTTTCTTGTGTAGTCTGTATATTCCTGATGTAGAAATGGTGAGAATAGATGGATGATGAGGTGTTTGATTGCTCTCAGCTTATCATGTTGAGGAACTTGCTTTCTTCAGCCAAAGCTGTGAGCATAGAGTTCATGTCACCGATGGCCATGTTGCCAATCCCTGCCGGTACAGATGCAAGGGTGACAGAGTTACGAGGGGTGGTTAGACGCGAGGAGCTCTGGGAGAGGCTCTGCAGTAGGCCTGGACTCAGGGTGCCTGACATTAGGCTGGAGTGATCCCCATCGTCTAGCATGGTGTCAAAGTCAATCTGGGCATGCTCTGTGCCACCAGATCCACCAGTAGAAGAATCTGCTGTGCTACTGGAGACCTGGTTGACTCCCGGTGAGGCCATGTTGGCTGCTGCTGTGTTGTTGCCAGAAGGAGCCTGGCTGGCACAGGGGGACATGGGGTTATCGAAGCTGGCAGAGGCTGGCTCAAACATATGAATCTGTCCCGTGTAGAACACAGCAGCATTTGGGTTTTCAGAATTGCTGTTGTGTGCCACTGACCCACTGGGTCTCTTTGGGCTTGCCTCTGATGTGTCATGACCACGATTGTGGCTCAAATCAGTTGACTTGGGTATTCGACTTGGTTGTACCATGCTAGACCCTGTGTGCTGTCTAGCAATAGACTTGGGCTCTGTGGGAGGTCGCGGTTGAAACATTCCCCTAACCCCATTATGGATACTGTGCTGCTGCTGCTGTTGCTGGGGGAGAACATTGTAATTTTGCTGCTGGGCCACTTGGCTCACATGAGAATACACGTCAGCTTGTGTCCTTGATCTGTAAGTTTGCAGTTCTGGATCTGCCATACTGTTACGGGTAGGTCTCACGCTAGTGCTTCCAGCTATAGAATTTGGGATTGACTCTTGGCCATAGCCTTGCTGAGGACTCATTTGATCACTAAAGTTCACATTGTTGCATTGCCGCTGTTGCTGATTCTGCTGGTAGGTAATGTTAATTGGCCTCTGGTTGTTGTGGTTTGCATATCCCTGCATAGACATATTCTGACTCATTGGCACTACCTGCTGATTGCTACCCAGACTCTGACCTTGTGCCTGGAAGGATCCAAAATTGTGCCTCTGCTGAACAACAGCCAAGTTTCCCCTGAGTGGGTGCTGTTGTTGTCTGGAGAGCTTGGTTGTGGTGTCCACAGTCCCTGAGCTCACCTCATTCCACTGCACTGGCATGTTATTTTTGTTCATGTTGTCCGTTGGCTCTGAGAAAGGCTGATCTTGAGGAGACTGAGTCATGGTGGCATCAACCATGGCCATCCTCCTCTGCGCATAAAATGGTGCTGGTGGGGCCATGCCTACCTGGTAGCCCTGAGTCTGATTGCTGGAATGGTAATCCACTTGCCCCGAGTTCTGGCCTGAGGGGCCAGAATTCTGGGACCTGAGATACTGCACAACATCATCTGGAAGCACCATATCATCCTCCCCATTCTGCTCTGCTGCAGTCATCAACCCATCTACTGCCATGTTCTCCATTGCTACATTCTCAGAAATGCTAGGTGGTCTTGGAGCAAATGGGTAGCGTTGCAGGCTACCATCAGAACGAGTGTAGCCCTGCATAGCCAGTGTCTGGTGGCGTTCTGCAGCTGATGGACCATTCATAGGGTTCATGCTGTTCATGCTGTTATAGCGCTGTACCCTGGGAAAGGAGAGAGGGTCGACTGTGGGGCGACGCACTGGGTCACTGGCTCGGCGTGGGAGGTTGGTGGGTACTTCATGGGGCATCATACTCTGGCTGCCATATCCAATATCACTGCAGCGCCGGGGTGCAGTTCCAGAGGGTGCCTGATGGAATGGATGAGATGAGCCTTCCTGTGAGTCACTGTACAATGCCATGCGGGTCCTCAGGCTCATTCTATCCATATTAGGAAGAGGAGTGGGTGGAGCTCCACCAATAGCAGCAGCATACTTTGCCTTGAGTCGATAATGCTGAGCTGGTGTCAGACTAAGGAGGCTCGGGAGACCTCCTCCACCTCCTCCATTGACACTTCCACCTCCACAGTGACTGGCTTCACTGGAGCGGCGAGACAGATCGGTGGAGATTGGGTCATAGGAGTCAGCTGAACTGATATTGTTGTGACGGTTAGCACCAAACTGGGATGCCTCACTGGAACGACGGCTGGAATAACAGGGTGAAATACCGGAAGAGCGCCGACTCAAGGTGTAAGCTGAGCTGAGGGTGCTGGTGGTACTGTCACGTCGTTCATTCAACTGGTTCAGCAGTGTTATTTCACATGAAGACAGGTCACCCATGCGTTGGCTGGGGTGTAGACCACTTAAGTTACTCATCACATTGGAGTTGTCCAACAGGGAACCTGGCAGATAGAAACAACACTATTACATAAACAAATAAGTAATTACATATTCACAGTTGTTCACATTGCTGTCTATGACTGTTCTGTCCATTGGACTCCAGCTGTTAAGGTATAATGCCACCGAACACTTTCACTTCACAATAAGCACTTTGCCCTTGCAATTAGAGCATGCGACCATTCACACTTACCGACTGCAGGTATGGGAGGCAGCTTCATGCTGCTGCGTTGGCCCTGTGGTGGCTGTGGTGCAGAGTTAACCCAGGGGCAGGAATCCCTCACTGTCTTCAACCTTTCCTTCTTGATGTTTTCCAGCTTGATGGTGACCCCGCCACCATGACCCGTTGCTTTCCTTAACTGAAGCCCCACCCCGCCGTGCTGTCCACCAGCAGAAACAGTGGAGTCAACCAAGGGGCTCTCATCCTGTGCACTGAGGTCCCCGAAGCTGCCCCCGCTGTGCATGGCCATCTCTACTCCACTGTCGTTGTTGTTGGCACTGCTGAGAGGCGATGGCTCACTGCTACATGATGAGTGGCCACCAGGACTGGACTGATATGTCTTGAAGAGGAAACAGGGGAGAAATCTGATTTAATAAATGAAACATACAAAAGAAAATAACATTGACTCATCATTTAATTTTAGTAAATTAATCTTAGTAATTAAGCCAAACTTTCTCTTTGTTTGGCATATATGATATGGAAAAACATGGTAGAATGGGGAAAAAAGTTATTTTAGTTTTATAGAATATAATAAATAAATATCTCATGGCAAGTTCAGAGAAGTCTATTATATATTCTTCAATATTAAATAATTACCACAGTTAAAAATTCTGATTGTAATGGTGTTTTGTAATAACTAATGCAAGACTAAAGTTCCATAATCTCTTCAATTATAGATGGATTTGATTTATTTACAACAAGAAAACAAGTGGATAATATATGAGTTCTGTGGACAACAATCTAGTGGCAACAGTAATTCAAACTGGCCCAAAATGAACTAAAGTCTTAATCACAGCTTGATTTGTTCAGCACACACGACATAACAGTCCCAGCCTTTGAATATTCATGTGACAATGACTTCTATCATCAGGCCGACTGATAGTGATCTTGTGGACAGTAAAAAATCCAGTTTAATGGCAGTATGTGTACCAATCTAAACACATTTCTATATTTTATGGCAACCTATGTATAGAAAGCAGTGTATAAAATGGATTATCATGCAAAAATCCATTTTTCACCATGTTGGAAAGCAGCAATGTAGCATGAACCACCTGGACACATTCTCTCCCATGCAAGAGAACAGACAGTTGGAGTGCTCACCTCAAGGAAGTCTGTCCATTAGGAAGGTTATAAGGGAAAGAGAGAAGCAAGTTCAAGCAACAACCAGAAAGGTGAGTAAGAAAGGATGCAGGCAATGCTGATGCTAAACATCTAACCTCTAAGGAATGTTAGTAAAGTAGAAAAACTGTGAGAAAATAAGTCTGTGCATCTTTTTGTTGGTTCCTAAATACTTGAAAGGCCATGCAACTACACACTTGTGTTATTCTAACTAACAATATAGACCATAGTAAGTGCTGAAATAGGTAGATTCCCTTCAAGTTGCAGTCAATGAAATAATAAAGATTAAATTATCTGCACACAAATTATAAATGAACTACAACATATCTATGTGTTTTTTTTGTTTTAATTGTATCATTAGGACACACCATAGAGTTCTCTGTCTTGATAGATTTGATTTGTAGGCAGTCCTCCACTCCTCTGGTGGTGCTGTTCGCATCAATCTTGCCGTCTGTTCCTCTTGTGCCGTGTTTGGAATTCATCTCATTCTCCCCATTCCCTTTGGGTGGCTGTTGTCTTGGTGGCGCATCGCTACGTTGTTTCTTGGTGACGTGGGCTTCTGGTCCATGGACTGTCTTAACATGCTTCCTGAGAGAGCTGGGGTCTGTGTAGCGCTTGGTACACCCCGGGATCTTACAAACATATGGTTTCTGCCAAGAGAGATTTAAAACAATTCTTTTTGCGGAAGGGAACAATTGTGACTCAGTCTCAGATGTGGATGGAAAGTATTAGTATGCAGAACAAAAGCTCACAAGTCACAGAAAAGCCAAATCTTGGTGTATGCAAGATATATACAATTTTCAATTTAAATATGCCTGTAACAGCTTAATAGTTATAACTCTCACATAGCAAACAAAACAAATGCAATGAGCCAAATGAATACACTTTTGTGTTTTTAGGTTGATTATATTAGTCTGTCTTGTCTCCAGACATTTTCCCCTTATTGTTATATAATAATGCTGCTGACAGCTGGACAGCAGCATTTTGCTCTGTTTTACAGTGCTCAGGTGACATACAGGTGTCATGAAGTATCGCACATCAATTTGTATGATATGAACTACTGAATAATTCATTTGATCATAATCTGTTCCGTGTGTGTGTGTCCGAGCATACCTCATTAGAGTGTGTGCGGTTCTGGTGTTTGGCCCGGTCAGAGGCATTGGAGAAGGCCTTGTTGCAGCCTTCATGTTCGCACACGTAGGGCTTCTCTCCGGTGTGGGACCTGAGATGCGTCTTGAGGTTCTCCAGGCGAGAGTAAGCTTTGGAACAACCCTCAAACTGCAGACAGACAAGGAGACAGACAGACAGTGAGATGGACGGCCTGAGTGCTGTAATTTTGTCTGCAGCTGGTTAGAGGGCTGGTTAGAGCTGGGCAACAACACCAAAAAAAAAGCTCTGTGTGTTTCAGTTTTCAAATGTAATCTACTCTTGGACTCTTGCCCACCTACTGTGGCGTGCCACACAAAAGCAAAGCCCTGCTACACTTTGGTAAAAAAGGGCTATTATGTTAAATATCTAAACTAAGTGTGAGGTGTGGTAGAGTTCTTTGTCTGGTGTGCTTTGCTGAGACAAAGAAAAGTCTGTGTTTTGCCTTTGTATTCACTTGTACTGTACAAGCTATAATTTGGTATTCCTTCTAAGCAGTTATTGTGGATGTAATTGGCTTTGAAATTAAAAGACCAGCTCTGAAATGGGATACAAAAGTCAAAAGAATCTAACTTAAAAGATGAGACTAAAGGGGAGTGAGAGTGTTGTGAGAAGATGCACGTGGGATTTGTGCAGAGAATATACAGCATGGTCTTAATAAGGAACCCTTGGCCCCCTGCTTGTCTGCAGATTTTAATTACACCCACACGCTGTCAATCAGCTTTCTCAACTCTCTCCTTTACAAGTCATCTGTTTTAATGCATTCACAAGAGCCTGTGCGCAAGCTTTGAAGCTGAGCGAACAGACCCTCAATTTGATCTTCACACAGCGAATGAAGGCTTCTGTAAAATCCCTATTATTTATTGACAAGGAAATATCACTGATTCTAAGCACAAAGAAAAAAACACATTACATTTTTTTAGGCAAATAGAGAGACTGCGGGATAGAAACTGTACATATGGTAATGCGGATGAATAATTTCCAATTTTCTTCTTCACCAGTTAAAGGGCCAGTAACCCTAACAAAGTAATAATGATATCACCAGGATAGATCAGATCAGTTTTGTCTCTGTCACATCCCCAACTTTGGTGGGGTACCACTTTAATTACAGTCACATGGTAGGTCAGCTGATTCTGTAGTCAGTCAGTTAACCAACTAGTCACAAACAGTTCACTGCAGTAGTGTTAGTAGTGTGATGTGAGGTTCTTACTGTGCATTTATGTGGCTTCTCCCCGGTGTGTCGCCTCATGTGGACCACAAGCATGTACTGCGCCTTGAAGGGCTTCTGCTCCCGCGAACATTCCTCCCATCGACACACAAACTCCTTCTTCTCACCATGGATGTGATCGTTATTAATGTGCTGAGGAGACAGCAAACCCAAATCAGTCACAGTCACAGTATGTTATATCACATTTTCTGTGTGTGATACTGTGGGACAGATGGTTAAAAAGGGCATGTCACTAAGTGTGCATGTGTGTGTTTGTGTCTAAAAAATGAGTCAGCAAATTCTTGTCTTTTTTTTTCTCTCCCTATAAAATTCACCCTGTTGTGTCCATGTTCTAAGCACCGACACACACACACGTAAGCAACGGTGCAATTCATTATAGTTGACAGTTATTATGTATCTGTCAGTGGGAGACAATCACTTTAAAAGCACTGTGTTTTTTTCAGGGCTTTGTGTGTGTTGGTTTCTCAAGGATGAGGAACTTCCTCAGATCCCAGTAAATGTGATCAGGAAGAGGATTTTGCGGCCACCTTGTATCTCACGTCCATTCTCTTCACTTTTAACAGAACAGGACAGGAAGTCAGTGTGGGACACAATGTTTCCTGTGTGATGCTTAAACACACACTTAAAATTCTGAATGACCTAATCTTATAATTGCAGAATTAAAGTGCAAACCTAAATGTGAAATCTCAGAGAATTCTCCTGTGAGTTTAAAACATTTGAAGGATTTCTTGTCTTATTAAAACAGCTGATTGAGTTACTCAGTGTAGATATGCAAGAGAATTACAAATTACCCACAGCACATTCTTGGTTATCTTAATTACGTCCTCAAATACAACAGGATTTATCAAACTCAAACAACTTACTGTAAACACACAGATTTCTGAACAGACACACTTCGAAACTCTCATCCCGTGTACCACATGCAAATATCCACACACCCAGAGGAACCACTTCATTTCCTGAGGACATCCAGGCCCACAATGCTCCACTTATGTGGCCACTTCTTCACCAGTGAAAAAGCTCAGTGGTCGGCGATTCTGCTAGGATCTATTTTGGGTGAAGAAGGAGGAATGGAAACAAGTGTGTGGCCCAAATGCAGGCCTCTATTTTCAGGTTACACACTAGTGCAAATCCATAATTTGGGGGCTCTTGAAACAGGATTACTTTGGTTAAGCAGAAGCCAGAAAAACCCACAGGTGTGTTTTTCTTTTGCTGATATTGTGAGAACCTTGTGTGAAACCCTGGATGTGCTCAGGGGAGACGCTGTCAGGAGCTTTTGTCAAGAGGGATTTTCTGGTTTTTATGAAGCACATTTAAGAATGTGTTGGCCTAACAGTCCACTCACATCTGAGATCAAACCACCAATCCACTGCTCGTTCCACTCACCAATTCTGGCAAGCTCTCACAGAGTTTGCTACTAGGTAGTTGGAGCTGGGCCAAAGTTTCAAAGGTAACTCTGGTCTTGACTTGTAGCAGCCCATAGTGACCTATCCACCTCCTATCAGTCTCTGTGTCTGTGGACCTGACACATGCCCCTTCTGCAACTGCTCTGAGATGACTGACAAACGGTCAGAAAATGGAAAGCAAGAAGAGAAGTTGGACTGGAGGAGGAGAGGGAGGTTCCATAACGCCAGAGCTTCTGGCATGACGATGGATTTATGGCCGGCTCTCTGGGCTTCAGGGGGGTGAGGGGTATTGCTGAGAGTGAGAGGTTAGGGGTTAGGGGTCATGAGGTTGAGGGGCTGGGGGGGGCACAGCTGCAGGGCTTGGGCTTGAATGTGGCGAGAGCCGGCAGGCTCATTAATGTTGCGCGTGTCAACCTAACAGGAAAGGATCAGTTACTGGACTGCTTTCTGATTAGACTCAGTTAGAAGGGACTTAATGAGTTGCAGAAGACCAGTTTGAACTTTTCATTTTTACACAACAATAGTTGCAAAGGTGAAGTTTGGAATCTATTTTCACTAAAACAATGGAAATTAGTAATAGTGATCATATGAAACCTGTCCGAAACATACATTAGATAGACTTTGTTAACAGAGCAGAACAAGGCTGCATCTGATTATTTCCTGTCTAATAATCTATTTTCTCAGTTCACTAAGTTTTATTTACATTAAACTAAATGTGAAACATCACACCAATGTGATGTGATACTCACATGGACAAGTTGGTCCTGGGTGTCATACTCCTTGGTGCAGCCTTCCCAGTGGCAGTTGGTTTCATAAATGGCCTCGGGCTCCTGCTTACACTCGTCTTTATCAAGTTCCTCACTCAAGTCCAAGATCCCTCCTCCGTGGTCCTGGAGAAAGAATACGGTGTGTGTTAGTTTTTTTTTTAAATATATATGTTCATCCTTTTGTACAAATAAATGACTGGAATAAAAACATGTAAACACAGACTGCATCGTTTACCTGAGTCTGCTGTCAATATGTCTGAGGAGCATTTAGGACTATTTTTCATCTTTCTTATCTTAAAAGTTTTATTAAACCTGAAGGGTCCGCTGTTTGAAATCAATGAATTCCAACACTTCTTGTCATTAATTAAAACCACAGTTTTATTCACTATCTATAACCAGTTAAAGGAAGGTTAACAATTGCAGTCCTACTGTATGAACCTGAAAGAAGAACCAGAAAGAACTCTGTGCATCTGATTAGGATTTTCTGAAGGTCAATGCAGATCTATTTTCAACTTTTATTTTTACTTCTGCCTACTATTTTCTGATGGTCTTACCTGAGAATTTGGTGAAATGGGCAGTGGACCCTCTGCTTCTGTCTTAACCTTTGACCTCTTAGTAGTGAGTGGGTTAACTGTGCTGCTAACTGCTGGGTCTCCACTGGCATTCTGAAAGACAAATAACAACAGACACAGGGGTTCAAAATACACACTTGTACTATAAAGGATATGATTTTACAAAAGCCTTTTGAAGGAGAATGATATGGCTTTAACCACCCATTTGTTCTTAATGCATCAGTAAATCATTTCATTAATTCTAACACTTACCCATTTGTCCTCCCCACATGTTCACCTATTAATATAAACATTTACTCAGTCTATTAAACCACCAGATTCACAACTGGTTTCCACACAGTCATCACAGAGAAAAGCTGAACAGGAATCAGATAACAAATTCACAAAGATACCGTACAATTGTTTTTGGCTCAGAAGTCGGCAGCAAAAGAGATGTGAGGAGTCATGGTTGTGCCAGGCACCGCGGCCCATAAGTCTGACTAGGACCTGCTGCCGAGACTAAACAGTTTAGACTGCTTTATGATCGCCAAAGCCACAAGAAAATATGAAAGAAGAGGAGTTATTACCCTCGCTACAGAGTGGGGAGGAGGCAGGGTCGGGGGATGGGGAGGGAAGGGGCTTTGATCTGCCAACAGACTCCGAACAAGACAGAAAGACAAGGGCTCAGAAGGCCTGTTGGAGCTCTAATGGAGATGAAAAGAAAGGAAAGATATAAATGAGTGTGTGTGTGTGTATTGAGGTTCATTGGAGGGGGTCCAGCACTGGAGGGGGGTCTGCTAATCCCACCCAGACGATACAGTGCAGTTGAACATTTCAGGGGGCCTCGATGATTCATTCAGTGGCTGGAAACCAAAAGCAAATATGGTTCTGATCATTGTTGAAGTGACGCTAAATGTGAGTGTGTGTGTGTATGACTAGGGTGTTTTTTTTTACGTGTGTAAGTTTTACAAAAAAATTGTAAATGCATTTTCTAGTAATATATGTCGTTTGAACCGACACTGTGCTGAAACAAAGCTGAGAGAGGTGGCTGACGGCAGCGTGAGGTGGACTGATTCACTGAGATGGAAGTTTACATTAGAGTGCTGTGGTTTATACAGCAGCCTGATAAAGGCAGACAGAGGAGACAGACAGTAAGAAGTAAGACAGATGAACCCTGGAGGGAGTCTTCTGTATATTTTTGACCTAAAACACAATTTACAAAACATACTTTATTCATGATTTCCTATAAATTCAGGCTGTATTCACTGCATGGGCCTTTTATTTTGAAAATGAATGATGTCATAGGTAAATTGTGGTTGTATCAGCAGTGATTTTTTTACTAAAATGAACATATGTCAAAAGTCACATTTAGGCTCCAAAATCAGCCAAAATCCAGCCAGTTGTCGGTTGATTTTGGATTACATACTTTAACAAACAGCTGATGAACGAAAATGTGAGCAATGACTACAAAACCACACAATTTGGATGCATCACTGAATTATGTCCTTGTCTTCTGACAACCAATAATAAATTAGGACAGAAGTTTTCTAGTTTGTTCGAGTGATGCATCTAATTGTTTCCAAACATAGAACAAACCCTCAGAATTACTCATTTTATGTCTGGAGTTATTCCCAAAAAGAAAAAAAAAAATCTTACACAGTCAGAATCAGAAAAAAAAGGTGTGAATGAGAATCACACAGCAAGTTATTTTTCAGTGGCCAAACAAACTTGCAATTCTGCAATTTTAATCTGTAGCTACATATAATCTATTTCATTTCTAAACAATAATGAAATAGATTAAGTAAAATAGTTGAAGAATTCTAAGAAAAAAAAGTTCAGTTGTATGTGCTGTCGCCAATAAACAAGTATTCTATATTATAATATTATTGTATCAATTGTTGTGACAAAAAATTCTCACAGTTCTCAGAACTTGACAGATTCATTTTCTACATTCCTACCTGGTTTGCCTCTGAGCTGGAGCTGTTGTGGGACGTGGACATCGGTGAGGCGGTGAGAGGGTGCTGGCGAGAAGAGAAAGATGACGGCGACGGCTGAATGAGAGGCGGTGTGTGACCGAAAGCGTTGAGACCCCTCTGCTGGGACAAGAGCTGCTGATACGCCACCGGATTGATGGGATGGGGGAAACTGAACGAGGGGCTGAATTAGAGGGAAAAGACACAGGAGTTAGAGGAGTTTGGTTTCCTGGATTTCTATGAACTTTTGCTGCCAAGTGATGGCAGGTTAGATACTATTGTGCTCTAAATCTAACATAGTAAAGATCTGCTCAGCTGTCTGCAAATGTGGGTATACTTGTGTGAAAAAATAGGCTCTACACACCTGATCCCTCCGACAGAGAGGTGCCCATAGGAGCTGCTGGCAGCTGAGCTGGAGCGCGAGTTGTTGATGTAGGCCACTAAGGAGTTGGGCGAGGTGCGGATCATGGTCTGCAGGTCGATGCTGGCATCTGACAGCGGAGAAATAGACAGTGCTCTCTTCCTGCTCAACCGGGGCGTCAACCGTGGGCTCGAAAAACGTGACACTGGTAACAAAGACACAGAAGCAGCGTCATCTATTTGTCATCGATTGATGAAAGAAATCAACTCTCTGCAAACAAATGCATATTTGACCTGTAATGTGCAGGACTAAGAATCTGTCATTGTACTAATGCCATGGGTTCACATTAACACACAGTATATAAAAAACAAAAAAAAATGTTAATGTGTAAGTTCCATGTGTTTCCAAATGGCCTCAACAAAAACCAGCATTTATCCAGGACCATGTTAGAAGAAACATTTAGCCCCAAGCTTTCTAGTGGAGGTCATAGCCATGTTAAGCTCCACTCTATCTCCTGCATCTCACACACACATACACACACACACACACACTGCTCCCCTATTTAACATTCGCATCCTCTTATGCATAATGAATTGCTCCCAATCATTCTCAGTAATTACTGTGATAGCAATCTCTTTCAGACTGCTGTACTTGGGCGAGTTAAAAGGAGGCAATTTAAACAAATTGATCTCAGAATACCATTAAAAAAGAACAAGGCTGACTCACAAAGGTAGGGTTCATGGCCTCCTGATAGACCTGCTTGTTGTACTATTTTCTTATTCTTGGAGAAAAGCTCACAAGTAAGCCACGGAAGAGACTATTTTCCCATAAACTTAAAGTGAAAGCTAGCTGTTTTTCCAAAACGCACTCTGATGTAAATGCAATCATGTGTATTTCTTAAAATCACAATTAAATTTACTTTCCCTGGGCATGTAACTTCAACCCCCACTGACACAGAAACAGAGACAGATCACTTGTTTGGGCCGACAGGTGCTGCTTTACTGTGAGTGGACAGAGAGCAGGGCTGGTGTGTGTTTGTGCACACATGTAATTAGGCCTAACAGCAGACATCATCAGAGGTGTGAGAGGCAGGAAACTCATAATGGGTTCATCACAACACACCTAAGCACATGCACATTGACCCAACACACACACACACACACACACGTGCTACATGTCAGCTTCACTGCTGCCAATATGTAGCCAACCCCCAAGTCTTTGCTGGTGAAACTCACATCCCCTCAAGCCAAATGTATCCAGGCACCGCCATAATCACCACACCAGACCTAGAGCTATAAACCAAGGTCTTACTTCCAAAACTATTATGTTTGGAGGTGGCGAGTCGTAAAGCAAAGGCATATGCACTTAGTTAAAAAGCCCCTGGGAACTTCAGACAGCAGACAACAGTAGTTGGGCGACTGAAAAAAAAAAACAAAAAACAACTGGTAGAGATGACAGAGACGTGTATGAAAGAGCTGGCAGAAACAACAAACGGTCCTCAGGAATGCGCCTCTTTAGGGCTAATAAATAAATGTGTCATCTTTCATTAGCCACATCGAGGGTTGGGGGTGGAGGGAGAGAAAGCGGTGGGGGAGAAATCTAAAAAATGCAGAGGGTGGAGAGGCAGGCAAACCTCTTCTTGGGAACATGGATCATTGTGAATGAGAACTTCATTCTCATGAACTATGCATTGCTCCATACAGGTCATGCAGCTGCAAGGATTTGCTATTTTTGCAGTGAGGTGAACTTGCTGCTTTGCCAACAGATTTAATAGGAGATAAGTGTATTAATATCCCCCTTTATGAAGCAGGAAACAGGCCCCACAACCTGGTAGCCTGGCGCCTGCCTCACCCTTCTGGGCACTGTGCCCAGAGCACCGCCCTCTACCTCCATCTTCAAACCACCCACTCAATCTATACATCTACCTCAGCTTAGAAGAATTCTCAATGCCTGCGGCAACAAAGCGTAGACACCTATAATGCTTGTTCTTCTAATGCTACGCTGAGGATAAACTTGTTTTTTTTAGCTTGTTCTAATGCATGTCCTTGGTCTAACCTAATTTTACCTGGAATACGTTCCACATTACAACTCTCGCCACTTGGTAAAGGCGTGTTTTATAGGTGGTGGCTATAATTGAAAGGGTAAGCAGGTTCCGGCGAGGAGTGAGAAAACAGATGTTGCACAGGCAGTGGTGGCGCAGCAGTGTGTGGTAATATGGCGTGTGTGGGTACGTCTGTATATGTGCTTATATGTGTGTGTGCTGTTGCTCTGTGGACTGTATCAGGGGCTGGTTGCAATTGTGGGATCTGGATTTATATAAAGAGTCATAATTACAGGCGCTCCAGTGTGTATTGATACAGTAAAAAAGAAAAAGAAAAAAGGAAAAAAAAAAAGAAGAAAAATAATGTGACAGAGTGTGTCAATGCATATACACGTATACGTATAATGTGGTTGTGCACAAAAGGATGAAGAGTGAGGAGTGTGTATGTGTGAGAGCGTGTTTGTGTGTGATTATTTTAAGTACTTGCCTGTGCTGTTTTAACTGAATGGCTTTGTGGAAAATGAAAACACTTTAATTGGAGGGTTGTGTTAATCCCCAGAGGGAGCTAGCTCTCGGTGCTGGTCCTGAACATGTTGAGCTTGTAGCATGTAGCATGTATGCTCTGTAGAAAAACTGGAATGTGGCATTTTCTCCCATAACAGTAATTCTAATCTGAGTTCTAACACTGTATTGTGTCCAATGAAATGAACACTTAGGTGTAATTTATATACAAGTATACTTACATTAATGTGGTATATGTAGCACTTGAACTTTGACCGTTTAGATACAAAATGTCATCATTTCATTTTATCCGATTAGATATTTTATCATTTAGTGCATGAATTCTTTCATTGAGGTCAAACTGACCTCTGACCTTTGACCTTTGATCATCAAAATCTAATCACTTCATTCCTGAGTCAAAGTGAATGTTGAATTGGAAGAAATTGCCTCAAGGCATTCTCGAGATATGGCATTCATGAGAATGTGATGAACAGACAGACAACATGAAAACATAGCTGTCTGAAACTTGTAACTTTAGATTTAAATTTATTCATATCTGTAAGGAAAAACATTTGCAGTTTTCCACTTATCTAAGAATTCCCTGGCCATTTCCTGAGCTTGTGTAGACAGAAGCAGCAGAGTCACGCCAACAACAGAGCGATGAGCAGCCTGAGTTGGACTGCTGCTGAGCTGAAAGCATCAACAGCACCAGTAGCTCAGCTCTGTGCCTGTACATCTTCACACATGTTGTAAGAAATGCAAACCTTGTAACATCCTTCAGACTATTTCTGCAAACAGGGAAATGTCCTGTATTTTACTGGGGAAAATGTTTGCATCTTTTTTGACCAAGGGAAACGAAGGAATTATCATAAATGTTATTGTCAGCTTTGGGGATGTTTACTATACTGTAAAGGACCTTTGAATAATTTGATTTTGCATGTACAGAATGTATGCAATGCCTCTTTCAGTAGCATTTAGCACTGTTCCAATACAAATATTCAGTAAAAACACTGAAGAAATAAAGTCCCCTCCAATTCTGTCATTCCATAATGAAACAAACCCACTGTAGACATAGGTCAAAGGCAGTGATAGTAGGTGACACCATTGCTGGGGGCTTTGCAGGCCAGTGCATGTGCACCTATAAGGATAATATACTATAGCACCTCTCCAAGACACAAAAGCACTACTGATGAAAAATGTACAAAGCCTAATCCCAGTGATTTAACAGGTCATCTTGTGCTGTCAGCTTTAATGAAAGTAGATACTACACATACTTAACTGGCTTTGGCGTGAATTTGGTTTTCAATTATGAAAAATAGAAGCTAAAATCTAAAAATCATCTGTTTATTTTCTTAAGGAACAAATTAGGGCAACCTATAAACAACAACCTCCATGTCCTCGCTTATTCACCTTGACCCTGCTGGACAAACCCCCATCACACCAACAGGGCCCCGCGTCTCCCAAATCTTCAGCCAGCTTGGCCAACCTCCCATTTCACCCTATTAACCAGTCAGAGCAGGAGAATATTTATTTTCCCTGCTAAATCTCACTAATACTAACACTGTGAATTTTATTAGCATGGGAGCTCGCACTGAATCCTCATTGAGTCCTCAGTGTCCAGCCCAAAGCCGCCGTTGTGTTTGTCAGTGTGTTTATGCACACACTTCCACCCATGTGCTCGTGAACCAACATATAGTTAAGTGTTTGTATATGCAGTCTGAGGGGACCAAGCCCCCTCTCCCAAACTCCTCTCTCCTCACCAACACATCAGTACACAAATCTATCTGCCTCTCTCCTTCTGCTTCATGGCAGACATTTACTTTGGCTGCTGCTTTTGTCGCGGGAGCTTCAATGTTTTCCCGCAAGCCACTCTGATATTTCTCTGCCCACCCACCCCTTAAATACCTGCTCACTCATATACAAACAAGTCTCCTGAATGCCTCCCAATGTGAAATACCATGTTACTTTATTTACACTTGGAGCAATGGTGGTGTACCAATGCTAATGCTAACCATACTTAAATGAATTTTAAACAGAATTGCTGTTCTCTGTCTTACTTTGCTTGCAGTTCAGAGATGGAGGCTAAGTTCATACAAAGCACAAGAAACAGGTCTGTTAGATTGATCTTCTGTCTTGCCGTAAGTAGGTGGGAAGACTTTGATGCATCTACAAAAGCAATTTCTTGAACAGTTTGGCATTAAGAGGAAAAACTTTGTACAAGCAGGGGCTATTTCACTAAATTCTGTCTGAAGATGTATTCAGACCAAACACAAAATCTTTGTGCTGTGCAATATTAAATCAAAATAAATAGGTGAATAGCTGCTAAAGCTGCAAAACCAAGAATGAAAAATTCTGGCTGGGCATATCATGTCTGTCTGCAGGAACAATGTCTGCACTTGTCTGCAAAAAAGTAGAGGACTTGGGGAAAAGTCAGAGTAACAGTAGGACTACCAGGTAAGTTCCCAACATCTGGATCTATTATCAATTCCAGGCATCCACTTCTGTTATGGCAGCACAGCTTGCTCTCAGGAAGGAGAATACCTGTAGTAACCTGAATTACCTGTTAAGGGTGAATATTTAATATTTAATATTTGATTCATCTCATAGTTGGTGTGAATACACCTTTTAGGTGAAAAGAACAATCCAGATGAAAAAATATCAGTCTGATAATTGTCTGATTCATCAGATATGGGTATTTGGAAACATATGATAGACTGGACACAACAACTGCTTGTTTTATTTCTCATGTGTCTTGAGTCACATGGCATCTGGAATCTGACATTTTACCAAAAACAACATGTCAGATTTAACTGCCTTCTCTTCCAAAACTGGATTTAATTATTTCTTATGGGTATTTTTAAGAATGCGTCTATGGACGAAAATATATTTTCATTATATTCATTATATTCACTAACCTAGTCTGCTCCTCGGTATCTCAGTCCTGTCCATCAACGTCATTTGGCAAATAATCAGCAAATAATCCTCTGTGTAATTGTTTTAACTGGTGAGGTAAAAAGAGGTCCTCACAGTCTGTGGCCTTCTGAAATTGTGAAACTTAAAACAACATTGCAGCAGTAGTTTTTAAGGTTCCATTTGTCCTCCTCATGTACTGGAGATGAATTCTTGTGTTAAGTTTCTGGCTTGAGGTGTTCCTGGCAGTAAATACTAAAATTTATAAGTGGACTGGTAAAACCTGCACCCATGTCAGAAAACCTTCACTGATGCATGTGTCCACAACTTTTCCACTGGCACACTTCTCACAGCAGTGCTCAGTGTTTCATGGTTCAGTTGTAAGCCTCGCAATTCACTTATCCAAAGGGGAAAACAGTGAGGGAGAGGGAGGTGGGTGAGAAGCCATGCTATGGGTTCACTGAGGGCTCCCAGTTCTTGCGGTGGGTCTGCTGAATACTAGTGCATAAATTGATTTTTATTATGGGTTTTATCTGCACTTCCATCCAAAACTAACATTAAGGGATGAAGCACATATTTGCCACCTCTGCCACCATCCCTCCTCCCAAACTCTGGCAGTAAATAAGGTCTTTGATTCCGGCCAAGGCTGCCCGCGATGACCATTAGTTGGCTGCCTCGGTCAATATGGGCCCTGTGTCTGGAGGCTGCGCTGGAAGAGCCTCCAGACTGGCAGAGTGGCCCAAACCTGACCACATCACTCCGAGCATGGTAGAACACTAAATAAAAACTACTGGGATGGTGGCAGCAAGTGCGGACGCTGCTCTGGAGCAGGCGGTGGGGGTGAGGGCGGTGGGGGTTGTGGCTATTTGAGCAAACAACTTCCCCAAACAAGTGCGGGCAAGGCAGCACAGCGGCGGTCACTGAGGTGGCTGGAGGTAAAGAAGAAAAATGGGGAGAAGGAGGGAGGAGAGGGGAGAGAGAGGTGGTCTACAGCTTCTGCAAGCCCCTAACCCTGCTTCACCCTTCGCTTTCACCACTGCTGTGTTTAACTAAGTGATTGAGGTCATTAAAAAGATTAATTGCAAGGCAATCCCGTATCGGATTCCGTTCCCCCCCTTGTGTTGTGTTTTCCTACCTGTGCGTGAGGATGCCTGCATTAGTGTCATGCAGTGACTTTGGAGAGCGTGACACTGCAGCGGTGAAAGCAGTGGGCCAGTGTTTTTTTCTGGGTGGGTGGTTGGACGCGATGAAAGAAAGAGTGAGGGCTCCTGGAGCGGCACAGACGTCAGTGCCAAGGGGAGTATTTGATTATCAGGCATCGAAAAGGCTGACTTTCACGGACAGTTTTCCACTCTGTGTGCTTTCTATTCCCCATTCATAAGGGCTGAAAGTTTCTTGGATGGATTTTGCAGCTGAAATCAAATGTCTATTCTGGTGCCTCAACATCATTTTGATAGAGGGCCGAGGTCCTAACCGGCATGAAAGAACAGGCTGGTCTCTGTGAGTTTGTGTGCAAACACGTTTACAAGTTTTTCTGAACATTTGCCTGTCTATTTGCCGGGCTGGTTAACTTGTGGTGTGCAACTGCATGGATGTGTGTGTGTGTGAGTATTGACCTGCCTTGTCCCTGCCAATAAGTGGTCGGTGCATGCAGCCCATGAAGTTAATCCCTGTCTTAACAACCGCACACAGAATCAGGACAAAGACTGACAGATCTCAGTGTTACATTACTGTGCCTTGTGCTACTTACTTACTCTTGATTTGTTTTTGTATGCTGTTATTCACAATAACAACACAAATACACCTGAAGCATCATTTAAATGAGAGACTCTAAGGTAATGTGATTTTACCAGGCTCCTGGCCCTGGCACTTTTTATGTGTTTACACACTCAACACGCTGTTGCTCCCTGCCACACTTAAGTCCGAAAAGCTCCACTAGCTTTGATGTGGGGAACTCTTCCCCATCATGGAGAATAAGTGGATGGTATCAACATGCCTGGTGCTGGGAATGAAGAGCAGACTAGCTGTTAAGTTTGGTTGTTGCTCTTCCACCAACACATGAAAGACATTATGTGCCTTAGTATTATTGAGATCAGGGTTACATAATATTTTAAATAACAACGACATTTTGGATCTGGTTTGAGTTTTATTTTTTCAAATAACTGGATTTGCTAATTTTCAAGGCTAGGACATCTCTTGAATATTTTCTCTGATATGCAAATCATTAAGGAACAAGAAGACATTGTGCTTTTTAATGGAGCTGCTTGTAACTTTTCTCTTCTCTCGGCTGAAGGTGGTGGTCACTCTCAAAGAATGTCAACCACTGTTGCATTTACAATATAAGAGGCTATAATACATCCTATGAGCAATACTTCTTCTCTGGGTCACTGGACGCTACATTGACTTGGCCTGGGTCTGATTAGAAAGTGTTCTTGCTACAAGCAAAAAAAAAAAAAAAAAAAAAAAAAACAGTCAACCTTTCCATTGTTTTCCACCATTGGACAAACTTCTTGCTGAGTAATGGAATCAAACCTGATGCAACTTCCAGTTCCACTAGACTGATAAGTAGCAAGATGAAGATGCTAATGTTGGCTATGTTGCAATCACAAAACAACAAACAAATAGCAACCTTTTTGTGTGATGACTGTTTCTGAAGTTGTGGTAAATAATGTCAGCAACAAAAAATGTAAGCACAAAAAAATTCTTACATGTACGCTAGCTGAAAAGCCAATGGCCTACTTTTTCCCTTTTTTTTAATTTTCCAAAGGTTGTGTATTTGGAAGTAATGTAAGGCTTTTGTCTTTTTGCTGCTCAACATGACCAAGAGAGTGATAAGTCTTCTGTGGTGAGACAATCATTGTTGGTTGCTGTTTCAGTCTGACTGTGCCAAATAAACATGGTAGAATATGCTGCAATGTTTCACTATGTTTAAAAAAAAATGAAACAATCAGATAAGAACCATTCAGATTTGATAAAAAAAAAAAAAAATCAAAATCCAGTGTTTATATAACCTTTAAATAACCTTATTTGCTATCAACGCATATTTCATATTTCTCATATTACAAATAAAAAGCTGTAAATGCACATGTGCTGTCACAATAGAATGATAGACAAAATGGAAGAACTCTCCTCACCGTCTATGGGGCTAATGTAATCAGGTAAATGAGCAGCAGAAGCTGCTGCCGCTGCTGCTGCTGCCGCTGCTGCTGCACCACTCTGCATCAGCAGGTCACTGTAGGAGCTTCGCTGGCTGGCATTGGCCATCAGGTGGTAGTACTCTGTGGGGTTTGCTCCCGGTGGAGGAGGGGGGAGACTGAAGAGGGCGCGTTCCTTCAAATGTTCATGGGTCACTGACGAAGGAAAGGGGACATGAGAGAGATCAGGTGAACTTTTCACAAAAATCAAAGGGATATAGTTCAATAATATTGTGAAATGATGCTAAACACATTGGGACAAATACAGTCTGATTTTCTTTTCCTGTGATGATGTAATATATTCACAGACATTGTTTGACACTGATAGAATGACAAAAGCAGACAAGATAGGAAAGGTTGTGGTTAGGAGACAACAAAGGAGACGAGTGTCCTGCTTTTACAGATTTGAAGATTTGTGCTTGCATGCATGGCCTGGGGCAGCAGGCTCTTGATAAAAGATGTGTGATGTCTTTGAGGCTTGCTGGGTTATGGGAAAATATCTCTAGGGAGTAAAGGAAGCAGAGGAAAGGAAGTAGCAGGGCAGAGAGTGGGGGCTACAGAGGGAAGAAATACCACATTCCTGCAACTCTGGTTTTGTGTATACATTAAGTTAGACATGCTGAAGTCATATGCAAGGAGCAGGTGCACACACATGCACTCATGATCCTGAGGAAGCCTTAAATGCTGCATGTGCAAAGGTAATATTGATGTAAAATGTGTTAACACCTGCACCCAGTAAAGCCACATTTTAAAAGTGTCAGAAACTATAAGAGTGAGAGATGGATTGGTTTTACTCTCTGCTACATCTTACTGTGCCTGTGTCCCCCTTTCCTCCATTTCCTGCTCTCCCCCCATCCTCACTTCAGTGGGTATGGGTGTGTGGAGGGGACAGAGGTGTGGACTGGCGGTGGTTTAATACGTGTGCCAGTGAAAACGGGGGAAGTGGGGGTTGATATCACTGGGTGGGGGCCAACTGGGATATTGGAGAAGGAAAAACCACAGCCTCCCCCACCCCTGTTGCACACAGACTCTTACACATTAAGCGCACATATAAACCAAAAGTCTGGATCCATCAGAACTTATTAAGCCATGGCTGTGGTAATGTTGCACAGGAAGCATGTTTGTGCTGCAACAGTGGCGACCCAGGCATATTTCTTTGGTTTCTCCATGGCTGCCAGGTCACGTTACCACCACCACAGAGTAGCATTTTGTGTCTCAGTGTTTTGCATGTGTGACTTCACTAGAACAGAGAGGGAAGAGAGGACGCAGCTACGCTTCCACTGGTTCCAGTAAAACCTGACAAACCGTTACACTGGTAATTGCATGAATATTTCCAATGACTCGACTCAACCCACTTTAATGAATTCACTTCCTCCCTCAACTTATTTTGGACACAAATTAATTATCATTTTACATCATGTTGAGGAATGTCACATTGTTATTTTCTGCAATATACTTGTGGGTTTGTTACCAGACAACATTGTACATATTATTACTATCCAGTGTTTTGAATGTGCAAATTATGGGACTAGATAGGGGGTTGGTTTCATTGCTAGCACATCTGTGATGCTTTGAGTCATCATATACTAACAACGATATAATGTTTGCCACACCAACACCACACCAAGTTGAGTTTAACTCACAGTTAGTAATTATCACTCATCAATAAAAATACAGTCAAAGCTGACATTTTTAGTTGTGCAGGTAATTCAGGTTGTCATAAACCAAAGTATAGGCCCAATCTGGAAGATGTCTGTACTAAATTTCATGGTAATCCAGTCAATTATTATAAAACCATTTCAGTCAGAACCACAAATGTCAACCTCATGGTGGCACTAGAAGGAGAGTTGGATCATTCACCCTTAGGAAACTTTATACAGTCCAGGTCTCAAACTGTATTTGGACAGTTGCAGATTTTTTGTTTTTCAATGTGTTTTCAATGTTTTTTTCTCAGTGTGTCAGCACATTAATTTTAAACGCTGGATACTACATTAACATGCAAAGTCTTGCCTTTAATTTAAGGAGGTTTACATCAACATAAAAAGAAACATGTGGGAACCATTTAATTGCATCACTGCAGCCTCATTCAGCTCATGTTTGTTGTGAGCTCTCTGGTCTTCACCAAGTGCAATGCTCCTGTCAGACAGAGATCAGGTGACTGACTTGGCCAGTTGGTTCACTTTCAAAAGGTCTTTGTTTTCTTTGGCCAAACATTTAGGATCATTGTTTGATGTGGCCACTTGCTGAAGAAACACTGCAGGTGAAGTTGTGCACAACTACCTCCAACTACCTAATTCTTGTTCAGTCCAATAATAAAATGAGTAAATTATGATGGCAGGGATACTGGTAATTTATATAGTATATTAAATCTGCCACACATGCCTGACACCCAGGTATTCTATCAGCTATCAGAGGTTTACACATGCTCCACTGAGCTCCATGCTTTCATGGACTTTATTTATGTTCTGCAGAGTTGCACAGAGCCCTCCACTTTATCAGTGACACCGTCACTTCTGCATCACATCTCTTGAAATGTTGAGTGGTATTACTGGCCAACAATGAGTGCTCAGCGATTTATTGGTTCCTTGTATAGGCTGATGGCACATCTCTTCCGCGACCTGTTGTCAGAACGGGATTAGCGAGGACAGTTCTGCCATTGTGTGAACTCAATGGTTCAGAAACTCCACGTGTTTGAGTCTTTGGTATTTTCCATGGTTCCCCCCATATCCCACCCCTACCCAAACATATATGCAAACACGCAGAAAACCTTGCCTGTAACAAAGAGCATACACCTGCAACATGCACACACATGCATCAACACAGTCACATGCTACATGAAAGGTGTGCCTCAGTATTTTATGATGGGGAATATATAGTGTGTGCACTTCCACTATGCTCCTGCCACACAAACTGCCTCAGTTCAAAGTGAAGAAAGTACAGAAATGTTAAACTCACTCAACCTTATTCTCACCTTAATGTTAAAACTGCTGCAAATCATAGTCACCATATAGTAATCAGACTATATGGTGACTATATTATGTCATATGGTGGCATGAGTTTATTCCTCATGTTGATTATAAGTTATATTTTCCTCTTGACGGTATTTGCTACCTAACAGGTAAGAGAGTGTTTATGGGTTAACATATGTGCCTGTACATTTTAAGTAATTCACATATTAGGCACTTGCTGTAAATGCACACTAGTGAATGGGAGCATGTGAGAAGCATATGTGTGTTTTTCTCACATTTTTGTTCAGGGTTTTGCAAAAGTAAATAGTGTAAATATTTGTGTTTGAATGTGTGTGTGTGTGTGTGCGTGTGTGTGTGCTTGTCTGAGTTTTTTTGTTTTTTTTTCAATTTACAGGAAAACCAAAAGTGTCTTCAGAGGCTTAAATATATATTCAATACTTCAGCCAAAGCTCAGTATTATCACCTGAAGCTAAATATACTTTAGAATGGGTGGATTAAACAACGATTGGAGAGGAGGAAAGATAATCCATGACCTTTATAGTTTGGATGCTTATCAGACAGCGTGTGTTACAGCTGTGAAACTGGAGAATAAAGGGCAATCAAAGAAATTGTAGTCTGTTACTGTGTCACAGGTGGAGTCAGGAAAAGAAGAGAGACACTTATTTTAGTTTATAGTGAAACACTATTGACTAGTGATATCACATATTTCACATGAGAATTATTCCTCTAAAAATTCCCAGAATTTATTTGTATTTTTGTATTGTTTGTGTGTGTGGTATTAGCAATATTAAATTTGTATAATGAACCTCTAGTGAACATATTAATGGATCTACAATTGTGGTAAATCTCACCTTCAGCCGGGCTCAGTCCTCGTGCAGCTGAGATCATGGAAAGGGTGGGGCTGCCGTGCACTGGGCGGAGGTAGTGATCCATGTGGGGGCTGATGTACGGATGTGGTGGGCTGAACGGTGATTCACCCGTCCCGGCTGCTGCGTGGGGCGATAGACGGATCAGGGAAATATCTGAGATGACTGGACTGCCCGTTAGCCCTGGAGGTCTGTTGGGAGGGAGGAAAAAATTATAAATACAAGCAAGAATGTAGAAAGATGAGGGATGAACAAAGACGTTGCTGAGGGAAGAAGGATTCATAGATAAATAGATAGTGGGAGATTTGGGGAGTGATTTTTTTTTAGATTTCTGGGAGTGAGCCTGTCATAATTGGATTACTTGTATTACTTGCATAGTTATTATCATGAATGATCTCAATTGGTATGTTCGTAGACAAACCTTGAGTCTACTCTCAATACATTTACAGTGATTCCCCTCTCCAATACCACAGCTAATACATAATAATCCCCTTTTGTTCACTTTGTTCTATTAACCCCTAGAGCCACAGACAAGTTCAGACCAAGTGTTTTTGAACTGCCAGACTATGAAAGGTGACTATCTAACTGTTTGGGTGGGCAAAACTGCAGGGTCTCTCACATCAGGTATCACATGATGTACGATGAGAGCGCCACTTGATGCTTTTAGTTGAAGTAGGAGCCTATCGCCACTCTTTGCGAGAAAAAAGTCTCGCCTCAAGTTCTCTGACAGCACGTCGGTCACTCCAGGCTACACAATAAATTTGTCTTCTCTGGGAGGTAATTACCAGCTACTTGCAAAAACACAGACAAGTTGATGTCGTAATTCGTAGGCCCGAGGCGCAGAACTCTAGATAAAAACGTCTGCTAGCCGCTGGCAGTGGCACAACCTCTTTGAAGGGGCACTACTATTTATGGCGACCTGGTGCGCTTCTGAGTTCTGAGAAGTGGCCTGTTGTTCACTTAGTGTGTGGTAAGAACACCTGGTAGAAATTCAGCCGTCAGAAAGGCGCTTAAGCAGGAGAAATTATGACGAATAGAGAAAAGGCTAAATGACAGAGTGGTTCTATTGCTGTTTTGGCAGTAACTAATAAATTATCAATAGAGACTGTAGCACTGAAATCCAATTACTGGAACTTAGTTGCAACTCAGCTCTTGCTTGAACAGACAGGTTACAGAGCTGCAACTGACTTTAAAATTGACTTGAGCCAAGAGAACAAAAAGAATAATTAACGGACTGGATACAACTGATGTACACGGGCCCTGTGAGCTGTCATCTTAATAAATCTGGGTGACTTCATGTAGCAAAAGACATGTGACAGGTATTTTATTCTCTGAGATCAAACTGAAGTATAGCGGCCATAAGTCATGAGTCGTTCTCTGAAGAGAGAACAGAGGCAGACAAGTAGAGGCAGATGAGGGCTAAGGGTAATAAACACTGCAAAAGCTATGAAATGACCAGACTCACTATTGACTCACTATGCTGTTCTCATTGGGGCAGAGAACTTCCTCACACACTGAGCCTGAGTAACAAATGTTTTGAATGTTAGTTGGAAGTGATGTTAGTGTTATACGGTGTTAGGTGTTCGACTGATATCACATTCAGAATGACTTCATTCTGGTCCCGTTTAAATCTGTTAACGATTACACACTAGCTGCTTCACGTTGGTAACATAACATCTATTCATTTCATTTTGTCTACATTTGCTTCACTTCAGTCTGATTCAAAAGGCTCAAGTAGCAATTCTTTTGTAGGAAATATGACCACAGTGACACTCACACACAATACAATGTCATAAAAATAACAGCATAGCTGTCTTTATAAGTCCCTAAGAGCAAATGCTGTTGAAGCTGCCACTTTAGCAGCTTGATGGCTGCTGTGAACAAATGAGTGTTTATATGTGTGGTTTTGATTCTTGGCAGCATAAGCTGCATGCTGGGTACACAGCATATGTGTGTGTGTGTGTGTAAGAAAAGGGTGTAAGGAATGGAATCAACATGATACATGATACATTCAGTTTCTATTTTACATCCAGAGTTTGTGTCTAATTAAGGCTGAAAACATGAATTAATATCAATAAATAAAAAAGGTGCCATAACTCAGAGAGAGTTTGAAATTCTGAAATGATGCTATTCAGTACAAATCTGAAAAAAAAAAAAATAGTCAGGGTGTCAAATCATTTGACTGTTCCAACGAGTGTGACCGGTCCAGGTTGTAGGCAGTGTACCTAGCGAGCATGCTTGGCAAGACCTTTACACCTCGTCCTCCCCTCAGAGTTTCCTTGCTCAGTCTCACTTTCACTCTCTCTGTGTGGATGCCAACCTGCTCCAAACCCGGGCCCAGCCCAGTTCAGGCTGAGCCAGCCAACCCAGAGCCTCGACCCTCGCTCCATTTCCAGTAAGCGCCTGCAGACTGCCGGCCTTGTCTGTGCGCCAATTTTCTGCCGTCAAGCCCACTCTTCCCTACAAACAACCATAAAGAGCCCTCTGTTCTGGGCAGGAGGGGAGAAGTGAGAAGAAACAGACACTCCATACACAAAAACACGCTTCCCTTGGTCCGCCTCTATGCAGCATACAGAGAGTTTGGCAGTGCCTCCTTAGATTAGTGCTTGGGTGCTTCACTGAAGGATTACCTGGGTAAACTGGCACTGCCACTATTTCTTATCAGACTGAGTGACTAAAAGCTTAACACTTTACACAATTGTACACTGGGATTCCCATCATTTCACTAAATCATAAAAATATGATTCAATATAATCTAATATGTTTTGTCATCAGACAAAATATTGAAAGCACCTGCCTTGTGTAATGTAGGAATCTGTTTAGCATGTTATATCATTACCTTTGTCTTGCACTAATGCTGATTTAAAAAGGGATCAATAGGAACCAGATTTCACTCAAGTTTCATAAAGTCACGCATGGTTTTAATATTGTCATAAAAATGCTGCATTTTATTGAAGGATAAGATGGTATTATTGTACAATTTATAATGTATAAGATCCAGATGTGCTTTTCCATCCTTCAGTACTTTTCCTAAGCTGTCTGTCTGCTAAGCTTAATAGTGCTTAATAAGTCCCTAAATCAATTGGTCACTAAAGTTTAGCTTCAATTTTTAAAAAGACTAAATAAAGCTGGGCATTGTACAGGAGGAAACCATGCATTTATTGAGGACTATTATCACACTTTTTCACACACTTGGACTAGTGAGCATTTCTTTGACACAACAATGGAGCAGAGTAGGATCACATAGGCTTGATGTCTTAGTGTAGCATAGTCTCATGATATCTGCTGACAATAAAGCAAATCTAAAACTAACTTGCAAATTAGTCTCACAATGTTAGTGTCATGAACTTTCTCATTGTGCTTCAAAGATAATCTTGCTAGGAAAAGAAATTAATTATATTTTCATTATAAACAGCATGCCATTGGCTCTGTGCCCTACCTACCAAAAACCCTTTTGCAATATTTTACTGTGAACCAATATCCTTTAGCAGCATTTATTTGTCTCTAGGCTGCTAAGAAGTGTTGGCACACAGAGCTCAAGCTGCAGTATATCACTCAAACAACCAAAAGTCCATATGAAGGCTCAATAATAAGCTACAATTTACTGCTGCTGCCTGTCAGGAGACTGCAAATAATAGTCCTGTCTGGCAGTTAGCATTATTGAGGCCTTGTTGATCCACCCTTTTTCTGACAAGATGTTACTTGAAGTCTGTGTCTCTTCCAGAGGTTTCAGTCACAGAGGTTCAATAGGCAACTCTTTGAGGGCCTCAGAGTCCTGGGAGAACCCTGTCTCTTAATCAGTAGCTGGTATTTCAAGATACTTCCATCTTGCTTGAGCACTATGGGTGGCTGTCCTATTGGAAATTAAGAAATGGGACACGGCACTTCCTTGTTTTCCAGTATTTTCTAGTCAGTGATCACAATAAATAAATGTGCCTGGAGTTTGTCCTTGTGATGGTAATGCTTGACAGGAAATAAGGACACTTGGAGGGATAAGAATCCAGCGTGAGTCAGTGGATGATATGCTTTCAATGAGTTAATTGCTATTTGTCTCTGTGTCCTGTACTGTGTGATTACATGCTCTGTGTTGTTCCATTGTTAAAACTCTGCTGTGAGAAAAAGTGATTTAGACATGGTACAGCTTGTTGAGCATATGAGTAACCCTATGAGTAAGTGCATACCAGAGCGTGTGTACATTAGTCTGCTGGCAGGAGCAGACTGCAGCATGATCAGTAGTCAGTTACTTAAAGAGGACATATAACATTCATTCCAAATCTATTTATGTATTATAGCAAGTACAAAAGTTTTTTTTTTTTTTTTTTTTTTTCGCAAAATGTCCAAGCATTTCGTGTAATCTCATAATAGTTTCCTTTTTGACTTGGTGGCTTTGTAATTTCAGCTTCCAAACGCATTTGCAAATATAATCACCTTATCTTTACAAGCCGTCCTATTGCGAATTATGGGGTCTTCAAAAGGAGAATTTGTTGGATTGTCACAGTGTCTGAAATGCTTTCATACAGGATATCTGAGCGTATAAACTATTTTCAGTGACTGGCCAGGTGAGTAGGGGTAAGATATGAAAAGAGACTTCTCTCTGAAAGCGTGCTTTGATCTGCATTTGAACAATTACAACATTGTTGTCAGGACAGCAGATAGTGTTTCATTAATACAAACAGAAATAATAAATAAAATTGCCTGTAGCAATGTGCATGAGTCATCTCGTTTTCACTTAGTGTACGGTCAAATCGAGAAGTATAAGGAGTCTTTCTGCAAGTGATGACTTTGAAGATTATCCATGTTCACTGCCACAAGGTGTTGCCCTGCTTTCAGTGTGAGGTGATGAAGCCACAATCCTGCTTCAAGTTCCATTACTGTCTGCATGCTTGCTCCCTGCTCTCCTAGCTGACCAAGAAGTTAGTATTTGCCTGTCTGGCATTTTCCCCACTGGCTCAGGGTGGGATGAATTATGATGTGACACACTCCCTTCTGTACTTCTGGGCAGCCAAGGCGATCAAGATAAATCACCATGCTACCCCACAGGGGACATGCTAAGATCCTGCCTTAGTTGTTTTTGGGGCCCTGATCAGGATGCTGAGGATTTGGACACAATTTGATACTGTGCTCACTGAGAAGTGAGGACTGTGTACAAGGGAGGGGCCCAGCAGAACTATGTCAGACGACGGGATAATATACCTAATTGAGATACGATTATACACTGGGTAATTATCCATTATTCAGTCCCACTGCTGTCACATACCATTTGGTCTTTTTTGAGTGCAAGGAAATTATGTTGAGACCGTGCACTAAACCGTGAAAATTTCAGGCTATTGACTTGCAACTTCACAGACTTTTGATTGATAGGTCCCTTGTCTTTTCAGCAGCACATTCCTGGCAGTACTTCGGTGGAGCATCCAAATTCAAACATTAGCCATGACGATGAGCAAGAGCTGGAGCCAACAAGCAGTGGCATAACATAACAACATGTCTGTCAAAACCACTGACAACCAATTGTCAGACGCTCCTCCCCCACCTCCCCAATCCTTCCACCCCTCACCCTGCCACCCCACCCGCCCCTTTCCATGTTAACCAAACCAAAACAATGAAAGGAAAAAACAACATAAAACCAAATGGCTGATCTGTAAACTGTATTTAATCAACACATTCCGTGCTGTGGGGCTGTGGGCCTTGAACAGGCTGACTGCCTGGTGAGCGGGACCACATCTGTTTGTGTACAGGGGCGGTGTAGGCCACAGCTCTGCCACACAAAAACCTTGGGCATATTTCAACTTTTCAGTGCTGCAATTTACCCCCCAACTGCTTCCCAAAAAGCATAAATACGGGCTGTGGAATGAGCGGGGATCTGTTTTTCTCATCCGTTGCGTTGTCGTTGAGGTTCTGGGAACGGAAGGCTGGATTTTGGATGCTAATTACCCGGTCAAACATGTTGGCACGGTGGCTGGCTTTCCTGGCTTGTGGCTTCGCACAGAAGATGCCCGACTCCACAATATGCAGCAAACAGCGCATAAGTACTGTCTGTGTCTAAGTTCTTACTGTCATCCCACGAGAGCCTCTTTGTAATGTGTACCAGAGAGAGTTCAGATATGGCCTGTTTCTTCTCTCTGGTATGCTAAATTCGTGAAAAGCAGTGTGACCACAGCCGGAAGGTTGCTACTTTTAAATCCTGGATCAAACACTTAGAAATGTGCTGACAGAAACATATACAGAAATGCTCTATCTTCTAACACTGAAACCTTGGGTAATGTTGAACACAACATGAGGGTCTCAGTACACCTCAAACTATGTACTTGTTGGATGGTATAACACATTTTTCCCTGTCCAAACAGGTTAGGGAAAACAAGTATGAACACTTCTGGCTTGAGACATAGTAAAACAATAGCTGTGTTCCAATGAAAGGGCTGCACCTTCACTGGCCATATATATCAGGTTCGCAGCTAGACTTTAACTAGTCCCATTTCTAAGGCTTGTTTAAATGCAAATCCAGCCCACTTTTCCCTGGCCACAAAGGCTACATGGCTAGATGTTTGTGATGTGGACGTGTAGCAATTATAAACTAAATGAAAAAAGGACCTAACCTGATGATACTGAAAACAGTTTTCTCTGCAAAATATAAAATATACAGTAAACTATTTTTTAAAATGATGGTGAACTTTCAGATTCAACAGGAGTGCCATGTAACACACATATGCTAGGAACTAGACCATTACTTTGTTCAGCCATGGATGACATTCAGCATTGGCTAGACCTTTGTTGGCCAGGCCCTCAGAAGAATGCAGCCTTTGAATTAGAATAAAGCTAATCTGTCATGTCGAGCAAACTGATGCCTTAACCTCTTACACAAGTAACCCAGCAGCTGTCAGATGGCAAAGGTGAAAATTTTTTCATTTTTTGCAAGACACCTTCAGGGTAATAAGAGCAGTAAGAGCAACGCTATTTAGCTGCAGCAGTATGCAGTGAGATATACCACTAATGCAAAATAAAGCATTTCAGTTTACTGATAAAGTCTGTATTAAGACAGTCAGCATATTGTATAATCAAGGTTGCACCTACTGACTTCCAACTAGAATGTTAACGGCCCCTGTGAGTCACAGTGCAATGTCTGTTTACATTGTAGGCCAATGAGATCAGCAGGAAACAAAGCATCGAGTCCTGCAGGATCTGCATTATGACAGCTGTGACAGAATGACCGCCAGCCCTCATTATGTTACATACAAACAGTGATGATGGAGCACCCGTCATTGCTGTTTGTCTGTAACTGTTTGCATTGTGTTAGCATACAGCGTTAACAATCTTTCAAGCAAGAAGCACAACCCTGACATGCGGTGCTGCCACCAAGCACCCCAGCGCCGTCACCCTGCTCCATTTCGCTGGAACGATATGCGGTAATTAGGTGAATTTGGCGCAGATTGTGGGAAAGACAGCTAGATCAAGGTGTTGATGAATTAGTTGGAACATTCTGTCAGAGTCACATCACATTAATCAAAACAAACTGGGTGCACAGCCCCAACCGCCCTCTTTCCTCGCTTTGCAGGTGATGAATAGCTCTGCCTACACTGTGTATCACCTGATCTTGCTGAATTTAAATGTAACAGCACGGTTTCTCACAAAACCTCTATTGATCTTACTCTTGGGCTCCCTTCCTGGATTTGAATTTTTAAGATAAGCACAGGAAGTCCAGGCAATGTTAAGAAGGCCAGACTTTTATGGTAATACCACACTAATGAAGTCACATTTCTTTTTTAGGTCAAGTTAGGAAAGAAGTTGCAAGCACTACCAAAGTATTTATAGTAACCAACATAAAGTACTGCTTAGAAAATAAATGTTTCTGGAAGTAAAATATATAATTCTTGACATACAGTATTTCTACTTTAATAGCCAGTAATAGTTTTTTCATAAAAGGTTTGCTACCAGAATTGCTGCCACCGTTTTTATTCTTCTTTCAACATTGTCTTTCACTGAGCCAGAGACAATGTGTCTTGGCAGAGCACCTCATTTTTGTCTGATGCCAGCACCGCAGAGCTCTCCAAGTCTCAAGCCATGAAACGTTAGGAGAGGAGATAGGGGAGGAAACGTTAACAGTCTGTTGCACTGGTGCTAATGTGGCTTGTCTCTCTTCACCTCTGTCGCACTCTTGCTATGTGCATCTTGTCTGGCTTTGATGTATCGGAACTTGGCTCTCTCACTGAAGCTCAGACGTAGCAACTGTTTTTCCAGCACTGGCGCTGACAAATAGGAAGGAGTAGTAGTGAACTCACTGAGTGAAAAGCAATGGAAGGTGACAACTGACCTTCATATGGCTCCTTGCTTTTTAGACTGTGTTTATTCATGTAAAAAACACAATACTTCTAAAGTTTTATTGTACACATTACACAAAAAATTCACGTACTGATTTCAGTGTGCAAAGTGTTGTATCAACAAAGTAGCTGCTGATTGCTGCTGACAAAATGACCCCACTTGCCACTAGCTGTTAAATGCTGATATGCAGTTGCAGCTTTTCCCACTGGATGATTCAGGGGTTTGGGGTTGGGGCTACTGCCTAACTATCTTATCTCAATAGCTTTGAACTTTGTTGCTGCCATTTTCAAAAATCTGGAATGTAACAAAGTCAACATTAAAATGTTAAGAACAAGAACATGAGAAAAACATTTGTAAAGAGATCATGTAGTTGAGCATTGATTTTGATGGGCTTGCAACTCTAATCAACCAGTTAACCTATGTTAACATTAACATAAAGGGGCTCTGTGAGTGCGACCATGACTTATGCTTATTAATTTCAGAATGGCTTTGTTATTTAAATCAGTACTTACCCATGCATTCCATGAAGTGGGTGTGGTTCATAATGGTAACGGCCCTCGTGATGTCTCATGTCAATTGGGATGGGTGCGTGAAACGTAGGGAAGAGGTGATGAGCACCTGTGGATGGAGAGAAGAGGTTGAAGCTAATTGGAAGGAGAATCAAAATAACACAGAGCAACACACACAAATATTAAGGGTGAAATAAAGTTCCTGACTAGCGCCCACAACGCAGCGTGAGATGCAACTGTACCATTTTACAGTTCCTGTAATCCACCAGTAATTGAAACCTTCCACGCTGTCTGTAGATTTTGCCCCGAGAACAGTATGTTCTTTAATGGCTAGCTCTATCCAACGAGACCAAAGCAGGTTTTACACAACAATGAATGTGTTTTTATGTGTCAGACAAAGAATGTATGAATCCACCATTTCCTGCCATAAATGGTCTGGTGGCTTGAGGGAAGTCTCATTAGAACAACACAGCCGATCTTCATTAATTACTGTCATTAGAGTGACTGAGTAGGAGACATTATTACATCAACTGAAGGAGGACAGAAGCTCTGTTCATGGAGCAAAGGCCTACTAATTCTCTGCAGTCTCATATGTTAACATTTCACAAATTTAAAATAAACCAAAAACAGAAAATGAGCATTTTGGCACAATCAGATGTCTGTGCCCACACAGTGGAGGAAAGTATAAAGCAATTCAGATCCACTCTGGTGGCCATTAGGAATCATAGGCTGTGCCTGATTCAGGAAATCCAGAATGAACTGGGAGCACAAACCACTGAAGTTAAAGGTCAAAGCTTAGTGACATCATTATTTGCTGTGTGCATACTTTCACACCAATGCAATGCCAATGTGCTGAGAGCAAAACACACCCACGCTATCGGACGACATAAGTTAATCTGTTTTTCATAGAAATACTAGTTTAATTTACTTAACTAAAAATGTGGTAAGTAGATTGTACAATACCATACAATAATTTTACTGAGATAAACATGAGTTTATATAATTGGGGTAGTATATTATCTTTATTTTGCTTATGGTTTTACTATTTCTGTCTTTGTAATTAGAGCAATTAAGACATCCTGTTGCTTTTCTTCTTTTTTTAAAACACCTTCCTGTTTGAGATGTGACTAAAGGGTCCTAACTGGCCCTAACCAGTGCTGTGAAAACAAGGTGTAACAGGACTCTGTGCCTCTAGGCTATGACAAAACACTGGATGTTGTTTTTAGGTGATGCCAGTAACAAAGACTGACATTACTGCTACTTAACCCTGATTGAGGCTTTTGTTATTGTGATTGAGGCAATCATCATAACGTTGTACTATCTTGTTCTTAGTTAATTCTGATGGGATTATACATGACTGGGAGAGGAGAGCTCCCCTGAAGGCAGCTCTGAACTGTAAAAGTGCTTGACTGGTGTGGAATTTGAGAAGAAACATTACAAGCCATTGATTGTTTTTCCATTTGAAAACTCAGTCTGAATGGGCCCAACATTAGTGATGCCATAATGATGTTTGCTGAAAGGCCACAGATTTGGCTGATTAAGATAAGAATTTCATACAGTAGGTTAATTCCTGTTTTTTTTTTTTTTTTTTTTTGTGAAACCGAACTTAGAAGTTAGTGCCAAAAGAGTCGAACACCCTTAAAAAGTTTCTGCTAATCCCAGCATATTTTCACATTTAAGTTAATTAGAAAGAAGTGGCACTGGTCATGAAAACTCTTAACTCTAGGACATGATTAGTCGTTCCCACAGGCTCTGTCTTCAAAACACGCTGGGATCATTTCTCTAGGAATTTGTACTTCAGAAATTACAGGCATGGTGGATTTTCACAACAAGAAAATTAATGAATACCCTGGAAATGTTACAAATAAGTGGATGTGCCCAGGTTATACAAGCCACAAAGTTAAAATGTTCCACTACACACAAAGAATCAAGAAATTGTCTGTTGGGCCAAAGTCAGTTGTAAAAATCTGTCTGGTGCCCCACACTCCGTATCTCCTCTCGTCTTTGAGTGCAGGAGGCCGAGGGCTTTGTGTTTCTATCAAGATCTACGCTGCTGGATCTCAGCCAGTGACCCTCCATCACTTTTGTGTGTGAGACAGGCAGCCAATTCTGAGTCAACTTGTGTGTTACAAAGCCAAAAGAGGCACCCCATAAATGAGTGAGAGGGAGTGACAGCTGGGAAAAGGAGTTTGAGCTTTTGTTTCACAAGTGGAGCCAGAAGTTCAGGCTTTTTTCTGAGTGGTGCCCTCTGCTTGTGCTGCCTGGCACATCTCTGGCCCAGAGCACAGGACCTGGACGCCACAGTACGACAGAGACAGGTTGTGCTGGAAGTCAGGCCAACACAGTGGCATTTTTTTTTAGTCGTATTTAAAAGTTGCTCATTAAACTGTCAAACTACAAGACAAGAATATTTTTCTTGGCTTCCATAAATAGTTATCCAAGGTATAAGTGTCATCTATACTTCTTCCTGTGAGATACCTGACTAATATCAAATACTTAGTATGGCAGATGACCTTCATGAATGGAGAAATATTATGAGAGAAAACTGTAAATGGAGCATGACAGCTTATTTAAATAGAAGTAATACATTTTGAATGGGATGAGTTCTGTTAAAATTTCTATTCTTAGCTAAGTAAAAGTTGAAACAAACACAGAAATAAAACAATTGCACCAGGCACAAGTGTCCAAGAGGCTGATTCCCAGGTTGGAGCTGCTGGTTGAGGGGGTGATAAGGGCTGGACAGGCCCTTCCATCACCCAGACAGCTGCATTGTTTCCTAGGCTGCAGGGACAAATACGGACAGGTACACAGCTAGGATGATTCACACCTATGTTTCTTGATTTACTGTCCGCATGTCCCCTTTGGATGTGTTGGCATGCAGGGTTACTCCACCCTGGGCCTCATGTATCGAAAACAGCAAGGATGACTTAAGCCAACAATAGCACTCAACTATTACTACAAGACAATGTGACACTGAGGCAGAGGATCAAATGGTCACTTTGATAACTTTACAAAAGTTGTTAAATGCTGTCTTATAGCTTTCACAACCATATATCTGCCATATAGCTTATATATAGCTTATAAAATATATTTATATATAGCTTTTAAAATGTATCTCATCAATACCTGAAACAGTACACCTTCAACGTTTCAGCTGTCTGCATATTTTTAGAGCAGTGCAGAATTAGTTATATTCTGATGTTCTTGTAATGATGTCAACTATTACTTAAGGTTCACTGCATCTTTGACGTTTCACTGCGAGGACCTTATTTTGTAAACTATGGCAAGGGCTCAAAATTCAGTTAAGTGCACTATGCGTGGTGCACTGAGGGGCTTTTGTGTTGGTGTAATCTTATATTGTGAATCAATCCAGCCCACAGGAACCTTTGACTGGTGGTCGTTTTCAGGCACTATATCTGCTCTGATCTCTCATAACGTGTTTGTTTTAAAACAGAAGATATCTTTGCCCCCTAGCCCCCATAATGAGACTCCAGACGTGCCAAACATCCTGCCAAGCAGCAGGGAGAGCCCCACATCTTCTTCCCCTTTTTTAAACTTTGCATCTTAAAGCTGCAGTTTGATCTCTCACTAAAGACAATGCCAGGTGTTCGATGTTAACAAAGCCCCCCTTCGAGTCTCATGACTCAGAGAAAGAAGGAAAAGGACTCTCTCATTATGTCCAAATGAAGCCCCCAGATCAGGACCATGCTGAAGTGGAGAGTGAAGTGGGCTCATGTCTTCGAGGAAGTACTCAACGATAATAATAATGCCCTTAGAGGCCAGGCCAGGCCAGGAATAATTTTCTGAAAAAAAAAAAAAGCCTTTGTCGTGCTTTGAGAGAGAGGGGCAGTGAGAGAGAGAGAAGGAGGGAAGGAGGGGGGTACAGAAAGAAAGAGACGTGAAAAGCAGAGGAGTAGGAGGAGTGGGGGTGCTCGATTTAGACAGGAAATTCCAGCAGAAAAAGTTGGCCTGGGTCCTAACTACACAGCGCCGTGCCAACGGGTATACACAAATGCTCATGTGCATGCACACACACTCACACACTCACAATTACACACACACAGACACTGATTTGTTCTGCAGTTCACTCTCAGTCAGCAGCCAACAAGACTGACTGAAACACACCAACATGTTACTTAGCACACAGACACACACACAGTTTGTTGCTGTCAGGATGCAAAGTCACACTACACCAAGTGTCATGCACAAGGTTAATAAAAAAGTGTGTGTTTAGCCTAATCCTGGAATCCTGCAGTACACACACAACATGAAATCTGCAGGTTTAGTTTGCAAGACGTTGCTTCCTCCAGGGCAGTACATGGGCAAGTGATGGCGACAGAGGGATTAGAGGCTTACAGGAGAGCACGAAAACCACTGCCGTCTATGAAAGGAAGTCTTAACAGAGTGGCTCTTTACTTTTAACAGCCCTCAGGGAGGGTAAAATGATACCTTTTTTATTGATAAGGGGATTTTGGGCAGAAGGTAAGTGGATTAGGCCAGTGGTCTCTATAATGACATGAGATTGTTGGAGCGGAAATTCATTAGTCCCTGTGAACCCATGCAAAGTCTGCATATGTTATGCTGTACACATGAAACACTCACTTCCTGCGAAGACTAACACAGTTGTTTTCCAGAGGTTTGGAGTCAGTTTATAGGGCATTAGGGAATCAGATTCTTACATTTCAAATAACACATCTGAGTTAGTGGTTGCAGCACGGAGGGAGTTTGGGATTGAACCTGAGTCTTTTTACAATATACTAAATACACTGAAATGTGTCCACAGGTTCCAAAAACATCATGCCATTTAATGCATGCTCAGATTTGTGGTCTTGTTTTGTTTTTTGATCAGACACTTCCTGATTTGTACAAAAAAGTAGCTGTTTTGACTGTGTGAACCAGAATCTGGGATTTTGGATAAAATAAATTGTAACACTTGAGAAGTTTGGGTTTTATTCTTTCTTCAAATAGAAAGTAAAGTAAAGCAAAAACTTAGATACAGTACCAGTGCTCGTATTAAATATTGAATCAAAACATTTGTTCGTTTTACTATTACACAGAAACAATAAGCTGACAGAAGAGGGGAACTGTAGAGTTGTGTAAATCACACCACCTAAAAAACAACGATTTTTAATGAGCAAGTATGCAATTAAAATCTGAGCGAGCCGAGTTGCTATCAGGGCCTCAGGCCTGTTTTGATATCTTGTTGTCAAGACACCCTCACCGCTCCTGTCCCGCTACCCCCAGATGTGTTGTATCACCTCACAGGGCTGTTGTGTAGCCACCCGGGCCTCCGCCGCCTCCGTTCCTGTCCGGGCGTGTTTACAGAACCTGCTCAGACCCAGCTGGCTTCTCTCCTCTGCAATCTGTCTCTGTCAGATCTGTACCGTCTGCCTCAGACGATCACTCGCTGGTCTCAGAGTCAACCCAGCGAACCTAGCACCACTATGATCCATCACCTGGCTTATGAGGTGCTGCATTGCTCCCCCTAATTGTTCTAAAGACTGAGTGCTTCCACGACCTTATCTCACCTGGGCAGCCATTAGCCAGTGATACTAAAATCTGTTCAGTACCAAGGGAGAGAGAAAGACTTTAAAGAGGCTGTTGCTTTTGTCCAAAAAAAAAAAAAAAATAATACTATTGCATTTTTGGAATTGCAGTTTGATAAAATATAAAAATTGATATGATCTCAACTTACTAAGACCCAAACGTGAATAAAAACACACAAAAAATCTGAGTTCAAGGCTTTTACTCTGATAGCTGTAAAATAAAACAACTACTGGTGTGCAGCAGCAGCACCTAGGGATCATGTCTTAATGACTGCCATGTATCACCCCAGCTGAATGTTGGGTGTTTAGTGGGGGTGTATGGGTATACGGGTGTAGCCTTTGTGTGATGTTAGTGAACAGGTAGCTTGGTTTAGCGAGCTGCTCTGTCTGGCAGGCAGTGGGCCTCTCTGTGAAGACTGATGAGGTGTCAGGATAATCAGCTTCCCATGCAGACTCCTGATTTATTGTCTGACCATTTTACACTGAACACAGGTGTAAACTTGATCAAGTAATTAATGCAATAAGTTTGTTACTGCAGCAATGGTGGTTAGAATATACTGGTGGAAAGTTGAGGAGGATGTGACAGAATCTGAGATAAAACTTTGGTTGTAGTTGACTTTCTATCATCACATTGTAAAAGTGCTGAATACTAAGGAGTTATACTTACTCAGTACATACTGCTACTCTTTAAAACAGCACATAAAAACTTCAGTTAATGTGGGACTTCATAATGCATCTGTTCTCTCAGCTCCAAACACCATTTGCTTGCCAGTTTCTGGCAAACGCAAACACACCAGTAAGGCCAAGTCAATTGAAATGGCGGGAACTCAGATCTTTCTCTGTCTTCTGTGAGCCCTTTAACCTCTCAGACACAGCTGATGGAGAGGCTGCCAGTTCACACAAAAAAGCGTCCTCAACGGCCTATGACGGCATCCTCAGCGCAAGCTCAGCACTCACCCTCCCTGACTCATAAACAGGGCTTTTGTCTTTAAGGGAAAGACGGGAAAGGCAGAGGAAATACCCAGAACAGCACACAGTGTGTGGGAGAAGGAGGCAGTGCACATCAATCTAAAAATGTCTCAAATGAGGGTCACGCTGAGGTGAGCCCCCCCACCCCCAGGGAGACCCGAGCAGGAGGCTGAGGAATATCTCCTGGAGGGACCTTGCCTGGTCTCCATCAAATGGTTATGCAGAGAATCTGTTAGACGCGTCTTTGGTTTTACAGAACGATACACACCTCAGGTGAACTCTTCTAGATTGACCTTTAGGATAATTCATGTCAAACTATTTCAACATTCATAAAATTGTTTATCTCCATCGACACGGAAGTTTTTATCAAATAAACTAATGATATCCATTAGTTTCAGGGCGACATTAATAACAGCAATGTTTACAATTGTTTTACAACCATGTGGACCATTTGAGATTTTACTGTATCCAACATTCTTCTGCTTTCTGTCTCGTGTGTTTGAATTACAAAGGCAACTTATTCTTAGCATTTTTAAAGTCTGGTGACAGCTGGGTATAAACTGTCAAAAACCTTTGCTCAAGCATGTTGTTACATTTAAGATGTGAATCTACGAGCAACTGCATTTTATTCAGTTTTTCTCAAACTAGCTTCTCCATGTATGTTTACTATACTATCTAAGATGAGACTTAAATACACATGTTTATACTCAAGAGACAAGCTGACTTTCACAGAGTGAATTTAAACATCTTCTAAATGTTACTGAAGCTCTGTTAACGGTTGATCATTTTAAGCAGAGATAGATGTGGAAAAAAAAAATCAAGACCAACTCAGCTGTTCATAACACAGGGCAGAGCTTCTTAAGTGGAGTCAGCTGCGCTCTCAGGTCATCTATCCCAATGAGATAAAACCTTACAACTACACTGTTTATATACACACACAAAGACGCACACACACACACAGCAGTAGGGTCTTATAAACCCCCTTCTTGTCTGGCCTCTTTCTTCAGGGCAGGATTCAGCATGGAAAACATCTCACTTGGGGAATTTGTTTTAAAGCACTAACAAGAAACAGCTGTGAAGCAGGTCAGGGGGCCTCTGACCAACTGGATTGGCTCTCAGGTAACCCCCCTCCGCCTTCCCCCATTTCCCACTTTCCACCTCACAGTGTGAACACTGCCTTGCTCCTTGTCTTTTTGTAAAATGGTCTTCTGTCATGATTCTTTCCATAATCCTGTAAATTTTACTTGATTTTCCCACATTTGCGCTTCCTCAGCCTCGTGCTGACCTGCTGTTCTCCACCTGTCCACCAGATGCCCTCAGATTTCCCCCACCTGTTTTAGTTACACGGCTCCAACTTCCACCTGTCCTGGGGGAACCCTGATTTTTCTCGCCTTTCCACCTGCTTACCCATTTCCCAAATCTACCCACAGTGCACACACTGACTGTCCTTCCTCAGTCAGTTGTCACGTTCTTTATGTTCCCCATGGATAAAGATAATGAGCCATGATGGCTCTGGACTCTGCGACTCTCTGTTCCCTCAAAAGACAACTTGCTATTAATCAGTTACTGAGAACTAAAGCACTTATTCATGACCTGGCCAAAATATCAAATAACAGTACTGTAACTGTAACAATAATCAAAGTGTAGCAGTGGCAGTGTGCCGGACCTCGGTTGTCATGGTTACAATAATAAACAAGCACTTACACTCATGGAAAGACCCCATTTTGGTCAGACTTAGGGTTAAAATAAGAACTTAATTAAGCTTGAAAGGTTTCTGTTGTCATGGTTATGCTCACAATGTCAGGTTTGGGTTTCAAATGAAAGCTTCACTTTTTTAAATTTATATTACAGCCTTGGGTCACTGTGTTTCAAATCCTGCACAGCCACTCTGATAAAGACCAATGAGGAGACATTTTCCATCCAGCTCCCACGTACCTTTACAGCTCCTCGAGATGGTTGGAATGACTGAGGGTGGAGATTCAGTGCCTTTGTTGCAGTGAACAACAACAACGTACATGGACAGACTGCGACTGATAAATCAATCTGATAAAATCTGATAAAAAAAAAAAAAAAAAAAAAATTATCGCTTGTGATTCAGATTGGAAAACAACTGGATTGGGGGTGGGGGGCTCTAAGAGCCAGAGAAGCTTATATTTACTCTGAGACTATGATCTCAAGTGGATTCTTAAGTATGAATAAGAAGTTATATGCAAGAGGTTTTTGTGACATTGATTATATGTGAGCTGGTGGAAAGGCCAACAGCAATCATCAACCAAAATCTGTGCACATTTTTATTTATCCTGTTGTACTTTACTTGAAATTACATGCACCTTTGATTGTGACACACACACACACACACACACACACACACAGCTACTATGTGAACATGGTTCCTCTCAACTGACAGAAGAGTAGCTGAAGCCACTGAAGACTCCAGAGATGAGAGCCAGAGTGACCAGGACATTACTCAGCAACAACAAACAACAGCCCTAAAGATAAGGAATCATTTGTCACTGGAGTTGCACTGACAAACAGAATGCTTTGTGTGATAAAATTAGCCAAGACACTGCTTCCCTTGTGTGACAGTCAGGGAGCTGAGTCACCTCAGGGTAAGCCTTTGGGGAAATCACTTTTATGGATATAGTCAGAAAGGTCTCTCAATCATATGGAAAATACTTCATTTTTGAATTGTAACTTTAAGTCATTCAGGTTTTTCTGTCATGCATCTATTTTCAATTATTAGTATGAGTATCAATGTAACATGCGATTTTGTGTCATGTTTGACTTTTTCGTTTTTCAAGTCCTGCTCTTTGTTTCTAGCTCTACACATTTCTATTGGGAATCTGGCCAATTCAACCACAGGCCTCAACTAATGACCAGTGAATAACCCTGCTGGACCAGTTGGCCTTTATCGAGTGCATTGCTCAAAACTACTTTAGTAATAGTTGTTGAAAGGCAAGTCACTTTCCCACAGATATTGTTTCCCATAATGCCTGTAGATTTAAACTAGCAACCTCTTAAACACAGTTCAGTAACTCTGGAATCATGGCAGCTCTTCGCACTAACATTTTTGTTTCTGAAGAGAAATAAAAATCAAAAAAATAATCATTGCTATTTCTTTCAAGATATGAAAAAAAAAATACACTTGGTATTTCAAATGATCAGACACATCTGATGTTTAAAGGAGGCAACCAAAGCCAGGCTGTAGTTACTAATGGGATTGGACGCTAAGGGCCATGTTGCCATGTATAGAGTAAAGCCCGGGAGTCAATTGAGACCGTCAATTGAGATTTGCTCACACAATCCTTGAAGCAATCTCAACAGCATGGTAAACATTGTCAGCGTGTGGAGGGAGGCTACATTGGCCCCCATGCCTCTCCTCCCCTTAAAAGACACTACCATGGTGACAAGGGGTAAGATTGGTTTAAGACAGGACAAACACCTTACTTGGGTCTGGGGTTATGTCCATAAACACATTTGCACCTTTGTGAATGCAGAGTCTTATGCTTACATTACATTGCCCCATTGTGACAATGATGTTCTGTGTGTTGTACAAAGAACAAGTGCTGTACTTGGCAATAATTTTGAAGTTGAGGTGGTGACCCCAACCTCCTCTTTAAGTGTTAAGCATTTGGATCTGTTGACTTAACAAAGATGTAACGTTAATGTGCGTGTTTGTGAAGAACGAACTAGTTTTCCCAGCATCTCTTCTCTCTGCAGCTCAGACTTTCCCTCAAACAGCTGAGCATTTCCTGCCAAATTATTTGACATGTTAGACAAATGGTATGACATTTGGTCCTCCATCACACATTTCCTGCATAAGACTGCAATTCATCAGTTAAACTCAACAGATTTCTATGCCACAATGAAGCCAAATTAGCTTAATCATAAAAGTTCTACATTATATAAATTGGGAAAATTGTACATAATAAAAGAACATAATTAACCCATGTTATTCATAGTATTCAATATACAGTGGTCATACCAGAGACTTTGACAGTTGAATACAGGTGGAATTACTGGTTCACAGTTGCCAACAATAAAACATAATGATTATGTCTGCCTTCACAGCTTCCACTGTTCTTATTAATTACCTACACATTACGTTATTCATTATTCCACAGCGTTCCCAGTGGGATCACAGTGTACTTTTTTTCTTCGCATCTGGACTCCATTGAGTGCAGCATTTTAGTGAATATGTCAAAATAGAAGAATCCACAGCAGAAGAAAAATAGAACAGAGAGGTTACAATCAAGTCAATGAAAAGGTAGCTGAGGCATGCAGGTTCTGATTAAGGCCTGGACAGTCTATATGCCTAGAGTCTCATGTAACCTGGAAGGTGATGACTGAGCTGTGATTACAGACATGAGGGACTCATTTGTAAAAGGGCTTGAAGTTGAAAGAAATTAATTCATGGAAAACTGTCTGGGTGTTGTATTTTAGGTATAAAGCACTAGGATCAATCAGTTGAATTTTTATTTTATTTTTTCCAGCAATTTTACACCTGAGTCTCAGTTTTGTGGTCATGGTGAGAACTGTTTCGTATTGTGTTAGATAGTTGTGTTGAACAGATGGATAATGTAAATAATAAAAGTGGAAAAACTTACCCCAAATGATGTCATAGTAATGTAATCAAGATCATTATAACTTCAGCTTGGATTTGACCAAATTTACATCAATAAGCATTACAAACGATGGCCATGTAGTTCCACAGACCTTCTATCAACACAAAATATGAAACATTTGAGGAACAAATTGAAGAGACTGTCAGTTAAGTATCACTTACTCGGACAACAGCAGTAATGATAACAGTGGGATTTCATCAAATGTTTTGGAGAGCTAACCTAAGACACTCTAATGTAGTAGACTGTTCCATATGCTATCCCAGTCTCAGTGCCGCACAATTGTGCTGTGACATAATGAAACAATTACAGTGTGGCCTGGTGCCAAACTCCAGGCTCCACTTATCTTGACTGCAAACAAAAAGAAAGAAAAAAAAACCTTGGTAAATTCTCTTTATAGTCTGTTTCCAAAGCTGAATTCCATTTATTAAACTTCGAAAACGTTGTTTTATACCTCTTAAAGTATCCCCAAAGGGACCTTTAGCTCAGCGTTTATGTACAAAACAAACAGATTGACTTATCATATAATTCTTTCGCTATTTGGTTTGGGTTTCCCTTCAACAGAAACAAACAAACAAAAAACATCTGGATCCTTTGGTTGGCAATGGTTTTTCTACAGTTTAGGCATTGTGGCTTTTGTTTTTGCAAATCCTTGATTAGAAAGCATTTTCCCTTTGCCCTTCTTCAAAGCTCCAATCCAAGCACACGTTGAAGTTTTAACAATTCTTGCCTGGCTCTTGATAATGATCCACATGTGGCCACCTTGTGATCTTCATCGGCTGACTCTTGTTGGGAAAGGGTGGCACATGCTGCCACTGTATTATTCTTAATCGTCTCTTAAAATGAACCACATTAAGCATTGACGACAAAACACACTATGAAGCTGCAGCGTATACTGTGGTTTGACAGAAGGGGTGAAATGAATCATGACTCCATCAAAGCTCACAGCTGGGATTGCAACTGCTAATGCAACCACTGGTTGCATTAAATATACATACTAGTGCCCAACAATCTCATCGACATATCAGTACCATCGTTTACCTCAGAGGTGACCTACATTTACCACGATGCAGCTCTACTGCTGTGACATCACTTGAGTTTATCAGATTTCAAAAGGCCGCCCTCTGTAACCACAAAAGGTTTATAAAACTGTTTTCATATACACAGTAGGACTCCTCAACACCTGCAAACAGATTTTGCATTGTAAAGATATACCACAGAGATTATTGTTTTGTTAAGACTGTAAAAACATTGATGTTCATTTAATTAAAAGGTTTAGTGAAAGTTGAGGAATCACATTAAACCCATCACTAAGCCAGTGTGGATCCACAACGATGACTAGATCAAATGGGAGGGGAGCAATGAGTCGAGTATTTCTTCCACACAAAGTCTATATTTAAAGTAAACCATTCTACCACAGGACCTATAGAGACAGAGCTCTGTCTCTATAGCAATAGACCAGACCAGCCATCTGATCTCCCCATGTCAGACCGCCACTTGTCAGCTCCTATTAGATCCAGCACTTGCCTCTGCTTACATGTGGTACCCATCACCACAGATCCTGAGGAAGAAACCCTGTTTGGCTGCCACAGCGCCATGCGCCCCTGGGGGAGCTTGATTCACTCAGTCCTGGGATCACCTCTGGTTATATGTGCCGTGTTATGACAGCTTAATGGTGCTAGTAACTGTGTGGCGGTAGACTGAGGGAAGGGAGGGAGAAGGAGGAGAGAAAGAGAAAGTTAGAGGCTGTAAAAGAGAGACAGAGGTGAATGTGCATATAAATACTTGTCTTTCACAAAGATCAAAGTTGTTGCACAAACCACGGGATAGTGCTGCACTGGCAGCAGTTAAAAAAACAATGAATGATTCTCATTAAATGCTTTGGAAACATTTATCTTAACTTAAAAAAATGTAACAAGAATAACTTACAAAAACGCCAACACGGGCAAAACCAGGCTGTGGAACTTGTTCTGAATAGTGAAATTAGTTAGGAGGCTGAGGTGTCAGCTTCAGCAATAATTTTATGAAGGAAAATATTTCTCAGGAAGTTCTTTGCTGAACATGAGCCTACAGAACGTCCTCTGTTCTTTCTCCCTGTGCAGGCTCTCAAAAGCAGCAAGGGCAACACAAATTGCCAGTGTGTAAAAAGTAGTGAGATACGATCGTGTAACAAAGGCAACTGTAAAAATCATATCTAAAAAACTAAAGAAGATATATATATATAAATATTCATAGCTAGGTCAGTTTGATGGAGTGTTGTGGTTGCCTGTCCTGGTATGAGGCGAGGTGAGTCACTCAAAATGAAAACCTTGTTATTCCGCCTGCCCCATAACCAAGGTCTGGAGCAATTACAGTCCCTACAGCTATGACAAGCTGCCAGAGCGAAACACTAACCAAACACACACACACACAAACACACACACACACACACACACACATATGTATGTGTACAAGGCTAATTTCACAAAATCACAAGTAGTGAGGGTTGAGTTAATGCACACCTGCAAAAATAGCTCTAGTGCAGCTTCCCATGCATGAGTTACTATACTCCAACAATGCATACATTAAGACACCTTATAATACAACAACTGTCCATGTTCTCCGTGACCCAATTCAATACATTTGGGATTGACTGCTGTGTATGAATGAAGCAGTAATCTGAATCTATCTAAAAAAGTCTATGAATACATTTACTTTAGCAAAGGCCAAGAAGATTGGTCAATGACAACAAACAATCCAAAGCCCAGTCATAAGACTAAGCTACAAGTTGTTTCAAATCATTTTAGTCGCTATAAAAACCCAACTCTCCTCCAGAGTTTCCCTCATAAATCCTGTGAAAGTGTCTTAAGAGAAATGAATTTAAATTGAGGCACTTTCACATACAGGCACTTGTCACTTCAAGTTAAACTGTTTTTCAAAGAAGTGAAAAACCCCCAAACCATTGATGCACTTATTCAAACTGAATACACAACTTAATGAGCTGTTGACGGATAGTTTTGCAGTATCCATATATTTCAACCTATATACTTCTTGGAACATTCATAACTTAAGTCAACATTTGCCCATGTCTGTCATCATGGCTCACTATGTAGGTACCCAGTTTGGATGTTAATTGTCAAGACATTGCTTTCTAAAAACTTGGGATAATTTCATGAACTAACACGCCGGTCTGTAATGGGCAAGGGTCCCTATGGTTTTGGCAGCTTTTGCCAATACATAACATCACTTGATCCCACATCCTCCAGACCCAGACGCCTATAAGTCTCCACCAGTAGAGCTGGTCTGGCCTCATGGAAGGAAACATTACCTGGAGCGGAGCACTAATTGGCAAACACCCAGACATCTCCGCAAGTGCTAATGAACAAGGCAAAATGGCCAGAGCAAAGAAAAAATTAGAGACTCAAGACCAAGTAAGAGAGAGGAGAGAGAGGGGCCGAAAACTCAGTGGGGCTCTCTGTGAGCCCTCACCCTCTGTCCGGGGCTTAGGGCCACTTCCTCCTCTATAATTAAGGGGTTATCCTCCTGCACAATGGAGAAATTAAACTGTAAAACCGTGCAAGGCAAATTACTGCTTTTCCTGGGAGTTAGAGGAAGTGTCTTGATATGTAAACAATACCCCCTCTTCAGCTGAGTACCCTCTCCCTGTTTCTTTCTCCTTCTCTGCCTCTCTTCCTCTGTCACCCCCTTACCTCCCTCCCCTGCCTCCCTCTTAGTTCTGTGGGAATTTCAGATGGGCCAGATACTCTCTAAGACTACAACTCTGCTGAATAAAGAGGATTTACAGTACCTTTATAGCCTAAGCATCTCAAACCTGTTTTGCCAAAGCTAACACTGAGACACACACACACACACACACACACACACACACACACACACACACACACACACACACACACACACACACACACACACACACACACACACACACACACACTCACACTTACACACATTCTTGCCAGTACTCATGTTTATAAAATTAGTCTTTTTCTAGTTTGAAATGAGCGGCGCAGGTCTCTGGGCTTCTGTCTGCATTTATAAATTAAATTAGATTGGTGACAAATGAATATAATTAAAAACGGGCCACTGTTAATGTTTCTCCAATGAGTTAAAATTTTGAATAAGTACGACAGAGAAGTGTTTATTGTCTGCAATGATATGCTGCACTTGCTGGTTGAAGAAGTGCCATGCCAGAACATGCCAGGCATTACAATCTTTTTTACCATGACAGTTGATGCAAACCTTTAATCTCCGATAAGACAACGATCTGGAGACAGGCTGCAATAAACCGACAATCATCAGCTTGTTTTCCTTAAGCTCTGTGTCCACATTGGAAGGCTCCAATGAATGGATGATGGTTAAATCTCCTTCCTTTTCCTTCTACGATCAGCGAACAACAAAATGTATCAAAACCCAACACATAGACTCTCAGCTGGTTAAATTTGTAGATAGATATTGGTTTAGTGCAGATAAAGAGCCAAAATAAATTAACCCACTTAGTTAACCCACTTGACTGCTGTGTTGTATAAGTAAAATTACTGTATTTGTGAATGGAGTCTGGTGGCTTTGAACAGAACAATAAAGCGGTGGTTTCCAGTTTAACAAAAGAGATCATTGTATAAATCCTGTCGATAATGTTCAGTTTCAGTTTTCCTTTAAAGCATAATATAAATGACTGGCACATAATACATCTATTTAGCACTGTGGTGGATGCAGCAGTTAATATTCAACACTAAATTATAAATCAAAACCTGCAGCCGGACCACAGTTGGCAAATATGCACAAATTAAAGTAAGCGGTGCTACTGTGCTGTAATGATATGTTTTATTATTCTTACTGCCATTATTGACTAATCAGTTTGCGAGAAATCCGCACCTGAAAGTCTAATTAGAAAATTACCTCCAGTTTCCAGAGTCAAGAGCAAAACTAATTTTCTCATATTACCTGTTTTATCTAATACACAGTGTAACAACACAAAATAATGGTACAGATAATTTTTGCTGGGAAAAAGAGATGCTTTGTCATTTTATTCCATAGAACTGTATAGTGTACAGTATAGTGTATAATAACTGATTAATATTTGATGTGTATTTGTCTTTGTTCAGTCACAGTGAAAAAATGTATTAGAGAATGTTTTTTATTCGACACGTGTCTCACTGAAACTGCTAAATGTCGTTTGACAAACTTAAGAAAGATATGATAACGGTGGTCAAACTGATAAACAGTCTGCTCACAGTGTGTGCACATCAGAACCATGTCTGCCGTGAACATGTCTGTATTCGCTGTCAGGGGGTGACCCTGCTGCTCTTTGAAGCCCGAGCCAGGAATTCTCAGGCTTGGCTAACACCGTTGGGGAAATCACCTGGCAAACAAAACACCACAGGCTTACACGCTATGCTAACACATACAGGCTTTCATTCAACAAACCCTTTTCAATTGCAGACTGTTTATTAGACAGCTACATCGGTGAGCTTAATAAAGGCAGTTAAGCTAAAATATAACGATGAAAAGCAGTATAATTATATTTTCATACACTGAATGCTGTAATGGTGCAGTCATGGATATTTATTTGACAGAAAATGGTTTGAGGGTATTTTCAATAGTATCTATGAATGAATAGATGATTTACTTTTAACAACATAGACTTGAAAGTCAAACTTGTCTAATCTGGGCCGTTGGCTTGTGTTACTTCTCTGTGTTTACATTTTTTGAAAACTTTTTTTCTCCAGCTTATATTTATTGAAGGAATATGCCATCTTTTGCTTTCAGCTCTTTATTTGAGTTATACTCATCTACACAGCTAGACATTCATTACCTCATCATTGCCATGTATTTGCATTCTCCCATGCAAGCTAAAAACAGCACTGTAAAGCATGTTGGGTTAAAGTATCAGCCAAGGGACAGTTGAGATTTTGCGAATTTCATATTTGAATTGAAACACCCTGTTTGTAGACATGGACTGGTAAAAAAAAAAATCCTACTCCTGGCTGTCCCCCCCAGCCAGAGGTACCACTCTATCAACTGCTGCTGCCCAGCTCAATGACTGTCTTTATTTCTGCAGCTGTATGATGAATGACATTACAAATCTGTTTTACATATGGCAGCATTTTGTTTGCTTTTTTTTCTAGAGACCATGACAACCACGCAGGGGCCTTATGACAGGCTTTGCTGTGATTACAGAGCAGTGTAACTAATAGTAGCACAGTCCCAAAAGACTTTCTCACAAAGAATACAGCACTGTAGAAAATGTATACTTTTGGCTGGCAGAGGGTCCTTCCAAATTACAGTTTTCTTATTCTGATGTTAATGTGAAATGTAAATTGTAAAGAAGAACTATGCAGGAAATGCGACGTCATGCCTCCTAAGCTAAGTTCATTTGCTGAAGAGGACTATTATATGTGGCTGAAAGCTGTGTCAAGGCTTGAAAGTGAACATTTAAATTGAGAGTGTTTTGTTACACACTGTGCCACCAATGTTGACAATGAATATAAATGAACCTTGCTCAAGCGTTCTTTTTTATTCTGTTCTAATTTCAACAATTGCCTGTTCTTAATTTCTTCTAGAAATTGTAACGACACCTCAAGGTCGTCATCAGGTGTCCCAACTATGGAGCTTTGGTCACTTGATAACAAGTGGTCATTGCAGGATGAAATGTGTATTTTCTGTACTTACGACTCCTCCTAAACCCACAAATTACTGTTTTACTTTTCTACATTTCTGTAGGTGGATTTTGAACTTTAGCCAGAGCCAAACTAACTGTTTCCCCTAGCTTTCAGTTTTGTTGTGCTAAGCTAAGTTAAAGTCTTCCTGGCACTAGCTTTGTATTTTGTAAGACAGATAGTGATCGAAAGACAGTAAATAAGCATATTTCCCAAAATGACAAACTATTTGTTTAACCTCTTTTAGTTTAAGTCCATGTATTCAGTGTCCAGTGGTCATCATGTGACCCACATTCCATTCTCATGTCCTGAGAAGAAACCTGATCCAGCTGCAGTAGCTGGGGAAGACTAAGGTGCAGTTAAAATCTGTGTTGAACCTTGAAATCATGATGTTCTCAATCTTTAATAAAGCTAAGTTATTTAATCAGAAATGTATCAGAAACTACACAAAACGAAAATGACACTTAATATGTCATGTGCTGTTTCCTTGCAAACCCTCTCAGTCTCTCCCCTCTGATCCATGAGCTTGTGAATTTGCAGGCAGTAACAACTGCTGTTTGTTTTACCTGCATCCACTTCATTTACCAGACAACCTCATATGCTTATTTTGCTGGTTGCATGGTTTACTCGTCTGCGACCTGTCCCTGGGCTGAGGCCAGTACTGTGGGAGTTACAGCCACACACTCCGTCTAGAGATTCACCCTCCTAGGGATGTGACCATAAAAATATATTGTAAAAGTTTATTTTTTAAGGAATGTTTATGGAGCTCCTCCACCTCTGCTGAACAAACCCAGTCGCTGACTAGGTAGGATGGTTTGCTATTCCTTCTCACCATGACCATTTTATTTAAAAGTATGACCCCAGCTTGTTTGGCTCAGTCCACCCACAGGTTGGCAGGTTATATGTATGAACATGTCTGACTTAATGTGACTGCCCCTGAGCTCAGAGTGAATAGAGTTAAATGCTAAATGCTAACCGCTAACAGAGCAGCAGTAGTGAAACCTTAGATCTATAATTACAAGAAGCAGCATTTCCCTCAGGAAGAATTTCACTGATGGCAAAAATCAATTTCCTCCTCTTTCTTTCTGGGATAGCTACAGCACAATTACATCAGACACTAATTGTAAAGACAGCTATTGTTCAGTGGCTTAAACAGGCTGAGACACAACTTAAGTGAGGTGGGAGGTTGTTAGTGGCCTGGAACATTTAATAAAATGCATGCATTTTCCCTGGAGAGGTAGGCTACAGTACACTGTGATGAAAACTTTCAAGTTGTATATTATTATTTTTTTCTCATCTGATGCCTGAGTAACTACAGACATGCTTGTCTCATCATGGGTGAGTGGGCTTCCTCGCTCCATGCAGCACGCCGACTGATTCTTTTCCTGCAGCAGCATTTCTGCGAGGGCGGACAACAGCTGTGTCTGCAGGCGAGAGTGGGGGATGGGGGGCGGTGAGGGGGTGCAAACCGGAAGAGCCTGACCACAAACTGTCCGCCTTTAGACCAACTCAGCCATATGAACCAGCCGTGTTTATATAAGTGCCTCCCGCCCGTGTTTACAGCTAGCACACATTTTTGTTTTACCATGTCTAAACTCCTCACATGTTTATTTTGCTTCACTTGAACTGTGAGTGTTGGGGCTGCATTAGTGGATGAAAGTAGCTGAGGCTGGCAAACTGGTGGCTCAAGCCTGATGGATTCTGAAGGTTATATTGGGTCAGAGAGATCGGGAGTTCGCAGCATAGAAATACACAGGACCTCCAAGAAGTTCTTCAGTAACATGCAGCGTCTTCCAAAGCGGTTGCCTGAGGCGACACCTCAAGAGAAGAGCGGAGAACTAGGCACCTTATTGGGCTGATTCCCATCAGCCTGACAAACAAAACAGGCAGGAAGTGTCTTAGAGGCAGGGGCATGGATTACACTCGTACATGCTGGGAAAGATCTTTCTGTTTAAGAGGATGAAGCACATAAAGAGAAAGGAGAGTACAAGCCAGGGAGACGAGAGAGACTCGAGGGACAGGAGAAAAAGCTGGCTGACGGAGTGTTGGTTAATCCCCTAAAGCATCCATATATTGCCGCCACCTCTCTCCCACTGCTTGTAAATGGCTTGGAATGTAACATGTTGTCTTTGGGCCCTGCGTGTGCAGACGCCTCTGGTCCACAGAGATTTATATTTGCAGACATTGCCCAAAGCATACCATGTTGCGCTTTAAACTTTGGAAACTTTGAAGCTGAAGCACAGCGAGAAACAACCAATATCAGAAATGTCCTCTCATTTGAGTCTGATTTATGTTTCATAACCACATTAGAGACAAATGCTGTCAGTTTTCCACTGAGTCAACATACTATAGGCAATCGCTCAAGAACTACAATTGGAGTACTGGGCAGCTTAATATAAGCCTTTAAGACTGACTTCCAAGCATTCACTAAAATAAACATTTGTCTTGTGATATTCTTTTTCAAAACTAGACAAGTCTCTATAGTGCTTTCAACTCCTTAAGAATTCTTCTGAACTGTGAGCTTTATCCAGCTTGGGGTTTCTTTGGTTATGTACTTCAAGCAAACATAAAAAGAAGCCAGGGAACTTATTCATAATTCAGATTTAAATAAAAAAAAAAGTTATGATAATACATGTATAGATTGTATATTAAGCTGCAAAACCCGGGTGACGAATTGCTACAAATCTCTGGAGGAGAACCACACTGCTCTCCTACTGCAGTTCTCTGAGTATGTAGGCCAGTACTTCTGTGATAAGAACGGCCTGTAATGAGTGATGATAAAGGCAGCAACACTAGTGACAACTCAAGGCTGAAAAACCTATGTTTTTAGCTTTTACACAGCAATCAGCAAGGCTAAAAAAAAAACAATGAAAAAACAAGTCCTCCTTGTGCTTTTACTTAGTATATCTAATCTAAACAATGTCTTGGCCGGCCAGTGTCCCAAAATGAAACTAAAGATAAGACAGGCAGAGAAAGAGAAGCTGGATGGGAAGTAGGGGGGAGCAAGTTGGAAAGCAACCAAGATGAGTGTTTTTAAAATCCATATGAATTAATTCAAGCACCAATCTCCAGTAAACCAGATCAGACAGTGAGCCATTCAGATATTTAAGCAATACTGGCTGACCGAGAACATATATGTGAAAATGTAAAAGGCAAAAATGAATTAAATACTGCACTCCAAGTGTAAGTGTAAACTGACTCTTCAGATGATAAAGCTATAAGTTTGCAAATAAAGGCCATGAACAGAAAGTCATTCCGGGACAGAAACAATATCGGTCGCTCTTGAAACCTTTCTTGGAGGACAGCGGTGAGTTCCTGATAGTGTGTGGGTATAGACTCTGACAGGAAAATAAATAAGATTGGGACTTGGTCAATAGGCCTTCCTGTAAGCTTGTTGCTTGCAGGTCGTCTCGAGTATCAGGAAAGGCATTATTGATATGCTGTAACAAAACGTTACTGTAGATGACACCTGATAGAGCTGATTCCCTCTCAACACTGGGGATACAAATCTGTACTTTGGGCTGTTAAAAATGAAATCCATGACATGTTTGGTGGCTTTTTGGAGCCAGGGGAGGTGTTTCTTGGATGTACAGCCTTGTAATTTGATCTACAGCATTTCTTTTAAATAGGAAAGATACACACCGTTGTATTGAACTACACACTTGACCAGCAAGTTTCTTTGCTTTGGTCAAAAAATAATGTGGTTTTTAAGATCCTGCAGAGCAGCATGGGCACTGCACAGAGCTGCATTTTTCTTTTTTTTTTTTTTCACCAAAGAGAATACTTCAGTTATCAGGAGATTAATTCTGTGATTCTTTCAACCAAGGTGGAGGGCCAGGGAGTTAAACCCGAAGGGGGCGTAGGGGTCTGGCATGAATGCAGGCATCCCTGCATAACACTCGCCACTGAGCAACCCCCCCACCCCCCCCTCTCTCACCCAGTCTGTGGAACCACAGCAGCGTAAGAGCCTCATTTAGGGACGTAGAAAGAAAGGCAGAAATCTCTTTCTCAGGAAGATTAGTGGTTGTCCTCCCCTTGGAGTAGGCCTGTGGATGGAGAGGGGGAGGTAGGACGGGAGGATGGGGGTTGTCTGGGACATTTCTCTGTGCCGGGGTTGGGGTGGGGTGGGCTGCCCTGCTCCAGAGAAAGGCCCGTGGCCAGTGCAGAGGCCTTACTGGAGACCCTTCAGACTCAATCTCGATCTAAGTCTTATCCATGACAGCCATGATTAACACCCTGATCCTTATCGCAAAGCCTCCCCCACTACTCCTAGCAGACTAATTATACTGGACCTCTACTCTTCATCCATCCTCACTGTAGTAACTTCTTTCAGTCAGACCTGTAAGGCATTCAGCTGATCCATTTTACTAAGGAAAGGGGGTGATTTAATGCTCAATTCTTATTTAAAGACAAGCAAGTGTTGATAAAGGTTAGGATTTTTTTGCCTCCCTTTGGCACCCTTCTTAGATACATCAAAGCTGTAAATCATTATCTGTTGCCAAGTGTGTTTTATATGCCGAAGAACATCAATCCTTGACGAGAGTTTGCAAGCTATGGCCGAACTCTAAGAAAGACGAATATAACACACTGGTTAGGTAGAAATAACAGAGCATGTCTGCTCCACTGGCCTCGTACAGTCAACACCAAAGTGAGGGATGATGGAAAAATTCTCTTTGGCAAACTTTCTCCGCATATACTAACAGCCGTAACACAACAAGCTGGCTGATCTATGTTTGAAACTGTCACTGCTTCGCAGTTGAGGGCAGAAAAAGTCAACAAAATGCAGCACATCTTAGCATCTATACCCTCAGACTGTGGAGTAGGGGGGGCAGGGAGCGGGTGTGCATCAATCACAGGTATTCCTTTGAAACTGTGAGATGTTTTACAGTTCTGGAAGCGGGCACCTAATCAGAACACATGTTACTCTGACATGGTAAGGCACAAGCTGACACAGACTCGTAAATCCCGAGGCCCAGGAGTCGGGTTGCAGGGGCCGAGCCTGTGTAAGCATGCCCTGTAGCTGTGAGACAGATGCAGGCTGTCACACAAAATGTGGGTGCCCATTTAAAACCATTAACAAGACCCTGAGAACGAAGCACGATCCCTATCATATAGACTGAACCTGACCTGCGCTCTTTGTGCCAACATCGCTTGCCGCGCTACTCCTCTACTCAGGATCACAGACCAGACACACGTCCATTATACCTTCACACTCACAGACACAGTCAAGTGCAACAGGGCATGGCATGTCTCCATGAAACACAAGCAAAGTGAACTCTCATGAAACAAGTTAGGGGATTCGTGGCCAGCTGACACAAAGGATTAAGGTGAACAAGATGTTCTCAGGATGTTTCTACTTAAGTTACACTATTTTATTGTGTAGTTTTAGTTTCACGCTTAAAAAGTCTAATGTAGTCTCTACAGTTTGCAGTACTTTGCAATTCTAATTCGAATACAAGTTGAGTGAACAAAGACCTTTAAAGAAGCACAGATGTGTCCAATCTACTTGATTTATTCACACTTGTCCTATATTTTTGTTTGCACATGCATATTAATCTGAGAACCAGTTCAAATAAAAAGAAGGAATAATCGAATTGAAAACAACAGCAGAACTTTAAAACTATCTAATGACACACTAATGCCCTACTTCGACTGTTCCCCTGTGCAACAAAGTGAGCTTTATGATGGCAGGCCACCAAGCCCTTCATTAAACAGTAAAACAACTTGAATGATATATTTCTGCTGAGTCCCTTCAGATGATGCCAGTGTGACTTCCTGGGGGCTTTAAGTGTCCACCAGCAGGCGTTGGTAATTTATAACAGTGGTACCTCAAGAGGCCTGAGCAAGGTCCTCCAACCTCGTTATGAGGAGTTTTCATCACACATTCACTAATGAAAACATGAGCTCTCATCTTTTAATTATGACCCCATTATAGAAGGAATCTTGCAAACTCTCGGTGTGACCTCACAAGCACAAATAACCCCTGACGGGTGAAGACTACTTTCTTTTTTTTTTTTGGTCCAAGGTTATGAAAATTCAACCCCCACAGTCTACATCACACACAATGGTTGTAACTGTGTAAATGGCTGAATAATTCATGTCATGGCAAGCGCAATATTTTCTTCTTTGCTGGTTTGAAAAACTTGTGGCCTCTTTGTGGAGGTGCCAGAAAGGGCGCACGCTCAAACGTCCTAGTTTCTCACCCCTCATCCCTAAACAATTAATGCTCATGGCTCCTCTTGTGGCAGGCCACCAAACCCATCATTAAGGATAAATACTGCCACAATGTCATACGACATCTTGTTAGCATTTCAAAGCTCCTTCCCTCCTCCCAGCCTTTATTTGAGGCCTCTGATACACCATGTCGTCCACTGCCACGCCAGCCTGTTTTAGTAATTCATGAAATTTACACTCAAGAGGTAAGAACAAGGTCTTTCGACCTCATTATAACATTTTTTCATCACCCATTCTTTGACATCTCTGAAAAATGCGGCCCCCATCTCTGGGTCTAACTCATTTCATGTGCCACCCTGCAACTTTTGTGAGTAGCCATCATGTTTCAGTTCAGTGCATGTTCCTCCATAACATCAGGATACAAGAGCTCTGTGTTTTACCAGTGTTTAAAATGAACTACTCCCAATTTATCATCATCATCATCATCATCACCATTATGTGTAATAACTACTGTACACCCAGCTGGCAGGTACAGATTTAAAGGTACACCTTGCTAACACTAATGCAATGTAATACAATGTACAGCAATTAATTCTCCTCCCTTCATGAATTATAATGTTCAGTTTTTAACTACATCATCATTTTGGAGGCTACACTTTTATATCGCATTATAGTGATGATGTTGCTTTTAATTTCAGTAATCCAGTTCAACAGCACAGCACCTTAAAATACAATGAATACTGAACATTGTGATAAGTCACAATGAGAGTTGTTGCCTTAGGTTTCAGTTAGGTGTTCCTAATAAAATGACAATGTCTATACTATTTCAAATAGAAAACAACATTGGAAAATGGCCGTACCTCTGGTCAGAGTGGTGGGCGAGGGCTTTTTTGGGAGTTCTGAGAAGCTGCTTCCATCCAAACCTGAACCTTTACAGTCCTTCTTCTCAGTCGCTGTTGGAGCTGAAGTCTCCATGCTGCTCTTCAGTTTATGTCACAACCCTGGAGAACCAAGACATTTCAATATTAGATGGATGGTGAACACAGTTTTCTAGACAAACAAAGCAAAATGCTCAGTGACAGATAACAGAGTTGAGTTACAGGGACTGCAGTTTCTCCAAAAGAGATTCAGAAACAACTTATGACAACTAAAACAACTAAATGAACAAATACACACTTTTCCAACATAACCGCTATTCCCCTGATATGAGACCACTTTTGTATCTTTATGAATTTCTGTTTTTTTTTTTTTTTTAGTTTTGTTTTGTTTTTGTTTTTTTTGTTTGTTTTTGGACAAAGAGACCTTTTTACACTCTATTACAATGTTTCCACCTCACTATAGTTGTGTTTTCATTTATTCTGTCAGTGTAACTGATGTCAGGTCAGGTTCTAGACACACATATAGGTTTCTCAGTTTGATGTAATAGTTCACAATGTCCCCTCTGTTCCAGTTGCAAGCACGAGTGGCCCTTAACGCTGAGGTCATAACCACAAACACTGTGTTAATAGGTCCTCATGTCTGTGTGAATGGCTCAATAACTTGGCAAAGTGTTTTGTTCACTTATTCAGCTTGTTGGGACCCACAAGATTATCTTCTGCCAAGAACATGTAGGACCTAAGTCATTCTCCTTGTGGCTATCATTTTTTAAATCTTTTCAGACACTGGTGAGAAAATGTCCGTGTGCTTCGATATAACACTGTGAAGAAGGCAAGAGGGAACAACTGGATGCAATCACTTGGCCAGTTTCATAACTCACAGCGCGGGCAAAGACAGATCTTCCCATGTAAGGTCTGCATTATTTTACTACAGCATGACAAGGCTTTGGGGCATCCAAACGAAGCACCCCACTTGTCTCATCACACCTGTTGGCAGCTATTGGAAGTCACTTCATTAAAACTTCACATGAACATACCAAAGAAATTCCGTATCCTAAAAAGTTTTTTAAAATGAAAGTGTTTATGACTTGACATGTGCCCAAAGAATACAAACAACACCTGAAACACTGATCCAAAATTTATTTTGTCTCCAATCAGGGAAGCAAATGGGATCTTGTCAGAACAAAAAGGCGGAATATGAAAGAAAAACACTCTATAAAATACTAGATGCAAACACATAGTTATGAGTGCTGAGAATGATTCTGTCATGAAAAGGTAAGTGTAATTGCTCAGTGATCTGGTTACCGCTAGCTGAATGTGTGAAGTGCTGTTTTTGGTTTCATGTGGATATCCAACATGTCATCCTTTATTGTGAGGTGTGTGTACTAGCAGCCATGTCTGTGACCCTTTGGAGGTGCCAGTCGCCTGTCACCGAGCCAGTGTAAGCCGATTAGAAGTGGGCGACTAACAGGTTTAGGCTGCATCTGTTTCTTTTTTTTCTGGTGCCAAAAACTCCTCGAGCCGACCAGGGAGCCGTCTTGTCTTGGAAGACTCCGTCACTCTGACATCACCTTAGTGATAGAATTTAACGTGCTCTTTTCATGGGCCTTTATCATACTCAGTGTTGGCCAGAGAGCAGGCTCTTTTTTGGTACTGAACCCTCTTGGCTCAAATAAGACGCACACACGAACATGTTAGCACTCACAGCAACAGCGTTTGCCTTTCAAGCAGCCTACCCCCTTTAAAATAACTGCGAATCCTCCCCTTAACATCACCGTCTGATGAACATCTGGCACCGCATTAATAGCTGTTTCCATGCTTTTACAGCATGCCAACTATTTGCTTTCCAGTTGTCTCTGAACCTTGAGCCAATATTTTGATGAAGAGAGTTTTAGGGTACAAGCACCCTTAAAGGTCATTTACTTAAGATAAAAATAAATAAATATTAAAATGTGCAAAAGCAGGAGACTGTTAAACCTAAAAAGAGTGGAAGTAAAACTGCCTGGTTTGAGTTCATTTCTTAAAAGGTGGCCCCAGTTTCACCCTGAGCCTTCCCCCATCCACACCCACCCACCCATCTCTTTCCTTAAGTCTCTGGAGCAGTTACATTTGCCCCATTTCTTGGTGTTTCCCTACAGGCCAGACCCGCGTTGCCCCCGATGACAGGGAAGCCCAGCTCTGACAGGCTGGTACAGGTGTCAGGAACCAAGCGGACAGATGGCAGGGGCCAAAGGCGAGCAAACAACAAGGGTGCACTTCTTTTCTCATCTTCTGGTTGGCTGGGCAGTTCGTTGTGGCACGAACAGGATAAGGGCCCCAAAACCCCCACCACCCCCTCCATCCACACCCTCTCCTCCTAACCCCAACCCTCTGGTGCCATGTGACTGCAGGCTGGGGACTTCAGAGAGAAGGGCTGGATTACTATCATTACAAACACACACACACACACACACACACACAAAGTCAACTAGCATTTAAGAAATCAAATGGCAATTTGTCATAATGCACAGAAATATTACATAAATAATTCATTTTGTCATGTGATCAACCAATCACCTCTTTAACCTCTAACCACAGTGTGAAAACATCTTAAAGACCAATCACAGGACATGTCAGACCACCTCAAATCAGAGAAAAGATGCCTATCAACTTTTGATAGTGCTCTAATTGCAGTGCAAAAATACCATCAGAATGTATGTCTAAGAGCAAAACAAAGATTAAGTAAGGTTAATATATATATATATATATATATATATATATATATATATATATACAAAGCTACTCTTCAGCTTGTCATGTCTGAAATCATAACTTTAAGTTTTACATAGGTGCTTCTTCTTTCTCATTCCCTCCTGCCACACAATCACAAATCTGGACTTGTTTTGCACTGAAAAATGTCTTTGGCTTTAGTGAATTGTCTGATAAAATTCAAAATGAGGTTTACAGAAGAAACTGTATCCTTGTCTATGTTTTTTTTTCTCCCTAGCTGAATCTGCTGACTTAAGCAACATACAAAGAAATTGTGTATTTCATATTTTCATACACAATCCACCCACCAGAGGAAGACTCCGAATGTGCTCTGGACAGATGTAGAATATTTTATCATTCATAAACAACATAAGCAGCAGGTTCAGTTCAAAGTATGGAAACACTGACTGGGAATAGCGTCCTATTATAGCAGAGATTGTGTATCTTAATTTTCCTCTACCGTCTCTGACTCTGATGGACCATCCAGACATGCCACTTAACCACACCAGGCACAGGAAAAAGACTGAGGTAATGGGGAAAGTCACTGTTATGTTTTCTTCTGCCAAGGACAGTGTTAATATCATAAGACGGTCAGATGATTCCACTTGTTTCCAAAGCAGAATCACTTGTTTCTGAAGTTCTTTTCCTTGGAAAAAATGCAGGTATCTTGAAAGAAGAAAAGTCACGAACAAGAATAATCACTTGACTGATGAACACACAGTTCAGGTCAGTAATTATCTTGCTCTATTTACAGATTTCCTCTCATCTGAATCATCTTTTCTTCTTATTCAACCACTCTTCTTCTCACTGTTAATTTACCTTCTACCCCCTCCTCCTCAGACTTGCAGAACTTTTGTTATGAGACCTGGTGTGTGTTTTTCTTAGCGCCTCGTTCAGTTTCAAGTGTTCCTCTCCTCCACTACCGTTCAAAAGCTCCCCTTTCACCAACACTGAAAGGAATGCAAACACACATCAAAAGAGGCCCTCTCATTTTGAAGATTTCCAGGCTTTGCTCTTCTTACTTTCTTCCTTCCTATCTTTCAGTCAATGCAATCCGTATGCTGGTAGGCTCTCTTTCCTGGCAGAACACACACGCACAAACACACACACACACACACACACACACACACACACACACACACTTACACACACACACCCATGGGTGCACACAGAAAATTTGCACAGACGCAATGAGAAACTCACCAACTGCTGTCCCACACTCTGCTCACTTGGCAAACACAAGAGAGATGGATAGGTGAGGTGTCTTGCCCCTATGCCACCTGCAGACCTCTCTACTCATGTTTCTGACAGTGACACGGATGCAGGTTAACATAACAACCACCACAAGCCAAAATATAGCTTTGTTTTACATATTTTTGTGTCTTCATCATGATGTTGACATATTATTTTTGAAAAATGGTTGAGCAAAATATATTTTGGTCTGTCTTTGTGTGCGTTTTAGATTAAGATCAAATTACTTACACTACAAACAGGTACTGCATTAATAAGAGTAATCTATGTCAAATTATACAAATTTATATTTATTTCTATCCTCAATGGCTAAATGAACAAATGGCTTTTAAAATGAGACATGAGCACCCTCCAATCCATGGCTTATATAAGTACAGTATATCTATGTTGTGAAGCCGCTGTAATTAATATTTTATATATAGAAAACTGATTAAAGGATTGTACTGCGAAGGAGATTCCTGATGTGACAAACCCACAGAGACTCTTCAGAGTATTGTGTAATTTTTAATGTATTTTCCTGCTAATGAAATGACATTCAAAAGCAAGGTTTTAACTTGTAATGGAGAAAAATGTGAGGTTGCAAGGTATGCAAGTTATGTTAAAGTAAATGTTCTCAATACTTCAGCCAACATTATCTAAAATATCGAATGTCGTGTCTTGGGTGAAGTGGACAAATTTGTCTGTTTACATGTGGCATGAGAAAACATCTTCACATGCATCTTAAGTCACCACTTGTGACTGGTTTTCACTACACTTCTCTGCATGCAAATAAACACATGCATTTTTATGTTTGAAAAGACCAAATGCCTTACTGTTTTTAACCGGGACACAGCAATGCACTTCCTGTGGCTTACCAGCCAGAAATTAAAAGAAGATGTCGAGCAAAACAATACACACTGTCTAGTGATGTGTTCCGAGCAAACAAGATAAAGAAAACCATCCGGTCTATGAACTGCGTCGAGTCTAAACTCTTCCTCCTGTTACACTCATGTGAGCAAAAGGCTAAGCACAGAGAAACACTGAGGAGGAATGTTGGAACCGTCAGATCTAATTTACAGGTGGACAGGTGTAGAAGTCAGGGGTGGTGGTGGGGAGGTGGTAGTGGTGAAAGAATCCACACAGGCTACTTTTTTTCACTGTTTCAGTTATACAGTACCTTCACTATATCCGGATCCAGAGAGCTCCTTGCACAAGTCATTCAAAATACAGCTGTTTTTCCCCTCATATGGCCAGCCCTCCAGCCCTAACCACCTTGGCTGGATTTTCTCCCATACTCTGCAACAGTTTCATGAGAAACCTTTAATTTAACTTACCAAATGTTCTCTCCATGAGAGCTCAGTTCACTCACCAAATACTTCCTGCCTTAGACAAACTGACTCATTTTTAGTCCTGACAAGTGCAATACCTCAACAGTCAAATGGTCACTTTTAGACCACATTCTGAAACCTCACCTTTGGTTCACCAAATGAAAAACAGTATCCCTACTAACTTTTATTATTTAAATTTCCATTCAAGTTTTTCTTTCATTTTGGGGCCAGGACATTACATATAAACAGGCAACTTGGTTATGGTGTGGTCAAAAAAAAAAGTATTATGGTGCCCATTCACTGGACTCATTCGTAGAACCAAATTGTAGTTACCTTAGAGCTTTTTAGAATCTTTCAACTCATGGTTTTGGTTTTACAACCCACAACTTTACACTATCACAGCTCCCAATAGCATTGTTTTAATGACTAATGCAGTAGACTAGCTGCATATGACATTTGACAGGTTAATACAATTCCTAGCCTAAAGGGCAGAAGGTGGTTGATATCAACACAGAACAATCCATATCAGACAGGGAATGTTTTTGTTGACAAATGATTTAATACAAATACCATGCAAACTACAGAGACCTCCAAGAGAAGACAAGTTTGGACTGGGGCAGAATACATTCTCTGTGGGTGAATCACTTGTCTCAGGAGAAACATATCCCTGTGAGGATTTAAAGCTCAGGTCTAAGAGGTCATGAAACAGATTGTGAGAGGTCTGACAGCAACACATTAGCCATTAGCCTGATTCAACGGTTGAAACAACATCAGCGCAGGCTGTCACACACAGATTTCAGGTCAGTTGAGAAGGAAGGAGAGTAACAACCTACTTTCTCAAAACAAGGTGTGGAATTTTGTGTTCTTCAGGGGATTCAGATTCCAACTAAACATCATTCATCATTTTGACCATGACTTTGATTACCTATTACATATGATTAGATTCAATTTTTTCCATGCAGGCATTTAAATTATGGTGATTAAAAATATTTTCTCCATCAAATCCCAGTGTTTCTTATTTAACTCGGGTTTGTATCAGACCTTTATTATCTGTAAAATGCACATTGGGACTCAATCCCTTACCAAAACCCAACCATCTTGTGGATTACAGAAGATACAGAGTAATGAGCAGCTAACATCTGATGTAATATAAAAGGCATCTAAAACAGCAGACTAAAGCTTTGTGGATGAGTTCTTACCCCACCCCTGAACCTGACCTTTCCTGCTAGTAAAGGCAATATCCTGTGGTTGATCTTTTCGTCTTCCTCAACCAACAGAAAACAGATGTGGAACTCAAAGTCTCCACATGGTCCCCGGCAGGGAGGAATCTACAAGGATGTTTTTTTTTTTTTTTTGCCTTTGTCTTGCAAGATTATTAAGTCAGTAAGTCAACAAGCAGACACTGATGTAAGAGAATCAACTTACAAATTACAGAGCAGTACACCAATTTAGCATGGCACTCCTGTAAAATGCTCAGGTCTTTGATAGGACAGTTAAAAAAGCGAAGAAGATCGAAACTGATACAGAAACTGAACCTCAAGCAGAGGTGGGGATCAGGCTACAGAGTTCTGGTAAACTCACTTCTTTCTAATTTCATACCTCCAGCTCTTTTTCATTTTCACACATGCAGTCACAGGAGATCAAAGACTCATCGATTGAGGACTTTTACTAGATTTTGTGCATCTCCCTCTACAAAAGGATTTCTGCTTTTTTTTTTTTTTTATAAATGTAGTAGTACTTTCTTATACCTAATGATGTGCAAAGTGCTAGAACAGTAAATTAATGATTTAGTCTATAGATTTCAGTTTCTATTGACTATGTGTGCACAAAATTCCATTGAATCTAGCCAATAGCTGTTGAGATATTGTAGCTTGGACTAAAATCCTGGACCAATCAGGAAGCTGAATGCATACCATAAGTCAGTTTATATTCTACGCAAGAACAACAATAACTGTAAGATTAATTGGCAGTAAAAAATAATCTCACAGCTTGTAATGTTTTTATGCTGCTGACATATCACAGCTGAATGAAACTGACCCTGTGTCCATGTAATGGAAGTGATGTGATGTGTGTCTGTGTGTAAAAGCCACAGCTGTCACTGGTGCCACATTGCACACTGCTGAGTCAAGCCGGCTTCCTCTCTGAAGCATTTGGCCCGCGTCATTCATCCTAAATGTGTTGTTAACACTCACTCTCAACTGCTTCAGCTGTCAATAACATTGGCAACTACTTAAGGAAACCCGGTGCTGTGTGTGTGTGTGTGTGTTTCTGTGTGTGTATGTATGAGACAGATATACCCGCTGCAAACCCGGCAGTAAAGACTTGGACAAATCAAAGTTGGCATTTGCTACACTCAGGTTTCACTGTGGTGCAACTTCCACATTGTTGCGGTGAATTCCCCTCTTCAGCAGAAGTACTTGTGAATGTTGTCAGTCTGGAGTAGTGCGTTGCCGGCCCATGCTGCCAGCTGCTGCTGCTTTCATGTCAGATCTCAGGCCTTTGGTGACGGGAGAGGGGGGGATCTCCCCTTGAATTTTGGGGGATGACAGTGTATGTGTGTGTTTGTGTTGGCTGGGTCAGCAGCTGTCAAAGCACATTACAAAGTAACAGTAACAGTGCAGGGAGGTAACTATTATTAACTACTACTTTGCATCTAGTACATTACCTAATCAAAATATAAAAACAGCAAATATACAAAGGCCAGTGGCAAACTACAAAGACATATATATATATATATATATATATATATATGCAAATCCTTACAAACAACATTGTTAGCACGTGACAAGCAAAAGAAACACAACATTACCTATAATTTATGTCAATCTATGCTGATGTTTAAGAACTACTTATGTAAATACTAACAGAACAAAATGAACTGGAATCAAATCCTTTGTATGTATGTGTATACTTGGCCATTAAAACCAATTGTGATTGTGAGTCTGAAAAGGAAGCAACTTAGTACACTGCTGCTCTGCCATAGTTCAACTTCCCCCTAAGATATACTACAGAAAAACATTATTGGATGAGTGCTGTTGAAAAACTCTCATCCAATATACTCACAAAGTTGATCTGATGATCAGTTGCTGAGAAAATCTAAATGCACACAGATAGAGATTCCTCTGTTTATATTGGATTATTACTAATAAAATGCAAGTTTTTCCCTCTACAGTTTGTCAAAATGTGGCTGCAATTTTTCAGACAAACTGCTTTTAGATATCAGTCCCCAGAGTGGATCAATCTGAAAGCACATGGTTTGTATTTTACTGTGAAAGAGGGAAATTAATTTTTGGAAAACTGTGACATGAGCCTGCTCAGACAGGCAGAAAGCTCCGAGGCAGCAGAGTCAGGAAGACAACTTTCTGTAGCCTCTAGCACACTTTGTAAATTACACTGCACAGGTATTTTCATTAACCTGCATTTCCATATTTATCAGATAATACATATTGTAAAATACACAGACACAGTCGACATCTGTAGGAGCACAGTAAATACAGTTTTGCCTGGTTAAAGAGCATTAATGAGCTGTGATTCAATTATTGTTTTTATGCTTGTACAGCTGTAAATAAGAACAAGTTCAGATGTATAAAAAGACTTTATAGGTGATTATGGAAAGGAAGAAGGGACAGAAAAGAATGTAAACCAAGCCCATAAGACCGACCAGACTGTGAATGCTTAGATGTTGTTAGTGTGGAAGGAGACACGTCATCTGCATTTCAGTAAAGTTCACACACTCACAAGAGATAAAAGAACTGGTCCAAATGTAATCAAGAGTGAGATGAACACTGACTTCTACAATTCCCATAATTTAAGCAACAAACTTTTTCACCACGCCCTAACTGGTTGTAAAATCCCACATCTTTGAAATTCCACAAACCCAGTTTGTAATGCAGGCTTTCTGTAAACACGTTGAAGACTCTGATGCCAAACTGCGACAACGTCATCAAAGATAGTATTAATATAACGTTCTAAATGCTGTTGTCTTCTTTAACATGCAACATTTCTTTCTTCCAAACTCCATTTCTATTTTAACAGTAACATGTACTTTACTGCTAAAACAAAAAAAAAAAAGGTTTGGTTGGTGTGGAAAGCTTTCCACGCCAAGCTTTAAAATGACACTGTATGTTCAGGTACATTTCTGCTGTCTTCACAAACTTTTTTTTTGTTTTTGAGGAATGCCAACTGTTGCTAAGTTCACTGTGAGAGCAACCTGACATTGTGAAGTCTTGCATGTGAAACATCTGAGTCCAAAGATGGCCTCTGCACATAACCATCGCGGTTTTCATCCCACTTTCTCTCTAATGAGCTGATTACAAAACATGAGCAAACCTCACTTTGGCCCAGAGCCACAATGAGAGAGAGAGAGAGACAAGAGAGAAGAGATGATGGCAGCAACAGACATACAGCGAAGGGAAGAGGGAGAGGTTACGGAGCTGGCTGCTAAAGACAACCACATGTCTCTATATCCAAGCTCAACTCTGACTCTTTCTGTCTCTCCGTCTCTTGTCTCCAGCTTCTATCTGAGCGGAGACTGTGGCCTGGCACTGAGTCAGCATGATTTGGAATCTAATATCTTCCATCATATGGAAACGTAAGAAAAAGAGCCCAACCACCCTGCCCTTGAGGCTGCGTTGACTTTGTAGCTATGGGAGGGCCTAGTGTAAATCATAACTTACAAACTCCCTGCCCTCTCCCCTCCCAACACAAACCCTATAGTTAGCAGCACAAACATCCCCCCAAACCACCCCCTCTTTCTGTATGTTGGTTTGATTTTGTTGTCAGTAGCCCCTGCATAGACCCCAATCTCTGCCTCTGCATCAGATTAAGGTTTGTGGCAAACATCACAAACAATGCACCATTGTCTGCGAGCCTGTGTCAGACTATCTCTGTGGTTCACAGTCACACAGAAAAGCCTTTTGGGTGTTTGATGAGGAAGTGATAATGACACAGAGAGAGGAAATCGCCATCTTTTCCCTTTCAGTTATAATATGTCTGATGGCAGCAACATGTTATTCACCAGCAACAAGCGCTACAACAGCTCTCATATGCCAACACACAGGGGCCTCTATAGTGACCAAATTAAAAAATGACTATTTCCTCTAATTACTCACAAGAACCCAGTCCGAGGTCTTAAAATTGCCTCTGTTTCTTGGACTGAAATTACTTCAGCTTGCATGAAAATTCTGCTTTGGTCTATCAGCCAGAATTGTACGATACAACTTCTGTACCTTATCGAAACAGACCAAAAAAGCAGAGGACTTGAAGAAAAGTCAGAGAAGCAGTAGGACTAGCAGGTAAATTCTAAACATATGGATCTGTTAGTGGATTCCAGCTGTCCGTTGTGGTTATGGTAGCGTGGTTGAATTTCAGGAAGGAGTACTCCCATTGGCTGATAAGAGCGAATAACTGCAGATTGCAAAGAAATTCCAAAAACTCTCCAGTGGCTGTAGTTCACTTCGCATTTGGGCGGAATACAATATTAGATTACAATATTACAATAAGTCACAGAGGTGATATTAAAAAAGGAAGGGGAAGAATGTGTGTGAATGGACACAGAAGGTGGATTCAAGTGGGAAAATGTTTCTTTTTATAAATTGCAAAAGACAAGGAATTCACACAATATTCAAATTCCAAATATAATAAAGAAACAAAATAATAAATAAATAAATAACAACAACCATATGCTCACCTTATCACTATTATAATTTGACCAGACTCACACTTGGACAGCTTGAACCAGAACTACCATATTTATTTGTATCCCATACATCGTTCATCTTTGTCAAAACTCCTGCCTACACTACCCACAATGCAACTCAGCCCCCACTGGCCTCAAACAGAGGTGAGGAGTCACCTAGAGACTGAGGTCTAAGGGGTTTATCTCTCTAACTCTACACTCGCAGATTTTTTTTTTTCCAAATTATTTTTAAACTTGTAGTGTTTGGCCCAGTTTGATGGGTGTTTCCTCCTGAAGCCACAAAAGGATTTTATTTTTTAAATATTCAGTAGTACTCCCCAAGACACACGTTTCCACTTGATAAAAATGTCAAAAACTGTGTTGATTCAATATCAACTTAATAGTTGATGGGTTGTTTGATAAGGTCTGTTTCTCTTGTCCTGTCTTTTCTCATCTTGTTACGTTCTTTCTTAACTCCAGTTTTTATCTGATTGTTATAGTAAAAACACATATTTATTTCATCGCGTTTTCAAGTATCAAATTATCATCATACCTAGACTGTAAAATGTGAAAACAAAGAGTCAAAGTGTGGTGTAAAAAAACCCTAACCTGTCACTTTTCATTGTCCAGAGAGTTTATCTTGTGTTGAGATAATGAAATCAGTCTGACCATCCCCCCTCCCACAAGTTAACTGACCTCCTGTGACCTGGGCAGGGCTCCCCCCGAAGACCAGCGCCATAGCCACTATTGTTCTGTTGTAGACCGATAGACAATGATGATGTTAGTGCTAAAATGCTTTTGGGAAACTGGGCTTCCGATGAGTCAGTGTGTGAGTTGAGGAGTGTGTGAGGAGTTCGGCCAGGACATGGTGGGAAGATCTCCGTACTGTGCCTGGTGATGACATGTCATGCATCACACACAGTTCACTGTATACAAGAGTGAACCTGTTTAAGTTTTCCTCCCTTTTTGGAGATAATGGAGCTGGCTGTGGTCTTGTGTTTCCTTCACTTCTGCAGTTAAAGAATTACAACACAGGAATAGGAACAGAGTTGTTAGGCTTGGTTGCACGACTTGGACGTGCTGGCTTCCCATTTTCCCTACAATTGTACGTTCCTGCTTTAGGGTCAAAGGAAGTGTCTCAAGTGACTGTTGAGGTCAGTCAGTAATGGGCTTGTTCTTTATTTTACCATACAGCTCTTAAAACTGTGTGTTAAACACACATCAGGCTACGACGTATGTTTTTAAAGGCTGTACGTGCTCTTTTGACGACAGCGCTCCAATCCACTGTGACCTCAGGTTTTGTGCTGGGATTTGAGTGTCCACTCATAGCTGCTCTAGTATAAAGACGGAGAGCTCAGGGTGTTTGTGTGTGTGTGTGTGTGTGTCCACCCAACCTAGACACGATACGAGCCTATTTAACCCCACGCACTCGAGGGAGAACTGAACGTGACATCTCAGCAGGATCGAAACAACGGGCGTTAACACGAGCAGAGACTGTCGTATGCCGTCCCCATTCTGAAAGGAAGAAGCTCTGTGAAGGGCTCTGTAGATGAATGTAAGCCATCATCATCTCTCTCTCTCTCCCTCTCTCATTCCTCCATTTCTCCTGCCCTCTGAAGTGTGGACTGTGAACGATGAGGGAGGCATCACTCAACATGTAGCTGTTTTTTAAAGCCCCCAAAATTGCCATGAAAGTCTAATCAACTCATGCCTGCATATGAATAAGTTTGAAACCACAACACACCCTTCCTCTGTGGACTCTGGGCCCCACGGTCCTGACTAAAAACTGAAACAGCCAAAGTTCTACTAAGATGCTAAAATTACCTTTGTTATTTGTTTAGATGAATTACAACGCAAGGTATTTTGAGGATGAGACTGAAACCATGTTTTCTGTGGTAATCTTGGCTACACATGGACACAGATATTTTGAATGTGTCACATATCTTGGCGGTTTGGTTTGCATTTCACACACTGATGAATAAACCACGTCTGTAACTGTACTTTATATATTTCTTCTTGTTTTTATTTACAGCACGCTAGAAACAGGAAGTATGTTAAAAACAACAATGTATTTGGACTTTACACTCGGGAGTGATTTATGTGTTATGTGTCTATTTACATATTGAGCAGTATATTATCAGCTTCAACCATCTCAAATGTGAAGATTTTATCTTTTCAAGACATTGTCTATAGGTTTTGAACTGTTAGTCAGACAAAACATGGAACCTGCAGACATCACATAGAGTTTGTGGAGGGTGTGAGTCATGTTTTAATTTTCCCCCGAGCTGAAGTAATAAATGTGTTATTTTCTTTTAACAAACCAAAACAATTTTAAACTCCAGGTGGGAAATGTAGAAATTCAAAGAAACCACGGGAACACCAGTTCAATATGAGATAACTTCAGAAACAAAATCTCTATGTTAAAAATAAAATAAAAAAAAAAAATTATAATAATAATCAGATTTTCATTCAGACATTTATCATGGAAAAGTCTGCACTCACTCTAAACTATCGCATGTTTGGCAGCAGGTCAGAGGTTTACGCAGCGCTTAAGGGGAAAATGCAGAAGCTTCTCTTCATCCACAGCCACTAAATTCCAGTGCAAACATTTTTCAGCTGAACCACCGAGGCCCTAAAACCCCACTACCACCACTCCCTCCTCCACACCCAAACGCATCCCCATCACGAGGTGACAGGCGTCTGAATGGCTTCATTGGTACAGTAGTGAAACGAGGGGTCAGAGTGGGATGAGTTGGGGTTGAAGGCATTCTCCTTTTTTTTTTTCTTCTCCTAATTTTTGAGTTTACTCAGCAGGAGTGGTGGTTGTGGTAGAGGGGTGTGGGGTGCACCCCCCCTTTCCTTCCTCAGAGTCACTCAGACTTCACCCTCTTCTCCAACCCTCCTCTCTGTCCCTGTACGCTAGACTTCATCGGTATTTGCTTTAAAAAAAAATCCCCCCCCTCCTTGCTCCCACCTTCTACTCCTCCTCCTCCTTGGCCTATACCCCTCCAACACACACTCACTCTCTCACTCACACACACTACCCAGTCACTCCTTTTCCAGTATTTGATTCATTAAATTTTCTGTGGATTTCCAGAAAAGAGGCAAAAAAACAAGCGAGAGAGAGAGAGAACTAGATCAATAAAATGGGGCCTGTGCAGAGAGGCGATGTGTGAAAACGGGGGGCTACAGCAGCACACATACAACAGCACACACAGGGGCTGGGGTTGTGGAGATGAAAGTGACATGGCCACTATGGGTCTCTGAACGCTGCAGAGCGGAGCCCCCGAACTGAGGCTGAATGAGATGAATAGGCTCATCCATTCTTTACTCCTTTCACTCTCCGAAGGCCCTAACTGTTGGAACTCTTCATTCCTTACAATAGGCAAATGCACTAAAACTTTTTCTTTTTTTTTCTCATGCAAATCGCCTCAGCCCCTGCCTGGGTTTGTCATCATGTGAAGCAGAACACACACATGCATGTGTTCTCACTCACTTTAAAATATATACCACAAATATAGCATCATTAGGCACTTTACACGTTCATCTTTTTTTTTTTTTTACAATTTAAATAAATTATTGTCATATTTATCTTAAACGCAGACAATTTTGCAACTTTTCTAGATCTGTCTCAGCATGAAAAAAAAAAAAACAAAACAAAACTTTATGTGAATCTAGAAAATGTGACTCTAGAAAAAAAATCTTTATGAAAAGCAAACACTGTTTCTTTTCCTCTAATATGTGAGCAAAAACAACTCATAAAAAAAAAAAAAAAGGCCACACGAGTTTGGAGATCATTAGCAGCGCCTGTTAGATAGAGGGTAAAAGCCAACAGCAAATATAGCTGGTTAAGGGTACCACAAAGGCGTCAAGTGTTTGTTGACTGCTCAGGCTGGAGAGCAAATACTAAACTTTGAATCTTTCATCAATAAGTACACATCTCCCACGGCCTTGTCAGAGGCGGCCATGTGTCAACGCTGCCACTGGCTTCCTGACACTTTCTGCCTCATGTTGTCTTTCTTTGCTTTGTAGCTTTGTAGCATTAAGAGATTAAAAAGTAAAGTGGCCTAAAAGTGAGAGAGGAGTGTGTGTTTGCATGTGTGGCCGCATTGGTGCAGTGTGTGACATGACATTGTGGCTGTTTTAATGTTTTTTTTACGGTTTTTTATTCTTGTCCTAATTTTGACGACACAACGATGAAAAAGTGTGTAAAAAGAAAAACATTTTTTCTTGACTAATATGATTAAAACCAGATTTATTTATATTTGCAGTTTAATTATTTTTTTAAAAAAATTTAATTATATTTAACAATGAAACAATTTACCTTTATTTAAAAACTCCAGAGAAAAAGACAATTTTATGATAGTAGATTATGTTTAACTATTAAAAGTTGTGTGTGTGTGCGCGCGCGCGTGCGTGAGGGATTGGCGCCGATCTTTCTGATCACATCTCTTCCCATATGGATCAAGTTGCAGGGTAAAAATTTTTTGGATTCCTGTGTCAGATAAGTTCAAAGTGCAAATGAGATGTGAAGCTGCCCTGAGTCTCATCTGCCGCTGACACGCAAGGCAACGGACAGAGAGAGAGAGAGAGAGAGGAGAAACTCCCGAGCACAACACTTCAGTAAATAAATAAAAAAACACATACAAACACAATCAAAAGAATGTAAAAGAAAGAAAAGAAAATCCTGCGCTCTTCTCTCAGCATCACCGTAAACTTACCTTCAGCGCTATTTCTTTTCACGTCGAAACCGAAGCTCTTCCTCTCAAGTGTTTTTTGTCCGAGGGGAAAACTTTGCCTGGAGTCGGATTCCCGTAAAAAAAAAAAAGAAAAAGAAAAAGAAAAAAAAAAACTAACGACTTTAAACTGGCACCGCAGTTGAACGCGAAACGCGCAAACGAGCCTCTCCGGACTTTACGCGAAACTCCATGAACCGACTTAAGAAAAGTTTGGAAACACGCAAAGTTTGCACTGCATCACTAACCTCCTGGTTGTTGTTTTCTCTTTTTCTTCTTCTTCTGTTGACTGAGTCAGACGCGACTTCTGCTTCAGCTCCGCACTAACTTTTTCTTACAATCCATCTTCTCCGGTTGGAGGGGAGTTCGTGCGTGCGTTCTGTGCGCGCTTCTTCAGCAAACTAACATGATGCGTTAAAGATCTCTCGTGTCGTGTTTTTCTTCTCTGGAGTGCGCATAAAAGTTTGAAGACTCAGCGCGGTTTGGCTTCACTCGGCAGTTGCTGCAGAGACATGCAGTGGTGTTGAGATCTTCAGGCTGCTGATCTGTTTTCAATCCCCCCCACCACCACCACCTCCCCCCTCTCTCTCCCTTTCTCCCCCCTCCTTCACCATCTCCTCCTCTCTCTCTCGCTCTCTTTCTCTCTCACTCACTCACTCCCCTTGCTCCCTGGTGAGTTGGGCCATTTGCTGCACCAGATGGGCCGGGCTAACTCAATCCAGCAGTTGCAGACGGGAGAAAAGTTAGATAAAGTTTCATTTATTGTTCGAGTCTTCACGGGCTGTGGAGTTATGAATCTTTACTGGAGCCAGTTTTATTATCAGGGTTCAAATACACAAATTAAGGCTTTAAATCAAATAGAACTGCGGAAAGCTGTGGAGAAATCAGTGGTGTCCTTGGCAGAAAAAAACAACAAAAAAACAAAAACGTCAAGTTTCCTTCGTTCTTGAAGCTCTAATTTCTTCTGAGTGGGTGGACGATAATCAAGGCCACTCTCTGATGTTGAACAAACCAAACTCACATTTACCAACAAGTAGATCTGAGCCCTGTAGTTTGAGCCATTGCTTGTTGATTTAACAAAAAGAAGAAAAAAAGAAAAAAGAAAAGGAAGGGCAGACAGCAAACAATCTTCATAATTCATGCTTTGTTTATTCCCATCCAGGCCTTTTCATCATAGCAAGAACCTTTTATTCAACAGTGCCTCAGGGGCAATTATCTTCCAGGCATAGATATGATGCACACAAGCACAGTTTATTACATATAGCTTCACTTAAAGTCACCTTGTCCGCACAAGTGCAACTAAATACTCACGTGTATGATGTATAAGTGGTGGATTGAGGTTATTTATACAAGTAAAAACAGCAAAAACACAACAGTAGAATACACCACTATACTATATGTTAATGAGAACAGACACACTGTCAATGTAAAGTCTCATCAATGTTATTATTTAACATGTTGTTTATTACTCATATATTTTTGTCCAAGCAGCACTTCAGACTTAAACAGAGTTGAGAGGCTTGAACATCATGTTTTTATAAGATGACCATATGTTTTTGAATTTAACATCTTCATTTGCAAAGTAACCACAAACCACAGGGCTCTCTGTAGCAGTGTTAAATGTGAAATATGAACAGAATAAAAAATAATCAAGTGGGGAAAATAATCCTTAAAATAATCCTTATGTTACACATGAAAACATTAGATCTGTTTAACCAGATCAGACTCACTGATAATAACAATATGTATTTGTGTTTGTATCATATATATATATATATATGTGTGTGTGTGTGTGTGTGTGTGTGTGTGTGTGTGTGTGTGTAACTAATTTAACTGTTTAATATACTGTTAGGTACTTCATAACAAAACATACATAATCTGCTACTAGTGTGACAAACTACAATATTTTCCTCTGACCTGTTGTTAAAAAGTAAAGTAAAGTAAATCCCCTGGTTGTACACAAGTACAGTGGTTGAGTTAATAGTTTCTTTCCACCACTGGTCACAGAGAAATAAAGCTGAACTCATGTTGTTAAGATGACAATCACAATCACAAGTAGGAAAATCCTAATATACAAGTAAGTTAAGCCTCAAAGGCAGTTTAACATCTCACAGTGACCTGAGTGTTTGTTAAGATGGAAATCAGATTCTTTGGTTCCTGAGCGACAGTGGTTCAACCCCTGAGCTGCTGTTGAGCTCCACAGCTGAGACCTGAGACAAAAAGGGGTGGATAAGATGCAGATGATGAAAAGACATCAAGTCACAGAAGGATTGTCAGGCCTGGTTTATTTTCAGGGCTCGAGGTGCTGCCACCTATTGTCCTTCTCTGCGGCTGCATCACGCCTGAGTGGCCACTCTCAACACCAGCCTGTGCACATGAGCGGCCTCTGTGGTCCCCTGCGCCTTTGGGCCTGCGCACGGGCCTCTGAACAGGGCGAATGTCAGCGTTGGGCTCACTGGCCTTCTCTCCCGTGCTACTATGGTCTTACGAACAGGAATTTTAATGAGCCGGTCGGGCTTTTTCTGATTTGAATAGAGGAATGTAACTGCGAAGTAAAGCTGGTGGATAGAGAATCAAAGAGGGACAAGGAGGGAAAAGGAATAAAGACAGAGAGGTGAGGATAGAGTTTGATGGGGAGATTATAAGATTATGGTTTGATCATATTACCTCATGCATTCTTTTGTGGTAACGTCTGCAGCTTGTGATGGTGCAGCTCATTATTTACCCAAATGTTTATGGGCTGCATTTTATTTAAATGAACTCATGGGCCTTGTTAGTGGATAATCTTTTGCCCCTTTGCCCGTTTAATCCTTTAATTGTTAAATGTTTTGAACCATATTCATGAATTTGGTCCCAGGTCCAGTGTTTTTAGATCATTACAGATGATCTACATGTTTTTTTCAAGCTAGGCTTTTCAAGCTTACACACACACACACACACACACACACACACACACACACACATATATATATATATATATATATATATATATATATATATATATATATAAATGCCTCTTTTTTTCGATTTTGCAGATTTGACATGTGTTTCTTGATGCAAAATTAAAAAGTGAACATTATATGTGTGAAATTATTTCAACATCAACACAGCACATATAGTTCATCAGCCAATTCAATTTACAAATCAATCAGCAACACGTTGTCTGATCGATGTATGCAAAACTGTGAAAACTGTTGTGATTACTGTTATCGTGTACTCTCTGTTTTATACATGTAAAGGTGAATTAGTTAAAATCATTCTGGGGTTTTCAAAGTCAAGAGAGGTTTTTTTCATGACCTGAAATTATAAATTTGCCTCAGAGGGTTTTCTAATCAGAGTAAGACACAGCACCCTCTGTCCTCCGGCTGTTGATAGAGTGAGACTGACTTCACTCTCGGCCGCTGAAAGAGATGAGGTAAGTGAAGTAAGTGAGGCAGCCCTCTGGTGGAGCACAGTGGAGACATTGTCCTCTTATCTGTCCATACATTTTACTCAGACAAACTGACTGTGCCTTTCACAGCATGGTTCACCTGTATCTGTGTGTGTTACTGGTTCAGGTTATTAACACATAGACAGATGATCTCCAAACAGTGATACATAAGTTAAATATGTAATGCTAAAATTAAACTGGTGTATCCTTATTAAACTATTGAATTATATTATTTTATAGTCTTATATAGTGTTTTATTCCAGTATAGCTTTATATGCTACCACTGGTTTACTGGTTTTTGTCTCGTGATCAACCCAAGTCATATCCACTTATCACCCCTCATCACAACTTATGGATCTAATGTGGAAATCAGTTGAACCAGCAAGTTATTTTTACTCTTCAGGTTGTTTTATCTGACAGATTTTAGAGGTTTAAGTGAGTCACAATATTGAAAAAGAAGATGACACAGAAGTGTTTTGTTATTCTTATTTTTTTCCCCTATCACTGTGTTTTATCTGTGTTATTGTGCTGGTTTTCATTTAAAAAAAAAAAAAAAAAACTAATTTCTTTGATACAAGAGGAAAATACGTTCAAACCGTTTTACTCAATTACAATCGACCACGTTCAATCACGCTGTGGCGTGAATTTATTTGAAAATGCTGCCCTCTAATGTTCATTCAAGTTATTGCAGCATTAGAAATACAAAAGTGAACCAGTTTCTGACTAGTACTTGAAGTTTTACTTCCACGTTCTAATATAATGTTTTATCGGAATCTGCCTGAAAATATCATATTTATTTAAAAAATGTCTCAGAATATAATAGTACTGGTACAGTTTACGTATGATTTACGTACATTTTGCACAACGCTATGCATATTATTTGTTTACTGACATTTGTTCAACATAGACTATATAATTATATACTAATAATACACTGCACAGATACTCATAATCTACATATGCACAAAGGGAACATTCTTACCTTTGACATGATGGGTGCCAAAAAAAAAAACCTGTGTGGACACATGAACTTAAAATAAATGTCTCATAGCACCAAAGCAGTGTCATTATTGTTTTATTACTTCCACAAGTAATTTAGTCAACTGTTGTACTATGTTAACTCTTTACCTTTCAATACTGTCAAAGAAAAACTGAGCAACAACAGTATCAGAACCTTGATGCCTGTCAATCCTGCAGTAGTTATATCTTTCATGGAGAGGTGGACAGAGCAAAGTGGATCTCTGATTGCATCTTGTTGTTGTGTGTTGTGAGTGTGGCTCAGGTAGAGTTAGGGTTAGGGTGGTTTAATCTACAGCTGGGCCAATGTCAAGATATTGAACCTAGATATTTCCACTGATAGCTGTTCCAACAGTGTGAGCTTGTGTAGAGGGGCAATGTGTACGTGAATGCATGAATGTGACTGGCTTCTTTGGTACTTTGAGTAATGACAAAGACTAGAAAGGAGCAAGAGAATATTAATGCAGTCCAGGTGCAGAAATAGGCGTTAGGAGACCCTTAAAACGTAAGCAATATGATTAATGGATAGACAGATGGGAAAGGGGAGAAAAAATGGAGAGAGAGAAGGAAGACAATAAGTGAATATGATGGTTAGAGGGCTGGGTAAGAGTTGGGCTCGTTAACATGCGAGGAGAATTTGTTTGTTTAGGAACTTATATTTAAATGTCTCCTTAACGGTGTTGAATGTTTAATTAATACATATTTAATTATCAACAAAATATTTCTAACAGCTTCTGCACATTCCTGGCAATGACCTTATTGTACTTATTGGGAAATCAAACTTCAGAACAGTACCAGTAGAGAGCCAAAGAGATCAGAAGAATAAAGAGCCCTGAGACAGATAGTATGAGTTGTAACAGGTTCCAAAAACCTGTTTTTGGACTCAAATGCAGGACACAGTAGAGGGAAGCAGGAGGGAGGGAATAAAATGTGCAGCAGAGTGGAGGAGAAGATGTCCAGGGAGGAGAGGACGCTGGCTGGTCCACGCTGAGCGAGCAGGTGGAGTGAAGCGAGGAAGGGGGTTCGAAGTGGCAGAAGGAATGAGACGTGAGGCTCACTGAGCAGGGTTTCCAGGATGACACAAGCTGGACGTGGCAGGAAAACAGCGAGTGGAGCAGGTGAGTGGATTCTGAGGTAGAAACACACAGACTCAGGTTAGAAAAGAGCAAAAATACAGGTCAGAAGTGTTGCAGAGAGCTTAATGAATCTCAGTCTGGTTTGGTGAACTAGATCATTATACTACAGGGTTGCTGAGTGATTGATTAGTCAGTGATGATCCAGGAAACTACACCCTGCAGCAGTTAGACACACACTTAGACACACAAAATTACTGAGGGAAAAAAAATCCATTCACGCCAGGGAGGTTAACGGGGGGAAAGCAGATCCCAATTTTAAGAGTTTGGAGATTCCGCAGAACTCTGATCTCATGATGGAATCAGTCAATCAGAGGTTAACATGAAGAAAAACAAGCAACTGAATCAGTGAAGAGAGTTTCCAGTTTGCTTAAAACAACTGTGCACTGAGGAGAATTGATGCTGTTTTACAGGCAAAACTAAACACATTTTACAGATTGAGGTGAAGACTTTAGAATATTACAGAGAAAATGTAGCACTTGCAGACTCTTGACAATGTAACAGGAAGAAACCTCTGACAGAACTGGACTCAGGGATTCTAACAAGAGAGACAGAGAGAGCAGGAACAGATATATATATATATATATATATATATATATATATATATATATATATATATACGCAGTTGTATTGAGCAGTTGTATTGAGTTGTATTTTCAGACCATCAGCAATAGTGATTCTTGTGATCATGTTATCAATGAGGTTTGATTTATTTTCATTCTCTTCTTTCTATGAAGTTAATTGCTAAATAAAATCATTTTCAAAGCATCCACATTATAGTGTTTTAAGACTTAACATTAGGCCCGATAGTTACTTTCAGACTAGTATATGATTTGTTGTGATCTAGGATTTCTCATTTGTGGGAATAAATTTTGTGTATTTTCAACTGGTAAATCAGTTCCAATTAAAATCATTTGTATAGTTTTCAGTTTGTGTTTTATTGTGACAAGTGAATCCTGAAACTGAAACAGCAGCAGTGTCTAACCCCTGAAGTCAGTGACATTTGGCCTGAGGATGTCTTAACCACAGCAGTGAGAGTGTGAGTTTTGTTGTGACAAAATTGTCCTCAGCTTGTAAGCCTCAGTTAGGTGCCTGGCCAGACATTTGTTCTGGCTCCGCTTTGGGAATCTTCATTACCAGCATTCTCAAAGTGGCCATCACAAAAGAGCATCCGTCCGGAGGTACGAAAGCTACAAAATAGCCCTATAAACTGAATGGAACTGTCTTAGTGGCCATTTCCTTGCCTTAGGTGGTAAATCACAGCGTTTGTTGCAGGGGAGGTTTATGTTGTTTGTGCACAATCTGCCACCACTTCAAAGCTGTGGGAGGGGACGGAGAGAGGGGGTAGGAAGGGTGTTGTCCCCTTTCAGTGACTCACGGTCAACCTCAAAGGACCCGGTCTATAATATCCGGTCCAGGAGTTTTGTTGGCTTGACTGAGAGATGTGGTCAAGATGTTGTCATTATTGAGGTTTTGAGAATCGAGCAGGTGGGAACAAGTCATAATGAAGTTTAAAGACTTCAGATGCTGACTGAACTGCTCCTATCATTAAATTTACACAGGAAGAATTACAAGGCTGCTTGTCTCTGCAATGACTTTTTCTTGCGGTTTTCCTTCATCTCCTCTCTGAGGACCATGAGAACGTAGCTCTGGTCACTTGAGGTCCAGACTGGTGACCGCAGATTGCATCACATACACTCGCTGTCTGCAGCCAAACCCTCACCGCACCAGTCGCAGTTCACTGACTAAGATGGAAGTATAGAAAGCCACAAGTTTCCCCGTCTACTCTGACTCATGGCCCAGTCTGGTTCTACAAGTCACGGCAGTGTGCAACACAGAGCCTATGGAAGAGCATCAGACATCAACACACATGGACCACTAATCATACAGTCTCTCAGGGGAGGAATCAGTGAAAGAGTTCTGTGATGTCTCCAAATGATCCAGTAAAACATTAACCCAGTTCTTATGGTAAAGTGAAGAAATAAAATCACACATTAGAAAAAGGTCTACAGCTGGAGACCATGTTTTATTTTATAGAGGCAGTAAATGTGCGTTTACTGTGTGTTCTGAGTTTAGATTCTGCCTCACATTTATGAGGAAGTGACAGTTGTCTTACCTGCAGTGAACACTAGGAGGTACCAGTGATCTACTTATGTCAGTGGTCACGAGAACATTTTTAAGATACTGATTTTACATTGTTATTTTTAGCTAATATCAACTGGCATCCTCCATTCATTATGTTTTTGTCCCATGGGAGTGTAAAGCACAAAGTCCAGACATATTCCTTTTTTCTTTAGAGAAGACAAAACCTTCTATCAGGGACAGATAAATACCCTGGTAAGAAATTGAGAATGCTGTTGTCATATTGCATGGCCATAATTAGATTTTAACTTTACAAACTAAAATATGTCATTGTTAAAGAACACTGTGTAAATTTCCAGGTCTTTGTTAACCTGTTTTTTTTTTTTTTTTTAGATTCTGGGCTAAATTGGGCTATCAGCTGCTATTCACCCCCTTATTACTTCCACTCTCTGTGAGTAACGTACTTACCCTGTTTCCTTGAAGCACCTTGAAGATGAAACCAATCACTATTCTGATCCAAGTCTGTTACCTGAACCTGGCAAGAAAAACCTGAAAGGTGTCAGTATAGCTCAATAGAAATGCTCGTCAGACAGCCACATAACATGAGGGAACATTTTCTGAACAGAATTACCACAAAAAAACCTTAAAATTAGCATAAACCCATGGAAAAATATCAAAACCGGATGGAGCACAGAAAATAGATACATAATAATCTAAAGATGCTTAACAATGACCACATGTTATGCAGCAGTTACATAATTGCAATCAAAAATGCAGAAAGACCTCAAAGTGATGTAAAACATAAATGGCTTATTTGTAATCTTTTGCTTCTCTTTAAGTCTGTTTGTGGGTTTGGGTGGGGGCGTCATGGCCTCAGTGGTGCATATTACCAGTCAAGTGTTCAATTGATGAATTACTAAAACTCAAGTGGCATGAAGTAAACCAGGGGCTCCTGACAGTCTAAGGCCCCATGGGGATGTTATCCAGCCTCACAAATGACATCAATGTATCTGAATCCAGTCATACAGCAAAGCTACATCCTCCCAAAACTACACCATGCTGTTCTGAATACATTCTTGTTTTTTGGAAATCATATATACAATGAGCTCCTTTATCACTTTCTTCCAGAAAAAAAAAAAAAAAAAAAATTCAAAACTGAGAATTGATTAAATTTGATTAGGGGCTTTATTTTGGTCCGTTAACGAGATTACTGAAATATCCAGAGATAAACCATTTTGTTTCTAAACTTAAACTGTAGATGTGAATATCAAACAAACACAATCATTGTGCATCAAAACTGAAGCAATGACCTGCCTTGTATGTGTGAGACCTCCCAAGAAATCTGCAGTGATCTCTGGTGCTGATATGATAGAGGAAGAGAACGACACACATCTTCACCCAAGGCCATTTTAGCAACATCCGCTCTGTTCTTAGATTTCAATTTTTGCTGTGGTTGTTTACCAGTTCTCCTGACAGTAATGCAGGAAAGCATCTTGGTTGGTCTAAATTACAACATCCTGTTGTTATTTGACTAGAACAGTCTGTTTGAAATTAGACCAACCACTTTGCCACAGTAACATAATTAACTTATCAGTTGACTGATTTTCAAGGCTTTCTGCAAGATTTAGAGAGGTTTATCAGAGACAACTGGTGAGACCTTCAGTGCATCTCTTCAAGTGACACCATGCTACATATTACCGTTGTGTGGTACCTCACTGTCTTATAAATCACCCAGTCATCGCCCCATAAAGCTTCTCTCATGACCTGTTTTGTGCCTCGGACTGCTGCTGTAGAAACGTGAGATGACGGGCATGCGGTGAAGCTGTGCTGCCAGCTGCTGATGTTGAGATAAAACTCTGTGTGACTGTGTGCGTCACTCTCTTGTCATGGTACTTTGAATACTATCAGCTCTCTTTCAAGCTTGCCCAAACACAGAGGACCAGTTTGAGGAACCCCAGGGACGGATCAGGCCAAAATATGCAGGACAGATTGTGATACACATCACGGCCGGGGCCTCGGAGAATAAAGGGACAGCAGATGAGGGGAGAGGAATAAACTATCCCACATCTCTCCATCTCTTACTCATGTTGCTTGCTTTCTGTCTAAATCTGTAAATCTTTTGACTCTATGTTTAACCCTTGACTTCGCTGCTTCCTCAGCTGCAATACTTTATGTCTCATATATATATATATATATATATATATATACAAATTGGTTTTCAACTTGAATCGGACAGGGGACCTCAATTTCCCCGACAGGCGTCCACATTCTGTTTGTTCTCTTTACAATGAAAAACACCAAATCCTCATATTAAACTGTATCAACATTATTTACTGTCACATTTCATGGCTGATCATGTGAGCAGCATGTTAAGATAATTAAACAATACAATGAAACAGTAAGAATATTTTATGAAATGCAATAATGTGAACAATAGTCAGATAAAGCACAACCATCCTAAAAATGTACATACTGTAAGAACAATGTTTGAATAAATTGACTTTCAAGCATTGGTTCCAGTTGTATTTCCCAACATGATTTGAAGTTTAGCAGCACTGAGGAGTGAGGAGAGAACACCAAAGTGTGTTGTTGTTGCACTGTAAGCCCATTAGTGTCTACGTTTTCCAATCTGAACTTCATCTGAGAGCTTTCAGACACCTGTCTAAATGGAGTTACCTAAACACTACACAGACGTATGAGATCAAGGCCATTCTTTTTTGACACGCCTTCCTCCCTCTGTTTTCGTTATAGTTGGCCTGTGATATCTTACACAGTAACCTCCATGGCTAGCCAGCTTGGTGCTTCCTCTCAAGTGAAAGACCTGACTGTTTTTCCCATATGACTAAACTGTCTGAGAACCTCAAACACTGAGACAGAAAAGGAAATTGGACTTTTCTCTGAAATCTATGTTCTTCAGTCTCCAGAGAGTCCACTTTTTCCTTAGATATAATTCTGTTGCCAGAACTGACCCACCTTGGTTCTTGCTACAGTTCTTATAATAGTGGTAACTACACTTAAGTGAAACCAAAGCTTATGGGGTAGATGGGGCCTAGGGGATTCAATTAAGGGGTTCATGTGTGCCACATCTGAGAACTTTGATTATTCATGGAAAGGTCAGAAGTTTGGGAGTTTCCCTGCCATTTCTTGCTTTTGTTGCCATCTCTCGCTGAAGCTTTGGTGATTCAGTCAGTGCTTTGATGTACCATCAGATGAACTTGCAAGTGACAGGGCAATATGGGGTGGTGGGTGGCTGGTACAGTGTCTTACTCAGACAGGTGAGTGATGATGAAAGACAACAGCCTTCCCATTGTCAACAGTCTCAGACCTACTGTAAAAATATCTTTTAATATCTGAAGGAGCAACAAATGGGACTTAAGTCAAGAGCACAGTCAAAAACTTCTAAGACAAAGTCCCAAGTGATCACATTTAATGTCACTCACTGTCTTATGTGTCAAGTGTTTTCTGCCTGCATAGACATGTTACTTAAGTAATGTTATTTGGGAAACGTATACTTTTGAAGTATATAGGCGAAAAAATATCTGTGATTGATGGCTGAGAGAGATCAGCTTGTAGAGACTGAAGCAGCTCCTATTGGTATCTGATACATATCCACAAAGCAAACACAAGCCTCCTATCATGTTACCTAATCCCACATATACTGTGTTGTGTGTCAGTAGGTATTTTAAGGACAAAAACCAAGAACAAAAGGCCTTTTATATTCCTGAAGCAGTTGGTTTGGAAAAGCAAAGACATATTATTCCCCTTAAAACATGAAGCCATGAAGAGTAGGGGCAGCTATTGAAACTGAGTAAATACCTCAAACAACATAACATGACATGTAGGCCACAGACATCTCTAAGGTGAGTTGTCCAGACTGGGGCACTGTCTGGGACATTGTGTTATTCCCTATGTGACTGTCTCGACTGTCTTAACCTTGTTTACCTTTTTCCTACAGTGGCAGACAGCTGTCCAATGGACACAGGAGGGACATGAGAAGTTGGACGCCATCATTTAAAGATCTTAACGCCTTTACTTGGCAGGATTCACCTTAAGTTGATCACCTGAGTATCGTGCGTGTGTGTGTAAATGGCTCAATGCCGAGCTTACCTTAAAGGGTCAGTCAGTATTTCCCCACTTTCCTCTTGTGATTGTAGCCATGCAGGTTTTATTGCACAATTTGAGTTGTCTGTCAGTAATCCAGTAGTAATATGTACTTTCAGATACAATGATCAGCTTGTGATGACCTGTCTGTTGAGTGAGCAGAACAAGAAGTTAGAGACTGAATCAGTTAAACTGACTGAGACTTAGTAACATTTATCACAGAGCATTATCTATCAAAACATTAGCCACCTAAGCTCCCAGTCATGCTGCCCCAAGTCAAATTGTTGCCACAGTATTTCTAAAACTGTTTAATGGAGCAAAGATGGTGAATTTTATTGCTTATGAATTTAACCTTGTTTTGTATGGAAATTGTAATTAATATCTTTCAGTTATTTGTAAGACTTCCTGTTGCTACATAGACATCGCTGTATTTGGGGCCTGCTGGTTAGCAGAAGCAAAAGAAGTTAGTGTTGATGTTGCTTTTGTAATGATAGACAACAGGTCCAGTGCTGTGTAGTGTGTACACCTCCCTCTCAACACATTAAGAGATGTGCCAGTGACAAATGCTAACGCCCATGGGTTTTAGCCTCTGTGTTAGCACACTAGCTTGCCACGCCTGGGGTTGTGCTTCAGTTTCCCATTTTAAGGCTAAGGCTTAGTAGTAATAGTTAAACACACAAATTGGCAAACATAAGTTTTAAAACATAATTAAAAGAATGGAACTTCAATAATAATACAGAATGGACACACAACACAGTACTGCACTGTTGGAACTGGTTGTCAGAAAATGCCTTGTTCAAGGGCACTCTCGGGGTAGTTTTGACATTTTATGGGATGAAATTGTCTTTTTTCTTTTTGCAGGGAGTAGAACATGTAAAATCCTCCTTGATGGATCTAAGCCACTGAGGAATTCAAGTTGGCACATTAGTGAATGAAACCAAAGCTTTCTGGCTACCCAGAAAGCTGCCCTGCATTACAACTACAAGTGGAATCACAGTAAGCTGACTGAATCCCATTATAACACTACCAGAGTCTAGACGACGTGATCTCTGCACTGCCTTAACCTCTCCTCTCATAATGACATCAGTGAATATTACACGATTACACTTCTCCCACACATACAAACAAAAGCCCAGAAGTTGCCTCCACCATACACATATGCAGACCACACACATACACACACACACACACACAGCCAACTGCCATCCAATAATCCACCTAAATCAGATTGCAGCATAACCTTACATGATATCAGACAGAGTGGACAGAGGATTTGTGACCACTCTAAAAATATAGCATAAAAAACAAATGAGTGCAATTTCCCCCACCAAACTGTGTTACAGATTTTGTTTTGATTTTCAACTTTCACCCGTTTCTATGCCCTATCAGTATGCCCTCTGATTTCTCAGCAGAGTAGACCGATTGTGCTTAATAGTCTGCTTTATGAGGCGGGACATGTTCCAGACAAACACGTGGATTAGGGAGCACAGGGACACATTGGATTTTGTTAAAACTGTCCTCATGAACATGAGTTCACATGTCCTCGTGTGTTTTCATTAATGATAATGACGCTGCTGCTGTTGTCCTTAAATGGAGAGCATCACCTGACAGTGAAAAATGTGGGACAAGTGAAAACAGTCACAATGACAGTGTCCTCAGAGAGAAGGTCAAATATTTGATGTAAAACATCAATCCATTTCAGGGCTTAGGTACTCATTTCTAAAGTGGATATGATATTGGACTTGCCCCGCAGGTGGTGGGTCAAGAGGTTGTGTTGTTTTTAGGTTCATATTTTGGTTATGGACTTCACATTGAACACACTCAATCACCCAAACACTTTCAAAACCTACCAATATTTTCAAAACCTTTGTTTTAATAGGTTGGGTCATCTATCACAACCTCACAACCCCTACTTCTGCTAGTAGTTTTATATCTGTAGCTTATTTGTATTATTGACCAGTGGGATGGCTGAGGCCTCACAACACAGAAACATCACTAATAATAGGCCCAACAGCAATAGCAACATGAGCAAATGTTGCAAAACTTGACTGTCCTGTCTTTGTAATTAAAATTTTTGCTTGTGTCAAACAGCTTTAATGTTGTTACCCCAGTTCTCTACTTCACATTTTTCCTAAAACAAATTCTCTCTCTACACAAGAGCCTTTTGCTCCTCCAGCAAAATAATCTATTGTGACATTTGACTGGCTCTACCATTGCTAACCTGCTGAATGCATTTTCATATTTTGGAGCCCAGTAGTGCCTCTTCACCACAATATCTTGGCAGTGTGACGTACATACAACACACACTTCAAGGGATGATGTATAAAAATGTATTCACTAAAAAACTGTTACTGTTGAAATGTACGCCATGTCATATGCCATTAGCACCAGTATAACCCCAACATAGCCTCTATTTATTATTGTTACTCCACGGTTTTGCGCTAAAACACTGTTCCAGATTGATACCAACCATCAGTTAAAATTCTACATACACACAATAATCTCAATAAAAACTACAAGATAGGCTTGGATGTCCCTCTCCACACGTACGTGTTGCAGAACCCTGAAGCACCACTTGATTTGAAGAGCTAAGCAGGTCTGGAGGCCTGCCAAAGGGGAGCTCCGGTTGCAGTGTTGACATTGCTCTTTCTCATCCTTCACCTGCTATCTATTAGCTCTGTACCAGTGATACTGCAGCAATGCATGTGCCATTGTTTCTCCACCAAGTCATTTTTTGCCCAAGGCTAGTGTCACTTTTTGAACCTTGTGAGGTTTGCTTGAAAATTAGTGTGGGGGCCTTTGCGGTATCATCAGTGTCATGGAAAACCCCTTCTTCTTTCAATTCTGGTCATTTGAGGAGATTTTAGGTGTCGGTCCCAACCCACACTCCATCAAGAATACATAACTTTTCACCAGGAAGACCACTGAAAAAGTTAAATCTAGATATGTACATGTATCTCAGTCAAAGTGGAAACTTTTTAAGGGTGCAGTGGATTTTTCCAGTCGCGTTATATTCTGTGTCTTTGTTCCAGTTGTGCGAAAGGCCAGAAAGGTCTCTGTTGTGAAACAGTGTCTAGCTTATTTCTTCTATAATGTGATTATTTGGCTTCTTGTTCCTTTGTGTCCCTGTGCAGTATCAATAACATGTGAATTATAAAGGCATTGTTCTGTGTTTTGGTCATGATGCGACACATATTTCAGATTTCAATATACAGCAACTCCTCAGAGGGACGTGTCATGGTAGTGTGTATTACCCCCCTGAGGAAAAGCAGGTATAACTTTTCACATACACACACAGAGTCATCCATGCACACTTCAATTGCATACACGCATACACCTACATGTATCATGTGTATGCATGAACATACACACACAAAGTTTGGGGTTATGCTTTAAATGTGCTTTAAATGTATTTAACTAAAGCATCATGGTCATTACAACCTTTTTAATGAGACGTGTAACTGCAATTTTGCTACTGAAAAGTTTAAATGCTTCATTTGTATGAATTACAAAAATAAGTTCTTCACTGAAAACATTCTGTAGCAACATGCGTTTCCAGGAACACTGTCCTAGTTACTGGGAACAGTTGTTATTGAGACCTTTGTGGTCTGCAGCAGAAAAACTACAAGAACTGCAGATATAATTATCATGTACAGACAAAATGTAATGTTGGAAAACCTGTATGTATAATGTACATGCAAAATTATCATTTATATATTCTTCAAATTTCTTAAATACATTTATAATGTATACATTTTCTAAGTGAATAAAATGTAAAAACTGTTTTCAAATATGCTCATTGTGCTTTGTTCTGATATCCAGGTGGTTCGAGGGTAATCCAGCCTTGTGTGGAGAGAAAGTGCGAGCGTCGTATGGCGTCTGGACAGCATCCTTGAGACTTGCAGATCTGCACAGTAGGTCTAGACAGGCCTGGAGAGGGGATTTGGTTATGCAGGAGTAGGAAACTGGGACACACTGGGATCTGTGGTCCTCAGTCTTGGGTTTTATTGAATGAGTCGAGGCTGACCCAACAACGGTTTCTGCTACGTCCCATTGGTCCAGCTGCAACTGGCTGCATGCAGATATTGGGTATCAGTTGTTTTGCTGGCAGCTGTCAGTTACTCACCACCTGCCTTTGTGCTGGATAGGCTTCTACATTTGCTGTGTGGCAGGTCTTTGGACTCTGTGGGTGTAAGTGTGTGTGTGCCTGTGTGTGTGCCTGCATGTATGTGTTTGGGACACCAGATTTCACAAGGATGATATTTGAAATATTTTTCAACTGCCATGGATTAGGAGACTCATTGGAGCAGCAGCATGTACATGTCCAACACATACCTGTGGTGAGTGGAATTCATTTGCCAATGACACATCCAGTCTGTGCACAGTGTTTGTTTATCAAAAACAAAGTGATGCAATCCAAAGCCTATTAGGCTGTTGAACCTGAAACCATTCCCAGTAGGTCGATATAATTTTCCAAAGGTTTGCTTGTATTTGTTGCTACTGTTGCTGTGGATACATACTCAGGTATTTATACACATATCTTTGGTATTGCAATGTGCTTGCATGGGTCTATCCACTACCTTGACACTGAAGAGAACATAGGAATCAAGCCCAGTAATCACATTGTAGAGATATAGAGATATAAGCTGGTTAGTGTCACCCGACTAAGACCTTTCCGGCCTCTTACAGCTAGAATACTCATAACAACATGCTAACACTGAACTGTCTGAAAAAAGACTGAAACTAGCTTCTTTTGATACTAATTAACTTACTCTTTTAATCATAAATATCCCTTTGGCTTGACCGGTGGCACAGCAGGTGCTGTATATATATCTATCTATATATATCTATCTATACACACAAACACACACACACACACACACACACATATATATATATATATATATATATATATATATATATATATATACATCCCCCATTACCAAGCCCTGGTTGATTGCTTGTAATGCCTGAGTGCATAAGGCTGAAGGCTTGCGCTGGTGTCAGTAGGAATTCCCTCTTAATGGGGGCAGCAATCAGGCAGTCGTCGCCACCGAGCCAAATGAAAACACGCTGGAAACATGCAGCATGTCATAGGCTCATTAAGGACTGGAGCAGCGTTTATAACACTGCTGAGAGGAACAGTAAATCACTGTGCTCCCCTGGAGCGGTGAGTGGAGGGAGCACTGCCCCCTTAAACACACTGGTCACCATTCTACACACTCCACCAGCTCCCTGTCTCTCTCTCTCTCTCTAGAGATCCTGTTCTCATTGTTCTATGTTCAAACGTCTCTATAAATATCCAACGATCAGGGGTTTTTGCAATGTGATCCATATTATGATATAGAAAGTGTAAAGTTAGAGTGTTTGTCATATTGGATGATAAGAGATGAAGATACTTCCATTCAAACCCGTAGTGCAAGACTTTTACATATAAATCAATATCCCTTACATTCAAGCCCTTAACAGTCAATTTCCCACAATGCTGAGTAAGCTTCAGAATAGAAAAGAATACGATAGTCTTTTATTGTCATTGTACAGTGGGGGTACAACGAAATTGAGGATCAATTTGTATCAATGGCAAATCTCTCAGAACGCTGCAGTTTTAAATGTGGAGTCTGTGGTGAGAGTCCTGCAGGGTGGACTTAGTGACAGAGACAAACAGGCTATAAAGGCAACAAGAATGGTGGAAAAACCCAGGAAACATCTGAGAAAAGTTTCCGATTCTCCAGATAAAAAAAGAAACCCAGCATTCAGAGTAAGGATTACAATCTAAAAAAAGGGCATAGTCGATGGCAAGGACAAACACGGATCACTGTTGATGTGGCTCTTCCTTGTTGGGCAGTTTTGAAAGTAGAGAAGAGACTGGGTGAGGACAGGCACATCGTGTCAGTGTTTGCATAATTCCTGTTGCTGCCAGAAGGAGGAGACAAAAGTTCCGCGCTGCCACTTTTGTCATTTCAGAAGGTGATTGTTTAACTCAATGAAATATTCAGTAACTGGTGACTACCAGTTTTCTTTTCATTTTTTCCTTTTTTTTCACTGTTTCACAAAGAAAAAGCCAAACATTAAAAGAAGCATCAAAATATCAAAATTGCCCTGATGATGCCTGAAGAGGGCATCATATGAATCCACTACCCTCCAGCAAAGAAATAGCAACAGCGACAATTTGTAAAACCACAACTTGTGGTCAGTTTGTAGATGATAATTAGTTCTGTTCATATCTGTTTTACAAGCTGTCTGGATCTTGTAAAAACATACAATATCTCTACATATCATCTACATATGGTTTTGAAGTGTTTCAGATTTGTTCCAATTCAATCAGCTTTATAGCTTTCAGATTTATTTATATTTATAATCTCTACTGATGTGGTAGGGATGTAAAGCAAAAACAATGCAAAACATATGTGTCATAAAATCTGTAATAAACTCGACTAAATAAAGAGCCACACCAGAGACAGAAGATATAACAAAGTCACATCCTGGTTGTGACTGAGATCAATCACCTCCTATTTCCCATCTTCTGTGTAATCTCATCCATCTAACTCTGCTCTGTCAAATCTTTTATATGAAGCATAACCAGAGGAAACATAGTCTAAACTAAAAAACGTGAACACATCAATTCATGACATTAGCTCTTGATTAGCTCTCAAAATTAGATAGCCATCAGCACGAATAAGGCCCTGATACAAACAGCAGACACACAGGCTGAGTGAATTGTGTCATTGTAAGACTGATAATGGCTGCCTTCTTACACACATTAAATGAAAGTCAGGGGGGGCCATGAGGCCCCTGGCGGCCTGTTTTTGCACGAGGTTAAATGCCTTCCATTCAATAGGGCATGGGTAGTAGCGCTGAACATTTATGGAGGTTGTTTAAACAGCCGTTAACTGCAGATTAAATGAGATTTGTGCTCCTGAGTTGGAAGAATCTGCTGTTCATATCCTGCAAACACACATACACAAATACAAGGTCTCACATGTGCACATTAACATACGGGTCAGCATGTGTGCACACAGCTATGCGAATGAAACAGAAATGTTGACACACACACAAACATGTCCATGCATAGTCACACACATGGATGTATGAAGAACAAGCTGCTATGTGTATGTATGGACACAATCATGTAGATCACTATCATCCTGGTTCTTTTTGGAGCTAATTTGAACTCTTAGACAAAGTAAAAGGTGATGCATGATTTCACCCACTTCACAACTGAGGCAGAAGCTTAAATCATTAAATCAAACAGTGAGGGTATTTATTTTAAAATATATTAAGTGATGAGTTATGGAACCAAAATAATTAGTGTTTGTCTGTAAACAGTAATTTTACATGTAATTATAATGTCTTATTATTATTGGAAGATGATGAACAGTGAAGATTTATTAGATTTATAAGATTTATTAATTTAAATAGTGCTAGACCGTGTCCAGTCTTTTTGTTATTTTTTACTTCAACCACAGATGTATATTTTGAATATGCACGGGGGCAACCCTGCTTGGTGTTTGGTGAACAAAACAATGCTTGCATAATTGCAATCATGAGCAAAACAGAAAACATTCATCTGTCTGTGTGCCCTGATATTGAAGCACCAGCCTATTACCACGTCCTTTTTTCACTTGCCCTTTCCTTGCTAATCTGGCCTTGAAACCTCTGTCTGTGATGACGAGATCGGCACGGTGTCGAGGATACGGCTGTGACTGAGATTAACTTCACTGTTCCTTCCCACTGTCTCATTCTCGCCCCAGACGGTGACGTGATGTAACGTTGAACTTGTGTCTGAAGCCTGAGCGTTGAACAGTTTCCCTGTCTAATATGGAGTTAACCTCTTTTTGCCACCTTGTAATTAGTAGTGGAGGTAGGCTGGAAGACAGACTCTGCGTGGGAAGAAAAATGTTGTGAGGTCATGAGGCTGGTGGTGGGTCACTGTCAGGGTCAGGGACTTGTTAATGAGGCGGTGATGCTTTGATTGTATTGAGTTAGTTGGGTTTTTGAAAAGAACAAAAAAGTGGTGGGCACAATTGAATTTATCTATTATGACCTATTCCTTTAAATACACTTACTGATTGAAAATAATTTAGTACATCAATTTAAATTAAGATAATTCAACAATATTTCCAAAGTGAATGATCACATAAATTTTTCTAATCTGCTGTGTTTTTGAATATTCAAGGCTTGTGTTTGAGATATGGTAACAACCCTGTTCACAGTTTAATTGGCACTGCAAACAGTTGGCTCGTTGTTGTTTTGGTGTTTTGTATGGGCCGGGGCCAGGGTGCCTGCCACAGCGCTGGTGTGGACAGCTGGCCCGTCTGATCCCTCTAGTCTGCTCTTAAATTGGTTTTAGCAGCAGCACTAATAAAGCTGATTATCTGTGTGGCTCAAGGTCCCACTAACCCTGTGACACTCCTGGCAGCTGGTGGGATGGGGAGCTCACAAACCATACAAAAATAAGAGGTATTTTAATAAGTGAATTTATTAGGAAATTAATGTATTATTAATTATTTAATTAATTATTAAAAATAGGCAGTAAAATCATATAACACTGGCACAACTACTTAAACGCACTAGCCAGTTTTTGTCAATTTATTTTATTTCAGAAAACAAACAAAAAAAGTTTTTGTAGAACACAATCACCTTCTCCTCTTCATCCTCCTTCCATGCATCTCAATCGCTCACACAAGACAGATAATTGTGTCTTAGTGTTCATTTTGATAGGTGTGTGATGTTCTATTGGGAGGGCAGTAGGGGGCAGGCAGCAAGATCCAAAAATGAATCATATAATACTTAAAAGTAATATTCACACAGAACTGTTATTATCAAGATTATTGTAATGGTAAATGATGGTAAATGAATGATGGTAAATGAATATATATATATATATATATATATATATATATATATATATATATATATATATAATTTATTGATTTATTGTCTGATTATAATGTGAGGATTGACCCTATAACACCTTAAAAATAGAATCACTGTGTATATTCTATTATACATTTGTGGTGTTGTGAAGGTGCTGGGGAGTCTGGGCACCAAGACTTTAACATTTGATGCTTAAAGTGCTGTAAATTGCGATGTGGGGCGTCCGTGGATCAGAGTTGTTTGTCCTGCATATTCCACAGACCCTTTATTGGATTAAGATCTGGAGAATTTGGAACTAAGTCAAAACCTTGAACTCGTGTTCCTTAAATCATGCCTCAACCATTTTTGCAGTGTAGCAGGAGGTTCATTCTGCTGAATTAGCTTGCTGACATTAGGGAAAACATGTCTATGAATGTGTGCATTGAGTCTGCAACAATATTTAGGTAGATACTACTTGTCAAAGTAACATGCTCATGAATCCAAGACCCAAGGTTTCCCAGCAGAACTCTGTCCAAAGCATCACATTGTCTCCACCAGCTCCCATGCTTCCCATAGTACATCCTGGTGCCTTGTCTTCTGCAGATAAGACACACACATACCCACAGCCATCCATGATGTGAAAGAAAATTTGATTCATCAGACCAGACACTTTCTTCCATTGCTCCATGAATCAGATCTGATGTTCAGATCTGAATCATTTGATGTTCCCTGACCAGTCTGCAGCTGTACAACCCCCAACAAGCTGTGATGCACTGACACCTCTAACACAACTTTTTCAGAAATTTGAGCTCCAGTAGCTCTTCAGACCACACAGACAAGGACAAAACATTCACTTGACACATCGATCCCACCCACTGACAGGTACCATTGTCACAAGATTTTCAGTGTTATTCACTTCATCTGTCAGTGTCACAATGTTGTGGCTGATCGGCGTATTAAGATTCTCAGAAATACACCAACAAAAGAACTGCCTGCTAGCGAACGTTCTGACATATTATGGCTGTTATCTTCTTGGCAGTAATGACCAACTTGAGTGGTGCTCAAGTAATTTCCTGACCTTAATACTATCTTTGCCCCTCTCTGTGTGGTGTATTTGGTGCCAAGTGCAGAGGCACAGTGAACAGGTAAGAGGAAATGTTCATAGAGATGGGAGGAATGTTTAAACAAGACAGTGCAAAGCATGTTGTTGCCTCCATTTCAAATTAAAAAACTGTCAACATCAATTTGCTGCCACTTTGATGACTTTTTGACACGGCCAATCTGAACATGTGACATAAATATGAAGCATGTATGGAATGCAGGAACTTTCTGCTGTTTGAATAATTCTCGACCATCAAGGTAGTGGAACATATGTTGGACAAACTTTTAAAGATAATAAAAACACAATGTTAAAAGACAATAAGTTAAACAAACATGTATTTTTTTACTATCAGAGTTTATGAGGGACATTGCAGAAGGTATGAAAGAGTGTTTGAATCTGTGAGTTTTGGCTAAAGGGAAGAGAAGAAGGGAACCAGATGGCAACTACTAGCATGGAAACTGGTGTAAAATGTTGGAAAAATCTGACAGGGTGGATTCTGCTGTCTTAAGTACCTGTTTGTTGTAAAGATCCTGCAGAGTTTCCTGTGTGGAACCAACAACTTTACTGCTCACATTTACCACCTTATTCAGTATATTTTTCTGTTTGACCTTGAAAGGTTGAAACCAACATATGAAACAGAACATGAGAACAAATTCAATAAAAACAGAACAAAACATTGGCTGCTAGGCATTTGTATGATGATGTACCATTCTATCTTCTGGCCGTCAGTCACTGTTCTGTCAGGAGAGACATGAGAATGTCTAAAATCAGTGCACATGTCCATATTTTTCAGTGGATATTACAGACATCTGTAACACTTCAACACTGTGACCTCTTAAAGCATGATCTTGCTCTCATGAATGCAATATCTCAGGAATGCCTCAAGGGAAATTTTCTCAAATTTGGTCTTTCACTTAGACTCAGAGATGCAGTAATTTGATTGTAGTCATAAAAGGTCAAGGTCAGTGTCATTGCACAAAAGATACTTTTAATCATAAATTAAGAAAATGTATATGTAAAATCAACATCAAGGTTGGAGCCATACAACAGCAAGCTGATAGTTCTGTAATTCTTTTTTTTTTTTTTTAATTTTTGGTATTTACTTCCCCTTTCCCTCACTTTAGAAATTGTAAGAAAGCATTTTCCCCACACAGATCCTATACAATTTTCTGACTGTGATTTCTTTTGAACACATAACAAGTTGATAAAGGTCAATGATGGTGTAAACAATTTTCTGAGCTTGTTAAAATTATCACTTAAAAATATGGATTAATAACTCAATTTAGGTGACAACAGAGACTTGTATAGACCTGTTTGTATGGCATTCACCCCTGGGAAGAGTGTTTGGCTGCTGAATGGGTGTCTTTGAATCACTATACCTGCTCCCATGAGGATTGCCATTTCTCTAGTTTCACTTGCTGAGAGCAGTTTGCTTGAATTGGCCGGGGGCCCAGGGCTTCCTACAGACCCTAAACTCAACAAAGCTTTTATGACACAGTCAGTTTCAGTTGCTCCTCAGATAAAGAGAGAGAATTATCACGGCAGAGAACATTTTCTGCAGCAGAGACCTGTAAACAAAGGATTTTTTGTCTTTGTTTCAATAACAGATCCAATTGAAAAATGGCTTTTCTTTATTCGTTACTGTGTCACTCTTCTGTCTGAGAAAATGCTGTACTCTTTTTGAGTGGCACCTTATCATGCTGGTTGTATGTCATGTATCATGTACATATTCTGGCCCTTTCCAACAGGGTGAAGACCCAAATGCAGAACCAGAACAGATCAGTAGGATTATATATTCTATGAGGCCTGAGAATGCCTCAGAATCTGCTAGAATTGGCTGGTGGAGGTGGCTACGAATAGAAACATTTTTGCTGCCTTACATAGGATGAATCTACCATTACATGAACACAGATAAGTTGGAAGAAATGGAAACGGCGGCTTTATGTCGATGATGTAGTTTTGTTGCCTTCATCAGACCATCATTTCCTTTCCACCTTCTGCTTTGAGACAAGGATCAATGCCAAGAAGAGTTTTTGTGAAGAATTTCATAAAAATTGTATTTTGCCCTTGAAACTGATGCAAATCTACATGTTCTACATGTGAATGAGTGACATGGAAATGATGATTTTGTTAAAATAAAATAAAATGTAAAATTATTTAAAGAAATATAAAATTATTTAAAAATAAAAATGGAATATGATAACCTAGGGTTAGGTTTAAGGAAGAGAATCTAAGTGATGACTATAAGAATAAGATAAATGTTAACAAGAAATGTATTTTTTAAAGTCTGTGCATTCACATCGAGAAATGATTTTCAGCATGGAGGCTTCATTGCATAGAAATGGACCAACTGAGAGTTAAGGCATGATACCTCCTGGCAGGCTCACTGAGGATTGATCCAAGTCACGTCCAAATGCAATGCTAGAGGAGACCCAAAACATGCGAAATGGATTAGATACTCTACCTGGCCAAGGGATACCTTGTTGTCACCCAGAAGGAGATGGAGAAGTTGGCTTGAAAAAAAATAAATCTAAGCTACCTTGCTGTGCTTTGTATGTAATTGAAAACTCATGCTCACGTATCACTGAAAATGTAAATGTAGAGTCTACTTTCATTAAATTAAAATAAATAGGATTTGTGAATGCTAATTTGAGAAATAAAAAAAAAAAAAATAAAAACAAGACATTGTGTTGGAGTGTCACTTCATCATTAGACTTGTGCACTTGTTCAGCCAGGATACTTTATACCTTTAAGACTAGTATATATATATAATGTATGTTCACCTTAACAGCCCTTTATATCTGTGAAGTACATGTGCAGGATAGGACTCTCAAACTGATACACACCCAACACATGAGTCATACCTCTGTCAAGGTGGCAGTAATTCCTGTTGTTAACATAGTACACAGCTGGATCTGTGCACAGTCTCATCTCCTCAGAAAAAAGGGGAACCTCCTGAAACTGGGAAATTACGTCAGAAAAGCTCACAGAGTGATGAACATTTAGGGAAGTAAACAAGAAAGTGACACTGGTTCCTCTGACTGTTGCCTCAAGTATAACTGGAATGTGCGGTGAGTGTAAACCTGTGTTAACATTGAGCTGGGCCTGAGTGAAAGCTCAGTTGCGTCAACCTACTAATATTGTTAGTTTGATTTGTTTATTACTTGAGTGAATGATGATGTTGATTAACTTCACTGGTTGGTTAGAGGATTGAATATTTGCTTGACCTCTTTACAAACATTTGCAACTAACAACACAAATTTTCTCACAGAAAAAGATGACAAATACAGAACCTTATGTAAATAATACTGTTTGCTCGTCATGGGGCGTTGGAACTAGATGAGAAAATTTAAATCAGTAGGGGTTCCAGACATGTTTACCTAAGGGAAACAGCTTTTACTAGAGAGGGAAGAATGTATTCCGACAACCCCACATCTATTCATCCATTTTCACTCTCATCCATTGTCAGATTGCAGGGGCAGCAGGTCAAGCAAAGTAGTCCATATATCCCTCTCACCAGTGACACTTTACAGTTCCTACTCTGGATCATGAAGTGTTCTCAGGCCAAATGAAATATATAATCTATATAATCTCTCCAGCATGTTCTGGGTCTAGCCCAAGGTCTCCTACGAGTTAGAACATGCCCAGAAAACCTCTATCAGGAGTCACCCAGGAGGCATCTTGATAAGATGCCCGAACTTCAACTAGTTCCTTTCAATGTGAAGAGGGAAGCAGCAGCTCCTTCCAGATGTTCTAGCTCCTCCTTCTGCTATCCAGTAGACGGAAAAACATTTTGGCCACTTGTAACAACAATCTCAATATTTCAATCAGTTCCAAAAGATGACCACATAGGTGAGGGGCGAAACCAAGATTGACTGTTAAATTGGTATTCTTCACCATGATGATCTGACACAACACTTGCTTTATCATCAACCTCCCTATATTTCCTGTTATATAGTGAATTATGGGGTTTTGTCCACAGTCCATAGACAACATTGTGAAGTTAACATCTTGATGGAACACCTTTTAATGCCACAGCTTTGATAGTAAAATTATTTTGGAGGAAAAGATATTTTTAAAAACATGGCTAAACTGCTTGCTTGTTTAAAATGGCTGTGTTTGTTGCTAAGTAAAACTTTGTTTGTGCTTAAGTAGTCCTTTAAATAGCAGTTCCATAATATGAATATAATTGGTGAGAGTCTTGTGCTCATTATAACTCAGATAGATTTTTCCCTGAGGAATTGTTGAAGTTGTACAACTCCTACTCAGTAATTAGATATTGTGATTACTTTGTGAATGTGTATAAGTAATAAGAAGTCACTGTTTAGGAAATATAATGCCACTATCAAAAATCAATAAAGTTCAAGAGAGTGAGGGCAAGACTCAAATAAATTAGAAAGGAATATGTGTGAGTCCACATATATAGTAAGCCTGTGGCTCAGCTCTCCCATTTCACCAATGCCTGCATAACAGTCTGTTAAATATTTATATACTCTATTTAGAAATGACATAATACTGGAAATGAAAGGCTTGAAACATGAAACATGAAGCATACCACAGGGCTTTTATTTGTCAAGCAGTACATCATAAAACCTTAGTTACCACTGAACGAGATGTGGCATGCAAACAGAGATTGTTTATGGCGTTTGGAGGTTTAAAGGTAGATTTATTTCTAAGATACCACAGTAATTTACTGAATGCCTCTGTGATATTTTTGCTGTATCCAATGGAACACATATGTCGGCTGATATGAAATACTAAAATATATCTGTTCTTATAATATTACCTCTGCACTTGACTATGTTGCCATAGAATGTGTTTCAGTTTACAAGTTTCATCACTTCAAAATGATGGATCATGTGAATGAGTGAACATTCTTTGGCAACGTGACCAGAGGGAGATTTGAGATGAAGAGAGAGGCACAACGTTTTCACACTGTGTAATCCAAGTTCGGATGAATGGCATATGGTTACTGACCTGTCTGCACCCAGACATTCCTCTTCATTTGATTTGATGTCACTGAGTGTAAAGACTGAAAAAAAACAAAAAAAACAAAAATAAAAATAAATCACTGTAGTGCATACAAAACCAATGATAGTGCAGGTAAATGGTGAAGAAGGAGAAAATAAAAGTGCCATAAATGCACATACCAGTAATGATGGAGACCATATAAACACCATACAATGAATATAGTCATGCATCATGTTAACAGTTCTAAATAAGCATATGAGAACATATGTGTACATTCTCTACTGAATGAATGTGAGTGCACAATTTTATTGCAATATCCATAAAAAGGCTGCCACAGTAGAGTGGTTGCACCTCTGACATCACTGTAATGGAATATGACTATGCTGCATTGCATGGTATATGGAAAGTGGAATAATAATGGATGGGTGCCATATGAAACCCATCTAAACATCTTGATTGGACCAGTCCTATATATGTATATATATATATATATATATATATATATATATATATATATATATATATATATATATATATATAGAGGAAGCCTGTGTTAGCCAATGTAAACACAACACTTTTGGTTTAGTCAACACCTTGGCTTAGTGACAATCCATATCAGGGGGGGTCCAAACTTAGAGTGAAAAAAATGACTCATATTCCACGAAAAGAACAAATTGCAACAAAACAGTTACTGTCTGCTCAATGGGAAAGTAATGTATTTGTTAGGATGGCATAAAAAAGACTTCTGTGGCTTTGGAGGAGTTTAACACATTGAAAAATCAAATTATTTAATCTTTATATTATTTATTTATTTATTTATATTCATCTTTTAAGTATAAGGTAGAATGTACCACGATGTATGGTAAAAAGCAAATGTCTGAGGCGGTGGTGGCAGCAGTGGCAGCAAGTGACATTTGACATCTATCCAACATTTTCAAACACATCTCAATTGTAAATTACACATTTCTAAGAGAAAGCTTGTTAAAACAAACCTGACATTAGGTTTTTAAAGGTGTGAATATTTATCAGCGAGGAAGGGTGTAACAAACCAGTTGTTCAGAGTTGCATTTTGGGGGGTGTAAACACAGTGGTACCAAGCAGCTTGACTGCCATTAGAGATTTAAACTCAAGCTATATCTCTGCTGCTTTGCTTTTGAACATTGTAAGAGTCAATCATGACTCCTCACAACTTTATGGAAGTACAGTATTAACTCTCCTGATGTAACTCTTTCAGGATTGAAAAAAATATATTGCTATATTTGTAATTCACATGTAAATATAGAGGTACATGTTTATAACTGGTGCAATAATGCATAACTTCTGTTAGGTATACAGACTCAGTCTTAGGAGAAAAAGTCAAAGGAGAATTTTCGTGAATAATCACCTCTTCCATGAGCAATTTGTCCCTGGCCACTGGTGGAAGCACTGTAACTTGAAGTACCTGAGACGTCAAATGAGAAAGGAGAACATATCGTAAAAGTTTGGAGATTTTGTGACCTCTGGCAAAACCCAATTTGTTCCCTTTTACAAACAGAGGTAATACAGCAACTACATTATTTTTCTCAGAGAACTGTAAAACTGCTGGACTCAGCTTCAATATATGGTATGCTTTCATAACCTCAGTCCCCAAAAGAAGTTTCATAACAGCTGTAAATGGGACGGTGAAAACAGGACAACCATGTTACTGGGCTGTGGTGACAGACATCATCCAAACTGTTTACACTGGACTTAGTCTGACATAAACTCTCTCTCTCTCTCTCTCTCTCTCTCCCTGTCTCTCTTCAGAATCTTGGCCTCTCATGTCAGACCCCTCAGAGGTGATGTTGGGGTTAAAGGTCAAATATGTGACCTGGCCTTGTTAGGATCTGCTGTGGGTTTATCATGACAAAAGATAAGACCCCGGCCCACTCCTGGGCCCCGCTCATTTTCTCATTTCAGCTGTGATGTACAGTATCTGGACTGTGTTGACTGTTTATTTATACACACATAATATGTCTATAATACATAACATGATAATATGCCATGGAGCTCCCACACTGTTTATCACTACACGGTGCACATAGAGATAGCACATGTATGGAGGTCCTCACTTATGAAGATAGTGCATGTGAATTTGAGTAAACAGCAGCTGAAGTACCTACCCTATAGGGCTCATAACCCTGCTTCTATCACTTTGCATCTTCACTGTGTTCATTGAAGAGGAGATAAACAGACATGTGCATTAAAAAAAACATATTTGCATTATTGTTAATAATAAAATCAATAGGACCATGATATAGGCATACTGTATGTGGTTACATAACATATATGGTTGAGACATATAATACTATGTAAAAACTGATAATAAATTTCAGACATTGTTCTTCAAATATCAAGATGATTTTATGATATACTCCTTATTAAATATAGGAAACATATGGCATGTGTATCATATTAACCAAAAATTATGTTGTTTTAGCTTTTTTTCTTTGTTATATATAAATAAGCTGATGTCATTAAATTATTCACCCACAAACAAGCCTAATCTTTTTATAAACAGATTATTATTTTGTAACTACTTATTTATTGGCATCAGTAACAGTACATAACTGTATGTGTGCTGTATTAGTACAAGTCTTGTCCATGTGATGTAGGTTGAAACCAGTTGAACTGAAAAATGTGTCAACATTTCAGAAAAATAAAACCTAGTCCTTCATCTTCAAGGCATCATTCTTTTATTTTAAAATATCCATCTTTATTTGTGATGACAGAGTTAATCCGAGCACAGGCGATTCTTTTCAGCTGCTCTTTGACCTTAAGGATTTCATAGGGAACATACTTGACTGTGTCACAGCTGTCAGTTCATCAGAACCTTGTGTGTGGGTATCATTGTCATGTTGGAAAATTCCTCTCATGCCAAGGTTCTTCAAGCTGTCGATCATCTTTTGGTGATCATTTAGTGAATTGATGCATTCAGAGAGTCATCTATGAATATCTCCTACACTATATACACTCGTGCAGCCTGGTATGAGCACCCTCCCACCACATGGTTTCATGGTTGGTGCTATGCAGTCACATTGTCACACTTCATCTGAACCAAATACATTCATTTTCGTTTCATCTGATCAAACAAATGTACTGCCAACATCCATCAAGCCTCTTTTCATCTTCTTTGACACAGTATAATATATTTTTTTGTAGTTTTCTGAGCAATGGTTTTCGTCTTGAAGCAGTTATACATCTGTTTTTCAAATAGAGGTACTCAAGTAGTAAATTGTTCATGGTGCCATTTTGTGAGGGCAGCCACTCCGCCTGCTGATGCTCTTGTATCTCAACCCTTCGTTGTGATGTCTCTCAACATAACAAGCAGGGCCATGTTGCATAATACACAGTGCAGAACTGAACAAGCTGTGGTGTTCAAAGGTTATTTGATAACCTAGTTGAATTATGGTATTAGTTTTAGTTAGTTAGTAATTAGTTAGTAGTTGGAGTTCCTGACACGTGACCTTAACTTGTAAAAACTTGTAGCGATAGGTGATATGAAGTTGATGTCATCATCAATAGGCTACACTGGTGGTAAAATATATTTAGAAATGTTTCAGAATGTTTATGATGTTTTACAAGTTTATATGTTAACTTACAAAACAAAGCACACACCATGTTAAATATAGATATCACTACCTAGAAGAGAGCTTGATTATGTGCATTTCCCAACATTGTTGACAAGTCATTTCATTGTATGTTGTGCAACAGACAGCTGGAATTACACCAGAATACTTTGTTTTTATAAAACTACATCCCTCCTCTGATGCTACGTTCTGGAGTCAATTTCAACATAATTTCTTAATCATTCTTAATCACTTATTTCCTTGAAGAAAAACTAAATCTTGCAAAATGTAAGAACAAAAAACATTCCTCCATTCTGTTTTGTAATAGCAGCATTGAGGTGCACCACCACTTTTTTGTTTTCAAGACCTGGTGACTTCTCTGAGCTGTTAGCAGTACTAGCCTTGACCTTGACAACCAAGCAGCCTGCCATCACACCTCATTAACATTAACAACGGCCTGCCTGGTGTGAACTGCTGGCTATGGGAACCTTGTGGACTTTTATTGCTCCAATTGGCTGTCAGGTTCTAACATGTGGAAAGAGGAAGTTGTATTATCTTCACTGCAAGGCTAATGGTAGGCTGTATTCATTTTAGAAATGCCTCATGGTGTGCAGTGGTTAACACCCACACGTCTGAACAGTGCTGTATCATGTTCTGTCAGACCCTCTCCTACATCTTCTCTGCTTAGCTCTTCCTCTGTGAGTGGCTTAAAATACACATTCCATTCATCGTCAAACATGCAGAGCAACACAAACACTGCCTTACAGGTGCATATAGTGTGACAGGATAAGGATGATATTCTAGTGTGCTTTTTACTGAGTACTTAGAGAGCAGAACTAAACCAGGAGCTAAAAGTTTCCATATATTAAGAGCTACCAAGATTATGTTAATTAGTATTTATTATAATAATATCAGTAAATACAATCAGTAAATGCTTCTCATGAGCAGCTATTCAGCATTATCATGTTTTTCTTTGTATTTTACTGTTGTATAAATGCTTAATTTTTAACAGACGCTGCAAGAGGTTCCACCTCAGTGTTCACTGAACATGTCAAAACTCTTTTACAGTTATTTATTCCCACTCAGCTTATAACTGCATTGCAAGCTCCAACCCAATAGTGTTTGGGCTAATTACTACCCCCACAACTGGAAAGAGAGGAACAGCAGCATTCGTATTTTAAGCAAGTGCCTTTGTAGCAAGATACAATATGTAAGGGCAGATCAGAAAATGTTTTCGTGTGCATTTTGGGGGGTGAAAAAATAGGGGTACCCAGAAACTTGAAAGTCTTTAGGGATTAAAACTCAGAATACATCTGTGTTGCATGGACAAACAACATTTTTTTTCCCTTTTTTTAGTTTAATGTGGAGAATTTGAATGAACCAAACACAGACTAAATTGAGACCCTGTGTGCTCTGGTCAAAGTGCAGCTAAGGTTCTCATTGTCCTAAAAAATGTTTCTCGGGTTCATGGACAAGTTCCAGCAACGGAAACAAGCTATAAATTTAACTGTGGGTACAGTTTCTGACAATTCCTGGACAAGGAGCTCAGTGCAAAAACATTCCTCTTGCTCCTGGGTTGTAACTGTCCGCATGGCAGAGCTGGAAGAGTGTACTGTCATGAGGGTTTTCTCATGATGTTGATCACGTGGCTGAGAATGCGGAATTAAAGGACAAGACATGGGAAGGAAAGCAGAAACCCTAGAGTAGTGCTGAAGACTGAACATATCCAATAACGTGGAGAAGAAAAAGGGAAAGGTAGAAAACTTATGAAGGCAAAGATGAAGGAAATGAGGAAAGGGAATTAACACTAAAGACAAAATACAGGCAATGGAAAGAAATTCTGAAATAAAAGGTGACCTGAAGAGGGAATTAGAAAGAAAGGGATGAGGAGGAATGATGAAAGTGGCATGAAGCCATCAAATGGAGGGTAAGGGAAGGAAAAGGAGACATTTAGGGAGGGAAAAAAGAAAGTTGGGCAGGGAAGGAGAGAAGCAAGGACAGCAAAGGAAGCATGAAATATGGGACAACAAAGACATAAAGAAAAGCGTGAAGGAAATAGGTTGAGAAGGGGCAGTCAGATGGCAAGATGAACATGACAAAGGAGGAGGAGGGAAAAATGGATGAGGAAAGGAATCAAGACTGAGAAAGCAAGAGATCAGCACACTTTCAAACAGTTGGGAAGTGTGCTTGTAACAGCTTGTACAAATGGCAACTGAGCTGTGAAATATTTAAGGCCTGGCACCCTTCTCAAATGTCAAAAAGTATCACCCTAGCACCAAAAGGTGAACTGGGAAAACAAACAAGGCACCCTAAAGTGTCCAATGAAATAAGCTTCTAATTCTCTTCTGTTACCTCCTCAAGGTTAGTTAGAGTTAAAGCAAGAGCAACAAAATGTGAAATTTGGGAAGGACAGCAAGACAGCAACGAGAAGTTAAGGTGGACAGATTCTGCACGTACACGGGGAATGCACAGTTGTCAGCCAAATTTAAACTGCCTGCTGAGGAAATGTAAAATATTTTATTGGTGTTTAAAAGAAGATAGGGAGAATGAGGGCCTATTGTGGGCAACTCTACAGAGGAATAGGAGGTGGAGTTTTGCAGGGTAGAGGATTGTGCAGGGCTCAAGAAGCTTTGAAACACAGGGGTTTGGGATCAGCCTTCTCAGCTGTAAAATAAAAAAGCAGCCAAAGCTGTTTTATTCCACTGTAAAAAGAAAAAAAGGGGGCCTCCTGCTGCACAGCGTTGCCTTTTATGTAAATTCACTAAACTAGAAGGGATGGTATTAGGAATGTACAAAAAAATTATATTGTTTCCTACCTATAAGCAGGGGGGAAATCTGCCCACAGGAAATTAATTGTCATAAAGGTAAGCTTTGGGGCAGAATAAGAACACCAGTGGTATTTGGGCTTATATGTTATGAGCTTGCTTTTGTTTATGAGTTTACTTGTTAAAAAAAAATAAAAAAAAAAAAAAAAAAAACAGTGTTTGAGTTTGGGAATTGAGAAAAAAAAGCCTTAACCCTACATGTTATAGACTGTTGCCTGCGCTGAGAGTATGTTACGGACAGTGACCTCAGTTCAATTTTTATTCGAAAATCAAGAAAAAAGTACCATAACAATAATTACCAACCAGATAAGGCTGTCAAATTTGCACTTCGTAGAATACATTTAAGCTGCAAATTATAAAGAGTTACAGTTGACTGCATTGACATAACTAAACAGCATGGGTGGGCTGTGTTTGTCTGTTCATCAGCTGCACTGAAATATCTCAACACACCACGTACTGAATACATTAAGATCAAGACTGAATTTTACACAAACATTCACAGTCTCCCGAGGATGAATCTGAATTATGGATGTTTCTTCTGGTGCTGCCAGCAGGTTATTTTTTCAGCAGAATGGCTTGAATTTAGCTAACTGTACAATGTTTATGGTACCTAACCACCTCCAGCTAAACCTAAGACCAAAATCTGTCATCCCAACCATCACAGCATCAACATCAAAGTCTCCTCTTCCTCCCTCATCTCAACCAAAGTCGCAAGAAACCTGGTTGTCATGACTGATGACTAGTTAACCTTCTCTGACCATGTCTCATTTGTCTTGTCATGCTGTTTCACACTCTACAACATAGAGTGTGGAGTGGCCTTACTCGACTCAATATGTCATCCATCTCTTAGCACAAATCATGGTTGTGTCCCACCTTGTCCCACACCTACTGTCTTTCTGGCAATCCTTCCTTCACACACAGTGAATCCCCTACAAATGGCCCAGAATGTGACATCCGGCTGTCTAAATTAAATTCAAATCAATCTATCTACTTGAACTTGACCATCCAGGTGTATGCTGTTTGCTGACTATTGTTCCTCTACCATCCCTGTACCCAGGCTGATATCAGTTCAGGCTGTTCTGATTTGTGGTTCTCAGATGGTTAAGCAAGCTCCCAAATGCAATAAGATCTGGGGAGTTCCTTTTCATCTCTTAAAGACTCAACTCCTGAGAACATCCTCTCTCCTAACTCCGCTAACATCACTAACTAACACTTAGTCTGCACTGAAGTACTTCTCACTTGATGTCCTTGCACTTTACCCCATCAGCTTATTCAGCACTTGTTCACTTCCTTAAAAGTTTCCTGCTGAACTGAAGCCTTAGGGTTGTTGCCTCTGCCAAATGACTAAATGTAAAGTAAATGTGTATATGCCATGCCAGCTGCAATCCATGTTTAGTCCTGATTAAGAAATGTTGACACGCTAACATGCTAAACAAACATGGCAAACATGGTAAACATGGCAAACAATTCACTTAACATCAGCAAGTTGCCATTATCTTGTGAGCATGTTTTCATGCTAAGGTGTATTTAGTTCATCACTATATCAATACAAAGCCTAAGAGAGCCAGTAACATACAGCAACTGGAGACTCTTGCACAATGTCTCAGCATTCACCAGGTAAAGGCCTGCAGCCATCACTGACTGATCAGTCTTTTAATCTAGGGATTATCACAACTGACATTTGTCTTCTCTGTCAGTATTACTTTACATTAAGGTCCCAAGAATTCCTAGAATTTCTGAAATATTTTTTAAGGGGAACATTACTGTATTACCATTCTTTTCCCAGGAAGCCAATGTTCCTTGCCACTGGATATTTAAACACAGAAATTGTCTTTGTTCTAATGCTTTGTTTTTAAACGTGTTAATTATGTGGATGTATTTTAAACCACCACCGCACCATCTATGTTAAAGGGTGGAAACAATGCAAAACAAACAGTCATTTGATTGTGTTTTTAGGAGGCTCCAATCTGTTTTAACATGTCTGACTTATTTATATGGAAGAGAGTCACATGTTAAGTCTGACCTGAGGTTATTACTGTGTACAAAGGTAAAAAGGGCATTCCTTCCACTGTTGCCATTTTAATGTTATGTTTTGGTGATTTGAGACACTGATATGGAACATTAGGGCTCTTTTACACACCTGTTGAATGCTGCTTCACACTTTGATATGGTTGACAGCCTGTATGTTTGGTTAGGCAAAATTGCTCAATCTCACCTGTATAGTACTATGTGCACTATGCTTTATTCACACTTTTCTGTTTTGCATAGAGGGAATTGGAAAAATCCACAGAGTGTGTTGATCCAGATACACAAGCACACACACGTTATACAAAAAAAGGTGAAGATTTGTATGAGAATTCCCTGGATCATAGCTGCACAGAGTATTTCTAAGAACTATGTGATATAATAATTAGAAATAGTGATGTCATCTGTTATATATCCCCAGGTGTAAAGTGTGTGATAGCTGAAGATAATAGAGTATAATGTGAGATCATTTTCAGGTTGAAACAAGACACCCATAGCAATTAGTGCCATGTTTGTGTGTACATGTGTATGAGGGAGAAAATAGCTATAGAGCAATTTAAAGTGTAGTAAACTATGTTTATACGAAACATGTTTTGAGTTGTTCTTTTCACTTTATGTTACTTGTGCAGTTCAGCTAACAAATCCTCTGAAGAGACGAAAGCAAAAAAATCCCACTAACTGTTAAGAAGCCATCAAAAACACATCAATAAGCCACAATGTTCCACTGGATGACATGTTTCCTTATTGCCATGAACACAGAGACTGTTATTTCATTTGAATCAGTGCCATAAATACTGTCCTACTGCAGTAAATACATACCTAATGTGAATTAAACCACCCCCTCTATAATTTGTGCAAAAAAAAAAACTACAGTGTCCACTGTAAATTCATGACACTTTAAAAATGAAATTATATGTTTCTAAAGAGGAAACCAATGATCTATGTGTTGTTGTTTCCTGAACATGACTAATGAGTTGTTTTCAAACCACAATGCAGCTCTATATGGCATGGAGGAATAAACTAGACTGGACTTTAACTACAAAGGTGATATTGAGTATGATCAGTTTATTGTAGGTTAAATATGTAGAATGTACTGACACATGAAAAGTAAAGAATAATCAGAATAAAGAGTACATTTGTTGGGAACTATTTTCAGCTGCGGATTAATACATATTTGGTGACCAAGTGAGTATTTCCAGCTGCAGGACAGCGTGTGTAAGACTGAGTCACACTACAGTGTGTGTTTTCATGGCTATGAAGGAAGCTCATTGATGTGTTGTTAATAGTTTACGGACAAGACTGGAGCTCTATGGCATAGAGAAATAGGATGTATCAGGCTTCAACCACACAAATGATACTTGTTATTAGGATCAATTCATTGTTGTTATGTTTTTTTCCACACCATTTGTTGACAATAGGAAAACCATAGAACATCGCAAGCCTTATCCTAGTTTGATACTGAGCTGGATTGTGAGCTACAGGAGCAAAAAGAGCGGCAACCACTGTCTATCTGACATTTTCCTGAATGGTGGCCCATAAAATGCTGGTGAAAGAACCTTTGGCATGAAAATGGTCATGGACACTGTGTGGCTGTCAGCAATATTCACTGCTCACATTCCTTTAAATATCCAGCGTCATATAACAGCTTCTCAAATAGCCCACAGCACTGACACACAGTAGAGGCAGCCAGCAACATTTAGGGATGTTTAAGTCATGTTCAGTGCGGTCACCTCAGTAATGTAGCACAATGTGTTTGATGGACTGTGATAACATTAAGTATAGTGAGAGTGCACTGCAGTTTAAAGTAAAAATATCTAAATGTGCTTCCTTGTTATTTTGGTCTGCTTAATTTCAGTTGTATGTTCATAACAAATACTCCAAATACCTTGCGCGTATCAAAATGCTTATCTTTCAGTGTTGCTAGGTGGAAGTGGAGTCTATTTGGACATGTAGTTATCTGTAGTCAAGCAGCAACATTTATTGTTTTGGAATATTTCTGCAAACAGTGGGGGCCTGCAGACTCAGTTTTCTCATTTTAATCATATGACCAGCACAGTGTTTTGGTGTCTTCTTTCTTGCTCTCCCTCTTTTTTTTCCACAATCTGTACATTTGGCTGTTTACTCGTAGAAAGACACTTCCACTAGGCGGTATGGGCGTGACTAAAACTCAGGGGATAGCTGACGTGTGTGAACACGTTCTTTCAGAGAACAGTGTGATCCCAGGTGATGTCCTCATGGACAAACACATGGACTCACTCAAGCCCATGTGATGCTTATCCCTGTACCAATGCAAAAAATAATAATTTAAACAATGAGTCAATAATTTATGGTGTCTCTGTGTTAGTTATTGTGAAAACCACTAATGTTAGTATCACACAGAAGGAGCCAAATTGCCCTGGTTGTTACAACAATGCCAAGCATAGATGTTTATGTCAACAGAAACTGAAACTGACACCACACTATTTCATTATCATACCGCTTTGATGTCACTCTGCGGGTGTTTTCCGCGATCTGAATCACCTCTAAGAGCAAACAGATAAAGAGGAGGGTAGGTCAAATCAGAACAAGTGTATGTTGATGAATTCCATCCAAAAACTGGTTTCACAGTGTAATCTGATATATGATGCTATTTGTTACCATTTCACTGTTTGTCATTTTTGTTTAATTTAAAGGTCCATTTATGCTTTATGCAGGATACACATATGGAGACGGACAGAGCCTCTCATCTGTCATTACATGCGTAATTTGGTCCATTTTCAGGGAGCTTACTGTTCTGTAGCAGTACGTAGCAAACGGAGTAATACAACCGGAAACCATCGGGGCAGTGTTGTGCAGTATAGCTCAAGAGCTCAAGTACCAGTGAGAGGAACAAAGAAGAATCTCCATCCACATGATGCAATGTATTTAACCACTGAACCACTGTCTACAGAACTGCCTCTTTTTATCGCTTTCTTAGAATGTGCGCTCTGATCTCCTTCACCATCACCATGTTTGTTATTGTTTGAAACTTACGTTGTAGCTCGGAACTCTGCACTTAGCACTGCCTTCTAGTGGATATGTTGTTAACAACCATGGGTACACGAAATGCATAGGGAGTATGAAAGGTCCAGCGCTAGGAACACATGTACCTATTTACGTAGGTAAAGGGAGCATAAATGGGCCTTAACACAGCAGTGGTTGAACCTGTTCCCCTTCCATAAAAGGTTAACATTTGCCATGAAATGACAGTAAAGTGTAAAATCATAGTGGACCCAACTCATAGTCTGATGTCCATACAGCCATTTTTAGCCTCTTATCTTGGTTAGGGTCATCTTGGCAGCCAGATAAACAAGCTGATCTAGGTATCCTTCTACAGGAGCACTTTCCATTTTCTCCTAGGTATCCTGAGGTATTCCCAGGCAAGATAAGATACTGTGTTCTGTGTCTTCCCTGAGGACTCCTTTCTAGACTTTATTTGAGTGCAAGTGGCAGTCAGTCATTTACACAGCACAACTTTGACATAAAGACTGGGGGAACTGGGAGTTGAGCCACTAACCTTCTGATTAGTGGACAGCCTGCTCCACATGCCCAGTAAACCTCCATTTGAGGTGGTTCGGGCATTCTGATTGAATGCCTGAACCACCTCAACTGCCTCTTTTAGACATGGAGGAACTGTAACTCTTAGATTTTCACCCTATCTCTAAGGCATGAGGATCTATACCTTGACGCAGGGGTGGCAAACTATTCCACAAAGGGCCACGTAGCTGCAGGTTTTTATTCCAACCGAACAGTAGCACACCAGACTTTTATAATTAACTGATCTCAGTCAGTTGATTGGTCAAGCTGTGTTCTCTTGACTTGTAACAAAACCTGCAGCCACAAAGCCCTTTGTGGAATAGTTTACCAACCCTGCCTTAATGTGTAGGATGGGTTTGTGTGTCTCTCTGACCTAAGGAGCTGTCCTGTCTGGAGTATCAGAACCAGGTAGGGTCTCCTAAGGTAAATCTATTCCAGGGGAGAGGCCAGACTAAGAGTGTTTCAAAACAAACCTATGACAGCTCAAAGAATGGTACATGCCACTTCGCACAGAAGAGGGCAATCAGGGAATCCCATAGACTAAGCTTGCCAGGGGGGGCTTGCCAGCATACATCCGTTGGTAGAACCTTTGTCTATAGGGTCTGACCGGGCACAGTCCAACATTACTGCATTACGGCTACCATGTGGGTTCACCATACTCACAGTTAAGTTTAGTGTTGTGGTGATGATGTGCTGGGCAGCAGCTGGAGTGGATTGTATCAGAACAAGTGTATATTGATGATTTTCATCTGAAAACAGGTTTCATAGTGTAATCTGACATGTGATCTCATTTGTTTCCATTTCACTGTTGTTTTTAACTAATGTGACATGGCAGTGGTTGAACCTGTTCCCAGTCCAACATTTGCTATGAAACAGCAGCATACTTTTGTTTTGTTTAACTGAAGTTAAATCAAAGTTTGTGTATTAGCTTCAAGTTGAGTTTGCTCAGGAAGTGACCTTTTAAAACCACATGAGTCATTTTTAAAATACTGCCGGGGAAATCTGCTGGTACCTTGGAAAACATTATTTTTGTTTGTGGTGGTAGCAGTGGGATCTAACTGCAATTTGAAACAAATTTACAACTTAATTCATGGAACTCTGTTGACTCATATGGAACCTTAATGACCCAAGTTGTGCATACTTAAAGTTGATTAAAGCATCACAGTTTCTTTTGAAATTTTGTTTTGTTTTTTTTTTTTTTTTTTGTAGCACATCTGAAACTGTTTCAATTTCTTTCACCCTATAATTCTCAGAAAGAAGCAGTCTATAAAAAGTTTTTAAGGCCTTTAAAGTAAGACTATGTATCTGTCCATGATAATGTCAGGATAGATGGTATATAGACTTTCCTTTAATTTCCCAAGATTATTTTGAGTCAGATGACTGGTGATGGTGAGGGGCCTGTTGAATATGAGGGTAGTCTGGCAAGTATTATTTTATAAAAACTATATTGTTCTGACATATACATTAAATTGGATTCACAGTTGCCAAGTGAGGGCTGGAATGGCACAGTAAATCAGACAACAATTAGGAATGAAAATTGAAAGCTGGCCTCAAAGCTGAAAGTGGAAGAAAAAAGGAAATAAATTAATCAATCAGTTGGTCAACAATAAAGAGTCTCTATTATGCGGTCCAACAAGATTACAATCACATTTTTTTTTTCTGTTGAAATGACAAGCTGTTACTATGTCCAGATTGTAAAACCTGTCTTGGGTTTCCTCCCAACAGGCTCCTCATTAATCCCCGGGAGAAAAATCTAACCAGATTCCAGTTAGGTTACCCACATGTCTGCAAACAATTAAACAATCAAAAAGAACCATTCCTAGAGGAAGTCAGCCTATTATTCTGAATTACAGTTTGAAAGACTGTATTTCCTTGTCTTGTTTCATTGAGAGGTGCTGGCTCAGTAGGACATGTGTCCCATGTGTCCCTGATCAGCGCGTCTCTCCTGATTTATCAAGCCCAAATTTACTTTGACGTGCTCACTCTTTAAAGGCTAACATGGAGGTTTTCCATATATATTCCAACAGGCCATGTGCCAAAAAAATCTATTGCACAATACAAACTGATACTGGGTCAAGGGGTTATAAAAATGAGATTAAGAATTCATTGTATTCAGAAAGCTGATAAATCAGATACAGTTATCACATCAGATATAGTTATCATTAAACTGCTTACTTGGGAAGGACTTTTATTTCTTGCAGCATATGACCAGAGATTTGTAGTTTACCGTAAAGCAGCAGGATATCCCAACAGCATCAGGAAGGACATCCGCAAAACTAATCAACCCAAAACCACAGAGCCCCCTAAGTGGCCGGATTCACATATCCTTACACTGGCTGGGATCACCCCAGCCAGATCCTGTATCTAAGGTACAAAGTTTGCTAATCAGGATTTAAGTCATCTTTATGGACTATGAATTATATGTGGGGGGTTCCAAGAACCCCCTACATATAATTTAACTGTGATGGAAGTTTAATGACTTAATGATAGGTAATTAATCTGTAAGAGGCTTCCTTCGCCAAGTGAGATATAAACCAACAAGCATGTTTTGTTTTATTGTTTTAATTCCTATAATTTTAGTCACATTAGCAGTGTAGTCTGTTCTCCCACTTTGGTCCAGACTGAAATAGAATAGAATAGAATAGAATAGAATAGAATAGAATAGAATAGAATAGAATAGAATAGAATAGAATAGAATAGAATATATTCTTATTTGTCCCTCAAGGGGAAATTTATCTGTTTGACAGAATAAAAGATTATGAAAAAGAAAAAAAATGAAAAGGTTAAAAATAGATAAATAGCTTATATAAGAAAAGGTGCAAGTTTCCAGAGATGAGGAGGAAGGCTTGTGGGTGTGATGTTTGCAGCTGGGACATGACAGAGTTCACAGGTAGCTGTAGCGTCGTCAGACATCGTCAGATTATCAGGATAACTTGCGAGAAGTCCTCTGGATGTAGGACCACTAAACGCTAACAGTGAGCAGCTCAATGTCGCTGCTCAGTAACACTCTGGGTTGCTTCCAGAGTGTTACTGATGTACTCTGGGTTGCTCCATCTCTCCTTAATAAACATTGCAAATATCTACAAAATAAATTGATCACCAGGAAGAGAACTTGATCTCGAGAGGATGAATCTGTCACCACGTGAAGGGACTTGTGGGTTTGAATGTTTGCAGCAGTGCTTTTGATTATTGGTAAACATGAACTGGTTGTTTTGGAAAGTTTTAAAGCATCTTCTCTGAGCTTTTCTATGGAACCACCATGGTCTTGTTTCAGTTTACTGGTAAGGGAGAGGCAATGCCAGCCAGTTGCTCTGTGAACTATAACAAACATAATACTGTTGGTTTGTTTATTCTCACTTCCATGTTAATGCAGTCAACAACAATTCCACAATCTAAAATGTCTGTTTACCAAAACAGACATTTCCTGGAATCCATTCACTCAGTATCTCAGATTGGAAAATGGATTGGTGGGAGGGGGGTGGGTTGGGTGGGAGGGGTCAGGGCCGGATTAGTGGGAAGCTGTAATTTACTGACTGGGAACTGTGAAAGAGCTTCCTGTCATCACCACCTCTTTCTTGGGTGATCACCCTCAGGGTATGTAACTTTGGTGACTCCCCTTATTTTTCTTCAAATTTTGAATTAATGGAGACGCTGGATTTTAATGCTAATGTGCTGTACAGTATTCTGCTCACCACAATTGGTATTTGGGGGCCATAATCCATTCACAGTTGCTTTGCATCTGTCTAAGGCTGCAACTGGACTTGTTATGCACCATAGTCCTGATGATGCTTCGCTGTTGGGTTGGGCACCCCTCCCCTATACAAATACAAAGTTTGATTGAATTTCTTGGGTATCAAATAACATGGAAAATGGAAAGTCTGTCCCATACAGCATGTTACATTTTCTTAAGGCTCTTAAGATACAGTGAAAGCACCTGGCTTCTTAAAGCTCTATTGTACAATCCTCATAAACAAACAAGAAAGCAAATGGGGGCGAGTCACTGTTAAGCTCAGTAAAGACGGCTGCTGTTAGAATAACCTGCAGTGACTAGAGAACTAAAGAGTGCTCTTAATTCCTGAGTCCCTCTTTTCTCTAACCGGTACAAGGGTCAGTCTTCGGGCTTACTTGAGTCCACCCTGCGTGCTGTCTTGGTTCATGTGGAGAACCACCCAAGTCTTACAGTTCCTATTGTTGGTGTTCTGACTGCGTGAGGAATGTGGCAGGAAGAAAATTCTGGCTCAAATATATATGGATATTTGCAGTGAAAAAAAAAAAAATTGTATTGATCCTGTCAGGAGTTTTTGCTTTTCTGTTCCGCCCCATTGTTGACCCCTCATACCTGACTCCGCTGAGTTAAGAATGAGTTGTGGGGATTAGGGAAAAGCTCAATAATGCAGCATCTTTGGCCAGTCTATTTCACCCTGTCCAGCTTTTGAATTTTGTTTTAATTATTATGCCAAAGGCACACACCCCCTCCTCCCGGAGAAATCCACAGGGGTTTTGACCATCCCACCTGCAGAGAGAATAATATCCTAAATCCATATTAGTGCTCTTTCCCAAAAGCTTTGGTCAACAGATGGTTTACCCAAATCCCCTGGACCTCCCATCAAAACCCCCCTACCCCGTTTAACTCTGAGCTTGGACATGTGTTGACTGGGTCCTGTTGTAAAAAGAAGATTCCATGATTTCCTACAATGTTATTTTTTACCATTACTAATTTAAGGATTTATTTATGCATTTATTCACAGAGGCAAGAAAGAATCACTACAGGAAGACTGGCTTCATTAATACAACTCATAAACATCAGCAATTAAGCACTTTGACATCATAAACAACAGGAAAACAAAACCAAGGAACTGTGACTTTGCATGATACCACAAGAAGAAGCCTTTTCATCACATACATTGCTAAATCTAAATTTCCTGCAATCAACATGTTTTGATTCACACTTCACAGGTGATTTTTCTCAGCTGGCTTTGAGATAAGCAACAAGGATTGCTGTGCCAGAACCAATTAGGGCTAACCTGGCACTGTTCAGGAAGTGTCCCTGCTGCTGGCTTTTGCAGTGTTCGGTCATTAAGCCCCAACAGGAGTGGCTGGCTAATTGTAATCTTTGGGCACTGGAACAACAGCCACACTGTGGTGAACCAGTTGAGCCCCCCCTCCCGTTTCTTTGGAAGGCAAGTTAGTTTAAACTGTCATGTGTCAAGTGGCTTTGTCGCTTAGTTGTTTTTCCCGGGAAAAAACAATGACTAATCAGTACTAATCAGGAGTCATTTCAGAAAATTAGTGACAAAAACACTGAAACAGTATTTACAACTATAAATTCTGATGAAAATCTTAATGCATCCATGACAAGAGCAATCCTTTAAAGACATCCATCTTTCTCCAATGCATTGCTTACAGTAAGACAGCAGAGTTTTTTTTTTTCTTTTTTGTTAAAACTTGCCTTAGGAATGTTGTCTTGTTTTTCCGTCTTGATCCCGTTCTGTGGGGTCCTATTTGTGTGTTCTGGGGAGGAATGCCAGGAATGGCAATGTTGTAACACAGACACTTTACATGGGACATGCCAAGCAATAAATGAGAGACTGATTGATGCAGTGAGTCAATATTAAAGAGTGATGATAGGATTTTATTTGGTTGTTGACCATGGTTGCAGGTTTGAACACTGTGCAGTACAGTAGAAATGATAATTATTGGTACATGGTCATTAATTCAAGGATCATTTAATGGTTTTTGAGGTATAGATATGGTTAATAGTTTCCTTGTAGAGCTTTGGAAAGCTTTACAGACAAAGCTTTACAGACATGCTGCATTATCTACTGTAATTTGTTGTTGTATAACATTATTGTATGCATGTGTACTGATATGATTGTGTGAGTGCATGTGTGGTGCTTGTATATGTATTGTACTGTACAGAGTATCAGATTACAATGTCAGTGTGCTTTGTATTTAACAATCCATATCTCAACACTGCCAGCGTGCACAATGTAGCATGTACTGTACTTTACAGTGCATGTGAACTTGATCCGTTTGATCTCAGACAGGAGATGTTAACACAGCATGGGAGTGTAACACTCCTACTGTACCCGTCAGCGTGGAGTGTCACCTCGCGGTGGCCTGTGCGTCTTTATCTAGCACGCAATCCTCTGTCAGCCGCTGTCAAGATGCTGCAGGTGCTTTCTGCACCCGCTTTCCCACACTGAAGGGCACTGGGGGGCATGGACACCTTAGCTGCCTATTCAGCCAACACACTGCACAGGGCGGCAAGCATGGCCGGGCCCCTCCCCTCTCAATAGCACAGGGCAGCTCCTCTCCCCGTAGCCCAACAATGGGCACTGCTATCACTGCCTGGCTACACAAACCAGGGCGGGGACCCGCCAAGTGCTCATAAAAGACCCTGTCACTTTGACACTGGCAATCAGAGAGCTTGCTTTTATGAAAACCATTGAGAGAAAAATAGGGCTTTCTCTCAGTCTCTCCCTGTTTCCTGCTTATTTCCCAATTCTTAGTTCCTCCCTGGCCTTTTGTCTAATGGCTTACCTGTGCCTGGTGTGACATGTTGCTGACTTTGTCAAACAGCTGGTTTGTCAAGAGGACTGATCTCAGCTCTGTGGTCGTCCGCTGGAAACACGAGGACGGTGCCGTATTTGAAACAGCACAGACTGTCGGTTAGCAGCTGTATGAGCAGAAGACATGGTGTATGTTGTTAATAATGTAGAGGCTTCTTTGAGATCTTTGTCTATTAATAAGTCATAAGAGGGCGGTGTTCTCTAGAGATTAGTGAGTGGGAAATGGCACAAATGGTTTCAAAGAAACATCTACAAAGTAAACAGGGACTTGAAGGAACCAACCAACCACCAAAGGAAACACTGCCACTGTGTAGCATGATAGTAATTTCTGTCAACTCCATCTTTTGTTGGTCTGTTTCAGCTTATGACAGCAGTTCCTATTCTGTGATGTGTAAATGAGTCTCAGCAGTGTGTGTCTCATGTTGCAGAAAACTCAAGTGTTTGATTGCCAGATCTTTTCTTAGCTGACAAATGCTGTCATTTGACTTTTAACTTCATGAGACCCAACTTTGTATGGGCTCCATCCCTTCCCACTCATTACTGTCTCTTCTGAGACGTTTCATTGTAGCAGCTGCCATGAACAGAAGCACTGGTTGCCACAGCAAAGCAGCAGAAGTGGTCTTGGTTTGTAACAGAGTCCAGATTTCTCAGTGAACTTCATCTAGTCAGGTCATACTTTCTCTACATGGTTCTCTGAAGTGCATTGATGTAAATGTAACTTAATTTGGCCCAACTTCAGACAGAATCATAAATAACATGTTCCCATTTCTCTTGTCATCACTTTTTAACACACAGCAGCTTTCATATTTTTAGAATGGATGAAGCTCTACATTTATTAATAGCAGTGGTGTTGCCAAGAGGTAGTTGGGTTAAATGGTGCGTGTACCACCAGGGTTCACAAAGCTGATTCTGGATCCTCTCTTTGGTTTAGGCAATAAAAGCTTTTTGGTTAAGGTAAGAGAAAGATTATGGTGTGGTTAGCACTGTAAAAGCTCATTGTGACTTCAAAACAATGATGCTGTCTCGCCCCATATACATCGGCAGAAAAGAGGTTGCAGTCTCCCATGACTCATACTTCAGCTTTCAGCAGCAACAGAGAACATTGGTAGTTATTGGACTACACTACATGTTAAAAATGACTCTAAGGGGGTTTCCACTCCAGGTGTTCCTGATGTGACGACATGGCAGTGATGTTACCTTCACAGAAAAGAATCACAGCACACAGGACCCCCCAAAAAAATGCCTCGCACATCCTCATCGCAGTGTTTACCAACAGGTTTTCAAACACATGATGATGACAAACAGAGGCTGCACTGTGAATGAAATCTTTAAATCTGTTATATCCACTGTATTCTGTTTAAGAGCTGTTTCTTCACAGTCACAAGAATATTCCCAGAATATATATATATATATATATATATATATATATTGTCTACTATAATAATATTGCATGTTGTGTATATAACAATAAAAAAGTGCAGCAGTGGAACATTCATAGACTGCAACAAAGATTGGATTTCTTTCCGTGTACCTAAATACACTACATCTTGTGATATGTATGGACACGTGTGCTCTTGCATGTGCTTGCATGAAAGCTGTTCTATTAAGGCTGACGCGCTTACAAATACAGAGCAGATGAAAGTATGTCAGGTATTGTATATTGGTTCTCTACAGTACAATGGCACAATAATGCAATGATGTGATCTTGCAAACTTGCATTATGCTCGAGCCTTTGTCACATACAAAGTACCGCCTCCACAGTATCTACTGCAGCTTCTCAGTGTTTGATTTACAACAAGCGCAGAATTTTACCATAAGAGGGATTTTATGCACAAATATTTAGTTGCTGTTGCTCCCAAGCAGGTAGACAATGTGTTTATTCTCCCTTGTATTACTAATTTTCTTGGCCTGTGAACCTACATGGAAAAACCTGATTACTTGATTTTGTCCGTGCCTTTAGTTAATTAATACATAGATTAATATTTGTTGTGTGGTTTGTTTCATTGTGAACCTGTGAGGAATGTGACGCTGGAAACATTAGCATGCTTATTTCCAGGGTTGCAATAAAACTATGCAGACCAGAGTGCATAAAATCTTACTAAAAAAAAAAAAAAAATACTAAAATTTACCCTGCTCTCAAACTGCCACTTACTAGCATCTTCAACTACTGTAGAGCACAAACACACACACACACAAAAAAACAAAACAAAACAAAACAAAACAAAAAACCCTGTGCCTATTTTAGGATCACTTAAGAGATCCAGTGATAGATTTATGAGGACAAGAGTCAAAGCTCCACTCTTCTTGTACAGGCAACGTTTGGAAAACAGGGCTTCAATTGAAATGCTGCCCCAGTATCTGTTCATTATTTCATTGTGCAGTCCAGCCACCGTGTCTCATGTAAAATTCAAGGTAGGCCATAAAGCAGCTTCTAAAACAGCACCTCACTGTACACATTTAGCACTTTTGTCATTTTCATTAGCGGAAAATGTTTTTCTGCAACTGCTCCTGAGACTGTGATGAATGCCTTGTATGTTGTCAATTTCCCTTGTGGCACCATCATAAAAATTACAAGTGTTTTCCCGTCTCTGATTTCTCAGTTAATACAAACGTTTATTCATTTTGATTAGCTGACAAATGTCTGACAGGTCATTTCAGGATCACGCTGCTATTCTAGCTTCTTAAACTACAGACAGCTATCTTTCATACTGAAGTGTGTTGTTTGCTCCATGTTCCAGCACTCATATAAACTTATTAATCTTGGAGGCTGCTCTGGCCAGACTGACTCCTTCAGCCAGATGCAGTACATTTTGTCACCCAAGGTCACATTTGGCATTCTCAATTAATTATTTTTTATGATTAAGGCCTCACTAAGGCCTGATTTTTTATGAAAACATGGAGACTGTTGATAAATGTATGTGCTGTGTTTACATTTAACTAACAAGAATGTCCATTAGCTGCCTGCCAAGCAAATATGGAGCTAGTGAGACACAACCACAAATACTGCAGAAACACTTGGAATAACATGTCAATATAGGACAAATTCTACAATAAGTGCCTGGTAAGTAGCAAGGTGGGATTAAGTGTTTCAATCAATGACAGGTAATTACAGCCCAAACTGAGTTTGAAACAAGTAAGAGACTGGAATTTGGTCCTGGTATTGTCAGCCTTTATTATTACCTCCCTCCCTTGCCTTATTAACCAAGCCTATGTTAACCATGGTTTATTTTCCACAAGTATTTTGTGGTAGATCTAAGCAACCTGGACTTTTATCTGCGTATCAATACATTAGTCCACTCAACAGATGTAATAAAGAATACATAAGAAAGAAGACCTTAAAATCTGATGCCATTGCATTGTGGAAATATGAAGAGCTTGTTACGACAGATTGCTGCTCTTACGCTTCCTGTTCTGATCCAGGAAAGACATTTTGAATATTAGCCATGTTCATGTGACTGACTCAGGAAACGTCAAGCTGATCTATTAATCAACTTAATGTGTCAAAAAAAAAAAAAAAAAAAATCACATAACGTTTTATTATATAATACGTGACGTCCTAAAAAAAAAAAAAACAGTCATGAGCACTAGACAATCAGGATAAGACAGCTTACAATTACAGCAATGGGCACTAAACTCTGAACTAGTCGTACATACAGTCAACAAAGTATACTAATAACCTGTATAACTAAATATAAGCACTGTTCTGGTGATCAGTGAGTTTGGGGAATGCTGACCTATTTTAGCAGAAATAACACTACTCCCTGATTTGAACTCAGATCCTTTATAGTTAGAAAGTTAAACCCCTAAATTCTCAGTCCATTGTTTTCACAACCAAAAAAAAAAAACAAATACAAGAAAAGCCAGTGACAATAAGGAAAAATTAATTAAATTAATGAATTAATAAGGAAAAAAATCTTTATTATGATTAGCTGGTTTCCTTTGACCCTGACTGTGATTGCGCTGTAACCTTAACCCCATAGTTAATGATTTAACCATCACTCCCCAACATTAACAAAATGGTTGTCGTTAACCTGAACAAAAATCGTTTCCTATTTTTTTTTTTTTTTTTTTTTTTTTTTTTTAGGCAACAGGAAACAATGTAATGTGTGTTAAAGCTTTGCTTTGTTGTTTGTGAGTTTGACCGTGAGAACATTTAGGTAGTTAAACAGGTAAATAAGTGAACAGAGAAAATAAAACAATAATGTAGTCACGTTAATGATCATGGAAACTCAAAAGCAGTTGTAAAGTGATGGGTCCTGATGGGTCTTGTGTCATATGTTGTGGTTTTTTCCATGTTTATGTGAAAACCATGTCTTCTATCAAATATGGATTGTGGCATAACATCAACTTTAAATAATTATAAAATGCAATTATAAATTAATTACAGATTCCCCTTCCAACCCTCCCTACCTTTACATAATCCCTATTCAATCCCCCCACAGCTATAGTTACTCCTTTAATTATGTTGTCCACCCTTAATGTCAATTCAGGGGAGGGCTTTTCTGTTTCATATTCTAAGATATCTTTTTTTTGACAGATAAGAGCCTGAAGTTTATGTAAATGTCAGTTTGTGGTAGTGGGAATTTTGCATTCTGTGTATGGGTTGACAGAGATAACGTGCCTAGTCAAGCATGACTCTGAACAAAAGGTTGTTTACCTTTGGTAAATTATTGAGCATGTGCAAATGTTATGTGGTCCCATCAGATCACTGAAGACACTTCACCTTGGAAGGCAAGATGAGATATCTCAGGCATCCAGTTTAGCATCAACATTTCATGTATGGTTATGCAATGTTCTAGCCTAGCTGTTGCACCAAGCTCGTAGACGGAGCTTGGTCTGGCAAAGATTCCATAGACAGGAAGTTCTCAGAGGCGGGATCAATGTGCGTCTATCAAATGCCTCCGTATACTACTGGACAGAGCCACAACCAATCAGACTACTGATTCCTCTAACATCTGCGTAGCAATGGAAATGGAGAAACTCTTCGACTGTTGTTTTTTCTGCATTTTCAAAGAAAACTCACTATTAAAATCTTTTAAAGCAGCAGCTACAGCTGAATTGAACGATTGCTGCTCCTCCATGGCCGCCATGTTGGCTATAAACAAATGTAGCTTCAAGCACAGATTTTCAAGACAGAGCAACTACCTCCCAGTGATCCAGAGTCCAGATTAGATGCTTCTGACAGTAAATGAATGTTAGCAAGCTTACTGTCTAACATATGCTCTCACACCTTGACGTGCACCATTATTACATGATATCACATTTTTATTCGTTTTTTTTTTTTTTTTGTTGCTTTTTTTGCTTTTTTTGCTTTTTTTTTGCTTCTTTCACTTGGTGACACACACATTGGTGTATATGTCTTCAAAAAATCTGGAACTGAGCAGCTAAAAATTCTCATGATACACAGCACAATATTATATGTTTACTTGGGAATGTGCTCTGTTCTGTAGACGACCTTGAGAGAATGTAAACAGTTAGTAGCCACCCGCAGATTGGACGTTTGGACTGCATACCATGTATCCTCTTGTTGTATATTATCTACTTCATATTTTTTCTGTGTCTGTCCATGTGTACATGTTGTATATTCAACACTCTGGGAGATACAAGCTTGCAGTTATATTAGCTTAATTCTGTTGCTTGTGTTATCTGATGTGTGTCTGGAGTTAGGAGACTGGGAGCGGCTCTATGGCATCATTGTTCAGGGATTAGACGTATACATAGTTATATTTTTCTTCTGAGGTTTTTCCAGGAAATATTCTCAAAAAGAGACTTTTTGAGATGTTTAACAAAATTCTCTTACAGAAAACAGTGATCAGAAAGGAAAAATCAGTTTTGCTGAGGGAGCTTTCTGCTGGTTGACTTTATTCCCATCTGTTGATTGCACCCACTTTATAAATGTCTCACTCTTTCCTGTGCATAAATGCTGCATGCTGACTACATTACAAAAACCTCTTATTGATTACTGAGAGATATGTTCTCGTTGTTTGACTTGCTCTACAGGGAAGAGTCAATTAGCTGGCCACTTGGCAGAAACAAATGAACCCTGATGGATGTTAAGGTGCTCCAAGCATAAACAGCAATGACATTTATAGGTGCGCCGAATGGATTAGGATTAGAACATCCTGCAAACCGCGCAGACATGCCAAAGTATAAATTTGCCTTTCGGGAGTTCAACCTTTTTCATGTTGCTTTGGGATTTAAATTGAGGGTTAAATGTTTTACATAATGATATTATAGTGACACTCCTCCATAGAAGTCAGCATGTCAAGTACATAAATGTTCTCTAACCAGTACCAAACACACTATAAGAACATTATACCTGGCACATGAGTATCTACTAAAATGAGAAGAACAGATTTGTGTTTCCAAGCAATTGAATTGAATATGTACCACTCTTAGCTAGAGATGTATCTTGCTAGTTTGAGGATAAGAAACTGTGACCTTTGACCCTTTAGCTACAGTTGCCTCTAAACACTGCACATCACGGCTAAGCCCCAGTGCCTGAGATTCATCTCAACTGAAACCCTTCTAACCCTAATTCTAACAACCAATATCAAATTGCCCAAATTGTGCAGATCCTGAACATTCATTCTCCGGGCTCATCACTGTTGATGAAGGTAAAGGCTCGGAGAGCCATAGCTGGACTCATTCATTGAAATGTGGGAGAAGTTGACTAGAGGGGGTTGGGTTCTGCTGTGCTTGCAGTGCTGACCTGAGTAACCCCAGTGACCCCTACTCCCATGTCCCCTTAATAACTGTTGCCCTCCCCAGTGGTAACAGAATGGTCAAACATTATGTCAAGGGTAATTAAGGTCCAAATGCTCCTGACCCTGATATAATCCCCTTTGAAAGGATCTCCAACTGTTTGCTGTGATTAACAAGGACTGCTGTGCTGGGAGGATCTGCCGCTGGTGAGAAGGCTTTATTGGGTCCTTTTTTTATCACCACATAAAATGGCCTCCAAGAACTTCAGAAGATGTCCACAGGTCCCAGAGACAACAAATCGGTGCTTTGAAATGCCATTGAACATAACCGGCCAAATGGCTGGCTGGTTACAGACTCAGGAGCTATAAAGGGCTGTGCAAAAAGTCTGTAAGCTGTCTACTTAGAAAGTATTCCGTTGCACATACTACAGCTTTTTCCATGACAAATTCTAAAGAGTTGAAAAGCAAAGGTTTCATAGTTTTGACAAACTTATAACATTTTAATGAACTTAAACTTTTTTAATATATAACCTTCTCTTTGTAAATACTTATTTGTAAGTTTCCTTACAGTCAAAAACTGACACAACATACGGTGTGTGTGTGTGTGTACAAGAGTAAAAACCCTCCCCTACACCCTAACATCAGGTTCCAGCCACATGTAACCACATTTGTCCTGCTGTGGGCCTCTATGTTGCATGCAACACCCCCACTCCTATACAGACCCCGCACCCCACCTTGCACTTGCAAACATGTATAAACATTGACCACATGCACACACTACCATCCCTCCACCAGGAAGGTCCAAAATGACAGACTGTCCTTGCCATGTCCACTAACGGTCACTTTAATGCGCTGGAGGTCACAGGATTAGTCTCAGGGGGTCATCTTCACAGGGCTCGAGTTTTTAATATGAATCCTACAAAGAGGTCAGTGTCTGAGGGCGGGAGAGGTGGTGGATGATGCGACTCCCCCACATATGCACACAGAGGCCATAGTATGTTTCTTCTACGCCCATTACCCCCACAACTATACCCCAACTCAGCAACCCTACCCCACCCCTTACATACACACAAACACACACACACACACACACACACACACACACACACACACACACACACACACACACACACACACACACACACAGTCCCTCAGCGTCTCCAGGAGGACAGCAGCACCCCATTCGTCCTTTATCTCTTGGGGCAGCGCAAGTCATGCAGAACTCACGAGAGGAACACGCTGAGTGTGAGCTCATCGGATTAGGCTGCAAGATAGGGGCAGGGTGCCTCAGAGAGAAATGGTGTGGCTTCCTTTGCCTCATGTGCTTTTCCTTTGCAGGGAATATTTGCACAAATACGGATGAACAGGAAGATACATACGCTCAAATCCACCCTGCCACATTCCTTGCATGAAAGCAGCCCCAAAGGAAAGGACACACTTAATTACATTTCAAAAACAGGAGTCATCTGAAGGTTGGAGATAAATTATGTCTCCCGAAGTTTACAAACTCAGCTCTTATTTACTGTAACACACGTATTAAAACTGAACTTTCTTTGTCCTTTCTGTGATAATATGAGCCCCCCAAAAGAAATGAGTTCAAACAGTAAACAAATATCTACCCATATCAAAGTTACCTCTAAGTTAAAAGTGCAAAAACAAACGCATTATCCATCATCACAATGCTAATTTGTGGTGATGCGTTCAAACGGGCTCAGTGAGATGAAATATCAAAAGTGTAATAATGCATGATACAATGAACCATGGGTGAGTGTGGGTGCAGATATGGTGCAGATCACAGATCAAAGATGACTGTGAGAGTGCTGAATTATCCCTCCTTAAATTACATCAGATTTACAGATGCTCACCATGCTTTGTTAGATGCCCAAATGCCTGAACAATCTGACTCTGTTACAACTTTGACGGGAGCAGTGTTCTGTGATGAATGGGGTGAGGCACAACCTTTTGAAGTAATAAAACAAAGAAAAGTAGGCCGATGCATGGCTGTGTGCCAAAGTTTTAGCAGGGGGCCAAGGGGGGAAGAATAGCACATGATGGCTAATGGGTGATGGCTTTGATCATGTTCCCAAACAACCGGCCAGATAAAAAGGGTAATCAACACCTCTGGCCACAAGTCCAAATTTGCTCCTGTCAGTGTCTATAAATTACCCACCATTAAAGACGGACATTTGGCATTGTTACACCACTCGGGGACCAGGCAGAGACACATGAAGGGCATAGCCTGCATTTAGTTTTATACTGGCAGGAACACCACAGCAGGACAGGGTGCATTTTCTGGCTTTTCGACCTTGTAGCTGGGAGCTTGTTGGGATCAATGGGTGCCAAAGAGTAAGCAAGATGATGACCATGGCTGAATAGTGCAGGGGGTTTAGACCTTGGTCTCTGAGTCGTGACCTTTGTTCTCCTCTGTGTGGTTTATATCTCCCTGTGGGCAATCTCCCAGGCAGCGCTGCTCCTGCCAAGTGAGAGAATCCCTCAGGCTGAGTGTCCACTCTCAATCTCTTAGTGTTTACAACAGCCAAAACACCCTTGGGTTATAATAACACTGGAATATAAGAAGTGAGGAGTCCCCAAGAAATCCAAATTTTTGTCTCAACTGAGCCTTGGACATTCTACCGAGAAAAAAGCTTTATAACATTCCAGCAGTTAACTAAAAACAATTGATTGTTGTTATAGCAGGATGTACATGAAGGAATACAAATAAAAGATATTGATTTCTTGTCAACATTTACATTCAGTTTAGTTTTTTGTATGGCACATTATCTCAAACTACAGAAGAGAGAAGGCACAAGTAAACAACATCCAAGAAAAAGAGAGAGGGACACAGAAGAGATAATTAGAAGGGGAATATAGGAGGTCTCTTAGTCCTGTAGTAACATGGCTAAAGTATTGTTCCAATCTAACCTTAGATAAAGAGATGGTGTCTGCCTCTCTCACCAAAATAGAGAAACTGGAATTTCAGGGAACACAAGATTATGAATTAAAGTTTGAATACTAAGAGAAAGTTCTTATGTATCCACAATTACACTATATTAGCAATTTTGGCTTTCACTATAAATCAACTTTTTCTACCATCATCTCTTTTCTTTAACTAACAATACTTAAAATTAATTCCAGTAAAATACAATGTACATTCTTTAATCTATTTAAATTGAATTGAAATCTTATGGTTTGTGAATTTCAGTTTTATCATTAGAAAACATCTCAACTACTCAAAAAATATAAAAACAAAAAACAACAAAACACTGCATAACTACCTACCTGAAGCTACTGTACAATCATGAACAGGTAAGAGCATGCCCATGCTTTAATGCTTTTAAGATGATGTAACTGACCTGTCTCAGGACAGTGCTGTACAGTAGATAACAGTGGTGTACATGTCACAGATTTGCAGAGGTATAAATTCAGATTTGAAGTTATGCAGAGCTATGTGTGAATGTGTATGATTGTGTATATGATTAGATATGAGATGCGTGTGTGAAAGAAGCACAGTCAAACTAGATAAAAGATTGCTACATGCGTTTGCTGTAATTAGACTGAGAAAAGTTACAAACTTTAACACCTCTAACATCTTAGACTTGTTTGAACTTGACTTTTGATCTGAACACGGTGAATGAAGTAGTTATTGTAATTTGGAATAGATGGATAAGAATGGCCTACTGTGTCTGTTTTTGTGTGTTAACATCACTGACAAAATTATTTATATAACACGTTTACTTCCTGACCTTCTCCCAGAGCCATATTTCAGCATAATGGAGTCTATTGTTGTAGTCATTAATCTTTTACTGCCTAGTCTAAGTTTGAGTGTCATGGATCTTGTACAACACACAGGTTATTGTTGGTCTATTGCGACATGACTACCTACATACTCATCTGTTACAAAGTTTATAATTTAGAGAGGAAAAAAAAATCCCACCCTGAGCCACCAGGATCATCACTTGAGTGTGTACCAGTTGATTTCTCTGTTTAAATCACAGGCCATGATGTTTGGATTAGAGATTGTAATTTTGTAATGGCTGTTTACATAGGTTTAGGGCTGGCATATAGACAGTGAGAGCGGAAAGGGGAACACCTTATGCTCTGCCCTTGGCCTGGATGGGACAGTATACACACTCTTATATACATTCAGCAGTTCAAGTATGTCAAGTGTTTGTACTGATATTGTAAATGGCTATTACTGTTGATTTATTACTTTAGACATCTTCTGGATAAAGTGTTGTGTTTCTTTTAGGGCTTTTCCTGCGCTGCACAAAGAGTGCACAGTTGTTCTCACATTTCATGTGGAGATAAACCTGCTGTGAAGCTGGCTCAACTACAATGGACATGACACTATGACATTACGCTGCACATACAGCTACAGTGTGACATTTTAGTACAATCTATTTGAATTTATGCAACAACTTATAGGATTTTATTACAGATTTATTGTGATCCAGAGTTATTCAGTCACTAACTAGACAGTTTTGGTGACTGTCATCCTGCAACATCAGCATGACACAGCATCACTGTGGATCAAGATGTCACAAAGCTTTAATAAGCTTAACAGACTACCAAGTATGCAGAGCAAGATTTTTTTATGGTGTGATAAGATCAGGGAAAGTTCTTGGGCATGTGTGCTGACAGACATGCATGAACCACATTGATTTCTAAATAAAGTAGAGACAGCAGATGATTGATTGTATTTTAGTGTTTGAAATTTTTCCTAACAATCATGCATCAGTTATCTCAAACCTCAGCGTGACACATATCCTCCTCAGTCAGCACCTGAAATCAATCCAACTAAACAGGGTCATTATGAGCAGATATAAAAACACACAATTGTACTGACAGTTGAAAACAATGCATAAAATAATGTTTGTTTGGTTTTTGTCCAAGTACATGTAGAAACTCAGTCAACATTTTACAACAGTAAGAACCATGGACCAACATAATGGTTATTGATATTTCTCCTGAATGATATTGCACGTTCTATCATGATGCTCCCATCAAGTTTTTAACCATTTATTTAAATAACAGGCATTTCATTTCTTTTAGTTGACGTTCTTGAACAAATCTGAGCTAATAATAGTGTGTTTACAACCCCCATGCCTCCCCCATCTCTATTGCTGCTCGTGATACATTGATATTTAATGAATGAATGAAGGGAAGAAGCAGCAGAGAAGATTAGACTTTTACATGGACTACCCATTAGCTTGTAGTTATATGTAATTGGAAGATGTGTGGAACCTGATTTTAAAATAACTACTGTACCATGCCTGAACTGCCTTGCAGTTACATTCATCTATGTGCACAATTGATTCGCAACTGCTATTGCTCATGTTCCACTTATGATATAAAGAGAGTTTAAAAATAGTTTGAGCAGTAACATTTTTGACCAAAAGAAACAATGTTTTTATGGGTTTGGCTCGAGTGTGTCTCACAAATGTGTTTGATTAGCTTTTTGGTGTCCAGTTAACAACGACCAAGATCTCTGTGTTCTGTTAAATCTGCACTGAATCAATTCAACATGTGTTGACATTTGTGTCAATTCAAACTCTCCTGGGCACCTTTAAGGCTATGTTCATTTTGTTGTGGAGCAATACCATCAACAATACCACTGTGAGTAGGTAGGTGAAGGGGGAATGTTGAAGCAGGACCTGACCACAGGACACAATTAAGAACTTGATAAACTAAGGTTACACAAGTTGTGACATTGTGAACTCAACCTCATCTCATCGTGCTGTTCATGTCTGTTGATATCAGAAACACTTGACCCAGAGTTTCTCTCTAGCAGTCCCGCTAACTGTATGGGGTGCATGGAAGTATATGTGCTGTCACAACTACATCATTTGAAATTGATTTTTGTACCAAAGAAAAAATAATTGTGCCAACTCTAGCTTAAGTTCTGTTACGATACTTTCATGAAGTTCAATATTCAGTTTAGTAAAACTTTTTTAACGGCCTGTTTGTGACTCGGTCCACATTTTGTGCTCTAAAATTGAAGATTTCCAGCAGTGTTGTATTTGGGATTGAGTCAAAGCAAACTACAGTGTGTGTTCATGTGTGTTCATTTTAACAGATTTCAGCAGAAAGACGATATATCAACCTTTGGATACACACAAAATTATTATAAATGGTATAAATCAATTGTTGGTTTTGGTTCTGCCACTCATTTTACAAGATTTGAATGGACTCCTGTCAAAACATCAGCATAAGTTTTTCATGGCCATGGTACAGATTACACTGTTAGCATATGTCTGTTTGGACTCAAGTCCATTTTTTGCACAACATAAATCTGTGCGAAATTAAATGTCAGTATGTTTTTCGAAGAGCAGCATGTTCACTTCACGATGGACCTTTTAAATTTGTGTGTGTGTATTTGATCAAAGTCATTCTACACAGAACTTAGAAAACCGTGGAAACACCCAGAAAAACAAAACAAAAATACTTTGGATAATTTCTTTCCCTCAGCCTGTATCAACGAATCCTGGTCAGTCTAAAATCAGACATGTTATCATCATCTAATGACAGTGTAGATCATGTGAAGCTGCTTTCAGGCCAATGCTAGACAAGCCTCTCATGACAGATACTGCTGTGCCCAGTGCACAACCTCAAATTAAAGTTAATCCCTAAATGTTATTCCATAAGCTAACCCCTTGAAGAAAACTGCCATACAGTTCTCAGTGTGACATCATCCCAGCAGAGAAGACTAAACAATCTTTTTTTTTTTTTCAAATCTTGGTTTATCTCTGCTCTCTGTTTATATTAAGTCAAGCAGATCGTTCACAAAGGTTGCTTTGTCCAACATAATCATGACAACTATACTTAGAAAACAGATGATTGTGTCTCAGGTTTCCTTCAGGGGGGAAACAGTCAAAGGTATTAAACATGAGTTCATTTACAACATGTCATCACTGGAGTGGGAAAAAAAAATGATTTAGGCATTGCTTCTGTTGTTAAAAAAAACTGCTTCTATCATCAACTGTATCACAAAATTGTCTGGTTGTCAGTGTTTATAATCGAGTTTATTCATTACTTGTTTTGAGTCATTGATATCTGAGATTATTCCAGGAAGTTATAAAACACTCAGTCATCATCTTGTCTGCAGCAAACACTAGTTCAGTCACCATATTGCAGACATGACTTTTCTGATTAACTGAGGCTTTGTTATGTGCAACAGTGTCTAAAAAAATCACCGTGAGGTGATCAGGTGTTTCACTGCGAAACTTCAATGAAGAGAATTAAAGGACTGGTTCAACATTTTGTGATAATTCTTACTCTGTGATCTGATCTGATCTCAATCTCATTTCTGTGGGTTAAGTACAAAGTCAGAGTCAGGATGTGGTTAGTCTAGCTCTGAATGAAAAACAGAAACAAGTTGAATGAAACAAGAAACAACAAAGCCAAACAGCAAGTTTGACTTTGTACAAATAATACATATATAAATATAATAGCAACCAACAAATGTTTACCAAGATAAATTTGTGTTTTTAGAAGATATTCACTGCAAATATAACGTGGTAAACAGCCATAACAACTATGCCCAGCAAAATTAAGCTTTCAGCCATAAACTGTATGAAATCAACAAATAGGATATTGTACACTGTATACATAAGCTTTAGACTTGTTAGTAACAAAGTATGACATTTGAATCTAACTGTTCTTCCAAACATTTTACAAATCATTGTCTGAAGAGGTAATACTTTCTTACTTTTACACAGCTGTAGTTAAGGTTTTATTAAGTGTAGCCACTAAACAATGCACTGAATAACATGGTTGAGGGTAAGTTAACAACTACAACACATGTCTTTCATTGTCATGGTTACAGTAACAATCACTTGGTTACGGTTAGGGAACAATTGTGATCACAGTTAAAAAGAAAACAAGTCAGTTTAACAATTGGAATGGAAATTGGGAAAAGTTCTCTCTAATGTTAGTCAAAAGTCCATCAAAACTAATGTCCTCCCTCTCCTGATGTGTTGCTCTATTACAACATTACACCGTATCACAACATTTCCTGTTTTGTTCCTAAAAGACAACTGGCAAATTTCCAATCAGAGAAGTTTGTAATCTCTTTGTCTCAAAGCCCAATTATTCAACACACAAATCTGAGACAAATATTGATTCTACTATCGAGTTAGAGTGTTCATCTTGTTACTGGATTGCACAATTGTTGAGTGCAACATTCTTACCATTCATTCATCCACTAAATTCAAGCATGATAAAGTCCCAACCCATACCTGTTGCTGCTATTTCAATGTTCATTATTTCTCTAGAAGAATATTTGATGTCTGATGTTGTTAACTCAACAGTATTTCATTCATACTATCTAACAGTTTCTCACAAACCTCTAAAGATGCTGCAACGTCATATAATATATGACAGCCAGAAATACCTAAAGTGCTTGGAATGCAAGTAGCCTGTCTGAACTTTCTGACCTTTCTCATGCTGCACTGTGACATCACATATCTCACCATGTCATTTCAATTGTAGCATGACATAGTTTATCACTTATGCCACCACATCACAACACCCACTGGGAGTCCCAGTCTTTTTTCACAGAGTGTGTCCGTCCATAGCTGAGATTTATTCCTCATCCCCTCAGGAGGGATCTTGCAGCACTGACCACAGTTCAGCCTCACTGCAGGTGTTGGAGCACATGTCATAGCTGTACACACTTCCCCCAACCTACTGTCAGTCTGTTTTCCTTCCTGATCAGGTCCCTGTGGAACAGATTTGTAACTGTTTATTACTCAGTGAGATTACAGGGTCCTGCCTGCTGATCCCTGTAAAGCCTTCAGTGACTACTGCCTGCTATCAGGCTGCAGACGCTTTAGGATGTTGCTTGAAGAGGTACAGCTGTCATAACAGTCATGAACATGAACACAGCAGGGAAATATGTCATCTCACTATCCCATGCTGATCTGACTTGAGACATGAATTAACATGAAGGTGGTGATTTACTGCAGTTAATGGGATGTACAGTGTGAAGCACAGTATGTGTCAGGTTCCTGCTTGTGTAAATGTGAAGGTTTAAATTGATGAATTCTCATGTATTTCCTGAATACCAATAGTCAATCTTGACAATGAAATTATCTTAACCTTGACTGGGAGTGGTTTCTCTCACTAATGAAAAGTGCTGCCTTGTGGTGTGTTTAGACCAAATGCGAAGCAAATTTTTGCCTTGTTACTCACACGGATATGGTTTCTGGACTGTGTTTGAAGTTATAACAATTATCCACAAATATTCACCCTTTACAGCCAACGGGTGTTCTCCTTCTGGAAAGCCGGCTGTGCTACCATAACCACAACTGACAGCTAGAATCAAATAATGGATCCATATGGTAGTCTGGTAGTTGTACTGCTTCTGCAAAAGTCCTCTATTTCTGTTCTGCCTCTATAAACACACAGTTCATCCTCCATTTCCTGGTTCTCATGTGAGAATCTCGGCACAGCATCAAGCTAAATACTCACTCAAGTCAAATGTTTTCAACTAACATTCAGGTTAGTGAGGAGAACAATGCAAAACCTACTGACCTAACATTTGGGCTAAAGGTGCAGGGAGGCCGATAGCCTCCACCAAAAGTGGAAGAATCCACTCCCCAGTAATAGATGTCACTGGTGGTGATCCTAGTCATTAATCAGCAAACCACCAAGCTGCTAAAACTAGCCTTTGTTGGTCATTAAATATCTTCTTTCCATTGGTTGACTGCTTATAAAACCGCAGTCTCTTGTTTTCAATTACTGTGTGTGTTACATACAGAAGATGTGACAGTTTTGTGGTCATTTGAAGACACTTTCAACTGTGCAAGAAACAGAAACAGAAAGTTCTCAGTTGGTCAGAACATTTTTTGGGGGGAATAAAGGTCTTTTGAAAATGGGTAACAATTTATCAAACTCCTATCGTGCTGGGACAGTTCCCCCTGAGACACAAGTACTCCGAGGATTAACCAGGCCTTGTCTCTGAAGCCTTTACTCTTGTGAAAAGTGAAACATGAAATACTTCATCTATAGCAGAGCATAAATCACACATCTGTCCACTTGGTTTCAAGGACAAATACTTCATCTTCCTGTTTATCATATACGTGACATACGCAAATCTCCTATCAAGCTCTTGGAAATTGTCCAAATGATTTTCATTTTTCTGACCTCAAGACGTTCTGTGCCTCCAATGTTTCTCTGTCTTTTACCACAGTATTGTCTCTTCCAAGTTGTTTTTTCAAATTCCTTCAGGTAAATTTAGGCTATCTAACCATTTTCAAAGCAACAGTAAGACTATGATCAACTTCAAGCCAAATTCTGTTCAAAGAAAGATAAATGTAGAGACATCAACATACAATATTGACTTTAACTTTAACTGACTTTAAGTTTCTGCTTCACTGAAGGGATGGATTCCAAAATAGTTCATGATGGACTCACAACCTCAGACAGACATCTCGGTCCACTGAACCACAGGCAGCCTTTCCTTGTGAAACACTCAAATATCACTTAACAGCACTCACATGTCATTCACATGCACACAGAACAAGCAACCATCGATTAGTGGATTCAGGTGCACTAATTCAAGCGTAGAACAATGTGGGTACTTGAGCAATAATAGCCGCTGATCTTCAAAGTAACTCAACAGTTTGATTCCTTAGTCTGTACTCTCTCTGTGTCACAACACGGGGAGGAGTGAAGATGCCCAGCTGGATCCGACAACCCGTAGAATCAAGACAAAACCTATAAGAAGGGGATGAAAGAGGGGTTTAATCCCTTCCACTGAATGTGCGTTGACAACACATACGAGGGTCTAAAGTGAGTGTCAGATGTGGGTAATGAGGGTAGGTCATTATTTTGCCCTCAACCAAGGTAGTTTTTCTTACTTTGTCCACGTTCTTCAGAGCTCAGAGTGTTTGGATGTGAATAATTAGGCACAGAGAGGATACAGATATGGAAGAAGTGGGTGGGACATGATGTTAAAAAGTGAGTAGATGAAAGGAAAAAAAAAGTAAAACAGTCAAACTGTTAAAATCATTTGACTCATTTGTGACACTAAAGTGCACATTATTATTAGTTGTTGATAGTCATTGATAATCTCAAATGAAATATGTACCAACCATATGTACTGTCCACACCTCTCACACACCTGAACTTAACAAGACAAGAAAAAATGATGCAGTTTGTTATTGTTTTCATATCTCTGTGGTGTTTTTTTTTTTTTTTTCCTTTGTTGTTGTTTTGTGACTCTTTGTGGTCATTTTTCATCTCTGCAATCGGTTTACATTTTTGTGGTCTTCATCAATCTCTTTGTAGTTGTTTTTTGTCTCTTTTTGTTGTGCATCTCTCTGTGGTCACTGTGTGTCTGTGATTGATTTGTGTCTGGTTTTTTTGGGTCTCTTAGTGGTCATTTTTTGTCTTCATGGTCATTTTACATTTCTTTTGGCATGGTCAGAAGTGTTTAATACCTGTCTCCTCACCGTGTCCTTTCCACTACCGTTGACAGTTGACCGCGTTGTCCTCTACTTAGATTGCCCTTGAGTATGGAATCCCATGTGTCTTGACATATTTGTCAACTTAGATTCCCACAGATATGAAAAGATGGCTTGTTCTGAAATACAAGTGCACCCAGATCAGTTTTCAGTTTAGAATATTTTCTTTCATACACTTAAGATGTGAGACCAGAAATTCATTCAGATATCAGTAGTACTGTTTAGTGGAGCACATTGCAGTTGCCTTCCCTTCCACCCTTCTCAGTCTTGTAAAAAGTACTGATGTTTTTCAAGATATCACTGGCTCAACAGGCAATGATCCTGCCTTTCATTTGAAGGCAGGGAAACCTCAGCAAACATAAGCTTGATTGATGACCTGCTCTTATTGATACAATCCCTCACATGTGGTTTGGCCATTGAAGCACATGTGGTTAACCAATAAAGAACAGATCTAGGTTAGATGTAAAGAGGACATGTAGATTAGAGGCTTTGTTTTCTGTCCTAATTCAACTCACTACATTGTCATTGGCTGGTAAAATGACTCCAAAGGACAGTTATATTTTTCAACCTGTCATTATTGTACCCCAGAGGTTTTTAAATAGGTTTTCAGTTGTTCTGTATGTTTCTATTAGCAGGAGCTGTGAGTGTTTTCAGGCGACAGTAAGAAGGTCGGATCTGTTGGAGGACACTTTCAGTTTATGGTGAAATGGATGTTAATTGTGTAGTTTTATCCATATGTGACTAATAATAAGACCTAGTTCAAGATACTAGGCCCAGGAGAAAAAAGTGGCAGTGTTGCTAAAAGAAGTCAGATGATTTCTCAGATATGCTTCTTACTGAAATTTTCTCCGTTCATTATGTATGTATTAATAATGGCCACTTACACCCCTCTTAAAGATGATCAGTGCATGAATGTGCATAAGACTTATCTTTCGGTATCTTTCTGCATTTTTGGGTCAATAGGACACGTGTCTTGAAACCTTCCCGAGCTGAAACGACTGACTTCTTGCCAGCTCCCTCCTCACATGAACATCTAAACTGATTTCTCCAAACGTTTTTGTGATGAAAAGCTATTTTTTTGGTCAATGTGCACTGTGCATCAGTACTGATTGTGGCCACAAGGCCAAATTCAACACACAGAACTGTAGGATTTGCATGTGCAGTTTATAGAACAATTGCCCAGCTACTGTATTTATTGTATTTCTGTTCACACACTGCAGTGATGTGTTGACATATAATAACATGCTTTAGACAATCTGGCGAACCAACCAATCTCATCAGCCCATTCCTCTACCTAAGTAATTATTTTAACGAGTGCAGTGTTACAATAATTGACAGGAATGACTTGACTTGTATTAAAAGAGCAAAACAGAACACACAGCAAAGGGAACCCTGGACTTAAACATTATTCAGCTCCAACCTGGAATGATGTCATGTCCTCAGATGCTGTTTTTCTTCATCAGTTGCTGTTTTACTGAAAACTATTCAGGGTTGACCATTTTACCTCCACTAATTAGAGAGCCTTGTGTTGCTCTGTCCTGTTTGATGACTAAACATTCTCACACTGTCACTGAAATCTTGACCTGAAAAGAGAAGCCTTTGTGTGGTGAAGGGCCGTTTGTGTGTGAATCCACAATCATTGTGTTCACCATTGCTATCTAATTGCAACATGCAAAGATGTATTTTTTTTTCTTCCTAAAATTAAACTTTCAGTTGTTCCACCCATCTCCTGACTTAGATGTGGTCACTAATCACTATGAGAGACAAGATATTTCTACTCCTGGAAGGTGCCAAAAATATGTCAAGTGCAGGGAATCTAATATGGTTGCCCTATTTCAGTTCTAGAGATCTCACTTTGGTCTTTATTCTGTGTTTGGTGGATTTCTTCATTGTTTTCAACTTTACTTTGGAAGAATGTCACTGACAAGGGATTTGACTCCAGCACACTGTTACAGCTTGTCTAAAACCAATTAATTTACCACATCAGTCTACACTATCATCAACCAGTCATCGGCTGCAACAAGCAGCCATGACACAGGGGTTTTCGGCTCAGACTGTGTATGACCTGAAAGTGTTTGTGCTGACACAGGGCAGTCCTCATCTTGGAGCCTATTTATCACTGTCTTATGTGGCTCAGGCTGTGGTGAGGCCAGGGCAATTCAGACTGAATTGTCTTTTGTTTTTACTTCATTATTTGGGCTGAAATTGTGCTAACATCATCATCGTCATTTTATGTTTGGGAGGAATGTTATTTTGTGCAAAAATACACAAAATACAAAATACTTAGCAGTTAATAACAAGGTGGACAAAATTTTCAGTTTATCCAAGCTCGTTGACATCTTTCTACATTACAACATTACATTAAAACGTTAGACACTTTTTAAATCAGTGACATAACTTTAAGATGGGGTAAAAATTCAGAGGTCTGAAAATATCAGCGGTTTATCTTAAGAAACGAGTGGACATGTACAGAAGATAAAGAAAAGCTCTTGGCAGTAACTGAGGTAAAATGAGGTCAGATGTCTGAAATTGTCTGCTGAAGATGAGGAATAAGGAAAACATCTGTGAATCCACAGTTGTTCCTTTGACTGACTCTATGTCTGTAGACTGCTCTGACTTTGTTCATTGCCTGACTCATCACTGGTATTAGATCTCTATTCCAAGGTATTTGTAACAGCACTCTGGACGAGTGATGATATTAAACATGGGCTCAGTCAGTCTAATAGCAGAATTTATTCATTATTAAAGGTAAAAAGGTTGGACAGTGACTTCAGTCATTAAAAATGAATGGACAATATTTTATTGCATGGTAACAGTTTTAGAAATCCTCACTTCAGAGAGCAATTTACACATTTATGCACAACTGCACTGACTTGAGTTTCAGCACCACGAATAAGGTTTTTATCACTGTTTGATTTAACCACCATGATAACCTGCTCTGACAAGGGCATCATCCTCTTCCAATGGGAAGAGGTAGTACTGGTGAATACATTGTTTTTTGTAACAATGTTCTGGTAATCTTCCAAACAGTCAGGTCATGAGCCAGGTGCTCGCTTCTAGTGGTTTACGATACAAGGATGGGCGTCATCGGTTGCTTGCCATGTATGAGTGTGTATGAGCATGTGTTTGAACTTGATGCATTACTGACAGCAGTGGGCCCTGGTGCAGCAGTAAGCCATTGTTTTCCTTGGCAGAGATTAGAGGCCCCCAGGGGCCCATGCCACAAAGGGGTCTCTGTTACCCACTCAAGTGTTTTATTGTGTCCCAAATTACCCCCGTGAAGAGGGGAATAAATGGCATGGCAAATATCGAGCATGCATAATGTCAATGAGCAAAATGACAGCTGTTTAGTCCAAAAATCCTGTGCTGCAGGCTTCGCCAGCATTAATTGTCTTCTTGTGTTGATCAGCACCCAATGTTAACTCTCCCTGTCGAAAACAATCATAAGTTGTGCGCAATTTGTTGCCTCATAAATCAAGTAAAGTAATTTGAATGTGTGAAGAATAACTTTCTTTGTAGAGCTTCAATAATGCTTGTGAAATGTAAACGACATTTTTGCTTTGATTTTCCGGCTTGTAATAAAGAAATGTTTTTTTGCGTGGCTTTTTCTCTCTCTCTCTTTCTCTCTCTCTCTTAAAAGCATGCTCTTTTTCATCCAAAACATGGGTAGAACTTTACATCCCCAAATTCCTCTAAGACAGCTCAAACCTCTCAAAAAGACAAATGGGGTCATGTCTACAAAGAGTAATAATCTTCTTTTCTCCGTGGCCTACAAACAGGCCTGTCAATTGGCCTCATTGTCAACATCCCCGGGACTGGTTTTTTAAAGTGTCAGGATCAAAAGGCTTGACAGACAAAGCACGCTTTTTATTATTGCAGTGGCAACCCATAAGCTTTTAATGTTAAAAATTACAGTAATTAAGTACAAGCTGTACAAGCCTTGGATCTTGACAGAGGCTTTGAGGAGTTAACCACAAATAAAAAAAAAACAAACCCATAGCTGAGATAAAGAGGGTTGTATGTAAATATGAGCCCTTTGTACTGTTAAGCAGTGCAAGGAGCTCGCCTGCGGTGTTTCTTATCATTCTGAGCAGCATGGGAGTGAAATTAAAAGAGATGGTGTATTTGGTTTAGAAGGAAGGGAGATCAGAAAAAGAGAAGGGAAATGATAATGAACAAGTAAATGGGGAGAGGGATGTAAGAACAGTGACAGTGGGAGGAATAAATGTGAATAAAAGCTGAGCTAAATAGGAGAAGATGAAATATTCAGGATCACTAATTGTTCTCGAACAGCCTGAACAATCTCCAGCTACACTTTCATTGCAAGTGTCAGTAAACAGTTTGAGATTTTCAGAACATCAATCGTGACAAGGCCACTTTTACAACATGCAGTGTTTTTGCCACTGCTCTCACTTCTCTCACCGATCTTATTGACTTGTTGAGTTGAACAGTGTCCACAAAGAAAGAAAAAGAGCCAAACAAATTCACATATGACAAAAACTGATGAATATAAGGTTGCATATTCCTGAATTGTGTACTTCGAGTAAATACATTATTTTTGTAAAATTAAAATACAAAGCAAGCAGGTTAGATTTATGACTACTGAGGCACAATTAATGACTATTGGCAATAACTTTAATAACCTGTTTTCTCAATTTTCAACTGTCTGTGTCATGCTGAGAGTGTGTTTCACATTTGTAAGTGCATGCTTTGTATGACAACAAACCAATTGGTCTGAGATGCAATTTGACACTATTGCACACACATTATATGTAGAATTATTTCAAAGTTGTAATGGAAATGTTTTGAATATTAACTAGTTTGTTAGTTTGAGAAGCTGAAAATAAGTGTAGCTCACATTCAGGTAAGAAAATAATAGGAAAATACTAATCATGAGCATCTATTAATGATCATTTTTCATTACTAATATAGCAGACACATTTTCTTTCAGCTCCAACCGTTTGTGTGAAAAAAATGTAGTTTTATTTATTTATTTATTTGTCAGTTGTGTGGTCAGGTGAAAGTTAGAATTCTGAATGATCCACAAGCCGCAGGTCATTTAGTGTAAATTTGGAAAATATTGGTTTGTTTTTATTTTCAAGTAGGATGTGAATGATTAGGATATGAATTGGTGAGAAAGGCAGAGAGACAGCTCTGTCCCGGCTAGTTTGCAGTGCAGTGTTGGTAGTGGCCTTTTGAGTGGCCAGTGCGGTGAAAGGCTGGTGAGCAGGGGTGACTCGGCCCTCTCCTCATTGTTTCCAGAGCTTGGTATTCCTCTCATAGCATGCCCCAGGCTCTAGAGGATGTGCTTTTAAAGATCCCAGGCCCTCCTCATGGCCCCGCTCACCTCTCCAACACATACTGTTTAACAAACACACACCTTCAATTTAACTTCTTTATCCAACACCTCCGAAAGGTGACTTTATTATATAACAGAAATCATGCAGCAAAGTGGCAAAGATCATCCCAAATTATTAGTTTTAATCACCCCAGCCCCCACCTCAACCTTCTCCATATATCCCATTCTTCCCCTCTCTCTTTCACCCTTCCTCTCTCGGACCTCTGTCTGTCTCTCCTTCCTTTTTGCTGAGTGTCCCGCTCAGCTGGCCAGCGCCTTTTCACTCTTTGCTGAAGGAATTGTCCCCTGCATGTCAAGTGTAGCCATTAGAAGGAAGGGTTTGGATGAGAGGTGCTTTTGAGGTCCCCGTCCCCCTCACCTTTGAATAGAAACAATAGAGCTGTTCTTTAGGTCCAGATGACCACACACACATACACCAACTGCCAGGAAACTTTCTAGTGTCCTTCAGCAGTAAGGGCCCGTACGCTAAACTCACATTTCAAGGAATGGGTTCACCACATAACAAAGCCATGATTGCTATCTTTGACTGTATTAACCGCTGTTGTAGTCATGGCAACAATACTTCGGGACATGTTATTTCCATCAGAAGGTCTGCAGTATTTTGGTTTGAGTTAGGACCAAGTCAAAGGCCAGCCGCAGCAGAATGGGTGCTAATCATAGAAACACTTCTAACACATAAAGACCAGAAATAGTTTCTCCATGCCCTTTAGAACACATAGATACATTTTCCAATCTGAGTCTTCCTTCAGAACAAGAATTTGTCTGTTAAATACAAACCATTGAATTCATCAGTTTAATAATATGAACACACTGTTAAAGATTTGGTTTGGGACAAAAACAAGTTTACTATGTTAGGGCAATGTGATTGTTTTAATTAAAAATAAATACTTTATGATAGTTGGGGCTAGCTGTAACAGAGTGTTAGGTTTAGGTCAGCAATCGATCATTGTTATGAAAAGAAAAAATCGTTGTAAATGGGAAAAAGAACAGTAATCTTCTGTGTGTTTTCCCTCCATTATAATTACTACAGTCACTAGAGGGTTTTGTCACTAAAATATAAACATGTGTAATTTCTTGGGGTGTTGATTTTTTGGGGAATGATTGATGCTGTTGTTCTTCATTCCCTTTTTTTAATTTCCACCTCACTCTGTGGCCATGCAAATTATGAACATACTAAAGCAAATGTAAAATGTTTTTCTTTGTATTTTAACACTCTAGTTGAGTTGGATGGATCCATTTGACATAAAAGCTGCTGGTTATAGGATTTCCTGGGAGTGTCAATGTGGTTTATTTTAACTATGGCTACAAGCTTTCCTTAAATAAATCTTAATTTTAACCAAATTATGTAGTTCTTGATTTAGCCATGATCTTTCCAAAAATGTGACCAAGCAGTATTTATGTCTTAACTTGGCCAGTCCAAGACCATTGTACTTACATACAGTAAAGTCTCTTTTGAAAAGTATCATTATAAGCCTCAGTAGAAGTAAAAATCTTTTTGCCACAGATACTCCAGTTTAGTTGGTTGAGATGCTGGTGGAAAATTATTTTTCACTTACTGCCAGTATGGTGTCAGCCAGAGTCCAGCATCAACACAAACTTTCCCTGTTCTGCTTGACTGGCTTCTTCTAATGAATTGAGCCACGCTACAAATTACAGCAGATAGCCTTTTCATTGTTTTACTTTCTCTGTGGCAGAAAGTCTTGTTTTGTCCACGTGGCTTTGGATTTGTCTGTTCTGAGCTTACTCCAGGAGATTCACTCTTTGAGCCCAAGGAATGTCTCACTTGCACCATGACCCCAGGAATCAATTTTGCTGATTGATAAAGTCCAGGAGCTCCAGTTCAAAGGAGAGCTGAGCTGATAAATTAGCTTGATGCTAAGCAAGATTTTTCCAATTAGTTTGGTCACAGTTCAACTGAAGGGTTTTGACTGTCTTGTGAATTAAAATGAAAAGGACACTAACGTGTATATTTTTAGATCATACAACAAGTTTAATTGAACCAGGCGTTATTATAAAGTTCTTTCTTCATTCAAATCATTTACTTATTTAGTAGGTGTAGCCTCATATTTCACATTCAGTGTGACATACCAATGTGATAGGATAATAGGATCAGTGCTCAGACATCATGTTTGGCAATCTTAAGCCCAGAAACTATGAGGAAGCTTCTGGCCAAGAAACTTAAAGTACCTTCGTTTTAAGGATGCAATGCAAGCTTGGCAATCACCTCTTTATCCATGAGCTCTTTTTAAGCTATGGGTGTCAGGACATGTTACTCCATCTGCTAACTTTTTACAAGATGTGGCAGCATGCTTTTCTTCAGAGCGGACCTTAACAACCTTATCTAAAAGGTCTCTTAAGTGCCTGGCTTTAGAGAGTGCCTCACAGGAAGTTTTAAAAAACACACATTAAAACAAGCTGGAGGGGGATCAGAGAATGGTAGCGGTCATTTTAACCGTTACGACGGCATTCCCATTCCCACCACCACGGGTTTGCATAAGCCCCTTAATCATAATGCGCCGTACAGTCTGGCTCCCATGCTTGCTTCCTTGACTGACAAAGTCACTCATACCAGTGGATTAGCAGGCTGCACAAAGGCTCTCCGTTTCTAAATGGCTGTCAGTAATGTGCCCATGATGGACATGCTGCAGCATGTAGTGGCTAACTCCACCTCTCTGTCCCTGTCATACATCTTTCCATCCTTCCCTCTATCCATTCCTCACCTCTATTCTCCTCCTGTAAAAAGTTGCCACATCTGTGTTGAGCAGTCAGAATCAAGTTGTAGGCCTGTCCTTCCCTCAGCAGCAGTAAGAATATTAAGATAATCTTCAGGGGGCTGCCACTGCTCGGTTCATGGATGATTGCTGCTAATACATGTAAGGTTAAGAAAACATAGCACTGGAGGGAACATAATGCTAGCTTTGAAAAACTGTCAGGCTTTCTAGTGTACCCTACCACGAAGGCACAAACAAGACCTGCTGCTTACATGCATTCCAACTGCGTATAAACACAGAACTTCTGCTTTGCCCAGTTAACCCTTCTGCTTGATGGAGACAGCCTCAGTTTAGAGTATTTCTATAAACAAAAGCTGGGGGAGTTGATATAATTATTCCCAGCCAATGGAATGGGAATCAACTCATGAATTTCATGCAAGCTGTATCATCAGAAGGCATGTGGAAGATTGAAATGTGGAAGGCTAACTTTTTCTTCATGAATTGTTACATAACTTGTTGCTAAATGAAGTCTCTATTTGTAGGGTAAATAACATTAAATTGACACTTTATTTAAAACTTTGTGTAATTGTGGTGATTGAAGAAGAAAACCAGTATCAAAAACTTCATCTTTGTGCCTTTTTTAAATTTAAAACCATAAACTCTACTATGTCATAGTGAATCTGGAACAAACCAACATCTGCCAGCACCAAACAGCCGACATTCAAAGTTAGCAACTGCAGTAACTGGCGAACATATGTTGAGCATTTAGCAGCTGAAGAGCCAATTATTTTTTCATTGGTGTTTGTCGAGACCAAATCAACCCAGAGAGGAGAGTTGTATTGCCACGGCTACAGCTGTAGTTAAAGGAACACAAAGGTGGAGGGGAGGGTCATTGATCATTCCTTCCACAGAAAGAAACTGTAGAAACTGAAACTGTAGATTGACTATAATGCCACAAACTGGGTCCATGGTTAATGCTGAGTCTTTTTCTCTCTTGGTAACCAATTACTTTTAACAGATGTGAATCAGATGGCATACACCTATAATGTAATGCCTACCACACTGAATAGTTTTATTCATCCTGTTGTATCACAGGTCAGAGGAACTGCTAGTCAACTTCCGAACAATCCCATAAGAGATTTCAAGCATTTCTGTTACAGGCATTGTTCTCTCAATTTAGCTCATAGCGGCCAGAAGTGCCCATTTCACCATTCAAAATTACATTAGTGGGTAATTATTTTGAGTGAAGTCAGTTTGTATTGTAAGACAATACATACATAGTAGTGGTACAGTGAATCTACTGATGAAGCTATCATACAACATTGATTAAGCCACTATCTGGTTTAAGAACATCCAACTGATGCCAAATGGGGCACACCTGTGACTTGTGTCAGGCGTGTGTCAGTCTTGTGGGTGTTTCACAGTGTAACCTTATAAGGACTGGTGCCCTCGTGGTCCTGCCATGATGAGACACAAATTCCAGTCGGCCTCCTGTATACATGAGTTAATAAATGACTGTCTGTGAGGTGTCAGCATGGGTTTAATTGCTTTAAACCCCTCCTTTTTCCCTCTGGTGAATTTTGCTCAAGTATATATTTTCCACATTACAACCCCATCCTCTGTATGTGGGTGTATGTGTGTAGACAGAAAAATGTCTGAGGCATGGGGTAGGGATGAGGTGGAGCACCTGTAGACTGACTCAGTCATTCACAACACACAAAGACTTACACATACATACACACACTGTAGATTGTCTGGCAGTGGGATTATAACTGGCTGCCTGTGTTGAATCATTCGAAGCCTCAGACACAATGTGTGTTTAAAACACTCATCAAATTTAAACAAATGAATTTCAAATTCCACAAGGGACTTTCTCAATGACATAATTATTTTTTTCCTCATTGTTGCCTGTACATGCCCTTACATGTAAACGGTTGTCTATTTTTGTCAGCCCTATGACTGACTGGAGATCTGTTCAGGGTGTACCCTGCTTCTCAGGTTAGCTCCAGCCTGTAACATTCAAGATTAAGAGTATAGCTAATGAATGGCTGGAAAATATAGGATATAATCAGTGCATGTCCAGGCCTTGGGTGAACTATCAGGCCTATGCACTGAAAAAAACTGACCTCAGATTTATATACCACTATTAACAAGGTCATTGTCATGGTTGGTCTTCCAGTGAGGTGTCATTGTTAGGCAGCCTCCAGCAGTCATGGTGATTATGTCAGAGGTAAAGGAGGAAGTCAGGTGACTAAAGTCATGTTTGGAGGAGGTGTAGGTGGCTGGATGAGCCAACAAAACACATGATTCCAAAACAATAACTGCATGTTTCGCAAGCATGAAAATGACAGTACACTTATTTAACCAAGTCCAGGATGTTTTGTAAACCTAACCAAGAAATTCTTGAGTCTAACTCAACCATTGTAATACAACAATCATAATCACTAATAATCCAGTAATGGATCCAGTAATCCACTAATAAACCAATAATGTATATCATCATTAGCATGATAACAAAGCCTGGTACAACTGATACTGGTATGCTCCTACAGTTCATACCCAGAAATAGGGAAAAAAATTCTATAACATAATTTTGGCCATTATTATTTGTTGTCTTTGGGATGCCTTAACTTTCTTTAAGGACCCTTGATTTTACTAGGCTTAACAACTTGAAACTTTAATTATCGGCGATTGCCTTTGTCTCGAATGTCTTCAGATTTTTACGTTAATAACTTAGAATTCAAACTCATTTAAGATTCAGTGTCATAATAATCTGCCTCAAAGACTTCAGAGTTGACTCTGCCTTCAATAACTTCAGACAAAACATCAACTTGAGACTTGACTTAGATGTTGAGTGACCCAAATAACTTGAGATTGACATTGGTTGCCACATGACTTGATTTGAATGACGTGAAACTCCAAAGACTTTGGTCTTCTTTTAATTTGCTCTTTGCTCTCAGTGACTTCAGATAAGACCTGGACTCGTCTTGAAATGATCTGAGACTTCACTTATCCTGATTTGACCTGAGGCTTCAGATTTGACCTGGATTCCCCTCAAAACACTTCAAAACAGCTTTTCATCATACTACAAGCTTTTGGTTGAAAATAGTGTCAGCCCGTTAGTGATTAACTGGACATGCTGTTGTCTGAAATAAGTAGAGTAGTAAAAGGAAACCATTGGTGCCAAAACAGCACATTCCACACAGGTCTACTATGTGATCACCAAAGAAGAGGGTGTTGACTTACTGCTGCTGCTTAATATGTTGATGATACCCCTTGTGTGGATTTTCTGTTAAATCCCTGTGACTTTACTACCGCTTGGTTAGACTTAAACACAACCCTTCCCTGTTATTGTAAGGGATTCTCAATGAAGCCAACCCAGCTAGAGCTACAGTTACCACTGATCCCACTGGTGTTGAGAAAGCATGCAAAGCATCTGGGTCTGTCCCGGCGAGAGCCCTATTACTCATGGTCAATAATCCTGCTGGTCCTATAAGGAACATTCAAATGAAACACACCCAGAAAACAGAAGGGAGGAAATGGGTGGAAAAGACGGGACAGGGCAGGAAAGGAAACTAGAGGAAATGAGGAAGGGGTGTGAAAGGGAAGGCCAGAAAGGACAAGAGGTTAGGGGGAAGAAGAAGGGAGATGAAAGAAGAAGGGAGTAGAGAGAAAGTAAAAGGGGACGGACTTCAGCTCTGATAAGATGAAGTACTTCTGTTTGTTTTGGTACAGTCATTTCTGAGTCAACACTTGAGAGAGACGCATAATAACTTGGTCACAAACACACTGTCAAGAGGTGATGAGGAGGTGAACGGTTGTGAAACTGGATGATTAGAGACAGTACTGCACTATTAGCCAAAAGCAATACCAGGGAGCTCATCCTGTTTTCCACCCACGTATGTCAAAGCATCACTGCACTGCTTGTCTTCACCTTTTCAAATCTTATATAAGGTCTGTAAGATAAGGACCAAATGAGCATATTATCATTAAAATAGAATGTTGACTCTGCACATGTGATCCACTTTACCCTCCGTGCCACCTGACTCTTGAGGCCCAATCTAATCAGGTCACTACAGCCGGTTCACTGCTCCAGCACCAGGCCACACCATCCTTACCTCAGCTGATATGCATGTGGTCAAGAGAAGGAAGTGGCTGAGATAACTGAGGCGTTTTCAGTCAGACAGGCATGAGGTAAGGCATCAGGAATCCCTCCCAGGGCATTACCTCAGTCTACAGGCCTGTTGTGGCTGTTGTGGCAGTTGTGTAGAAAAAAAAAAGACAACATACACACACTCACACACACCGTAGGTGGTACCTATTTTAGGCACCAGGCCCTGGTTCATCGTCATTATGCACGTCTGCTGTGGTAGAAGAAAATACCTTGACTCATAATTTCACATTATGAGGTTGGCTAGGTTTGTGTGTAATTAAAGGCCATGTCTGTTCTTGTTCAAGCATGAAGTGTGTCAGTTTGTTAAGTGATTTCACACATTGTTTTTCTAGAAGCTGAAATAGGTTGCAGATTTGTTGTGAGTTGGAAGCTGAAATGGATGAGAAGTAGGCAGGGTTCATTTCTTTTTGAGTCCTTGTCTCATCTTGTTATATCCTCAAGAGAAATTATCTTTTTCTTCTTTAACAGTAACCTGTGCGGCTTTCTGGCACAGCCACAAGGAATGTTCAGAATGTACCTGAAAAAGTCAACAATAAAAGTATTTAGGAGACATTAAATTGCACACAATGACTACCTAGTACAACAGATGCCTTTGTTGTGTGTACTGCACAGGCAGGGATCTTATTCCACCACTGTAATCTGAGATAATAAAAAAAAGAAGAAGTACAGGGGGGAAAAGACTTTATAGGGTGGGTAACTTCAGATGGTATCTCCTCTTCTGCATCATCTGAGCCATCAGAGACAATCAAAGACTGTGTGTGGCACACTCACTCACCCTGATCTTGAGCCAAAGCGCTGCAAAATTAATTTTGATCTAAGTGATATGCACAAGCCTGAGCCACATGCCCACGCCCAGAGAGGACCCCACACTCCAGGCTATCTATTTCCATTTACCTCACATGCTTTTACTTTGTGCCGTTTGCAAGGTTTCACTCACAATGAAGCTAAATCACTGGGAATGTCAATATATCAAGGTCTCCCTCTTATGCACTCTGCCTGCGAAGCCATGTGAACTTGTCCCATCTGATAGCGAGCAAAAGTAAACTTTCGTGTGTCACTGTTCATCAGTCAGAGATACCACAGATCTGCTGTTTTCGTCTTTGTTTCTTCTGCCAGGCATGTGTTTGCAAGAGTCGAGCATTGTTTTCCTCCTTTTCATCCCTTTGAGACGCATACTTCTCTCCAGAGAGTGTGCTGAAACAATTTCTACACTCGATACACAACATTACGAAAATTTGTTCACATTGATTAAAAATGTGCAACATTATAAAGAAAACACAATTTTAAAAAAGTAACATAATACTTAAAATTATGAAGTAAAATTACAAATTTAAAGTAACAGTAACATTTTAGGAAATAAGTTGTGTTATTAACATATACACTCAAAAATATATTTATTTCTTCTTGTCATGCTTTGACCTTATTCTGCCTTTTTTATATTGTGATCTGTCTTGATTCTTTTAAATTGAGTTTATTACTACTCATTATTACATTTTTGTTTTGTTATGTTTTTGTTAATTCCCACTTTATTCAGAATGTCAGTGACAAAGATTTGACTTAATTAAAACATTATTGTTTTTTGTTTTTTTTTGAAAATTTATGCAAATTATGACATCAGTCTCTCAAAAACTGTGGGTTTATGCTTCAAAGTAAGACTTAATTCTCACATAAATTAACTTTTTTAAAAGTGTTTTTATTCTGATTGTGATTGCATTTCTGATGATTTAACTTTTTCCCCAAAAAACACTTTTAACTTTTCTTAAAATTGTCATTGTATGTAACAAATGAATGGCATTTGACATGAAACTAATTTAATTTGAAACTATTGCTTTTTTCTCTCAAATATTTCAACTAAAACCATAACTTTATTCTCATGCAATACAAACATTTTCTCAAGTCAAAACAATGGTTTGCTCAAAATATGACATCCTAGATTTGTTTATGTTCCCACAATGACCTTAGCACATTTTTTTATGAAACAAACCAGGGGAACAACTATTTAGTCTCAAAGTCGATGAAATATCTAGAATCCACATGTCTGAATTGTAAAATTGTTCCAATGTGCATAAATCTTTAAGACAGACAGTAAGACACAAGTTAGACTCACAAATATGCCTGCATTGTCAGATTAAAACACAAGAGCATCAGTTGTTTTTCTATTATTGAAACATCTGTCAACAGCTCCTTTGTTGTATTTATTCCAGACCAAAAGGACTTTCCCATGAGGTCATACAAAGACACACAGTCCCTCACACACAGCAGGGGTTGTTAGTGTCCTGACAACATTGTCATTTCTTCAACCACAACCAACACTGACAACACAGGGATGAAATTTATCAAAATGACCTAGAGAGGAAACAAAACACGTTCACATATACATGAACTACTGCAGTTTGTCCCATTGTATTTTCGCATTGTTTTTCCACAAAAACAGTCTCCCTCACATCACCGCCTGTGAACTTTTCTCCTTTATCGTGGCCACTATCACCACATCCCACCAACCTCACCCCCAAACATCTCAACTTATTTTTCTTCAGTTCTGCTTTTTCTTTCTACAAAGGTTCCTCTCTTCTTTTGATGCCATGAAGTCTTCTTCACTTTGACTCAAGCCACCCCCCCCTCCCTCCTCCTCCTCCTCCCTGCATATTTTGGTGTTGTGTTTTTGGTATGCTCATGAAAAGGCCCGCAAAAGATGGGACAATAGGGCACCTGCCAGAATAATGAGCCCTCAGAGAGACATGCAGCTGGGGCAGAGAGTCATACAGGAACGCTGATGATGGCCCCGCTTTAAAGTGGTCAGAGATGATCCTCAGCCACACCTTATATCCCCCTGGCTGGAATTTCCCCTCTGACACACACACACACACACAAAGCAGTCATGCTCAAACACAAGCACTCACACAAGGTGCACACAAGGAAGCAATGCGGAGATAGATATGCAGGGTTCTTCATTTTCCCTTATGTCATGTTTGTTACAAAGAAGTATTAGTGCTGTCTGAGTTTGTGACTAAGTTCATTCACACACGCTGCCGCCATTACTGCTATCCTATCAGTTAGCTGACTATCACAAACACTATGTCACTTGAATGTGGACAGAAACTATGCTCCTCAGAGACAAAAGCCAGACTGTTTACATACTGGTTCTACATTTAACTCCCCAAGAGCACACAGACATTAGTCACCAGGATTCCTTTCCCTTTTAAAGGGCTGTAAAAAAATTCCTTCATCAGTCCAAAATACCATCAGAGTGCTAAATTTAGCAAGTCAACAGGTCTAGAGGGGTAAACAATGGCTAAATGTCCAAAGACACGGATAATAAGGAGCAGGGGAGGAGCTGTGTGGTGTGTTCACACCAAACATCTTTGAAGCATTTTTCTGATAATGTTCACTAAAGTTCGTTCAGGAAGGAGAATGAGAATAAAACTGGTCAGGCTGAGGTAGCAACAAATTAGAATTATTGTATTTAGAATGGTTACATAATGTTTGAACAATTATTATAATTTAATGACAGATTATTTTCTGCTTTGTTTTAATTAATGTGGACTGTGGTATAGTAATATATTCATTCACAGATGGTATTTCCATTTATTATTTCCCTTTTAATTTAATTTATTTTATTTTATTAAAACCCTTTTCCCCAGGCTAAGTATTTTATTTTTACAGCCTTTGTAATCTTGTGGGATGACACTACTTTTGTGTGAACAAGCCCTGATTATTTGCAAAGGCAACAATGCTTTAAAAAGCATCATTACAGCCCAGAGCAATAAAAACAAACTGTAGGTGAGATTAATCTCCAACCATTACTCTCCAACCCACTCCCCCCTTCACCACCACCACCTCCTTCACTGCCCCCATGTGTTCCCAGTGTCTGGTTCTCACACAGACAGCGCCGTGTTGCTTTTTTACTTCTGTACTAATGCTGAGTGGACAAGTCACTATAGACAACACAAATGAGGGCATTGTGGCCTCTGAGTGTGCCTTCTGTACTGTGGGAGTCAGGAGGTCAAGATGGTGGAAGGTGGGGTGAGGAGGTAAGAAGTTTTACGGGCTGACGGGGAGATAGTTTGAGGACGGGGGGAGGCTGATTTTGGTGACAAGGCTTCAGTTGTTTTTCTAAATTGGGGAGGAACAACCCTGACATTATGACACTGTAGACTCACAAAAATATACAGGGTCACTTCCTTCACTGAAGCGTTCAGGAGAGAGAGAAAGTCAAAGAAAAATATAATGAGTGATCTGGTTGTTGAAGCTGTTTAGAAACCACGGGTCAGAGTCGATGCGGGTGCTGTTCAGCTTGAATCAGTTTGCCAACTCCCAGCAAACTGCTTCCAGCTTCCTTTGAATGAATTTGAATGAATGATTATTCCCATGTTGAGATGTCAACAACAAACCCTGCTTCTCTGTTGTGTTGGTAAACTGATTAGGGAACTTGTAGCGCTGCAGGAGGTGAAATCCAAACTGAAATCTCTGTTTTTGTTGTTTTTATAAACAATAAAAAACTGGTCAAAAAAGAGAGAGAGAGAGAAAACATTGAGGATACAATACAGAATGCAGCTGTAAAGAATGTTTGGATTAATAAAGTTTTTTTGCTCATTAGTGCACAAAAATATGCTTTCAAGTTGTAAAGCCGTTTGTCTCCTCCAGTAATCCGCCTGAGAGAGCGAGAGAGCGCTTGCAGGGACCACAGTCCATGTTGCTCCAATGGTCAAAATGTCACTTTGGGTTGTAGAAAGAAGTAAACAGCGGTGGAATAAGCCTCGTGTCTTAGGGGGCCCACACCGTAAATCCTTAGAATAAGAGTGCCTTTACATGATCTCTAGAAGCTGAAACAAAGGGTCAGGCTTTAATCGCCAGTAATAGAAAGCATGTTGTATTAACTCAGTGAGCTGAGCAGCTGTCAGTCCCGTGTAAATGACACACTTGATGAAAAACAAAATCTTTGATTGTGTTAGATACCACTGAGAAATGTTTATATATATATATATATATATATATATATATATATATATATACACACACACACACACTCTCCTCTATCCCCCAGTGGGGATAGAGGATATGTTAGCAGTCACACACAGCAATCAAAAAAATGTATCATCTCAGCATACCTCCAGACAAATATGAAGCAGAGGAATCAAGGAGTCGTAAATTCGTTATTGAATGTGGACCAAGCTGATTTGGAGGAATGAAAGCTATTGCGTTGACCCTGTCAATTTGGCAGACGTCATGACCTCAACCTGTGGCGGTATTAGATGTGGCAGGGCAGAAGGACAATATTTGTTTAAGCTGATAACTCAGGGTTGTAGAGGTTGTGTGCATGTGTGTGACTGTGTGCGTGTGTGTGACTGTGTGTGTGTGTGTGTGTGCATACATATTTGTGTTTAGTGTGATGTTTATACTGCTTATGTGTGAGCGTGACTCTGGGAAAGAACATGTGAGAGAGTACATGGTTATGTATACAAGTCTTCACGAGAGTATGCTAAACGATGGACTTGTACCTGTGCTTGATTATTGATACAGAGTATGGACACACGAGCAAATCCAGATGCCTGTCCAGTAATGTGACTGTGTGTGTGTGTGTGTGTGGCCCTGACTTCAGCCATGAACAGCAGCATCTTTAATGGCCTACAGCCTTTGCTCATCGCCATTAACATTCCAGCTGTGGAGATTTTGGCGTATATTGAGAAGCATGACAAGACAGCTACACATCTCTCCATGCTCTCAGCACAGACAGGCATTTGTCTGCAGAGGCATGGGCTCCACTAAGGCAATGATGAAAAAAAAGCCGTGGTTGCTTCAGATGATTTGTGACAGATCAGTTCTTGTTCACCTGCCTGTCAGCCACACGCACCATAACACTGATTTGTTTTCCCTCGTTTTCCTCTCAGTGAGACCCTCTGCTTGCTGCTGTTTGCTGCTGCTATTCCTGCTGCTGCTGACTCATCCATCCAGCTACAGGTAACAAGTAATTTATTCTGATCCCTCCCAAACATGTTATTTGCCCAGCAGGCAAACAAATCTCACTGCTCTCTTTCGAAGTTTCTAATAGATACAGTACTTTTGGAGCAATTATCTGACTGATATTTAACAGGGACACGTGATGTGTTTTGACGAGTCTCACAGAAACTGAGCCGTTGGTAGGTGTTGGCGCAGGCAGACATTCAGTCCATAGTTGCAGTGTGTTGACACATTGGTCCTGACATTATGGCAACTGTAAACCCGCCTTAAGAAACAAAAACAGCATGAGACGTGTTGCAGGGGGAAACCGCTTTGATGTAACAAATTGTGTGGCCTCAGGAACACTGCTAGTTTCCTAAGGCACACATGCGCAGAGAGATACAAAGTAATTATCATGTAAACATATATCAACAGGCACTGCAGGCAAAAGGGAATCAAGCAGGTATGTGAGTGTTCTGTACACTGGCAGCCACTATGGATGCCATTGAAGCTGTTAATCATATTGTAATTACTGTTCCACAGCACCAGCTTATGAGAGACACTTAGTTCTGACAGACAACAGGACAGAGAAGTTTTATGTTTCAACCAGTATAGACGAAGACTGAAGCGTGCATGTGTTTTTCTTGCAGCACTCAACTATTCCAGCCCCACCTTTTTGTTTAGGGAGGTATCGGGCCAAAGCACCTTCCGTCAGAAGAAGCTGACAGATTCCAATACACTGTCGACCTTACCCGAGAAAAACACACAGAGTCTCAACAACACTACACCGAGAAAGAATTTAAAGTTACAAAATACTTAAGAAAACATTTTATTTTACATAAACTGTACAGATGAAATTTATTTGACTAAATGATTCTTATGAAGGAACTAAAAATAACTTTCTTATTAAATAGAAAACTGAAACAAAAATAGAATTAAAGATGAAAAATGAAGTGTTGCTTATTGTACAAAACAGAAAATGAAAATAGAGCTAAGAAATGAAAATCATATATCGTACCCTGATACAGTGGTAGGCCTTTTGCAAATGATCAAAAACAGTATTGTACACAGTAACTCAATGGCCTTGCCATCTTAGTACAATAGCTAAAATCATGGCCTCTTTGGTTCCATTAATTAAAATACATTTGAAACAAAATTCAATTTACTTCTATAAAAATAACATTTCAATGGCAGTTTTTGTTTCACTAATCCTGCAACTTTTCAGTGCAAACGTCACAACAATCATTCGCTTTGGAAAGGAAGCGAAAGATTACATTTCAAGTATTGATAAAGAGTTGAGGACTGAAGAGAGACAGAAAGAAAGACAGAAAAGACAAAGATGGGAAGAGAATTCAGTCTAATAGAGAATGTTGAGTATGGGTATAGGTTACTATACATTGCATAGCTCTTGTGGCACTTATTTAGCAATAGGACAGGACACTCAGTACCCCTCAGAAGGCATTTCTTTATACAAGTGCTATTCAGGGTGTGCATTTCAGTCTCTGCAAGTGCTGCACTGCACTGTGGCGACCCACTGGGCCGAAACTAGAGTCTCCGTGTCCGTAGGCCCCATTTCTACTGAGCCTTAGGGTCCAGGAAGAAGCAGTTCTCTCTCGCTCTCTCTGTCGCTCGCAGCGCACAAGTGAAGTGCACTTATGAGATCTTTCTTCACCTGGTCGTCATAGTAACGGGGCTTGCAGCACTCTTGACAGGCAAGAAGTTGAGGTTGAGGCCTGTAGTCAACGGCAAGAATGATGACAACAACAACAGCAGCAGCAGCAGCAACGGGCGGCTCCATGAAGGACTTTCTTTTGCAATTGTGCTGCTATTGAGTGTTTAATCCTGCAAGGCATTAAGCGCTGCTGGTCTAATTCCATCAGAGAGGATCGTCAGACTGTGTCTGTCGGCGTAGAAGCGAAGTGCTGGTGTTCTGAATTGTATAAGCTGATGAATTGTCAGTGCTTTATAAAAACAAAAGTCTGTCATGTGCTTAAAGTACTTAAGAGGTTGTAGGAGCAGGGTTGGGAGCATGGAGGGGGTTGGGGGTGTGGGGTGAGAGGGGGGTGAAGCCAATCATGTCATTGGCTGATGCTGTCACTTTCCTTAAGCGCTTTTTATCTTCATTCAAGAGGAGATGATGGGCCATTATTTTTTGACTAGAAATGGCAAACTAGAGCAAAAATATCATTTGGTGATAATCATTCCCTTCTCGTCCCATTGCTGACCAGTTGGACAGCAAGCATGTCACTCAGTCTGATAAATACACACACTCGCACAAGCACGTGCAAACACACGCATGCACATGGACACGACACAACGTCGCTACATTGCACCAATGTGTGTGTTGCTTGCACATACAGTAGGTATAGATATATTGTATATGTGTAACATACAACAATGTCCTGTTTGTACAAAAAAGCCTTTCTGACTGTTCCAAGTTCAGATAGTGAAGAATAAGTCTGGACTCAAGCACAGCCACACTCCTCCACGATCATGTTGGGTACATCTCTCTTGACAATGTTGTATTCATCGTCAAAGTAGAGCATGGACATAGTACTGAGCTTAGTGGGGATGCAGCAGGAGTTGACTGAGCCTGGGCTCATTCCTCTCATGCGATACTGGTTAACTACTGCAGTGTGGAAGGACGAAGCTGAGCCCGGCACACCTGCCATGTAGGCCGGACAGCTGCCCTCGCAGTAGTTACCATAGTAACCAGCTGGTGCAATGATCCAGTCGTTCCAGCCGATAAGACGGAAGTCTATGTAAAACTGCTGCCGACAGCACAAGCCCCCACTGGTGCCGTCACACTCCAGCCCTCGCTTACGGATGCGGTGCTTTCCATCCACCTGTCGTGCACGCACCACCAGGAAGGGCCGGTGGGACGGGTCTCCTGGGTCCACCAGCACTGGAGTCACACCGGCTGTGTCACAGCCATCACAGTGGACCTCCAGGTCCTGTCTCCGGCTGCCTTTCCCAAACACGGCCCGTACTGCCTCTGAGAGGGGGAAGGTATGCCAGCCGCTGCGTTTCAGATCCACTCGCTTCTCGACCAGGGCCCAGCGGCCCGTTCCCCCTCCACCACCACCTCCTGGTCCTCCGTCCGCACTGCTCGAAGCACCAGCTTCCTGATAGTGGATCTTGACTGTCACCTTCCTGCGAATGCCTTTCTCAGGACCAGCTGGCAGCACACGAAAGTAGAGCCACAGGTTCGCCTGGGATACGTACAGGTTCTGGTTTCCCTCGTTGGAGATGAGGAAGTATAGGCTGGACTTAGAGGATGTGTGTCCATCTGTTGGAGAGAGGAAGAAGAGTTTAGTTCAACTTATTCTCATTGTGCCTACTTGTTTTTCTGTAAATGCAGCAAAACATGATTTTTGTCATGGACACCAGGGATCAAAGGCATTTGTTACCACTGTACAGTTACCACTGTACATATGAACACACAGGTTGTGTCCATGTGTCCAAGCTGCTGAGGACCTTGATATACGATGATATATGATTGAGAGCTCTAGAAAATTCATAAATGGACTAAAATTAAGCAATTTCTAATTAAAATTTACAGTATTTTTCCAGTTTTTCTAATTTACTACAACGCATAAACACACACACACACATACAGCATATGCTCACATAGAAAGCAGAAAACCCACCACTACCACTACCCACCCACCCACCACCCAAGAAGGGCACAGCTTTGTCTTTAAAGATCTGTTTTCTCCTTGTTTTCTCTGTTCTCCCTCAATTACTGTGTCAGGTGACCTCTGTGGCAGCTCCTGATAGGCCAGCTGTGACGGGCCAAGTTCTGGGATCAAGCCCAGTTGGCCTAAGATCCAGTTTTGTAAGTGACAGAGCCAAAAAGGAAGGGGGTGGGGTGGGCAGAGAGGAGGAAGATGAAGCAAAAAGAGGAAGGATGCAAGTGGAAAAGGTGGGAGGGTGGCAGGCATAGCCAAGGCTCCTGGTGGGTTCATTGAGTTCGCTGTTAGTGCCCAACCCGAAACCCACCCCCCACCTTTCCCCACCCCTTTCCCCCCACTACTTCCAGTGTAAGCACCCTGAGAGTGACAGCACAAAGCCCCCTGTGAGGCACTGGGAGACAGCCGTGCTGCAGCCCAGCATTGAAACGCGTGGCTTTGCAGCAAAAAGCATGATGAGGCAAAAATAAAAGCCATTTACATGACACTGGACTCTTTCCACAGCACCACAATGAAGAGATCCAGGGTGTCTAAAGGTGGCAATGGGCTCTCCCTAGCAGTATTTTTTTCTTCTTTTTTTTCTAAGCCTAATGATGTCTTCCAAATTACCCTGAGATAACTTGAAAGGTTTCTATTTCTGGAGATTTGGTACAACAATGTGCTCAAGCAGAGCAGCGCCTTTGAAAGCAGCTAAATTACTTTGTTTGCTGACTGATTAGTGTGTGTCAGTGTCAACAGGTGGCCACCAATGATGGGCCCCCTCTTTAAGGCGCCTCACGCCTCTTCCTCCTGTAAACCACGGCTTTACGTTCTCACAGGGACCTGTTGAGACCAGCTCTCTGCTCTGTAGCATGTCAGCAGGGAGCTCAAACTCTTCACACACACACATTTGCATCCATCCATGCACAGGCACACACCCAACCCCAAGGTAAGCAATATGTCAAATATCAATGTTCTCAGTACCAAAGCCTGTAGGTAAAGTATCAAGCAACACAGTAGGTACATACTGAAATCCATCTGAAGTGAAGGACAGAAAAGGAATCGGCTAAATAGCAGCTCTTAGCTGTGACTGCTGTAAAGGCGCCTCAGGGCTACAAGTAACTAACCTCACCTCATTCAGTGCTGTGTGTTCTTACTTGCCTCAACAGCTCCGAGCTTAGAAAAAGAGGCATCGCACAACACAACATACACAGTGACAGTGTGATAAACAGACAGGGTGAAGTCAGAAACTGGATCTGACTGTGAATCTAAGAGCAGTGCTCCTTGTCCGATCAGATGACTTGGTTATGACTTTGTTTGTTTGTCTTCCCCCTCACAGTTCAAACCTTCTGTGTCAACGGCTGGAGGGTGGAACACAAAACATTAATGTCACTGTTTTAATGTTGAAGATTAAAATGCATTTTAATTAGTCCAAAATAGGGGAAAATGCGCATCACAGTGTCGTAAAACTAGAATGTCATTTTTTTCAAGTGAATTATTTTTCTTACTATTAAATGAGACAAAGAAACACAACAGTTGGGAAGCTGTAATTAAAATACGTCTGATACATTTTCCTGATAAATGATGAACAACAACAATCAACAGCTCTGATTCATGGCCACACTTTAACAGCTTGTTAATGAACCATAGAATAAAACATGAAGCAGTAATAATAGGCTGTAACAGATGTACGAAGCTAAATTTACTTGCATCAGTGCAACCAGAATGAGGGTACTACATGAACTGTGTAATCTACAGTTGACAAACTAGTTTCACCTAAAGGTCACATTTATAGCTGCTCTGGAGCTTTCTGTCACATCACATAATCCTCATCGGGACAGTTTGTGTATGAAAGTGTGTCCACTTTTCTGAGCACTTCAGACACTTTTTCAAATCTGAAATTCACCAACTGCTGACAAACTCCATCTGCTCATGCAGATCATGGTATGTGGTTGGCTACTGAGTGGACTTTCAGGTGAGGCTGCTGTTTACAAAGTCATGAATGAACTGACAACCAGTGTGCAGCTCTAGGATTAGCTGTTCACTTATCCCCAGCTGCTACTTGAGCGATAGGAGGAATATGAATGATTTACTTGGCAGAGTTACCTTCAGCATCACTGCTACAGTAGTGCTGAGATCGTACATCAACATGCCAAATGACTTATTTCCACTGAGTTCCTTTTAAAGGAACAACTTGTTCTTTTCATCCAGTGTTAGCTGGCCCTGACACGCCTCATCTGACCCCACAGCGAAAAGGTTGCTCGAGAGTATCAGCAGGCAGGACACCTGGGTGGGCTTGGGAGGATAAAGAGCTGCTTCAGCGTGTCTCCACCTGCGCCACCAAAGTCAGGGAAGAGGCCAAGGATGCAGGCAGGCAAGGCAGGCAGCTTCAGAGCTCATTACTCAAAGCTGCTGTCGACAAAGACCACACGGCGTGGAAGGACAAGGGCTCGGCACACAACATTTGTAGCTCTAACATGAGCGCAGGCGTGTGTACATATTACAGCCATCCCTCAGGCCCGAGTCGCAGCTCTTCAGGAATTCCACAAAGTGAGAAGAGGTGGGAGGGAGGTGGAGAGGATGGAGGGGTGGGGTCGAGATGCTGGACTTTTGGCCAGAAGTTATTAAAGGCACTGTGGAGCTGAGTCTGTTGTTGTTAAACCTTTACTACAGTGACACTTTAAAATATTGCATACATTATTTAAAGGATCACAGGCTATTCAGAGGCAGTGAGCCCCATTGACTGAAACGAACACTTGTGGGTGAATGTGGAAAATGTCTGGAATGGGTCCAGGAGGGCCATGAGTGACAGCTCCTCATGAAAGAGTTGTGTCCTGAAGTAAACCTGCCAACTGATCCTCTGGAGGAACCGGGCCGGAGTTAATGACCTCCCTAATGAAGTCTTAATTCCATGTCTTGGACCACTCGCCACAAGTTCACTGGGTCCAAATGGTTATAGCGGGCAATCAAGAAGCATCGATCTAAACTTCTCCATCGACCCCTCTCCCTTTCGCCCTCCCTCCTTCCCTGCCTGTGTTCCCCGCTCCGCTCCCGTGGATACGGGACACCAAATCCCTCAGCAGGGACCCATGGGACCATGTCAGTGGAGAAGGGAGATTGGCATCGCCTCCCACACCTGCGCTGCCTTGGCAGACCTCATACCTCTGCACTGCCGCAACCGGAGATAAGAAGCCATGGTTAACCCAGTGCTGATGGGAAGCGGAGGACAGAAGCTGACCTCCCTGTTCTAGAGATACACAAAGCACCATAAACATCTATCCACATCCATTTGTTGGCTCACTGTTGGCTAAACATATGCCAACATCACCCCCCAACCTGCCTTGTCCTAAATTGTGACAACAGCAATTCAGGCTCCCTCATGCTCAGGGGACCACCTCCCCTGGCTTCAGAGCTTTCTGAAGACCTTGCCTGTGAGCCATGCCCCGGCTGGCAGCATCTGATCTGGGTGGCGTGAGCCAGCTGGCCAGGAGGCAGACGGGGTCTAGGGTGCAGGGACCCAAGCCAGCTCCATGGTACAATGCCACACAAATGCTCAAAGGTGTGAGGAAGAATGGAGCTAGAAAAAAACACAGAAGAAGACGAGGAAGAAGCAAAAGAGCCCAGCGAACCTTTAGAGTAACAAAAGCATTCTTTACAACACTGCAATATGGGCCCACACACACAATATCACCCCCCCTCTCTGCCATCACCAATGCCATACCCCTCCACCCACACTCCCCCAATCCAACCCTGCACGGACTCAAATGTCTCATGCATTATTCTGAGCAATATCTTTTGTTTTCAGTGCTTTTTTTTCTTTTTAACGTTGACATGTTGTGTTCAGCAGGAACACATAGTGCTCTTATAATAATTGCCTGGCTTTTGTTCCCTTGTCATGAGGGTGCTCAGATCATTCCCATTGGAAGGCAGAACCCAGCAGTCCATTCAGGCTAATTGTACCAGCAGGGCCAATGGGAAAAGACAGGATGGTGTGTGCATGTGTGTGTATGTGTGTGTGTGTGTGTGTGTGTTTTAAGATATCTTATTTTGGTGTCTTTAATTGTATGTTTTCTCTCTGTTAAACTAACAGTTTGTGTCAAAGATGTTCTCACAGCACTAACTGACAATTATTGGATTCTGTCAAGCACAGATGACATTAGATATTTGTGTGTGTGTGTGTGCGTGCGTGTGTGAGGGAAAGAGAGAGGAAAGGGTGTTCTCTTTGGACTTCTGAGAATTAGTTAGATACACATTCTTAGAGAAAGGGATAAATGGCCAATTGAGGGACTTTGTCCGTATTTAAAAGAGGGCTTTATACATTGGAGTATTGAGTGTGAGCACAGCTTTAGTGATGAAATTGGATTCAGAGGTTCTTTTTATCCCCTAGACAACACATGGGGGTAATTTAAGGACTCTTTCTTTAGTTTCATTTCTTTTTGAAACGGGGGTTTAACACTAACCACTGGCTGCAGGCAGGAGTGAGCTGTGATGTAATAAAATGATGAAAATGACGGTTTCACTGGATCCAATTAGTTTATGGCGTTTTGAACAATTGCTACGGCCGTTTCAGCTATTGAGTGCCTGTTACTATTACTCCCAGTGACAGGATAAGTGTAGCAATACAATAAGAGAGCACCGACTACTACTGAACACTGAATGAATGAGACTGATGTTATTAACCTACCTGGTCCCCTGCACTGCTTATTGCATAAAGTCAAAAGGTGAATGAGTTCACCCAAGGGTCGACTTAAATATGTGCAATGAATTATTGATTAGTACCTGATTCGGCGAAACTGATAATCTCAGAGGTCTCCGCTTGGACCTCGTTGTTGAAGGCGGACTGGCCGTCAAAGCTGGGGATCTCCACCCGTCCGTCCTCCCGCACTTTGCCGGCGTGCAGCCTCCTCAGCGCCGTCACCATCGCAGCTTTGGGTATCGGATGGGTGATGTTGGGCCTGTCTCTCATCTGTAGCCTGTTCAGTATGTGCCTCTTCACCGCCTCCAAAAAGTCTATGTTCACCCGCTCCGACTGATCCGACGCTCTGAGGCCGCAGGACGCGCACGACTCCTGGGGAGAGTTCTGAGTCTCTGTCCCGGTGACCGCGCTGCAGCGCACGAACAGAAAGCACGCAACCAAACAGGACAAAACCAGAGTGTATAAACTCATGTTTACAATTTACACTTAGAGTCCAAATGCAGTTCAAAAAAAGAATGAAAACATAAAATATACGCTGAGGTTAAAGCTACTTTTAATTTAAAACATTTGAAAGTTCCGGGAGGACATCCACTCCAAAAGTCACACGCCTCAAGATATCCACAGAGGCCAGCTTTGTATTCCCAACCACACAAGACTGCTGCTGCTGCTGAAATAGTGAAGCTAATTAACTCCTGTCATGATGCATTCGTTTTATCCAGCGACGCGTCTTTTCTCTTCTCCAAAATAAAAAGTTCCTGTCTCTGACTGCGAAGCGCCACTCGGGAGTTTTGATTGTTGACGCGCTTCTGTCAAACCGCGTTTAGTTCAGACGCGTAAACGAAAAAAACAAACAAACGTAGCTTTACACTGACAAGTCGAAATGATAATAATAATAACAATAATAATAATAACAATAATAATAATAATAAAAGCCACTCGGTGTCCAAAAGGCGCTCAGTTTCTTTCTCCCATTTAAACACGCACACACACAGTCACAGAGTCCACTTCTCACAGCTGCAGCACCGCAGGAGAATGAGAGCGCTCGGTAAGTCCCGTCTACTTTGTGTGTATGCGCCTGGGTACAGACAGTGTCCCGTGCGCGCGGCTGTGGATGGCCAGCGTTCCTGTAAAGATGCTGCTCAATGAGACCCTCTACAATCAACAACAGGGGCTCCGCTCACCCAAAGTTTTTATAGAGAGGAAAACCACGTGGGATTTTCCACCAACTGGACGCAACGGATTATTAGAGCCACGGCTCCGCTTGATCGAACAAGGTTTTATTATGGTAACACGCCTGCCCTGGAAAGATTGCATAATTTTCTATCTCTCTCTCTCTCTTTTTTTTTTTTTTTTTGGTCTAAAAATGGTTGCGTTGTTTGACGTATTGTCTGATGGCGTGAAACATCATTTGATCATCCAACTTTAACGTCACACGTCTGAAAATGCTTTAATGTGGATGCGGTGCGCAGTCAGTCACAGCCCACAGCCGCGGCTGACACACCACTTACACATTATGTTTCCATGTAAAACTAACTACCCGTTACAGGACGCGTTTATTCAGTTTATTATTTACGGTATTTAAAAAAATCGAATCAGAAACAGAAACTTTAATAAAAACACCCAAAGAGAACACGTTTTCTAAATTGATCTGAGGTAATAGTCTAAATAAAAAGTGGAACTTTACTCATGTGAGTTCAAAGCGGACTGGGCTGCGGACTTAGTCCACAAATACCAAACAAATATCGCCATCTATCGACTGAACCCCGTCATTACAGCTGAACTGTAGACAAGACAATAAGGCCAACATCATGCACATATATAGTCTTGGTATATATAGATCTACTATAATAGTCAAATGAGTCCTAAGGGGATCTGTTTCATATGTGGCAGCAGTGATGTAATAGATCAATGAGCTAAATTAAATGAAGTGTAGATCAGTCTGACCCATGAATTCAACTACTACCCTTTGGGTACTTAAAGCAGGTGCATGTATTCCTGGATTAGCTATGTAATATAAAATAAAAGTGTAAAATAAAAGTGTAACATAAGGATGATCACTGTGACCCCTGACCCTTTAGGAAAGAGTGTTACAGATAATGGTTGAATTGATGCTGGTAGATTTTGCACTGATACATTAATTCAGTTATTATTCATGTGTTTTTTCTTCAATTGAGCTTTTAAGTTTCCAAAGATACTAATTATGTCGTGTTTAATTTTGGTGGTCATGTCTTTATAATAAAGCACAAAAAGACATCAGATGATGGTGATGTGTATATTTCAGTGGTGGTAAATATGATAGTTTCATCTTCAAGAGCTGAAGCAAGTTGACAGCCATAGATGATTATTTATTTATATTCCTTAATGGTTCCTTTAGAAAAACCCTTGATAAGACTATAACATCTAATATCTTTTAATATTCTCTGACTTTCTCAATCTGTGACTCAGCATCAACCAAATAGTTTCTACAAATGAAAATCTTTGGATGGTGTCTCCAAGATATAGTTTGTAAAAAATCACATTACCTTGAAGACCCAACATTATTAACAAACATTACTCATACAGGAGGACACGGTGCACAGGTTAGAGACTAGTTTTAGATGTGAAGTCATACACATTTGGTGAGTTAAGTACCCCAATCGTAACAATACATAAAAAGATCATTAGGGTTGACAAAGGACATTGATTGTTGTTTTAAAAGGTAAAAAGCTGAAACCCAGATCTCTGTTCATGTGTTAATTCGTCTCAGATTGTATTCTGAGAAACATGAAAAAAATATAATATTCATGTGCTTGTGTACTTCTCACCTGGCCTGTTACACGCTTGTAAGTTGCCACATGTATCCTAGTTCAGTCAGAGAAAAGGACACAACACTGAGCTTTGGTGCCATCATGTGTAGTTTAGACCGTATTACATCTCTGTGACGTCTCTTGAATTCGGTAGTTAGTAGGGATGAAATATGACATTGACTTTAACTACTAATACACACCACACTGTCACAGCAAAACTTTTCGAATCACGTGTGTGAATATGATATGATTCCCTTTTTCACATAACACCACTTCTTTACATGCCAAATTTCAACAATTTATTTCAGAAAAGCAAAAACAATTTGTGCAACAACAGTAACATTATAGAAATATTTCAAGTTATTCCCTTTTTTCAGAGTGTCAGTAAACCCTCTAAATATGTAAGATTGTACAAAGATATAGTGATACTATAACACTGTTTCTTCATTCTTCATGCATGAAGTAGCGTTGACTTTATATTTCAGTGGGTGTTAAGAGTCAATAAGGGTCATTTGCCACACAGACATGGGGCTGTGACTGGTGCACGGCCTCCCTCCAAAGACCAGCAGTAGGTTGGGCAGGTGCTGGGCTATGTCACAATCCTCATCATCTTCCTCTGTGCTGCTCCACTGAGGACTGAAAGCTTTGTTCTCAAAGGTTAAACAGTTCCCAATCGGCTGAGCATCTTTCCCGATCAAGCCCTCTGTACTGTTGTCCAGCCCTGAAGATTTTGCGAGTGTTTTGTTGCTGTAGCACTTGTCCAGGCTGAAAGTCTGCAGCTCTATAGCTCCCTCTGATCCTAGAAGATTGAGCTGTGTGGGGAAACACTTGTTCTTGAAGGGTCTGAGTTTGTCTTCCAGTCGCCTGGGTTGGAGTCCTGAGATGGACGACGAACTGTAGCTGGGACCCAGTCCAGTGCAGCAGTGATGGATCTTGTCTGGTGGATTAGAACCTGGGTGTGTGGAAATTTGCCCCCAGGTCTCTGTGGTGAAGTTGTACCTCCACAAGCAGTTCACTGGAGTGTTCTGACTCTCGCCTCCCCCAAAAAGAAGCATGGTATCCTTGTAGGCTACAGCTGTGTGGCCTATCAGTCTAGACGGACCGGACCTGAGGAAAACAACCATAGGTGGTGTTAGCAGGAAGGAACATACAAACAATGTTTATTGTCTACGCTGACTTTTTACTCTCTTTATGTGTGTAGCCTCCTGCTGTGACAGGAAGAGGCCTCAAATTATACACATGGAACAAATATCATAGTCGAGGAAAGAAGTTAAATCTGGTTGTTTCATATCACTTCCTAGATCTGTTGAGCAACAATGCTCCAATATCACATACGGAGCAGCTCCGGTCTGGAGTTTTTAGACTCTGATTATGACTCAGGGTCTTGGCTTCACAGATTTGAAATCAGTCCCTTCTATCCAAATGACTGTAATCAACAGGTAATGTGACAGAGTGTGGCTGACAATCATTTCCTTTATTGAGACAACTGACTTTATTATGTGAATGTGACAATAAATATCCCTACTGTACAGTAAAATTACCCAGCTAGCATGCTAGCCATGCTGTGCAACTGGATTATTAACAAAAATTTATGTATGTTCATATTCCAAAATGGCTAAATCTACACAAATAAGACAAAGATGCACACTGTTCGGTTGACCTTATTAAAGCTAATTTAACGGCTACACAGAGAGCACGTCACTCATGGCTATTATACTGTTTTTACAGTGTTTCCCACAAACAGACTGGTAACACGAGCATGCTGCCCAGACACACTAATAGGTGCTTGTGTATATCTGACCACAGTCCATAAATCTGCCCATCAATCCAGCTGTAAGCATCAGTGTCTATTCAGGAGTATGTCAGGCTTTTATTCACAGTTTCCAGACTGGGCTCAGCATTAGAGGAGCAGTGTTTCATTTTTAGTTCTATGTTTTACCTTGGACCCTTTAACAAGGAGACAAACTAACAGATGAAATAACTACTCACTTGGTTCTGAGTGAAGTCCACATGTGGTTAGTGGAATTCCATTTCCAGAAGTCTCTCTGCTCCCTCAAGCCTTTCAAGCCCCCAAATAGGTACATGCAGTCCTGGTAGGCCATAGCAGAGTGACTGTGCCTGGGGCCTGGGCCTAATGAGCCCTGTTGAGAGTCACTCAACTGGGACCAAGCCGTGGTATCTATCATGCATATTAACACACAAGTTCTCAACACAAAGTACAATTAATGCACATAGTAGAAGTTACTCCATGTAGTCAGCATGTCCATGTTTACATTACAATAAGAGCAACTTTAAACTCACCAAAATTCAAACTCCAAAAGTCCTGTGAGGATCCTTTCATATCTATGAAACCTCCGTACACCAGCATGGCAGAGCCAATAACCACGGCACTGTGTCCTTTTCTGTTGGTTGGCATTTGGGTCTATGTACACACAGAGAGCAACATACACACAATCATCTGTAAAAGTTAGCAGACCATTTGCTCACAAACCTCTGGACTCTTACTATCAATTTCAATTTAAAACTACCTTCACCCTTTGTATATTTAAGTAATTTTCCTGTTGACTAGGCCTGATGTTAAAGTGTTATTCCTTTTCAGAATTACTTTTGAAAATTCTTTTATTCCAGAATTCCTTTTACACCAGAGTCAAAGCTTATGTTTCTCTTTGTGAGTAATGATCTGACATTGAACACCTGCTTGGATACATTTGGAAAAACCCACTTTAATCCAGTAAATCTGCCTGGCAAAGTCAATGTAAATGTAAATTATATATCAGTGACCTTTCTAACAACAGCCCTACTTTCAGTTAAGACTTGTTAGCTTTTATTCCTGGTGCTACAAAGACAGATGTTCTGAGACCGACTCCAGGTGCATACAACTAAAAATACCAAACAGGTTAATTTTCCAGGAAAGACCTGCTAATCTTGAAAACAGACACATAACTATGTCAAATTATTCTTGGTGATCTGTACCTGAGGGGAGCCCTTCTTTCCCTGCCATTGTATCCATTTCTGCGTTGCTGTAACACACAAAAAAAAAAAAAAAAGGAAAAAAGAAAAAAAAGTCACACGTGAGGTCAAATAAAACACGAAGCTTGAGATTAATCTATTTAAATAACGATGGCAGGTTAATGTCATGCAGCCAGTTGATGGGGATGTACGGACACGTCGCTACAAGCAAATAATCACCATTTCTTAACATGACAACAAGCATGGAAAAGGAATGCGATAAGCTGTCAAAGAAACTAATGGTTTGCTAATCTTTTGTTATGATTGGTCTGAAGGGGAAAGAAAAACAATAATACATTTTTAACATATTTCAATGTACCTTGGTGATTTAAACATTTGAGGGCTTAAGATACAAAACAATATAAAACTACATGGTACGTGCAGATGGATTTCAAAAGGTAAACTTGGAGGGGGCAGTAACAACCTGGTGAAATGTTACATAAAGACATATTGGATTTGTACTTTATCGGTTTTTGATTACAGAAGCTGACGGAGTAAAAAAGAATTTAAAAAAAAAATCCCTCAAGAATTTTTATCTAAATGGAAAAAAACAAGAATCTTCTTCTTTGACACAGATCTTTTACGCAACAAATATTTATCAGCATTTTGTTTTGTCATTATCTTCCTGCTGAATGGTTGACTCCAACGTGTAATTTGGGAGGTGGTGCTTTCAGAAAATGCTTCTGGATTGAGAAACACCGCGCTGGAAGTACACGACAGCGTTCAGTTTTCACACACTAGTGTGACTGGGGCGAACATGCACCGACAAGTTGTGATGAATTTGCTAACAATCTGGAGACAGACTGCCAGTGTAAACTGCACAATGCATGAATCTCCAAAATGAAACTCACCAATGTCAAATACCCATAGGGCACATCTGCACTTTGTGTATGCAGAATCCAACATGCCCCCGAACACGTACAGGAAGCCCTGGGAAAGGTCAAAGTTATTAACACATTTTTGACAGCTTGCCATCATCAAGACAATTCGATTCATTGTATTATGCTTCTTAAAGTTTAATATGAGATTAAAAAAAAAAAAAAAGTACCTCATGAGCCACCATTGAATGTTCCTCTAGCTCTTCTGGTGCAGCTTCCCCAGTGCAGCTCAGCTGTTTCCACTCGTTACACACTGAGATATTGCACACAATTACTTCTTTTCTCTTTTCTTTATGAGCATCACGTCATACAGGGCAGTGTGCTCTCTGTATATCATGTATTACAATGGAATTAAGCCTAACATGTCATTCATGTTGTTGAATGTAACAAGTCTATGTGACACTGGGCTAATAACATGTTTCCAATGACATGGGCACTTAGCCCATGTCATTGTTATAACAAAAACAGTCATTTAATCTCACACAACACAAAAGATGGTGGTCTACCGCTGCGTTGATTGGTTCGTTTGTTTGTTTGTTTTGGTTAATGTGTGGTACTTTTACATAAGTAAAGGACCTGAATACTAATTCCACCATTGAAAGTCAGACAATAACACAAACAAACGCAGCAAAAGCCCCAGTGGTAGACCAGCAAGGTTAAATTACTGTTTTTGTCAAAAGGAGACTTGTGGCTCTGAACAGAGAAACATTATAGTTTCTGTTTAAACAAAAAGGACCTTAGTCTTTAACAAAAAGCTCAGCCTCAGTGGGAATCCTATCCATAGTGTTGTAAGACATTTGAAATAACAATCTGAACCAGAATCAGTGGCAAAAAAATAGCACTTTCACCACACACAAAACCATAGGAAAATAATACCCAGTCTGATCATCTTGCTCTTACCTACACTGTACCTCCAGAAGTCGCTCAGACAGCTGTTGTCTCTGCCTCCTAGTATATAGACGTTTCCATCATGGCTGCAGCAGGCGTGCTTGTAGCGGTCACAAGGGGACGCGATGCTCTGGGGGAGCTGAGTCCACAAACTATTTTGACTCATAGCTGGCATCCTCTGCTCCTACAGGTCATTTCTCTAAAAGAAGAGTAGAAAAGTGTTAAGAAAGGTAGAACATACGATAAAATAAATAAATGAATAAATGAAAACACCCGTACCCCATTTTTCCTCTGTCATTTGTTTCTGTCTCTGTACAACAAAACAAGAACATCTGTAAAGCTTTCGTCGAACTAAAAAAACAACAGTATCTCTTAAGTTTATTTTGTTTTGATTTGAAATTTGATATCACACATCATGGTTTAAATAACTCAACCTGGACACATGGTTTACCTCCATTTCATCAGCATCACGCTGATATAATTATAAAGCGCTGAACTACAGCTCTGTCTCTGTGGTTCCTCCTCCAGAACAGTGTGAGGCTGAAATGTGCCAAACAAGTCTAAAGGGAAAACCCTGTTTCAGCCACCTATAAAGAAAAATGAAAAGTCCATGTCCCCTGTGATGTCTTGGCTCCAAACAGGAACAGAAAGCTTCCAGGAAAGAAGTGAAGCTAACAGCTGATCTGTTATCCTACAACCACGTTGCTATCTGATATCCTTTCGTGACTCCCTAACTGTAGCGTCAAACAATGACAACATGATAAGCCTTTGTGTACTAGCAGGACAGCGTTAGCTGCAGTAATTGCAGAGTACTTGCCTCCTGTTCTTTTCAGCTGGGACTCTGACTCACAGCCACATGACTGCTGCTATAGCTGGTGTCCTGGTGTCAGGGGGAAACACTGCCATAGAGAGGCTGTGAAACATGGCTCTGGGGAGCAACCCATAACATGTTCTTAGAGAAAAGTGTCATGGAATTATTATTTTTGTTGATAATTGATCACTGGGGTAACAACATTATGACTTATTTAGATGTACAATACTGATAAAAGTGACACATCCACTTCCTCTTTTCACTCTAACCTTGAATTAATGGTCAGTTTCGAATAAACTACTGTAATAAAAAAAAAAAAAAAAAAAAAAAACCTACTGTTGCTTTTTTAAATGAAATCTTTGAAGATGTTTATCATCATGTTTTTGCTCCAAAGGCCAAACTTCTTTGCAATCATTTTCACTATCAATGATATAACGATATATGATAAAATATCAATTTATCTGCTGAAAAAAAATGGACCAAAGTTCTAAGAAATATTGGTATTATTTTACATTTTACATATTATATTACATTTGAAAAGCTGGAACCACTTTTAAAGACACCTTACAGATATCGGATAAATCATTAATTATCAAGGCACTCGCTGTTTATTTTATTTCATTTTTTACCAATTAATCAACTAATTGTTGTCACTGTAAACTATTTAACTGATAACACAAAGTCCAGGCAGATTGCCTTTACCTTACAAATATAATGCAATGAAAACAGATTTATTAGTGTCAGCTGACTGTGATAGAAAAGGAAGTACTCACTGAGGGGACTGATAATTCACACTAGCCACCTGTTACAATATTCATGGACATAAAGCACATGTAAGGTAAAGTTCAATATTTTGTACTCTGTGTTTGGCAACAGCAAAGTAATTTTCCATGCTGAATTATCAATGACCTGGAAGGTACGTTCATTTTTTTCCCACAGTGACACACTAGTCACATGCTGGTAGTGCACCCTCTCTTCCTTCTGACAGTAATGTGGCCTCTCCACCGCATCTTATCAAGCTGTCACATGAGCAAACAGCACCGAGGTCATGACTTCGTATCACACCTTAGCTCTGGCTTGTCCAAACACCTGTTATTCACATAATGAGTGACCTTTAGTGTTAAATCAATACAAACTATAATACCTCACTAATACCATTGTAACACAGGAATGTGATTAATGAAACAAACAATATACCACAACCACCGTACAGCAGACTCAGTAACTTGATCTCAAAAGATACAAGCTCGTTCATGGCCCAGATTTAGACAATGTCAATGATGAACAGAGATTTAGCGTCACAGAAATCTGGTGCTGCCAAGTCTACCGACAGAATGATTTCAGTTCCCTATTATCATCAATGATGTGGAAAAACACAGAGAGATGGCTCTGAATCCACAGTGTGTTTTAAACAAAAATCTTCCAGGAAACAAAAGCGACATGTAGTCTGTTAGACCGGCAGTCTGAGCAGGTGTCGGGTGAAAATGTGTCACAACAAGACAGTGTCTCCCTGACTGTAATGAAGATGTAACCATTTCAAATGTACCACAAAACTATTAGAGATCTAAAGATCTATAGACAGTCTGTTTTACTATTTAGGATACTTATAAAGCTGTGACGGATAAAGTCCTTGAAGGAAAACTGCTTCAGTTGCACCTCACCTTTTATTAAACAATTTTATACATTACTGTTTCCAAAATACGGAAGACAAAGAATATTATATTGTTTTCAAACAAATACTAACTGAACACAATACTTTTAGACTGATGTTGTTAATCGTTATTATTACTATTTTATTCATGATTCATTTTACTGACGGTGTCATTTTAAAATAAAATTGTCTTTTTTTTTTTTTTTTTTTTTAATATTAGTCTATTTAACAAATAAAAAAAATGAATTACTCCTATTTATCCTAAACTCTATGGTACTGCTTTAACGCTTTTATTCCTTTAAAAAATATAAACTAAGTAATATTGATTATCAATAATATAATAACGCTGTTAAAATTTAATTGAATTTTAGTTAAATTAAATTGAACTTAAGTTAAATTCTGACTGACATTACTGTTATTATTGATCCAATAACCGCTTTATTGGCCAATATTCTTCATGTAAACATGAACTAGAACTTAAAGTATAAAATGTGTTTCAAACACATAATACATATTAACTTTTATTGGTCGTAATGACGTCAGTGTAGCACTGCTGTAAACTTCAGTAAGAAACAAATAAGTCAAAAATTAAAAAGGGACAAGCCTATATGAATGACCTACTGCATGAGAATGACAGTGACAACAGTTTGAGTAAACGTCGACACTTTAATCTAGAATCGTCCAGTTTATAACATCGTTTTATCTTAGGTCCGATAAACGCACGGGTCTATGTCCTTTAGCCTTGAAGTCTCTTGTTACTAATATAAGTTACTGATGTAGCTGAGTGATGCTAACTGGTACCGAGGTAACTACGTTTAGATGAGTCGTGACTTTCTCCTAAGCTACTTAACTTACCTCAACGATCACTATCACGAGCTGAATCGTTTGTTTACTAAACTACGGTAAAGTGACGTGATGTCAGTCAACGTAACGTTACTGTCACAGCTGCCGTTCTATGGCCGTTACTACAGGTCGCGTGCTTGTCAACAGCAGGAGCCACTCTGGAATGCGGCCCGTTAATCCACAGTCACAATCAGTTTCCAGAGATAACTCTCCGCGTCCGTTTTGTTTTTGCGGTGCAAACTTGATGAAAAAATAAAAAAAATAAGAGTAATTCACAACTTGATATCTTTCAGACAAAGATGTGTCGTTCGGATAAATGAACATAACTAAGGCGCAGAACGAATACGAGCAGTGTAACGGTGAAGTTGAAGAAGAGGAAATGAAGATGACAACTTTTTAAGAGCTTCTTCGACTTTGACGTTATTCGATGCAAATAAGAGAAATGCAGCGTATGTTTTAGCGTCAGGTTGTTTATATACTCTAATGCAGTGCGACACACTTCTCACGTAAGACACAAGAAGTGGTAATGAATTATTACTTACTTAGGAGGTTCTCCCGCTCCTCTTCGGCTCGAGGTTTTCTGTGTTTAAGGCGTAGGGCTAATGCTGCGTTCAGGAACACGCCGTGAAAACGGCCTCTCCTCGGTGGATCTGTTGGAAAAATAACCCGTTACGTGCTGAGGTGCGTTTTTTTTCCCCCGCACATTCTGTGACACTGAAAATCTGCTCACCGCAATATATTTTACAAGCAGTAATAATTGACGTTTAAATCAGATAGGTTATAAAATCTGCCTTTGTTGGAGTCTGATTTAAAAAAAAACAACAACAACAATAGGTTGTTTTACTTAGTATCACTGAAAGACTCTTTAAAACTGTTATTTATTCTAATGGCTTCTTCTAAACTAGGTCAAATGACGGATTCTTTAACACACAGATTTCGATTGTGAAAACCCCAAAAGAATGATTGTATACTGTGATTATATTTTCTGTGATTTTATTTAGTTTGAGCACATTTCTGTGATGTTATTGTAGCAATAGGCCTGTTTATCAGTGCCATTAGCACGAGCAACTTGAAATGGACTGAGATGTTCTTTTTTTTTTATTCTACTTTCACTGAAATAAATGTAAATTTATTCAAGTTGCCAGTTTATCACTGTCTAACCTAAGTAACCAGAAGTATCATATTTCCTTGCTCTTTTGGTAATAAAATGTTAACATGTCTGTGTGAAAATATAGTATACATCAATGTTTATTCTGTACTCCCTAAATGTTGGTTTAATATGTGCCAAGAAAACAATGAAATTGACTATGTTTACAATACAATACAATAAATAAGCAACTTATTAAAAGGTATAAAAGAAACAGAGAGCTTTCCTTTTCTTTCACAAGATATTTGTTTTGATCCATATATTTTCTCCATCTCTTCATCAGACTTTTTCCACCTGCAAAATATTACACAAATTCAGAAAAATCCCATCTCCAGAGGATGCTTAAAAGTTAATTGATGGATTTGTCACCTCATGACCAGACTACTGTCATTCTTTATTATCAACACGTCCCAGTAATTCTGTTAAAAACCTCCTGTTCATCCTAAATGCTGCAGCTTGTTCCTGGCTCCACAGAACAACTGTTAGCCATATGTTCTGTTCCTAATGTCCCCATCAGGCAGAACTGGAATCTCTGATATCAGTCCTCTCTGAAATCACGTGACAAAACTGATTTAATGTGATGTTTCTGAACTGGAAAACAGTGAGACCAAAAAGGTACTCTAACTATTTTTTGAAATTTGTTTTGTTTGATTTTATCTTATTTAAATTTGTATTTATAAACATTAAATTAAACTCTATGATCAAACAGTATCTAACAGCTGCAGTCAGTGTGTTAACAACTAACAGTGTCAACAGTGACATCTAGTGGTGGAATGTGTTATTTCAACAGTTAAAGCTGTTGTCGGCTCTGATATCAGTCCTCTCATTGATTTAATGTGATGTTTCTGAACTGGAAATGAGACCAAGGCTCTAACTATTTTTTCTTTGTTTTCTTTGATTTTTCTTATTTAAATTTGTATTTTAAACATTATTAATCTATGATCAAACAGTATCTGTTTTCCTCTAGAGATTATGCAATGCTCTTTCATTCATAAATTGAGGACAGATGAAGTCCCAGATCAAGTAATCCAATGACATTTAATACTCAGCTTTACATTTATTCCTGCATTTTAATGCATTACTTCCATTTCTCAATGTGTATGCAAACACACATCTGAGAAGTCACTGAAACCTGTCATGTAAAGATGATATCCATTAGCTTAATTTTTGCTCTTTAGTTTTATTTTTGTTCCACTTGATTATTGTGTGCTCAATTCAATTCAATTCAATTTTATTTATATAGCTCCAGATCATAAAACATTTATCTCAACACACTTTACATAGAAAAAACACAACATTTCCACAATGAGCAAGCACTTGGCAACAATGGAGAGGACAAACTCCCATTTAACAGAAAGAACCAGGCTCAGAGTGGACGGTCATCTGACTTGACCGGTTGGGGTGAAAATAAAGAAAAGAGAAAGAGAAGAGACACAGGAAAGGGAGGGGAGGAGGGCGGGGGAGAGGGGGAGAAAGAAAAGAGGGAGACCAGGAAGAGACAGTAGAGACTACATTTACAAGTAGTTGTTAAAACAAAATTATCATTACCATTACCATTACAATCATAATTATTATTATCAATATTATTATTATTGTGTCCTACATTTGTCCTAGACTGGGTTGGTCAGAAAAACTGTGTTTCCTCTACACAAATATAGTAATTCCTCTTAACAAATATAGTAATATAAAACAAACAATATAAATTCCTAATAATGGCTCCTACAATCATAAAGGAACATTTTTAGCCTAACCTTAAATGTAGAAAGGGTGTCTGCCTCCTGGACCCAAACTGGGAGCTGGTTCCAAAAGAGAGGTCTGATAACTAAAAACTCTACCTCCCATTCTGGTCTTAGAGACTCTAGGAACCACAAGTAAACCAGCAGTTTATGATCAAAGGGATCTGTCAGGATAATAAGGAACTATGAGCTCCTTTAGACATGATGGAGCATGATCATTAAGGGCTTTATAGGCAAGCAGGAGGATTTTTTACAGGAAGCCAGTGAAGAGTAGCCAGTACAGGAGAAATATGATCCCTGGTTCTATTTCCTGTCAGTACTTGTGACTTACTAATAGTAAAGAGTTACAGTGATCCAGTCTAGAGGTAACAACTACATCAATTAACTTTTCAGCATCCTTTTTAGATAGGATGTTTCTAATTTTTTGCAATATTATGTAAGTGGAAAAAAACTGTCCTAAAACTTGTCTAATATGACATACAAATTACATGTCCTGATCAAAAATTACTCCAAGGTTCCTCACAGTAGAACTGGAGGCCAAGGTAATGTCATCCAGATTTGTGATTGGATAATGATGTTCTGAGATGTTTTATGTCCTTTATGTCTTTAAGACAATCCTGAAGTTTGATGACCTGAGGCCTGTACTACGAAGTAAGTTCAACAGACCCAGGATCTCTTTCAGTTATCTGGCTTCACTAACCTTAACAATCTTAGTCTGGCTAAGCGGTCCCACGAAGCTGGTTATCAACTCGATTAGTAAACTCAGGTTTTTCACATAAAAGAAGCAGTGTTTGCAGCAGATGTCCAATCACACTGGCAATGTGGAGAGGAGAACACAGGAGAACACAGATATACAAGTGATGCGCTCTAATAAATAATCTTGCCTGTCTCTAAAAACCCTCGGTATGAGAGACACTCTCTCATACCACGCAACGAGCTCCACAGATCTTTAATAAAAGGATGAGCCATTTTCAAGAGAACTGATTGGTTGGAGGGTGGGGCTTTTATTGGCGCTGTTCTCTGATCTGGAACATAACCTGCTCCTGAGCAGGTTAGCCGTTCAGCATAAGTTACCATGGAGACGTACCCCGGTAAGAAGTAAACCACCTTCATAGGATGGAAAACCCAGAGTTAACCCTGAAGTTACCGCGATGAGAACAAATCCGGCTTTGTAGTATAGGCCTCTGGTTAGTTTCATCTGGTTTCATAGATAAATATAACTGGGTATCATCTGTATAACAATGGGAGTTTACATTGTGCTTCCTGATTATATTACCCATGGAAGCATGTATAAGATAAAAATGATTGGTCCTAACACAGAACCCTGTAGAACTCCATGACTAATTGCAGTATGTATGGAAGACTCATCGTTTACATGAACAAACTGGAACATATCTGATAGATACGACTTAAACCTAAACTTAAGTGCAGTGCCTCTAATCCCAACAACATGCTATAGACTTTGCAAAAGGATCTTGTGATTGATTGTATCAAATGCAGCACTAAGATCCAATAGGACAAGTATAGAGACTAGGGATGTCATGGTAACCCAATATCACAATTAATTGTGATATTAAGAGCTATGGTTAATTGATTGTAACGTTTCCTGAATACTGTCGGAAAAGAAAATATTATGCCGGCCGAAATTATAGTTAAGCTCAACTCAAACAGAATGAAAACAAAGTACACCACAGCCGGCTTGCTTTGCTTTGTTTTCAGTCCGTGCAAGTTGTGGAAGAGAGCCAAAAGCGGGAAAAATGGCAGAAGAGTAATTTCCACCGAACAAGTGCATTAAATCAGATGTATGGAATTATTTTGGCTACAAAAAAAATGGCCAAGGTGTCATTGTGGATGACGGCTTCCAGGCATGTAAAGCATACCATAAACAATTTGCAGTTAAAGGAGGAATTAAGTCCAATATGTTTCAACACCTGAGGGACAACCACCCGAATTCGTTTTCCAAAGTAAAGGTAAATACACAGTAACTGGATTAAATTATGTCAGTGTTTTCCTAAAAGAACATTGAATGATTGAATTGGTAGGAAATTAAATATTAATGTGTCATTTGCAACTGTGTATGAGTATGACACCGGTCCGTCTTCCAGTGCAGCGTGATTACACTGCATTCACCTCATGTTACGTTTTGTTGTTCGTATGCAAACAAAACATGAGGTCGATGGTCAGACAGTTTCAGTGTCTGTGGGAATATTGTCCTTTTTCTTGTATATATTTTTGTTATGTTGGCATCAAAAGATAGAAATAAAGGAAACTTTAAGACCTACAAGAAATGTTCGTGTGATTTTACATATTCATAGTGTTGTAAAATTAATTAACACATAATAATCAATGTAATCGTAATATTGTGATAAATTCTGACAATCATATCAAGGAAATCTATAATTGTGACATCCCTAACAGAAACAAGTCCATTGTCTGAGGCCATAAGAAGGTTGTAGGTCATTTTCACTAATGCTGTTTCTGTACTAGTTGAGTTGAGCAGCAGCAACTTTCTCAAGGATGTTGGACATAAAAGGGAGATTTGTTATGGGTCTATAATTAGCTAGCTCATCTGAGTTCAGAGTAGGCTTTTTAAGTAATGGTTTGATTACTGCAGCTTTAAAAGCCTTGGGTAAGTAGCCTTTTGCTAGAGATAAATTGATCAGACCCAAGGTGGAGTTATCAATTAAAGGTAGGACATCTTTTATCAGCCTGGTTGGAGCAGGGTCTAAGAGACAAGTTGTTGGTCTGGATGAAAAAACTGCTGTAGTCAATTAAGATTTGTAGGAGAAAAACTTTCCAGATAAAATTTAGCTGTTACTACTGATTCCAAGTCTACTGTACTGGGCAAAATATTAGTGCCTCTTGGGAACTATTGGGCTCTTAAATTAATTGGGGCACAATTTATTTTAAATATATTGATAACATCAACTAAGAGAATGAACTTTATGTCACAGTCCTCCCAACATATTGGACATTCTGGGGGCACTATGCAGTATGCAGTTTGTCAGTTTCTTATGTTTGTATGCCAATGTTAGGTCAAGCTTAGCTTGCCAACCACGTTGCTTCTTGTTACAAGTAAAGATGTTTATGGGCCAGCAGACGTTAGTTGTCAACATTAACCAGTTTCAGAAACAAAGAGTGGCACAGCTGGAGCAGCAGTGGCCAGTCTTGGTGGGTTTATCTGATGAGGTTGAGAATAGAGATGAGCAAAGACAAGGTGAGATCGTTGTTCTAGTATTTATGGGTGGGCTAAGGCAACAAAATGCTTCCCACCCCCTAAGGTATGTTGGATCATGCACTGCGCAAGGGAGGGAGAGAGAAAGAGAGAGAGAGCTGCTGACTGGTAGAATTGCTGCCTAAATGCGAGCTGTTTACCAAAAGTATTAAGTATAAAGTAAGTAAGCCTTTTGGTTCAGTAAGTGTGCTATTGCCTACTAACACAGCAAAGCTGAAACTCCATGCTGAGAGCAGAGTAGCAGCACGGTGTCAAGTCACTAGCCCTGCTATTGCTTATAATGTGTGCTATATTCTCAGACCCCTTAATAAATTATCTGTCTAGAAATATTTCTGCATACATCAACATGCTAATAGCCTACTAATATCACTGTAGGCTCAAGTGCACAATAGTAATATATTGATTGAGTAATGAAGCAATTTATTATTTTGTCTGGTAAAAAGCCCTAGCATTGCAGTGTTGTGCTTAAAAGCCATTGTCAATGATCAACAAATTCATGATGTTATCAAAGAAAATGAATAATCATGTTAAATAATTACGATCTCAATATAAATCAAAAATAACTAGGATTATGATTTTTGCCATAATTTTTTTTCCATACATACATAGATAGATACAGACTTATGTCAAAAACACAGAGGTAGGTGTGGGTGGTGAGAACATAGAAAAACAATAAGACATACCTCTCAATCTGGCTGAAAAATGGCTTAAAACATTTTTGCAAGGAGGTGTATCAAGCCAAGATCTTAGAGGAGCTTTTGGATGTAACTCTTCATTTGGCTTCAAGAAATCTTGCATTCAGAGGCAAAACCTCAAATTTGGATGATGTCCATAATGGCAATTTTCTTGGAACTCTTGAATTGTTGGCCCATTATGATCCCCTCCTACACGAGCACTTAGAAAAAGTAAGATGTAGTGAATCTCAGTGAGGGCTGTGAATGCAACCTCCCTTAGCTCCTCCCCCTCTGCCCAGGTGGAATATGTAAGGCCTCAAAATAGTTCCGTTCAGCCTCTCTTGTCCCTGGCGTGGTTAATAATTGAGGTGGTTCACCTGCTGCTCTGTTTGTTTTTTTTTTGTTTGTTTGTTTGTTTTTGTTAAGTTTGCCTAGTTTTTTGTCCATTTCCTTTCTTTTTGGACCAGCTTTTTCTTTTGTTTTGGCCTGATTTGCACTCTTTAGTTCATTCCGAGTGCTTTTACTTTATTTTGGCCATTTTCCGTGCTAATTTCCTTTCATTTCGATTTTCTGTGGTCCAGGTTTATTAAGTTAGTTTAGTTTAAGTACATTTATGTTTAAGTACATATTGTTTAATCATCAATTGGGTTGTTGGTTTTGTTATTTTTTGCTTTCTTTGTTTCAGGAAGTTTCTTTTTGTCCCCTCTTGATTTCCTGTGCAGCCTGTGTGTTGTCAGGTGGGAGGCTAGACACAGGGGTGAGGACCTCACTCTGTTTCATGCAAGTAGGCACTGGGGCACCTTTTAGTCCATGTGTTGTAGTAACTGATTATTATTTTTTTTTTTTTTTTTTTTTTTTTTTTGTAGTGTTGCACCCCTGGTTAGTAGGAAGGAGCACATACCTGGTAGCATGCCTTCCCTTGAGGCCCCAGCCCACTTATTTTAATATTCTGTTTTAGTATTATTATAGCCGACTTTTTAGATTATTTCTGTTTATAAAATATTTTCCTCTCATATTTACGTTGTGTTTGTAATTTCTTTTTCTTTTCTCAGCAGTTCCAGTCTTCTCTTTTTAGGTTCGATCCTGATCCATTTACCTTATTTCAATAAAAATACTTGTTTCCTTTACTCTACTGTCTCTGTCTCCTCAGTCTTGAACATGTGCCTTAATATATAACCTTAACCCCTTTATATCCTATTGGTTTATTTCGGTTTTTCATATCCTTTTGGTGTTTCACATCTATCATCGATGCATGTGAAACACCTCGTACTGCAGCAATGCAATACAAGGTGTTTCAGCTCACTTGCCCCCCATCTTGAATGTATCTTAGCCACCTGCAGTCTGACAAGTGAAGCCAAGTCCGAGGCAAATGGTTTGATTAGTTATTTCAAGACCTTAGGTGCCATTGTCCTCAGTGTGTGGGTAAAGATCTTGCAGTGCATTGAAAACCGAGATGTGATTCTTCAGGCAGGAGATATTTCTCTGGATGTTGAGGCTGCAAGCATCAAGGCACTACTAGAGGACATGCAGGCTCTTCGTAATAGATGGGACTCACTGCTTGCAGAAGCCTCCCTAGTAGCACAAGCAATGGACATCCCGGATTATTCTCGGAGTAAAGGGAAATGAAAGTGGAAAAGGAAACGTATGTCTGATGAGATGACACAAGACGATGCAACTACTAAAGACAGTGTTGGAAATGCATTCAGGAACAACATATATCTGCTGCAATGGATAGCATCATCACTGCCTTGAGTTAAAGATTCCTGACCACAGTAAACTTATGTGAAACATTTGCACTTATTCTGAAGCTGACCAATATGACTGAAGCGCAGATAAAAACAACACGCCAGGCGTTGGCAGAAATATATCACATGGATCTCTCAGAAGAATTTGAAAATGAAGTGCTACACTTCCGCACTTTATGTGATGCTACATTTCCAAAAAATCTGTCCTCTCTTGAGTTCCTTAATGCCATCTGGAAGATGCATTTTTGGAGAACTTTGTACTGCTTGGAGAATTTTCTGTACACTTCCTGTCACAGTTGCAGGAGGTGAACAGGCTTTCAGCAAATTGAAACTGATTAAAAACTACCTGAGATCAATATTGTGCCAGGATAGACTGAACAGGCTGGCCATTCTGTTGATTGAAAGACAATAAGCCAAACAATTGGACTTTACAGATCTTATCAGTGACTTTCCAAACAAAAAGACCTTTCAGTGGGCATTTACTGGGACGTAAATTACATCTTTACATCGCGTGTCAGCAAGGCTTTATTTGTTTTTTCTGCAAGCTGAAGAACAATTTGACAGATGACATTTTGTACTACTGCAGTGTGATGCCCCATGCTTGTCATACTCTGTCTGTTGGCTGTTGTAAGCTGTCTTCTCCTTCCTCTCTGCAGGTGCTGTGAGTGGCTCAACATACTTGGGCCCTGTGTGCTGAAGTTATTTAAGCCCCTGCAGCCAGTTGCTCTCTCTCTCTGCTTCCCTTCACAGGAACACCATGTGTTGGTTTGGTTATGCTGCTCTAAGTTCTCCTTTTGCTCATTTTACACATTCAACACCTGCATACACGACCTCCTCACTCATGCACACCTTACATCACTGATTTCACTAATTCCCCACACTCCCCCACATAATGTAGACATTTTCCTTGTTGGCTTAATTTGGTCCAATTTGGTTCAACTTGGTTTAATAAAATATTTCGTTGGACAGTTACATGGTGTTGTCTTCCTTTTTGTTGTGACCCTTTGAGTTGGGCCGTTACATGCAGGCTCTATTGAAAAATTATATTATATTATTTGATTTGACTCTCAGTGTACAGTTGGATTAAAACATTAGTGCACAAACCAGATGTAGCCTAATGTTTAGGTATTTGAGCACAAGTAGGTCAAATGCATCTATTCAGGTGGTGAGTGAAAGAACCAGTCATCAATATAATCTGACCTGATTGTATCTTAAAATCCTATTTGTGTTTGTTTATAAATAAATGCCCCATTTTTTTTTTGCTTGTGTGCTTTGTGGACAGTCATGGGTAGGGGCCCACTGACATTAAAGGCCCATTAATGCTCCTTTTACATACATAAGTAGGTACGTGCGTTCCTAGACCTTTCATACTCCCCTTACGTATTTCATGTTGTCATGGTTGTTAACCATACATCCACTAGAGGACAGAACCAAGTACAGAGTTCAGAGGTTCTGACGTAAGTTTCAGACAATAACAAACATGGCGACGGTGAATAAGATCACAGCATTCATCCTAAGAAAGCTATAAAAAAGAAACAGTGCAGAGATGGTTGTTGGTTTGTACGGCTGTTAAATATATGACGTCATGTGGATGGAGATTCTTCTTTTTTGTTCTTTTTGTTGGTCGCACTTGAGCTATACTGTGCAACACTGCCCCGATGTTTTTGTTTTCTGGTGGTATTACTCCGTTTGCCGTGTACGGATCAGTAAGCTTCCTGAAAACGGACCAAATTACACACGTAATGACAGACGAAAGGCCTCCGTCTGTCTCCGTATGCGTATCCTGCGTAGAGCAGGCCTGTACAAGGCCCAGAATTTGGTGCTGTGCCCCTGAAATGTATTATTGTTCATAAACAGTAAAATGAAGCTGTATAGTAATTTTCAAGGAAAATGATGGCTATTTAAAGAACAGCTGCTGTGAAATATGCACAGACACAATATGTAAAAACAGGATTGATTGCCTGAGTACTGATCAACAGTCAAGAGATCTAAGTATATCTGTGTACATCATATTACATTGATTTAAATTGTTACCAGTCTATCCTATCCTATCTATATCACACAAGTTATTTAATTCTATGATGCATTTTTGACTCAGGGTTCAAGTACACATGCAGATTACACATGTCCAATGTAAAAACAGACAAACAAACAAGAACATAGACAAATACAAACAAACACCAAACAATTGAAAAGAAAAAAAAAAAACACACACAACATTCTTATAAAAGACATTCACACCAGTACCTCCACACTGGTACTGAATTGCACTGTAGATGGGATTAGTCAGCAACGTTATAATGTAGTGCTCATACAACCTATCTATCATACAACCAGTTTTGCATTCATTTAGTTTTAGTACTGTTACTTACTGTTACTTGTCCACTGTCCACGAGCGACCCCTAGTGGAACGTTGTGGAAACACATCAGTGTTTGCGTCACAGGTACCAACTTCTAACTTTCACTTTTGATTCAGCTCAGTCCGCACGGGCGTCGACTACGTTCTAAATCCTCACTTATTAGTCTCCTTTTTCTTTTTCATTTTAGGACAGTTTAACAGGAGAGGTTATTTAGTAAGCAAATACAGAACAAGGCAAATCACATTTAACTAGCGGTATTTGTTTTAAATTTTTGACATTTTTCGAGCTTCGTTCCCCTCGGCCGCGTCATGGCTGATATGTTGAACCAGAGCACGAAAGTCGAGGTAAGAAGTGCTCAAGTGTTTAAACTGCTCGTTTTGACGTGAAATTAATTGTTTGGTAACAAGAACCTCTGTTGTTGTCAGGATGGAGATCTAGATGCTGACAGTCAGCTCACGGAGGCGAAGAAGGAACTGGAGCTGTGGAAGGTAAGAAGCTACAATAACAACCACCATGTCAACTCCAGGATGAACTCTGAACACACACGCGCACACACACATAACCAAGTTAATTCACATTTACTATTCACTAAAGACTAAAAATAAATGAGTACACTTATAGTTTACTAGGCTAAACGTGATGGATCTGTAAACTAACAAAAGTTTCTATAATTAAAGAGATTAGTCTTGTCGTTGTTGTTTGGTGGTGTTTTGACGCACTTTGGCCTCTTTGTTTCTCTTTTATAAACTTAAGTAATGAGCTATAAGTATAACTACTTTACACATATAGGCTTTATAAAGTATAACCTTCAGTATAGTAGCGGAATAAAATAAAATAAAATTAAATTAAATTTACTATTCTTAAACTTTTTGTATATTTAAAAGTTTACTATTTTAACTGATCTTTGGGCCAGATTAGTATCACACAGAATGAGAATAATACGCTTACACATATACCACTAGTACACTGATATTGGGATACTTATTACCTAAAGTATAGATAGGAATTCTACTTCAGCTGCATGTAACTTTATTTGATAAATTGTACAACAATAACATACACCTGTTAATTCAAAGAAAAGTAAAAGTGTTCTTAAAGCTACAGCTGAAAGGTCAACATAAGATATTTTTATTTCTTAGGTAAGATTAGAGTTCCGTGCCAACTGGCAATAATGATAACTTGTGCTTGTTGGAATGTAGTGAATGCAGAACCGGTCAGGCTGCAGAGACATTGTGATGCACCAGTTACTGTCTGATTCCAGCCACCAATGAAAACATGAGTGTTATATTCTGTTTTGTCAGTAGATCCCTCTACATCTCACACACTAGACTTCAAGCCACAACAAATCAGGGGTGCTTTGGTTGTATATTTAGGATCATTACTCTAGTACACAGTGTTGTGTTGTGCTTCCTGTTTTGTGAATTTTCAAAAAAAGAGATGGTTTCATCAATATGGATAGATTTCTCTCTGAACTCTTATTGTTTTGTCTCACAGTCCAAAGTAGAGAAAGCTGATGATATCAAATCCAGGCTCAGAATGGAACAACTGGATGAGGATGATGCCAAGCAGAAAGCCAAACAGGAAATGGAGGCGTGGGTCAAAAAACAAGACACGTATCGGGTGGAGTACAGTGAGCGCCTGACAGAGATACAGGTAGAGATACTTCTGTAACATCCACTATACAAGCTGCTGGGCAGAAATCTGACGAGATAACAGGGAACTGATTTTAAGATAATTTTTTGATTCTTTGTTTTAGAAAGAAATCTTGGAACGTGATCAATTCAAACAGGATTTGCAGGACAAACTTAAGAGATGCAAGGATGAACTGAAGGCTAAGAGGGCTGAGTGCACCAGCCTGAAGCAGAAATTCAAGGTGAATCTCCCCAGGACCACCTTTCAAACTTCTTCTTTTCTAACTAAAACAGGCTTATCAATGCAGCCACTTCAATGAATTAATTAGTGACAACATATTGTGACAATAATAACTTCATTGTGCTTTATTTCTCCACCTGCTCAGATCTGTGCTGAGATTCAAGACACAGAGGTGAATTTCAGTTCTCCGGTGGAGGGTGAGGAGGAGGGTTATGACAACAGTCAGCCAATCAAAGGAGTGTTTACCATCAGCCAGAAGTCCGCTGTGCGTCTGCGAGGAGGACAGGCACTCATCACCTTTGAAGAGGAGAAAGGTAAGGATGACTTCATCTGCCCTCTGCCTCTTTGCACTAAACTCTTAAAGATAACTCAAAAGATAAACCAGGTCTCCTGGTTTATCTTTAGTGGGTTTAGTGACTTGAAGGTTTTTATGTTGAATGTCCCTGCGCTTGAATGGCAGCAGTTACTGAGAAACACAACCAGCATTAAAATGACTAAATTACAGATAAACAATGGTTGAGAGATATTGGCATTGAGATAGACATTCAACACATAAAGGCACCCATATCAACCATTTCAAATCCAAAAATGATTTAGGCCTACTAATAGTATATACTTATTTACTTATATACTTATATATATATATATATATATATATACTATATGCACTGGCTAAGCTTTCAGTTCTCCCAAAAGAAGTACTCTACCTACTAATAGGCACTATACTTAACTTTCACATTACATTCAATTTTAAGGTCACAGTTTAAATTTAAACTCATTGTCTCATTGTCTGTACAGAAACTTCAATGTGGCCTCCTTTACCACTTTGTGGGTTTCATATCATGTAGCTATTCAGCCAGCAGGGGGTGCAGCTGGATTGAATACATATTAAAGGATAGAATCAGAATCACAAATACTTTATTGATCCAAGGGGGAAAATTGAATAAGAAACAGTAAGAACGTAGATGGATGCACCATATTGTGATAAGTTCACATACAGAATGTCTGTCATATTTTCTGTTCTTCAGTGGCATCAAAGATCCTGAAGGTTGCAAAGTGCTCTGTGTCCTGCGAGGGTGTGAATGTGGAAGTGAAACCTAAAAAGATCACCATGGAACCTGCTGTGAAGTTTGAGGTACATTCTGATCCTAGTGGTGTTTGTGGGTGGATAGTGTGTTTCCATCAGACTTACGGGATATCTGTGGTATAAGTTACCATACATGAGAGTTTCTACTTTATACAGTTCAGTGTAATTTAGAACCTAAGAGCCATTTGACAATCAGCAGTGAGTGACAGAACTCAACTGGAAGTGATATTATTGATGTCTGAAAATGTGTATTTTATTGTCAAATTAATTTATTTATCTATTATTTAGTGACTTCAGCTAAGATAGGATCCAGTCCTGTGATCCTCAACAACATGCATAAGAGCAAGCTTGAAGGACAGACTGTTTTACTTTAAAACATCAACATAAACAGATGTATACCACTTGATTGCCCAGATATGGCAGTTAAAGAGACGTCGTCTCCTGAAGTATTTTAAATGCTAACTCACCTGTCATTAATGCAGATCCACCTTGATGTCTCAAGAAAGCAGCTCAAGTTTTCCAACGTCCCCCCTGCACTGCCGGATGAGAGAATGAAGGACCGACTGGAGATGAGTTTCTCCAGGCCCAGCAGAGAAGGAGGAGAAGTGGAGGGGGTGGAGTACGATAGAAACACCGGGACAGGACGCATCACCTTCCTTCACCCTGATGGTACATTTCTTTGAGCCACATTTAATAAGACTGCACTGCAGTATAAATGTGCCTCAATCTATGTGTATTCAGCTCCTAATTTATATATAAAGCAACTTGTTTAACAGAGATCTTGGATTTATTCTTCAGGAGCATCTTTGAGGCAGTGAAAATAATCCTCAGGCTACTCATTCATTCTCTTCAGTAGTGTTCCTTTAATGGCTTGTTTGGTTTGTTTGGTTTCATCTTGAAAAGACAAGCCACTTCTTGAAACTTAATGAATGTCAGTAGTTGTACAGTACAGTGAACTGTAATAACTCCATGAGGATGTATATTAATATGTGTGTGTGTGTGTGTGTGTGTGTGTGTGTGTGTGTGTGTGTGTGTGTGTGTGTAGTTGCCGAAAACCTGATGCTGACAGTAAATTATCCAGTGGATCTGGATTCTCGAGTGAATGCACGACTTGCACCTGTTTACAAAAGTGATCTGCGCAGGTTTCAGGTAAGATCCTGAGACTCTTTAACTCTTTGCATTCCTCCCTGATCTTTGTTTTTCCCTGACAGTCCACAGAACTTAGGCAACTTAGCCTAACATCCAAGACTCATGAAAAACACACACACAGTTGCTGTACACACACTGCTGGAGTCAGTGCAATATTAGGCTCAAAACACACTAAATCCACAGCTGTAACACACATTTGAGGACTTGTACAGATTAAGATAGTGGAATTGTCTGAAATCACTATGATCTTGATCTCAAGAGATTTAGATCTAAATCTGGATCTGATCTAAATTAACTTAATTTAACTTAACTTAGGTTCTGAATGTTTACATCCCTGGTGCGCTGATTTACATACACACATGCACAGTACAATACATTTGAAAACATTTGAATACATTACAAACCCAGAAATATTGTGCACTTTTTCTTTATTCTTTATTACAATTAGCTGACTGCTGGAGTTAGGGACTACTATACAGTACAGTTTTATGTGTAGAATCATGAAAACATTTCAATCATTGTTTTTTTATGCTCAAATCTAAAGAGGGAACCTGAACTGGGTCATTAAATGTCTTAATAGTTGTTAAATTATTTTTGTCTGTTATTTTTTATCTGTTTTAAGCAACCTAATTAATTTAGATGCATTATCTGAGCAGTCAATGAAAGTTCAAAATACATTGAAACAAGTATTTTTCCTTGAATCAAAGACCAACACTGAACTTTACATGAATCATTTGTGATATTGGTCAGTTGTAAGCATAAATAACACTCACACTGATCAAATATTGCTTACACAGTTATGATGAGACTGATGTTTGTGATACCTTTCAGACCTTCTGTGGCCTTCCGAAGCGAACCATTCTTCTGGATGACATCAAGGACATCGCAGATGAGGAGGACATGCAGGACCATCTGGAGATCCACTTTCAGAAGCCCAGTAACTATGGTGGTGAGATCGAGAACATCAAGTACATCTCTGGAAAGAAAACTCTGCAAGCCTTTTTCTGTGAGGACGTAATGAAAGAAGAAGACTAGAAGGGTTTCATGAGCAAGAGCTAAACCAATCCAAGTAAAGACAGTTTACTCCTACATTATAATGTTATTAAAAGAAAGTCAGGGCTATCATGTTTTTGATTATGTTAAAAGAAAGCCACACAAATTTTGTCAATCTTAAACAAGTGTAAAGCACTTTTGAAAATCATTCTATTTAATCTGTTTTGTTTAATCTTCAGTTAAGTCAGAGGGTTTGATGTTTTCATATCACATACTGAAGGCTGGTCAGTGGCAAAAAAAAGGCATTGAAATATACACTGTCACAGCTCTGTAAAGGTCTAAATACGAAGAAAAAAGAAGCAGTGTCACATCCTGATGTATGTAGACGCCTTGTCATGTGTTACACATACTATATATGTCACATTGAATCAAATAATGATTAATATTATTGTACAAGAGATGTTCTTTTGGTCAAGAGTATTGCACATCTATCAGGTAATGTAATTGGCAGTTATCAGTTTATTTTCATCTTAGGGGTGATTTTACAGTGAAGGCTACTTCAGGCTACCTCCTAATCTGCATTACCCTGTCAAAACAGCACTGGGTCCTGTGTGCAGTTTTTAACATGGGGCTAATTTATGACAGGACTGCTTTCTCTCTTAATCCCTGGTGTAAGGTTGTGTTTGAATTTTCACTCTGTTTTTGTCCCCAACATTGTGCTTATTAAAAGATCCGTGCTAAGGAGTTGTGTGTTTTAATGTCTTACACTGCGGATACATTCAGTCAACAAGTCAAATCAAGTAAACATGAGGCAGTGAGCACCGATCAGCCACAACACAACAGCCAACAAAACCACATGTATCATATGGTCGAGGTCCCTCTCGTGCCACCAAAACTGGAGGTGTCCTGTGGTTTCTGGCACTAGAACATTGGCAACAGGGTTGTATGGGTTGTGGGGTGGGACCTCCATGGTACATCCCACGGTATGTTCCACAAATATTTAATAAAAATTGGAATCTGTTTAGTTTGGTCACATGAGATCTTTGTCACGTTCCTGGAACCATTTTTGTAGTTAGCTCTGTGACTGTGTGGCGTGTGTTTTCAGTCTGAAACAATGCTAAAGTAACTAACTGGTGCAACCCAAACCCACAGCAGAGGGTGCTGTGTTACTGCATCACATGGACTGTAAATGATTATTATACAGATAATCAGCAGAACTAACAAGTTCAGGTTTTCCCAGGTACTTTATTTCTCATATTCTTAACATGTTTTTGAGAAAGAAAAAGAAAATGGAAAAACCACAAATGGGTCAAAATTACAACACAGGAAGTTGAGGGTCTGACTTGGAAAACATGGCATCTTTATCTCACAACTTTTAATTGATGTGTTTCCAACATAGTTTTTTCTTTTCTTTTTTTCCCTTCCTTCTTGTTTTGTTGCTGTGATGATACCTAACTTCATTTTTTTTTTCTTGTGGAATGTCTTTCAAAACATACCTATACGATAACAAAGATGACTGACGTCATTGTCTACATCACAGAATAATTGTCACAGAATAATTCATAAGCTATATTCACCTCAGCATAACATGTCACCAGGAAACATACAGTACACTTAATATCTAGACATATAAAGGAAATTATCCCTTTATCATTCTACTTCACTTTACTGCTACGTCTAACTCCCAAACCTCATACTAGAATTCATCAACTTCATTCATCTGGATCCCAATAATGTATTGAAACTACAGCGTGAGGGTACTAGTTAAGTTTAGGATAATGACGCAAGTGAGCTCAAAGGAATAAGAAATCCACATTATGTCCATTGGTTTTAGCTGACAGGATCCCAGGCAAAGAGTAAACTCCACCACTGCTCCTTCTCAAATTTTCTTGAGCCAGCCTGTTATCATACCACAACAACATACAAAAGAATACAAAACAGGCTCAATAAAACAGTGTCACAAACATCCAAAGCATTTGTTTTTGCAAAGAAACAGAACATAAGATTGAAAACACAGTTTGCTGTTCATTCCTGTTCCAGCTTAAACGGTTCAAACACATCTAGGGATGATCTCCATAGCTAATGAGTACACTGAGGTTGCATCACAGTATGGGCAACATTTAGACACTTAATATAGCTGTAAATAAAAAGCTTAAACTAGGAGAATAAAGAATGCAGACTCTGTGACATGAATGCAAACGTTGAGTCCAGTTGACCCTGATTAAATCATAATGGCAAGAGGAAAAGTTCCGAAAGAGAAGCAGTCTTCATCCGCACCTTCACAGTTACCAGACCTCAACTCAACTGATCACCAACAGGGATGATATAACATGCACTGAAGTAGTGGCATGCTGACAGGAAATGCAAGCAGTCAACTTGTGGCTAGGTTGCTACCAGCCATTATATCTATTTCTGTTGTTTTCATGGGTGTAACTATGTCCAGGTGACAAAAGATGAAGCTACTTTAGTGAAGAGCATCATTTTTGGGCCATTGGCACATTAAGGGTAATCCTGGGATCTTTGATGGGTGACTAGGTATAGAAAAAAGTCTGCTTGTCAGGCTGTCTTTCACTCATCTTCCACTATTTGAAGAACAGTATAGATATTAACATAACATTGCAATGTGTTTGCAGCTTTGGCTATTTGTCAGTAAAATAATGCTACAACTTCTCGAGTTCTTGTATCTTCTGTGGAGCAGAACATAACATCTATAAATTCTAGATCTTTTTCTTCTATACTGCACATATGTGTACCATAAGCACAAAGGAATATTGTTAACACTTTTTCAGCCTGGAAGGACAGGGAATACTCATGACAAGTGCAGGATTTAAGAGAGAGTTTATCATACTACTGCCATCAAAAGTTATGTTTTAGTATGTTGAATTTGGTTGGTCAACATTTTTCCCATTGGAGTTTTAGCCAGCTTCAGCAAACACTGACATGGTGGTTTCAGGAGGTAGATGGTAAACTCTGTTTGCTTATCAGTAAAGTCTGCATGCCACTGAAATGGAAGACTGGAATGCAACTGTACATCCTGTACAAGTCTTGTAGTATTGGATTTTCAGAGGCTGTAGGTGTAGTTGCTGATGGGGGTGCATTGGGAGTTTCAGTATTCTGTCTCCAAGTGTCTTTGTCAAAGCACCAAATAAGTTCCCGCTTCATGTTGAAATTACATCCAGCTCACAAAAACTTGAGAGCACATATTGACAAATTGTTCCAACACTGTCCACAGCAAAGTGTATATAGTGTGTTTACATTACAGTGCAACTCTTAGTTTTGTTCCGCTGATAGTGAGTTGATACTACAGTGGGCATGTCTGTTCTGCTGTGAGACATCCTCTTGGTCACTCTGAAGGACTTCTTCATGTTCTTGTTGCGTTTGCTGACACAAGCCAGTGTGGCCACATGGAAAATGTCTCTGACACTGTTCTCAGACTGCATTGAGGAACACTCCAGGTAGGGGATTCTCAGCTGTTTGGCTGTGTTGGAGCCCTGAAAAAGGAAACATTAACAGGGTTAAGAATATGTCACACTAATGCTGTTCATTCCCAGTATTAAGGTCTATATCAATATCTGTGTTTGATCCTTCCAACTTCACTTTAATTCCATTTTTTGACTTCATGAATTTATACCTCCACAGACATTACAAGTAATTCTGGGCCATAACACTACCACTCTGTTGGAACTGCCAACCAACATAACAAATGACAACCCATGAATTTAACAATGTACACAGACAGAGTTGAAACTGAAACTTAACTTCTGACTGGTAATTACATGATTTATTAGGTACAGTTTCAACACAGTCTCCTGAGGCTACAAGTGGCACAGAGAGGTATTCACCCACCTGATCATATGATACTGGAGTGTGTCTGTTGAGGGACCTGGTAAAAAGATCTGTTCGCAGGTCTGACTTACAGCCCACCAGCAGCATCTTGGTGTTGGGACAGAACTCTTCAATCTCCCCTCTCCACTGCACAGAGGGAACAAAAAGCAGCACATGATACAACACTTTTTTTTTTTTTAAACCAGTTTTCACCAGTTTGTAGTAAGTGTACAAAACCACACTCTGACCTTCGACGCACATGTTTAGGTTATGTTAGAAATTGCATTTCATATAATCTTAAGTGCTTTGAGTGGACACAAAGATAGGAAAAGTGCTATGTAAATGCAGAAAATTTGGTTTGGGGTTGTATTATTCAAGCATGGAAAAGACAGAGTGAGATTGGAATATGTAGAAGAGAGTGTAAAAAGGAAAGCAAAATAAATGTGGTGTATGTGAGCTTGAGTAAGAAAAGACCCCATGCTGGATGAGAAAGCGGGACCACATTAAGAGAAAGGTCCAACTACAACAGTGAGAATTGGCCCCAAGTTCACCTTCTTCAGGACGTTGTCTAATGTCTCTGGTCTGCTGATGTCGAAGCAGATGAGGACTGCATCAGCATCAGGGAAGGAGAGAGGACGTACGTTGTCATAATAGGGAGAACCTTCAATTAAAGAAACATTTTGAGGTCAGTTGGCTTTTCCTTATTCATTTGCACAGCAACATATACATGCAGGAGTCATAGTGCTGCTTACTCAAATGCATGGCTACAATTACACCAGTGTTCATTTCACTAAAGAATCTAAACATTACATCCCCCGGCATTTTTCCACAGGACCACAGTGTATGGTTTTATTTCTGATATCATCCCCACCCCATGACCTGAATACATCAACTAACATGGTGGATGGATGCCTCAGGTTACTGAAGCTGTTAAGAAAATTGATTAATTTTGGGCAGTATAGGGTTACATAGCTGAGACCCCTAAATACTGGCTCAAAGTGACTTGTTTGGCATGTTTGGATTCACAGATGGAATTCAGATGCCCCACTGTGACCCAGCTCAGATAATTCAATGCAAGAGGCCTCACTGATCTCTTTAATGTATTCTTCCATTTCACCTAAACACAAATTAAAATAAGTGAAGTGAGAATTCTCTGGACATTAGTTCCCTTAAGGCCCCTTCTCCTCGGAGTTCTTGAACCTTCCTGATTTTTCCATGAACAGATGTAAACACTGATGGAAGATTTTCACATCTGGTAGGGCAGGTTTCTTATGTTAAACAAACAGTGTAGGGGCCCTTATTTTCATAGCCTTTACCACGGTGCCTTGAAAGTGTCTCTGCCATCCTTCAGGAGCTGTGGTGTGAAGGCTTTTCGATGGGAACCTTTGTAAGAAAGAAGATGCTGAATCTAAAGATGAATGAATGTGCAAACAAAACAGGGATTTTACACTGATACATCAGGCCCCCTGCCCATGTTTATAGTTTCTGGTTCACGTTCTTCCTAAAGTTTGAAGGTTCCCCAATGAGTTTTACCTCTCATATGGGCTGCACAAATTATTTTTAAGGGTCCTGGGGTGTATGTTGAAAAGACTGCAGACTGCACTCAACTGTCTGTTACTTGTCTTCAGTCTTACTATAGAACTTCGGGTTTGATAGAATTTTATCAAACCTAATCCAGTGCTGAATCAATTTACAGTGTCTGACAGACTTCAGGATGGCAAGTCCTACAATATAGCTACGTAACAGAATGTGGATTAAGGAGCCTGTCATTGATGGAGTTGCTTGTTGATGTGTCCTATGTGGGCATAGAGTAGGACTCATTGTCCATTGAGGATAACTGGTTAACAATCATCCTCTATCCTCCCACCACCTACACAAGGTTGAAGGAACATCCGAGGATGTTTCTGGTCTACAGTTGAGATGCTGCCTCCCCAACAAATCAAATGGCTCATTCCACAAGGTTGATCATGGTTTGCAAGCACCAATCTGCAAAAATCTGTGTCAGTTCTTTGTGCTCCCTCTCATCATCATCTTTGATGAGGCTGCAGTTGTGAGAGGACTTTTGCAGGTATCAGTGAGATGAACTGTACATGAAGTCTAGAGTGTAGAAGGAGAAAAGCAACAGGGCCAAAACCGTACCCTGCAGGGCCTCTACACTGCAGACATGCAGTCCTATGTTCTCACATACTGCAGTTCTTTGGGGTGAGGTAGTCTTATTTCCACGATATAAGATCATGCTCCACCCTCATGTGCTCCAGCTTGTCCTTCAGTGCTGTGTCAGCTCTCAGCCTTTTCCAAGCAAGAGAGCTTTATGTAAAAGCAAGATGACAGCATCCACACCAAAAGGCAGATAACGACATCTGAAACAGATAATGATCTAGCTCTGATGTGTTGAATTATTTGGCCTTGTCAGAGGTAGGCACATTACTGAATGCCATTCTAATCCCCATTGCTTGGCTGTGCATCAGTCAGCACATAGTCACAACTTTAAGGTCTCTAGGTTATGAATGAACAAATGTAATCACAGAATATCCAGGCTGAACTGAATAAATTGAATCTCTTTTTATCTAAACTCGCAAAATAAGTTTCTTTTTCCCTGGAGTTTCGTCACTGCTGATATGACATCTTTTGATAAGCTTTGATAGGCAGTGTAGCACTGAAATTCTTGAATTCCACAGTCAAGAAGTCATAACTCTGCAGCAGATGGACGGATGCAGTGTTCACCTCATAAACCTGAAGATCTGATCAAACCAGTTTCAGACTAAAGTAACAATGAATCCAAGATGGAAGTGAAGTCAGTCATTACATCCTACCATTACTCAACATTTAGCTTTAAGGTGTGATCATTGCTGATATGTACACTCGTCATTTGTTTCAAAATTAATTAACTACATCTTCAGTGTCTGTGAATCTTTGAAACTTACTTTACTTTACATGACATTGTCTTTTAGACTTGTTGGTGTTGCACTGTGCAGGTAAAACAGAGCTCTGACCAAAATTCTCTTTACTTTACTCTGCTTTATTTTCCAGGAGCAAGCTACAGGGAGGGTTTCATTGCTTTACTCAACCTCCCCCAATCTCTTTTAAAATTAAGGAGGGGGTAACACAATGTTTGGGAGTGTCTCAGCTGAACTCCCCCAACTGAGGGGTGGGTGGGCTGCCCGTTGTGAACCAGGGGTGTAAGCTGTAATTTATCCAACACTAGTGAGCTCCACATAAAGACTGTGACGCCATCTGTCTGGAATGTAGGCGAAATGTTGGATAGACACTGAGAGTCAGATTTCACTGGAGCCAACATATGAAATGTTCCCACCAGCATATTTCTCTAACACACACTCACACCTATGCAGGAGCAGGGAACCAGTGCTGTCTTTAAAATAAAAAATACAGTTCCATGAAAAACATATTAACAATTCTTAACATCTACTCAGTCCTATCATGTGTTGTTTTCTAAAGCTTTTAAATGTGTTAACACTCAGTCTACAGCCTGAATTCCTGAGAGGGTGGGCTGAAATAAATGCCGTATGAGTCCTTGTGTGTCAATTTACATTGTGTCCCTTATTGTACATCAGTGTATGTGAGTGCTGGAGCAGCCTCAGGGGGTTATTATGCTCTTTGTGCTCTTCCTCACCATACACTCGACTTGGCACATTGACAGGAAAAGAAAACACTTTGTCAGGTAGCTGTAGTTTACACGCCAAGAACAAACAGGGTTTCATCATCTGAGATATTAAAGCACAAAGACATCTCAACATACTTCTATCTGTGATCTAGACAGTCCTCTTAGAGTTCAATAAACGTTTTTCCAGTACATCCCAACATTTATTACAAACTACATAAATGGGACACTGCCAGAGATCTGACCTGCCAGATCTGACCAATGGAATTATACTGTAGCTGATTTCCAGTGTTTGAGATTGTGTCATGTACTTGGCTACTGGTAAGTGGACTGTAAAATAGTCATATCATAAATCCTTTTTTATTAAATACTTGACAGTTCCAGAGTCAGAGAACAGTGTTGGTATTACAAGAAGTGATGCTGTAGGCAGTGACTGCTAAAGAAAGCTTTCATTAGAAATCAAACTGCATAACAGGCAGGATGTGATTCCAGTCTGAGGAGTCATGAGTGTTAGGAAGCAATTCACAAGATTACACAGCTCCAACTGATTGATAAGACAACGTGTTAGTCATTCTGACCAAAAGAAATGACTCGTTGGTCAGTGAATGACCTCATCTCTACAGCCGTCCATTACACTGAACAGTGCCTTTGGAAGATTTGTTACATTTATTTCCAGTTCAAAAAGCTAATTATAAGCAAAATATCATGTGTTAAGAATCTTAAGGAACTCATTTATGATGGCACGTGTTGATATTATTCAGGCCTGCTTTACAAAGTTATTAAAATGATTAACTTGAATAAAATTATCTCATTCTATGCATACAACTATAATTTATTAATTTAAAGACAGAGCTACAGCACATCATCAAGATTTTTGCCAGGTTATTGTCATATTAAAGAGCACAAAATAAAATCATAGTTGAAGTTAGTGATGTGATGTGTCCTTTAGTTGTGTGAGCCAAACCAAAACAAAAGAAAACATGAAAATAAAAATGGTAAGACAAAATTAAGGTAGTTAAACGACTTAGTTATGAATTTCCAGTTGTCCAAGTTACAATTAAAGGATAGAAATATCAAAGTTTTATTTTCTTGTCTCATCATTTCAGGATTAGATAAATAAATGTAATATTTCCTTTTAAGGTAGTGTCATCATTTCATCTTTCGATGAGGATGAGCTGCCACTTCACACGCATACACGTGTGTGTGTGTGTGTGTGTTCTCACCTGAGGTGTCCCAAAGTCGCAGCTCTACTCTCTGCATGTCCAGGTCGAAGCTGGCCGTGTAGTTTTCAAACACCGTAGGAACATAACACTGGTGGAATATACACACACTCAGAACAAAAACCAGAACCGGGAAAGGGACCGTGTCATCTGAAAGTACTCTAGGACATGATCAGGACTTGTCTTACCTCAGGGAAACAATCTTTAGCGAACACGTTCAACAGTGCGCTTTTCCCGCATTGACTGTCGCCTACCACCACTATTTTACATTGGACCTTTGCGTCCGGATCCATCCTGACTGCTGCAAAGGCTCCAAAAACTGAAAGACTAAGAGTTTTTTTTTCTAGTTTCAGGATCGGTCCGGCTTCTCCTCTGTGCAGGAAAAAGTACACTTTCAGCTTCAGGTCCTCTGATCTAACAGAAAGCACTGCTCAGATAGTGTCAGTTCCTCTGTGGACGTCTGCTCCGGGTTATTCTCGGTATTCAACACTGACTCTGACTCCTATTACAGAGGAGGGCGGGGCCCCACCGTGGGAATCCCGTCAGGAATTAGCCTATGACGGGAATTCGGGGACTTGGCAGGGAAAGGGACTTCTGAGGCCCCAAGTAGAAGTTAAAACTCCTCCTCATACAAAGGGAATGGATGGATTAGTATGAAGTTATTGATTCTTATTTCTCCCAAAACCATGTGGATTGAAGGAAAGTTGATGCAATGGAAAGAAATCAGATTGGACACAGTCAGACCTGCACAGACAGCTGTACTACAGCTGCTGTACGGGAGGGGTGGACCGCATTCTTCTAATACATTCTGTCATGATGGCGGTGAAGAGAGAGCTAGGAAAGAAGTGGACAGAAAACTGTCCACAGAAATGTTTCCTGATTTTGTGTTCCTTTACTCTGGTTGAAGAAATTCAAATTTTATTTTTATAAAATGTATATTGTGTGTGATTCAGTGTATTTTAAATACATAACATAACATACACATTGTTTTATATTTGTATTATTGTTGTTCCCTCCGTGAATTAATGTGGTATTCACATAATATTGTGCCATAAAGTTGTGTGAACCCAGATACTACTCAGCTGGTAGTGTTTTTCTTTTCTTATTTTCTGGCTAACCAACTTTTTAAAATTGTATTTTCCACAGCAAGCATTGGTTTGGAAAGTGACAAGATTACAAAATTGAAACTGTAAGGACCCCCCACACCCGCCCACACCCCCTTCTACCCCCCACCCCACTTATTTCGCAACTAATGCTCATAGACATAAAACAGGATATACTTGTTTAGACTCACACAGCAGAAAATGCTAAGTAAAAGAAGAAGTAACAATTATACAAATCTACAGAAGCAGATTTAGATCATTCGAAGTTAGCTCAAATGTTTAGAAAAACATAGCTACATTGAACAGAAATAATTGCCAAAAAATATAGTAACCTTCACTTCCTAGATGTAAATGAAACAACCCCCTGGATCAACAAAGTATTTCTGATTCAGATTCTTTTTAAGATGTTTTAATTCCCATAATACCACCAGGCTGATCTGCACCACACAACTACTTTTAAATTTAGAGTCAATGAAAACCAGATTCGAAGAGTATAACTAGATACAGCTTCTTATATTTTGAATTCTCAATATGTAACTTGTTGATGTATTTTGTTAGATCCACACACTGACTACATGCACCAGCAACCCAGCCTAACAACTAATCACTTGACATCTACAGAGGTCCCATAAACACCGTTTGTTTGGTGTTCATCAAGAAAACTTTCATGAAAGAAGGTGGACATAGTACAAGGTAAAGCTTTGAGATTATCATGATTTTCAGGTTGAGATGAGTGAAATTCTGCTACATCTCATATACTACTCGTCAACTCTTCAGGAGACATTTTGAAGATTGGCATCTGACAACAAAAACATTTCTCCCATGATCCAAACACAGAGAGCAGTGTTTTACATGGAGCAGTGAGAGAATAAGTAGAGATATGACAATTATGCTGCCAGCAGCACCAACCTTCATGTTTCCCTCAGTGTTAGTAGGTTTCTATATTACGGATAGATAAACATTATATCAACATTTATCCCAGCATGTAGAGATAGATTGAGAGATACTGATAAAGGGACGATTTTTGTTCTTTTAAAATATCTGCCTCACAAGGTTCTGTTGAAGAAGATCATTTGTCTTAATATACTTTTGACATAATGGTCAGTCAAAACAATTTATTCCAGCAGACAACAGACTCAGTCCCATGGCCACTGTTTAAAAAAGATCTCAACAGGAAACTACAATCAGGTAGGCATACAGATTTCATCTAAACAGGTAAATGATACAACAATTTGTACTTCACCACAACCAATATATCAAATATACAAAACTCCAAATTAGTTCTGATACGTTTAAAAGTCTATCCTCACAGTCTACCCTCTGACCCACTAGGTCATTTATAGTAACAGTACTTAAAAAGTTACACATTCCCTCTCCCCAAAACAAGTTTGAAACTATAAATATATGACCCACATAACCTTTGACATTCTTAGGTCACACTTTGCAGTTCCTGCCTGTTGAGTCACCAGAGAGTGAAAGTGAAATGACCACATGCTTAAAGATGTATGTCTTTCACAACACATCCATATTGTAGACAGTAAGAAGTAGGCTGGGAAGCCAATGTAGCTGTATCTAAGGCAACTGGACTGTAGTAATTTCTTGAAGACATTTCAACTCTTATCCAACCCTAAGTGTCTCCAACGACCAACGTCAAAACTGCCTGTACTCAGCAACAGCTGTTAATACTAATCTGTAAACACTAGCTCTTGGTGGTGTCCACTCAGAGAGGATAATCTCCATCACAACTAAAGAAGATTCTTGGATCTTAAAGAAATTACAACAGTCCATTTGCCTTAGATTCAACTACGCTGGATATGATGACCTGGATGAATGAGAATCTCCACAGATGTAGGCAGAATTACTTCAGTCATTTTGCTGAAATAACCCTTTTTGATTCAGTTGAGGCTTGTTACACAATCTTTCCTGTCATTTAAGGTGGAAAAGTCATTGCTGAATTGTTTGGCAAAACTGAAAGGGACAATCTGTCCGTCAAATGTACCTGATAGCTGGAGAGAAAGCACTCAGTGGACACATGGTCTGATGTCTTTCCAGCAGGACTAAAGAACACTGACAAGGCACTTATGGTATCCAAAGGCCAAGCTAGAGTGCTGAGAAAAGAGCAGTGAGAGGGGCCTGAAGGGACGACCCATTCATCTACCTCCCACTATCCCCTCTTACTTCAACGCTTCACCGCTCTGTGTTGTGCCTGTTTGTTGCTGCCCACCCCCCCTTCGTGTTATATTACCATGATGTGCCATTTAAGAGTTTGTATCGGCTGACTGACTTAAAGAACATAGTCCTAATGGAATTCAGAGACTCTAAAAAGACTCACAAACAAAAGGAACCAAGAAATCTGGGTCAATAAGCAAAACAGAACATCTCACACTGAGACACTGAAGCAAAAGATCAGTTTATAAACCAATCCACTCAGTTCATTAGTTTTTCCAACTTCTTTCATTGTGTTTCCACAAAAACACTACATTGACAATGTCAGTAAATGAATGTATTGTATGTGTTGTTATTATTTCCACCAGACAGTAAGAGTGGGTGTGGTGAACTATCAAACTGCTTAGTTGGTCCAATGGAATTCTGTGGTTTTCAGTGTTGTCGCTGTGGGTAGAGAGCATGGCCAAGCATGTTCGACTTCAAACTGTAACCAGATGCTCCACCACCACAGAAATACATGAAAAGTTACCAGGGTCCTCCCTATTGTAAAGGAAGTGAGAGAGGGGCCATTTACTCTGTCTCTATAGATATGTGCCAGTGTAACTGGTTTCCTGTGTCTGTTCAGAAAGACATTCAAAAGTTCACTTTGTCCATGACTTTGTCCATGACTGACAGCACATATAATACCAAAATGTGAAGTTAAATACAAACCCTGTTTTTTCTAAATTCTCCCCCAACCAAGAAGAATGTTGAAGAAGAATGCCAGTTCATTTACAAGACAAACATTTGATGAATTCAATTATAACAGAAGAAGAATAAAACTCTACTCATGCAGTCGGTTCTGTATCAGCACACACCCACCTCCATGTTTCGTCGTCAGCACTTTGCAGTCACTGCAGTAGTTCACATGCTGCACATCATTTATTTTGGTTTCATGTGATGAAAAATGATTCTGCCAAAATTCTTAACACGTCTTTTCATGTTCTTTGCCAAAGTTTAATCTTGCAGTTTTGTGGGCAATGGTGTTGTTCTTGAACTCTGTCTGTTGGAGCTGACACATGAAAACTGACTTCTTTGGAGAGCTTCTTTCTCTCTCTCTCCCCCTCTCTCTCTAAAGCCCACAACCTGATTACTAATATGTTTTTTTTCTTCATCCAGCCAAAGTTTGGGTAAATTGGGAAATCTACATATGCCACATGTCCAGATGTAGACATTTTTTTTTTCTACACTTTTTTAAAATTTTGTTTGTTTTGTTATATATACATATACATATACATATACATACACACACACACACACACACACACACACACACACACACACACACACGTGTATATATATATATATATATATATATATATATATATATATATATTGTAGCAGTTACAATCGCAACTACAAAATATTACAAAGATGTCTACATGTGGACATCAGGACGTCTACGTCTACATACTGGACGTCATGTGGTGACAATAAAATTCGGAGCGCGGCCTCCGACCAGAGGGGGCGCTGAGCTGTTTGTCACTATCACAGTGTAAGAGACGAAAGTCGAGCCCGCAACAGCGCATGCGCGACATCAAGGTGAGTGGTTATAAACGGTGTGTAAACTGCTAGCGTGCTAACGTTAGCTGCGAGTGAGTACCTGTTGGACTAAAATTGGCAGTGGAAGAGCTACTGTTGTACTAACGTTAGTTGTGAATGAGTTTGGTGTTTACAAACACTTCGCTGTAGGACGAGTAAAAGGGTCACAGTCTGTGTGAACCACCTGACATTAGGTAGGTTCCGGCTCCTGGTAGCCCGCAGTCAGAGCTGAATTTACTTGTTTAAAGGGCGACCGTGTGTGTTTGTGTTTACATTTCTTTTTTTGTCTGTCTGTCTTTCCAACAACTTCAGACTTTCACTGTTAAAAACAGCTTCTGACTGTCTCGTCTTCTGCTTTTACAGGAACATACCTGGACCCTGCACACACACAGAGACACAACAACATGGCCAGTGTAAGTGAAGTGTGTAATACACAGAAATGATATAATAAAACTATGTGTTTATGATGAGTTAAAACTGGAGTGTATAAAGATGGATGCTAGTGAAACAGAGCCAACTGTCCACTTAGAGTCATCTTTATTAGGAACAGCTGTACTGTCTGGTACAGTCCAGTCCAACAGTGTCTGTGTAATGTTCAGTGTCTGTTGTTGCATCACTGCTTCACTCAGCGAGCACTTCATTATTTATTACCTGGAAAGTAGCTTTCACCGTCCTCTAACACCTATTAAGGTATGTCAGCTTGGATGTTTTTTGGCAGCCCAACAGGATCTGAACAACTATATTATTATTTCTGTCTCCTTGGTTTAACCAGGATTTACCACATTACCTCACACTCTTTAACTTAGATTTTGCTGTATGATAACTTTGGGATAATCCGAGGTAATGGAAGCTCTGTATTTCCAGCCTCATAAGTCATTGAGCAAAAGTTGATTAATGAACGTGACAATGAGTTCAGTTAACTTGTTAAGTGATGTTTTTAGGGGGTTGGTTTAAGCTAAAATTGCCCATGTGACAACACCGATATGCCCGCTGTTTGTTATGCCTTTTCTTGTTTACACCAAATTAAACAAAAACCTTTTACAACATGACATGTGCATAATGTTTGTAAAGATCAGGTGGAGCTGGAATTAAGTTGCAACAATACTAATTGATATGATCACTGACTGAACATCTTGTTTCACACTGTAGTCCAGTAAGTTGGTGACGATCCTGGACAACCATTTTAATAATTAACTGAATCGTGCTCATGCCTGTAATCACACTTAGACATTTATAATTGTGGTTTTTTTTTGAGTCAAAATGTATTCTCAGTAGTCAGAATATTAATTACTGAATTTAGAATTAGTACTAGAAGAAAAATAAAAAAAACAAATTCCTTTTGAAATGTTTTATCAGATATCAAATATTTGACACTACGCAACGTCACAGAGGCCATAGAGGCTGCCATTGATGATTTGGTGCGTGTTGTGTTTGTGTTCAGATGCTGTGCCATAGAGCCAGGCTGGTCACTTACCTCCCAGGACTCAATGTGTTGGTACGCCGTGTGGCTCAAACCAGAGCCTTCTCTGCTGCTGGATCGTCAGGTTCTGATGAGCCCCACATAGCCATCACTCCATCTGACATGGGTATGTTATGTTATACATGTTTATGCCTCTGCACTGGCAACAACTGCAACTGGAGGCATTATACAGATCCTGTCAGGGAAATTATTTCGGCAGCATAACACAAAAAAAAACAAAGGACAAAGGGGAGTGTGCAGGGAAATACACTGACAACACACACACACACACACTCACACTCATACTCATACATATCTGCACATATACCTTAAAATCATATGGTCATTTAGTTTGTCCATCTGTCATATTTATTGCTCTATGCAGCATTTGCATAAACATTCACACAGACTTGAGGATGAACAAGTCACAAATAAGTTGTCAACAGTCAAGGTCACATCATGTCCACATGTCCAGTGCAGGCACACAACGAACACAGGGGCTCAAAATGTGTATTAAAAGGATAAATAGTGTTGTGGCCTCCTTCAGTGATGGGTTTTCCTCCAGAAGTCTGAAAAAAAAAAAAAAAAAAAAAACGCCTTTCCTGACTTTCCTCCTTGATGAAGGACTGCGGACCGTGTGGCCTGATGAGAGCATGGGCCCATTTGGACCGCAGGACCAGCGCTTCCAGCTGCCTGGTAATGTGGGTTTTGACTGCCACCTAGAGGGACTAACACAACAGAAGGTGAACATGGCACACAAGATGCTCCCTGACGTGTTGTCGTCCCCGTCCAGTAGCGAGAGGCACGAGTTCATACTGGTCCAGTGCATCGGAGATTTCTTCGTAAGTGGAACGAATGTACCATGAGTTAACACTGACAACAGGAAAATTTCTTCTTATTAAGGAGGATGTCATACACAGTCCCAAAAAATAGTTAGTTAATAAGTATACCTACATAGTTTTACCATTGTTGTGAAAGTGCTGAAGGTATCCACAGCAACAGTGATTCATGCAGAGTTAGAAATCACATGTAACTAGTGAAACTCATTTAATCACAGATTCAACCGCAAAATAAGGAAGAAACATTTGCAGTGGCCTCCTGTGTAATGTTTAGCACAATAGGCCTGACGTAAAGTCTAACGTCAGAAATAAGAAATATAGAGAATTACAGGAAGCGCTTCATATCAGTACAATAGTCTGTTCACTTCAAAATTACAGCTCTGCTCTGACGTCTCTTACATCCTTTGTAAGGCTGACATTATGTTGATGAGCACAGCTTAGCAGACAGATACAACTGGCGTGACTACTCCCTCAGATGTGCTTGTTAAATTTGTCTGTGGCAGAAAAGAGATTTTGGTTTAAAATGAGAACAGACATGACTCAAAAGAGAAACATTATAAGAAACATCACTTAAGCAGCCTTTCGTAATTGTGCAGGTGCAAGCAGCTAAGTGTTTTCTTTTCTCCTGAGAATATTATAATAATGCAATTCTAAATCGATACACAGCTCGATGGTTAGACTACATTCTGTTATTCTATGTCCTACATACTATGTCCTGTTGTGACAATTTGCATTCAACAGGAATTATGTAGAAGTCACAACAAGGAGAATAGAAGTGATCTCAGTTCTACATTTACAGGAAAACGGTACAATACAGAAACATTCATATTGCGTGACACAAACGTTAATACACACTGTCCAGTCAACTGTAATGATACCTAATACTAATAAATTCCATCTGGCTCTAAGTATATTGCCAACAAGAAGGGAAACAACACGTTTAATAGGTGATGGTACCTTTCTGAAAGTTTTCTATGTTTGTGTCTGTGCCCTTTAGGAGAAGGATGATGAGGTCTCGTCTCAGAGTGTCAGTAAAGCTGAACAGTACTTTGACAACGCCATTGTAGAGTGTGCTGTACAGTCCTGTCCTGAGCTGCTAAAGAAAGGTACAGCACTGACACTGCATTCCTCAAACCATCATCTGTAACATCCAGCTCTCTTTTTATTTCGATTCATTAGTAATTGGTAGTAGTGGTTACCAGTTGCACGTGAACCTGTGTAGCTCTTTTCGCTCCAGCCTGACTTAAAGTAACTAAACAAAAAAAAAAAAAACATCATTTTTGTCTGATTTGTGTCTTCTAATAATGTGACGAACAGATTTCCAGTCCATGTTTCCTGAGGCTCCAACTTCTGGTATGATGGTGGTCACAGTGACCCAAAAGACTCAGAACGATATGACGGCGTGGAGCGCTGAGGTGGAACAGGAGCGAGAACAAATGCTTAGCAAGGTAAGATGCACTGGGTTTTCCTGGATTAGGTAGATGTAAAAGACAAAAAACAGGAATTTCTTTAAGTTTCTGTGTGTGGGCGAGTTATGTTTTGTGTGCGGTAATCAACTGTGTATAATAGGAGTATGGTATGAGTGCACAGGAGTTTAATTAAACATTTCATAGAAACATAGTTCGTAAAACTGTATTGATGAGAGCAGGTCACTTTGGTAAAGTCCCAGGGAGAGACCAGCACTGCCCCAGCTTTATGTATGGAAACATTTTTGTGCTTTTTGTCACCACTATTGACATTTAGCTGTACAGCAGAGCCTTCCAGTAAATATAAATGTTACCTTAACTTAACAATAAATGATCGTGTAGAACCATAAAAATAACAAGCTACTAAGAGTCCTGTTGTAAGGATTTATACTTGTATGTTGTGATCAAACAGAAGTAGTATTTTTTTCGGCATTTGCTCATGTGTACTGAGGATAATCCTTGGATCCTTGACTGGTAACTACCTATAGCCAAAGAATACTTGTCGTGCTGTTCTTGATTTACCGTTCTCAGATCAGTTATATCACATGCATATGCACATACATGTGTACAGATATGTGAGGACACGGTAAGCATTATTAGGTAGCAGTACACTACACTCGCTCATGACAGGATGTGGTGTGTTTGTAGTGGGAAAGACTCAGAGAGGGTGAGGTGGGTCTGTGAACATGTCAGTGCAATATGGTTTTCCTTTAGGCTGTTCGAATCTTCTGTAGGATCAGTGAATTATATGGTCACTTAACTGTACATGTATCAGGCGGTTGTTCCTCTGTTGTGCAGTTTGTTGATGGAGCCAAGGAGATTTGCTATGCTCTGCAGAAAGAAGGATTCTGGGCTGACTTCATTGACCCCTCCTCAGGCCTGGCGGTAAGATATCATCTTAACTTGGTGTTTTGAAAGTGAAACACCCATATTCACACCTAGCTTACACTTGATAGCATTGTTGCTGCATTGCTGGATACGGAAGTGATTAGATAACTATTTGGTTAATGTGTTTTCTTCTCCAGTTCTTTGGTTCATACACTAACAACACACTGTTTGAGACTGACGACCGGTACCGTCACCTTGGCTTCCAAATCGAAGATCTGGGCTGCTGCAGGGTGATCCGACACTCTCTGTGGGGGACGCATGCTTTTGTTGGGACAATATTTACCGATGCACCACCAAGCAGCCTTATCATGAAGAAGCTGCAGGGCAGCTGAATGTGAGTCCAGGAGCACAGGCTGCCATTAAAACTGTGAAAAGTGTCTGGACTGTTTGGTGATAAGTTTTAAATAAGTTCTGTAAGAACATTATTAACTGACTTCTCAGTGTTTTTACCGGCTCAGCATGTATGTACAGATATTAGCTGATACTGATTTATATTTATAGATTCAGATCTTACAGGCTGAAACGCTGCTTCAATCACAATAAAATATTTCTTGACTAAACTGCAAGTGGTCTGCTTTGAACTAAGGATTTGTAAACCTTTGCTCTTGCAACTGAATTCAATGTAGATAATTGTAGTTAACGGCCTAGAACTCATGAGTGCCTCTTCCCAGTACGCACCCAGATGAGCATCCTTGAATATTGGCTATATTAGCAGCCAGTGTAAGGATGTATTACTGGCCAGTTTACCTGTGTCCATCAGTCCACACATTTTTAACACAATATATAAACCGAAGATGACCAGATTATTGATGAAAAGTATACACACACTAGCTGCTCACGAGTGCAGATCTTACATTTGACATACTATTGGTAGGAAACAACCGTGTCTATAGGTTACCATGGATCTGATACCGCAGTTATGGTTTTGCTTCAATGTAAGGGAAACAGTTGCCTCATTCCCCTTCAGAAAAAAAGTCCATATTCTCTTTTTGAATCCTACCCTTCGTTATACCACTTGGAGGAAGTGGTGTAATGGTATAATGAAGGAATTGAAAGAATTTAAACCCTTTCAACTCTGATTGGACCTTGCTATAAGAAAGAAGTAAATAAAAAGAATCATGGGTTCTGCCACTGTTGTTGACTTTTGACCCATTTGCATGTAGGAATAAATATGAAGTTATGTGTGACAAGCAGATAGTACATTTGTGGTAGAGGAAACTTCCCTTTCTTTAGTCACCCTACCATGTTTTCTACCACCCAATCCCTGTTTTCATACTTCCTGAATAATGACAGAGGTGAACACTGAAATGTGTCATTCCATTCTTCACCCAGTCAAATCCATCAGATGATAGGTACTAACAAAGTAATCCCAGTTAACAATGCAAACGCCTGATCAGATGCCTTATCTTGGTTTAGGGAAATCGGTCCAAACTTTAGACTAAATGACCCAGAGACTTTCTGTCAGGATTTATTATCTCTGTATCTGTGGAGTAAATCGCTCCCACTGATCTTCCAGGGATGTGATATGGCTGATAAATACCTAAAACCTCATCCCATCACATGTCTTAATTTTTTTGATTCTACAGCACAGAACAGACTCACTGACACCTAGTTCTCAATTTCACACATCTGCTTTTTTAGACAGTAGAGTGACGATTCGTCTGGAGGTGAGAGCCAACTAAGGGTTGTTGACATTTAAGACTTCTAGTAGACAATCCCTTAACGCTGACCAAAAGGACTTCACCGAGCTTTGCCATTTTCTATGTTCATTTACTCCACTTACAGTTTTATCATCAGTGGACCTTCAGTGTCGACATTGTCCAGTACTGATCCCAAATCCCTGTCATAGGTCTTTGAAAAAACACAGCATTTCTTTTTAATTCAGTTGACTTTTTTATCTTGATGATCATGTTTGTGTTAGAGTTGATGTCAGATCTCATGTATTTGTAGTCTGGTGCAATTATCAGTAAATAAATTCTACAACCACTCAACTATCAAGTCACATTCGCGTGGATCAGAAGTCAGTGTTCGTCTCATGAGCGAGTAGGTCAACAATAAAACAGGGTTCTGCATTATCAGTAGAGTGTTTATTCTTCAGTTAATGGCTAACATTTTGCATATTGGATTAGTTGAACTCGGCCAAAGCCATTATAGAAACATAGCAAATTAGAAATATAAAACTGAAGATCTGAAATATAAAATTAAAGAGCTGAGATAAATATTAAAGATCCAGTGTTAACACCTTGTATAAATGATACAGTATGTACAGCAGAGAATGTATTCAGGTGTGTACATAGAACATGTTATATTATTTAAAGGCTTTATACAGTGTCCTGTTATGTCACAGAAGTTTATTGTAAAAGAAAACAAAAAAAAAAAAAACAAAAAACATATTGCGATGTAATGTAAGACTGTATAGGAGGAGGGGTCAAGAGTGTAAGGGGAGTGAGAGGGAAGAGCAAACAAGTAAAAAGGAACTATCTTTTTCCACTCTGCTCTTAGTGCTATTAGGGACCACTTCTGTTTTCTCAACTGCATTCAAATTTCTAAGTTAAATTGTCTCTAACACATTTGGAGCTATGAAGCAAATCATTTCATCAATCCTGCCTGGTAAGATATTAACCTGTTAAATTTGAACTATTCTTATTTTGCACACATCCACAAGGACAGGACACTGTTAGTGTGTTTAGGTTTGATGGAAATTCACAAGGGAGAAAGCTTCTGTCACCCTGATCTGAATATTAACTTGTGGATGTTTTCTTATGTCTTTGCTGCCTTTTTGTTAACTTTTGTGGACAAAATTCACTTAATTTTAAATTTTAATAAAACTACATTTTAATCCTCCACCCATGCAAATGGATTTCACAACAAAGTGTATATCTACTAGATGGTTCTAATGGTTTAAATGCTTCTTTTTCACAACTAAAGCATGTTTGTCATGGCAGACTGCACCAGGTTATTTTTTTTTCCATCTTACTAGCAACATGTCTCGCTTTGATAGATTTTTACTCACTTTAATAGATACTTCCTCTTACCACGTTTACCACATATGAATGCGTGACGCACACTTATACGTGTAAACATGGTAATAGGAAGTGTCTCTATCAAAGCAAGTTGAATAAAAAGCTGAATTTCGTCATGGTATTATTTTGTGATCAACTTAATTGCACAACAACACAACAAAAACAAACCACTGTAAATCAGTGTCAGTGGTCAACTTGTTGTGTGCATGGTGTGCTGTGTGCTCAATGATAAATGGGAATCTCTAACTATTTCTATACAGAATGTGAGCGTAAACTGCTCCATATCTAGGAAGCGGCTTGAGCGCAACACACGGAGTGCACATGTAAAATGGCAGAATGCTAATGGAGAATGCTAATTAAGCATAAAAAGAGCATCAAGATGAAAACAACACAGACAGTAGATACGTATTGTCTTAATTCAAGAAAGTAAAAGTTTTAAGTGCTGTTTGTGAATTAACAATACCACAGTTTACATGCCTTTTTAATCAGAGTGATATTTATTTTGAGAGCCTGATAACCAGTGCTCTTACACTGAATTATTTACTTGTCTAACACAAGTATTCATATGTATGTACATATTTCTGGATCTGTGTTTGCAAAATACGTATTACTCTTTGTTTCCTGTGCTAAAAACCAACCATGTAAACCACAGCAGCCATTTGAAGAATATAAATATGCTGATAGTGATGAGAATCAGTGTGATTTGCTTTGCTGGGATTTAACTTCTTCCTCTTTCAGTGTGTTTCAGTATGTGAAAGCAACCTGCAACCCAGTTATTTGGAATATTGTTATTTTCCAGGCCTGAGTACATGTGTATGTGTAGCAGTACAGTGGAAGTGATTAGTCACAAATTGTGAATTAATTAGCTTCACTGACTTCACTTGTGAGGTCAATGTCAGATGTGAGTTCTGAACTCTTTAGAAATAACATTGGAGAAAGGAAATAACTTATGGGTTAGTAAAACAAAATGGATGTTCTGCCATAACTGAATTCTGTATCATATGTATTCTTCATAATACATATGCACACCGGACAGTTTTGTTTTCGCCACCATTTGTATGTCTGTGGCTCTTCTAAACTCAGGGCTGTACATCTGTGTGGTTATTTATTATTTAAATTATTAATAGTAATAGATTAAAATAAAATGAAAATAAGATCAAAGAATTTAATCATGATGACAAATGATTGAGAATGAAATGGCAGAAATTTTAGGATTATTTAGTGTATTTGGTGAATGTATTAGGAAAATTAGATTATTATTACATATCATCCTTAAAAACCTTAATAGACTTGCAATTAGTTTATATTTGAGGGTATGTCTCCGTTCTTTAGGACAACCAGACCTTCATCATCCATCTGCTTTTAGAGCTAAAGCAAAATACGAACAAATATAAGGAAAATCATATTGATGAATTTTTGTTTTTCTGTGAATGGTATATGCCCTGAAACCCTGAACACTGTGCATGAACACTAGGATTGTAAATGATTTGTTTTATTTATTTGTTGTTTTATTTTTATGTATACCAGTAGGGGGCTTAGGAAGGTATAAAGTATGACATTAGCATGTGAAACGTGCCTGTATGTTCACCTCATCTGGGCCAGTGAAGTGATTAAAAACAAATGCTTTCCTACACCCTCTGAAGTGAGAGTGCGAGTGGAATAACTCAAATGCTGAACAATGTCAAACTCATTGGATGTTGTTAGAAACCTACCAACTATCACGTTAGCTAACATTGGACTGCTACAGACGACTAGCTTACTGACCCTTTCAGAACAGCACCGCTGGCTTTGGTGTAATTCCTGTTCAGGACCACATCCTTAATGCCGCTCACCTACCACAAGAATGAGTGATAACTGATGCCAGATGTCCAGCAAGATTCACAGAACAGTTGAACCAGGCAACGTGATGAGAAACCTATGAGCTACTGAAACAAGAATTAGACAAAGACACCATTCACAAAAGACACATCATTTCTCCATTTTTAGTTTTAGTATGCAGCTAGCAACTCAAGTAAATTATCAATTCCAATATTACTTAGTGTTTGTAATTCTTTACAACACACTTTGTGGTGTACTCTTTATCTTTATCCTGGTACTACAGAGAGTTAATGTGAAGAGATGTTGTTAGAACATTTGTAACTTTCAAGATAAGAGCCCTGGTTTAGTATGATTTCTGGTTTCACTGAATCTTTTTTTTTTTTTCTTTCCTTACAGTTTTCTGCTTGTTTCTTTTATTCCCATTACCATCTGAAAACATCATGATCAATGGAACAAGAGGATATCCATTGCTCTGGCCATGCCAGTGGACCGAAGGACAGTTCCTGCCTAATGAAAGCTATATATACTGGCAGAGCAAAAACAATGCTGGACTTCTTGCACATTTTTACTCCAAAGGAAAAGAAGTGTTAGAAAGACAAACTATGTCATTTAGAAACAGGACTAAAATCTTCCCTGATCAGTTACCTTCTGGAAACCTCTCACTCATGTTTCAGCCATTGAAGCACATAGATGATAACATCTCTCTTGAGGTTATTTTTTCGCCCAAAGGGCCAAAAGGACCTCTCGAGAGGCTCTGTCAGGTAACTCTGTATGTAGCAGGTGAGTACTTTCCTGTTTAAGAAAAACAAATCAGTGGAATCAATCTGAAATAAAAAACTGACTGAGCTTCTTTACATCACATAAAAGAAATAATTCACAGTACACTAATCTTGACACATTTTCAGCTCCTTTCCAGCAACCTCAAATAGAAATAGACCAAAAAGAAATGACAGCAACCTGTAACACAACGGGAGGTTACCCTAAACCTCATGTCATTTGGAAAACCACGGACCATGTGGGAATTGAACGTACACTAGAACCACATGAGTTCTCCACTGCTGTGACCCGAGATGAAGACAACAGCACCTACAGCATCAGCAGCACAGCCAAAATCGCAGGATCACACAAAGTGACCTGCAAATTTAACAACCCAACTTCCAATCAGACTCTGACTGCAGACAAGACAATTTTTCATACGGACCATTCTGTAGGTACGTCACTGTTTGCTTTTCCTTTCCTTTGTGACCACTTGCTTTTTTGCGTCATCCAGTTTCAGTCAGGAAGTACAGCACAAACTACAACACTCCCACTGTATTTACAGACTAAAAGCTCAACAGACACACAGGGCAGTAAGGTGTTACAATTACCCTACTACATGACTGAAGTTTTTTATTTTGAGAACTGTGGTTGTTGAAAAGGTTTAAATGCAACATTCTGTTTCTTCCTATGTGAATTTATATATTCCTGTATATTATATGGACAGGCTGGTGGCCTGTCCATATAATGTAAATGTCCATATAATAAAAATGTTATATTCTATTTCATATTTTATACGAAAAAGTTTAGATTTTATATCTTATGTAAAAAAATCAGTAACAGTTTTGCATTTGTCTTTTATTTCTTTTATTTTTATTTGCAGCACTTGCAGTGTTTGCAGTCGTTGCAGTGATTGCTATCGTGATTATAGTGCATATTGTCCTGTACTTTAAATGTAAGTATATCTTTCACTTTCCCTCAAATTTTTCATCCACATGCTGTGTGGTGTCTTATAATTTTGGACAAAGCTGTGTTCACAATTGACCAATTACATTCAAACTCATGTTCAGTAGTAATTGGCACACACCTGCCAAAAGGTGTTAAGTGTAAAAAAAAATAAATCTTGACCTTTTAGTATAAAAATGATGGGCTGAGGTAAACATTCAAATCAACAAAAGACAAGCTTCAACTGTAGAGGAATAAAGATGGAAAAAGAAAATGTGAGGGGTGATCTGAAGAGGGAAATGTGCATGAGTGAGTCAAGCTACGTCATTCTTGTTTTTCAGTTTTTTATTATCCTTCAATCCGATGTCATGGGTCAAATTAAAGGTGGGAAAAAGTTCTGAAATCTTGATTTATTTTTTGATATATCACTAAAACCTGGAATTTGAACTGAGACATGTTTAATTTTCATATCCACTCTACATATACTGCTGTTTTTTCATACCGTCATGACTAAAATGTTTCTCTTCCAGGTAGATCACAGTGGCTGACACATCCATCTAACCCAGCAGTCAATGGAGAATCAGTTGTGGAAAATGGTGCTTATTGTCAAGGAACAATATTACTTGAAATAAGGTCCACAGAGAGGAGTGATGCTGCAGTGACTGACCTATTATACCCAATTCAAGAGCATGAATAGACTGGACAAATTAAAAATAATAAGTAGTCAATAAGTGGATCATCAGTGTGCCAGTCTGAGGAACCCAACAACAACTACAAATTCCTGGGGCACCTGGATGGTTGAGTGGCTAAGGTGCACCTTGGGGGTGTATATGCCGTGCAGATGTTTGCCGGTTAAAATCCTGACTGAGTCGACCTTTCCTGTACATCCTTCTTTCAGCCTCCTCCCTGTTTCTGTCTATATATCTATATCTATCTAGCTGTACATACAAAATTACAAAGATGACAAGACCACTATGTTCAGGTTTTTAAAAAAGTATGTCCATAATATTTACTGAATATAATATTTTACTGACCAATCTGTCACAGTAACACAGAAGATGTTAATGTTCTACTTAAGTGACTGGGAACTCAACCATGTGATGCTGCTGACACCTGCTGGTGAAATAAAGAACATACTGGACTGGATACCACAACTTTACTATTGTGTAACATTTAGAAAGAGTCTCGAATAATTATTAAACAATAATGAATAAAAGAATATACAGGTATTTTTTTTTTTTGATTACTTTTGATTCAGGATTACTGTACTACGATCACTGAGGTCGCCACGTCAAAACCTCTTAGAAGTGCCCAAAACGCGCTACAAAACTAGAGGCGACTGTGCAGTTGGTCGCCCCTCGGTTGTGGAACGTTCTACCAGTGTCTTTATGTCTGTCTCACTCTGCTGACTCTTAAAAAACAGCTAAAGACACTTTTATTTAGACAAGCTTTTAGTTGACTGGATGCCTTGGTTAAATTGTTTCCTTGGTACATTTTTTTTATATTATTTTTTTTATTATTATTTTTTTTATTTTATGTTCTAAACTGTCATGTTACGTTGTGTTACTTATATTGTCTTTTTCATTGTAAAGCACTTTGTGATCTTATCTGTGAAAAGTGCTATAGAAATAAAGTTTACTTACTTTCTTACTACATGTTAACAGTTACCTACTTACATTACATGGTGCACGATTATGTGTTCCACCAATTAAACCAAATAACGACAGTTCTATAACATTTACTGTGTCCTTGTACACTGACAATTAAAACACAATTTTAAATGAGAACAGTATTTGGATAGAGTTTGTACAGTACAGAAAAAATGTTTAATTTCTAATTTCTTAATTTCTAATTTCTATCTTTGAGTCATAAAACATCTGATCAAATCGCTGAGGTCTCTCAATCGCTGATCACTACTGCCATCTTGTGGGTAAAGTGGCACAATTACTGCACACAGTATTAACCAGTCAATTTTATTATAGTCATAGTGTGGTGGCTTTCACATATTTAGTGAAGTTCCAATAACCAGTCTATTTGAGTAAACAAATGCAAATAACTGATCCTAACACAGTACTATTGGCAGACCATTCTTTCATGAGATGAAAATTTTGTTTGGGCAAGTTAATACTAAACAATATTTCAGTTTCCTTAAACTATTTTCGTATTTCCATTAACATCACATGTCAATGCAAAAGGCAGAAATATCTATTAAACTTGACAAGAAAGTTGTTTTCAAAGGTTTTTTGAGTCCAGTCTGGCTTAACTGGGAGTAAGAATATGCCTTGCTGTAATAGATAGCCTTTGTCAGGCTGCTGAGGTAGGTAAGGGTGTTTATGCTCTGAGACAAATTGCACACTGCTGTTGCATCCTGTTATGTTTTGGATCCCAGAGCAGATTCAGAGCAGAACAACAGGTTTGGATCAAAAGGAAGATGCATTATTGGTGGCTAAGATGATGGGTTGACTGTCTCAGCAAAGGGCATCAGAGAGGGAGATGGCAGCAGACCTGATGATCAGAGCAGATGAATGGTACGGCCAGTTGAAGGTGGACTACAGCACTAGAACAGGAGGTATTAGAGCACAGGAAGTGGAGCTGGTTAGAAACAACACAAAGAAATTATGCAGGACTGACCCACATATAATATTTATAGCAACATTAATACTAAAAAGAGAGAATATAAATCACTTAACGGCTTCAATACCAAACAAACTGCAAAAACACTCTAATTTTGTTCCCTGGTGAAATAGGTGACAGGAGGAAACAATGGAGAACATGTTGACCACACTTAATTTGCCCTAGTAAAATGTTGCAGTAAACCATACAATACATTTAGTTTGACATCAGCTGGCAGATTTTTTTATGACCAGGAGGTGTTCTTTGCAAGATTTCATGAGAACACACCTATCATCACCTGCAACAACATTTATAATGTTTAAAAAGCTTGCAATGTGAAGCGTAAGTGTCATTACATCATCATTGCTCATCTAGAATGTACAAGACTTCAGAAAATCTGCTTCAAAAATCAATGTCAGCGAGCATTGATTCATACCACTGCACCATCAATCTTTGGCGGGCAGAACTTGGTGGGCATATGTGTATCTCATGGCTGTTGTGTTAGTTTTGCAGATAAGCCAACAAAGTGGAACTACAAACTCTCCAACTCTCTAGCAGCCTCTCTTGCTACTTGCTATGCACACCTACACATTGATATCCCCAAAAGGAGCTGCGGTACTTTAAAATAATATATTGTCACAAACATCTCAAACCTATTGCAGGTCTTGCACAGAGATGATACATCAAGATGTAATTTGCTCATATACTGGCTACAACTATGTTTTAATATTTAATAAGAACTGTTTTGGTCTGTTGAGGGTTAGGGTATTTCCTAACAAATAAGTGCATTTTCTACAAATGTAGCATGCACAACTGTGCATGTGTTTGTTGCATGTAATGATATTACTGATCTAAGAACAGTGAAAGTTGAATTTAGGGCAGTTTAAAAAGAATACTTTGGTTATAGCTAATCACCTGTCAAATATTCCAGGATTATTATCAATGAGCCTGTACATAAAAGCTACTCTGCCCTTCCCTTGACTTGCCCCAGCCATGTCAATATGAAACAACAACCACAAAAATAATGTACAACTGTAGATGACAAGCACAGTGCTGATGCTTTGGCAGTTAATATTTTGAAAAGTGGTCTTCATTCATGAGAATGGTGAGTTTCATCCTCCCTACAGTCCTTCACTTCTTTCTGTTCCTGTCCAGTTGAACTTCTTTCTATTGATGTGTCTATATTGTATGTCTATATTTTCATCAAGGCCATAAACCCTGAAGGCTTTGATGAAATTGGAGCTGCTGTCAGAGGTGGTTCTTACAATTTTCTCATGCATATGAGAAAAATTCTGAGTAAGCTGCCGAGCAACTCTCAAGACTGTCAATCTATTCAGTGAACAATGGCTGCAGTTGCTTATATTTGCCTTCTTGAGAACTGGCTGGTGGAATGACCCTCTTGAAACTGCTCTGTTTATTACTATCAAGGCCTGAGCACCAGCTGGTGTGAGGACTCTTTTGAAACTGCTCTCTTCATTATAATTTTCTATAACCAAAATGAATCACATTTGTGAAGGTGCTTAAAACCCCCAAAACTTTGCACACATGTGTCACATGTGGTGAAGCAAAATTAACAACAGTTCTCTGGGGCTACTTGAAACATTTCAACAAAGTAATCTTTGTGATACAACTGACTTTCATGTACTGAATTCTGTAGGCGACTTGCAATTTCATGCTGCAAAGCTACTGAGTTTTTGTTGAACAGGTGGTATAGTAAGAGTCCTGCCCTGAAGACATCAATATACCACTAGTCTGCTACAGTCATAGAAACATCGACTGCCAGTAGGGAATTACATGTTTTCTACTTTGATGTACTCCTCCAAGCGGGTTGTACAAAACTTTGGTTAGAAAAGTCTAAAGTCCTGTTGTTTCTTTGTTGTGAGTTTGTTTGAGATGCATTGAACAACATCTCCCAAGTAGCACAGAGAATTTGGATGTTTTACTGAGGAACAGGAAGTTGTAGCTAAAGTATACATGGTCCATTCTGCCAAAAGCTTCATGGATAAGCTGACCATTCCTGTCATACTTCAGGGTAGAAAAATTCTGAGAAAATTATTTCTGAATATTTTCTTTTGTACCTGGTAGTAATGCTTGAGATAAATAGCTGCAGTGTACAGGAACCATCCTGGGAGAAATGGCAATAATTTGGATACAACCTACCTATTTTCAATCAGTGATGCACTGTTGTTTGTTTAAGTTCAGGTTTAGGTTTATTCTAATTTCCATATAAATGCTCAACATACATACAGTGACTGATCTTTATTCCTTGTGGATATAAACACACCACCATGGGTCCCAAAAAACAGAATTAGCTGTCATTTCATGCGTGAGTTAACTTGTCCAGAATGTTACTGTAGCCATGGAGCCAAAGCTAAATCATTATTCGTTATTTGTGTCTAACTGGATGCTGGCCCATCAATCGATCAGTCTACAGAACAATGTTCAGTGCAGACAAGTTTATGAAAGTTTTTCTTTTTTAACAGATATACCCTCAAGTACCCTCATGGCAGCTGTATGTGAGAGAGAATGCCTCCAGGGTTAAGCTACTGTTCTTCAAACACTAGGTGCTGGTCTCATGCTGGTACACAAGTGGTATTAATGGTGTTTTGAGTCTTGCTGTGATGATGTGTGAGTGTATATGTGTGTGCATAAGTGGGGTTTAGAATGTGTTATTGAAACAAAAAAATCTTCAATTGGAGGATTTAGTTATTGAAAGAGGATTCAAGCTCAATGAACTGGAGCTTAGAAGGGATTGCTTTTTAAAAAAAGATAAAGCTGCCTGGAGACATTAAGCTGATAGACAAACTGTCTTTAAGAGGAATTGACTCAAAGAAATGCCATGAAAATGAGCTAAACAAAGAAGAATGGCTGATATAGCACAGGGATATGATACTACACTTGCAAACATTGTAGTCAGGTAGACTTTCTTGCTTTGTCAGTACCATTTTCACTTATTCAGAATTTTACTCATTACTCTGTCATACAGAATTATTTCATTATTCTACATGTGATAAGCACCAAAATGTTTTGACTTTGTGACTGATAGGAGTTGTTATCTACCTTTTCACCTTTTCAGAAAAAAAATCACAATGACATAATATTTTATGTTTGTCTGTAATCATCATGACATCATTGCCTTCACTCAAATTATTGAGGTGAGGTTATTCAGTCGGAAGAAGTAGATTTCTACATATTAGTTAGCACACTGTGAAAATAACCGCTCAAGTTTTATTTCTGACATTTGACTTTTCTTCTAAAAAAATCTCCTGGGTTAATGATCATATAAGCCACACAATGTATTATTTTCATACTAGATCAGTTCAGTCCCTCTGTGGGTTAGAGAGTGGGTTGAGTGGTATGCCATAAGGACAATAGAATACTGGTCTGGCTCCTAATTCTTAAATACAAATCATACCATACATTTGTGATAATATAGTGGTTTATCAATGGTCCCGAATTAGCTTATGACACAGGACCAGAAACTGGTACTTTTACTTTATACTTTTACTCATTCTCTCTCTTTTTTTAATCTATGTATTTATTCACAACTTTCTGTGTCAGTTGAGTCACTTGTGGGACAGCACAGAAAAAACGCTTGGTCCTCACGTGTTAACAGGAACATTAGATTCATATCAGCAGAGCACCAGGATACATTTAGCCAGCGTGTCCCTCCCCTCCTGCACACGGCCTCTGGAGCCCTCTTGTCTCTGGTTCCCATGTCTCTGCTGGGATTAATCCCTGAACCACAGGTGTGATAATCCCAAACAGAATGTCGCTGCTGAACACTGGGACTGACAGTGCTTAGGTCGTAGTCTGCTTTGATCAGGGGCCCCAACGGCTTCCTGTTGGTCCCCAAACTGTGCTTATGACCCGTTTCCAAAGAGGTGAGAGCTCTTGACAAAGCACACTTTTTCTTTCAGTGTTACAGTGTTTTTTATTCAAAACTTTTAGAATACACCACAATAGATTCCTATTTCCATCAAATGTATATCTTGAAAATATAGGACAGAAACCACAAGTACAAAAAAAACAGCAAACTAAAATAAAACAAGCAAACAAAAAACATTTTGTTAGATAGATATAGATATTGCCAGTTTATTGTCACAATCAGGGAAAAAGCTGCATCACCGCAGTGTTAAATATGCAATTGCATCTGTGTCTGTACTTTTTGATCTGTTTGAACTTTTTATTTGCACTATCCTTCTATATCTAATTATTTCTTCTATTTCAATCTTTGTTGTAAAACACCTTTTGCTGTGTTTTCTTCACGAAAGGTGCTATATAAATGACAATGAACCAAAACTGATTCAAACGTCTCCTTTGCATTAGCTATTTCAATTTCTATGAAATGAAGCAGACAATCACAGCAGGGTAGTCGTGTTTGAAAACTCTTCAGCTTCAACACCACTCTAAAGTCTCCTTTTAAGAAAGGCACTCTGGCTTTCTGGAGCACTTAGCCTTCACGCAGCCTTCTAAACCTAAATGCACCCTGTGGGTTTCGAATGAGATGACAAAGTGTTCAAGAATTCGAACATTTCCTGTTTTTAAACAAGAAAATCTTCACGTATTCAAACGATGTGGCCTGATCTAAAGTGGACTCAAGGGAAATCTAAGTTTTAAACAAAAAGAGACTCAATCCAGAAGGGAAATGAGGACTCACATACCTCATCCTAACTCATACAACAGGAGCTGAACCTACACTACACATCAGTTATGTTGTTATTGTGTGTGTGTTGTTTTAAATGTATTTAGTTAACAAATGCTAATCGAGATATAGTGATTAACCCACAATGACTAAGTGACAATATATTCTAGTATTGTTTAGTAATACTGAAATCTCTCATTTACAAAAATATTCAGAACCATAGTTCACTTCTTTGTTTAAACCCCCTTGGAAGCAATTATGGCTTCTTTTCTTCTAGGTAATTGTCTACACACACATGCTTTACACACCTGGATTAGGACAGTTTGTCCCATTTTTCCCTGTCTCTGTGCACTGCTTGTCGTATGGTTGGAATAACAATAATGTTCACTTTGACTTTGAATACTTTGAATCTAGTCAGGCTTACTTTATCTTAACCACAAGCGGGGATGGGGGAAGTCAGTCAGATTTGGGGGTGTTGAGAGAAAGACACAGAAAAGGCTCTCTTGTGTGACATGCTACGCAGAAAATATACATCCCTACTTGAGTGCATCATCACACCTGACAATCAAACGTAAAAATAAAAACCACCCTGTCTGCTGATTGTCTGAGACTATTATATAGATATGAGATAGACTCAAAATATCGCTTATTCATGAACAACCACTTCCTATGCTGATGACCTCAAAGAACTAATTAGCCCTAAGACTCTTCTAGATGATACTACTTGAGGGGATTCAAGAAGTTCTGTAGTCTAGAATACTTGTCAAACTCAAGGCCAAATGTGGCCCATAGTCCCATTGCATCCAACCCGTGAGATTATATCTCACATGTATCAAAACTGGTCTACAGAAATACAGTACTAACACCATGACAACCTGGATCCTTCGAAGTGAGGTACTTTCCTGTTAACACATGACCTAACACACATCTCTGGTGCTTTGTGCTGCTGATTGTCTCTGGATTGGTGCCACATTCAAAATCTTTCCCCTTATCCTTCACACAGTCTGTGAGGAGAGGAGGACACAGCGGGAGAACTAATTATCTGCCCCTGACAACAATCGCCAGTCCATCCAAACCTCTCACACCATGTGGATCACACACAGCATGTAGGACTGCAAGTGCTGGAGGGGACCACCGAAAATAGGTGAATGAACGGTCATCGTAATAATGAAATATTTCCATTCTAAAATATGAAGTTCTTACTGAAATAAGTATCATTTTCCTTTGACAATACAAACTAAAGAAGACATGTGTCTTCCTACATTGCTGCAGTCAGAGCTTTTAAAGCCAAACTGTGTCTATTGGAGACACTGACGCTGTAAGGAAAAAGTAATTTACAAAGCAGCCAGTCACTGACAGAGCAGGTCTCCTCTGCTGTTTCATGATATTTCTGAAAAACTGAGCAACTGAGTTCACTTCAGAGACCAGTCGAAGGCTGATCCCCTATGGCCTTCAATGTAGACTGTACTTTTAATTTTAGCTCCCTCTGTGACTGAGACAACAAGATTTTAACCCTAAACCCAGGCCTTTTGCACATTTAAAACCATTACATGTATGCCATCACCAATAAAGGCATGTACATAAATGCCTGTCGTCCTGTGTTCAACATATCCAGGGATATATGTCAACACGCTACAGACTATCCCAGCTTCACAAACTAAATGGTGGAGCAGGAAAAAAATATGAAAATAAAACTGCCAATTCATCCATTGTCAACACCTACCTGAAGGCAAGTAAGAAGACAGAGGAAGAAAAGAACATTTTTTAAAAAAGAAGTTGATAGAGTCTAAAATAAAACTTAATATATATAATAAAATTTGTGTTAAAATCAGAGTGTTTTTTCCAAGGTGGAAGGAACTGCAGGAATTGAAAGGTTACAATGCTGCTGATTATCAGGGGATATTGGTGTAGGGACATCAACTCCTTAGCTGACAAGTCTGTCGGCCTTCCTCTTCACTGTGCCACTTATGCCATCTGGTACTCCTTTGCCATGTTGGCTTCAAAGTAATTCCAGGAACCCCTTGTAAACCCCTTCTTGAAAATTTCATTACAAAAGAGGTGAAAGTTACCACGCTGTTGTATTGCGTGCAGGGTCTGTGCTTAAAAAAAACAAACAAAAAAAAAAACTCAGTTGTCACATCTGGGAAATTTTCTCTGATTTCTTTGAGGATGAGTTCCAGGTTTGCCATATTGCAGATGGTCCCTTCAGTCTTGACACTGATACGGTGCAGAAGGAGCTGGGGTCAGACTCTCGTCCCACATAATTAAACACCAGTGTGCCAGGTGGCCTGTTGGTGTGAGACACCAAAATGGACAGATTGCACTTCTGCAACCATAGTTTTCAGAGAAATCAACATGGATTGCACTTCATTTGCAGGGAGGTTCTGCTTTAGGGCCTGTGAGAAAGTATACTGCAGCCTAATGTTGTAGAGATGGCGTCTAAAGTTCTGGAGCAAAGTGGCAAATTTGTCCAACAGCTCTTCTTGTGATGATTCATATTCTTTTTTCAAAGTGATCTTTGAAATGTGATCTAAAAGTTGCTCCAGAGTCCTTTTTGTGCTTTTTGTCATGACTGAAGGTAGGAGACAGGACTGGCAGCTTCGTAACAGCTTGTGATAGGTGCATGCATTCGTCACATTAGCCATACATGCACTGCTTGTTTGTGGTGTCCCATGTGATGGCTTCTGCCAGGCTCTCCAAACTGGACGCATTAATGATATGCATCTGGTGAAGCTTTTTTAGCAACAAAGCCAAGATTTTCATGTTGTTTGCACAAACATGTTTCAACATTGGCTACACAACCCAGTAGAGCTTAAGAGTGCAAAACAGAGAGTATGACAGACAGATGTTGGTCTGTTCAGTCAGGAACTTCAAATGGAGGTTCTTCATTGAATCCATAAGCAGTCTTTTCTGCATTTTTTTGTCTTTGCATCACTTTGCTTTTTGTCAGTAATGATTCTGCATGCAATCTGTTTTCATTTATTAAATGACTACAACATTACAATATCATTTAATTTTACAGATGCAATTTAGATAAAACTGAAATTGTAAATTCATTTTAAAAAGACATGTTCATTTCATCATTTTGTTTTTTTAATGCAGTTCTGCTGTCACAAACACCCTTGCCTAAAGACAGTGTAGTAAAACGTTTTTACACACTAACAGAGACATGTACACTCTCCAGACAATATGTGTCATGTGCCTAAATTCATATCATGTCCTGGTTGCAGTACAGTCCACTCTTTTTCAACCTTGACACTATAAGCATGGGGCCCACATTTTCGATAAGTGTTGCATAATGGATTAAATAGATCGATTGAATAGGGTGTCATAATACCACCAAAAATATCCTTCATCTCAGAAAGTCATGAACCAGCATATTTAATGAAGATTCTCCCCTTTCACCTTTCCCTACACAACAAAAACACATACCAGTATTTACAATTAACTGGCACACAAAGTGCCATTACAATAGGTAGAAGCCTGAAGAGGCACCATTTTTGAGAGGCGGATCCAACAACACCAATGTTCTGCAGTCTTTCTGATAGCTGAACTGCTTTGTTCCTTTTATCATTTTGACCAATACATAAGTTTTTCAGTTCCTCATTTACCTCCCTTATTGTAATGTGTTTCTCTGAGTGGGCCTAGCTGATAACCAGTTTCATGACTAAAGGCATAAATCCTTTTAATAAATCGTGCATGATGCCTGGTGGTAGTGGTGTAGTCACATCAAAATAAGGTAACTCATCAAAAGGTATCCTTCAGGTTGTTGTAGCTCAGGTCCAGGTCTCTCAGATGGGAGGGATTGGACTTCAGAGCTGAGACCAGAGAAGCACAGCTGAACTCTGACAAACTGCAGCTCCTCAATCTGAATAAAGAATAAAAGCTGTGTGTTTAGGACAATGTTCCTGTTTGAACCCAACCGTATTTCATCATCTGCTCAGAGCTGAAGAATGTAGAAGTTCAGAAAATGTAAAAACATCTGGGGCATCAGGGAGCAATGTTAAAAACAGTTACATCCACAATTCAATGTGTCCTGATCAATGATCTTTTTTAACATTTGTTATATTACTACTACTAATAATAATACTAATACTATTAACTACAATGCAAGCAGAATCAGGGTAACATTCAAGTAGAAAATGTAGCAAAAATGTGAAAAAAGGAAGGAAACAAAAAAGCACAATTGGAGCTTCTACAAACACAGAGAGCAGCTTTCTGACACTGACACAAGATGCCGGGAGTAACACTGACCCTGATCAGCACAAAGTATCAATTTGAACAAGGGTTTTGTAGGAGATTTTCACAGACACAAACCAACAAGTAAATTACATTAAATCTGAGTTTATTAATGTCAACCAAAGAACAAAGGAGGCAGACATCAAGGAGGCAGAAGATCATGTTTAAATGTTCCCTCATGTTCCCTCTCTCAGTACTCTGAGTCAGTATGTAGGTGGTCTGGAGCAGCTGAATCTGACTGACATCAGCAGACAGATAAATGACAGTAGTGTTCAGAGGCCTCACCAGCGTGGATCAATCAGCATCAGATGTCCTATAAATCGTGTTACAAGCAGTGTCAGTGATGATAGTTGAGTAAAATGTAACCTTGAGTATAACACATACAACATAAGTATGTTATGAAATATATATGATATATAATAGAAAGTATATAAAATCAGGTCACTATTTTCACATTTCACATTTCAGGTCACATTTTTATAAATGTGTTATTATCATATAATGATTTGACTTGTTTTCATGTTTAGGATCTGAGCCAATTATTAACATTCTTCATGGCACAGCTGAACCAGGGGTTTAGCAGTTCACTATGGGAAGGGCAGGGGGCAGTGGCTCAACTATCAACACTGACTGCATCTGAATCTGAATCAATGAGGAAAAACAAATGACAAACCAGGCAACCAAATGTGACGTGAGATGTGAAGGCGAAGCCCAGACTTTACAAAGTGTGTGAACATTTTAGTGAAAGATTACAGGCCTTAGAATCAAAAACCCTCAACATTGGGGCAGCCTAGCCAACAAACCTAATCTGTTTTTTTAACAGGCAACAATGAACTGAGCCCAGAGTCTTAAGTCCACAGTCTGGACTCTGCAGAAAACCACACAGATTCAGTCCCGAATCATGCAGCTTGTTGTGTCTTGGTTCCAGGACTCTCAGATGGGAGCGATTGGACTTCAGAGCTGAGACCAGAGAATTATTGTGGGTCATTGATGAACTGCAACTCCTCAATCTGAATAAAGAATAAAATATGTAGATAAAAATGATGAATAATCCAAATAGATGTGTCCTCTTCAATATTTCCTCGAACATTTGTAAAAACTAAATAAAAAAATAAAAATCTACCACTGTCACTAATACTGTTAGTACTACTGCTACTACTACCACTGATAGTAATTATAGTGGTGATAATTATAATAATATTACTAGATTTGCTATGAATTGTAGCACACCACCTTCCTCTTCATCCTACACACACACACACACACACACACTCATGAAGATCTTCTGATAAAACTTACTTCTACACTTGATATAGAAAACATCAATCACCTGACAGAAATACAAGTGTGTAAATTGTGAAGTTTCGCTGATGTGAAAAGGCATTATTCACCACTGCTCATTGACATGTGAAAGTGAAATTGAAGGAAAAATTCTAAGAGAAGAACTGGAAACATTGAACCAGTTTAACATGATTAATTCATTCATTCTAAATGATGGATTCAACTAATGAGTGGAGATTAGTTGGCTTCAGTTATGGATTAAAGATATACAATCTACAACAGTGTGGTTCTGTGCAGAGTCCAGACTATTGACTCGAGACTCTGAGGTCTACAGTCCATAGTCTGGACTCTGCACAGAACCACACAGATCCAGCTTGTTTCTACTGAGGTTCAGTTCTCTCAGATGGGAGGGGTTGGACTTCAGAGCTGAGATCAGAGAAGCACAGCTGATCTTTGACAGCTCATCAATCTATATAAAGAATAAAAGCTGTGAGCTGAGGACCAAGTTCTTTTTTGAAACCAACAGTGTTTCCTCATCTGTTCAGAGCTGAAGAAGTTTTGACTATAGAAGTTTAGAACATGTTTCGACCTCTGAACCAACAGAATGCAGGTTAACAACATTCAATCCACAAAGAGCAAAGAATCATGCTGCTGTTTCAGTAAAGATGTAGACACTTCAACTCTGAGACCGCAGTTCAGAATAAAAGATGTAGATAAAATAGTGCATTATCCAATCAGATGTGTTCTCATCAACAAGCCTTTCAGTGATATGAAAAGCATAGAGACTTTGTCCTGGCATTATTATGGACCATCATGATGTCAGCCTCCTACACACATCATCCAAATGTCAGCACAACATTCATACACCTGTTCATGTGGACACAGATGCACAACAGGCTGCTGACCTCAGACACCTGTCAATACAGAATCAATGTCACATCACACATGTTGCACTAAAAGTGTGTTCATCATTTCATTCATTCCCTGACCTTTCTCTTCCTATGTTTAAAGACTGAGCAGGTCCATGTCCCACACTTCCCTCTGTAGAATGATCAAGCATTTTTTTTTTTTTTTTTTTTTTTTGAAACCCAGCTTTATTGCACGAACTCCGAACGTTAATCAGCAGGAAATGTTAATTAGGTGTGTATGACCAAGAGTAATTTTCAAAATAATATGGTGTCACAGTATTTGATGGTACTTAACAGACATCCTTGATAGGAGGAACATGAAGGAGATGAGGATTATGTATCTGTTCAATACGGAAAACGCTGTATTTTAGATATTAAATCCTGGATGGTGGAAAACTTTGTGCAACTCAACTAGGACAAAACTGAAGTTATAAGGTCCTGAGGCTAAGAGAGAGAAACAAATGCCTTGTCTTTGTAGACATCTAATCAAGAAAAAACCTGGGTGTTATTTTTGACTCTAAACTTTTAATTCATGTTAAACATGTGGTTAAAACAGGCTTTTATCATCTAAAGAATATAGCCAAAGTTTGTCCATTTCTCTCTTGAGCCAACAAGATGTTGATGCATGCTTTTATTTCCAGTCGCATTGATTTCTATAATGCCCTGCGCTCTGGTCTTCCCAAAACACTATCTCATGCCTTCAGCTGCTCCAGAACTCAGCTGCTCGTGTACTGACGGGGACCAGATAGTGGGCTCACATTGCACCGGTTTTAAAATCACTTGGCTCCCCGTATCTTTTAGGATTGATTTTAAGGTCCTTTTAATGGTTTTTAAAAGTCTTAATGGTCTTGTGCCTTATCTCTCAGACTTGCTTTTACCTTATGAACCATCACAGACCTTGAGGTCCTCTGGCACTGGCCTTTTAATCGTTCCCACTGTTAATACAAGAACTCATGGTGAGGCAACCTTCCAGCATTACGCCTCATGTTTATGGAACAGCCTGCTGGAAAAACCTGAGTGCCAAAGAGAATGCTATTTAGCCCTATTATTAAGCATGTTTATACTTTTATCTATTGTCTTATGTCTCATTTATTTATTTATCTATTTTATTTATATAATTTATTTTATAGTTTAACATTTAATACTTTATTTATTTTATTTATTCTGTTTTACTTGGTTTAATTTGCAATATTTTTATTCATTTTAACTAGTTTTTAGTTTTTAACTACAGTGTTTCCTAAGTGGGAGCCATCTGCATCAGAGGTGGCTGTTGGTTCTTGTTGCTGTGGCACTGGTCCACCCTCCTCTGGTTGTGGTGGGGTCCAGGCACACTCCTCACAACAGTGGTCTTTAGCCGTTCCCCCTGCCTGAAGTTGGGTTGTAGCTCCCTGCTGGGCAGCTGGGCTCCTGGGGCTGGCAGCTGCCTCCTGGTGCAGATGATTCCGTGTGATAGCCTTCCCTCTCTGGTTCTTCCGTTCCCAGCCATATTAGCCATACTATTATTTGTTCTTATAATTTCCCTATATGTTATATTATTGATAAGGATTAGGGGTGAGGGGGATGACTCTGTCTTTAATATGTAAGGCACTTTGTGCTGCATTTTTTTGCATGAAAAGTGCTATATAAATAAAGTTTGGTTGATTGATTGATTGACTGAACACAGGTGCTAGGTTGCTTGCTTGTTTAGCAGTGCAGCAGTGAAAAAAACCTCTCTAAAACAGATCCCTGTAGCTTTACTGCATGAACTCTGAGCATCAAACAGCAGTAACAACAACGCAGAAAGCATGTTTCTAACTCTTTCTACCATAAAATCTGCCAGTGTCACAGTAATGTGAAGTTATGGTGCATGCTCACGTAAACCTGTTCATGACACCCTCTAGTTGACCTCATTTCTATACTTTCCCTCCTCAGACACTGGCCCTGCTTTAGTCTGCTTCCTGTTGCAGTCTGATAGTCAGATAGGATGGCATCCAGAATCATTTCTGTGACTGTTGTTTGGTGCAGCCTGTGTTTGAGATCTTCTTCTGCTGCTGCTGCTTATTTGAACATGACAGAAGCTGCATCTCTCCTCATCAGTCTGTGCTGCACTTTTTCCAGCAGAAACATTCTCTATATGACAGGTCTCACATTCTTCTTTTTGTAGTAATAACAACACACACTTGTTTCTTCTCACCAGCTCATTGTTTAAGCATTGTCCACAAATCCACAAAAATGTTTGAACCAACGCAAAACTTGAAGTTCAAAGATTTGAAATCAACATGTACAAAAAACCAAAACAGATATAGTCAGTGAACTGACCTCAGAGCCCCCAGTTGACAGTTTGGACTCTCCAGTCCAGCAGACAACTGCTTCACTGCTGAATCCTGCAAATCGTTGTGACTCAGGTCCAGGTGGGTCATATGGAAGGGGTTGGACTTCAGAGTGGAAGCCATGACTTCACAGTGATTCTCTGAGAGTCCACAGCGAACAAATCTGTGTTTAGAGAAAGTGTTAAATTACCCAATTTGTCGGAAAACAGACGACATTCTGAAGAAAACGTGTCATAATGTAATAAACATGTTCAAGTGTGGTTCCTCTCATCTTATTGTCTTTGACAGGAAACAACAATCCTCCTCAGTCACAGACCTTCAGACTTCTAATAGGAATCTTTGTTTTGCAGATGGAAGAAGGAAAATCTGCTTATCACAAATACTCAGCTCGATTCCTTTATACAGTCCTACATACAGTTATCACTGCATTGTCACAATCAAGAGATTCAGAAAAAGGATCATTACGCACCAGGCGCAGCTGGCTCATATGGGCAGGTGGGGCAGCGCCCCTCCAAAAAAATCATGCCCATCCACCCCCAAAATACTTCCTCCTAACAAATAATGTTCCTTACTTAATGACTTATCTTGTAGTGTATTATTTTGTTCTCTGTGTTTTTCGACTCTTTGAAATTGTATTTAGAATGTTTTTGGTGATTGATTCTCAGTTTAATGTCTAATCACAGTTGTGGGGCAGGACAGGTCAGCGACCACATTTGTCTGTAGATTTATCATATCACCATGTCGGCAACGATCGGAACTGCAGGCAGCACTGATAGAGTCGCATATGGGCAGGAATGAGTCTGCCCCAAGAACACATTTTGCCGGCACTAGCTCACTGATGGTCCACTACTTGTGTTAGACCTCACGTGACCATAACAACGGTGGTGATGGCGCACAGCTTTGAACCTGCCATATCAAACAGTGGAGTTTCTTTTAAAAAACATTTTTTTTTTATCTGTCTTTGTCATTATAACCTGGCATCTTTGTCATTCATCATTTACGCTACATATGCTAAATATATTCAAAATTATCTCTGAAATGTAGGCCTTGCTTGCAGACATGTTTATATTATAGACCTGCTTAGCGTAATTGTGTTACATCAGTCGAAATGCCGGCTGAAGAGTAAGCGGCGATTAATATATATATATGAATGAATGAGGAAGATTCCCTCAGAGAAATTGTAAAAGTATAATATATAGAATATATAGATAATATCAATCACAAACAAATATATATTTATTAATATTGTTATTATTACCACCATTAATAGTATTATTATTTAACAATAATAATAATAATAACGATAATATTTTAAGCACGCCCAAAGGGGCGTGGCTATCAATTAAGACATCAGACCCAGGGTCTGCCCCACTAATATGTATGTTCACGAGCCGCTACTGTTACGCACAATGAAATTGGACCCCCAGTCATTGTCTGTTAGATGAGGGAGGTTTGTGTTGCTAGGTGCTGCTGTATCCTAGAGCAGAGATGAGTGTCTGCTTAGTTCACATCTGTCTACCTACTGCTGCTTTTACCGATTTCACGGAAATAATCACAGCCAACTGGGGGATCTACATCAGTTCTGCTGAGAGAATTTATATAACCTCAAGACAAACTAGAATTACAGCTTTGTGGTCATACGGCTCCAACAACCAGTTGACCACAACAGTAGGCAAAGCTTCAAATATGACAAATATGAGATATGTTGCTGCAAAGAAGCTACAAATTCTAAAGCATCCTCATCCCAACAGATCTACACAGTCATCAGTGTTTCATGGTGGTCACCAAGACCAATGTCTCCAGTTCAGTGTCCGAACAAGTTTCTCTTTTGTTTCAAAGTCACAGCACTGAATAACACAAACATTATGTTGTCACAGTGACGCTATACTTTGACCTTTTGATATAAATCATCATCACTTCATTATAACCATCATGTGCCAGAGATTTAATATCTGGAATTATTCTGTAATGTTTGACTTCATTAGCAGCTTCATTAACTTTCCATGATATAAGCCTGATAGTAATTGGAGCCATTTATCAACAGAAAAGAAAAGAAACTGAAGAAACTTAAAATAATGAGAATAATTACCACCAAGTTGATTCTGTTTTTAACTTTGTCTGTTTGTTTGTTGTTTATTGTCAGGATAACACAAACATTACTAACATCAGTGGTGCATGGCTGGGGCCTTGACCAGGGATGAATACATTTTAATCTTGATCTACTTTAAGGGGCAGATCCAAGCATTTTTTAATCATTTTCCTCAACATTGGGGGATGCAGAACATTTTTCAACACTTGTCAAGTGGCTGAGGAAATACTGTTTGGATCTAGATAAAAAAAACAAAAAAAAAAACAACCATATTTAGGGTGTTCAGATCTATGATTGTGAACAGTTTGATGCAGATCCAGATTTGACTGAGGAAAATACTTTGACCATTTGGCCGAAATGATGTGTAAATCTAAGTCTGACTAAACTACTGATCTGATCTATTGATTGATGATGTTAGTGATCATGTCAAGACTAACCAAGTCTTTCCGCAGTTCCTCACAGCTGGGATCAATCTCCGTTTTCCCTCCCCTGATGTGTTGTACTTGTTAGTGTTCAACTCTTCCAGAACTTCCTCTGACATCTGCAGCATGTAGGCCACAGCTGAGCACTGGGTCTCAGAGAGTTTCTTCTCTGATCTGTTCTCTGACTTCAAGAACTCTTGGATCTGCTGATGAACTGAATGGTCATTCATCTCTGTCAGTCGGTGGAAAATGTTGATGCATCTGTCAGGAGAGATTTTATCACTCTCCATCTCCTTCAGGTTGTTGATGATTCTCTGGATGGTTTCGGGGCTGGTCTCTGTCTGACTCAACAGGCCTCCTAAAACCCTCTGGTTGGACTTCAGAGGCCATGAAGGAAGCAAACAAACAGGTCCAGATGATCGTTTTTACTTTAGAGGGATTTCTCCATGGCTTTCTTCAGGAAGACATCCAGAGATAACTTACTGTCGTATTTTCCCAGGAAGTCCTTCAGTACTTGTAACTTTCTGTGGTTTAAACAGTGGAATATGTGGACTGCAGTCAGAAACTCCAGAACACTCAGATGAACAAAGCAGTAAATTGTTTTCTGGAAGATGACACTCTCACGTCAGAAGATCTCTGTGCAGACCCCTAAGTACACTAAGGCCTCTGAGACATCAAGACCACACTGATCAAGGTCTTCTTGGTAGAACATGATGTTTCCTTTCTGCAGCGGTTCAAATGCCAGCCTCCCTAACTTCAGGAGAACTTCCCTGTCAGCCTCTGTCAGCTCCTGAGGACTTGACTTATCATACTTCTGCTTCTTTCTCTTCGTCTGAACCAGCAGGAAATGTAAGTACAGGTTTGTCAGGGTCTTGGGCAGCTCTCCCCTCTGTTTTGCAGTTAACAGGTGCTCCAGAACTGTAGCACTGATCCAGCAGAAGACTGGGATCTGACACATGTGTGAGATGGTTCTGTCAGACAGCTCTTTATCACTGATCCTCCTCCTGAAGTACTCCTCCTTCTGGGAGTCGGTGAAGCCTCGTACTTTTGTTACCCTGTCCACACATAATGGAGGAATCTGATTTGATGCTGCAGGTCTGGAAGTGATCCAGACCAGATCCGAGGGAAGCAAGTTCCTCTGGATGAGGTTTGTGAGCAGCAGGATGACTGATGACGTCTGTGTGACATCAGACACAACCTCCATGTTGTTGAAGTCCAGTGAAAGTCTGCTTTCATGCAGGCCATCAAAGACGAACAGCACTTTACAGAGAGCGAGATCCTCTGCTGTGAGCTTCTGTAATGTTGGATGGAAAACATGGAGCAGCCCAAGAAGACTGTACTGCTCCTCTCGATCAAGTTCAGCTCCCTGAACGAAAGCAGAACCAACAGACTGATATCCTGGTTTTCTGAGCCTTCTGCCCAGTCCAGAGCGAACTTCTGCACCCAGAAGGTTTTTCCAATTCCGGCGATGCCGTTTGTCAGAATCACTCTGATATGTCTATGTTGGTCAGGTAAGGCTTTTAAGACATCGTGGCGCCTGATCAGAGCGTCATGAAGGGTCTTCTTCTTGGAAGCTGTTTCAAGCTGCTTCACCTCATGTTGAGTATTAACCTCATCACTCTGTCCATGTGTGATGTACAGCTCAGTGTAGACCCTGTTGAGGAGGGTTTTGCTTCATGTTCCTGCATCAGTTCCTTCATTCACATGTTCATATCTCGCCTTCAGACTGATCTTATGTTCATCTAAAACCTGCTGCAGACCACTATCTGCTGACAGAGAACAAACAATGTCAAATTAAAGACAGAGAATCTAATGGTTACTTTCATTAGTAACAGAAAAATTCGAGACAAGGAAAAAAAAGGAAAGAAAAGTTTTTTTCTTGCTTATAATCATCTTAAATATTGTGATGTTTGATAGAACACATGAAACTGTAGAAAACAAGACATACTGTTTTCACAAGTGACTTCATCAGTAGACAGATGTTCAGTCTTACTTTCTACAGAACTGAGTCTGACTTTTTGTCCACATTGGAGACAGGAGACGCTTCCTAAAGAACCAGACTGGTCCCAGTATGAGCTGCTGCACTGTCTACATAACCAGTGTCCACAACTGGAGGAGACTGGATCCTTCAGGATGTCCTGACACAAAGCACAACAGGACAGCTGCTCCTTCTCTGCAGAAACACTTCTCTTCCTCTCTCTGTGAAAGTGAATACATGACATTAGGGGTGAACAGCCCACGGCTCACAAGTAGTATTTGATGCAGTTTTCAGCAGAGCTGTTTTTTTTATTAAACAACATCAAACACAGCCAGACCATGACTTTAGAAAAAAAAAAAAAGCCACAGACCCTCAGTAAAGATCTACTTGGGCATCCACTATTAATAATGTTGAAATCCATGTCAACACTAAATCATCCTCAGTTCATCCATCCATCTTCTACCCCTTTATCTGGCTGCTTATGGACGAAGGCAGGGTACTTCCTGGACAGTTGCCAGCTCATCGCAGGGCCACATATACAGAAAACAAACCATTCACACTCACATCCACACCTACGGGCAATTTAGTATGCTCAATTTACCTATCCCCCAATGCATGTATGTTTTTGGCGGTGGGAGGAAACTGGAGCTCCTGGAGGAGAACATGCAAACTCCACACTGAAAGACCCTGTGCCTGACCCGGGAGTTGAACCCAGGACCTTCTTGCTTTGAAACAACATGCTACCCTCACCCTCAGTTCATTTACAGTAGAAAACAGTGTCCATGACAGCTGACAAACTAAACAGTGTGTCCTCTGCTGCTGAATTTAAATGGACAAGTAAGATCAACATTTACAGAAGAAACAGACTCTAACCTTCTGTCTATGGGTCCAGGTTCAGGACTCAAGTCTGGAGGTTCATGTTTGGACCAGTCACTCTTCATAGACAAAAAAGCTGGATAATAAAGACTCTGCTCTCTGTCTGTCGAAACAATAACATTATTTACACATATTAATTCTTGTAAAGAGCACATATGTGCTATATATGTTTTTCTTCTTATATTGTCATCAGTCAGTGGTGATCAAAAAGATTCAATGGAGTCTTTAAAGAAATGTTCACTCCCTGCTCCTGGAGTCAGATTCAAACAGCTGCTTCTATTTTGAATCATGAGTCATTGAGCTTACAGATGTTACTTAAATTCAGATACTGGTTGAAATTAAGGATCAATATGTCAGAACAGAGATGTTTAGAGGAAGAAACAAAGCTGTCAGTGCTCAAACAAAAGAAACATCAGTGAGTGAACTTTAATAAACCTCAGGATTGTAATTAAAGTCATTTCTCAGATTAGAAATTGAATCATGATCAATGATTCACAGCAAGAATAAAAGATAAAAGAAATAAGTAAAATATAAGATCAAAAACACAATCATAATGTGATCATGTCAGCTGCTGTTGTCATCAGTTAGTGGTGATAAATAACATTCAGCATTATATTGTAGATGGTGAACACTCAGAATCATGTTCAGACACAGACTCTTACTCTGTGTTTCGTCCAAGTTCGGGACCGAGGTCTGGAGGTTCGTGTTTGGACCAGTCACTCTTCATAGACAGGGACTGTGGACATGTGTCCTTGTCTTTCTCAACACCACTCATGTTCTCTGCTCTGAGATGTGAACATGTAACACACACAGTCAGTGCTCCACCTCTAAAGTCAGTGGATTCTGATTTTATTTTCAGTTGTTCAGTTTATTTCAGTTGTATATTTTTCATTCATTTGTATGATTTGAACCATAAAGACAAACTCTGAATGTGATTTAAATCCACATTAAAACATGTCAGACGTCACTTAAACATCACATGTTACATGTTCACTACAGCTCAGTACAGCATGAGGAGACATGAGGAGTGATGATCAACAGGAATAAAAAACTAAATTCTCTGATGTATTTTCTTAAACAAAAAAGAAAAAAATCCAGATAAACCATTAAACATTTCATGTGATTGTGAATAAACATTTTACTCAGACTGAGTTCGTCATATGACACACACACACACACACACACACACACACACACACACACAGAAGTGAAGTTCAGTTGAGTTGACAGTAAAAGAGACAAAGTTTTCGATTGTCAGATTTATTTCGACTGGATCACCGACACTTATTCTGGCTGTGTTCAACCCGCTTCATAGTACAGATCCCAGATCCGCAGTTAAACAGGAAATTATTCTTATTATTCCTTCTAAAATAGAGTAATAAAACAAAGTAATACAATAAAATACAAACTGAAGAGAAGAAAACAACAGATGAAGCGTGATCGTGTTCATTATTTCTAGGCTCATTTTAAAACTCACCCTGTACATGAATTGTTCCTCTGTCTTTTGACAACTTCATAAAATCGAACTAGTTTGATTTCTTACTTTCACTTTGAGACTGAGAGCTATTTAAAAACCAGGAAACCCCTAGTGTTATTATTAAATGTCAATACTTTTACTCAATCTACATCATAGCCGATGATTATTAATTCTCTTAAAGTGACAGATCAGTGTTGCCAAGCTTGTATAAGCATTGTATTTCTGTAGTCTGATTTCTGTATTTGTGAAATCGCTTACAAATACCGTCAGTCTGTGACACTGAACTGACGCTTCAAATTAAACTCATACTTAGTAGAGGGTCCACAATTTTTAAATTTGTGCAGGTGGTCACACCCAGGTGAATGATTTCAGAGAGGGTCTTCATAACTGCAGTTCCATGGTGGTATGGTAAGAGATGGAGACTGTGTCTCCAGGTACTGCAGACCACAGCAACTGGAGGATGATCCCCATCCCCTCACAGCTGCTCACATGGACCTGCATTACTAACACTACAAATCCATTTACAGACAAAGTTTGACTCTAAAAAATCAAGAATTACAAATGAGACTTTTTTTTCCACGTAGATATTCTGCTTACATCATCTCTGCTCCACAGCTCTAGGCTCATAAGGGGGAAGGACTCCTCTGCGGTACTAGAGAAATACCTCCCACCTAAAAAATACAAATACAAAAAAGAATAAGGTAATCATGGCCAAACCATCTACAATGGCTTGTAGATGGAAGTCTCTGACAATTAGAACAAACTGCAACAACAAAGATAATTTCTTTAGCAGCTTATCTAGTGTGTGACCAAAGGAAACTGCAACGTAAAAGACAAATTTCCTCCTGTTCCTCCTGTTTGAGTCAGCATAAGCAACAAGCTAACAGCATAATATAAGCAAGTTAAACATATTTACTCTCAACTAGATAGATAGTATATATATATATATATATATATATATAAAGACAGATAAAGATAAAGACAGATAGCTTTTAGCTTGTCTCAGTGTTTTTATATAGGAAAGGCATAGTTAGCGCTGTTAGTTTTTAGCTCGACTGACTTAAGTGTTTAATTTTGTACAAATCATATCCATACCTCTGATGAGATCAAATCAGTGGTTTTATATCCAGGCCAAAAATAAAACATTAGTTTTTCACTCTATCATCCTGTCTGTCTGTGAAGTACCGTGCAGGACACTGTCTTGCTGAAATGTCTTTGACCTACATCACCTACATGTGTCATTTGTGTTTTTGGCTTAAATTAAAAAAAGTAAAATAAAATGTCTGTCTATAAGACATCTGGGAGTGTTTCATGTTTCTCACTGAGCTCAGAAATTATAATTCCTCTTGAACTGACCAGGTGAAAACAACACAGAAACAATTACAATAACTCCAAAGCTTCGCTCTGTAAACATACTGGTGAACTCTTGTGGCAGATAGCATGACAACAACATGCAAAACCTCGAAACACACTCCTAGACTCCCTCTGGAGTCTTGTGATCTGTCTGGGATCTTGTAGGAGTAGAAACAACACTCAGTGATTTCCCGTTACTGAGAAAACAGGCGTCGCCTTCAATCCATTTTTCTTTTCCCGAACCCAAACATCAGCCGGAGGTCGCCTCTCTCTTCTTTCTTTTCTCTCTGGATCAATTATGCAGCTCGCTCCGGCTGCTTGGTCGATGGACACCGAGGGCAGAGACGGTCTGAAGATCTGCACTTAATCAAATTTCCTGCTCCACCTATTCAGACACAAAAATGATGCCGGCTTTTCTGTCACAACCAATCACATGAAACATGTGCATGTGATATAACAATTTCTATTGTATCAATAAAAAAAAAAAAAAAAAAAACAACCTCTGCCTGCTGTATTAAACTGCTTCCTTAATTTTAGAGGTGTTTTCAAAATAAAACACATTTTGGGGCACTGCTGTCATGCAAGATTTATAAAAACCATACAGATTGTGCCTTGAACCACAATAAAGTGGACTTGTAACTCTATACATTGACCTGAACCACAACCTGCAGAGTCTTAAAGCCTAAAGGGGCATTCATTGTGACCCAGTATTGTCGTTGCGGTTGAAACATGATACAGAGAGGCTAACATGTAGGTTTTTATATGTGTAGGTCAGTTTTCTCATGAATATACACTTGCTAATCACTTTATTTAGAACATCATGAAGAGGTCTTACACAATGTAAATGATCTTTCAAGATGTAAGATTTAAATTATGACTGACTTTGTATTAAGAAGTTACTCTAAAAAAAAAAAAGAAAAAGAAAAACATGGGTTCAAACCTCTGACACTAAAGTCTAACACTTACTCTGCATTCCTCAGCAGAAATGTAGATTCAAATGCAGACCAGGCGATATTTGTCCAGTTTTGGTGAGTCTGTGCCAACTGCAGTGTCAGATTTCTGATCTTGGCTGAAAGAAATACAAATCTCACAGTTGAGTGTTTAGAGTGTTTCTGTGAGTCACCATAGCCTTTTTTTTCAGATGAGTCTAGTTATTCTCTTCTCTGATCTATAACCCATATTTGCCTGATCGATTGATTTTATAAGTTACACTGCTGCTGCTACTTTAGTTAATACTAAAAAAAAACAAAGGCCCAGCAGAGGATATACTTCCTGCGTCAATTCAGGAAGTTCAGCTTGCCCCGAGAGCTGCTGATCCATTTCTACACCACAATAATCCAGTCTGTTCTCTGCACATCCATCATCGTCTGGTTTGGTCTTGCCACCACACAGGACAGGAACAGACTGAAACGGACAATTAGGACTGCAGAGAAAATCACTGGTGTTGATCTGCCCACCATCCAGGACTTATATACATCCAGAGTCAGGAAACGGGCAGGAACCATCTCTGCAGACCCATCACACTCTGGTCACAACCTATTTGAGCTTCTCCCCTCCGGTAGGTGATACAGATCACTGTACACCAAAACAGCCAGACACAAGAACAGTTTTTCCCCCAGGGCGTCACTCTGATGAACACTACAGTACCCACCTAACACTGTAACTCTGTACTTCAGAATAAAACCTTGTACATAACTCTGACTGTCTGATCTGTAATTTGCACTATGCACATAAAAACAACACACTGTAAATAATATTTAATATTTATATTCATATACATAGACATATACATAAAAATATATTTAATATTTAAATAGACCGGACAGATCGACACACTACGATTCACTATTCATATATTTATTCTATACTGCAGTCCTCCAGTTCAATGTCCATATAATGTTTATATAATGTTTATATAATTTTGTGTATATAATGTTTATTCTATGTATGTCTGTATGTTTAAATTGTACACTGGAGCAAAGGAAAAGAACTGTAGCCAAATTCCTTGTATGTGTTCACATACTTGGCCAATAAAGCTGATTCTGATTCTGATTCTGAAAAAACAAAAAACAATATTTCCACTTTACAAAACTAAAGTGAATGAATAGACTTTGGCATATTCATTCACTTCAGTTTTATCTGGCTTATTTACCATCATAAAGATGCTAATGAATGCAAACTGGTAAATTATAATAACGTAATAACTGTGTCTAAATGACAGTTAAATTTAAACTGGGAGAACGGTGCTTTGAGAAACACCTTCTCTTTTATCCACAGGAGGGCAGCCTTTACCAGATAACGCCAAACACACTCACCACCTAATTTCAACAGTTGAGTGTAAGGATGTTTGTGTGTGTGTGTGGGAGTGTATGTGTGTGTGTGTGGAGGGGTATATGCTGCTGCTGCTGCTGTTGCTGCCAGTGTGTGTCTGGCTCGTGAGAAGTCCTGCACTGCTACTTTCCCACTCTGCTTGAAGCAGCTTTCAGCTCCTGTTATGAACTGTTTAATTATCACTTTATCATGTTGTTTGTGTGACACCGTTCCTCAGATAAGGCTGCTGCATTGAGAACGAAGCTCAGCTCACAGCACAGAGGCTTGGTGATGGGGGTCCACCTCAGAGAGAAGAATTCATACACACACACACACACACACACTGGTAACTTTGCGGTAATATACCCTCCCAGTTGTCCTGTCAAGTTGTATTTCACACTGCTGGGGTCGCCCCTCTATGTCCCAAAACCTAAGCCTCTGCCTTTGATTCATGGTCACACACACACAGACACACACACACACACACAAACACACACACACACACACCGTTCTGTCTGTTCTGCAATCAGATTAAATGCAAAATGCATGTGTTCACATCAGAGAGCAGCCAGCTGTGCTTGTGCTTCTTTTACATGTGTGAAAGGACAATTGCTCACACACACTATGAAAATTCCAACTTTAGTCTCATTTTAGCTGCATGAGCTGAATTTTAATGATGTCACCAGTTTTATTAAACCTATAACCTGGGTGAAATGTGTCCAGAACTACAAAAATAAGACTCTTGACTGATTAAAAGTGACTTAAAACCACTTCTATACACTAAATCCGTGGACAATTGGGGCTACCGCATAAACAAATCCCAGCCGACAGAACCAGCCGGTCTCCCTGCACACTGACATTTTTATGAATAGGGAAAGATACTGACTGACAGTGCTGGCTGAATAGGAAGCCTGGTTAGCTCCCAGTTGAGCTCTCAGGTAAGCTGATACCCTTGGTGTCCCCCACACGGAGTCCATCAGACCAAGTACGAAACCATGTCAGTGCTGCACAAACAAGCCTGTCATCCAATTCCAACACCCACTTAAAGGTTTGTGTGTAGTTGCCGAGGTTGAGATAGTGAGATGGATGGGCTCTTGGTGTGCGATGTCCCATTGTAAAAAAAAAAAAAAAAAGCCAAAGTGGTGTTGAAATTGATGTGTGTGCCTCGACATGGAGCGGTGAGAATTCAAGTCTTTTACCTTTAAATTTTAAATACAAATCAACACAGATAGAAGTGGAGGATGTAGAAACAGAAGGGGGGTGGGGGTGGTGTGTGTGTGTGTGATGAACATTACAGAATAACATTTTGCATGTCAGGAAGAGTGTTTGTATAAAAGAGTATTTGAGAGTATTTGTTTTTGTGTGTATATATATATATATATATATATATATATATATGTGTGTGTGTACAAAAAAGAAAAAAAAAAATGCAATGTGGCTCCCAAAAACAGTATGAACAGCATGAAGTCCACCACTGGACCCAACAACCAGGTCACTGAACCTGAGATAAATAAAGCTCCAGCTCACCCTGCGTCCACTCTCTTTCTCTTCTCTTCACCGCTGCTGCCGAGGCACAATCTCAACACGCCGCCACAGAGGCCGCCGCAGCTGCTCCCTTCTTCTCCACCTGCTCTGTTTTTCTTTCCTGCAGCATGAGCTCTGCTTGAAGCAGACGGAAGCAGATCTGATCCATGGTAGCCATGCAAGAAAATACAGACATGTTTAATTTAGTTTCAGCACAGCACAACACAAAGTTTTGCCAGTTGGTTTCACAAGACAAAAGGAGCCACAAAGCGGTGTCAGAATCAGGAATCAGACTCTTGTAGTTATGTATATTCTTCGGTAATTCAATTTAAATAACTTACAATAATATGATATTTGAATAGAATAGTTACCAATAGACTGTTTTTTTTTAATCTGGCCTCAAATTCTGTATAAAATCTTGCAGTATGAATTAAAAAAAAACATCCTTCTACTCCACAGCAGACATTTACCAAACCAGTTTAATTTCTGTACTGTTCCCGTGGGATTCTGTGTCCAAGGTGCCCGTCTTATCCATCCTCCCCGGAGTCTCTGCTAGTCTGTCCTGCCTTCAAGCCATCTGCCCATAGTCGTCTGCTCTGTTTCTGTTTAGGCTTCAGGTCATCCCTTCAAGGGAACCGTTGCCATCTTGCCCTCAGGTCGACTGCCTGACATTCCTGTCTAGACCCCTTCGACTCAACCTGGCTGTCCACGATGATGATGATAACATGGGTACTGTCATGATCTGACCGTCTGATTCAAGGCGATGTTCCTCCTCGATTCACCCCACACCTTCCGTCCTCAGACTTGAGCAGATGTCCTCAGACTTGACATCTCATCTGACTGTCCTGCCTGTCACTTTGCCGTTTGTTCCCAGGTCATTTGCTTTTTTGTTTCTGCTATGTTCAAGCTAATTCTTAGATCAGACTTTCAGCCTTTAACATTAGCCAATAACCTCTGAGCTATAAAGAAAAAAAACAACAACAACAACAATAACAAAATGTGACATTATGCTGACTTACATGCAATACAGAGGTTTTATTGCAGGTGACAGACTGTGATTTAGCTACACATGTTCCCAGCTACACAGCTCTGATAACAGAGAATCAGCTGAATTGTGCCACAGTGTTCCTTCTACCAGAGTGTTTACCCTGGCCTCACATCTGCTTCTTCTTCTTTTCCTTTTTTTTATTATTAAAGGCATTTTCACTGCATCAGAGTGGTGTCTATTGTGTCTGGATTCTCCATTTTTGTGTTGCTACCATCAGCTATTACAGTTTGAACTGGGAGATTTAACCTTATAAAATGTTTTTTTAAGCGTAGTGATACATGGTTAAGTGAAATTCAGCTTTGGGCTTTTGACTTGAAAATTGGATTGAACTAAAAATCAAAAGCAAAAACTAGGTTTTTTCCAAAGCTCAAGAACAAACAAACTTTGATTTTGGTGGATCAGTGGAACGCTCTAAAAAACAGTAGAACCATAGATGTAGTATAGTATAGAATAGTTCTGCCCCATTTACACTGTGACCTTTGTCCTGTGATTATGTTTTCGGAAGAATCTTTCAATCGTTTGAAAAAACAGAGAAATGTTACTGATGGATAAAAGAACCTGGCCACCTGGCCTTGATTTATTTTATTTTCTTCTCTCTGGTTCCTAATTAGGAAGTGATATTTCCCATGTTGACAGACCATTTCACTGCCATAGTGGCCTGGGGAGGATGTAGAGCAGCAGTCTTCTCCGTAACTGACTTGGTTGCTTGTATTTATACTTGAATACAGAAATGTAATCTCTGGTTAAATTTTTAACCACACTGTTTTCACGGACATGATACCACCACAGTGTAAAAAGTAAAAGTTGTATTTACACAATTAAAAATCTGTAAGTATAATGTGCACTTTAACTATTAAAAAGTTAAGGTGCTAAATTGATTAATTCATGCAGGTTTTAGTCAGTTAGTGTTATTAATAGAAAAGCATCTATTAATATGATTGTGAAACATGATCATATTTATTATGAATTTGATTAGTCTGCTAGATTTAATCTGCTATTTTTTTTTTTTGCAATGCTAGATCGGTTTGTAGAAACTCAGATAATAGTGATGAAATGGAAATTGCAACAACCGAAAGCCCAAACCGACCGCACATGTATAATGCAGCCCAAACCCCGAAATTATTAGAAATAACATACTATTTGACAAAGAAACAATAATTATTGGTTTCACCAAGGATGATGAACCATATTTTACTTTACTTCACTATATCTCACTGAAAATTCAATCTGCCACATGGTAAACTGGGATTCATAAAGAGCTCTACTTGTTTTTTTTTTTTTTTTTTTTTTTTTAACTTTTTTTAAAAGTTTATGTCCATGGTCACACATTGACCTTACAACCCCGTGTTGGCAAATCATTGGGCTGCATTGAGTCTGTCTGAATGGAGCCTTAGATAAAAGTTCTCAATTTACAGACTCAATTTACATTTTGAATGAAAATGTGGATCCAGGTGCACATTAAAACATTTTTATTATCATTGTAAAATTGACTTCTCCCTTCATTTCTGCTGCTGTAACCCTATAGATCACATATCATGAGGGACAACAGCACATCTTCCTTTCTCAGCCTCTTGCCGTGTCTTTCTTTTGCTATCCCTGCATGTGTCTGTGAGAATGTGACATTAAATCAGTGTAACCATGAGAAAGTGACCATAAATTGGCAGTTTCCAACATTCGCTCACAGTGGGAAGGAACTGGGAGCAGGGAGAGGCATCATTCCCACCTGATCCCCTGCATGTAAAGGAAAAGGATACTGGGAGCAGAAGGAAACTGGAAATAATGGACAGAAAGGGGGGAATTGTGAGAACTGAGGTAATTTGGCATTAAGGGGGGCAGGTGTTGGATAAGCAACTGCTAATAGTCAAACAAGTGGGAGGGGTTGTAATGTAGTAATGTAATAATGTATCTAATGTAGTTCAAACCTTTGGAAATATTGGGTTTTGAACACATTTCTAATAACTGAAAAATGCTACATAAGTTGTACTTAGAATATATGATAAATGATTACTAACTTGGAGGATTTTAATCTAATATGCAACTGTATGCATAATACAGACCAGATAGATAGCATGTTACATTTACATTACTCTAATGTTGCTGCAAAGGCAGCCAGGATGTCACGGAGATAAAGAGGGTCAAGGTTGTGAGGTCATTGTGGGGCAGCTGGTAGCCCTGGTTCTCTAGAAGCCCTGGAGGCACATCTGCCCAAACAGTTAATGTTTGCAGCTCTGCTTGAGTCCATGAATAACAAAAACGCTCCACCGCAGTTTTACTGGCCCCTGTCAGTGCTGGTTCCGCACCTGTGAGAGTGGGCAGACAGTATGTGGCTCTGTATCTGTGTGAAAATACATTTATTGCATCTAAAGACTGCTATAAATGTTTGTATGTGGTTGTGTGTAAATGTGGTTTTATGATGCATGCTTTTACAATCGAGTGTATTTGTGTGTAAGTGTGTATGTGTGCATGCATGTTGCAGGGTGTCTTAATTGGAGAAGGCCTGTCCAGCTTTAAAAAGCAGATTTTTGGGTTATTGATTAGATACATTATGTTTATGGGCCAGGGAATGCATTAAATCAATGACTAGTGCCCTGTTATACAAGGTGTTGTGTGTGTGCACGAGTGTGTGAGAGTGAGCAGTAGCCACTTTACAGCCTGTAGTGCTCCTTGGGTTCAGCCATAAACCAGTAACAGTTGTGGACTTTTATGGCGGCTGCAGGGTGTTTTGCTCACTAAAAACATAATGGTTGCAGTAAGCTAAACACCTTTCACACAAACAAGTGCTGTTACAAACAAGTTTGATGTGTACTATTAAACTGTTCCCCCGCCGTCCAAAATCAATATTTACAATAGCACGTAATTGATTTTAACACTTAGAATGTATTTGAATAAAAAAGTGATGAAGTCATCACGTAAATGTCACATCTGCTCACATTTACAGATGTTTTCTCACTGCCTCGGAGGAACACATCTACCCAACAAAGTTTGATTGACATTTGCATAAAAGATTTGTATATGTATAAGACCGAAACCCAACAACGTCTCCATGTATCAGTACTTTCTAAGGTCACTGTGCTGTTTGTGCCAAATTTAAAAATCCCCTGGATGCTGTAGTTTTTCCTTTTTTGATTTTATCAAAAACAAAAAAACAAAAGGAACAATGTGTTTGTTACTGTCTTGTTGGGCACTGTTTTCAGATGTGGATCTAGACATGATATGCTTCTAATAACAACAAATGAGCTATGTGGCATAGCTTATTGTTGTATCTGAGACTTGACCTCATAAAGAGATCCTTGTTGAAGCTGTTGAACTAGCAGGCCAACGGGAGCAAAGACTCTGGTAAGAACAGAGAGGATCTAGATCTACTCTAATAGGTAATGAGCAAAGTTTTACCGCCATTGACAGACAGTGTTTGTCATATTTATAGTACATAACATTAGGTGCTGACCCTTTCATTTTTGCTGCAGGACTTCACTGTTACTAGTGATATGGCTATGTACATTACACCTATTGTTAATGCCAAGATAACACTGGACATTCTTACAGCCATGAGAAAACTACAGTCCACTCACCTGATGGGATTTTTATTGAACTGTACTTGGAACCTTATCCAAGTCAGGCTGAAAACTCGTCTTCCCTTGATTCTAAAATCCTACAAAAGGTCAGTGTATACTTTAACAACCCTGCCATTTATTTGCACAAGACATAGAAGATTATACATCCACTCTCCTATTTTAGATAAAAAAAACTGTATTGATAATGTTGCTGTTAACATACATATGATGATTTCCAAATAATAAACCACTGACGACAAGGGATGTTAAGCTTTTGTTGAGTGACAGAAGCACATCTTTCAGGGTTAGAGTTAGGAAGTCGTATACAGTATGTATAGTGACATATATACTGGTGGTGATGTGATGAAGAAAGCCATCATCAAAAGGGCTAAAGCATCCAGCTGAAAGACACTTTCATGATAGAAACTCTCAGTGTGCATGGCAACATATTCAGCACCTAACAAACTACAAAGTCAAGAAAGATCCAACCATCAGTCATGGTGATGACTCGCTAGCTGTCATTACTGTTCAACTCAAATCAAAACAAGTCTGTGCACTCAGAAGGCAATAAGAAACTTCACTGATCAGGTGGCAAAGGTTTACATCAAAATATTTAATGTCTCCTTGAAAATGTATACTGTACTGTTGCCCAGTGCTTTAAGTCTGCACCCTTTTGAAAGCACCTATCAGCACTTGCACCTACTTTAGACCAATACTAATTTGCCAACAGAGCAAAGAGATCAATAGATGATTCACATAGCTCTCCATACTGCAATAACTCATCTGGAACACCAAGAAACATATATGAAGATATCGTTTGTGGTCTCTGCATTCAGTATGACTATGTAGCAGAATGGAGAGAAAACTGCTGGATGTCAGTCATCACACCAGAGCTCCACAGGTCTGAGTGCTGAGTCCTACTCTCTTCTCACTTTTTACACACTAGTACACACAAATGCCATGATACAATTTGTAGATGTCTACTATGGGGAGACTAATACAAAATGGCATTTTCTATATAGATGACCGGTGCAAACAGCGGCAGATGTTATTGCTAATATTCACAACATACATTTGTTTAATCAATTTGATAACCACTGTAGTTTTTAGAGTAAAAACATATTTGACCAAGTACAATAGTTTTATCTGGCATAATGGCATGAAATGTCTTCTCCTCAAATGAGGCAGAGCTTCTTCTTCTCTCTCTGTCTCTCTCTCACACACACACACACACACACACACACACACACACACACACACACCAGGTGACCTGGAGAGATGCAACCATGACATGTTAGATATGGCTCCTAGGGGCCACCTGCATAGCGGTGTATATATGCCGTGCAACTGTTCATGAGTTCGAATCCCCATCTAGACCAGCCTCCCTGCGTTCTCCTCCGTTCTTGTCTTTACACTGTCTCTATAATTAAAGGCAAAAATCCCTTGCAAATAATGATAAATACAAAACAAAACAAAAAATCTACTCCTAGATGATGCATGCTTGCTACTACAGGTCATGTGCTCGCTCACTAATTTTTCCAAAAATGGGTCTTGTAAAAGAGGGGTCATCTTATATTTAGGACATTACAGTACCTTTGCATCACCATACTGTATGTCCAGTTGTCCCTCTGTAACATTACTAAAATACCCACCAACGAGAAAAAACAGGCCAACGAGAATAGAAATGAATCAGCTTCATGTAATTCCCCCCGGGTAATGCAGTTTATTTAGAGACATCATGAATGGTCCAGATAACTTAATACAGACAGGGCTGAGAAGAGCACCTGCAGCTTATGAGAAGACACAATCACCAGGTAAACAATCAGAGTACACCAAAGAGTGTCAGTGCTGCAGTTAGCAACAGCCTACTTCAAACGCTGATTATCAATTTAGAATGAATGAGAAAAGAATTGGAGTAGTGATCTGCACTCAGACAGGATCCTGCTACATACTAATTGGATGCAACCCTCTCTCCATGTGAGCAGTGTGATGTAGCAACACAATCTAGTGTATGTTCATTTTAATATTTGAGATTTTATTTACGTATTTATGCATACTGATGCCACCCTGGTAACCAAAGGCTTTTTAAATTTACTGTCAGTAAATTGTGTTTAAATGCGTGTTAAGGGTACTAAGTACACTTTTCTGATTAATGGACTGGATTATAAGTCGTATATGGCTGCTCAGTGTCTGTGTGTAGAAAATAAATTGTATTCTCTGTGCTCAAGCCTGCAGAATCCTTATTACACTGTTTGGAAGCAGGTAGGGTTGTTTTGTCTTTTTTCAGATGTCTTATGGCAAAACACAATGGTTGTAATAGAGTTCAGTTATGTGACAGGATCATTCAACCATCTCGATGTACCTCTAAAGTACAGTATGCCTGCAGATAAGTGGCAGAGCCATGAATCTATGACCCATGGACACTGGGATTGTAAAATGGACATTGCACTCAAAATCAATCAGTAAGCCTATAACAGAAAGGTTGCTGACCCATTTCTAATGGAGAAAGGTGACCGCTTTAACTGCCTTGGAAGGTGTCCTAATGATGCAGAAAGACACACACACACACACACACACACACACACACACACACACACACACACACACACACACAGAGAGAAGAGAGAGAGAGAGAGAGAGAGAGAGAGAGAAACACATGTTCAGTCCACACAATGCCCATGTCTGGTATTTACTACTTCCTGGGTCTCTGGGTCTTAAACAAGAGGAATGCTGAAAGACACAGTTTTATTGATCTCTCTTTCTCTCTCTCTCTTTGTATGTGTGTGTGTGTGTGTGTTTGTGAGCCAGTGTTTGCCCTACTGACCATTAAATTGTTTTCTTTTCTGTCTCTATCTCATGCACTCCACCTCCCACTTTTCCTCATATCTTTTGATTTCACATTTGTTACATGTGAAATATACATACATCATTGATGTGCAGAGGCTATAATCTCAACAGTAAAGAAAGAATCTGATATTGCGGAGGATTCAGTTGAAAAAGAAAATACTGCACTCTGGTCACTGAGGTAAACCAATTGGACAACAGTAAAAAAAATTCTGTGTATATTTATGGTATTTTCTTTCTCTTTTTGGACCCATTTTGTTATAGTGGATTGCGTGATGTGATATGTTCAAGGAATATACAATCCCCATGTGGACAAAAATGGAGACACCTCCGAAGGAAGTGATTGTGACAAACGACCTGTCTGATGGATTGCTCTGATGAGCTTAGGGTTAGTCATGAGTGCACATGATACCTACACATTTTAAACTAGATATCAATGAACAACTTTATGGTTGTTTCATCAGATCTGTGGTTGCATGCGTTGGACACTCCAGTGAAAAGAGGGCCAGAACTGACAACTGATTGCTAGTTGGATGTAAGTTGGAGCAGATGGCATTAGAGACTGCGAACAGACCTGGTTAATCCAAACATAGCATATAGTGAGGTTGAACAGGGCCCTTGTCCAAGAAAATTTTAACTCCCACTTCTGTAAGAATTTCAAGGGGTGGGTGGGGACAATGAAATCCAAGCGGGCCATATTCAAATTCTTCATTGTGGATACAGCTTCTCACAGTTGTGGTTAGAAGGCTGTCAATGCCTGTTATGGCAGTAACCATGCACCCCCTTGGTGAAGGTACTGCTTTAGCTCAAGGCTTTCCTGATGTAGCTGACAGGCATTGGGAGACCAAAAGACCTGTGGTTTCTGTGGTGGCAAAAGCTCATATGTGGGTGGAGTTTGGAGGGACACATTTAAGCGTATCACCTCTGATCTGCAGTGCAAAATTCATGGGTAAGCCAATGGAAGTTGTAGTCACGCTCTGTTATGGGTTTACATGTTTAAACTACACATGACTTGTTATGATTTGGCATCATATAAATAAAACTGACTTGATTCACTAACAAACTGGTCCATGAAACAATGAGTGGGTTCTCTCAGGAAGGCAAAACCCACCAAAACCAACAAGGCTCTCCCTGATGTTAAATGAGGTAAACAGATTCTTGTTGGAGAGAATTAATTGGTGCTGTGCACTGTTGTCTCACAGACAACAAGTCTGAAAGTCTAAATCTTCTCCCGGTGCCTGTTTTCTCAAGGTAATGGCAGAAGACATTGCAAAAGTTGTGAATGGCTCATGAAAGTAAAAATAGACATATGTTAGTGTGTTGTGATCTATAAGTTTGTAAAATCTGGTGAAAGAAAATAGTTTGGCCACGGCAGAGGTAAGTATGCTATTGACTGCAATATTTCTATTACACAAATATCACAGCTGGAATACCCTTCTCTCCACCATGTGGTTGTTTCCAGTGTCCATTGATGATAATAATCATAATCTTTTGGAAGTATTACTAACCCCAAATACATTTTCAAATGACTCATGACCATTATTGCATGGTCACCACAACTGAGGCAGGGTAGTCCAGGTCAGTCCATAACTATGGGACCATCAGGGAGTCAATGGTGTGCCACATATTTGAGCATTTGTTTGTTCTTTAAATTGTATTTTATGATATTTCTCATACTTTTTCATCTCCAGAACTGTTTAATGGTGTGGATTCAAGCAAGCCCTATTTGACCCCCTACCCTGACCAAAATGTAGTGTCATTTAGTAGACGCAACATGGCCTTTACCAAAACCAGTCAGGCTAAAAATGACATTTGGACCACTATCAACCTGGTTCATCTGTCTACATGGCTGAGAGTGACCCCAGCCCAGGCTTGCAGAATAATTTTGGTATGTGTTTTTCACCACAATAGAGCCACCATACACTTATCAGCCAACAGATCTGTGATGCAGTGAACTTGATCATCCTGAACAACCCCAGTGGCAGTATTATGAGGCCTTTTTCATGGCAATTTTGTTGCCTTTTCATCTACAAGTCTTAATTATGAAATCATCTTTTGTTCCCCGCTCTGGTTAGCAAAGGAAATTACATTTCAGGAATGACATTTTAGTTTTTAGTTAGTAGTTATATCTCACGCTTGGAAAGAAATGACACAGGTTACTTTCTTTTTGTTTTTTAGTTTTTCCATCTCAGGCTTTTCTTAGGTCATTAAACGTTTTTTTTATTTATTATTATTCTATATCACCCTTCTGAATCTGATGTTAAACATGTTGTGATCAACATCCAATTCTAATATCCTTTAATAGAAAAATCTCATATTGTCTGCTCCAACCTGAAACAAATCACACATAATACAGTTGCTGTAGCATGTAAAAATTGTCCCTTTGTCAAGCTTACTTGAGTAAAGGTGCTAATGTATCACTAACCACCCTTAGATTAAGATTCATCCACTGACTGCTTGGCACTAGCTTGTGTCTTAGAGTTGGAGGCCTTGGGATCACAGATAGGGAGATTTCACTCTATCTGCAAAATTAACATCATAGCTGTGGAAACACTGGATTCACCTTGTGATTGAAAGCACTTGAAGCACATTTAAGCACCATGTGCAGACCAGCACTATTAGCAAGTCATTAAAGATAAATTAATTACAACCAAGTGCCTGGTTCTCACAGTCTGTGTTAAGATGAGAAAATTGAAGACTGCATAAAATTGGGAACAATGGACTGAAGTGTACCCCAAAGTTCTATCTAAGAATACATATACTGCTTCATTATCAAGAGTCTCCACCTAAGAGAATGAGACAAGTACATGTCTATTTAAGCCATGATTAGCAACCACAGATGCATCCCAGCGTACTATCTTGACACTTCTTAGAATGTTACCTTTGTATGAAACAGTACGAGTGGCAGCACCACCATAAATAAATAAAAGTGTTTGTTACACATAAAATTTTACATGATCTGATGTGCAGTGCCAGGGACTGTAAAAGCAGAATAAATGTGCATCAGGACGTTGACATTGGAAAGTCCTGGTGCATCGTGGGGGGGGTGAGCCTGCAACCAGTTCCTCTTGTAGTGGGACCAGGTGGAGAATGTGTGATCACTTGTGACACATGCAGAGTGTAGCCCTCAGACTCTGTAGTAACAAAATTCAATTATCTTTGTCCTTGGCCCCCTCAATACAAAAGGCAAATACATTATAACTTAATTTGGTATTGTGACAGCTGTGAGATGTAAAAAATTGTTGACAGTTGCTATTACTAAACAGTGTCAAACACAATTTCATTAACAGCAGACAAATTGAGCATTGTGATGTGGCACATTTTGTGTCAAGAAAAGGAAATATAGTCTGTTCCTGTTTGTTTATCGTCTGTTTATCAGTCATTTGTGGAGCAGTCAGTCAGTCATGTTATACATGCTAAACTTTCAAAATAAAGATTTGCTGCTTTAACGTTCATGGTCCTGTCAACAAACCATGAGAACACTGATTTAGAGAGCTCTTCGACTGTAAAGTTGGATAACTATTCAGTAATTCTTGCAGAGATTTAATCCTTTTTTATTACATGAGCCTCAAAAACTTAGGTTCTATCTTAAAAAAAAAACAAAAAAAAAAACATTTTGAATAGATTTTAAAGTTTCAAATTTTGAGTTTCAACCTTTCAGGGTGTTCATGTTCAGCTTTAAAATATGACTAAATATTGATCCCACAAACCTAAACCAAGCATAAAAAGTTTGATCATTTTTTAGTTGCTATGCATACATATTGTGTTGCTGTCCAATACCAAGGCCTTGTAGGATAATCAAAGACATGTTTGTGAATGAGAATTATATTATTATATTATTATATCTAACTTGACATCTCACTGACATTGTGGAAACACTTGGCCAGAGGTTTCACCACACTACCCCCAAAAATGTGCACAGTTTGCTCTACTTGTGCTTCTTTTCAAAACACACCAAATCCACTTGGATTTGGTATGTTTTTATTTGATGTATTACTTCTGGTCCTGCAACCACTTCCAGCTTTGTGAACAAGTCAAACAGTTGTAAAAAAGTTTCCTATCATTACCGCCTTCATTTTTTTGCTGGAGGGACACCGTTGGCTCAACAAAGGCACCAAGAATGTCTTTTCCTTCCTTGGCAATGCTCTGGTCTCAGGAATGTGGGGGAGGTATGGGGACAATTCAATTAAAACAGGAGAGAGCGAGAGGGAGACAAGGAGTCCTACGCCTGTTCCCCCTCCTTATCGAGGCAATCGTCTCTAGTTGTCCCAGCATGAGCCAGAACAAAGTGGGAAAAGAGAAGAGTGTGGCGTTTCTTCAAAGCCCCATGCTTTGCGTCGCTAATTGCAGGAATGAGAGGAATGATATGAAGGAGTATTGTTGGGTGCTGGACTCTATTTGTCAATGCCACAGTGTAAGAGCTGCATTCTTCAAGACAAAAAGTAGACACTTAAACGTACATAGATTGCTTAGAAGTGGTAAGAAGAATTTGGAACATTTGTAGGTAGATAAAAGTTGGACGACCAACAGTGAAGGAGATCTACTATTATCTATAATAAGAACCTGTGATTGACCTTCATTTTACACCAAGCAAACCTGCAGACACGAAATTTGGACTTGACTCGTGTGAGGTTTGACAGCTAACTATCAAAACACTTTGCGAAAGTATAAATAATTGCCATCTCAACTAATATACATTGATTATAATTATTGTCACAGTTGTAGGTCACTTTAAGATGCTTCCTGCTTCATCTGACACTCTCATGTTTGTCCTTACAACCCTTAAGGTGGTGATTGACTTTGGTCTTTTTGCAGAATTTGCTCAAAGTAAGCAAAAATTGATATTGCTGATTTTAGTCTTTAGTAATATCTCTATGTGTGTGATATCTATGAAAGCATTTCAAAAACATTGTTATAAAAGTGTATTGGGGTAATGTACTAGACTTTCTCCAATAAAATGTGGAATGTTCAACGGCTCTCCCTTCACACTTCACTTCTCTAACACTCATCCTCTTCCTTACATTCTTGTAATCTCTCCTCCACAGATCCCCCTCCATCTTCCCTTACAGCTCCCGCTGATTTCTTCACTTGTTCCAACATCCCACCACTCCTAAAAACCTCTTATCTGTAAAATATTTTCTCGACACCAGCCTTTTGATCAAAGATGTAAAGCCTCCTCTCACTCTTTCCCTCGTATCGAGCCTGTCTCGGAATGAAGATGAGTAATGTTTGGATCAGCAGGAGTTTCATTTCGGAGGCCTGAGCTCTCTGCCTTCACTGCTCAGTGGAAAGCCACAGAGATGAAGAGGATACTCATTTACAAACCCAAACCTGCCGGGCTGCAGGCTGCTACCAGGGAACAAAGGCAGACAAACCCGTGTGTATGTGTGTGTGTGTATATATCTTCTTTTTTAATTTAGAAGCCTAACAACCAGTGGGATCCATTAGGAGGCTTGGACATAAAGAGAAAAGATGGGAAGAGTGGCAGTGATTAGGTCCACACATGGACTGTGTTACAAGAAATCATGCTTCATCTTTGGCTGGATTTTACCTTCTAATGGTGGAAACTCCTCTGGGAACAGAGACGATGACTTTACTGCCTTTGCTTCCAGGGAACACTTTGAATAACAAAAGCTTAAAGGCTGCACTGCTTTTAACAGCAGCCTGTGTGTGTGCGTTTGTGTGTGTTTGTAGTTTTCTTAGTCCTCTACCGCTCACCTTCAGGGACAGATTAACCTGCAATACACACATAACCCCAACCCCACTTTACAAACACTACTAATACAGGCACATACACGCACACACACACACACACAAACTCAGCCTTTGCAAACATTACTGAGGGGAAAATAAATGCGATGCGAATCCCTCACAGTTTGCTGGTTTAGTGGTTCAGGTGAGGTCCAGAGAGAATTGACTCAGTTGCCTCCATCTCTGCCTGATTAGACTGCACAACTAAACTGGCTCTATATTTGTTAGCGAGTGGAACTGTGTCACTATTTCATCAGAAAATGGTCAAATAAAATGAACACATTAAAATTACACATAACTAAGCAAACAAACAGAATATTCAACATTTAACCATCATCAAGTTTGGTCACATTTTTATTCTTAGTGTTGACTCATTTTAACTATATTTGAGGCATTGTGATCAACCATTGGCAGCACTGGTAAGAGTGAATTGACTTGTCAAATGTAAAATGTCCCAATTAGATGTTTGCGTGTAATAACTTAAGTGATGTGATTTGAAAAAAAAAAAAAAAAGTAATTTCATGATCAGGACAGAATATGGTTCTAACTTTTTGGTTTATTATTCTAAATTTAACCGAAATTTAAACCGAAATACTTTGTGTTTAATGATAATAAGTTTCAGCATGTTAAAGAACTGAACATGGTACGTATTACACATACTACACCTGTTAACCATGACAACGTTAATATTGTTATTGTCAGCGTGTGAACATGCTGAAATCAACAATCAGATCAAACCATCAACCAGGGTATTTGCTCCATCAGTCATCAGTGAAACAGACTAAACAAGACCTAAAAAGGCTTTTTGAACAGATGCACCATTTAATTCATTATTCACTCCATTTATGTTCTGCAGATGTTGATCTCCAACATCTCCTGATAGATATTCTATCATGTTAAACACTTTAATTCAAAGTACTGCATAGTAGATTTTTCTTTTAGCTGAAAACAACCACATGACAGCAGTGAGAATAACCCAGTACAACAAAGTTATGGGCTGGATCGCTAAACAGTGAGCTGAAACTGACTGTAAAGCTTAGTAACATTCATCACCACTACAAGCAGTAGTAACATTAACATTTGATGTTATCAGATACTCTAATATAAGAATGATTTCCTATGAAAAATAAAGCAAACAATAGCTGTTTTTTGGACAATGAAACATAAATGTGACATTACGATTTCCATGTTATAACTACCATACGTACATTTGGATATGCCTGTTTTATACATAGTCTTAAAAAGCCTGTAGTTTTTACACTAGGCCAGTTTTTAAAAAAATCGTTATCCCACAGGAGGTGTTTCTGGCTTTCAAATTAATCAACATCAACACATTTTTTACAAATCTCTCTAACATATATATCTCCAAATGACCATTAAAAGTAAAACAGCTGTCTGTATTGAAGTTACATTTCACAGACAATAATATGAATAACCCAAACTCCACATAGGAGACTATAAGATAAGTAAGTTGGTAAAAAAAAAAAAGAAAAAAAAAGAAAGAAATAATAATTAAAAAAAAAAAAAAAACCTGTACACTTATAATCTCAGTTTTTTAGTACATATTTTACACAACTCAGAACGGTTGACTTGTGGTTTTTTCATCAACAAAATTTTTTATAATTAAATGTTATATCTAATTAGACAGACTGTCAGAGATGACAGCTGGTTGAATTAAACTTTAATTTAAATTCTGGAGTCCTCTTAATGTTTAAATACCAATATGATTTTATTTCCAACAGACTCCAAACCATTTAAATAAATTGCAAATAAAATTTGAGTCCATTTATTTCCTGCTCCAGTGTTACAGTTTACTGATTAAGCTCCAAGAGCTTCAGGATTTGGCATTTTTAGAGATACCAGACCACATTTAATATATTTTCATTTATATCAGAAGCAATAAGTAATTTGATGTAAAATATATATTTTAGTTTTGCTGACATTTTCATTTGGAAACTCTCCGAAAGCAGTTTTGCTGATTTACCAGCACAAATAAACACTTTAATGATCCGGCTCCATATTTGTGGGAACATGAAGTCAGTTCCTTTCTCTGCTGTGTTGTGCCAATGTATCTGTGCCATATTATTTTTATTACTGAACAATATGATTACAATAGTATGCTTACAGCTGTACACACAACTCATTCTTATTGACACTACGCCAGCGCTCAAGATTGTTTCATTCCCCCAAAAAAGTTTATGTTTGCCGACAAAACCAGGCACAAACAATGTCAGTCGTCTGTGACCTTATCAACAAGCACAAGCGTCCATCACAATTAGAGGCACGGTGCCACAAGGAGGAAAAAACCTTTTTAATTCTGCAATGTTTAGAAACGACAATAACTTTTAGGCTGGCACTGTGACTGGCATTTTGTTTCTCAGGCAACTGAAACAGTAACTTTTTAGCTTTTTACGTTTTATTTATTTATTTATTTATTCGTCAGCATTCTCTCACTCCCTAAATTAAAGCTCCTGTGAATTTTCTCATCAGGCATCTCTCCACTATAACCCCACCTCCCTCCACTGCCACACACACACACACACACACACACACACACACACACACACACACACACAGCAAAACTAAAGCTCAGTAAGGTGCAACAACAAAATTAAAGTGCAATAACAACAAGGCTCTCTTTCCCTTCACCTCCCTCCTATTTCTTTCATAATCACAGAATACAGAGAGGTAAAGAGGTTTTGCCTGACCAGTTCCCCTCCCCCCCTCACCCCCCACTCTCTTCCTTACTTCACAGCAACAACAGAAAGAGGCTGAGAAGCTAAGGTGTGATGGGGGTGTAGGGCTTTACATGCTGAGAGGTTGCAGACCTCGCTTCTGTCCTCTCACCTCCCCTCCTTTTCACAGTGTCTTCCTCCCCAAGGCTTAAAGCAGTCATGTGGGACACAGGGGCAGCACGAGCTAACGAAGAGAACAAGAGGAGGAGCAGGGTGGCTGTGCTGTGAGGAAGGGTGGGGTGATTTCATTTGACAAGAACAATCAGTGATAATGGAGATTGTGTTTGATGGAGGAAATATAAACAGGGTGTGTGACACAGATGAGATGAGGGAGTGAGATGACCGAGGTGTAAATAGAAGGATTGATAAGAAAAATAGATGGGGGCAGATAACATGGGAGGCCACTGTAGTCTTCCTGCTTCACTATCAACATAATAAAGACAATTCAAACCAGCTTTTGTTGCTTTTATTTATTATTTAAACTATGAGAGTAAAGATCCAGTTACCTGAACTAAGTTGATATTTTGATCCAACAAAGTTGTTTTTCTACTTAAACAAAACTAAAGTAGTTTCAGCTTAAATTAAGCCATTAAATATTTTATTTCTTTTTTGTGGAGAATTTGAGGTCCATCAAGGCCCACATTTTAGTTTACATATGATATTGATTTTACTGTTTGCTCTACAGAGCTTAGCGCTAGCTTCAACTTGATCGAATGAGATGCAAAACAACAAAATGGCAGGTTGCGGAATTTTTCTGCAACTTAATTTAATATGTAAAAATACACAATGTATAATTGTGTTATTCATAAATAATGAAACAGTTAAACTTCATAACGAAGGGGACATTCTGGCATCAGTTCATCAGTTACAAAGCTGATCAAGTCTTAGATATTAAAGCATTTAGTCGTTTTGATTGTTTTCATTAAACATAATTACATAAAGTGTACTGCACTATAAAATGCATTTGGTTCAGTTAATCCAGATGGAATTTATGGTGCATTATATAATTACAATTAAAAGTCAATGTGTAGACTCTCCAGATCTATCATACTTAAGAAGCTGCTTAACAATGATTCTATTCAAATCAAGTGTCTCTGTCGGAGGTTTTCTACAACTGTGCTGTTCTGCAGCTTCGTGTGTACTGTACTCATATCATATTTGATCATCTAACAGTCACGCATACTTAAGAATTAAACAACAGTGGTACATTCATCTATGTCTAAGTAACTGTTACATATTAAACTGACAGAACAGGAGTGTAATATGCTGCTGCAAGTAGCATTTTATGATATATTATACATTTAACACTGAGAATCAGTTATTGCTTTTTGAAATGATAGCTTTTATATTTGAAATAATAATCATTTGAAATAATTCTTACACAGTAAAGTGAGAAAAAGTGAAAGGGTCTGAATACTTGTTATGAGGCTTTATATGTCCATACTGGTGATGCAACATCTCTGTTCACACAGGGTGAAACTTTAGCTTTTATCACAGGATCATTGTTATGCTGCACTGTTCTGAGCAGCCGTACTGCCACAGCAGCACCGACTCCCTGTTCTCATCATCTCTGAGACCAAATTATCGTTAAGGGCTCATGGAACAAAGCACCACAGTGTTCTCTGGGTTTGTTAAAAAAAAGTATTAGGGTTAGAAAAAACATTTGAAAGTTACTCAAAATTCAAATTGAGCTTTTTCAAATGATAAAAGACAGACTTGTTGATTATCATGTCGTTTCATATCGTTTTGTCTGTGATGACCATATGAGCTGAAAAGCACATCACGCATTTCATTGCTCTCATTTGCATACTGTGTTTGTTTGTTTCTGTGATTACAAATGTACTTTTTTTTTTTTTTATCTCTATGTTTAACTTTTCTGCTACACATCAGCCAACCAGGCGTATATCATTGCTTTATAAAATCATTCCTGGTTTTAGCATTGTTTTTTTGAAAAAAGAGACTGATAGTCTGAAAAAAGAGAAAAAAACAGATGTGATGCAGTGTTTTGCTGTACTGAAACACAGTTTTTTCCTTTAGTTAGTGCACAAATGAAACAGTGTTCATGTGTGACCAGTGTCAGATCAGCGTGGCTGTTAGCTAAGTATTTCTAAAAGCAGCATCACATCTGTGAGAGTGAGAGTGAGATGATGAGTACACAATGATGTTTGTATATGTCAGGCGGCGACGGCCTCGCTGACCCCTACCTATTCAGAGCTGACTGAGCAGAAGTGATAAGCATGGATTTTGACTGACAGCTTTGAGTCGCAGGGTGACATGGAAGGGAGAGGGTGAGGAGGTTGATGAAGAGACAAAGTTGATGAGTAAAGATTGAAGGGAGGGGGCAAGAGAGAAAGAACAGAAAAAATGGTTAGTAAATGAGTAGGAGGAGAAGATATGATATCTTTGAGTCTCTCTCTATGTGTGATTGTGTTTTTACCAAATGTGGAGTGACAGGTAAATAAGGCAGCCACACTGCTCTGTCACAGCTGGTCGGATGGAGGACACGAGATGAAAGATAAGTGAGGAAGCTGAGGGGGTTAAGGTTGAGGAGATTTAGTTATGAGGAGAGTGGGTGGTGGAAAGATGGAAGAATAGATAGATAGATAGATAGATAGATAGATAGATAGATAGATAGATAGATAGATAGATAGATAGATAGATAGATAGATAGATAGATAGATAGATAGATAGATAGATAGATAGATAGATAGATAGATAGATAGATAGATAGATAGATAGATAGATAGATAGATGTTGTACAGACAGGGAGGAAACCATCACTGGCTCCAAGAAGCCTGGGAAAAAACGATCTCACTTGTGTGTGTATGTGTGTGTGTGTGTGTGTGTGAGTGTGTGTCCGGAGCTCTTTTGTTCCCTGCGTTGATCCCACACTGATAATGTCTGCCGGCACAGGAAGCTGCACAATGCCAGGCCAGCCCTGAGGAAAGGCTGGATGAGAACTACACACACACTCACACACACTCACACACACACACACACACACACACACACACACACACTATACTGCACATTCCATCTGTCAGACATAAACAAGAACATGTGAATGCACAAAAAAATTCCAACACACATCTGCCTCTGATTGTAAAGTTTATATACATGCAGGTGAGCGCTAATTTGATTTCACTTATCCACCTTTCACGTTCATGGACTATCACAAACATACACCATAACGAGATAACAGCAGAAAATAAAGGGTTTCACCAAAAGCCCAATGATGTAATAACTACCTCCGGGGCTCCCTGGTGAGGTATCGCATCTGCCAAGTTGGAAACATTTTATTTTGCAGAGGTTAAAAAACTGTTTAGAAGTTCAAATTCCAAGTGAATTCCAAGAAAGATAGTTTGAAATAAACACATTTTGGTCTTGAAACTGTCTTTGTTACAGTTTGCACCTGCAGGATTGTATCATGGAGGATGCTACTCTGGGGAGGTGAAAAGTGAAAAGTGAAAAAATTTTCATTCAATGGAGACAATTCACTGATCTGTGTATGTGTGCGCTGTAATCTCCACTCCTCACAAAAGACAATACCAGAGAATGGACTGCCCACTTTCCAATGAAAAAGTCAAGAGAGGACAGAAGAGGAGAAAGAAAAGAAGAGAAAATACAAATGGATTTAACAAGAGAGAAAGGAGGCAGTCTGCACATTGTTGATCCCAGATGATCTCATGTCATCCAAAAAACACAAACAGGCTCAATCCCCATAGAAAAAGAGGAATAAAGGGTTAATCCATCTGTTAAAGCCTACACATGTCCTGGAGTGAGAGTGAAAATGAAAGAAAAACGAAAAGCTTTGTCAAAAACTACAGTTTTGGAGTTGCAATTAAATATTATCTGATGGTTTAATGCACTGAAACTAGATCAGCTTTATATTCATTTATGGAAACACTTGAGTTCACGATGAGTCATAGAGATATCATGTTTTAAAATGAGGATTAGCTGTAAAGGCATTTGACACATATTTAGCATGTGACAAGAGATGAATGAATAATTAACACAAGAGACAGGAATGCAGCGACGTCTTTATAACGCTGGCTTGGTGTTTTAGAAGTTGACGGCTGTGGTATTATAGTTAAAAAGACCTTTATGATGCCTCCAACTATCTCTGTGAAATTAAATGTCAATACAGCTCAACACGTACAGCTCTAGAACAGTGTGTTCGTAAGGATAATTGTGGTGCAGCAGCTTGGGAGCGATAATTTATTCATGCTCCATTTGATTTCACTTCAGCATTGATTACTATTTTATATACTTTTATTTTAAGGCTTTTATGACTTAGTGGGAGCGTTTTCCCTGGTGTGGTTGTTGCCACTTTCAAGCAGGCCTTTGCACTATATAATATTTTGCACTTCAACAGGTGCCAGTTGCTACACAGGCTATGATTTTATGTTTTTTATGTTTTCAGATTTCAGTTTGTCTGGATGTTCAGAAAAAGTGCTTTAAAGGGCGCTTTTTGCCTCCATAAAGTGCTGCTAAGATGCGATCTGTCTTGTGTGTCTCCTCTTTAACTCCACATGAGCATCTAATGGCTCAAGTTATCCACTCTGCTTACGCTGCTTTGCTCTCTCCTGATATCCTGTTAATTCTTTGGCCTTTGAGAATGACAGCCATTGACTAGCACTTAGAGTTAATGGCACATTAGAAACGGACAAAGACACCCTGTGGATGCAGAGGCCAGAGGAGGATGAGAGAGAAGAAGATGGGAGTGCGAGATGAATCCCGACTGTACTGAAAACGAGTTGGAAACAATGTTGAGAGATACAACGCCATGAAATGAAAAGAAGGAAGAATAAATGAGGGAAAGAAGAGAAGCGGAAATTAGGCGAGACAGTCGATGAGGGGAGGAAAATAAAGTGGAATCCTTTATTTCAGATGCCAGTGTCCCTATTTAATCGATCGGTAAAAGAGAAAAAAGTGAAACACTGTGCGTCCAATGAAAGATGCAATCCAATAAGAGCTAATGAGATATCATTTGAATCCCAAAAGGACTGGGATATAGTGGTGTGTTGAGGTGAAGAGTGAGGGGGGGACAGGCCTGAATGAGGGGGAGTGGATTCCCAGGGAGATAGCTGGTGAAAGGCAACCGACCCCCCGTTGGTCAGAGCTATTTACTTTACTCCTTCAGGCTGTTCACTCCTCTTTTCACTCCCCTCTGCTGGTTTACTCTCTCAATCAGATCCATTCTGCCCCTCCAAATGTTAATCCACCCAACGCAGGCTGAGAAATACACTCATTAGCCTTGTGTGTGTTTGTGTGTGTGTGTGTGAGTGTGTTCATGTGTTTGTGTGTGTCAGTCGATATGTCTCAAGGAGCAAGAGTGAGATTCTGTTTCAGATGCCGTGTACAAACTGAACAAAAGGCTCAAGCTAAAATAGTCTCTCCACTTCAGCGTCTCAGCTCATCATTTTACTGAAATACAGTACATACTGGTTAGTCTACAGAGGGATAAAAGAACTTTAAAACTTGACATTACCCAATCAATACACATCATTTTACTTTTGCAGTCTCTTTGAGTAATATGCTTAGCCTCATGTAAAGGTCGGGATCAGAAGTGTTGTGAAGAATAGCCATAATTGCAGTCAAATGTTGTAGTAAAACTGAAACGGCATAAAAGACCTGTCAACGGCATGTCTATCAACTCCAGAGAAAAAGATCTGTCTCTTTAGCTGTTAAATGCTCCTCTGTGTTCTTATGCAGGAAGCCCTGTGAGTGAGTTATGAACAATGAACTGATGCAGGACAAATGGACACAGAGACACCTTCTACAATGGACACCACCTGTATCAGATTTGACGTAAAAAAAAAAAATCCCTGACCTCATGCGACAACACAAGGTTTTTAACGCTGAACATCATTTGGATGACTTTCCTCACTTAAGCAAAGTGCTTTTGAGCTGATTAGGAAAGTGCTAACGGTCGTGGCTGTGCATTAATCACCTGCAAGAGGAGCCATCAGCTGAGGGGGAAGAAAGGGAGAGAGAGAGAGAGAGAGAGAGAGAGAGAGAGAGGATTGCTTAAAGAAAAAGCGCCTAATAACAATGTCTATTGAAGGGCTGTGCTGCTGTTTCCCTTGGGAAAGCTTAACAGTCCTTTCCTGCTATACAACAAACCGCCACAGTGTGTGTGTACGAAAAAAAGAGAGAGAGGATGTGTGTACCCAATTATAAAGCCTGTATGACCCAATGCATGTGTGGGTCTCTGTGTGTGGTAACTTCATTAATGTTTGTGTGTCTTTGTGTCTGGAAACATTATATTGTTTTAAAACATATTGTTTTATATTTGACCATGTGTAGGGTGCATTTTATCTACTCACCGCAAGTGTGTGTGTGTGTGTGTGTATCTGTATGTATGTGTCTGTGCGTGCGTGCGTGAGTTTGACACCTGTGTTTAAAGTATCACACACACACATTTGCGACTGAAATGATGTGAGAACTGTGTCAGAACCTTAAAAACCTGCAGGGCACATGCACACGAACACACACACACACACACACACAAACACACCTGAAAAAAAGAAGCTTTTAACCTTTTAACCGAGAGGAAACCCAAGTCCTGAGCAGCTGCACCTTCACCTAGCTGGGGTTTAGAAGCAATGTTATGACTTGTAAGAACAAAAAGCTTTGTCACCGTTTTATTAAAGAAGACAGGAAAGAAAGACACTGAATAGGTACGGACTCCTACAGTGATGGATAACACACCAGGCGGCACGTAGACATCTGGAAAACTACTTCTCCAAGAGATAATAGCAAACTCTCCTGTTTACACGCTATAGTACATATTAAACAAACAAAGGATAATATGTTGATTGATGAGCTTTGTAAATCAGCTCAACTTGTTTTTTATATAGTGATACTATCAGTTTGAATGCTGCCTGAAACTTCTATGTGAATTCATTGTAGTTAAATATTTATTACAATTACTCACACAGGAGCAATGTCTTCAGTGCCGTCTAACTGAAAGAGTTTTTTAATCCCATTTCAATTCCTCCTCCTCTCTACAGCATCATCGGCAATGACAATTTTGTGTGACATGATTTGGCTAAAAGGAAATCCTACAATTTTATCATCCAATGTACAGATACCGAGTGTTTTGTCTTGTGAAAACCTTGATTGTGCCTGTTTTCTGAATCTGCCTCTACATAATGGCACATTTTTAGTCTAAGTCGTTGTGCAGTGGCCTTTGTTTTTCATAGCAGCAGCAGAATCCACTCTAGCCTTTCAAGATTTTCAAAAACCATGAGAAAAGAGTTGTTTCTCAGCAGCTTTCTGTCCATATATTTAATAATAATCCATCAGAACCTTTTCAATCCTCTTTCCATTGACTGAAGTCTTAAATCATCTTCTGTTGTCTTTGGATGCAAATTCCACCTGCGTGCTTCTCTGACTTGATTCCATAGATCACTCTATACTCCTAGAGAAGATTGGAAAACCACTTTGTCATATTTGACCTCACTTTCACGTGGTTAAAGTCTTTCATATGTCAAAAAACAGGTGTTTTCTCTCTTTATATTTCACTGTTTGGCCACGACAATGTACCACTACTGCACTGAAATTGGTCAACTGTATGTCCCTGTAAAAGCAGATGATCCTCATCTATGAATCTATTAAACCTACAAAATACAGTATAGTTCATGTGGTTCTTGCCAATGAGATTACTGTAAATTTTCTGTTATCCACTGCATATCTTGTTCTTATTCCATGCCCAAGTACCAACCAGGTCAAGGACCGCTTTGAAGCTATTCTTTTTATAATTGTGTATTTATGTCCTTCTCTTTGATATGTACATGACATGATTGGTTTTCTGTTTGTGGGGCACTGGTTCTAAATCTAATCTAAACATCAGGACCTGGAGCTCACCAAAGCCTCTGCAGTCAAATTTGTGATTTGTGGTTTTGGGCTATAAAAATAAATAAATAAAAAAAATGTCAGTAATAAAGTTTAATGGGATACAATCAATAGTGGCAATAGATTATTTTCATCCCTTTCTCTCTCTCAAAGTTGACATTTCTTGGTTTTATAAACATTCTCAATTAGACATTTAGAAACAAATCTTTGGTTGTTATAAACTTTGTAATTCAACAGCAGGTTGAAGTTTGATGAGAATAGTCCTTATCAATCGTCTGTTTTTACGTGATTGTTTAATTTATCTCAGACTGGATGTGGACACTGATGTAGCATTGTATGATTGCACAGATGGACTGAATCAAGTCAGCCTGATCCAACCATGTTGTTGGCTTGAAAACTGAAGTCAAAAATGTTAATTGTTAGTTTAATAACTACGGTCATGATTTCAGTTTCAGATCATGCCATGTATCTCTGCTCTCAGTATTTTTCATCTTCCACACATACCACAGGTGCAGCGAGGGGTAATGTCTGACAGATGCGCCAGGGAGATGAAAACAGCGAGGCATTAGCGGGGGCTGTGGGACCTGTCAGAGCTGCACTTTATGTGCAGGGCCTTGAGGACAGTTGTTCAAACAGGTTAATTGTCTGCTCTCACCCCAAAACGTTCTGTCCCAGATAGCTAGGTGCCGTGAAGACATCTTGTGACATCCAACGTTCCATACCGGTGATTAGCCTTTCTCTTCCACCCCCACCTGCTCTCCACAAACCAGCGCACACATAGACACACCGATGCTGACAGGGTCCACTCTCTCTGGCCCCCAGCTGTTTGGCCACAGATGGGTGGCTTCCTGTCAGAGTCTTTTCCAGATGTAACGGGTTTTCCCCCTTTCTTTCACCGCCTTTCTTCTCCTCGCTTTCCCTCCCCTGAAGTGTTTTGTGTGTGTTTCTCAAATCATCAAAGCTCATCCTAGAACTATTGCCTTCCTCTGCATTGTCACCTCTTTGCTCTCTCATTGTATCCTCCAGTATTTTGTGTGCCCATCCTAAATTACTACACAGAGCTTAACAGCTTTTAATCTTGATTTCAGTACCTTGCTGCCAATGCCTTTTGATTTTTTTTCTCCAAAATGTATGCAAATATAAATAATGCAATGTATTCTCTTTTTATAGATTTATCCATTCTTTCCAAGAAGAAGATGACACAAACAGGGCCACTGTAGCATATGGCTTAACAATAGCCATAAGTATTAAAATATTAATTTGCTCCACCTCGTTAAGCCTCTCTAAGTCATAAAGCTTTTTTTCAGAGGCAGTACTATAAACTATGGTCCAACCCCTGGCTCCTCCAGCTGTGATGCTACAGCAGCATGTGCCCCCTCCTGGGGCCTTCACAAAGGCCAGTATGGCATTGTTAATGGTGCATGTTGGCTTAAAATCGACCTGAAGCTTAGCAGGAGATGCTCTATAAAATGGCATCTATACTGTCTACAGGGGGCCCTTGTGTTTTGCGTATAAGTAAGCATATGACCGTGTGTGTGTGTGTGTGTGTGTTTGAGCACATGCGTTTCAGTGACCTTAAATGTCTGTGGTTTGTAGTTTGGACCCAAGAGAACATAGAGCAGGAAACAGAGACTAGTTTAAACAGTTCATTCTTTAGGGTTAAAGTTGGTGTGAGGGGAGAAAGAGGAGCTGGATGATCCAGCAGAGGAGATGAATAAGTGACTGACAAGCAAGATAGTTCAGAACTGACTGATGTCTAGAGTCAGGATGGAGCTGATTGAGTCTAAAAGGTAGCTGTATGTGGCATGCAAGAAGTGGTTTGGTGTCTGTACAATCTGTTAAAATCTAGACAAATGGGTCATGTGAAGACTACAAGTCTTGAAGAGTTAATGAGGCTGAGGGGTAAGGTGATTTGGCATTTTGGTGTGTGTCCTTGAACAAGCAGACAAAGAGTCAATAAGGTACAGATAGAGGTTACTGGGAGGGTAAAATACAGATTGATAACAGGTTAGCATGCAGTGTCCATCAAAGTACCAAAAGGTTGGAGGAGGCAGGCAAAAAGTCAATAGCACATGCTGTCAGATACAGGGAACATATCTGACAGACAGACAGGAGGTAGACACTTTGATTGAACAGTAACCCACAGAAACATAATCTGGGTCTGGAGCTAGACTGAAGGTAAAAGAATGAAGATATCTTTTACATAAACTTCCGGACTAAACTTCATAGTGAACTTCGCATTAGAGGGGGTCTGCTGCAAACACCCAGTAAGTACTGGATGATGAAGACCAGCTGGACATCAATGGGATTTAGAGGAATCCTGTGAGTGTGTGAGTGTGAGCAAATGGACTTTCACTGTTGCACTTAAGTCAAGTTTATGTGGAGGAAGAGGTGGATGACAACGTTGACTTCACTCGAAAAAGACCCAAAAATCTGCCAGCAAATTTATAGTGTTCCACCCTTAATGGTATGTTGCACATAGTTTGAATCGTTTCAGTCCATGCCCAAGACACTGGCATGGTCCAACTCTGTAAACAGAAAGGAAATGTCATTAGCACTTTAGACGGAGACAATCCTGTGGCTGTTATGGACATCTTTTATCAACAGCTGGTGTTCCATTCATCTTCTGTTGTTTTTTCCATGTTTCTCTCTCAGAGGTAAACAAAAAATCATGTGACTGCTTGTCACAACACAGATGTCATCGGGATACTTATCAACTATGGATGAAACTGACATTACAGCTGCCACGTAGGCAGTTTGGGCACACACTTTTGTCTACATACTGGAAACCTTCTAGGAAACACATTAGTCTTGGCACTTTTGGGAATTTTTATTTAAACAAGAGGGTCCATCAGAATTGCTTAAGTAAGCAAAACATATTTTTCTGCTACCTAAAAAATTAAAGGTGATTATGACAAGTTCGGAGGTCTTACCCTCAGCTTTGATAGGTTGGACAGAAATTGTGAAACGGAATATTCAACCATAACTGCTCTGATTTGTTTTTATATATCTTGGGAAAAATGTAGATTCATATAACATATATGTGCCCTGATGAGACAGAGAGATTGAATTTACCTAAATTATAAAATCATTAATGGTTTGGCACAATTGAGACATGTGGTTGCATGGATAATTAAACATACTGAGTCATTGTGGGTGGGAATGGAACATGTGTATTTGGGCGCACTTCTATTTATGTCTCAAGTTAATGGGAGGAAACTTTAAGATACCAGTGGTGTGAATCAACATTTGCATCAGTAATAACCACTAAGTATATGTTGAGATTAGCATCTGTAATAAGGAAAAACTGAAAAGTCCATATCCAGAGTTCAAGTGCACCATCCAAAATTAGTATGTGTGACAACAAGAAACGTATCTTCCTGGGAGAAGCACAACAATTTTCTACCAGGGTCCACTCTCAACATTCAGAGGAATTCAACTTAATTGTGATTGCTTTTATAATTTTTTTCTTCAGAAGCATAAAGAGCAAGATATAAACATTACTAAAACTGGAGAAAGAGTTCATATAATTTGGCAAAGACAGGAAAAAAGGAGAAAATCATTAATCATTTTAGCTACTTTGCTCCTGGCTGGAAAGAAAAGGATTACAATGTTCTGGTAAAAGCTGCGTAGAGCAATGGAGATAAAGATGGTGTTCTGCATGTTATACTGAAATCACAGCAAGGCTTCTTACTTTTAAATGTCTGTTTAATTTACTATATAGTTTACATTTCTTGTTCATATATATCTATTTATCTCAATGGTTCCACTCACACTCACAAAATAAAATATGTTTTTTAAATCCCACCAGAATGACCTTGATATGTGTCTCTAACACAACAGCTGTTCTTTTAAAGAAACTTGTGTAGTCCCCCTCCTCCATCTCTGTCTCTTCTCCACCCTCAGTCTTCCTGTCTCCACCTCTTCCCTGTCACTGATCCTTGTTTTCCCGCTCCTCTCCATGAGCTATTGCCTAGGGATTAACCCCCCCCAAGTGTCAATCAATATTGTTTTCCTTTCTCCTTCGCCACTCCTCCACCACCACCACTTTTCTCTAGCCTTTTAATTGAAGATTGAGTCTTGTGACGGGGGTTGTGGGGTGTGAGTGCGTGCCTGTGTCTTTGTTGGGGGAGGAAGGTTCCATTCCAGTATTTGAGACCCCCTTTACTGGTCTGCCTCTTTCTTCTCCACCTTTACTTCCCTCTGTCAGACTGTTTACTCAGCCTCGAGTATAGACGAGTTTGGAAATGGAAACAGAGGGATGAAAAGGAAAGGGAAGCAAAGGGGAGAAATAAAGAAGGAGTGAAAGAAACAGAAAAGGCTGCTTAGGTTTGATCAAGTTTAATAAACATCAAGAGCTCTCACTTTTGAGAGAAAGATGAGGATTGGCAATATGTTTCTTTCCTGTTTATTTTAAACATATCTTTATTGGCCGGGCACTTGTGGCTAGAGGCTTGTTTTGAATTAATCACCAGGATCGAGGTTGTCCTTGGTAAGAAACCTATAAATTGTTCACACTTATTCCATCATACATGGATGACAAGGTGCAAATTCGGCTACTGTGATGGCTTACAGTACATAACGGGAAAAGGAGTGTGGAGGAGTGTGAGAGGATGGAACCTTTATCTCTGTCTCCGTTGTTGTGGTAGGAGGCAAAACGAAAAAGATGTGACATGTTCAGTCAACAGTCATATTTGTCGTCATGCTTGAATACAAATATAACCCCCCCACTCCTTTTTTTACCTCCTACTTTCCAAAAGCGATTTTGTTTTTCATATTCCTATTGTTTTGACACTTTGTGACTGTTTTGTCTGCTCCGTTCAAAAGGAACAGGAAGGAAAGTGTTTTTAGGCTCTTAGTTTGAATTAAATGAAGCTTTTAGCAGCTTTTAGCTTTGAAGCAGGAAGTTTTAGCTTGTCATGACACTGACACTCCAACTCTCTGCTACAGTCCAGTGATTTCACTTGGTTCTGTGCATGAGTTTTTTCACATTCAAAGGTCTTCTCAACTAAAGAAGTCAACCAGCTCTGCTAACAACAGACATACTCTTATCAGTGATCCAATCTAGTTTTTCTTCCTAATCTTGTTGGTGTCTGATTTGCCAACAAGGATCAAATTCTAAAGGGGGTCTAGAAGATTCTGCTGAATTTAGCAGTCTGCATTCCAGATGATCAGCTATTCAGCTGAAAAAGGTCTGAGTCTGCCACCTGACCTGGACCTGTCCCAGCTCATAGCCGTGGTATCAAATTATCTTGGCCATCAGCCCATGCTGAAGACGTTCACACCCCAGCATCAACTACAGCCTGAACGCGCAAAATTCATCAGTTTCTAGTGACCAAATATGAATGGTGTGGACTTCTAGTACCTCTTTCACCCAGAAACAACTACGAAATCTTTCCCCTTAAACCTCCAATAATTTATTTGCTTTTTCTCTTTTGTTTTTGTTCTCAATCCTTCCTCCCAACAACATCCTTTATTTACACTAAATCATTATTGTGCTAACAAGTGAGATACTGCCTGCATCTGTCTGTAAGATACCACACTTAAACAACTTCACATATTTCACAAAATAAACCAAAAATTTCCATATTTCTTAAAATGAGAAAGTAGTTACTAAAACATTTCTTAGGTTCCAAAAATCCACAGGCGAAATAGAACTGTCAAAATCAAAGCGCTTCTGCAGTAAAGGTTTTCCTGTACCTGGCTCATTTTTTATATGTATGTATATGTATATTTATGTAAATCGGGTCATCCGCATTTCCTCAATTTGTCAAGCACGAAATATCCACCTCCAGTCTTGACCAGTCAGCTTTTCTGCCACTAATCCTCACCAACGCTATGTCCAACATGGATACATGTGTCCAAGCAGTGGAGCATCCCCTTATCAGATAAGCCCCATAGGTTTTTAACAGAACCACATCTTCTAGCCAACAAAGGTCTCTGCAATAACCTAAATGAAAATGTCAGCACTTACCCTAAATGTGTCTTTCTGTGTATGTGTATATGTGTAGCCTTTTTAGGGAAGTGCACCCACACTCATGTCTATTTCAAGATTGGGATAGTGACATCAAAGTTGTTCAATAAAGTCAACAAATCTGTAGTCAGAAGAAGACAAGCCATCAGCTGTTGAAAAAATTCCAGAGAAACTCACTAAGAATAACAATCCATTTGATTTGCACATATTTTCCTGTTATATCTTCTACTGAAGTTGCATCCACAAAATACAGAGGGAGATTGCAACTGCAGATTGCAGCCAAATTTCTAGCTGGCCCTGGATCAGCCTGTTAGAATTTTTGGCATAGTTGCCGGCTTACCAAGCAGGTTTACCCAACAAGACCTGGATAGAGACCTGACAATTTACAGCATTCATTATCTATACTATATTTTTGACCAGTTGTATCCAGTGATGAACACCTACCTTGAATGCCTTGGAACTAAGAGACTTTGGGCAAGGTACAGTATATTTTCTCATTTCACTGATTTTTAAGATGTGATGGATTGTTTTCTTCAAATTCTTTGCTGGCTTCTTATGTCGTCACAGTCTTAATTAAGCTTTCATCCTTGTATTGTTTTATTCTTAAACAATACAAAGCTCAGGGGAAGTGTTCAATCACAATCACATGCCTATGTCCTTTTGAGACTGAGCCCTATAATCACTATTTCGTCTCCTCTTACTTCGGCCTGTATTGAAACTCATCTCCAAAGCCTGGTATTGTCCTCATCTCTGTGCTGCATGTAGAAGATGTAATCTTCCTCCACTCTGATACTCTGGCCATTCTTTCAGAAATGGTGCTGCTACCTCAGCAGCAATGCAATGTGTCCAACAAACTCATATCTGATGATCATCACACATCTAACAGAAATCCTCTAATTGATGTTTTTTCCCTGAAATATTACTTTGAAACTAAACAGAGGTGTATCAACAAAAGGAAGCCTGGAAGACTGTCAGAGTGACAAGTATTAATTAATTTATTTATTTTAAATACCCCCAAGATGCTTGTGTACATGTTTCAAACTCTTCAGTCCTCTTCCTGGTAAGATTTGGTGGAATAGTTTAGCGATATAAGTATAGTTTGAGGATGGCATTGAGAAATGAGGTCCTGCTTGGAGATGGCCTGTATGTTTCTCTGTTTTCTAAAAAAGAAAAGACAAAACATTATCAACTCGCTCATCTGACTGCCCCAGGGAATGATTTAAATTTGTCACTTTCTTTACATTCTCCAGACTCTCCTGTGTAACATGCATCTCAGCACTTACAGTTTATCACAGCTGACTGACTATCACATAATCTCAGTATCATATTCTCTTTCTCAGGATCTGAGGTCAGCATCAGCTGCACTAACAACACTCAGAAACAGCTTTATCACAGGACATCTAACCTTTCCTTTTATTTTTGGACCCTCTCCTACTTAGTCTAGTGTTACACTGAGCAGAACAGGCTTCAGTTTCAAGCTCCCCCTGCAGTGATGACAACCTGCCGCATTAGCACTAACTGGCTCTTAGACAGACTGAGGGCTTGGCTGAGTTAAAACCCTGCTTGATTGGTGCCCAGTCTGTTAAGAACCCCAATAACAATTAAGGCAGGATCAGTAAAAATCAATGGAAGTTAATGTTAAATGGCTTTTTCGTCTTAAAGGTCAGTGGGACACTATCAGACCATCAGCAGCATCTCCAATAATCCCTGCAGGGTCTCCCCACAGACGTTAAATTAGAAAACAGATGTGTAAGTTAATCATCTGGTGGTGGTGAAGCTCCATGTAGGTCTGTGTTAGTGGACTGGACGGTTCTTAAAAGGAAAATACACATTTGGCAGCGGATAAATGGAGTGGGTGATGGTGAAATGGTTTGATGAACACAAAGACAGACAACTCAGCTAGTGGAAGTCTCACACATACATGAATAACTTTCACAGGAGTGAAAAGTGTGTCGCCTGTAAACATGGAACCCATTTGTCCTCGATACATTTGTCTTAAAATGGGAGACCAGTGTTTTACTTTACATTTATTCCATCATTTACTGTTGGTTTCTTCAAACCATGACCACATTTTTTTCCCAATGGTTGGAACCAGTTTGTATGACACCATCCCACCACATCTGTCAGCAAGTGTTTAGATGCTGTATGTTGTATTAGCCATGAAGCACTTGGGTTTAAACACATGGAGTATTCATATGTTTTATTCAATCTTGAGCCAATATTCATATGCTCAAATGTGCTCAAATGTACAATTTTCTTGTTACTTTCACAGTGATAGAATGTTTCAGTTATTTATCAGACTGTAAGATTTGCATGTGTCTCATCAAACCCAGGACGCTGAAGAGTTTGTCTTCCATCATTCTGTATTAGTTCAAGATTTCTTAACTCTTCAATACATGTTTGAACAACCTCAATAACCAAACAATACAAAATAAGTAATTATTCACTGGTCTGTAATTATCTTATTTTCTTGGCAACTTCCAAAAATGTGGTGAAAATTGTTTCAAAGAACATAGTTGTTTCCAACTTTTCTCTTTATGTCTGAGGTGATCGGGTGGAGAAAAAAATGTTTTGGTTACGGCCAAGATATTTTAAACTCAGTCAAAAACATTAAACTCAGTTATAAAAGAGAACTCATCAAAAGTAGTATGTACATAACTGTGGTACACAAACTACTTACAGTTTTGTCACAACCAAGGACATTACATTTTGGAAGATGCTGACAAGAGAAAAAAGTCCATCAACATATTGAAAATACACCAACCAATAATATAGTTATAGGGAGAAAAAACTGGCCTTTTTGTTCCTCTCAGGGCATTGGAAGCAACACTTGCGTGAGCGTATGACCATAAAAATGTTTTAGCACAGTCTGAAGTGTATAGGCTTAAAACAGTAGAAAAGTTGGCAGCGTACAGGCTGCAGCAGAAACAGAAAAAAAACGCTCACCCAGTACAAACTGCAGTGGCTGCAAAAAAAAAAAAAAAAAAAAAATAATTAAAATAAACCAAGCAATTTTATAAGAAAAAAAAAACACTGAAGAACTGATGGAGTGGTTGAGACAGGAAAGGGAAAACAACACCATCCACTTTTGTAAAGGCCTGTTGCAAGTTTCCACCAGTGGGGAAAATGATGAATTGAGTACTTCACATCAAACTGTGGCTTTATTTGCCTGTAATAACACCAGTGTGTCCTCTTATGGTTGAGAGGAAAAGTTGCCCACTATCATGTTAAATAAAAGTTGTACAGAAGAAGAAGAAGAAGGAGAAGTTTGAGGTGCCGCAAACACAAACCTCTATTAGGACTTGAAAAAAAGGAAATTTGTTTCAGCCGTGACACTTTCAAAGACCAAACTGTGCCCTGTAACTTTCCAGTTCACCACCATACCTTAAAGGCTGGATTAACTGTTGACTTCATTAGCAAAATGATCTGACGACCGCCTGTGTTTGCCGTTTTGCTTATTCTGTGGGTGTATGTGTGTGCTCAGCCTGTGGTATGTACCTTCGTGTTCGCGCTGAGCTGCTTGTGTGGAGGTGTGTAATCCTGCTCTTCACGGCAAAGCAGAGCCGTTTCTCTGAGCAAACATCAGGAAGAGGGAGGTTTGCAAATAAATGCACGTCTACACACGACTGCTAAGAGGGGAGAGAAGAAAGGTTGCAGGAGACCGACATGAGACCAGTACAAAGTTAATTGTAGATGTTCTATGTTTGTATATTGTCATATAATTAAAAGCATAGCTTTATCACATTTTCTCCATTTTGTCACTTTAAAAAGAAAAAATATTATTTCATTTTATTTTGTTGCTCTTCTGTTTCATCCTGATTCTTCTTCTGATGTAGTCGCACATCAGCTCCAGCTCTTTGCAAAAATAAAAGGTGGCATTAATGATGGATGTGTGGGTTGACCTCATTTCTAACAAATGTATAGAATGTGTATTGCAAACCCATGAAGTAAACCACAAATTATGCGGATGCATGTGCAGCATACACACAAACATGCAACGGCAGTGTTGAAGCAAAGTTCCTTTGCCCTCTTTGGGCAGTATACACACAGCTAACCCACAATACACACTCCTTCAGACTGATTAGTGCCAGCTGCTGGTTACAGTTGTACATTCATGTGCTTATATTCCATCAAAATGCTTCAAAGATTACAACAATTCCAAATAAAACAGTGCACATTCATTTACAATGTTTGTGGTGTCAGAAGTTTGGCATATGTTGACACAGATGTCAGAATGTGTACAAATGCACTGACACACAAATGGAGCAGTTTTGTCACATTGATGTTCAGTCAGTCTGTGTAGTATATATTTATCAGTAGGTGCACACATGCACATACGTGTTTACTGGAACCTATACGGAAATTCGGTTGAACTCATGCAAACATTCACATACAGAGATATTCTATATATATATATATATAGTAATTTTTTATTATCACAAGAAATACACATACTTTCAATGACATTTTCATTCCCTCATACCCTTCCAATAAAACATTCAAACCAGCAGAATATGTTTATGTTCCACTGAAGGGACTTTACACATGGGGATAGCTCTGTTTTCACTTTGTCATTATTTGTGTGAGTATGTTGTTACAGTGGAGTCATTTGTACAGGCAGAGGGATGACAGATGCAGCACTGATTGGATCCAGGCTCAATGTACTGATTAGAGTTATGAAAATCATTCGATCTATGATGATGGTGCACTTCAAAGGTAATTCATGGAGTTTTGAAAAAAACTATCCACGATGAGCAACACAGTTACAGTATGATGGGAATTATTCTAATGTGTAGAGACACTAAAATAGGAATCGCTCCAGGAGGATGTGAGCTCATTAAACGCAAATTAGTAGTGTGGAGTCTTGTGCACGTACTGCACATGACTTACTGTACAGTGTCATGGTATGAGACTAATTGTTGTTCATTATTCATGCTGATCAGTGGGGAAGGAGGTCCATGTCTCCCTGGTTGTATATAAATACAGAAAACAGCAATTTTCTTAGTATAAAGCCCCTCTTTGTCCACTCCACCTCAGATTTGAATCTGTTTCAGTGTAATTTTCAGTATATACTTTTCAAGTTTAACATAATACTGTCTGAAAAGCATAGTTTCACCACATCGAGTGTTATGTTTGGGTAAATTCTCATGTCTTGATCGTGATAATGGCTAAATTTTTACTTTTAGCATTTAATAAATGTCACATTACATATTAAAAAATGGTTAACTGTGTTCTGGCTATAATGTTGCAGCAACAACATAGTGCTTCATATTGGTATTTCAATGGTGTTTTAGATCTATTTGTTATATAATTATTCTAGTAGTCTTAAGTTGCATATGTTACAGCAAATGATGAGAAGGCACTGAACACCAACCAGATGCTATGACATCTATTAAGACTGTGACCAGGACCTAAAGTGGACACCCAACATAGACTCCATAATCACAGAAGCCCAGCAGGGGAGGTACTTCCTGCGTCAGCTCAGGAAGTTCAACCTGCCCCAGGAGCTACTGATCCAGTTCTACACTGCAATAATCCAGTCTGCTCTCTGCACATCTATCATCGTTTCGTTTGGTTCTGCCACCAAACAGGACAGGAACAGACTGAAACAGACAATTAGGACTGCAGAGAAAATCATTGGTGTTGATCTGCCCACCACCCAGGACTTACTTACATCCAGGGTCAGGAAACGGGCAGGAAACATCTCTGCAGAACCATCACACTATGTTGTTATGGTTGCATGTTTAAATTACATGTTTAAATTACATTGGAGCAAAGGAAAAGAACCGTAGCCAAATTCCTTGTATGTGTTCACATACTTGGCCAATAAAGCTGATTCTGATTCTGATATAAACTAATACTCTGATCAAAGAGTTTAGGAACCTGTAGAGGGTTATATCACAGTTTTTTTTAGTCACTGTAAGACTTATTTGTTGGGATCATAATCAGTTTAAAGTGTAACACCAGAGCATACAACCCTGTAAAAAGTAAGTGTTAAGTTTCCTTTTCATTCATTGGGATTTGTGGTGTTTTCCTGGTCAAGGTGTTATCACATCTGATGCACCCATCCATTGTTGTGATTGCAGAATACCTTTTTTCTAAAGCTAAAGGAAGTTTGAGAGGAGAGAGGCTGAGCTGGATTAGCAGTGCTATAAACACAAACACACAGATATCAGATGGATGAGAGGAGAAACACAATACAAGATGATGGGAGTCGATTCTAAAGAGTTAATCTTCTTATCTCATTGGCCAGAGGTTCAAGATTCCTGCGATGCTCTTGCAGGTTTTTGTTGTATTTAACAAGTGTTCCTTAGCAAGTTAAAGAGGGAGAGAGCTTTTTACTCACCTGGGACACAGAATGATGTATGTTTTAATTATTCTTTGGCTACGTTCTTGGAATAAGCACCATGTTACATTTTAGCTTAATTTTAAAGGGCATCAGTACTACAATGACACACTTTCTTTCTCCACAAATCTATGGCAGAGAGCTTTACATTGGAAAGAAATTCAATAACCACTGTGGGACTCAACACAACTTTAACCCTGACCCTAAAGGAGAAAAAGCACTTGTTCTGTGTAAAGGCCAAAGTAAATAAACTAAGATGCTAGACCTCAAACTGCAGGGAAAAGAAATAGTGAGAGTGATCAAGCACAACGTGTACACGCAGAGAAACAGAAACAGAGAGAGAACAATAGGCCAAAGGTTCCCATCATAGAAGGTTAGAACAGAAGGAAGAGGTTGCCCGGTCAGGTCAGGTCACCTCTGTTATTATAACAGCAGCTAAAGCAGCCTGAATGTGGGAAACAAAATAGACACGTGAATGGAAACATGACGCATACTAGCAGCTCAATACTCACAGACACCAGGTGGAAGAGAGTCGAGCACAATTTGAGATTAAACTCTTACAGCTTTTCAAGCAAATGTAAACGGACACTCACAGAGTAATAGAGCCTCAGGCTGAACCAAAACAAAAGTGAATATTTACTGCAACTCCTTGGGTTTGTTTAAGGTAGTAGAACGAATGTACAACGAACGAATGTACATTTTTAACATGAAATTAAACATGGATAAAGAATAATGCATAAGCTAAACTTAATCCGTGGTGCAATGATATTGTAATTGCACATTTTAACCATGTTGGAGTCATATCTTTACCCACTGTAACCCTGAATCAATAAAGTATTCCTGATTTTGATAATGATGAGAAAGAAAAAAAAAAGAAAATAACAAAACAATAATTAAGATTTTCTAGAATTTCCCAGAAGGACCAGTGTGTAGATTTACAATCTGCAACCTTCCTGCTACATAGACCTTTTATGAACACTTGCAATGTTTTCCTAATAGTAGTAGTAGTAGCAATAGCAGTAGTGATTGTGGTGGTAGTAGTAGTAGTAGTAGTAGTAGCAGGAGTAGTAGTAGTAGTGGTGTTGGTGGTAGAGATGCTGCTCTTTCATGTCAAAAAGAGCCATGTGAGATCAGGAAGGATTCAGGGCATGTCCAACTGGTAAGAAACCTTGGGGTAGACTCATAACTGGCCTGACAGATAAATATGTCTCCTCTTGCCTCAGGACCCTTCAGGACAAGCTGACAAGTGTTGCTTCAGAGAGGAGCACCTGGGATATTATGACCTGCTTCCACTGCAACCCAATCCTGGTCAGTGTCCGAAACTGGATGGGTTCATGGACTTTAAGATGATCTTCACCTACTGAATGTATCTACACCAAAAAAAAGCAGAGATTTGCCTTTGCTTCAGTTGAGGGATTTCTGAGTGACAGTGCTGCTCAGCGTTTTTCTTTTGTTAGATGCTCTCTGCCCGGGAGAAAATTTAAATCTTTAAAGTATTTGTATTGGTTGCATGTATATGTGGAGTCTTAATATTATATAATCAGGGTTGAATTTTGCCAAACGTGTATGTTTATGCAGGAACTAGCAGTTTTCCCAGTGACCAGCTGATGTGAGACATAATGACATGCTCCCTAAGATCAATTGACAACAGGTATTATCAGCTGTAATTGAAAGGTTGCATCACAGCAGCACATGCTAATCCCCTTAAGTGATGCTATTACATGCTTTCAAGTGATCCATCCCTGCTGCATTAGAGGATATCAATAACTGTATCTGTTGCCTGACTCTTGATCTAAACCTGAATTTGCTTAATGCACAGGAGCAACAACTCAGAGCTCAGAGCCTAACAACTGCTGAAAAAGTAAAAGGTTAATTTTATCTACTATCATTACTGGTCAAGGACTCTAAAGGTATGATACAAAACATTTCTATTATCACTTCATACTTAAAACACAACTCTGAGCCATTGGGACTAGTTTTCTTGAAAACACGAGAAAGTTTGTACTCAAGCTTCAATGCTTTAGCACGTTGTCCTCACAATGACTGACTAGCTAGCTAGTTAGCTAGCATTTGATTTCAGGAACCACATCTTTTAAAAATGTGACGTAAACTAATCAACCAATAAAATACGAGCACTAGTGTAGATTTTTTCTGTAAACTCTCACAGGTTGGTAAAAAAAAAAAAATTCCAAGCAAGAGGATGCCACGTGCACCAATGCCAAAGCTCCTCGCTAACATGTGAATAGAAGCAGCTTGATGCACAGTGAAAGAGGCATATAGCTGTTCGACCTAGTCCCCATCCTTCAGTGGAGCTACCAGACACTAGGACTTGACTGTGATACAGGAACTAAAATGATGGGATGATGGAGAAAATTTTTAATTTGTAATAAATTTTAAAAAATGTTCTGTTTCCTGCACAGGCGGTGGTGAGACCAAATTTGTGTTCACTAATACCTTTTTCTAGCCTCAGAGTTTGGGTATTATTGTGGTTTAGATTCATCACACATTCATCGTGAGCTCACTGTGCACTGTAATAAAAACTGATATAATAAAAACTGATGATCTATGTCTATGTCATTGTTAAAATAATTACTTTTAGTTTTGTAATCCTCCGCTCGTACTTTTTTCTGGCTTAAATGGCTTTTCATTTTTCATTTACAATCACACCATGAATTCATAGTGCAGGTGCAAACTTTTAGTCATGGTTTCTAACCACGGAGATTCATCCTGTAATTCAGTCTCGCTGATTGAAATTCTTTCTCTAATGTGCCTGCTTCATGTCATCTGTGTCTTTTATATGTGAAGCAGATTTAGCAGGTAAAGACAAAGAGCTATGACTTATTTGTGGAGTAATCTTTCCATTGCATAGTCATTGTATTTGGTTCACTGGGTCCACCCAGTTAATGAAACAGTCAGTGGCTGGAGCAGAAGAAGTTGATGAAACCTTCTCTTAGTCATAACTAAGTTGTGAACACGCAGATGCTTTTACTGATGCCACTTTGTCAAAATGTAACAAAAACAGAAGGGTTACAAAGATGGTGCTCCAGTTGTAGATCACAATATACATTTTTGAACTCTAAGAAATGACATTTCTTAGACCACAAATATCCCTTGGCATGTAGTTGTCTGGACCTGGCCAGATGTAGCCATTCCTGGTTTAAGAGTCTTCATATCTTGTCATCTTCTCTCACCAGCAATTATTAATATAATTCAAAAAGACTATAAGAGCTTGTCGTGCACTCAGCTTTATGCATGATCTCTGACACTCAACTGTACACACACTACATTATGATGATCTCATAGCCCATGTCCATAGCCTCATTATCTTGGTCATGTCGGTTATTGCGTTCATCTGGTTGCAGATAAAGAAATGTTTCTTTCTGCTAAAATTCCCCAAATGTAGCTTGTGCAATACATACTTTAGTCTTGCTATTTTTCTCTTTCTTTCTGTGACACATTTTTATCACAGTCCTTCCCTGTCTTATGCACTCACTAGCTCATTACTTTTTTTCATTTTCACATTTTTCTCATCTCTCTAGTGAGCTTCACTTTCTAATTCCCTCTGTTTCAATCTTCTGAATCTTAACCAGAAAAAACAGTCATTATTAACCTTGAGAAAGGTTGATATTGGGCAAGGTGGTGTATTTAGTGTAAAATGAGGCTAAAACTGAACATTAGTGTCTGTTATGGTTGGGAACTAGAACAATAGTTCCCATGAAATTGTCAGGATTTTAAGGAGACACAAATGGTTTTAGCCAGCTGGACATTTTCAGCTTCATAATGATGAGGTTTTCCTAAAAAAAGATCTAAAAAACCCACAATGCAAAATGTGTTGGTTAGTTGAATGCAATCTTTGAACTTCAACAGCCATCTGTGTTTGGTCTGTGTACGTTTTCAAATCCTTCTTGACACTGGTGTAATGAAGAGAGCAGTTTCACACTAAGAGCAGCACTGTTTGTTTAATCAGGATGGAGAAAATAAGGACTGAATATTGGCAAGAGTGTCACTTGGCTGCTGTTGCCGTTCATGACCAGGCATGTGGGAGCAGGCTCAGTGAGTGAGACTGAGAGGATTATTGGCCGGGATGCACCTCCAAAGTCAGGGTCAAAGGTCATGCAACAGTTACAGGACAGACAGAGGACAGAGGAAAGAGATAGTGATGTGTTCTTTGTGTGGTTAATGTTATTGATATGCCTGATTCAAAAAAAACTGCAGCATTAGACATTGTTAAAACCTGGACACTGACCTCCCAGTTCGGCACCGATTTTAATTGATGACAACAATGGAGCAATTCAATGGTATAACTTAATAATCTTTATCAAATTGTTTGACCATAAAATATTCTTTGGGGGATTTTCCCAGTAATTAAAAGACAAACCACTAACAAACATAAACCATGTGAAAAAACAAAATGGAAATGTGGCATTAATCATCAGCAATTAATATAAAGCCTGTTACAGTCCCTTATCAACCCCGACAGAATCACAAATACACTCTTCTGATATTTTGATAATATCTGCTACTATCTGCGGTACAATCTCTTCAGTAATGTGAAGGCTTCAGTTCATGGTTAAACTACATGTTTCTATTGCACAATTTTTACATTTAGCTTTTATCAATGTGTTAACTTTTCCATCCATGTCAAGTGCAAACATTTCTAGAACAATACTTTTTTAAAAAATGCTAATTGTAACATGCTAAATACTTAGTGCATACTTAGTGAAAGTGAAAGTGACCTAAAATAAAGTGCTCAGCATCTAAACTTTACCTCACACTGAAGTTTTATAAAACCTCCAAAACTCCCTTAAGAGTTTGGTATTTTGGAACAGCTACAATATAATAATACAATACAATAATAGAATACAAAATGATAATACAATATGAACACTTTGTTGTTTCAAACAGCATTAAGACTACATCTTTGATACAGTATAAATGATTCTGGAGTCAAACAACAGCCATGATTTTGGTTGAGGGAAAAAACCTGTAAATCCTCTTTAACAGGTGGATCCAAATCCTTTTGAACACATCTGAAGACTTTGTCAGGATGTGCAGACAAGTTGGCGTTCACAACATGTGTACAACATGTATTTGATGGAGCCAATCATATGTTTTTCCTCATTTTTTTAGCATCTGACTAAACCATACATCACACAAAAATTGTTACTTCCCCTTCATTTTATAGTCATGACCACCCTTCCTGTGATCTTCTTCCAGGAGTCTGATGGCTCCACATATTGTTACAATCATGTACCCCTAAATTGAATCCCCATTTCTTTCTTTTTCCTTCTATGTGACATTGTGAAACACTGAAAATCCATTTCATCTGTCAACAACTATCTGGACATCAGATTGGTCTCTGTAATCAATATTCAAGTGCCTAATGGACATTCCTTGGTTTTTGCAAGGCTATCAAATGAGAGCAGAGGGAGGTTTTAATCTCCCCAATTACTCTGTATCTCTCTATCTGGTAACACAATCAATGCGTAAAGGCACAATAGCGAGCCTTCAATGACTGCAAATCAAAAGCGAATGCCCCAGAATCATGTATTGTCTGCTGCTCTGTGCTCTCAGCTTTTTTCAGGAATGCTCAGAGAAAGAGAGGTTGAGAGAGGAAGCTGAAGAGTATGAGAGAGAGAGAGATTGAAAAAAAAAATCCCTCAGCAAGTCAGATGAGGGAGCTGATAAAGATTTTTTGGAACGGAGTTCCACACCACCATGAAAAAGGATTTTCCGGCCCAAATCAAGAAACTGCTACACAGCGCCGATCAGTATTTTTCTGTCGTCCTTTAGTTCTTTCTTTCCTTTAATCTAATTTGATGGTTTTGATGGGAGTAAGGAAACAATTTGGGGTTGCTGGAACTCGCTCGTCTCTCATTGCTCGAATGCTCATAGATGTAGCTGTGATCCTACATTCATGATGTTTCTGATCCTTCATCAGCTTCTCTGTTAGTGACAGAGCGGTGGAGGATGTAAGGCTGTGAAGTGGGCTTCTGCTGACATGGCCAAACCCCGTCTACTAACACACCTCTCACTGAAGCTAGAAACACATAGATCAGAATAAGACAAAAAGTTCAAAAAGTACTTCATCAGGTGTCAAACGGATAGAAATGAGATCTAAAGAAAAGACACATCTAAAGAGAAAGACACATTGTCTGAGTTTTAATGCTCGCTGCCTTTCTAAGACCCTTATCGCTGCTGCTACAGTTTGCCTCTGGATTCAGCTGGAACCGGTCAACAAGACCAGCACATCATCAAACCATCTCTCCTCCTTTATCCCCCTTCTTCTCACTTCCTTCCCTCTCTCCCTCTAACCTTCTCGTGACTTCATTACAAATTCAGGAACTAAAAAACAAATTATCAAACCGCTGTGATAGACCGACTGAGCTCAATACAGTGACTTGATCAGGGGGATGAGTAGAGGAAAGAAGGTAAAGGAAAAATAAATATAGAAATGAAGACAGAGAAAGTGAAACCTGGATCATAAAAAGGCATCTCAAAAAGGCAGAGGAAGATAATTGAACTTTGGAACAAAACTGATGTTGTATTCACATTTCTGTATTAAAAAAGTCCATACAAGGTTGCAGCTTAAATTTAAATTTGTTGAACCTTTATCCACTGGATAAAAGGTTCCACTTAATCCACTGGCACAGCACCAATACCAATGGTTAATTGCTGCTCGTCCAATTCAACAACATTTGAGCATGCAGGTGCACCTTCTAGGTTTGTTAGAAAATACAGTGTGAGTCTGAAATATTGCTAAAGTTTGGTAAAACATCACAGCCTGTACTGCAAAACTGCATCTAAATCAAACTTTTGACAGTAAAATATTATCAGGGCAGAGAAGCAGCTTCAGTCCTACACAACATGTGTTAAGGAACAGTAATAAGCATAGGTCACCTTTTTTTTGGCAATGCTTTAAAACCAGAACACAAACACGGTAGTTGCACACCCAAAATAGAAATAAATACATGTTATACCTCAAGTATATATTTTCAGGAAGACAGGTCACACATGAGACAGACATCTGAAAAAGCTGAAATACTTCATCTGTACACTCTGTACGGCACTGGAGGCATTCCAGTGACTCTCTAATTTGTAACAGTGGTGTATTTAGCTAAATTATAACTTAATCATGATAAATATATCTGTAATGCTAAAATAGAATTGATGCAAATGTCTCCACAACGGCAATGGTACATATAAAGATTTTGTAACTTTGAATCAAAATTAAAAATTATTTCAAAATTATTTATGACCTTCCTCTTGGTATTTTGCGTCTTTGGGCATGCTTGAATAAAGAAAATTTAAAAAATCATCACATCAAATACAGTTAGCAAGTAGCAGCATCATGCCTGCTGCTGGAGGCAGAGGTAACGACCTCAATGTGATAAGTACTTTGCTTTTCATATGAGTTATACCAAATGTGGCCTGACATTTTCCCAGGAACCATAAAGATTTAGGTTTGACAAGGAGAATAATATAACTGACAAAGGCAACTCCTCAATCGACATCAAGAGCTAAACGTTATGCAAACCCTAACCATTTAATATGGCTGTGGTTACCAAGTACCGAGTCGTCCCATACAGTGCAGTGGACTGTAAGGCACAGAAGGTTTAAGCTGTCATTATTGTCTGCATAGTCGGATTGAGGAATAAAGTTTTTTGCTGATCCTGGTTGGAGAAGGCCCTGATATTCCTGCAGGGCCGTAGGACATTATGGTGGATGTAGCTGAGGTGGGTGGGATCTGTTGCAATTCCAAGAGCTTTGTGGATGCACTGTTTTCACTGTGAGGTGTGCAAAAATAATGAAAGTAATGATTCTAAGCTGATTATGCAAACATAAAACATTTGTCAAGGTTGAATGCCAACATTCAGTGACAAGTTTGTGGCAATTCAACAAATAATCTGATAAAAGAAATAGTGCAGAAATGGGAAGGAGAAAAACATTATTTTTCTGGTGAACTTGTATAAAAACAGAGAGAAGAACTATAATGAAACACAAGGCATTCAGCTAGATAAAAAGGGACAGTGTGAAGTGATAAGTCAAAAACAAGTGAGGGTCAGAGAGAAAAATGAAACTGCCAGCAAGCTTTAAAAAATGAAGAAATGTGCAAGAGAATACATGAGGGGTCGAGTGATCTAGACAGACAGAAAAGAAAATGACTAAAGTTGAAGAGAGACTAATGTAGGTGAATTAATCTGCTCTAAAGCAGTTAGGCAAATAAAAAAATCTGGACAAAAAGGTCAAGACAAAGACATGACTGAGTTGGCTGTGAGGAAAAATTGGGACAAAAATCCATTATGTAAATAACAGAAAAAGAACAAGTGAGACATTAGAAAGAAAGAAGGAGAAATGAAACAAAAAAGAATAGAGGCCAAATAGAGATGAGTAATGACAGCAAGACTGAGTGAAAATACAAGACAGATCTCTGACTAAGCTCTATTTGAAAAAATAAGAAAAGTTGAGAAAAGAGGTTGCAAAGAAAATTGAAAAAACGAGAGGGTGAGAGATAGCGAGGTTGGCTGTACATGTCTCCTGTGGTGGAGATAATTCACTGGTAACCGTGGTGACGGTGGCAGAGCTCCAGGTAATGCTAATTACGTCCATCTGTCTTCTTTAGCACCGCTGCTAAAGCATGTTAGTGAAGGCCTTGGAGCAAATCACACAGATTACAGGTAGATAAATAAATAAATGCTTGATGTAGAGAATAAATCTTTTTATTTTTTTCTCTCGGGCAGCACAAAACCACAGCTCCCCCCAGGCTTTTACCGCTCCACGTTTGTTATCCTACCAAGTGGAGCATTATAAGGAAAAAAGGACCTGTGGCTGACCAATATTATAAATGGTTGTTGGTGTACTATGGAAATGATTTTTTTGATGGAGACCTTTTTACCTCCATAAACTTACAGGTAGTTCAGAGGTGTTTATGAAAATTAATGATCTTGAGTTGAACATAAATTTAAATATCATGAATGTCACAGTAATTTCTGATGTCCAATAACCACTGATTCTACTTTATTGAGATAAGGACTTGTTCTATTTATCCCATAGGCCTAACTACTGACAGATCATCATAAGATGAAATAAGCTATTAAACCAATACAGAATAACTGTCAGGAACTATTAGCACTGATGATATAAACTAAAGTCTATGCTGCCATGAATTAGCCCACCTAGCCCCCTGACCCGACCTGCTGCCCGGTGTAGCATACCCCACAATCTGATAACCTTCCTTGGGGATGGTGGGCCCACTGTGTGATGCATTCCCTTTTCTGAGTCGACATGAATATTCGTTAGTCTTGCCTCTCCCCTGGAACAAATTTGCCTCAGGAGGTCCCACCAGGGGCTAATGTCACAGACAACACAGCTCTCAGGTTCACAGAGCTATGCAGACCCCTTCACCATAGTCTCAGAGGGGTCCTGCTAGACCAAGAATGCAAGATCATATTTCTCACCCGGACTGGCAACACCTCATGATCCCCAGGAGGAAGTGGGAAGTATCTCTGGGGACAGGGACATCTGCACTACCTTACTTGACCTGCTGCCACTGCAACTTAGACTCAGATAGATGGATGGATGGGATACAAAATAATGAAACGTAGGAGCTACCATCATCAATACAATGTCCTAAATAACTTAAATTAATGTGAACTACACTGACAAAATCACTGATCTGTCCAAAGCGATTTAATTTATTATTTTCACATAACATCTGAACCATTTCTGAAGAATCAGGTGTGAGTATTGTCCACATTTGCTGTATTTTTACAGGAACAATTCACAGGTGGAGAAGGTATGTGTGAGATGTGTCACCTTCTGAAAATATTCTGTTTGGTTTAGGCACCTAGGTAGATTGTGCAAGAGATGAGAGGGAGGATAGGACCACCATCAATACACCCACTATCTTGCTGTGAATTATCTGGATAATTACCTGCTCTATTCACACATCAGATTAATCCGACAATGGACATGGACTTTATACCAGGGCGCTGGTGGATCAAGTCTAGACCAACTGATTCTGACATTTACTTTCAGATGAACACCTCCCCCAGGTAATATCAGGTTTGCAATGCTAATATGAAAGTCATATCAGGATAACCTGTTTCATGTTTATTCAGCAGTACAATAATGTTATAAGGTTATTTACTGATTGCTACACCCAGTCTGATAAAGGAAAACAGGTAAGAGCAGAGAGGACTGACGCATTTGATCTGTATGTTCTCCAATGAAGCTTAGATGATGTGATGAATTGTTGGCTATTGTGATAATACATGTGGTGTCAAAAGTGGGATGAAAGGCAGCCAAGTGGAAAATGTATAGGTTTCAGAGCTGACAGCTTGAGACCTTAAGTACAGTCCAAACCTCAAAAGATGGATGTTGCTGATGGCAGTGTTGCAGGAGGGCAGATTTCACTGAACTGATTACTACATTTATTACATTTAATAATGTCACAACTGTAATAAAAAGCATTCGAAACCATTTTTTCTGGGGAAATCTAAATTTGACATATGTTTATATAATCTGTAATGAAACTTGAGGACTGTCACCCACATCAAGTAGATACTTTTCAAATAGTCTTGGCTACTCTGAAAAAAAAACATTGTGAAAATTATTCACAGTTTAAGCTAATTAGAGACTTTAATATGCCAATTTATGGAAGTACAAACTACAAATCTGCAGTTATTGGCCTTGGACAGATGGTAAAGTAACATGAACAACCAGGCTAATGGGAGTGTCATGCATTGGTGTTTGGTCATGCACCAAATTATTGCAAAACCTAAATTTTGACCTGATGACAGCATTGGAGGGTCTGTTAAGGGATCATTTCTATCAACATTAATGTTTGAATAAAGTTCCATAGCTGAAAGGTTCTGAAAGTTTAATCCAAAACCACACGAGAAAAAGGTCAGGGTTGTCTCATGTTGCTAGCCTAGCTAAAAGGCATGTGCCAAAGGTAATTGAAGAGCCCATTGAGTCAGTTCTGGTGTTTTTCAGTTCAGCCAAGTAATTAGAGGAGTGATTTATATCTGACCTGTGAGATAAATTCAACTACTTAATGAATTTAATCAAAAACCTTGTTGTTACTCTGGGTCCTGACAAGTAAGGTCAAAAGCTACCACCACAGAGTTTAGCCCCTTCAGTAAACTGAATGCACAATAATGATCTGAGGAGCTAAGACTTTAATGTTTTACCAACCGTTCAACAGTATAATGATCCACAAATACTTTCTAGCTTTGAAGCTAAAACTCATGATCCATACCATCAGGGACTACACATTGTATCCATGACCGTTCTCTACCAATGCATTAACTTTCATTACTGTTCCAGGGAAGTGCCTGGTATTTACAACGATAAATTCATCTCAGACCCACCGAGTCCTGACATTAAGATCTCATTGCCCAACACATACATCACTGCCCCTGAGCAGCCTGTGGATATTACAGGAATTTAATGAACAATATCCTTTTTTCAGAAAGAAGAAAAAATATAATTTCTCAAATGTCACTATTTTGCCCACTAGGGAATATAACTGCTAAAAAAAATACTCATTGTGCCGTTCTTCTAAATTGTACTGTTCTAGCTAACAATTAAGTTATTAAACCAGGTGTTTGCTTTTCTAATTTCATTTGGAATAATCACTCAACCTTCACTTGAACAACAGTTGAGTAATATTAAGATGTTTTATATTGTCAGAATATGCTGTGTGTGAGAGTTATACTTTTAATTACTGGTAGTGTTGCAAAGCAGATGTGGATTTGGAAAAGGAACAAGTTATTTTTTTGTGTGTGTGTGTTTGAAGTCACACTTTAGTTGGTAGACAAATTGAATTGTCTTCCTTCAGGAAAGTTACAATCTACATCAAGCTGATTGATGTTGCTCAACTATATGAAGGAGGAAGAGCTCAATTAACGCGCGTGTGTGTTTGTGTGCTTGTATAGAGAGAGAGAGAGAGAGAGAGAGAGAGAGAGAGAGGGGGTTTGAAGGGTTGGCAGTGTAATTGAGTTAAAGTCTCCTTAGGCCAGAACTGAATTAAGAGCAGATTAGAGGCCAAGTGTTGAGTATGTGAGAGTGTGAGTTAGAGTGTCCCTCTGCACCTTCATATATGTGGGTCTGAATTGCTCCCTTGTGCATGTGAGCAAAACTGCATTGAAAGATGATGTTGAACGTGATGTGAATTAAATAGGAAATGGTGGCAGTGTCAGTGTAAAACTGTAAACCATTTTTTTTTTCCCCAAGATTAAACTTGAAAGATCTGGAGAGGATTTTGATACTTCTAGTGGCAAAGTAAAACACAAACCACATAGAATATTAAAAATTAACATTCAACATGTCCATCATGCTAACACTGTGTAACATCAGTATTCTCAACTTGGATCAGTTGACTATGGATAATTTGAAATATGTCAGTCATAGTGATGACTCAATACCAACTGTTCAGCCCCTCTTAGGTCTACAGAGGTTTTATGGCCTGCTTTGCTCTCATCAGCTTCCCTGTATCCAACAGTTTTTCGTGAAAACATCAGCAGATAAGCAAAGTTAGCAACAAGCTGATTAACAATACATCGAGCATGTAACTGCTAACTAAACAGACATTTTCCCAGGATGGAGACCAAAACAAATCTAAAAGGAGGATTTGATATCGGTCTCAGATTTGCTGCTATGTAATCGCTGGTTGAAAACCATAACAAACGTTCACAAGAACATTAAAGCTGCGATATCAACTTAGATGTATTCCCCAACTGCTATGTTATAAAATATAACTTAAAAAGTGTCTGAAATATTGTGGAAATAAAATAAAAGGAGAAATACTTGAATACAAGTTTTTCAAAATTATACTTCAGTGCATCTCTTGAGAAAAAGTCCACTATTGCTTTACTCTGTTGTTCTAAAAGCCTTCATCTCTGCATGAGGACTTGGATGTGTGTTTGAATGAGTACTTTGAGTACTTTGGACACATTTCTCCCATTTATGTCTTAAGTGCACACCAGGTACCTGAGATAACAAAGACGGGGGGAAAACACTTTCTTGAAGCAAACCTCTCCTCATAAAGGTTTGTATTCATATCACACATCTCCAACTGTTTCTCACGAGCTCAGACATAAATATGGCCACCATAGAATGGGCTTGTATTACCTGGAAACAGTTTTATAAGCTGTGACTAATGTGACTCACAGTTCTGCATTGTATGCATCTTGTAGAAATGTTGTGGGTGTTTGCAGCTGAATTTTAGTGTTATATATAAACCTATAAATTCACAGAATCATATGTGACAGGTCAGTAATATATGGGTCATTCATAAATTAGATTATATTTGAGTTATTAATCCCTTTAGGGAAATTTGCCCACAGCAGAGCCATTCCAGCTATTTAGGAGCTGTGGGAAGCTAACACAGCAGCACACTAGGGACCAACACCATGACTGAGACCAGCGTCAAAGTCAAGGATATTGGTATTTATTCTTAAAACTGGACATGCATGACCTTATGCAGGCACCTAGACAAAAGCCACAAGCATTCAACTGCACCCAAAAAGGTGTCTGGACCTGCACCATCTCCAAAACCACTCACAGATGTTAAATCCATTGGAAAAGCTGCCTCTGACTTCCAGCTTTGACATGTAGTCCACAGTGTTGAATATATCGATGTTGCACAAGAAAAAAAAAGTCATCATGCATGGCTGCTTTACAATGATGATGTTAGTGCTCCACCCTATATTTTGACCAGATTTGGGCTGGATAAATGGTGTTATGATTCACCAGTTGAAATCTGTTAGTCTCATTGACTTCACACAGACAGGGTTGTTGGTGTGTGTCCGACTTTTCCTGGGCGCACATTTCCTCCACCCTCTTCTCCACATCACCTGGCATGTTTGACTGAGTGTGACTGTAAAAACGTCCAGCAGTTGAATGGAGAGCTTTGCCTTTTTGTGTGTAGGGTGTGTTTGATTTGTGTGTGTCACCGGCATGTGTCACTGAAACAGTGCATTGGAGTGCCTTGCCTTGGGGCTAAAGCCACTACAGGCCGTAAAAACCAAGTTGTAAATTTGCCACATGTCATGGCCTATATTTGCACCTGAATGGGCTCAGGCGTGCAGGCTGAAGTGGGGAGGGGTTAGGGGGTTGGGGTGGGTTTTTTTTACCTCGCATACACATGAGCCCATGTGCAATGTAACACAGGGTGAGTGAGACAAACTGCATGTGACTGCCCCTTCACTTGTTAACAAAGCTGTGAGAGAGTAGGTGCTTTTAAATGGTAATGAAAGCCAGTTGCTAGTGATGAGCGACCACAAGTGTGAGGAGAACCATTATCGTGATGTAACGGTAGATTTGTTCAGCTGCTGATTGAAGTACATAAGTGTCCTGAAAGTGTGTTTAATGCACGGATCTATTAAATGCGGGTAAAAGCAGATATGCAGAAACAAATTAAACTTTTAAAGTTAAGCGCTAGAGTCAAAGAGGACTGGTGTCTGTTTTAAATTGTGTTGCATGATAAAAAGCTTTGCCTCTGGTTGAATATAATTGTAGAACATATTTAATATAGAATAGAATTGTGGAGTTCAAGGAGCCTGTCTTTCCTGGAACATTCTATATCCCTCACCCTTTGTGATGATTTACTTTGTGATTATTCACTGTCCTGACTCCAGCCACCCTCTCCATAACCTTCAAAGGATAAGCAGTATATAGATAATAGATGGATTATACACTGTCCATAATCTGGATGTCAGTGGGATTGTCCTCAACCAATCTGAGATCTGAGATATATTAGGATGTATATGTTTATACATCACGCTAGGGTGAGATGTAATCTCATTGTTAATATCAGGTGAGTGTGTAATCATGAAATGGATTAAGAGCAGTTAGCAGGGAAATCCAGTACTAAAGTCTAGTACTTCTGTTCAACCTCTCTTGATCTTATGTGCCATAAAATGTAATCTTGTCTTTTATTCTTTCATGAAATGCTCTTGTGTGTATTGTATGATGATGCATTTGTCACACACTGCAGCTATTGAGGATTACGCTTTTCCAATTCCATAAAGTAAATCTTGATGATATGATATTGAAGTATTATTATGGCTTTAATCATAATGACTTCACTAAATGTTAAAGGGTTGAATCGCCCAATGAAGTGGTTACTTCAAAGGGTTTTAACTTCAGGACAATCACTCATTTGAATGTTAATGGTAAATAAATCAGGACGTTTACTGACACCTTGAAAAAACAAAGCATCCTTCAGACATTGTCTCTGACTGATATCACTTTGATATTTGATACTGTTCTCACGAGCCTGTCGGCATCATTAATTTTGACTGTAAAATCTTTTGTATAATATTCTCAAGAGAAATTGAAACTTGGTCAGCCAAATCAAACAGCCCTTGTTAAGAAGAGTATATGAGATGCCAAATTAACATAATAAATCAAGCTCAAGCGGAACATTTATTTAGTTATTTCTCTGTAAGCTGAAAAGGGGGATTTGAAAGGATTTAATTTAATTTATAATGTTTTACTACTTATTTACAGTGCTTTCTATGTTTGGACTGGTATATATGTTTATTAAATGGATTCAAAGATATGAGACGTGTATCCTAAGATACACAGCATCACTGGGGGTTATTATAAATAGGATTTATTGGCTGAATTTAATTTTGAAGAAGGCTGTCTAGGCTATCTATCTATCTATCTATCTATCTATCTATCTATCTATCTATCTATCTATCTATCTATCTATCTATCTATCTATCTATCTATCTATCTATCTATCTATCTATCTATCCATCCATCCATCCATCCATCCATCCATCCATCCATCCATCCATCCATCCATCCATCCATCCATCCATCCATCCATCCATCCATCCATCTATCTATCTATCTATCTATCTATCTACTTATCTACCTACCTACCTACCTACTTACTGTCTATCTGTCCATCCATCTCATGTCATTTCAAAATGAGTTCACGGCACCAAAAAAAAAATCTCTGAAGAGTTTTAGCTAAACTTTTTTCACTGTGTGCAAAATTAATGAATCTGTAGCACAAAAAATGGTCTGAGCTCTTCAAATGATAAATATAAAATCAACATGAATCTTGTATCTAAATTACAGTTTAAATTTTTAAAATGAGTCACAAATCTAAAATAAGACTGCAGCAAGGGAAACTAAAGTCTGATTACTGACGTGCTTTATGTAAACACATTTAAAGTAACCAGATTACTGCGGTCAATATCATGTTATTGTGTTACACTGTGTGTTCATCTGAAAGTGAAGTTGTTTTGTTTTAATCACACACTAGTTTATGTTCACTCCCTTTCCCTATTCTCCCTGTCCACTCCTTTTATTTGTGCCTTTCACACACCCACACACACAGACACACACTTAGATGTGCAAGTACGCATGTTTACCTTGCTCGACTTATGTACTCTGAACGCCACATTAACTCCATTATGTCAGTCATCACCAAGTGGCGGTAACATTGTGACCTTTCAGCACACAGACTGACGTATCATTACCAGTTCCCTACCAGAGCGTGGGACTCCACACACCATGGCCTCCAGCTACAGCCCATTAAAGTCATCTACATCAGCCTTCACTTGATGACCAAATCACTCCCTCATGGTGTGATACAGGCGCTTAATGTAACTCATTCGCATACACAAAGACCAGAAGTCATAGCCATTTGCATCGGTTGATATCAGATCAGAGGAATGTTGTGTGACCAAGGCACAATAAAGAGAACACCAATAGATTATATTTCATGTGGTTAGAGTGTTTTTGCAAATGAACATTTGCAATAAAAGTTACATTTTAAGTTGCTGCAAAGGTATCACACTTCAAATCTTACCGGATGGCCCTAAACAAATATCTTTTTAATGATGTTGTGTTCAGTCAGAGGAGAAGAAGCTGGTCAAAGACCAATCAATCTTCTTAGCTAATTAAAAAGCGACTGGCCCGTGATTCTCAGAAAACAAAAACTCCCCTACAATTTGTTGTTGACCTGCAACAGGTCACTTAACTCGACTAAGCACCTTTGGCCTCTAAAGGAAATTCACATCCTGTTGAAGCACCCTTGAAGCTCATTTATCAGGTGCTCTCTGCTCAACAATGTTAAATCAAGGCTTCTAGTTGGGTTTCCTAATTCAACTCACTCAGCACTTTGAAAGGAGCTGTGGTGAAAGTCCTTTTTGCATTGTGCCCTTTTAATTTAGAATCACCAAGCTTGGGGGCTCTAAGGGCCAGACACAGATTACGTAGCAAAACAAATGCTTTAGCCCCTGTCCATGGCTATCAAAACAGCCATTAGCATTTCCGCGGCTGGTAATCACTAGCACTGACAAAACAGAAAGGAAGTTCTCTCGGGTGCCCCAACCCCCCACCCCCACCTCCCATACATCGTTACAAAGTGGGTTTAAGCATGCCTGCCACACATGTTGGGAGATCTGTGTGAAAATCTCTTACACACACCAATTCACACACACAACACACTGGCATTCTTATGCTCAGACATATACACACCCCTGGCTGCTGAAAAAATACACACATTCACAAACACACATAGAGACGTTTACTTACAGACATTCACACACACACACACACACACACACGCATACTACTGTGTCACCGGATTCTATGCTCTCACGCTAACGTGACACAGTGGTAGACACGGTGGGTTCCCAGGGGCAGTTGGAAACTAGTAAAAAAACAATTAAGTCATCAGCATCAGTTCTAAGGAGGAGGAAAAGGAAAATGCCAGTAATAATGTCAAGGAGGAAATAGGATTAAAGCAACAACAATAAGGTCTTCTAAGATATCAAAGTTGTACGTCTGTAGATGAGGAGATGTCTCCAGTCTCATGGCAGTAAATAGTTTCTGATGTGAAACTAACACTGGGTGGCAATAACACAGGCACAAGGAAAGGAGCTCTGGAGTCAGCTGCATTGTTAAAAAGTTCATTCATTAACACACAAGCAATTTTTGAATTATAAATCTTCAGGTGAGTCTAAATTTTAATAAGGCACATTAACAACACGCACATCTGAGAAAATGAAGCAGGGACATCATTATCTGCAGATGTAAGAAAATTAAATTACAGAGAAAATGTTATGCATGAGCGTAAATAAAGTCGCTGTAATCTCAGTTCAGAGAACAGCAAGACTCCAAGGTGATGATCCAAACAGAAAGCTGCCTCGGTCAGCATATTTCATTTACATTCACCCATTAGTGGAATAAATGAAGAGGAACATGTGACACTGAACTGGAATTATATCCTATTATACACTTAGTTTATGCAACACGTCTTATTTTATTAGTTAAAAAACAAAATGATGCTGGGAGTCTCTGCAAGCTGATGAAAAACTATTATTCACTAATTAATATATGTAAATATAAATGTCTTTTGTGAGTCGACCCTCCAGGTTGTATGTGCAGCTAACAGCAGGTTATTTCCTTTTTGGATCCAACACCATGTCATGACCTTAGGTATGTATTTATTTGTTTTAAAGGGACAAAGGTCCTCTAAACTTAACAAAGAACTGATGGTAACCCAAACCGCCATCTTTCGTTAAATAAGCTCACGATTTGGTTAGCATGTTTATTATCACAACCATGATGGAAACGTTTTGGTATGCTTGCTGCTGTAGGGGGCACTATTTCAAGAAATACTCCTGTGAGTCATATTATGAGCTGCTAACATGATACATTAATAAAGAAAGTAATAGATCTTACAAAGGAGGCACAAAATAAGAGTTAAATCTGGTATGTAATAACAACTGTTTTCCCACCATCCCTTAACGTCATTGTTTTTCAACTTGACTCCTGTTGCTCTAGTTTGAAGAGAACAGGGATATAAATGGTATTAAACTATTAAAATGTCTCTCTCCCTCAAGCTGCCAAACTCCTCCCTCTAATGTCTGAGGCCTCTCACCAAGGACAATCACAGGGCATGTCCACATTGAGGAACTAAAATAATCCCTCCCTCATGCATGTTTTCTCACCAGCAATAGAGCAAGGATGACAAGTCTCTTTCTTATTTATATATATATTTTGGAGATTAATTTGTTGATTCTACTGAGGGTGAAGGGGGATAATGCAAGGTTTTGTGCTTCTATGGACAGAAAAGCTGAAATTGAATGAAAAATTCTACACATTTGTAAGGAAACTCACTTCCTGATATAATGGTAGAATTAGTCAATGGAATGTAGAGTAATGAAATTTAACCAAACAGGGTACGGAGGAAAAGGCAGCCGTCACAGCTTCGTGAAAGCTGTAGCTGAGACAGGCTCAGACTGCGGATGGGATACACACCAATGGAGACAAAATTAAAGACACTATACTGCAACAAACTTCACTTTGCCCTTGGTGAAAACTTAACAGGCAGAAAATGCCAAATAAAAAAGGGAATTTTCACATAACTCTGCTTTGTAGAGACTGAGTAAAACGGATCCTGGTTCATCTTCTGCCTCATTGGTACCAGAAGCAGGATAATGGAAGGTGTTTTGGCTGAAGCTGCAGCAACATCACTGCTGGTCAATCATTATGTTTTAGCCTACAGTGAATCAGTTATCCTCAGCTTTGTTGAACTTGACCTAGTTATCTCAAAGATGTTTTTGCCAACAGCACAAACCAAACAATGATAACTGTGTCATCTGTATGCAGGATTCAGGTTCAAGGTTCTGCACAAGAAAATGTAGTTTGTCCTTGTACATATGGACAGAAGGTTTTATCCCCTTTTTATTCCCCAGTGGCTCCTAAAACAAGATGAAATGGACATAACAGACATTATCCTGGGTTGTGTGCAGCTTTTGGTAAATTCACAGTACCTGGGAAACAAGTTTCCCACCTGTCCTCCATAAACATGCCACTGCTGATGGAAACCCAATGTAAAGTATCAATAAAGTAATTTTTCTGGGAGCACACTGGAAGACACTGCAATGCATTGTGGTTGTTGTAGGATCTTCTGCAGAATCATACACAGATCAAATACACATCTACTATAAAGGTGACCTAGTTTATGTTTTGTGCTGCTTTCCAGAAGTGACATTCCTTTTTCATAACACCATCTGTCACTGTATCACAGTGATCAAAAAGTTGCACCTTTTATTTTCCTTTCTTTTTACAAAGATAATGCACAAACTCTCTTCTCCTGATCCTGTCATTCTTGTAGTAAAGGTCAGTAGTGAAATGACCAGCAAAATGGCACTTTAACTTGAGCATTCAGCTTTTGAAGGAGGGGTGTTGAAAAACACACTAGTACACACTGTCACTCTACAAGTACACAAGTTCATGTTGGTTGACCCATTATCTGATCCTTGAACTGTCATTTGTTACAGTTTATTGCTAGTAGGAATGCTGTGCCTTCATTCTGTTGTGTTGTTGTGCATAAGCGGTATGAAGGCAGAATGTGGGTGGTGGGGGCTTTGTTGTTCCGTCTTTAAACAGGGAGTGGATACAGTCACAGAGCCAAATCAAGTTCTGCCAAAAGGAAGAGCCAACATGGCGTGACAGACACCAAAAGTCACTACTGCTTCTGTGTTACACGTCACACCTCTGATGTAGGAAAACTGGCATGCTATCTGAAAGCACACACTGGGGGAGCATTACGACGGCTTTGTTTGGTTCAGTGTAAACATGCAAAGGCGTCATAACTAACTAAGAGAGGCCGTGTGTCCTTTGATGTGTTTTATTTGCAACAAACGCATTCAAAGAGATGCTGAGCTTGGTATCTCAAGATCAAGATTTTGTATATTCAGATGTGTATTAGCATAGCTCCTTTCTCATCTGACAGATAGAGGAAGTAGCTGATATCTAGAAATCCTATCAGGAGCTGGAAAAGGCTGGACTTAAAAACAACAAAGAGGCACTGAGCACTTAGTAAAAGATTAATTGAGGCTGGGTTCGCCACACCACACAGAACCCCAGATGCAGGCTGTGCAAAGATGCCCCTGAGACAGTTCAGCACATAACAACAAGGTGTAAGATGAACAGTGCACCATAACTAAGTGGCTAGCGAAGTGTACAGGAACATCTGTGCTGAGTATGAGTTGAAAGTCTCAGTGAAAATAGAAGACACCTTGTAAAGTAGGGAATGACCAAACTAAGATCCTGTGGGGCCTCCAGATCCAGACTAACAAACTGGTGATGTTAACCAATTTACAAACAGCAGAGAAAGGCAGGGTTGATAGAGAATAAAGAAATGGAAACTCAAAAAGCTTAGAAAATACCAAGAGGACCTAGAAAACATAAATGATAACAAAGGCACTGGTGGTATCGAGAGCATTGGGAACTGTGACCTCCAAACTGAGAGTGTATGCAGCAGATTTCAGGTACAATATCTAAGGTCTTTCTTAGAAAGATTCAGTCCAAGGAACAACTTAGATATTGAACAGTCAAACTCCCAGGCCTCAGGCAGGAGACCTGAGTTTGAGGAAAGCACACATACATTTTGTGAAAATACCTTCCTTCATTCTGTTAATAGATTTCACTCAATACTCAGGTGTGAATATCACACCTTTTGTTTTTGATTGTTTGCAGCCATCATAAGTTCTCGTTTGTGTATTTATAGAAGTTTGATGTACAAGAAACTGCTCATGATATATGTGTCCTTTGATGATATCTTGACCAGCACTATGTTGTGTGTGTGTGTGTGTGTGTGTGTGTGTGTGTGTGTGTGTGTTTATAGTGAGTCCAGTGAGATGCCTGAGCCATCTGTCCTCACCACAGTGGAACTGATGAAGCTGTCAGACCAGCTCAGTGTGAGTTCTTCCCCCTCATCATCACTTCTACGTCACTAATTATAACCTGTGTGTGTCGCTTCTTGTGTATGCATGAATGTGAATAAGGTTATTGCTTTTTAACAGCGTTTGCTTTAAAGTTTATTACTTAATTGTTGTTTGTTACAACCTGAGAAAGTAACAGAGAAGTCAGAGTTTCTGTTCGTAACACATGTATTTTACAAAGGGAGAATCATGTAAAATTCCAGAATAATTATCCTCTTAATAGACTTTTTAATACCTACTTTCTATAATACACCACATCCCTTTTGCAGTGTGTGTGTGTATTTGTGCTGACAGGTAAATGCGTCACAGATGGTGACATCACAGCAGGTGGCTGCTCTCCAAATCTGCTAACATGGCAGGGGAGGCGGTGTCGATGAGGAAACAGTGACAGGGCCATCGCTACGAGTGACAGATATACCCTCATCCTGGATAGGAACATGCCCACTTCCCTCCCACCTTGACACAAACATACTGTATGTACTCATTTACAGTACATACCTGAGGGAGAGGCAGGGTGACATTGCAAATAGGGTGATGCTGAAATATGTAGATTTTCACAGTATTTAGTCATAAGAGTTTGACTTCAAGACTTAAGGTGTGGCTGTAACTTTTGTGATAAATTTGAAATTGACAATGTAATGAGACAGATTGAACTCACATCAAGCAGTCTTAATGTGAGACTTAGGTTGAGTCTGTGGTTCTGCTAGTTTTGAATTCAATCCAAGATGAGCTTGTACTCGCAGATACAGAAAATCAAACAGAAGTGCTGAGCAACACTGAGAGTACCAGTGTCCTCAAGCAAAGGTCTATACTTAAGTGCATAGTGCCTGGCTTTCCATCATCCAAATCATTTCCTGGAAATGTCTTTGCTAATCTTACATTGATTCACTCATTTTTATTCTATTGGCATCTTTCTCCACAGAACGAGGCAGGACAAAATCTTAGGATTTACTATTTAATCATTTCAGAATAGTCTTAATTCTGCAAAATTGAAAAGTTTACATGAATTTCTAACATCTTAGATATGAGAAATGTCAGTTTTGAAAGGCAGAACATGTAATACATTTTTCAGGGCTTTTAAGTAGCCACTGATCCTCTGTCAGCTTGTAAAAACTGGTCTTTGATGGTGTACATTGTTATTTGGATACAATATTCAGTCCAAAATCCATCTGTGATTGGAGAGTGTTTTAGATGTCTTGGTTTAAACAGATAGAAGACTGTGAATATTGCTAAGTTTACGTAATTATTAAAATATCAAGCCCTTAACTTGAAGCATGGTTTGTATTAACACGCAAATACAAAAGTGGGGAAATCAGATTTTTTTTTGAAAGTTCTAGTAACAGACAATTACAGTTGTGCATTTTTTTCAACATGTATCACCAGGAATTTCAATTTAAATCATTATCTACACCAGTAGTTAATAACAGTTAATAATTCCATTTTCCAATCCAAGTCAGTTGGTAATCAGCAGAGTTGATAAGGAGTTCCATAATCACAGACAAAACATTTTCTATCACCGTTCTATATCCCACATGGTTCGAATGGTCAACAAAAGAGAATGTTGGTTGTTTTTTGGCCAGTTAAAAAAAAGATATATTGTATTTAATTGTAAGTGGACAGGTCTAAGTACACCAGTTAACACCTGGCAGTGGAATCCACATGAGTCTCAAATGACCATTTGTGATTGGATTTCACCTCCCTGAGGGATGTACTACAAAGCAAGAGTGGGTTAATGAGGTATGTTGAGCCTGAAGCTAGAGATTTCTTTGCCGTAAAAGTGGTTCTCTTTTAACTTGGCCATGTCATCTTGAAAACTCATGCTGAAAAATTAACCTGACCCAAAGCAGGTTAAGTTTTGAGATTCAGCTTTAAAGTTGCCAAAAGAGCTGGTTTGTGACTATAGTGATCTGTTTACTTTTCCACACATTTTTCTATATGAGTGTCCTAGATTCCTAGCTGAGGGACTACGTCAGTTATGTAAACTCACTGAAAAACAGGAAAAATTTCAGTACACAAGGTTGGTCTGTAGTGTTCCCTGATGATTTTATGTTTAAATTTGATTTGCTGCCAAGTCCACTTAACACTGCTGGTACTGCAGCTGTTAGAGCACTGATTAAAACACAGATTGGTCCTCATCACAAATTGAACTTGTATTTTATTTTTGTCATATTATACATCTGTAATGGAGCTAGAGTTTGATGTTGAGGTTGATGGGATTTTATTAAAATATCTAAAACTGTCATTCAAATGGTATAGCGAAGTGGTAAATACATGATTTGAACAAAAAAGGAAATTGATTGATCAGTTGGTAATAATGATAATGATGGTAATTTCGGTGTCTCCTTCATTAAGGGACAGTGTTAGGCCTAAATGCTATTCTTGACTATAATGTTTAAATCTGTTTAATGTGTAAGACTCTGAATGTGTAGCTGTCATGTTACGAATAAACGGCATTGAGATTATCACCCTACGAACTTTAATAATCAGCTACTTTCTGCCAGAGTTCTTCCTGTTTTATTTGCAGCATCATTCTGGCTGTGATAATGGTTTAAACTCATCATAGCTTTTGATTATAAAAACCTTGTAAAAATATGTGCTATTCAGTTGGTTTCATTTTGCAAAGAAGAAGGGTCAAATTCCACATCAAATGTTCCTTTTTTATTGCAAAGCCCATATAGATTAAGGGTAAAAAAAAGGACAGTTGATAGCCACATTTGTGATTTTGTCTAGGATTTGTTGAGCAGCTAACACAAAGACATATTGAACTTGCATCATAGTAAAGCCATCTGGTCTTAGAATAAATGAATATATGCATATTTTCTCTTTGCAAGAAATGAAGACATTGTTGGGTTTAAAACAACAGAAGGCACCAATACAAGAGAAGAACCCAAAACAGGACAGATTGGGTCTATTCCTTGGCATGTTTTATCAAGTATGTTTGGCTTGTAATATATCACTATTTTCTTTTTGAAATGTTCAGTTGTCATATTCAAAGCCTGTTTATGCAATTTGAGAAGCAACTGAGTGAGTATTAGTGAACACTTACTTCTGCTCATGTTGAAACAGTTTGTTGAGTAGGCGGCCCCTTCAGTGTGGTCCAGGACACATTATCGACTACACTGTTGAAACAATGTGGTTACATGTGGCCAAGACCACCTCTGAATGTGGTTTGACGATTGGACCTCAGTGCTTCCTCAATGCATCTTGGGTGCATTCACACCCTTAGAACTGTCCACACATAAAGTTTGTTAATTCCAGATATGAACCGAGCACAACAGCCATGTTTCCACTGTAACGATCAGATCAGTGACAGCTGCTGAAAATAATCTAAAATCTGAACTATAAATGTTTATTAGTGGTGTGTTTGTGTGTGTCAGTAATTTTCTCATGGTTAGTGAGACAGCATGTGAGCGGGCCATCACTAGATGACCTGCATGTTTTTGTGTGTGAGTGAGTGTATTTGTGTGTGTGTGTCAAGCTGTGAGTATGGCAATGGGAACGTGTCTGTAAGTGTGTTTCTGTGTGTCCTGCTGTGTGTGTGGCCAGTGGGAACCTTTGTGTGAGACAGTCTCCAAGGTCATTTCTCCTCCTCATGACCTCACTCTTTTCTCAGCCTCCCCCCCTCCGCTACAGTATCATTTCCCCCTCAGGCAACAAAGGGACTATTTTAGACTACAATGATCTTCTTCTGACAGAGACACGGAAGGACAGAGAGACACAGTCAAACAAGCCAAAGTTAAGTCTCTTTAGGTCCATTCACACCAGTAACTGACTTGGCAAAAGGCACATACACACACTGGTGCACATGAAAACACACACTGACGCATACTTCCTCCTTTATGTAGGAAAGCACAGAGATCACACAATAAATGGAGGTAAACAAGCCTAAAAATAGAGCAGACTCACTCACATACTGACAAATTATTTTTATGATACTTGGGTTATTGGTAGAAACAGCCACATGAGTGCAGCACAACAAGCTGCTGCACTACACAGCTACAGCTACACAGCTTTGACATATTAGCACAGCCTGAAGTTGCTGTGTGAACCAACATTTGTCTATTAAGACATCAAGCAGATACAGAGCAATGATAGCATTCAGTGGGGAGTATAATTCCAACCCTGACTATCTTTCTACTTTTGTTTTGGTCTTCAAAGAGATATATCTCTTTAACTGCTAAACACTCCACTCTATCAGCTGGTAGTTACATCTCTTAGTCTGCTGTATGGTGCAGAGCAGGTAACTTACAGGAATATCACCATAGCTTTTTAATTAGAAGTTGAGGTCACTGAGGAGATTTGTAGTGTCTGTTAGCAGAGTAAGACATTGTCATTGATCTAATGTTACTGAGTGATCAGTGGAGCTTTCACCATGTGTATAGCACCGTCAATAAAAATGTCACTGTCGTCAGTGCTCAATTAGTCTTTGTCAGAGGGTGGAAAAAAAATGTCAGAATTGATTTTTGAGATAAACTTCACAGGGGGTGTGGTGGTGGTTTGTTTGCTAAATGCCGCCATGGCACCGCAGCAGTGTTAACACTCAAACACATGAAACATGAAGCACATGCAGGACGTGCTGAGTTAGTATTGACAGAAGTTTTATCACTAACCACAGCAAATGAATAGTGCATGAAACACAATTGGGTTTCTGATGTAAAAATCTGTTTGTAAATGATTAATATACGGGCACTGACCCCACAGTGGTGCTTTGTCACACTGGGAGTAGCCATTAGATGATGAGAGGGCTACTGCTGTAAAGGGGTTTACGTTGTTAACAACGAATCAGATTCACTGTGGCACTCAAACCATGATTGATTTGTATTCAGGGGCCTATAACACATTCAGTCAAACATTACACCACCAGCAGCTTGGACATAGGGCATGTTTGACTTACACCTATTATTGCCTCAGATTCTGGTTCTTGACTCACAACACTCAACATATTTCACACTAAGGTTGAACATATTACAAATTCTGAGATTATGTTTGTTGGGTTTTCCACCATTTTGAGTAAACTGAAAAGATGGTGCAATGAAATCTTAAGTCAGAGTACTGTTCAACTCCTTCAAAGGGAGTGCAACAGTTAACATAGAACAGTTTCACTTTATGATATACTGATCCAGTGTTGGCTTCAGTATTATACTAAAGCCATGTGTCCTTGAATAGCAATCAACACGGAATCTACATCATCTAAGTAAATTATTCACCATTTGTGAGACAAGTATCTTCCATTCAGAGCATCTTGGCTGAACTGTTTAACATGAGACAAGAGACGCAACAATGTCAAGGGAGCCAAAAATCTGATTTGGGAAGATGTCTCAGCTGGGACATGTAACATAAACAGAGCGTCTTTCAAACAAATATATGTTGTCCGTTGTTGTTACTGTGGATGTGCCTGTGTTGTGGCTGAGTTCTTCAGCTCCACCTGGGCTTTGAACCTTTGACCTGCTGAGGCAAAGGTTACAGCCCACAGGGCCCATTGCCACCCCCACAGATCCGCCTCGCTCCCCCGCCCATACCTTCCTACACTTTCCACTCCATCTCTGCTCCCTGTTTAATACGCACAAGACTTGAGTTATTCATCAGACTGGCTCCTTCTTACTCTTGTGATTTCCCAGAGCAGTGTGAAGAAGCCTTTGTGTGTGTGTGTTTTTTCTTTTTCTTTTTCTTTTTTTTTTTTTGCCTTTGTGTTTCCTCACACGTCACAAAAATGACAGAGGCTAGTATAGACTCACAAAGCATGCACGCACCATGCACGCTCTGGCTCTGTGAACATTCTTTTCTTGGGAAAGGGAGGGTCATACAAAGTCATAGTTGTGATTCAATGATCTAATCAAACAAACAGCTGTGAGAATGGCTATAGTGAATACTGCATATGTTTACCCCAGAATCCTGTGCTTTATTCTGATACATTTGAAGCTATGTAATAAAGCAAACAACAGCAATGGAGTTGAATACACAGGACTGAGGCCTCATTATTTCCCAAGTCCACTTGCTGCAACTAATAACATTTTCCTAGAAGGTACCTGCAGGAGCCTGGGATTTGAGTCATGCTGAGTAAGTTTACACACTAAGGAACATTTGTATGAATTGCAACTACAATGCATTCTTAAATCCTTGTTAATACCACCATGCAACTAATACAGTTTCTAATAAATGCAATTATAAGAGAAATGCACCTTTTCTGCAGCAATGGTTTTTTCCATGTACTTTTAAATGCAAATACTAGTTAGTATTGAGTTGTTTCATATTAAGAGATGATGCAAAAAATTATGAAAAAACGAATGAAATCGGAAATATCAGAAACATCACCTTAAATGTCATTATCTATAGTTCTGTATTTAAATGAAACTTGAATGAAGTAATGATTTTCCCAAAAAGTAGTCATTTAAAAATGAACTGTGAACACTGCACAGGTAGCTGACTTCTATCTTATGTTTTGGGGAATAGAAGAGTCTCCACATCTCAGCATGGGGTTCAGAGAACAGGAAACTCAGGGCTGGGCGTTGCTCCTCGGTGCAGGGATGGACGCTGCATTTGTATTCTTTTTCCCAGCGGCTGCTATATTTATGTCTATTGTTTTGGACAGGGAGCTCCCCCATGTTTCTGTGTGTGTGTGTGTGTGTGTGTGTGTGTGTGCATACACATGTGTGTGTCCACTGTCTGTGTGTGTTGCTGTCTCTGGCCTGGCCAGCTGGCTAATGTCCAGTAATGAAAATAACATGTTGACCAAAGGATGACCGCAGAGAATGAAGATGACAACAGTGACTTTCTTTCTTTGTCTTTTGTTTTGAGATGTAAGATTCCCACCATAGGTCACTAAACAGTCATAAACAAAAAAATTGATGAGCATCACAACAATGGCTGGGAAGATGCAGGCAGGGGTTTACATGTATGAGTTCGTGGGTGCATATACGAAATGCAAATAGAGGCCAGTCAACAGGAGAGTGGACCTGGTGTTGTGAGAAAAGTTGCTTTTGTAGTTGAGGTACCTATCCCAGTTTTGTGCAAATGAGGGGGTACAGAGAGCAGAGGTAGGAAAGAGATAAGAGAGGTGAGGAACAATGAAAAATATGAGAATGGAGGAGTTATTCCTTTAAGCAAAGATAGGAGAATATAATAGAGACTTAGAGAGACAGAGAGTCTGTAGGCTGTTAGAAGAGTGGGAGAAGAGAGATGAGAGAGAAAACTCTGAGAGGAAAAGAAGGAAGATGTTTGGTGGACAGTGTTTGCCTGTTGAAAAAATATTTTCATGTCCACTTCCGTCCTTCCGAGTGTTTCTTTTTCTAGCAAATCCACATCATCTCTGACTCACTATACTACAGTCATCTAACCTGATTGTTGTCTGTAGTTCCTGCTAATCTCCTGTCTGCTCTTTGTCCCCCCATATGGTAATGATACAGTCAAGCATTAACCTTAGCATTAACACCATGTCTAATGCTATTTTGAAGTCTGGTTCTCAAGTAATTTCAACCAGACCTTGTCGCATAGTCAGACACTTATGGACCACAATATAACATAATGTAAAGTATCTATATAAGAAGCACCTATTTGAAAGTTTTATACTTGTCTTTCTTTTCCGCTACTGCAGCAGTTTGAAAATCAGACATCTACTGGTAAAAGTCTGGCTTAGCACAGCTTTTTACAATTATACACATCATGTACTTTTTCAGAATCTCTAAATAGCAGCAGTGGAGGGGAAAAAAATCTCTTATATTACTCTCAAACAATCAGCAGAATGCTTACATGAAATACAAGCACCCCTTAATCGTGTTTGTGCATATTTTCAAGAGGTTTTCTAAAGATACTGCAGTACCATTTTGGGAATACTAACTGAATATGGGCATGGTTAAGGGAGAAATAATTTGAACTTGAGTAAATCACCTAAACAGCAAATGTGGATATGTTGCATTTATATGTCTTCGCCACCCACTTCAATTCAGAGCTCTGTTGGTGTTTGATGAGCCACTGAGGAGCTCTGACACAGATGTGAGCTGAAAGCACTTCCTGTTAATGTTGTCTCAGGACTTTCTCATGCTGTGTCAGTGGACAGTGTCTAGCTGCTTTCACACATGCAATGCAAACCTGAGATTTTCTTCTAGACATGACCCCGAGGAGGTGTATGTGTGAAAGCAAACGTTGGAATCAGTGAGTCTGGACATATACGCTGCCAGCTTCCTAGTATGAAGTCTGTGTAATGTCTAGTTGAACTGATGTGTGAATACAGCAGGTAATTGTCCAAAGAATAATAATGAGCATAATGAGCAAGTGGCCATGTAGCTGGTGTTTCTGTCCTCTCTGTGCAGGGCTCTACTCAGACACTAAGGTGTATTTCTAGTGAGGTGAGAACTTGTGTCACACAGATTTACTCTGACTGTTCTCTGCATGTGTGAAAGGGCCACGTCCAGACTTGATTCCTTTGGACAATGTCTGGAGTTCAAGTGTCTTCTGCAGCTCTCAGGTGGCAGGATTCTCGCACAGAGGTCAAAGCAGGATTGACGTGATTGGGGAACACTTGCTCATGTTTGATTAGTAAACTTGGCCTGTTAATTGTTTGTGAGGTCGCTGTCAGGTCAGGAAAACAAGAGTTTGTTGGAGGAAACAACAGCTGCTGACAAGGCATCAGGGGGGCACAAAGTAGAACCTGTGGTAGGTCCTCTCTTCAAGACGCGTATACACACACACACACACACTCACACACACAGACACACACTGGATGAACGTCATTAAACTTTACGTTTTAGTTGTGTTGTAAAATGTCTAACCTCTAATTTTTTGTTTTGTCAGAGGTGTGTGTGTGTGTGTGTGTGTGTCAGGGTCATGATGAATGCTTCCTTTATCCTGATCAGTCTTCCTCTCTGAATAGCAGATTGATCTCCTTCCTTATTGATTGCAGCTCTTTTCCTCTGCTCGTCTTCCTTTACCCACAAATTCCTCCTTGTTGCGTCATACGTCTCCAGTTCTCACTTTCCCATTCTTTCACTCTTTCTCATAGTTCCTACTTTGTCTCTTAATCTGTCAACCTCTTTACCTTTCCTCTGTCTCTGTTTGTCTGCTTTTTATTCCTCTATGCCTCTTTCTCTTCCTCTTTATATTCTCATATTTCCACCTTTTTCCATTTCTTGTCCTCTTTTATCTATTTCCTCACTTTCTCTCGGTGTCTGCCAACCCTAGTTTTCTCAGAGCCACCCAAAGTCAGAGAGTTGATGATCTAGCAGGAAAAACTCCATCGCTAACACTGAAGAAATCAATAATGTGACTTAATGCCACTTAATGTGAGCAAAGCAGCTGTGTGAGCAACACTGCTTCAAGCTTGAGAGAAAATCTCAACTTAATTTGGTGTTATCTTTTTTCATTATTTCATCACTTTCATATAATGACTTTGTCTAATGTGAATTACTTTATGAAACAACAGCTGCACACTTACACCACGAGAATTAAATACGATTGTTCTAACACCTACTTTCTTGTAGTCTTAATGGAGGTGTTGGTCTCTCATGTCGTAAAGGTGACCATCCATCATTGGTGGTGTTGTCATAAGAGAGTGATCATTAGTTGTTGGAAGTAAAAACAGAGATCAATCTAACCTAATCCATTTACCTGAATGACCATCTTGAGAGTTGTATTCTTCAAATTTAACTTAATTTCTGTCCACAAAATATAATCAGGATTCTTAGAGTTGGTGGCTTTTCTCTAACCTTGTTGGAGAGATCTTATAGTCTCCAGGTGCATGTACAATGAACTATATACTATCAGAACTGAAGAAGCATCTTGGATGAAAGGTGAAATTTCATCAAGGAATTACAGTCCATTTGCCTTAGATTATGTCAGACATGAAGCAACACAAGCTTCAACTCAGATACTAAGCTAAACCATTCTGCATATATACCTCATTTTAGATCAAAACATTAAAACATCCCAACTACTGACAAATGAGCTCAGTGGTGTCATCATTCTTACACAATCCTGACAAAGATTAAATATTTATTGCAGAATAAGACATGTCAAACAGCAATAGATATTAATATTTCCCTTTTGATCCCTTATTATTAGTAATTATTGATATTATTAATATTCAAAACCAATCAATGTACCAAACAAAAGCAGCCTCATCCACATCCTGATTTACTAAACAACTTTTTTTTTTTACACCAACAAAACATTGTTAACCCCACTCATTGCTATTCTAACCTCATTGATAGTTACACTGCATTTTTCCTGTGTTGGAAAGCTTCTAATTTGAAGAAGCGGCATACATGGTCTCTGGAAAAAGACAATACATCATTACAGTGTGTGCCTCACCCCAGTAAAGGGCAGCCAGCTGGATTGGCCTTACTCTATTCTTTAGCATGTTCAGGACTAATCAAGATATTTTGACGATTTTGTGATGAAGTCTGATCCTTATCTACTAGTATTACCCAAAACCTTCAAATAAGAATAAGAATAACACATAACACATAAGAATAACACACAAAGAACACAATACTTATAAAGGGCACTGCTAAATGGTAGTACTGTAAAATGTTACAATCACTTTCTGGAGGCTGGCTGTGGAGGTATAAAACAAACATGTCGAGGGGGCAGTGCCAGCTGGTTGAGGGATTATTCATTTTTACTGTGTTGCTAGATCTGCCATAACACCTCATGGCTTAATCACGTTCACCTCCTGTTGTAGCGGAACATGTCAGATGGTATGCAGAAATTAGCTATTTTCTTATAAGACTGGGACTAGAGGTGAAGAGGCATGACAGACAGATGAGATGCAGCACATACATTGATAATCTGAAAATATGTGTGAGTGACAGCAGCAGATGGTGGTATGACCGCAGTGACACCCTACAGTGGCCACCACCTGATGGTCACCAATCACCACTGGACACAATTAGTTACTTGAAACAATCAAACAAACAGGGAACTCACACAAATAAATACGCACAGATACAAACCTGTTTAGACACTGCCTGCAGACATCTACTCTCTCTAGTCATTAGTGAGAGGTAATCTAAATATATCAGGCGAAAAGTTATGGTTCAGTAAGAGGTGACTGTGCAAGGCTATGAGGTGTTATGTTCTGTGTTCTGTTCCTCTTTGAATATACATGATTCCATGGCCAGATGGCACTACCCAAGTGCAGGGAATTCAGTGCTATGGGGTGTGACAACAGTTCATGTTTCTAATGATGGATAATGCTAATAATGTGATGTTGAAACCATGTGACATCTCTACTGCTCTGTTTATTAGGCCTTGCCACATTGTAGCATGTCTAGTACTGGACCGTACAAACATAAAACCAATTTTAGCCTCAGGTAATTACTTTCCACTCCTGACATAAGACCAAAAATTAGGCTGGGGTGTGATTTAGCTAACTTTTATTGATCATGCTTGTACTTTAAATGGAGTAGGGTTCTGTGTAAAAGGAAATTTAGTTTATTTTTATTTATATCTAATTTACTGTTTGAATAATTGTAAAGAAAACTAAATTGTGGACATTAATTCAATTGAGTGGCTCTGCCTTACTATTGTCATGTAACTGCAGCACCAGTTAAATCAATTCAAGTCGTACCATCCTACAGCCTGACTAAAGACAGGAAATGTACATAAAATCTCATAGCTTCTACATTATCAAAAATCTTATTTTCTACTCACTTGAAGTTACAGCAAGGCTGAGTGTCTCTTTATATACTGACTCATCTCATCTGCTGCACACAAGGCAGGAGATGAAGCCAGCTTGGTTTATAATAAACCATTATTATCAGGCAACCCTGCCAGAGTGCTAATGAAAGAGTGCCTGTTGACTCCTAATTCAACACCTGCTGAATGTGCAGATAGGGCCTTATCTGCTGGAACCTGTGGGAGTGCTGGGTGCTAACCTGGGATGTGAAAATGGCTGAAGGGTCAGCACAGGGTCACATACTATCAGTGTGCAACATAGCAGGAAGAACCCTGTGACTAGTAGGTGCCTGGTCAGCAAAACTAAAGAAGACAACCTCCCTTATGCATCCTTTGCAAAGATTGAAGTTATTGACTTGTAAACAGACGACTAAGCTGTAGTTTTCTTTACTGACGGAAATCAAAAAAGTTCTTGATTACTTGCTGATTAGAGGCCATGGTATAGAAGGGAAATGAGAGACAGACACAGCTGTCCAATGCCTGGCATGCTGTTACCACCCAGCAAGAGGCTATCTCAGGTCACAGAGAAAAAAGAAAGACACATCGTCACACTCCAGATGGTGAAAGAGTATTTACAGTAGCAGTGTATGGCATTCAAACTGCCTAGAGAACTGGCCTGTTAATTAAATAACTCTGAGTCGGTGTTTGCCAAGACTATATAATAAGACGTGGCCATATTTTGATCAAGGGTATGTAGTTATATTTGATTAGGTGATAAATGGCCATATTTGTCATCGAGACAACTGGCATTTCTCAACATTATGTCTTTCTTGGGGCAGGATGTATAAAGGACTGCCACTTGGATGGGATGACTAAGTTCAGTGTGTGTGTGTGTAGAGTTTTATTAAAGGTTTGGGAGATCACTGATTTGTGACCAAGTATGAGTTTGCGTTCCTGTATGAGGTGGGGCAACAGCACTAAACAGCTCAATGTCCTTCTGGAAGAGAGGTTTTCTTTTCAGAGTATGAGGCTGTGAATAACAATCCAGATCAGGTCAGGGGAAGGCAGATGATCTGTGGAGAGTGTATGATTTGATGAGTAAAGGCACCAGAATTAATAGACATTTCCTATTTCTGTGGCATTCACTCCCTTTTCAGAGGAATTTGAGCAAGGAACCTAATGTGCAACCGATTCAGAAATGGACTGAAAACCAAACAGCAGTAATTTAGATGTCAAGACTGCTTTTACCAACTGTTATCCAAGCCTGGATAACAAACAGTTGATGCAATCTTGGAATAACAATAAAGTCTGCTCAAATAATGTTTTATTGATTTTTCATCATTTAAATTCTGCTGCCTATTTTAATTGAACATCTAACAATACAAGCACTTTTGGTTGTTAAAAGATGATGATTAATTTGAAAGTTAAGTTAACCCTTAACCTTAGCTCATATTATTACAGTGCTAGTAAGGGGAATTCACATTTAATCTCCTTTTAAAGTTATTCAGTTTGGTCAGGAAAAAATGCAATGACCCTCCATTTCAGAAAGGGGCTTAATTTGATGTACAATTTGCCAACTGTATTCTAATAAGGTTGACAATTGTTGCAACTGGTAAACATTTGTCTTGGTTGAAAATTTCCTATGTGGGAGAAAGCATGGATTCTTGCTAGAGCAAAAAAGTACATAAAATGTTCTGCTTGCAAGTTTCAGTCAGAATTTGGAGGATTTGCCCTGAGTATGACTGATCCACCTGTCCCTCAAGACTTCCATACTATAGAGCACATGTCCATGTGCAAAAGAATGACTCTATTCAACAGTAACATTTTTAACATCAGAGCCTTTATTCTTTTTCTTTTTTTCAGATCTCCAGTTTTCTGTTCCTCTTCCAATTAGCAAGTTTTTACAAGACCAGGGTTGGTTACAGTGTCAGCTAAGTTTAGTTAACCCCAAGAGAGAGAACAAGTGTTCCACCAGAGTTTGACAAAAGCAGCTCCTTATTGCAGGAGCAGTTAACGTCATCTTGAATGTGACTTAGGGGAGGCTCCCATCCAACCTAGTTGTCTTCATAAAAGAATAGGTTGTCTTTCATGTCCAGATGTTAACAGCCCACTCAGTCTCCAGGTATCAGCCCTCTTTTCTCTCTCGCTTCGGATTATAAATAAAAAATGCATTAGCACTGTGCTACCAATATGATATCTAAGATTAAACACAGATCTTTCCTTCAAATCCACTTGATTATTATTTATATCTAAAACAACTGACCTGTTAAATCATATTTTTTTTTTGTTTTGTTTCAGCTTCAGTTTGCAGACTGTTCTCAGAGGAGCTGAAAACAGCTCCTTTTTCCATCTGTCTCTCTCAACCTGCACTGTCATAGAAACCATTACCCAGTCTTTATCCTCTGCCAGGTTTTTCCAAACACACCTTTTATCAAATTATTCTTGTCTTCTTTTAACCTGCCTGGTAATGTTGATGACTGATGACCACGGCACTTTGATTATTTGTGTGTGGTCACTGAAAGGATTTTCAATTGCTTTCCTGTGATTGTTTTAGGGCTTGGCACTTGCATTGTCTTCCTAATTCAGAAAACCCACCCAAGTGACACACCAGACAGGCCGATGCAAACACAGCAAACATTAGTTTTCTCCCAGGTCTTTTTATAGTTTCTTTCCTCCATGTTCTCCACTAAATCAAATAATATTGCCCCTGTAAGATCTTACGTTGTCTGAAGCAGTGAAGAAAATATAATGTCATACTTGACATGGAGTTCATACACACTGATAAGTCAAAGCATTATGACCACTCCTACCTATATTGCTGCTGGTTCTTTGCATACTGCCAAAACAGCACTGACCCACTGCAGCATGGACTGTACGAGACCTCTGCTGCCCTGTGTTATCAAGCTCTTATATATTAGCAGCAGTTTCTCTACCGACCAGGAGCTTGCAAGATGGAGAACTCAGATCATCTTGGTCCGGCACAATCCCTAACACCCTGTCACAGGTGCACGGTAAGCACCACTGCTGACAGTGAAGACCCCACAAGCCTTCCAATTTTAGTAATGTGTTAACTCCTCATAAAAATTTGACCCATGTCAAAGATGCTGAGATCTTTGTGCCTGCCCGTTTCTCCATCTCACATGTTGAATTCAGTTCTCCCACATCCAGTTTACTGTATAATCTATCCCAGGCCTTGGCATTTGCCATTGATATTGGATAATCAATATTATTCCATCCACCTCTGGCATATCCACCCATTTTCAACATATGAAGAAAAAATAATGGTAGCAATCATTTTTGCCCAAATCATTTTTGTTTGAAGTAACCAACACTAAATTCTCACTTTAAATGTCTAAAATTTGGTAAAAGTTAAATTGGACCACCCACAATCTGCAAAGGCAGACGCTCAAAGCAACATAAATAGAACAATGTGTCCATCTGCTCTTCTTGTATGTTTGGAAGTATATCCAGCCCTTAACCCTCAGCATGCCCACAAAAATAAAAAAAAATAAAAATTATAAAACATTGTTTCCACTTTAGTCACTGTGAAAGATCTTAAGTTACAGGTTTAATATTATGCTCAAATCTCATTTCTGTAGACATCAACTTGAACACAGTAAAATAACACCTTTGTATGCAATGCATTTGTTCCCAAGCAAAAATAAAATTGTATTTCAAAAACATTATATCATAATGTGAATATTGTCATACACAGAAATGATTAACTTAACACACTTTGACAGGATCATTTTACAGTTACTTTGACAGCCAGTAGGATGGATTTGTCAGATCATTTGCATCAGTATCATTTAAAGCTGTGAAAAAGGTGACAGGTCACAAATAGGTGTTGAAATATCCAGTAAGCAAATGGGTTTGGGGCCTGGCAGCTCAATTCAGGTCCATACAGGTCAACCCAGTGACAGTGGGGTGTCCCACAAGTTAACCCGACTGTGAACAGGCTTTCACCAGCACACAAGGCGTCCATACATAGCAGGCAGGTCCAAATGTTAGTCGAGGGCCCCGGAGGAGCGCTCATGGAGGCTACTGTTTCTGCCACTGTCAATGAGATGGATGAGGGGGGAAACTCAGAAAGAGGGAAAGTCTATTTAGGCCTGGTGACATCTTAGACCATGTTTAGTAGGTGAACACTACACCCCTCCTCCCCCTTCACTTACTCTCACACAATGAACATATGGTGGCCCCAAGCACTTAAACACATATGCAAAATACATTAGATTACTACTGATGATAGTGACCAAATTAGATTTGTTATACTCCCACATGGGAATAAAAAGTGCTTTGCACTCCTGAGGCAGGGAGTGTGACATGTGGGGAAACATGCAAAAACGCACACGTGCAGTACAAAGGTTGGAATTCTGCACAAAAGAATAGAGGGATGACACCATACTGTGCTGCAGACAGGCAGCGTGATGGATATGATGGATCAATCACACTCTCCTTTTAATCAGGACATCAGTCATGGAATGGTTAGAGTGGAGTGATGGGTAAAGTAGAATGGGGGTTGGGTGTGACCAAAGAGGGTGGGGGAAGCTAGAGGTTCTTTACAACCACAATTAACCTTTGATAGGAATCTTTATTGGCTGATTGATTTAAGATGCTGTACATCAAAACTAGTAGCAAGCACAAACTAGTCTTGCAGAGTGCCTTTAGATAACACAGGAGGAGGTGAGAAAATTAATTGCTAAAGGGGTCACAGAGAAGGTTAACTGGTTGCTAAGGGAAATCTAAAATAATTTGTACTAATGCAAATATAAGGATGTATTCACCTTATATGATAGGCTGTGATACTTGAAGTCTAACATTTACAACAGCTGGCTGCTAAGTAAGTAGTTGGAACCCCTTAGTGTTTGTCATTAAGTATATAGAATTAATTATGTAGTGTACCTGCAGTGTTAATCAGTGGCTCAATGAGTAATTCAGCTGAATCCTGACACTAGAGTATTTACTCAAGTTATTTGCACAGTCAATCTAAAACATACAGAACCCAGAATGAATTTACATCAATACAAAGCTGCTGACATGGCAGCTCTGTACACTCAGAAAATATGTTCACAATAAAAGTCATAAAATCTCTTTTTCCTACTTATTCCAATGGTCACCGGGCAGTCTCGGTCAATACCTTGGTATCAGTAACTTTCAGATCAAAAGCATGCATTTTTGTTGAAGTTGCCCCAGGCCTGAAGTGTTATAAATGGAAATACATATGCTAATAAAAGAAAGAGAAACAAGAGAGAAAGGGGACGGGAAAGCAGTGACTTCAGCTGGTAATATGTGAGGCAGCCAAGAATCTCAGTCTTTCCCTGATCACCATCCCAGCAGCATTGTCAATGACCAAAACTGACAAACACACTGTGAAATTAGCCTAATCCTGTCCTACCATGCCTTCCAACCGGATAGTGCTAGTGAGAGCTAACAGAGTCGGCCAAAAACTAAAAAAGGAAACAACAGCTCTGACTCCCCCCATCAGACACTTAATCTTTTCACTTTCCAAACAAACCCAGGATGTAGTTTCTGTTTCTCCTGTTGAACAACTGAAGAAGCATATTGTGGTTGACAATAATGGCAGGTATGAACACAGCCAAGGTGCTGGGAGGTGACACAAAAACATCGGCCTTGAACTTATGAAACCTCACCGGATTCATGACTGGATGGTGTGGGTGGACCAGCACGAGGTGGCAAACTCATCTATTCATGCTACCCGTCACGGCTGTCAGCGCTTTGTAAGAATAACAGAGTAGCTTCCTTTTATTTGAAGCCGATGTAAATGAGAGATAACATGACAAAGAGAGAGACAAGCCTGACAAAACCTCAGAGGCCCAAAACCTTGTTCACTCTTATGTACTTGTTGTTACGCTAAAATGTCATACTAACAGAGTGAGTCTGAAACCTTCAAGTGTTTGGTGCTTTCATGCAGGTATGAATAATTATCCCTTCTCTAAACAGACAGTGACTGTGCTATCAATGCCAGTGAGAATGAGGTGATTGCTGAACAGCAGCCAGAAAGTCCATATCTGAGAGGTGAAGTTGTTCCGCCCTGTGAAAAGATAGAAATCACTGAGATGCCGATTGAACTGAGTCACGCTGTATTCAGAAGAAGCAAACCAGCAAACTACACCTTCCTCTTGACTAATGCAAATATGACGAGTGTTGAGTGAGGAAATCATTTATGGTTGTGACAACAGCCCTCGTGTACAGACCTCTTACAAAAAAAAAAAAAAAAGGTTTTTGAGTGATGGTTGAGTGTTGAGTAAGATCCTGGCTCTATTCTTTCAGTTCTTGAGCTTTCACACACTAATATCGCTGTGACCTCAGTCTTCAGGAAACATCCATTGTTACAGTGGAGACCAGTGGCAGGCAGGGAGCGAGCATTGTGAACTGTGTGTCTTTGGTGGCAGGCTGAGTCTTGTGATGGATGTGTCTCTTGTCCTGTTTGTAGTTTCTCAGGAGTGCTCTTTTCCCATGCTGTGAGTCGCTTACACTCACTCATACAGTCGCCGCCAGGGTTTCTCCATTGCACGCTGTGGGAGAAAAGCAGGGACAAGACGAAAGCGCAAAGGGAGATGAAAGAGTTGAAGGAGTAAATCTCATTCCCCTCAGACCAAAGGACACACTAGAGAAGGACAGGGAGTCTTTTAAGTCAAATTCTTTATTTCCCCATGTTTTGACATAAAACTGCAGCCGTTTGTGAATGTGGCACGTCGGGACACTGTGCAGCTCATGTTCCTGTCTCTCCTGTGCCCTTTCATATATCTTTTCAGTTGAACAAACAAGGACCCACCCTACTGCGCTCACTCACAGTTTTTAATTTCAGCTGATAATTGCTCTAATACCAAACCTTTGCTCATTTCAGTTCTGAATAGCAGAAAAGGAAGGGACCTCCGGGGTGCTGCTCGAAGATGAGAGAAGAGAAGCCAGAAAGCTCATCTCAGATGAAGATAGAGACAAAAACTAAACCAGATCACCTTACCTGCAGGCCAATACTTCAAAACTGACCCTTGACCTCATCATTTGGCCTGTCAGAATCCCCTATCCTCTTCTCTGCCTTCTCATCCAGCTCCCTTAAGTAATACGATCTTCGGCACTGACCACCACTTGTCATATATACGTTGTGGTGACAGCCAAGTTCCCTCAGAGTCTTTTGTCATAGAGGTCATTTCTGAAGCTCTTTTATCACTTAATTACATCTCCTAAAAGGAAAGGGACATGGCTGTCACATGTGAGGCAGACTCGAGCTCTTCACTTGCGTTGACACAAACAAATCGACAGGAGGAAGACATTAGGCATATGGTGATCATGGTGAATAGAGAGTTCTTTTAAGGGTTAGTGATTTTGAATTGAGTGCATGGTCATAATGTCCAGTTCTTGAGTAATGGTCATTGGTAAGATGGACATCTGGTCAGTGGTTCAGTGGAGGTTGCCAGGGTCACACAGTAGCAGAAAGTGGTAGATCAAATCAGGGAGCAGTGGGTGGACTTGTTTCTTTACAATACTTTTGTCTACTTTTCACCAGCCTTCACTGAACCTAGTCAGAAATTCATTCTCACATTAACCAAGAACGTCTTGATTAAACAAATCAGAGAAGTAGTATCACTTTTATTTCATGTTACATTATGAGTATTTGCAATGTTGCAATTGTCGGCTCAGATTTCCAAACAGAACAGTGAACATATTATTGATTTACCAATAGAGACACAATGATGAGAAAGAATGGTTGAAAAAGGATGATGTGGAGGAAGATGTGGTTGTAACTTCAAAGTGTAAATATCCTGAACCAAAGTACAAAGAATGCAACTGTCAAAATACTTTATGAACAGGACATGATCGTAGACTCCATGAGAATTCTGCACCTCACTTACGCAATCTGGTTATTATTAGTTTATGAGTATAGACATTATAGATGTTGTAGTGATACACTGGTACAAATTCTACACAACATGCCAATCCATTGAAAGATACAGAATTACCCAAATATAATATGCATAGAATCTGTAATATTTAGAATATAAATCAGACTAAACACGTCTGCACTGCTAACTAGAAGAGACTCAAGAGAAGAGATGAAAAGCTCTAATGAGACAGGACATGGTGTGTCTCCCTGCTGTCTTTGGTCAATGCTGTCACCCAGGCTGACTCCCTGCAACAAGCCACACCACTGACCTCCACAACTACCTCCTCCCCTCCTGTCCGACACATCTTCAATCTCATCACTCTCTCAAAATCTCCACCTCTGCCATCCTCCGTCTTTGTCTCCATCTCTGCCTCTCTTCTTCCATGAAAGAGTTGTTCTCATGGTGGTGGGGGTGGTCTTTATGACAAAGCCCCTGGGTCAACCACATGACAATGTGACAAAGAGCTTTTTAAAAGAGATCCTGCGTTTGTTAAGTGTTTTCCCCCCTGAGGAGCAACCACGGGGCAGGGTGAGGGGACTGACAGAAAAGAGCCATGAAAGGGTTGGACTTTTTGATTCCTTAGATCTTTGTGTAATTGGGTTAAACCTGAGTTGGTGGTTTCTACAATTCATCAAAAATGATTCAAACTGACTCCTGGCAGTGCGTGAGAATTTTACATGTACATTAGATTTTATTAGATAAATTTACCATAATATTAATAAAACTATTTATTTTGATACACCAGTTTCAAGAGATCCATAGCTTTAACTAACTTCTCTTGATTCTGAGAATAAAGAAACATTTCAGTTCATATTGTTTTCACTGTAGATTATTTAGTGTTGATTGATGGACGAAATGGGGATTTTATCCATTTACATCTACAACACTGTAAAGTGTGTAAAAAGTGTCTGAATATTTTCTCATTCAACTGTAATTCTTAATGCAAACAACCCTGCATACGAATGGTTTTTTTTTTAAGCTTACTCATGTTATTGTGCTGGAAAATACATTAGAATTCTGTAATACCGAAGGCAGGTGAAATTATTTGATTGCCATTATTTTGGAGCCAGTTTATTGAGAAACTCTTTGGCTAAAACTTTTCCTTCCACAGGAATACATGGCGCTCCGGTGGCACATAAACGTTTAAGCCTTGAATATCATGTGATCATTTAAATATCCAGATTATTACTCCTGAGATTTCTTTGTATGGGTTCCTGTAAAATATGCATCAGACAAATACAAAACAAAAATCTGCTCTTTGGGTTCCTTGAATCAGTCTCAAACACATCTTTCCTTCCCATGTTATTGCTTCAGTTGTCACCTCAAACCACCCAAGAAAGCAGACAAGCTCTGCAAATTCTTTAATTTAACCATCCACTGCTTCTCCATTTCTGCTTATTTTTTCCCACTGGAGCTGTACTGGAACTCTTCTCCTCTTCACCTCCATGAAACATTTCTATTATTCATTAAAAGAGGCTTTAAGCACTTCTCCCTTCCCATTACACAAGTAAAAAACAAGATATCTCTCTCTCTTTAGTGTCTGTTCCTCTCATCTCTGGGAACAGAATTCGTGGATCATTAAAATAAAAGACAACCACAAGTTACAGAAAATCAATTCTTTGGCTTTAAGCTAAGGAATAAGAAAGAGAGGGAAGGAAGGAGGGCAGGCAAGGGAAGCTGTTCCTCGATAGATGAACCGAGACCTTCGCTCAGTTTCTGGCTATGAAATCACATACTTTCTCTCTTTGCTTTAATTCTGAGGAAATTTATATTTCTGTGGTGGTGCTCACACTAAATCTGACACTAGAGGCTCGCAGTTGAATGAGCAGAGCAGTAACTCAACACAAAAACCCTTTTCATCTGTGTGGATATGAGAGTGACTCATCTGAAAACAGTTTTCAGTTCAAAGCAACTAAAGGTAGTTTTGATCTACAGATGAAGTTATTTTTTCTTCTAAAATTAGAGTCTGAGAAGCTCTAGTTAATAAGAAAAACTAAATGACAACGAAATATTTCTGTAGTTGGAGCACTTTCATTTTTATCTTGAGCAGTGTGACCTTTTTAAAGTTGATTCACTAGGCTTTTGAGTTATGTATTTTTAAATAAAGTAATGCCAGTTTATTTCGAGCGTAGCACTCTGGGGAGAGATCTCACAATGGCCTCATTTTGCCTGAGTAGGATGGCAATCATTTTGTAGAGGACTGTGTCATTGTAATGTTATGTGAAATGTGTTTTTTCTCTCTTGTTTTGTCTTTTGGTTGGTTATCTTGTGTTTTTGTTACTATATTTAAATGGTCAGATAAAACATAATTTAGCCCATGATAGTCCATGAAAACAATAATCAAAAGCAACAGGCAAAGTCAACTATAGGTCAAATTGGGACAAGAATTAAAGTCAGTGTGAAGTTCTGTTCTGTCAAAGAGCAGCTGTGGCTAGTGACATGCATGTATGCACACATTTCTGGTAGATTATTGTAATGTGAATTGTGTATTTCTACAGTTTATCTCAACATCCCAGCCTCAAAAGATAAAACAGTTGCCACAGTGATAAATTTCCTGAAAAAAATCATGTCTGTGAGTATTGCAGTTCATTGTGCTGTATTTTGGCATCTAACAAGCATCTAAATGGACTTCTTAGATCATATTTCTGGGTCTCGTCACTATATTTGGCATCATACCTCCACCACCAAAATCATAAATAAAATGCATTAATTCCAAGCGGCTCAAGATTGAATATAGGTCATTGGCATTCAGACATAATCTGTCCAAAACAGTTAACAAGTACAAAATATATAAGGATAGCTCTCTGGGACATATAGGTTTTCAAGCTCACTTTGATCTGCAAATGCTTCAACACAGTTTGTTTCACACATCATCATAAAGATACATGTTGTACAATATAGTGGTTCATATCATAGACATATATGTCTATGGTTCATATCATACTACCTCCATGCAGAAAGTGATGGCAAATTTTGGGACCCGAAGACCACCGGAAGATAACGAAAGCCGCGGTGCCTGATGGGAAACTCCAAACTCGACAAACCGCCATCTTTCTATGTAGCAAGTTAGTAGGGGAACACAATAACGACTTTCGCATGATTATTTCTCCAAGACGGACACGCTGAAGTATTTTATTTTTGTCAGTTATCATATATAACAAGTTTGAAGAGGATCTGGTGGGACAGAATTGGAGATATTGTGCATACATCAGCCTTCAGTTAAGTGTAAACGCTCGACTGGTGGAGGTGGTCAACATGGGCCGCTCTCGGAGCCGCAGCTCGTCCCGGTCCAAACACTCCAAAAGCAGCAAGCACAGTAAGAAACGGAGCCGGTCTCGCTCGCGATCCAGAGACAGAGAGAGGTCAAAGAAGAGGTCCAAGTCCCGCGAATCGAAAAGAAACCGGCGCAGAGAGTCTCGTTCCCGTTCTCGGTCCACCACAACTTCGTCCCGCAGAGACAGAGCAGCGTCGCCGCCTGAACGCATCGACATCTTCGGCAGGACACTGAGCAAGAGAAATGCCCTGGACGAGAAGCAGAGGAAGGAGGAGGAGGAAAGAAAGGCCGAAATGGAAAGGCAAAGGAAAATGTATGTATGTTAGAAGTAAACTCTCAATGCTTGCTGACGTTACATAACATTGTCTGCAAGAAAACGGCTAAGCTAAGTGCTAAGCTAAATGCTAAGCTCGACTACTTTCAGTTACATGGTGCACGTTAGCTCTCCGTGCTAGCAAGCTAATGCTAATAAGCTAGCTGCTAAAAGCATGCTAACGTCAGCTAGGCTCTGCAGGGCCCCGACTACACAGGGAAGGTTATTATTCCTGTCAGACTGAACAGCTTGCTGCAGGAGCCAGCTCAGCTTTTCAGTTTGACTGCATCCCAACTTTTACTTTGCGCTTTGGGATGCAATAAAAAATGAAATCACATATTAAAGTGACAAACATGTTTAACATTCAGAACACTTTAAACATGTCCAAAACTTAAAATTTGACTCAGTGGCAGACATTGCAGTTTTGATAGTTTTGTCGTCTGTTATACTATTATTGTAGCTAGAATGATGAGATACGCCATTTTAAGTGTTTCCTAACTCAGAAGATATCACACAGAAAATGTAAGAAATTGTGGTTAGTTACTGTTGAAGTACTAGTCATTAGCCGTAAGTTGTACGTGGATCAAAATGAATGGCATAATATGCCACTTTATTTTAGTTAGTTACAAAAATCTTAATTCACTTAACATGAAATATACAATAAGTTATATGTAGTATGTTTTTTGGCTATATACTTGCTCTATCAGCTCTATTTACACAGAGGTTGTGTTGTATTGCTGTTAAGAAGACCTCTTGTTGCCTTTCCTTGTTTACACTGGACTCAAAGTTGGTGGAAGTGCAGTGTGTGTTAGATGGCACGCTGATGCTGCAGGGTCAGAGGTGTGACATATCACGCAGCAGCATCCGTGTCACTTGGTCTCCAATGCATTTAGTTGATTTTCCCTCTTTTAAACAGTCAGATCTGTGACTGACCACTTCCTCTGCCTAAAGGCCAGACAATAATGCTCCTCATTTCTCTTCTGTTGTAACTGTGTTGTAATGGAACAGTGAGGCGGTTATTGTTCACAGGTACAAGTGTCTGATTTTTTTGGATCCACCACCCTGACACTTAAGTTGTTGCTTCAGGACATGCAGATAAAACTGTAACACTGTTATCACCCTGAATCTTAAAACATGGTTGCGGCTGTCACACACAATGACTACTGCTCTGCTATTGTCAGGAATGGAACCTGCTATTGTGAGCCTGTGTGCGTGGTAGCCAGAGGCTCACTGACACCTGAGATCTTAACCACTGTCTCACACCTGGCCTCTTGAACGGCTGTCTTTTTGTTGTTTATTGCATAATGGCCACAGAGCCATTTAACCAGACACTGAAATGTAAATATGGAGAACCACAGCCTTGTTAGAGAAGTAAAGGCTGGGCCTGGGGTTGGGTAAGGTCTTTGCTTTCCAGTTGGCTGATGGGATGAAATCAAATCCAGAGAAGGCAGGTTGTGTGTTTACAGTAGCAGTAACACACCTTCTAACTTGTAATAGCTTCTTGCTTACAGTACAGTGTGAGAGGAAAGAAACTTTATTAAAGCATTTTCAGTAGGTTCACAGTCTGACAGGTGACCTCCATCTGTATTAACCCTTTAGTCTGCTGCTGAACCGAACAGGTTCTTTCACTGCCACTTGGGCACGGTAAGCTGGCATAGCAAGTAATATATACAAGTAGTATACTAGAACTGTTCAATGTTATATGCAACCAGGCCTTGATTTGGGTGATTTTACATGTCATTCAAGAATGACTTGGTAAAGTGTGTTGTGTTGAATGTTAGATGTTTTCTGAATGTGCTAAGATCCACTGTTCCCATTCATCTAGCTATTACATTGAGAGTTTATTTTCTTTTATTCCATTCCATCTCCCTTTCCAACATTTGCCATTGAGCCTCTTGCAGAATAGTGTTTTTCCAGTTGTTTTGTTGATTTGTTCTGATGAATGCAAGTTCAACTTTAACTTTCCTTATTGTTTTGGTTTTGTACTGCAGCCAGTGACCGTGTACCATTCATTTCACTGTTCTCCATATCTCAGCGTCTGCTCTGCTTTAGTTGGCAGTGGTGTACATCAGTAATCAGGCAGATTTGGTCTGTGGTCAGATTTGTCTGTGTGAATGTGCTACATACTCGAAACCTTTACCAAATTGGCTCACATCGTCTATGTGCCGATTCAGGGTGTGTTGTCAAAAATAGGACGGACCCAATGGATTTTCTCTATAGTTGCTGACAACAGCAGCTACAACTACATAGTGACTGAATGGCACACAGTTACCAAATGGTTTTTAAAAACCATTGTTGTTTTCACATCTATCACTTTCTCAACTATAACCTAGTCACTGAAACTATTGGTTAACTGTGATTTGATCCTCTTCATTTAGGAACATGCATCCAATATCTGTTATTCACATCATCTCTGCCTCCTACCTAACACACACAGTGAATTTGACACTGTAATACCCTTCTTTTCCCTAAACAAGCACTCTTTGTTTGCATTAACTCTGCCTTCATGCTATAACAGACTTGACTACAGTCTTGAAAGCACGGCAGAAATAGAATAAGATGAGGCTTTTTATTGGTTGATGAAAACAAGAATAAAAATGCCAGGATGACCACTGGTTCATTTTAATGTGATGGAAGGTTAACAAACTACATGTCTATTAACTTTGAAGCAGTCATTTTATCTTGGAGACAAACCTGACCTGGACCTTTTTCCTTTGCTCCTATGCTGGGCTTAATGTTAAGGTCACTTAACATTAAGCCCAAGACACTTAATGCTAAGTGACACGGTAATGGCCGGTATTATGGCTCTGTGGTCACCCCCACTGTGAGGACTCATTGGAAATGTACTTTAAGACAACTGTATGTAAGCATGTTATACCAAGCCAATGGAAGAAACCATCCTAAAAACAGTGTTTAAAGTAGATTTGAATTAAAATTTTGTGTGGTACTTGTGTCATTGGTATGGAAGCAGATGAGGTTGATAAATGGCTTCCAATCTTGATTTCCTATAAACCGTCCCCCCATGCATTTCTGCTCTCCTTCCTCCTGTCATTTTTTCCCTCCTGTGTCTGTGCTCCAGCCGGCAGCAGGAGATCGAGGAGAAGCTAATTGAGGAGGAGACGGCGCGGCGAGTGGAGGAGCTCGTGGCCAAGCGGGTGGAGGAGGAGCTGGAGAAGAGGAAGGACGAGATCGAGAGGGAGGTGCTGCGGCGCGTTGAGGAAGCGAAGCGCATCATGGAGCGGCAGCTTCTAGAGGAGCTGGAGAGACAGCGGCAGGCCGAGTTGGCAGCGCAGAAGGCCAGAGAGGTAACGCTCGGTCGTTTGGAACGCAGCCCCTCCCTTCCCTCCATATCTCTACAACTTCTTATCTCCCAGTCCACATCTCCCTCCCAGTCACCGGCTCTGACTGGTGCCTGTCTCTGGGACGTGCAGGGATGATATACAGACTCCCACCACCACCACCCCTCCTTTTTACGTATTTAAATGTAACCCAGCCATGGTCTAAGTTTCACTGCAGGGAGGGTAGATGCACAGCTGAGCCATCCCACAGAAAACAGTTTACCTGTAAAAACACATTTTTACCAATAATTAATCTGCTCATGACATTTAATATTTAACACCGAGTTGTTAGTTGAAATTTGCAGTAAAACTGTGAATGTGTATATTAAAGTTTCTGCTATGTAAGAAACTTTGTGCGGGAACACACCTGCAGAGTACTAAAAATACTTGTGTTCACAGTAACATCTCCTGCTTTTTATTTAGTATTTATATGATGTGGTTATTCTTTATATTTATCAGAATCAGAACACTTTGATGGCCAAGTATTTACACAAATTCAAGTAATATGATTATTTATTATATTGATATTTTGTCTCAGTCGCTCCCGAGTGTTGGTTCTGAACAGCGTGACTCTGACTTTATATTGGAAGCAAACATGTCAATATTGCCACTGTAAAATTTTTGGCATCTTGAGACGATTTTCCTAACATGCTAGTGAGAGTTTGCCATGGCAGGGTTACAAAAACTACAAACTGAATTTCATTCTTTTTCATTTTTGATCATTTCCTTTCATATTTGTAATTATCTCTGTTCATTTCCGTCAACTAGAGAATAATCCTTTTTATTTGAATTTAAACGTGAATTTTTACACCGTCTCAGTCCATGACTGGCACTTTAAAACATTTACCGATGGACAAAACATTCTAAACTAGCGTAGGTCTGTTTTGTTTTTGTTTTTTGGTTGTTTTTTTTTTTTAGTTTTTAACATAGTTAAACCGCCCACTTTAGACAGTAACAAACCCTGTTCCCTACCAAGTGTCATTAAGTAATTGAGGTCAGTTTACACAATAGTCATTTAATAAAAATGAGAGGGACAGTTGAAGCTCAGTGATCCTGATTGGACGTGGAACAGTCAGTGGGTCAGGACTAATAGGGTGAGAAATGTACTTTGAATGCGCGTCCCTCACAAACCAGGATTTAGTCTGTCACTCCTCTCCTGCTTTTTGCTCTGTCACCACCACACCGCTCTTTCTAAATCTCTCACTCTCAGTCACAGACATGATTTACCAATGCAGCAAATTTGAGGAAACTTAAGCCAAATTATTCTGTTGCCAGAAGGTCATGGCCAACCTTTTTATTATTTTTTTTTTTTTTTCAGCAGTCGACTAGATGCCAACAGTGTAATTAACAAGGCACCGTTTTGGTTTTTTTTTTTTATATTAAACTACAATGAGAGATTTTTAACTATATAACTTTTCTGTTCAGAAATGTTAATCACATTTGTTTAATTCTCAGACAGTTTTCTTTACAAGCCCCGTTACTTTCTCTTCAACAGTCCTTATTTTGACGATCTTTTTTGTTAGATGACATCTGGGATACATATGACGGACCACGACATTTTCCTGTTTCCTGTTTGACAAGATAAACTCTGTGGTCTAACCTTTATCTCTTAATATCTATATATCTTTCTAATTTTTATGATTTTATTCAGATAAAGAGCATTTTACTCCCCAGAAGAAACAAATGTACTGTGTTTTGTACTCATAACTTGCTTCTCCTATAGGGCTGCTGCTAAGTTTTGATATTGTTATTTGTGAATACATTTGTGTTGTTTTTTTATTTATTTTTTTTTTATTTTGGAAACACAACTCACCACCTTCCTAACTAGCACTTGACCTGAGCTGGCCTGCAGCCTGTCAGCTTACCCGTGACTTGTGTCCTGTACTGTAAGTGTACCGTGGTCCGGTCCTCCTCGAACACACACAGACACCCACTTTTGTACTGTACTCTCCTTCACTCTGCCATCGTCTCAGTGGGGACTGAACCTCTGTCTCTAAAGAAAATGAAAACTCGAGAAAGAAAAGAAAAGAAAAAAAGAGAGAAAAGAATGTGAACCGTGGCTGCGGGCACAGGCTAAGCAGTACAGAGATCAGAGTAATAAAGAGGAATGCTGTGGGAGCGGTATGGCAAAATCCCCCCCCTCCCCCTCGTACCTACTTACCCACCCTCCCACCCCAGGAGCGCTTCTCTGTCTCTGCAGGGGCCACACAGTCCGGACGAGACAGTAAATATTCAACCGTTTAATGCCGAATGGTTTCACCAGTTGTGTAGGTACACAGGCAAGGAAAATACGTAGGTATACGTGCATTGGTGAGCCAAAACTATTCCCTCCTTTATTTGTATCCTTTTTTTCTTGCTTATAATGATGTTTAAAAACAGCAAATGTATATTCTTCTAGATTGTATTGTCTGTCTGTTTATATATATATATATTTATATGTCTTCTGTTTATGAGTGTGATGAGTGGGAACCCCCCCCCCTTTTTTTTTTTTAAATTGGTGTTTTAAATATTTAATGTTCAGAGTAATGCAATGACTGCCTTAGGTGTGGCTGTGCTTTTAATATTTTTTTGTTTTTACTTTTTTTCCTCTTTTTTTTTTTTCTAGGAGGGTTTTAACAGCTGTAGAAGTAGTGCATTAAAAAAAAGGGAGAAATTAGCAGGTCCATTTTTCACCTACAGTTTCTTTTTTGTTTGTTTGTTTGTGTTTGTTGTGTTTTTTTTTTATATATATATATATATTTTTTTTTTTTTTTTTTTGCCTTCACCATTATATTTTTAAAACAAGTCAGGCTCCAAAGAATGCCACAGTGTGGTCATCGTGTGCAAGAGGCTATACAAACTTCTCTGTGGTGTAATGAGTTAGTTAGGTGTGTGTGTGTGCGTGTGCTGGTGGTGAATGACTCTTGACGATTAGAGGGCAAGCGTGTGTACGTCTGTACATAGAAAGTGCTTTGTGGCCGTAGCCTCTTCGTGTGCTAACATGGCACCGTGTCACCCATCTAGGAGGAAGAAAAATCTAAGCGGGAGGAGCTGGAAAAAATCCTGGAGGAGAATAACCGCAAGATCGCCGAGGCTCAGGCCAAGCTGGTACGCCCTGCTCTGTGAACAACAGAGCTGCTGCTTTCTTACCCTCTTCTTGTTTGGACATTTTCTCTATTTCTGTCAAAATCCTAAAACCTCGCTTTAAATCATTTCTGCATGCTGCTTTGATCGGACACCAAGCGACTAACACCATTCATCTGTCAGCCTTGTCAAAAACCCTGAAAACCATTGTTTACATAACACAACACGAGGCTTGGGTCATTTTCATTTTGGGTTTACTTTTTATATTTTCCTCACATTTATACCCTACAATTATTCTGGTAAAAAAGTATTGTCTTGATTAAATGTAGCGTGCGACTCGTGACTTGCTAAATGTTTACTAAGTGCGCTTAGAAAAAGTGACGCGTCACGGTTGCTCGATGCACTTTACAGCGACAGGTATTTGTTTTTTAAATTGACAAATCTCTGTCTTGAACTGATTGAGAGCCCGTAGCTCCGACCACAGCGCCACATGACCTAACGACTCTGTACTTTTGGCAGGAACCACTTCTGCTGAGTTACTTTGAATTGATGGTTATCAGCAGTCCAGTGTTTTCTAAACAGTATTAGTCTGCGATGAAGTGTTTATTTTATTTCGACTTGATTCGAACAAGCTGGAGCTGCAGCAATAAAATGGCTACGTGTAAATACAAAACAACAGCAAAGCAGAGTGTAAAGCGAGATTTTCGGAAGAGTTTGTGGGCTCCTGGTTTGAATGCTATTGTTTCCTGACCATATTGTTTATATTGTGTGTGTTTGTATGTTTGTATCTCATTTCCCGCCAGGCTGAGGAGCAGTTGCGTATTGTGGAGGAGCAGAGAAAGATTCACGAGGAGCGCATGAAGCTGGAGCAGGACCGTCAGAAGCAGCAGAAGGAGGAGCAGAAAATAATCCTCGGCAAGGGCAAGTCCAGGCCCAAGCTCTCGTTCTCCCTCAAGGCTGCTGAATGACACTGCTCCCTCTCCCCTTCAACCCCATCATTGTCCACATGCCCTGCCTTCGCCACCCCCCCATCCAGCTCTCCCTTCCTGCCATTTGACCCCCCCACCACTCCTCCTCCTCCGCTGTGGAACGCTCGCTTCGTTTTGGAAGTGCTGAAGGAAGGAAGGCTGAGTGAAGGGGAGACGCAAATCTATGTGTTAACTCGCTCGTCCCCTCCGTGAAAAGGCCCTCGTCCCTCTCTCTCTCTTCTTGGCCTCGAAGAGGAGGCAGCTCTTCGCCCTTAAAGAAGGACCTGACTGCTCCCTCCATCCTTCTCATCCCTACACACAGAGGACTCGTTTGCTTTTTTTGTTTTTTTGTTTTTTTTTCTTTTCGGTTTTGTTTTCATATTTAGGGAACTTTGAACATTTGACGTAGAGAGCTATAACATGTCCCTGTGCCCCCGTAAGTCTTAACTCTGGTGGAACAGCAACAAACAACTGTGCACCTGTGCTTTTCTCACATGTCTTTACAGCCAGCAACGTACAATAGGACGCCCTGACCCTGATATAGAAGAGTATTGTCTAGTTTGTCTAGTCCAGCTTACTGTAAAAGCTCATGTACAGCCTGGGAGTTGGCGTGGTCCCCTCTTATTTTATTTTTTTAAATCTAATAAGATCCGTAAAAGCAGTGCTAACGCATCACATTGAACTTCCCATCCAGTTGACAGGTTTGTGTCTTCCACCTTATTTCCTCTGTTTTCTCTCTGCTTCATCCGTCTGCCGTGCATATTTGTTTTTTAAAACGTCGTCCGGAGGTGGGAACATTAAAAAAAAACAAAAAACGAACAACTCTATGTTAGATTTGAAGTTTTCTTCAGCGCTAAAGTGAACTCAGCCTTGACTCCCAAGCTGCCCATGACTGAACCACACACCTTCAACAGGATACATGTCTCGTCTGCGATAAAGGGGGGAACTGTGGCTAATGGAGGATAGAGGACATTTCCTGTATGATGTAATGTTATTAGCCTTGCTGTGTGATGTGCTGACTCCCACTCCTCTCTGTCCTCCAATCCAACTTAAGATTCTGTTATAAAAAATTGATCCACAACAACAGCAAACAACCAACAAACAAAAAGTTTAGAGTAATGGTAAAATACTTAAGCTCTGTTTTTTGTTTTTTTGTTTTTTTGTTTTTTTTTTTATCAGACTCTGGGAAAATAACGGTAAATTGCACGAAACAAACAAACTCTCCCAAACACATACTTGATGTTCTGTCCCTGAATTTTGTTGTAGTAAATTAACTTGGCAATGCGCCTCACTTGATAAGTCTTGATTCGTAGTGGATGGACAAGTTCAGGTAAGAAAAGATTTGAGGTTAATGCGAGTGTGTGTGTGTGTGCGTGTATGTATGTATATGAGAGAGAATGAGCAAGTGTGTGTGTGTGTGTGTGCGAGCATTTGTGTGTGTGTGGTTGGTTGATTATGAGTGAGGCTGACCTCAGGTGGGTATAATGACGTTTTGTTATGTTGTGGGATTTTGAATTTGTCATGTAATTTTCCCCAATTGTCAAGGGACTGAACAGTTCAGTAAATCCATTGAATGTCTACACTGGTGTTTGTGTGATGCTTTTAACTCACTGTCACTAAATTTTTTTTAACCAAAACATAATAAATTATATATATATATATATATATATATATATATATATATATATATACTTCCCTCATTAATTGTCTTTATCTTCGGTCAAACTGAGGTCATTTCACACTGTTATTCTACACAACTGGTTGACCTGAGCAGTGACGCATTTGAATGTCATTACAGTCGTGGGTCTTTTTTGTCAACGGGCTCGTGCACCACAATCCATTTTCTTCCGTCGAGTCGCGCGGGACCAATACATCAACGTCAGGTTAAAGAAACGCCTGTAATAACAGCGTCTAATTAGTTGGCAGCTCCGATCTGAGACTCAACGCAGCCGCTGGTCGGTTTCCAACACGTAGTGAAGGCTGCTGTGACACAGACTGAGCTCATTTCAAACCGACCGTGAGCTCCAAACACACTCGGCCTCGTTTTTCTGTTCTCGGGATTAAAAGTGAAGGACAAATAACCAGAGTAGAAACACACAGGGATTCAGTAGCTGCTGTCTGATTTAATGAGTAAAAAGATTTAATGATGACTGCAGGTCTTCTTTTATCATAAATATAAATCTGTGTGACTTTGTAATAAAGTTTAAAATCAAATCTCGCTGAAGTCCGGTGAGACGTTCACGGGACGTGTCGCAGCCCGGAGCCGCTGCGGTTCGCGGCCGACAGCGCGGAGCTGCTCTGCGGCCTGTGAGAGCTCTGTGCCCCGCTGCTGCCAAGGCTTAGCCCCGGTCAGCTGGAGGAAAAGAAAAACAAGGGGGAATTTTTAATGCTTAAAATAAAAACTTTTATTTTCTCCCACGAACTAAGTCTCAAGCAGGGAGGAAATAGTTAGGCGTGTTACTCTGGAATAATAAAAAAAATGAATAAAGATTCATACAATGGTGATAGGCTAAAACTGTTATTTATAAATCTCTGAAAAGTTAGCTACCTACTTCAACTGTTTTTTTCCGAGTTACTTAAACTTAATGAAAACAGTCCTATGACCAGGGGAATTAACTTGAATCTGCTTTATTTGACGGAGCTTGTTTGAGCCACGAAAAGGAAGAAAGATTTTTAAAAAAATGCCTAAAAATAAATAAAAGAAAGAAACTTGAACTGCTTTTGAGGCTGCTGTCACCCACAAGTTTCTGTTTTTATTTCTGTTTTTTATTTTTTTTTATTTCCTCCCACTAAGAAATAATTTGAAGGACACCACAAAACTGTAGGAACTCTGAACTGTAGATGGACTTAACACACATCGACATTTGAACTGCACGATTAAAGTTAATGCAGCTAAACTCAGGAGACTCTCAGACAACCAGTAGGAACGTTACAGAGGGAAAAAAGTAGACAAAAAATGGAAGAAAAAATACAGGATTTTTCCCAAGACATTTATTTATTTATTTGTTTATTTATTTATTTATAATAATTTCAAACCCAAACCACCATTCAAACATCTGTCTCCAGTTTCAGTATTCAATTAATCGAAGAAAACTCAGACGCTCTAAATGTTTAGTGAAGGTTCACACATGCCTCATTCATTAGTCTTTCCCTCAACTCGCGTTTGCATTAAAACTCATCTAAAGTCAACCCACTTTATACAATCAACATCCAGCGCCACGCCGCCCTGTTCAGCGTGTGTGTGTGTGTTTATTCCAGGGACCAGCGACGTTGGGATCACACTCTTCACTCACTTATCTGTCTCCTCTGTCACTAAATTATCAGCTCAGTAAACAACCGCAGCCTCCGTCTCTAAACTGCCCTGATCGAATTAAGTCGTTAAAAAGTGACAAAACAATAGGAAGGCTTTACTTTACACCTGACAGAGGTGTGTGAGTATGTGTGTGAGTGCGTGCGTCAAATTAGAGGTCACCGACTAAAAAATTCGGTGTTTGCAGGAAGTGTGAATGTGTGCCTTTCCAATTAGGCTTTGAAGGTAGTTCACACGAAAGCCTAAGCAATTACACAGCACCTTCTGACCAGCGACTGCAGTAATGTAGTTAATAATAATAAAAATTGTGACGGTTTTATTAGTTCGCGAATAATTAAAAGCTAATTTAAAACATTTAAAAAAATGCTTTTAAGACCGTTAAACTACTGCAAACTTTTTAAAAGTCTGTATTTACCTTTGTTGTTACGAAACGATGTTTAAAAATATTGTAACGTTTTGTTTTACTTGTTAAAAAAAAAATCGCCACATTGACGCGTTTAACATTTATAGTTGTACAAATATGAACATAATTCGATTGTTTGTGACTTTTTTTCTCCCTGTATCTGTCTCAGTCAGTGAAGTGGATTTTTCCGCTAGTGGGCGCTCTTGCCTTTCGAAAGAGCCTTGATCTGCACCACAACGCGCTCAATAGAGACACAACACATGCAGCATTGTGGCTCAATACAGTCCTGCTTGTGTGTGCGTGCGTGCGTGTGTGTGTGTGTGTGTGTGTGTGTGTGTGTGTGTGTGTGTGTGTGTGTGGTCCTTATGGTAGCAAATGTTTACTTGTTGTTTTCATTATGGAGCCATCCACATAAACTATAATACACGAGAATTGCGCTTAATTAGTTTTCAGGGGGCTGTAATGATTTTCTTGAGCGATAAAAACAGTTTCTATCTACATGAGCTCTGCTGTGTTTAGTTAAGCTGCTGAGGTAATATAGCAAGAGAGATGTATTAGATTTATTTGCACTGGCGTTTCATATTTTTACAATACCTTGAATTACTAGTATTAATTATAGAGCTATTTATTATTTTTAGTGTTATAATTAGACATTATTTTTTTTACCCAGGTTATTGTCAGATCCATCCACCTGTTTATTTACAAAAGTAGTATTTTTTACTGTGATTTCTGCCCGTTTCGTCCACCACTAGTCACTGTACTGAACCAGTTGCCCTCGTTGATTGACAGCACAGCTCTTATTGACTTCCCCGCCGAGGGACCAATCAGCGTCGAGGCTGGGCGGAGCCTCTGTATAACGAACTCCACCAAATATTCAGTCGCGGTCCCTTGCAGTTACTTTCCATCCAGGTTTCGGAGCATCGTTGAGGCATCATCCCTGCGTCTGTCTGCGGGCGTCTGGGACGGATCTGCAGGATTCAGCCGCAGCTACTTGTTTTTTTTTTTAATTTCATATTTTGGGACCTATATAGTATGAGAATCTCCATCTCAGCTCCTTTGATTTCTTTCATTCTCATATTTGACCATTTTCTTAATTTTGACCATCCGACCTCATTGTTTAGCTTTTTTCATTTTTCGGCTGCTGTCACCCACAGTTTGTTGCTCACCACCACCACCTCTACCACCACCACCAGCAGCAGCAGCACCAGCTGAAAGGGGAATATTTTACCATTCCACCACCACCACCACTACCAAAGCCATCACAGTCATTCTCTCTGCTGCGGCTCTGGATTTGTGGCAAAGCCTTGCTGGACTTTAACGCAGGGGGATTTATAATTGTATCGATTTCTATCTGCCGCCCGGTCCACAGCGGACACCACCACTTTTTTCTCTCTCTGAGGGGATGTATTACAGCGGGTTGAAGTGTGCGCTCTGAGCAGGGGGAGAATATTAACGCTGAATGAACTACTGCCGTGCGCCTTTCTCATCTGGAGATGCTCTGATCGGGCTTTGTGGTCCGTGCGCATCCCCTTTGGATCGGGATATCATAAAGTGTAGAAACTGCCACGGTCAGCGCTCTCTGGAGCGCCCTGACGTCCCTGTTTTGTGACATACAGATTTGGTTATTTTAAGACGGATTGTGCACCAGACCGGAGGCACGCCAGATAACCATGGGGGATTCGATGTGGAGATATTATTTTGGGGTTTTGTTTATTGCCTTCAAAGTGGACTTGTGCCGGGCGCTCATCTTGGAGTCCATCTACTGGAACACAACAAATACCAAGTAAGTGGAACACAAGCCGCGCTTATTACTGGCTCCCGTAGAGTGCCGTACGCCCTCCCGTGTGGGGGGACGATTTCATGCCAGACTCCGTTGAAAAATCAGGCAATTTAATGTTGGCTCGCTCACCGCCTGTTGTTTACATGCGTAAAATAAAAGGAGTTAACACGAGGAAGGTTTGCTAGACTCAATCCTTCACTTCAGCACAAACTGAGCAGAACAAAGAGCTCTTAGAGCAGCGTGATTTCAATTTTGAATTTATCCTCCCTTGTTATTTCTTTTCCCCTCACGGTCCTTTTCCACTGCGCACAGCGACGATCTGTTGGAAATGCGTCCAGAAAGTCAAGATTTTAGTCAAAAGAAATTGATCATCAGTTTGGCAAAATTATCCAAATTAAATATCTACTAGCTTTATAGTTTAACATGGTCATTTTCAACCCAGTTAATGTTTTTTTTTATTATTATTATATTAGGAAGCATCGGCGTTAACGACACATGATAATATGTTTAAAAAGATAAAGCCATCATACTCCTGTGTACACCTGTGTGCGTGGAGGGGAGGAGGGGGACTGTTCGGCTCTTGTTGCGTTACTTTACTGCGTTTTGTGTGCACATTTAACTATTTGTGCCTTATTGCCTTTGGGGAATATTTACGCGCAGTGGACGATGGCCCGCTCGGCCGTGCCGTATGATGGCACTCAACAGTAGCCTGCTGCACTGAAAGCCGCTTTAGAAGACGCAGTCCGACAGATAGTGTGATATTATCTACTATTTGTTTTTCTCTGTATGTATTTATTTACGATGGAGTTAGTGAGGTATGTAGCTCATCTGTGGTGGTGCGCAGTGTGGGTAAAATTAATGTTTGAAGGTAATTTTACGCTTCCCTTCCTCGGCCAATAACAACTTCGCCAGGCGCATTACAGTTCATATTTGTAACAGGTCCCGAATGTATGTATTCTATACTAACTGCCGCGTGTAGGCCCGTATATTCCTTCACTGGGATGTTTGTACCGCATCAAACGTTGGTTGATATTTATCCTCCGTAATGACGATAACGTTAATAAGAGAAATAGATAAGAAATCAGACAGTTGTGAATTGAACGTGACGTGCCTGGCGGGACGCACCGGGCCTCCGTCCTCTGCGTGGACTGAATTTAAGAATTAATTTAGGGAATTTGGAATTATTCTAGAGCGAATTATGTTAGAAATATGGATAGTAGGATGTAAACTTTTAGTCGACCACTTTGTGTACCTCGCTGTTGTTAGACGCCTGGATATAAGGTGGGGTTAAGTGCATTTAGATGTGGAATTGCAGGATGTCCCATACACTGGTGTGTATGTTGTTTTTAAAAGATGCATGAGTTGAGACCTCCTGTACCTTAATCCCCCTCTCCTGCTTTTGTTCTTGTATCGCACTCATCAATCTAAGATAATCTACACCATCCATTTACATATTCCTACAGGCCAAGAGAGGCGGTTGAACTCTTTTCTTTACATAAAAAGGTGTCTTTCTCCTCCTCTACACCCCTGGTCACAGCCCGGCGGGGGGCGCCCCTCTTTGTGGCCGTTTCGTCACGGCCAAACTCCCAAGTCACTCAATAATTGAGGCTTTTTTTTTTTTTTTTTTGGCAACTAGAAATTCCCTCTTCTCTGTTTTTTTAATGATGGCGTAACAGATGTGTACATTATTTTGGCCGAAAATGAAAATGAACCTGTGGCGGGCACGAACAGCCTTGCGCGCCTTGGCCTGGCCTGTCTGTTGCTCCAAGTATGATTCAAAGAGAGAGGGAGAGGTGGTCTGTAGGTCTGAGCTCAGGGCTGCTACTTACAGCACCTTCGGCTTGTAGCCTCTTGTCTGCCACGACCATCTGTGTCCCGACACCTCTGTCTCCAGGCTGTGCGCGTAATGACGCACCAAATTAAGCTTACAGCTCATTTCAAGTGATTTTTGAAGGTTAATAGCGTCGGTTTGCGTTCGCGTAAATTTTATAGAGTTGTTTAGTACAGATCTGTACCTATACACTAAACACACTATCATATATATATATATATATATATATATATATATATATATATATATATATACACACATACACATACACTATTATTCACTATCATGCCCTTTAGTTTGCCTTTTGTCAAATTGTCAAACACCTTCCCTCACAGAGCCAGAGCGTGAACCTTCTCCATTTTGTAGCTTCACTCTTGTTAAACGAGTCCGTCCTTTCATTTAACGTGTCACCTTTTGATTTTCATTTTGCTTATTGTACTTGCTCACCCTCTGGGCGGCTATAAGCTCACAAATGCAGCGGGCATTCCGCGGAATTAGCTGTGCATGTGCGCATTCTTTGCGTTCTGTCTGGGTGAGGAGTTCAGAGGAGCCAGAGAGTGATATCATTGTGTGGCCCAGACACCTCATTGTTTTTAAGTAAATAATCCTTTGTGTGAGTTTTTTAGCAGCAGAACAAGAACTTCATCTTGTTGTTAAAGTTATTTGCTGTAAATAAACTTTAACCACCGGTGAAATCTGTCTTTTTCCCTATCGATCTCTGTCAGTACGTATTAGTGACATGGGCAAACACTTTAGTAGACATTTTAAAACTTTTCAAAAAACCCTTTCTTAGAGTCATTGCCCACTTTTTGTTTATGATAAATAGCTTTTCCTGTGAATGGTGGCTTAAATAAACAAGAAATAAACGTTTATTATCTCTTTTCACAGCTTGTTGAAAGTCTTCAGGCCTGTTTATCAGTTATTCCTTCTTGGTAACAGAGAACCCCAAAGCATGAATATCTTTATTCAGCAGGTTAGCAATATGTTCAACAGACCAAGTCGTTCCTGCCTCTGCGCCTCTCCTTTAGTTTGTGTTAGTTGTGCTCTTTCAGTATTCAAGGAAGGATGAATGTTAGAAATGTGCAAGGCTCTCGGCCAGTATAATGCCTTTGTGTGTGTGTGTGTGTGTTGGGGTAGAGGATAAAGAAATAGCCCAGCTCGCTCTCTCTCTCTCTGTCTTTCTATCTTGTCCTGTGTGAGTGTGTGTTTTTTTATGGAGTGTGTGACAAAAATGAAAACAATAAAAACAAACCCTCGTCCGTGTCAATTAAAAGTCATTATTGTTTTGCGCTTTACAACTTTACTACCCTTACGCATGACATTTGTGAGGAGGGAAAAAAAGAGAATGACCCCAACACCACCATCACCATCATGTCCCCCTCACACACACACACACACACACACACACACACACACACACACACACACACACATAGAGTCACATCACATCACACACACCTCCTTCTCTCTGGTAATCCATTTTGTAGTTGGGAGGGAGAAACAAAAGAGAGGCCTGCTTTACATGGTTTATGTAAAAGGAGCGCTCCCTCTCCTCCACTGCAGTTCATTAAGAGATTACATAGGAGCCCAAAGGCCCTTTGTGACAGGGCAGTGACGGGGGCACCTCTGTGGGTACTTTTGTGAATGTGGAGGGGGGGGGTTAGAGAGAGACAGAGAGAGAGAAGGAGGAAGTGGGAGACAGAGAGGGGGAAGAGCATAGAGATGCAAGTCCATCATGAATGACTGATGAGGCCTTGTGCTGAATGTTGTAACGATGCCCTCCCTCTTCCTCCAAATATCCCTCCTTCTAAAATCCCTGCAGTGCCTCTAATTTTGTCTCTGTTCTTCTTCATCATCTTCTTCTTCTCTGGTTCGTTCTTTTCTGGAGCTCGGAAAGATCAGTAGTTTTAATTTAGCTGCGTCGACTGCTGACAAGAGTGGTGGGTGAGGCTAAAATGGACGGAGAGAGAGCGAGGAGAGCAAAGCCCTGCTACGATCGACAGATAAGAGAAAGAGAGAGAGTTCGCGCTGCCGGTTCATAGGGGTTGCCAAGAGAAACGTTTATGATTAAGATTGGTTAATAAAAGAACAGGGAATGAAAGAATAGGAAAAGAGAGAGAGAGAAATGAAATGAAATGAAACAGAGAGGGAGAGAAGAAAGCATCGGGGGCCCCTTAGGGTGAGGAGGATAATTACTGTATGTCTAGGCCTGCTCAGATCCCATAGGCCTGGATTACAGGATGAAAGGTAGGGCCGAAGGCACGGTGCACAGACAGAACCAGAGAGAGGACAAAAGGGGGATAGGGTGACACTTGGCGTAAAGACCTCTGTCCCCTCAGCCGACAGAGGGTGAAAGACCACAGCACTGCAGAGAACTGCGGCTGGATTAACCCTCACTATGCCCCAGCTTGGCCTCTTTGTCTGCCACCATGAATCCTTTGCATTGCAGCTGGGTAATTCTGAATCAAACAGTTGCTCTTGATCTGCAGTAAATATTCACCCTCCCCTCTCCCCTCACCTCACTACGCTGTTTTCTCATAAGGTCAGGGCCACAGGAGGAAGAGGACGGAGGGGACATTAGGGGGACGGGGAGGATTACACTGGACAAGGTGGGAGGGAGGCCTTGTTTTGTCACACACACACAGAAATCAGAAACAATTCATCGGTTTAAACAAAGTCTGAAAAAGAAGAGAGGAATGAAAGAAGTTAAATAGAGATGTGCAGTGACGGGAACATACAGGGATTCAGAAAAAGAAAAGGCAGATTAGTGATGACAGATACAATGATTAGAACCTCAGGATGCTGGTCTCCAGTCCACTTCCCTCTTTTCCTCTTCCTACTCCTTATTTTTTTCTTAAACCTTGCCCTGTTTCCCCCCCAAACATTTCCTTTTTCCCCCTTAAACCAACCTACACACACACACACACACACACACACACACACACACACTCACACGCTGACGCTTAAAGAACAACACCAAACGTGAAGGTGAGGACAAGTGGTTCAAAGATAAACAAGAAAAACAGATGTTATGTGGCTCCAGTTGTCTCCGGGACCCCCTGTGAGTGTCAGCCACCTGTGAGCCCACGTCAGCAGTTTGTCATGGATTTGAAAGAAACCACATTTTAAAATACTCGCAACCAAAAACCATCCAATTCTGTATTTAATAAGGAAAAAAAAGATAATTTCAATGCTCGGAAAGTTAGACTTTTGATCCCCGTTTGCACAACACAACTAAAATCAGGTATAATATGTTAAATTCTCTTTGTTTTTTTTTTCTTAGTAGCTCGAGCAGAGATGTGGAGATGTTGTGGAGAGAGTTCAGGCAGCTGTGGCAATTCTCACCTTCTTACCAAATGGAGCGATTAGTGTGGTCAGAGATGAGAGAAATCAGAGCATCTCCTCACTTAACTTTTTCTCCCAGCACTGTCATAACAGATGGTGTGTGTGTGTATGTGTGTGTGTGTTTTTGAAGGAGAAAAGGGAGGAGGGAAGACTCGAGGACAAACAGTGATCAGAAAAGTGTTATTCTATGTATCTCCGTCTCTCACTTTTTCTCCTTTTGTGTGCTCACCTCCTCGCGACTGTAAATTCTGCAGCGTTACACTATTTTTCCCTCCCTCTTCACGGAGGAGAGCAAATGGTCTGTGACGTGACAGAAAAACCGAGGGAAAATAACAGCGCTACAGCTCGCCTGCATCTCCAAACTGATTTTCATTATATAGGTGTGTTTTGCTGTCTGTGACTTAAACTAGACATAACCAGTTTGTAAAACAGAGAGAAGCTGCAAATTTAAAACCAGCAAAGATTAAGTACATTAATAACCCATTAATCATCTGATTAATTAATCCTCAAGAGCACAACATGAGACAATGTTTCACAATAATTATATTTTCATTTACATTATTATTTTTTGTAATTATAGTATAGTTTCATGTCTTTAAAAAGCTAATTCATTCACTTTGTTCAAGTATCTTTTAAGTATATTTCTCTTTTAGGAACATCCAACATCCTCCACCCTGAATCGAAACATAAAAACGTTCTGGTTTGTGATGAATCCAACCTCATGTTTTAATGATTTATGACGCCGTCGGACAGCCAGACTTCTTTGAAAGTAATGAGACTTTCACTTTCAGACAGTCAGCAATTATTTTTTAAGCGTAATATACGACGCAGGTTGAGGAGGAGGAGGAAGGTTGGAAAACAGGAAGGGTGAATGGAACAGGCTTTAAAACAAACTATTGGGGGGGCAAACCTATTTACAATCATGAGATGGCGGGGGCCAAGCTTTTATTTGCCCCCCCCCATCCTCTCTCCCTGCTGTTAGTTATCCTCTCTGCACAGGCCTCCTCAACCTGGCTGTGTGACCTTGTGCACCTGGTGTTTTGTTCTAATGGCTGCTATAAGGCCAGGTGTCTGGTATCTGACACACACATTTACCCATCGCAAAAACACCGGCAGGGGAGGAGACGAGCGCTGGAGGGAGGTGCATGAGAAAATAAGCGTATCCAGCTTAACAATATCTCATCACTTGGTATTTTCCTCCATGAAATAGTGTCTCATTTTTGCTCTTAATCAGCCTCTTGGCAGCTTTTTTCTTTCAGCCCACATTAAGACTGTTATATTCTCCTTTGTCAGCATTTATTGTAGCCGTTCATTATGCAGCTCTTCGCTGTAAGTCAGCTGGCTAAAATACAAGACCGTAACAGAGAGAATAGTGTGTGTTAGTCCTGTTTTTGTGCCCCTGGCTAAGGCAGATCTCAGTTTTGAGTTGAAAAGCCAGTGAAAGGACAGGATACAGGCCATTATGATGCAGCAACTTACACTCACTCTGAGAAAAAAACACAAAGAACAAACAAAGAACACACACACACACACACCCAGCGTGTGTGTGTGTGTGAGATGAGGACGTGTGAGTGTGGTATTTCCCTGAGCTTGTTGCGTACCCGTCATTGTGCGTGTTGGGTGTTACACTCCTCTGCGTCTGAACCAGTTTTGTGTCAGTTTAATTATGTTTGATCTCGGTGGTTGACGGCTTCGTCACAGAAGTTACATTTGTCCTCAGAGAAGTTGACAGATCACGTGCCACAGGTGTGGGCCTGTTCCTAGTGTGCGAGTTGTTGTGACGTTTTAACTGATTTTCTCGAGTTAGGTTTAATCTCCAACTCTAAACTTAACCTAAGGCTGATTTGAATTCCGTATTTGAAAGGAATACTTCTGAGAAAGATGATGAGAAGATTGATGTTAATCTCTTGACTTTAAGTTGGAGTATGCAGCTGGATTCATGACACGCTTGGCCCGCGTTAACAATAAAGACGAGGAGAAAACTGCATCTGCTGACACTTTTAGAACAGTTTTATTTACACGCTGCACCTAATTTACTGTAACTGAACATGAACAGAAATGTAAAGACAATAATTTGGGCTTTTAGGGAGTTTCCTGTCAAAACTATTAGTTTAAACAGATCCATTTAATCATTACTTGTGGTAAAAACAAAAAAAGACATTTATATTTTTCTTTTGTACGCACACACACACACACACTCTAATGCATACACATGTAGTCCTTCAATGTGTATGTAGAAGTGAAGCCCCTGAGGCTTCTTTAAGGATCTTTCCACTGTGTGTCTCTCTTTCTCTTGATCTTTGCACTCCACTCCCCCTCCTCATCCTCCTCTTCCTGCTCACATACACACATACACACACACGCACACACACACACACACACACACACACACACACACACACACACACACACACACACACACACACACACACACACACACACACAGATGATACGATGATGGCAGATGGCGCTACACTGCATACATACCCTTCCTCTCTCTCACTCTCTCTCTGTCCATCACTGGACACAGTATACCACCGCTGAGCGTGTCCCCGAGGGGCAGAAAAAATATTTGCGCAGCCTAGTTAGCTGCTGTGTATGCACACGTGTTAGTGTTTATGTGTGCATACGTTGTGTACTTACATATTTACATCTTCATCGTGGGAGCAAAGAGGATGATGCACAGTGTGGGACAGAGATGGAGAAACAATGTATATGTCTGTGTCTGTATGTGTCTGTATAAAAATATGTGATCGGGCATACATATAAATGATTACACACACACACACACACACACACACACACACACACACACACACACACACACACAATTTCATTTTATGTTATGTTAATTATGAATTGGCTGTTCTGTGCTGTGCTTTGCCTCCAGTCTCCTGTGTGAAGGCTCCCCTGCTGCCATGCAGTGGTTGTCTTTGTAGGCAACAAAAAAGAAGAAAAAGGGAAAAGAAAAAAAAGACCAAAAACAAATGCTTTCCACTGGGGTTCAGTCTTCACTGAGATAGCAGCAGGCGACTGTGGTATTTTTTGTCTTGCTGCTTTTGAAATCACCTTCTCTTAGGTTCTTCTATACTTTCTACTGCAGGGAAAAAAGCAAAAATTCACTTGAGATGATGTTGAGTCTGTTCACACTTAAATTCACTGAACTGAACAAAACCCACTGCTGAAGATGATTAATTAAGCTTTTTGACAATTTTGATGGTCTTTAGAGTTAAGATGGTTCCAGGTTCTCATATATATATATATATATATATATATATATATATATATATGTGTGTGTGTGTGTGTGTGTGTGTGTGTGTGTGTGTGTGTGTGTGTGTAAATTCCCTAATTATTCAAACATAAAATCTATAGCAGCACTAAAAATCACGAATACCTAAAATATATCCGTTTACAATATCACAATAGAGTTGTAACTATTTTTGTCTTCCTCATATAATCAATTTTATTTAGAAAATATCACAATAATTAAAAAGAAATGGCCGTTAAAATTTCCAAGTCCAAGGTGACAAATACTTTCTTTTTTATATAATTAATTTTTTGTCTTTAATCAGAGAGTGCAGGGAAAGGACACACAGGAAAGGTCAACTTGGTCGGGTTTCGAACTGGCAAACAACTGCACGGCATATACGCCAATGTAGTGCACCTTAGCTACCCGGCCATCCAGGCGCCCTGTGACAAATACTTTGAGAAATTATTCAGGTTTATATTCAGTCAATTGACTACTACTACTATTGTTGCTATTACTACATACAATACCCCAAGTGTGTATGATCATCCATAAACATCCTAATATGTTTCCAGTTCTCATTAGTCAATATGTTGCAGCGCATTCCTATCTATTTGCTCATATCAGTATTCACAGTATGCCATAAAAAGCCCCCTGGGTGCCTGTGGTTAACATTTCGAATTGCATTCTAGTGTGGGGTAAATTCATTTAGTGGCTAAATACAAGGTTTCACCTCTAACCGGAGCTGCGGCTGTGAACGTATGTGTGTGTGAGCATGTTCAATCACAGAATTCCTACGGGGGGTCTCAGATGAAATGGCAACATTATTTTACTTTTGGGAAGAATTTAGGGAAATTCAACTATTTTCCCAGACAAGGCCCTCCAGGTCCTCTGGCTGTGTGTGTGTGTGTGTGTCTGCTGCTTTTCCTGTTGTGAATGAGTCACTCTGAGTTCCTATTGATTGTTAATTTTCTGTTTTGTGTGCTTGCATGGTTCTACCATTTGCCTCACATTAAATGAGCCACCGTCTCTACATTTTCGGGTTAAGTAGGGACTTTCCATGACTAATCTTCAAATAGTGGGGGTCACTTTGTACCACACATATACAGACACTTCTATATACACACATCACTCATTCTGCTATTATCCTATATCATCTAAAATAAATGGACAAAATGAGTAATTACTGCATCAATAATTAAGCCGACTTTTTTTGTTGCGAGAAACGGAAACTCAATTGGCAAACATAGCTGACTAATGTCTTTCTTTCTCTGCTGCTCTTCCTTTCTTCTCCTTTCAGATTCGTGCCAGGCCAAGGTGTGGTATTGTACCCCCAGATCGGGGATAAGTTGGACATTGTGTGCCCCCGTGTTGACAGCGGGGTGGGTGATGGCGTGGAGTATTTCAAGGTGTACATGGTGCCCAGGGAGCAGCTGGAGAGCTGCACCATCACCAAGGCCGACACACCGCTCCTCAACTGTGTCAAACCTGACCAGGATGTCAAGTTCACCCTCAAGTTTCAGGAGTTCAGCCCCAATTTATGGGGCCTAGAGTTCTTCAGGGGGAAAGACTACTACATCATCTGTAAGTACTTGTTTATTGCATTCATGAAGGGATAATATGTTCGGCCTTGAATAATTTAAAAGGCAAAAACAGCCTCAAACAGTCAGAAAGGTTGAAGAACCAGCTGTTGGTGACATACCATGAATTTCTGAGTTTATTATATGGTTGTGTATTTCTACTTCTAGTGGATAACTAGTCAGACAGTCCCGCTGAACTACTATGTGCTGCATGCTGTCTTCATGTGTACGCATATAGTTGAGCATAAGTTCATACCCTTCCCTGAAGGTTGTTGATGGATATTGTGAGAAAAGTCTAAAATAAACTCAGGTAAATAAAAAAGTTGAGGTGAAAGTTATGTGAGAAGTTCCCAATCTACACAAACTAACAGTAAAGGGATTTTTTGTAGAAATCCTAACAAAAGTTTTCAATCCGTTTAAAGCTATGATACAATATAACAGACCATCCAAAGGAGCCTATCTATTAAATGTTGGAGCACATTGCCAAGAGTTGCTGTGATGTTTTGAGATGCTGAGTAAGAAGTACTCTTGAGTCTTCCTCATCCTCCATCTTTTTGGCTTAGAAATGGTTCACCATCCAGTCTTGTGATGCAGGTGTGGCCGATTACCTGTGATGTACTAATGCCATCCTGGGAGGAAGTTCTAATGGGGTTTAGCGACGGCCCCCTGGTTAGAAACATTGGAGGTGGACTGAACCATCTGTGTGGCACTGATAGGGGGTTGTGCTGCAGATAGGACCATCTGTGAGGCTCTGCCACCGCCATCTGTGAGCTGTCACAGTAGGGGAAGGCCATATTTCTGAGTGAGTAGAAGGAAGGGGAAGAAAGGAGAGTGGAGAGAGGAGGAAAGAAAAACAGGAAACACTGCATCTTATCTGAACCATCTATCGTGGCACAAAATCAAAAATTTTGCAAATCAAATGTGAAAGGTAACCACTGACTGTACCTCACTGTACCACTCTCTCATTAAACCACCTGCTGTAACCGAGTCGCGCAAATGAAAATTTTCCTCTGAGCTTTATGGTACTCAGAAGTCCCACAGAGAGATCTGTTAAGCAGCTGTTTGAGAAAAAACAGTTACACCGACACAATATGCTCATCCGACTCTGCATAAGCAAACAGGCAAAAATGGCTGCTCTGTCACTAATGTGTCATAGCTGCAGGATAGTTACATGAAGGGGCATGTCTGACTGCGTTAAGACTCTAACAGCTAATCTTGTGGTCTTGCAGGTCAAACACCGACGTGAAAATATGCTGTTGTGAATAAAGGCAAATTAAGCAACTCGACAGCAACTCACACACAATGCAACGCTTTTAAAAAATAATTTAGTAGCCTTCTGTATATAAAGTCTGGTGGGTGCGCACACAGGTTTGTGCATGTACATGAGCGTCCACACCCACAGAAGAAGCGCAGGCTGATAGATGTGGTCTGTGTGTGTGTGTGTGTGTGTGTGTGTGTGTGTGCATTGACTACAAAGACTTGTGACTGAAGAGACTCAGACATGGTCAGCCTCCCCTCAGCTCCCTTCAGCCCAAGCAGTTAATTATTGATGAGATGGTGCTGGTGTTTACTTCCCCTGGTTCTTCTCTCAGTCCTCTGTCTGCACTCCTGCCACTGAATGTGATCTCGTTGTGTGAGGGGGGGAGAGGGCTTTGAGTTCAGGTAAATGAAGAACATGGATGAGAAAGTGCAGCGTAGATGACTGCAGGGACATATAGGTGCACCTTTGGTGTGTACAGACAGGTATATAAACACACACACACACACACACACACACACACACACACTTACATCACCTCTCAGGAGTCTGCAGCTTGGGGCGCCTTCTCTGGGGCAGTTTTTATCACTCAGTGTGTTTCGATCTATGTCTCTCTACCATAGCCTGAAGAAACTACCTCATGCCAAAACTCCAAATCCTGTGACCTCCATACCCTAAAATGTTTGTATGTAGCCTAAATATAGACAGTCTCTTTCTCCACTGGAGTGTGTCATTTTGCTGTTAATTGCCTCTTCTTGTGGCCCCCAGGTCTGCAGCTTTGAAAACCCACTGCAACATTGTGAACTTAGTGGTGTTGTTTTTTTTTTCTTTTAAATGGCTGTTTGGAGAAATTCCAGCTTTACATGGGTAAACACAGGGAGTAAAGCACGAATAAACATAAAAAAAGAAAAAAAAAACAAAGACCAAACATGCACAGAGACATGTGTGTAGGCAGAGTCAGATTGGTGGTTGTTTTTACCTTGTAATGTTAAGAGCCAGGTAGTATGTGAATGTTTACTTGTGGGTGTAATTGTGTGTGTGTCTATTTGTTGTTTGAAGTAAAGGAAATGATAGATACACTTAGTGCTTGATTAGCTCTGTGTGTCTCTACATAAAAGCATCTCAATCGTGTTATCTGAGTGTGTGTGTGTATGTGTGTGTGTGTTTCCTCCAGCAGTGTTGTCCAAGAGCCATCATAGTGTGACACCACTTCCGAAAGTTCACAGTGAGGATTTCACAAGGCTTTTTTTCCCAGCGAGCACTCGATATTTAATTAATTAACTAGCGTTAAATCCTCCATTTCTTCTCACAATCACAAATGCCCTCACATCAATGCTACAAATCGGAGTCTCAATTGGATTAGCATTCCCTTGTGTTGTGTATTGTACCAAGGCTAGACTCAGATTAGATGGGTATGCTGACCCCTGCCACCACCACCACCTCCCCCTTCAAAAAAACACGCTTCTAGAGTCAAACAATTGTGACAAAATGCCTTAGGATTTCACTGTAGCAGCCATCCTGTATTAGCCTGTAGCAAATTTCCGTGCTAGTGTGTGGATTGTATGTGTGTGTGTGTGCGCAGCTTTCCATGTACTTATTGTGTTTGCTTGCTTGCATAGAAGGGCCAGCTGTATAGTGCAGATTTCTGTCACCACACCACACAAGTGCACATTTTTGTATTTGTGCACGCACATGTGTAAGTGTATGTGTATGTGTGTGTGCGCCTTTTAAAGTGGCCATGCTGCTCCAGTTGAGAGCAGATGAGTTTGATGTGATTGTTTGTGGCAGCATGGCTTGCAGTGGAGAACCTAGTGAGCTAGATGATTACACGAGTTAAAGAGGAGGGGGGAGAGAGAGAGAGACAGATAGAGATAAAGAGAGAGAGAGAGAGAGAGAGAAAAGGGCAGAAAGAGTGACGAAAGCGAAAGAGAGCTAACGAGGACGGGAGGGAAAGAGAGGAAAGAGGAAAGAGAGCTAAACAGAGAGACACAAGGGTGAGCTGAAGGGAATGGGGCCGCGGCAACGAGACAGGACGAGAGAGAGAGTGAGACAGTGAGCAAGGGATGAGCTAAAGAGGGCGAAAGAAGGACGAGGCTGAATTCGCAGTCAGAGCAGACGTTCACAGTGAAATTTCATCAAGACTTTAATCACCTTTAGCTTTCAGTCACAACAGAAAATAGCCCTGTCCCCTCTCTGCCGCTCTGATTATTGTGTAAATCTAATGCGAGCTCTGAGGGGGAAAATTTCTGTCATTAAATTTGACATGAATTTAAAATGTGCTCCAGGTTTTTTGTCTTATTGAAACTATCAGCTCTTAATTCACCTCAGCATAGGCTCGTAGTATTAAATTGGCGATGGCATTATTATCATGTAATGAAAATGGAGGGCAGGATTAATCACTGGTATTCAATGCAAACTTGTGTGTGTATGTGGAGAAAAGGCTGGAAGCACACACAGTAGAGGAGGTGACCCTGCTTGGCCTGGCCTGTTTCTGAAAACTACCAGGATCCTCTGTATGTAACGGCTCCTGTCATAGCACTAAACCAGCCTGTGATGGTTAAACACCAGCACTCTGATGATGGTTTCACGCTCCACAGCAACTCAACGGATGGCAATTACACTCTGAGTTTAGATCATAGCTGCCTTTGTCTCTTTTCTTCTCCTCTCCATCTTTCTGGGACACATCCTCTTTCTGTGCATCTGTTCATTCTCTCAGTGCAATACTAATGCTCTCCCTTCTTATCTGTCTTCCTGAGATGCCTCCTTGGTCCCTCGCCACCGTGCCTTTGCTCAGTTCTACTATTTATGAAACCCGGCATTGTCTCTCACTAGTTCATTGTGTATTAATTATACCCACAGAAGTTGGCAATGTTCGCGAAGCAACTTCCAAACTGTACTTTTTTCAGGCTTTTACATACTGGACCTCACTTTTCATCATATTGTCCTATAATGTCTAATGAAACAACGATAGCTTACAGCTAAACTCTTTCAGTGTTACATTAGCTGAACTACTGCTTGCTACTATAAAACTAGCTCTAAATAGCAAGCAATTATGTGTAGCAGTGGAGGTTTTTCTTGTTACTTGTTAGTGACATTGGGAGAAAGGAGGAAACAGATTTTTTTTTATCTGCACTGCAGCTCACAATTGACTGTCTCATTAAAAACACTGAGTGATTTTCCACTCTCTTGATTTGATAAACAGGAGAAAATTAAGTTAAGGAGGGTAAATTAAGTTAAGGGGGGTAGGGGGGTTGAAGACTGGAGTCGGGTGTTTGTGTGGTGTGGTGTGTTTACAACGTAGGGGGCGGGGTTATGGTTGGAGTGTCGCAAGCTGGTTGTATGATAGCGCTAATTTTACACGTGGCTTTAACACAAACAGACGCAGGCCGACAGTCAGAGTGACAACGCTTTCTGTCATTTGTTTGAGGCCACATGTGACTCGTATGTGGCTTCAGGTGTGTTTGTGTGTGTGTGTGTGTGTGTGTGCTGGCACACATTTTACAGACCCACTCAAGCTGTCACTTTGTTCTTAAGCTGTACTTTGTCATAGCCAGTGAGTGATTTTTTTCCCCTGGTGGCCTTTTTCCCTGGTTGCGGGCCTTTTTTTGCAGTCATGTGAGTATGAGAATGTGTGGTACCAGTTTTTTTTCAACCCCAAAGCCCTATTTTAACCACATTGCCAGTCTGAAAGCAGCGAGAAAATAGACTCTATAATTCACAGTCATGATGGAGTAAATGGTGAAAATCAAAGATAGCTTTTCTTTTCATATTCTGGTCTTTTTTTTCTTTTACTCATTTCTCACTTGTTTCTCTCTCTTTGTGTTTGCAGAAGGTCAAATCCAAACTGTAGCTGTGGATTTGATTGTTTATCCTCTTTCCCTCTGGTATTCCCCTACTTCTTTTTCCCTTTCTGTCTATAGGTCTTTTGTGGGCTGTGAATCCAGTGGTAGTTGATGACTAAATCCATTTGTTAGAGTCTTGAATGAACCAGGTCTATCTCACCCTCCTACTCCTACTACGTTCCCCCAGTATTATGGATTAACTGGTTAACTCTAGCCAGCTTGTCCGTCAGCCAGTCCAGCCTGGCTTGGTCTGGTTGTACTGAGCAGGGCCAAGTCATTCAGCCAGCCTTAGTAGATTTGACAATAAAATTCTCTTTAAATCCAAGTCAGGCTTTCCTGGACTACCGTCTTGGCATAGAGAGTGTGTGTTTTGCTCCACATTTAAAGGGGAAGAAAAATTTTAAAGATTTAAAGCGACTCCAGATTGAAGGATTTTAGCAGATTTATTTGAAATGTCAAGGAAATGTTACAGCAAAGTTTGAGGGTGAAAAAAAAGATTGGAGATTTAACAAGAACTCGAGATCAGTGTTAAATGTTTTAATGGGGCAAAGGGAAAAGGGAGGGAAACAAGAAGAAAGAAGGTGACACAAGTGACAATATGTTCACCATATAAGACCAAGTGCACCTTCTGTGCAGGTCACTAAACTTCACAGCCTGTGAACTTTGACCTTTCAAGCACTAGTGGGTTCGAGAATTTATGCACCTCAGCATTCCTCGTACCTCAAACGCACCCGTTGTGGCAATCACTTGGTGAAGTAAACAGCGTTGACGTGGTTAATGTCATCTTGTAGAATTGCACAATTTGTGTGTGTTGCGCTAACAGGTTTATGAAACTGAACACACACGTACACACACACACTTGCAGCACAGGAGCTCAAGCCTTTAAGGAGCTTTGTCTAATGTGCTTTTCAGTCTCCACTGGAAAGCCATAGGTCATCTAGAGAAAGAGACATGGGGGAGAGAGGAGGCGAGATGGAGGGAGAGAAGGAGGCAGGGAGTCCTTGTTAACATGCTCTTTGTGTCCATTCCCATCACCATCTCACTGAAGCATAGGGGTATCTAAATGATTGTTAGCTTAGGGGGAGGAAGAAGGAGAAAAAACAATGGAGAGGAGGAGAAAGAGAAAGTGGCAAACAAAGCAAAGAATCATTGTTCATGGCTTTTTCAATAGAGATCTCATGAAGCACACGATTTCAATTCCCTTGCAGGTAATAGAAAGATATCATATGCAACAGGAAGGGAAGGGAGGGGTGGTGGGGACATGCTGAGGTGACAAGTGTGTTCGGAGGCTAAAGGGATTTAGGGAATAAGGTGGGTGCCGCGAGGTTGTCACTCCAGAGAGGAAGAAACTGGGGATGATGGGGTGTTATTCTAGAGAGGGGAAAGGAGGATAGGCTGAAGAGGAAGCGGAGAGGAGGGGGTAGGAGGTGGGGAGGGGGGCTCGTTGTGGTGGGAGCAGTCATAGTGAATGTGGGCCACTGTGCACTGGCGGGAAGCCAAGCCGCTAAGCCCTGGCAGCTCGTTAGCCTCTGTGTTACCGACCTGATAGACCACAAGGCCGACTACCCCCACCTCCCGTTTCTCCTCCCCCCTCCCTCCCTCCTTGCCTCCCTGTCCCACTCATGATCCGAGCTGCAGTTCTGCCCGGCGGCCTTGGGAGGCAGCGCAGATAAAAGCAGGCGAAGCACACAGAGCAGAGCAGCAGCTAATGGGCTTGAAAACATCCAGCTGATTGAGCCTTGGCAGCGCAGCTCGTCTCTGGCTTTTGCATTACGTCGGTGCGTGTGGGCCACAACTAGACATTTCTTTTATGAAAAGCGCTGTTTCCATTTTTAAAAGGCCCATGCAGCATCTGTTCATAGAGCCCATTTATTTCCTCCTTTCTCATGTGGGATGTCTTACATGGCCCCACCAGATTCCTCTCTCAACATCTGCTGCTGTCCTTTAAACATAGTGTTTAGCAGTGAACTCCTGTTTACTTCTGTGTTCAAACATTTCACTTCACCCCAGCTCTCTTCATCCATGGGGTATTTAGATATTTCACATATCTCTTTCCCCTCAATTCCATTGCATCACCTGGAGAAGTGCCCAATACTTTAAAACCATTTCTCTTCGCAACCTGTTTACATCCCCTGAATGTTTATGTCATGCTCTTATCTGATCTCATTAGGCTTTTAGATCTGAGTGTTTCAGAGATTTTAAAATTCTAAAGTGTGTTATTTAATAAATGGCTACCGCTCTCTGGAGTGTCATTAGTGGCGTGCCAAGATGGCCGCTGTCATCATATCCATTGCCGTTTCCTTTTCTCTGTTTCTCCCCCCTCCTCCCTTTACCTCCCTTAACTGCCTCCTTCACGAGGCCCATCAGCACAGTCAGAGATATTACAGTCACAATTACTCAAGCTAATTGACTTTGGGGATGTGAAATATTCTGCCGGAGTGGAATGACTGAGGTGATGAACGGGTTAATTGTGATCTTATTAAAGAGGGGGTATGAGTCATATCCTTCCTCAGCAGAAGGCTTTCAGTGCCTGTGTTGTCTTTGGGAACTGGCTGTTTTTCTGAGATAGGCTTAATGTGTAGTATATGACAGCGCATTTTCACCAACACATCTTTTTTTTTTTGTGCCAGATGCTCACAGTAGCTCCCATTTAAACACAGATCCTGCTACACTGCCGTTAAAAAGACCCCACATTACTCCAGCTTTGCTTGTTTAAGGCGTAACCAAACAAAGTCAGTAACTTGAGTAGTAACACAACATCAGATACTTTTCCATTTTTTTTTACATAGATGCTGATCAGGTTCTGTTGCCTCCACTGTAGCCATTTTGCGTTTGTACCTTTTATACAGAATGTAAAATGGAGGTTTAACATTTTCGCCTCAAATAGGGTGTTATAAAAAGGGGAAGGTCACAATTAATTAAAACTTTTTTTTCTCTCCCTCTTATCTGTTGCAGCTACGTCTAATGGCACCATGGATGGCATCGACAACCAGGAGGGTGGAGTGTGCAAAACCAAGTCCATGAAAATAATCATGAAAGTGGGACAAAGTGAGTATTGTTTTATTGAATTATACTTGTGAACACCTGCAGGCATGAGCAGGCATGAACAGAAACAGTCACAATGCAGCGTTCATACTTTCTGCAAAATTTGTGCAACGAAGACTCTGAAAATACCCTAATAAGGTCATTTGAGACCGTGCAGGCTGCAGCTCCATCGTCTCCATGACACCTGGGGCTGCGAGAGGGCGGGAGATGTAATCTAGTGGAAGCCTAATATGCTCAAACACACACACACACACACACACATTCATACACAGAGTGTGTGCTCACAGGCACATGCACTGGAAATATCTGCTGATATATGCTTTTTTCAGATGGAAGTCTTTCCACACATGCTCATGTGGTTCAGATGCACAGAAACTCATAATACTCACGATCTATGACCCTGTATGTGTGACACTGGTCTTTGAAGAACATACTTCCACTGCAGAACCCCACTCAGAGTCACACCAGGCAAGAGAGGAACCCGTTCCTAATTACAGAGATCAGTAGAACATTTCTGGAGAAACGCTGCATGCGCCTGCTGCTCGGCACACATCCTCAATAATCAGCTAAAAATTTTGAAACCTCAAGACATGTTTGAAGTTTTAACAAGTGTGTCACAAAAACTTCAGGAAAGTCAGCAATCCTATTTCTGGTCTAAATTTGCAGATTTTGTCGCATGAAGGCTCTGAATGAAGAATAAAGCTTAATGAAATCATTTAACATTCACCAAAGTTGTTGTTGTTAGTCAGTCTTTTTTGACAATTTATGATACCTTAAATTAAACATCTGGGCAGTGGTAATGGTTGAAGCTTGGGTCAGTTGTATACATAAAGAAATGACAAAAAAATAATTGATCTAAACTGCACTGTGTTTACTTGCTGCACTGCTGTAGAGAGATGCATCTTGGTTGGTTTGTTATTAACACAAAACACCAACAGTTGACCTAAACATAAAAACTAGGACGCACATGCTCACCTCAGAAAACAGAATCTCTCCTTAAATATCAAACAACATATGTACATAAATGTGCAAATAACTCCACATCAATTCAATTAATTTTTCTTATCGTCATTTTATTTTATTTTTTCCAGATCCCTCTGACCCTTCACCCAAAGACAACCCTACCAGAGTGCCCTACTCTCCCAAACACCCAGACGGCAAGGACCCGTACAATGCGAATGAAGTGTTGGAGAAACCAGGTGAGATCACCTATTCTGAGCTTCAAATCATGGGAAAGTGGTAACTGAGTAGAGAATTTATTGAAACAATTTGGCATTTGGGTGCGCAATTGTTCAGCCGACTAAGAGCAAATTACGTTAAGTAAGTGTGCGTGTGGTTGCGAGAGCCACTGAAGTGTGTGTGCGTGAGAAAGTGAAGGAAAAGAAAGGTCAGCGATTCATCAGCCAGTAATTGAATGTTGCCCATAAAACTGATAGGCATCTCTGGCCTCTCAAGGACTTATAAGGTATCTCCACACTGGCCCCTTTCCAGGCTCAACCTGCCTCTTAAGTGACATTTTGTGGAAAATGATCTGATCGCTGTCTGCTATCTTTTTAATGACCTGCTCTTAGTAGAGACTCACCACTGTTTCTGCACCGAATCACAACACAGACACAAACACAGACGTGTGGCTTGGTACACAGACCACGCTCTTATCTCTGCTATTATATTGCAGTTAAAAATCTCCCAAGAAGAAAATCAGTACAGCAATTTCCGCAATGAGCCGTGTTCAGAAAAAAGAAACAGGAAGGGCCCAAGAACAAAAACAAGCTGACCTATATAAACAGTCCTGCCGTCCTTTCCTCCATGTCAAGGCTCATTGTGGGTGCGGCTTCGCATGACACTTTCTGTTTTCTCTCCTAAACATGACGTTGAACGTGCAGATCTGTCGTCCTGCCCTTTAGATTGTGCGACACTATTTTTTCATCTTTTTCTCCCGTCCTCGCTCTTGCTTTTTTTTTTTTTTTTTTTTGTAAGTCTCAATCCATCCATCTCGGCCACTAACAGGAGCATATGGGTGCTGTGGGCAGATCATCCGAAGTAGCATAATCCCCTTGTAAAACAACGGAAGGGTCTGTGCTTTGGGCTCTCTGCCATCCCATGTCCCTACAACCAACCTCCCCGCCTCCTGCCCCCTCATTTCCACAACGAAAGCACTTTTTAGGCAGTCAGAAGAACAGCAACAGCAGCAGAGTGGGACACACAGTAATCCTGCCCCGCTATGGGAACACGCTCCTGTCCTGGGGAGAACACAACACACCCGCCATTCAGTGTTGGATGTGAACCAGCGTGTCGATCGCTGGGCGTCAGACCTCAGCTCAGCTTACATGATTGATATTTCATGATAGTATTGTATGATTCTTGTTTTTGGTTTCTTCCATATGGAGATGTTATTAGAAATTATTTACTTTCTGTCTTAGGGTTAGGGTGGGATTCCTTTTTTTAATGTTGCAGTCTTAAATATATATATTTGAGTAGCCATTGTCATGCTGCCTTGTTTTTATCACCTTTACCGCGACATGATGAAAAGATCATCAATGATAGCAGCAAAACGCAGGAAACAACTGAAAACTCATTTTTCCTTCCCTCTTTCTTTTAGGTGTATCACCTAGAGAAACCGAGAACAGGTCCTCTAGCATCATCGGCTCTGACGCGGCCATCTTCATTGGCATCGCCTCAGGCAGTGTCATCTTTATCATCATCATCATCATGCTGGTGCTGCTGCTGCTCAAGTACCGGCGGCGGCACCGCAAGCACTCACCGCAGCACGCTGCCACGCTCTCTCTAAGCACCCTGGCCACACCCAAACGGAGTGGAGGCGGCGGGAACAATAACGGATCGGAGCCAAGCGACATCATCATCCCGCTCAGGACTGCTGACAGTGTCTTCTGTCCGCACTATGAGAAGGTCAGCGGCGATTATGGCCACCCAGTCTACATAGTTCAGGAGATGCCGCCGCAGAGCCCGGCCAACATCTACTACAAAGTCTGAGGTGAAACTTTGAAAAATGCAAGAGACAAACTGGAACAAACCCCGGGCAGAGCAGGTTTTTGGTTTCGGCAGGCACCGCCAGCACGCCCGCAAACAAACACTCTCTTTCTCTCTCTCTGTCTCTCGCTCTGTTGACTCCTCCTCCGCTTGTCTGATGTTTTGTTACTATTTTTTCTTTGTCAAAGTTTTGCTGATACCTTACCATCTTGCCACAGTTGGCACAGATGGGTCAAGTGGAGGGCCAGAGAGAAGCCTGCTGCTGTCTCTGCTGCTACTCTTTGGGGGAGTATAGGGAAATAGAGAGATTAATCTCTCCTTTCCCCAGTGTTGCTACCTGTGTTTTTTTTTCTGGGGTGGGGGGGTGGGGGTGGGGGACTGAGTGTTGTGAAATCAGAAAGTTAAGACAGATGCACAGCGTGTTTTTTTCTTGTTGATGGACAAACGGATGTATGGACATGAAGGTTTCCTGGAACGAAAGGAGGAAAAGGAATTTTTGACCTCACGTTAAGAGAGACTACTGCTTGGAAAAAAAAAAAAGAGGGGAAAGAGAGAGAGAAAAACGAGAAGGAGAGGTTAAGGAGGATATGGGCTAACTATGAACTAAACAATATTGTTGCCCTCCTTTGATGCTCACTAGCCAGAGAGACTCTGAGGATTTTACCAGCTGGACAAGGGAAAAGGAGAGAGATTCTCACACCAGTCCTCTCTGGGGCTTTCCTGACTGACTCTCAGAGATCACCCATTCACCCTACCACCCACATGCTCACCATCACATACACACAGTCGCCCACACACGCAGACACACAGTCTAACCAGTCAATGTGAATGGTTTGGGTTTTAAGTGTGGATTGCACCATTTCGCCTCATTCCCAGATGTATTTTTAGTGAATCACTCATTATTGGTTTGCTGAAAACTTGTAATGTTACTTGAAGGTTTTAAGGACAAAAAAAAAAAAAGAAATAACAGATTCCTGTTTTTTTCTTGTACTGTCAACGATTACCTATCTTGTTTTCTGTCATATCTGGCTTTTGTAGGTGGTTTTCATTTATTACAGTGACATGTCACATGTGATGTTCAAACACAAGTTACCCAAACAGTGGCTAGGAGTGGTGAGAGCATGACGAGGAGTGAAGAGGTTTTTCAGTTTTGCACCCTTACTCCCCTGAGAGGGCGCAAAATGGTCAGGTCTGTCCAGGTGGCTCCTGGGAAGAGTGGAGGACTTTCATATACATAGAGCAGCACTTTTAACCCCTTTTTGGTACCTCCACTCTTCACAGACCATCCACAGAGAGACGCAAGTATAGCTAGAGATGGGAGAGCAGCTGTATCCTGTCCGATTTAGTAGCAAGAGCTTGCCTCAACTTCTCTTTAACCTGAGCTTTTCACATGGGAAAGTGTTAGGGGCAATAAAAGAAAAAATCCAACTCACCTTACTGCCATTGTTTTGCGTCAGGTGGAGAAAGAGGCCCGAGATCTAGCTGAGATTAGCATAGCTGGCTGAAACAGCTCTAGGTACTGTAATGTCGGGGACCATAGATGATTAAGGTTGCCCAAATCAGCGTGACTGGTGCTCTCCTATTCTCGTTCAAAAAAAAAAAGAAGAAAAAGCACAGGGACATCTACTTACATTTTTCACCGTTTCTCATTCTCCATTAGCATTTCCATATTGTGAGTTTTTTTATTTTATTTACTTCTCTTTTTTTGTTACAAAATAGATGTACATTTAAAAAAAAAAAAAAAGGACATTACAAAGATGAAAAATGAAAAAATAAAAATTAAAAGCAGAATTTATTTATGATAGACACATAGAGCACAGGTGTTGTCAGGCGGTATCAAGAGGAAGAAGAAGTAATGTTAATATATTATGGTATAAGTGCACATTATGCAATCTAGGTGTTTGATTATTTGATATCTCTCAACCCACTGAGTACCACATTTTCATGAGCTCTTGTCCATAGACACAGTGCTCGATCCTGGGAAGGAGGACCAGGCGAAGGAGGCCTGGACTCCGGCCCTGAGGGGATTACAGTGATCTGACCCAAAATAGCTCACATTGGTGTACACAAGGGCAGAGTAGCTATGTCTCCCACACTCACTCTGTGTAGCATTTCCCAAATGATGATTCCCATGAACACCCAGTGCCCCAGATTCTCCTCATGCACCCCTTTCATGTCCTCTGTGCATGTGAGTACGCGTGTGTGTGCGCATGTTGAGCAAGTGTATATTTCAGTAACTTCACATCCATTAATATCTTCGGCCTAAGGTCATAATTGTGACTTTGGGCCGCTCACACGTGCATATATCAGGCCATCATTGACATTGTCATTTGTTCGTAAGAAGAACATCAAATTTCACCGAAAAGCCAAGCCTTGTATGATCTAAGGTTTGTGCCTCTAAGAGGCTACAAAATCTGCAAATATGCAATTCTTATTTATTTTTTTAATCAATTATGAGAAAAAAAACACCTATGGAAAGTGTTCTTAACCACTGAAAGATGTAACAACAAACAAATGACACAAAACTGGCAAAGTACTTCACACAAGCCTGCTGTTAGTTTTTATTTCCTGCATTATTTGTAGTCTTATTTGAACCTTTTCTGTTATACTTAACTATGTGCCGTAGTACAAAGGTAAACTGTGAAAAATGAATTCATTAAAAACCACGTATAAGTATATCACACCTGAACAGGTATTTAAGAAAAGGTGAAAAGAGACACTTATATACTACAAAGAAATGGCTGTTTAGTTGCTCTCTGTCTGCGGCAGAATATGACAATCTTATTAGTTTCTTTGAATCTGACGTCCTTTTCTTAGCAGCCACTCGACTAATGCTCTCCCACATTGCCCAGGAGTAGTTCAACCTGTTATGAAATATCATAGCGATTCTGTGAGAGTCTTAGCACACGGGCTAGGAGAAGCACCTCAGGCTACTGTAAATGCCTTGCTCGTATGGTCAGCCCTTGGTCACTTGACTCAGTAATTTTGCACCGTACTTCTGTAGGTAAGAAACTGTAAATAAATTAATGTTTGTATTGTATATGGATCCTGGGTTGTAACAATAGCCTTATTCACCTTTTTAGGAAAGTAAATGGGGAAAAAATACAGAAAAAAAAAAACAAAAAAAAACACAGTACACTTCAGTAAAAGAGAGCTTACTACTTTTTTGGTAAATAGCTTATGTAAATATTGACCACAACCCAATAAAAAACATTTTTATAAACTCTTAAAGTAAGATGTTTTGTATAAAATTTGAATTTTTGCTATGTATTTTAGCTAGCGCGCGTTGGAAAGCCCATGTCCTCCCCACTCCCTCCCCTTTTGCACTGTTTCCATGGTAATTTGGTTTTAAAAAAAATGAGAGAAAAGTTGCCAAACCGACTGCTGCATATTTGTGCCATAAGTGTGTACCATAAATATTTATTGAATTAGTTTCTTTTTTTCTTCATTGTTCTGTTTATGATTTAATTTCAGTCCAGTTTGTAAGTAACACAGTATTATATTTGCATTGTTTGTTTGTCAACCCCATGTTTTCTTTAGTCATGTCATGGTTGCTGGGTGGCTGTTGCCCTCTTCTTCCCTTCCTTGCAGTATGAGATGGCCAGGCTGTGAAAAAAAAAAAAAAAAAAAGGTTTTAACATTCAGAAATTTAAAACAAATTCAAAGTGAGGATAAATGACACACATTCCACCAGTCTGTTACAAACTGAAAATGTTTTTCAATAAAATGTTTTTCCTATGGACGCGCTGTCTGTCTGTGTCACTTTGTTGCTCTATTTTTTACATTGTATGAAGAGAGAAGGTCCGTGTATTATTGTTTCACACAACTTTGAGAGTGAAAATCTTTATATGACAGTTTCACTTCATGTTAGTTAGAATCACTGATGTGTGATACAATATCTTTAGAGAAGTCTGACTTTCAAAAGATCTGCAATGAAAAAAAAACAACCATCCAGATGGCTCATTTTCTACCTAGAAAAAACAAATGCTCTATGTTAAATCATACAGTATATGGACATCCTTTCGGAGACACACAGTTGTTACAAACTGTAGCACTAAAGGAATTTAATAATGCAGTCTGATAAGTTACTGAGTCATTTCTGCTACACGACTCGAAGCGATGGATCACAAAAAAGTGTTTGGTTTCAGAGTCCACAGGCTGTGACTGTATATCCATCTATCTGTTCAGATGTTGGCAGCAGGTCAAGCAATGCACAGGTTATCCTTGGGGGCTCTCAAGGCATTCTCTGGCGAAATGAGATATATAATGTCTCCTGTGTATTCTGGATCTAGGATTTCCTTTTTATTTGGGTGCTGTTGATCAACATTTCCGGCTTCTTGCTCTTTATTCAACATGATGGGGCAATTCCTGTGCTACAGCTGACATCTGACTGATCTGTCTATCAACTTTAAACTGCGTCCTACTGTCACTTGAACAAGACCATGAAATATTTAAACTCCCATCTCTTGAGGCAGCAACTCATCCCACATCAACTCAAGTCCATGTCTTCCTGGCAAAGTACCATGGCTTCTAAATTGACGAAGCTGTCTCATCTCATCACACTAAACTGCAAAATGCTGTGGATTTAGGACAAGCAATGGAGATTCTCACAAGGCTTCTTCTAGAGTCATGGTTGCTCATCCACCGTGCATGCGTTTTGTGGATCTCTAACACATTTTCAGTGTCACCAATCCTATTTGTAATTTCATGGAGAAGATTTCATAGTGCAACATGGGTGCATGAACAAGAGGACTATGTTCCTAACAAGTGTTTTTTTTTTTGTATAATGGGCCCACATTATGTTGGGTTTGGACTTGTGCCTGTTCATCTCTCCTTGACAATACCTTTATGATTTGTGTTCATAGGTGTTGTGTATAGAGGCTTATTGTCCAGTGTGAAGCATAGATGAGCTAACAGTTCTATAACATGATATAACTTACTCACATTAATTTGGATTTCATCACCATTTTGTGGATTGCTCCCTTTGGGTTGGGGGTTTGTTAGTTTGCTAGCCAACACGAAGGAGTTTAACTATCTTCGGGTTTTGGGTATGAGTGAGAGGAGATCCTAGCAGGAGGTTGATTAATGAGTCAGCATCAACAAGAGGGAACTAGAAGATAAACTGTATGTTTACTAGACCATGTATGTTCCAATCCTCTATGGTCATGAGCTTTGGTTATTGAAAGTCAAAATGAGATCACATACAAATATGGATTATATCTCGTATCCCACTGGCTTTAAAGATGTCTGGCCTGAGCTTTGGAGATTGACTAAATAGCTTGGACATCTGGACAAAGCCTGGAGAAGAGCCACTGCTCCTTCATGTCAGAAAGAGCCAGTTGAGGTGTTGGCCATATGATCAGAATGCAATGGCCAATGGAGGTTTTCCATGCATGTCCAACTGATAGGAGACCATTAAGTGGACTGAAAAACACACTTAGGGCCAGGGGCTGACTTGAACTGTTACCTTGGATTGCTACCACCATGACTTAACACCAGATTAATGGCTGGATATTTGACGCACATTGAGTCACATGTTTATTTGTAATTCGTGAATGATAATCGTTTGAGATAGAAGGCTCTAGTAGTATTTGCTAGCAGTTTGTAAGCAGTGCTCACACAAATCACTTTTGTGTGTGAAATGGTGAGTAGTTCCTTGCATCTAATTTCCTGTCACAATGAAGTCCACAAAACTTATTGTCTAGGTCCATTCACAACTGTAGTATGCTACTGGCTTTCCTTTAAATGTGTATAGATAATAACCTACAACTATGACGCTGATGACTAACTGGAAGGTGGTACAAAAAATTTTACATTGTAAATAACAGGGCCAAACCCAAACAACCTGTTTGTGTCTACATCATTTTGCCACGTAATGTACAATACAAAAGACAAGAATACATTATTAGTATCAATATTATTAGTATCAAGAGATGACAGAGAGTAGTGAAGGTGTGTCTGTTGTGTGTTGGATGAGTGATGTAATATGGAAACAGTGATTAAGGGATCCAGGTTCCGATTAGCAGGATGATGGTTGCTCTATGAAATACAGCTAGATTAGTGCCAAATTGTCACTAAGCTTATGAGTCACTCTTGTTTTGTCAGCCAATATATCCAGGCAACTAGCCTGTATAACCAGCCGTGCTGCCAGTAAGTCAAGAGGGGAATCTTCCAAAAATACAGCCAAGCAAAGACAAGCCAGACACCCCTTCCACTACAGCTGGCTAATACCAGTCAATCAGCCACCAGATCAGCTCATATAGCCCATCAGCTCACCACCATCACTCTTTCTGTTCGGCCAAAGAATCTGCAGGCCAGGGTATCAAGCAACAGGCAAGATTATAGCTGTGACAGCCAAGCATCCTGCTAGCCAAATGTCTTGGCCAAGTCTAGATTAGGGTGCTCAGATTCTTGGCTTTATTTTGCCATCAACTCTGGGTCAATGGGGTGTGTTTGGTTTTTGAAAAAAAAAAAAAAAAAAGTTGTACCACAGTATTTCAGATTAAAACCTCACAACAAGATTGGAGGTATCAAGTTATCATTAGAGACTGCTTATATTGTAACTTCAAAGTATTTTTGTTCCATTTTTAATTTTAATATAATGATTATTTGGTTTTAAACGCGGCCCTCAGGCCCTCATACTCTTCCAGTTGCTGGTCATGTGGCTGCTTCGGTTGATTAGGATGGCAAAACAGTAATTTCTATGATTGATGGCAAATCATACAAAGTAGCTTGTTTCAAGCATAACCTGGTTGTTTAATAAAAGTTTAACATTTTTGAGTAAGATGGTTTTTGAAAGTTAGATGTGAAGATTGATGCATGCACGATAAATATGAAACTTTAGCCTGAAACCTGTTTACTTAATTTGCATCAAGATTGGGAATGGGGGAAACAGCTGATGTGGCTTTCTTCAAAGTTAACGAAATTTGCATATGGGAACATTTAAAACATACCAATTTACATAAAATATGTTGTTTGTTTAATGTGAACAATTAAACTTGGTACAAATGAATTTTTGAAATGAGTAAATAAATGCTAGCTGTTATCAGATTTTGTGCCAAGCTAAACTAAGCAGCTGCTGTTTAGCATACAGACATGAGAGTGGTATCGATCTTGTCATGTAGCACTTGCCAAGAAAATGAAAACATGGATTTCCCAAATGTCAAATAATTCCTGTCTGTCTTGTGGGGTTTTCCTGAACACCAGTATTATTTTGGTAAATTTCAGATCTTGTATTATTTTGGTGATCACACTATGATACATTACGCACATATTAGGCCATTAGAGCAAAAAGGTGCATCATCATTATCACAACTGAAACCTGTAGGAAAATGGAAACGAAAACCACACAGCTGAAATGCGCTTATCATCTCTTTTTGTTCTTTTCATCATTGTATAATTCACCATACCACTCCCTGCCACATCCACGGCAAATATTAAAGATATTAAAGCCACTGGTTACATATTCATCATTTCTAACCACATTGTCTTTCACAGTTCTCTGTTTATGAGACAGCAGCACAAAAATAAAAATATCTTCACAATGCTTTAGTTCAGCTCTTGACTGTTCATCAGGAATAAAATAAAATACAAAAAAAAAAAACTGCCTGAGAAGCTAGGATGGAAAAAAAGAAGCAGGAAACGAAAGGAAAAAAATAACAAATTGCAAGGCTTCTATCACTTACTTTCTCTTGATAGTGGAGGGTTGGGCATTCTCATGTTTTTCCTATTTAATGTTTCCTTTTTATCTCTCTTGCTTTTATGCCTTGGACTTTAGAGAGAAGCGACGAGGCATTACTGGTGTATAATGGGTTTTTCGTTTTGAGGAGGCTGAAGAGTTTATCATCAGGGAATAGTCACGTTTTTACGCCCTTAACCTCTCTCCACATGCCTGTAATTTAACATTGTTCAGAACCCAAGGGCCAGTGTGTTAAATACCCAGGAGGCTCCTGTGTCAACGTTGATTATGTGCTCTGTACGAAGACACCCGCTGGGACTTTGCTGTTGGAGTTGAAGTTGTTTGAGTAGGATGAAATCTCTCTGGAGGCTGCTTTGAATGCAGACCTGTATGTAGTAGTTGAGTGTACATATCTTGTTTTAGCAGTGTGAAATGAAGAAAAAGCAAGCGACGACACTGCTCTCGTTTTGCATACCCGCATGAAAACTTCAAAATACTATGTACTCATGTCGACCTCTGGAGAAAATTCCTGTGTGATCCGAGATGATGTACTGTGTTTGGTGTTCAGCACACTTAGTGAGCCAGACAAGCTCCAGTGAGTAAGTCAATTAGTCATTCATACTTACAGTTGTGTCATGTGAGTGTGGAATTTCATTCTAGTTTCCTCTTTGAGGAGGAAGTAAACGAGCGTTCGTAATGACGCATCAACATCTTACAATAAGGAGATAATCCACACGGAAATTCCTCACCTGCTCACTTGAGAGATACACTGTTTGTCATTTTAATTGAGGATTATTTGTGGTGAAATAAACTGCTTGTGAAATTTAGGCTGCTTAGATTACAAATAATAATCAACCTTGGCTGCAACTCTTCAAATTTATGGTGTACGCCAACAAGAGCTGTAATAAATGCAGGGGTATGTGTCATTTTCTCTTTTAATTTCATTTACTGAATGTCTTATTTCACTGCCTTTCTTTATATTTGTCCTTGTGTTAATGTTTTAATATGCTATTTCATTTTTTTTTTATGAAGTACCTTCTATTTTTGCATTTAAAGTTCTCTAGAAATCCATATAATGCTCAAATTGGTTTGAGACATTCAATCATCTGGAGCATTCATGTATGGATTATTTGGTGAATCAAATCCAAATCCTTCCTGCCTGCTCCAGTGTTTACATTTTTAAGCCCTGTGTAGCCCTCACAAGGAAGAAAAATGCACCAAAACAGCTTTGAAAAGTTTTAAAAGTTTTTCTTTTGTGATGAAGAAGAATCTGGGCTCAGCTCCTGATGGCTAACAGCACAGCCAACACTCATGCTCCTCAGGGAGATATCTGGCTCTTTAGCAGCTAAATTCTAAATTATGTTCACCAGCTAACTGCTGTCTTACTCCCTGTCTAGTATTTGGTGCTGAGCAGGCAATGTGCACTGTGTTTATCCAAACCTTTTCACTTAAAACAAAGGAATTTAACTGAGATTTAGTTAACTTAGAGTATAACAGTACATTTTAGTTCACCACATGCCCTGTAATGGAATGAGTCACCATAATCCATTCATACAAGACCGAGAACTGAATTTTTTTTTTCATAAACTATTGGGTGGTGACCTTATTGACAATGTGTCAGCGGTATGTAAACACAGCCAACACCTTCAACTAATCAGAGAGCAGTCCAACCACATATGTACACACACTTCAAAAAAATGCATTTCTATGAACCACACTACCTCCCTCACCTCATTGTGCTGGTTTTGTACACCCAGCCCCTCCCCTCTCTATTGTGTGGATGAATGGAAGGTGTTTGAATTTATGGCCATAGCTGTAAATGTAGAAAAAAGGAACAAAAGAAGACTAACTCCTTTCAGTGTTCCTCTCGAACTGGCTTTTCCTCTTTGTAGCCATTATTGATTTTTTTTTCTATGTAGAAACAGGCCACAACCCAAAATCATCACCTTCTTTCTGGTAATTGTTTAGCTTTCAGTGATGCAATTAAAATATGTAAGGCAGTGAACTTGGACAACAAAGTAATGTTAATGTTTGGTTTTGATCATAACTTTGTACTGTATATGATGATTTGATTTATGTATTGTTGAATGTTCATGTATCCTATAAAAACACTTTGGACCTTTTGGGGAAATATTTTTGTCATGATTTAAAGAGAATGCAAGTATCCCATGACACTGAAGATGACAGTCTGTCTCATGCTCTGCTGACACAACCGTCCATCTCACCTTCCGCCCGTCATGCTCTGTTCAGACAGTAACAGAAATACAAGACTCTCGAGACTCTAAAGGGTGAAATTACTCCTCCAAAGCCCCGCAAGCTCAAATGCTATGATTGTGACCTGAGAGGTTTGCAAAGCTATAGCAGCTTAATGCTGTTCAGTTTTTGCATCTGAGACACAACATCATTTATGTTCATTGTTCTCATGGCCGTCACAGCTTAAAGTGAAAGCCAAAGCTTCTTTTAAAAAAAAAAAAGTATTTACTATGGTGGTTCAGAAGGGTCAACAGACTACGCAGCCATAATACAAATATAAAAGTCACATAACAAATGCAAATTACTCCAAGAGTTCATTGGTCCTGGTGGGTCTGGTAGATGGACATACCATTATGACTGAGTATGCTTTCGAAGCAGTTCGAGAAATAAGTTAAATGTTGGTGTTTTTGTCTTGTGACTTTTGTAATGTGCTGACACTCCAGGACCACATAGGGCACAATCAAAAACAGAAAAAAAAGAAGGTTTATAGAAAGACCTGTTAGACCTGTTATTTTTAATGACTGGTCTTCAGTGCGTCATTGTATTGCAGTTTCTGATTTGGGTGAACTGACGTGGAACAGTCCACACATTGTCTGTGTTGAGTAAATGTGCCTGCATTAACCTGTCTGATCTCAAGGGTTTTACCAGCTGATGGTGAAATGTTAAAATGAGCAGAGCTATGGCCATGTCACTATCACATGTCAGTCAAACTCACTGGCAACAAGTCAAGAGGTGCATCAATGCAGAAAAACCCTCCCTCCCACTGACCACGACGACCCGGGAGCTGTCAGTCATCTTGTTGTCATGGGACTCTCCTTTCCTTGAACTGCTCAGCTACCTTTGTTGCCATAAGTCACATCAGTATCATTAGAACCATGTCACTCCCACTATAATGGACCCCTAGGGATCCTCTGCACTGTTTTAAGTTCACTCTGCACTGTTGCTGTCCTGGTAGCAAGACACATCCCCCACTTCACATTGTTGGTGCTGTTTTAGGGATTTTAATAGACCAAGTTTCAAAGGAAGTACCAAAATATACCAAAGCATTTTTAGATTCAAGTCAGTTGATATTCATTCCGCTTTGATTTTCACATTGAATAAATATCACAGCTTGATTATTTCTTTGGAAACCAGATCTGGTATTTTGAAAAGTACAACTTTTGATTCATATGCATAGTACATCTAGTAGTAGTGAATTCTATGTGAATCAGCTTCCACAGTGCACTGGTCATACCCTGCAAGCATTTAAAACAAATAAATTAGACAGCTAATCGTATTTATCGAAATGTACAGCCCATTCATGGGATGAGCACTTTTGACCCTTCAGAAAACACTTTTTCAATATTCATGTTGATTAAGGGTGCAAATATTCATTGTCAGAGTTAAAGAACTATCCATTTACATGAGCAGTAGACACTACCAGCTTTGTCTTATCTGAAGGGAAAAGCCAACAACTATGCTTCCTGCCTTGCATAATCGTGTTTTGATTCAGGATGTGCATGGTGAAGAGGAGCTGGTCAAGGATATCTTAAATAGTGGAACACATTTTTTCCTCCTGACATTTTCTGAATTAATTTACATTCTGCAGGTCAGATAGGAAGCTTTGGCACCAGCTGAAGATCAGTGGATGGTATACAGTATATTGGGATATATTATCTGCGTCTAAGCTGATTGGCTGCAGGCTTCACATTAATGCACATGCATGAGAGTGATATCAAACTCTAGCTATAGCTGAGGGTCCCTCTTAATTTATATTAAACTTCAGTGCTGATAAAATACAATTATACAAATTTGCAGTTAAACAATGACAGCAACTTGATATGATTTCCATTGTTGCTGTATGATAACTTTGTTAGCAGCAATGTACCTTAGACAAGAAAAATAGATTCACTGAGCTGGTTTGGTTATTTCAAGCAACTGTCGAGAACCTGACTTAATTTTCACATCGGTCTTCAGTGAATGGAGTAAAAAAAACATGGTTGCTTTAAAAGTTGTAAATGGTCTGTTAATGGACTACCTCACCTGGAATTTGACTGTCTAAGACATTGTAGTTGATGGTGATGGCTGTAATGTAACCATTTTACAATCTGTGTTACTATTTTGTCTTACAGGGGATGAAAGACAGTCTGAAAAGAAATGACAATGCCTGTGCCAATGCACAGGCATTGTCAATGCCAATGCCTTAAAGACTTTCTTTAAGCTGCTGCTCTGACACCGGAAAATGAATGTGACCACTGCATTGTGATTTTGTAGAGGAAAACAATTCAATTTTAATGTAAAATGTCTGAAATACCGTCTCATTCCAGCACCATTTTAAATCTAATGTCCGTCATCTGAGAGGAGCGGAGAGGATCACCTCACAGCACGATCTGTCCACTCAGCCTTCACTTCCCTGCTTCTCTAGGCCTATTCTCCACTCTCATTTCCAAAAGTGGATTGACCTTTCTTTCTCCAGTCAGTCAGCACTGCAGTCACTCCCTATTGTTCCAGCCAAGGCTTAAAAAAAAATGCATAGAGCACTTCATCCCTTTCCACATGTAATCATATCCCCTCACCTACATTTTCCTCTTCTACTACCTCCAGTGTGACCATGGTAAAAGAGACAACCTCCCTCACCTCCTCTTTATTTTTTCATTCTTACCAGCTTCTTTTTTCCATTCTTTTCTCATCACCTGCCTGTGAGATCGCCAGCTAAGGGTGAGTGTTTGCTATTACTTTGAACCCTTTTTTCCTAGTTACTGGCTGCTTGTCACATTGTACTTGGAAATAAAAAAAAAATTCTATAATGTCTGTTCTCAGAAAATAATTTTCTTCATTCTGGAGTCTAAAATGTCAAGTGGTGGGTTAGACTTTTCCCTGAAATACAGACTACAGAAAACATAAAATAGGAAAAAGGTCTCAGACTTTTGGACGCTACTATATCTTTAAAACTGAACACTTTACCAACAATGAAATGAATATGGGTTGAGAACCTGATGATATTTGGCTGTATTGAATTAAATACACATTGTGTTTTTTATTCTTTTGTGGTCGGAGCAAAATTGATCAATCTAGGTCAAAGCAATTCAATAACTCATATCCAGTTGTTCCTTGGGGTTTGGACATCAATGAGCGGCCACAAACTTAAGGATCAGTTTCAGTGTTGCCATATTTGGTTGTATCACTTAAATTACTTTAGAAATTTTCAGTTGAATTCATTGTATGTAGTTTTTTTTTTTTTTTTTTTTTTTGAGTTAGGGCTCTTTGCTGAAAGTTGTTTAAATCAGTGCACACACACATTATACATCTGGATGGCACTTTATCATACTCATACATGTAAGTTTATATTAACAATAACAGTTTTAACTTAAAATATATTGTATGTTCACTAGGAAAGCAGACAAAGGACAAATTGCCCTTTAGAACTTCAGATTTTGCAGAACACTAATGTACCATTCACACAGAAATTAGCAGAGAGGTTATAATTAATGATGTCATGGCAGAACTCCCTCAGCAGTCATAGTCTTGATTAGTTATCAATGTTTTTTTTTCGTTTTTTAATTCTGTCATAGCAGTTCTGCCATAACTGTTGTTATCTGTTTTAAATCTACCGATTCAAGCAGTTTCAGTTTTTGGAATTCTTTTCATCATCCAGAAATATCTGCTATTTTGTCTAGGTCCGGCGTCACCCCATTCCTTTATTTTGAGCCCGTCCATTTATGGTTGTTGTAATCATTTCTCTGTCTGCTGCTGAGATCATGTACTTCTTATCAGCCCTCAGTGGTTTTTGTTATTTCCAAATATTCTGTGACTAAAACACAGATGTTTAGATCCACATCTTTCTCACGGCTCTGGTGATAAAGAAAAGAATCAACAAATTAACAAATCATCTCAGGGTAGATGGGGATTTTGTCTAGATGAATATGCATTTAAGTGGATGACCAGCTATTTTGGTGAATGCCTCAATGACAGGTCTGGTCCATTGTGGTGAGGACAGACAAATGTGGTCCAAAAACAATAGCTTGTGTTTGTTCCACATGCTGCAACAAGATCTTTGGCATGGATCTCTGTCATTATAAGGTGTCTAACATGCACTCAGAGCTGAGATGAAGCACTAATCACAAGCAGGATGACAGATTATACCATATTTTTCGGACTATAAAATGCATCTAAAATTATTTAATTTTCTCAAAAATCAACAGTACGTCTTATAATCTAGTGTGCCTTATGTATGACCTTCGGTTGTGTTTACTAACCTCGAACTGATTTTATGTTGTACACATAATGGCTATCGTAGTCAGGAGCCTCGTGGAGTAATACGTTGGCCTACAGATAGGCCTACTGTAATTCAACATACTGGTGACAGCAACAAGACTGACACGGATAATGATGAGAGGGATGTGGGCATGTTTGATGCCTTATAATCCGATGCAGCTTATGTGTGGACAATGGCAGCAATCGACATGTTAATTGATACTGCGCCTTATAATCTGGTGCGCCTTATAGCCTGAAAAATACGATATAATATGATATGATAAAAATATGATATTTCAGATGGTTAAAAAACTACACTCAAAAGGCAACATGGCCAGTTAACCTGTTAGGAGACCTTAGAGAGAAGCGTCTCTGAAGGAACCTTGTCACCTCCAATTTGTGTATGTTCACACATCAGCACTTCTGTATCCTGTTAACACACAGTGACTGTCAACCCACCACCCACTTGTGCGCAGGAGTTAAAACAAAATTATGCACGCTTTGGGCAAAAGCTAGCAGGCAGAGAGTAAACACTGCCGGAGCTGTTGTCATGGGGCAGAATGTGAATCATATTGAATTTTACTGGAAGGATGTAGCAGCATTGAAAATAGTAGCTTTGCTGTAGCTTCATAGTTGAAGCTGAAAATTCATGAGACATGAGGTTGATAATCCACAACTACTGCACTTTACACTATGCAAGACTGAGTACTGCTTGATACTAACTAATTTTAAAGAAAAAACTGAAGCTGAAAATGAGACAATGTGATTCAGAATTAGCTCAGAAGTTTAGGATACAAACTGGTAAAGTAAAGTGAACCCAAACACATCAAATTCATGAAATTATAAAATAGTTAGCAGATATTTTGATACAGGGACTAATACCATATTTTTTTCACCAAAATGGAAAGTTTTTGTTCATTTTTCATACTGTCTTGTCTGTTCTGTCGTTTGTTGTATTACAACACATTAATTCCATAACTGTAAACATAGCTATATTTCATGTTTGATTTCTCCTCAACACCGGATTGTGTTTTTGAGATAGAGACAAATACATCAGGTCTGTCTTTTCATTATCACAGCTCATGTAAGCCTCTGTGTAATGCACTTTACAACTGTAGTCAAGACAGTTTATTGTCTTGACAAAGTCAATTCAATATGTCATTATGTTCTTCAATTTCATTTAATATTGTCTGGATAGTTTAATACCTGTGTGGTGATTTTAATGGTTTAAGTTTTATCTAATGTGTTATTCATGAGAACAAAATGAATTAACAATATTTATATTAGCTGAAAATACACCACATTTGTAACAAGTACAGCTGTTTCCCTTTTTGGGTCGGGTGGGGCTAATCCTTGACATCCTCCATCCTTGACAAATCCAACAACTGTAACAGTGCTTACAACAAAATGGCACAAGAAACATCATGAAAGACTGTAAAGGACAAAGGACGCACAGAGGAGGATAAAGGAGACATGGATTCATATCTTTATCTCATTGCGCGCATTCAGCATGTATGAATAACTTTACATATAGATCAATTTCCAATGCTGGAGGCAAAATAGGCGCTTGAAAAGGTACAGCCATTACATCATACAGTCATATACTTTGTGTAGATCACTATAAATATCATCCTCAGTGTTGTGTGGCCTATTTCAGTAATCGTAATCCTATAGAGTAATATGTTTAATATATCAAAATCTCTGGGGCCTACGTAATGAAAATCACTTCCCCCTGACTGTGCGACATTAAAGTGAAGATAAACCAGGCTAAAACTGAGTTCGCATACATTACTCTTTTGAGCTCAGTCTATTTTATTAAGTACATAAACAACTCCTGCTTTTAAACCAGAGTCCACAGGACCCAAAGTTCATTTTTGATGTCACCCATGAGATGAAACGTGGAGATGCTCCAGTGAGAGTAATTTGGAGGCAGACTGGTGTGTTTACACTTAGGCTGTTGGGGTTTTTTCTAGCTCCAAAGCTCCTCCAACATAAGTGCTGCAAATATTTGTTCAGTTGTTTTCTTGTAATAGTGCGAGTTTTGTCACAGTTGATGGTAGGATGATAGGTGAAGGTGTGATTTCACTTGTGGCTGTTTTTGACTCAAAATTCTAATAAACACCATCTTTTAAATCTGAAACTTTATTTTTCTCAGTACTGTTTACTTGAAATTCATTTGCATGGTTTTGTTCCCATTTTCCTGGATTAACAAGCTGCCTGGGTCCTGTAAAGTCTCAGTGCCTGTAAACTGAGTAGGTTGGTTTGGATGGCATCTGCCAGAAACACTATGGCTTATAATAAGATCACATAGCACACAAATACAAACTATAAACATGTATTCTTTTTTACTACTACTATTAGGTAATCCATCCATCTGTTATCTGTATTTACCTCTTATCTTTTGAGGATTGCGATGTATCTAACTGTGTTAGGGCAGTGTACAACCTGGACAGGTCATCATCTGTCATAGAGCTGACATGTGGATTCATCCTCACATTCACACTTACAGTCATCTAACCTAATTAACCTTACCTACATTCTCCTGGACTGTGGGGGGAAGCCAAAGTACCCAGATAAAATGTGTGTTTACACAACAAACTACACAACATGCCCAACTCCTCATGGAATGGCCCCTAGTTAACTATTTATACATCAAGCAAATACATGGAAACATTGGCATTGATTTAGAGTCACATTTTTGGTTGAATATCGAGTTGATATATATTATCATCAGCTCTATTTTCAGTCTTGTGTGAAAACTTCTAGCCTTTTAGCCGCTAATTCTTCCAATATGTTCATTACCTACTGTTTACTTGAAATTTGGCTGATGAAATCTGTGAGACTCAACTAAATCTCTGTAAGCTGTAAAACCAAAACAATGATCTGAGGGAACATTAATAAGGTGCAGAGAGCTGGTGAGCACCTGGATGTGAAATATGGCCTTAAGTGTCCTACTCCACCATGTTCATGATGGAGATGCACCTTCAAACCAAAACAAGGTGACAATGTACATCAACCATATTTGTAGGAAAAGTTTGACCATCCTCCCTCTTCATAGGCCTATATTTAATGGCCGACCTTGAGAAATTTAATTGACTGTCAGCCATTCAACAGCAATGAGTGATGGACAGTCTTTTGCTTTATTGACTGGTTTTATGAGGCACTTAATGTTGTAGGATGTTATTGTGATATTTTATCTGACATCTGCCTAAATGTTTCTCACTGTCAGAGATTTAAATTTATGCTGTGAAATTTATATCCGCTGTAATTGGTTGGTGGGCTCTTGATACTTAATTGATTTCATCCTTAGGTAATGGATGTTATCACATTACTGTTTAATTTTTTGAGGCTACGTATTACTCTGGAGGATTGATCTAGTTCACTGTTTTTGCCTGTTTTTTGAGACCCAACATACTCATTTGTTTTGAGAGCCAGTAGTGCTGTAATTCATATTATTGCTATCATTACATTTGTTATTTTGTACTCACACTTTTATTTTTACTGTAATTATCTTTATATACTTATTTATTTATCTATATCTATCCTAATAATCTATAATCTATAATCTATCCTTTTATTTATCTATATAAATATCATTTATATTTAACTTTTTCTTTATGAACATGTGGAGCAAGTGTTTTTTTTTCACATTTTTTTCTGGGAGACCTCAACCATAGATTTCTCATTATCAATAATTTATTTCTAGATCCTTCCTCTTGAAATTGGATAGTTTGACATCAGGTATTAGACTGAAACACTTAAAGAAAACATCAAAAAGCAGGGTTATTAAGATTGAAATCTTCAAGTGTAAAATAGGGCAGCAATGTCAAGGATTCCTTTATTGTGGTTATTCTGAAGTGACTCATCTAGAGAGTTGGTTAAACACTGAGGCTACCTTGTTCTCTCCTGCTGTTTCCCTATCTCTGCTGTGTTAACCTCATGCTCTGTCTTGGAGGAGCATAGACAGCAATAGATTAGAAAGAGACTCAGTTTGACTGTATACATAGACTGTGTGTTTTATTCCTTCCTTCCATTGTTAACAGTGCTTTTTTGGTTTGCCATGCCCTTGGCCTCTGCTCTCTCACTACTTTATTTCAAGTAAATATGAACTACAAGCTAAACATTATTTTGGAAAACCATCCAAGTAAAAATAATATAAGATCAGATAAGACAGACTTCACTGATGATCCCATCTAGCAAAATTCACTTGTTACAAGAGCAGATGGTTAAAAAGTGGTAAACAAAAAGAAAGTGACTGAGTAGAGAAATATAAGTAGGGAAATGAAGGAACTCTCTTGCTGACAGAGCTGCTTAAAGCCAACCTGCTGCCAGTTAGGGAATGAGAGGTTGTGCCCAGACCTAAACCTTTTAACCTGTTTCCTCAGTCTTGATTCCTCAGTGCTCTTCCACATTCCCAGCAGACCACGACATAAAACACAGAGGGTCCTGCCACAGTGTTGTAGACAGTTCCTATACTGGTGACCTTCATACTCTCTGAGACCTCAGTCTCTAGAGTAGATAGAGACAACTTTGGCCATTGTTTCCTTCAATGACCCAATTGAAAGACGCCTGAAATAGTGACTAAGTGGAAGAATTAAATGATATCATGATAACATACCCTGGATTCAATGTCAGATATCCCAGTTCAAAATAGTGCATGGACTCACATAGAATGTAAAACTGCTGCGCCCACCTTATACCATCAGTTGTTTTTGAAACAGGATATTCAAATGTCTTTTGAATATATGAGGCGTTACTAATTTGCATGAGGTATAGCTGGCTCTCACCTACAGGTGTTAAAAGAAGGGCGGGGCCATGGCTACACACACTCAAAGAGTTTTACTAAATTGGAAGTCACCTACTATTTCACCCTTTAGTCGGTAGGTTAGAGATTTGCTTTTGTCTTCAGGGTTGGGAATCACATTGTAACAGGGGTAAAAGTGACCTTGTTCCTGGGATTCTTTAGCATGTATTATCTTCTGTTAAGAATGATTTAGTAGCAGCAGTGATATATGGACCTCCCTGTGTGGATACTTGGGGCAGATATGCATAAAGATACAATTATACAATATCCACTCTATGTGGATTCATACAATGTTCCTAAAATTATGTACACTTAGCATTTAAACTCACGGGCATTCACCTGAGGCATTGCTGTTAACTTTGCATCTGTTTCTTTTTTAACTTGCTAAAGAAAAAAAAAAAACACATCTGCTTTTTAGACATTGTGCGGCTTTTGATATTTTAAAAAATGTTCTTGAAATACTCCTCAAATAATGAAACAATAAAGATGCAAATAAGCTCAGAAAAGACAACACACAGTCAAAAAGAAAATGAGATGGGGGCAACATGACAAACTGGTTAAGGTGAGATTAAACTACGCCAGGGGCCAGTAAAAATAAGAACAAACATAATAATTAAGAATATTAATGTACACACAAGACAACCTTTTTCTTTTAATGAGGAACGTCTATATGTTGCTAGCAGCACTAACAAGTTCTCAAGTGAATATTCCTCCAACAGGATTGTCCATCAGATGGAAACTGTCAGAGAAACCTGTTCTGTTCACAGTCAGTTCTGAATAAGACTGTGAACCTGAAAATGGCTGCAAAGAAACTCAGTGTGTATGTGTGTGATGGAACATTTCCAGTCTATGGATACACCGTTGAGTCCTCCAACTGTCCTAGAGGTCAGTGTCTGCAGCCATGGCTGACTGAGCTCTACCACTAATCCTCTCCCTACTGCTGACCAACCCTGGCACATTCTAATCCATGTTACACACGTACACACTCTTTCCAACTGAGACCACGTACGGTGATTGACAAGAAATTGATGTAAGTGTCTTTTCTGTGTGCATGTGTCTGAAGCAGAGACAGAGAGATGGAGAGTGAGCTGTCTGTGTGGGCTCACAGCATCAAGTCCACCATCCTCAATGAGCATGTAGGTAATTTGTTCCTACCCTCTGATACAAAACAGACATGTCTCCTGCCATTGTCATCATGGTTCTTAATTATTGCTCTGAACAGTCATGGTTAAAGAAACAACAATAACTATCCGTTTGAAACAGAAAACAACCACTGGTTTCCTTTTATTTTGTGAACTCATCCTTCTATTTACTGTTACCTCTTCCTCCTAATCTGTACTTTTAATACATCATCTTCCTCCTTTACGCTATGGTCACTGCTTAATACAATTTAACTATGAGCATATGACATCCTATGGGCTTATGAGGACAGTTTTGCTAACAGACAACCCAAAATGGGTATAGAACATCCTTACATCTACTTATTTGTCTATATTATCTCTGTTATAGAACTGGATCAGATACTTGTCAATTAACCTGCAGGGGTTAAAGCCTATTAGTTACCCCATAAAGTTAATTGTAACTTACTGATGGCCATACCTAGGGAAACAATTTTGTACTTTCAGTGCTTCAAAGAACATGTTGATATATTCATCTGAGGCGCCCTTAGTTATTACCTACATTAACACCAATGAGTTTTACAAGCAGAAGTGAGCAGTGCACTCAGTGCTCTTCCGCCCTTGGTTTTCCTCTGAGGCTACAAAAAAGCTGCCCTATCTTCCTGTTGGGGCTGTAAGTAACCTGAAGGGAATACTCAAGGCTAAATAAAGATGCTGCTAATTTCAAGCAACTAGGGTTTTGGAGGTTGTGAAATGTATTTTGTAAAAAATTAATCAGTGTTCTTCCACAAAATCAGTTGTTTGTGTGATTCTACATTTTCAGTTCAGTCCTTTTTAAAATTTGGAACAATTTTATTTTTCCCCGTTTTACTTTCAGGCCTATTAGATCCATTTGTCCCTCAACCTGACAAATACACTATTTACAATGCTGGGCTAGTGTTGAAATATGAAAAAAATGATGCCAACCTTGTACTTTAAGTATTTTTAAGAAATTATTAGTTCTTGTCTAAAAACGAACAAACTTGTTATTAGTAATGCAGAGCTTCGCATTGCAATTATTGTTCTTCTATGTGTTTTTTCTTCTTTTTATTATTCTTCCGTACAATTTTTTATGTCAAATACCATTCGTCACACACAGTCAAATAACACAAAGTGAGGCTCTATCGGACTCGGCGTGCCATTATTTTGTTTAAGAAAAATTCAGATTCTCTTCAGATTGAGATTATTGAAGATAGTCTCTACCTGTGTGAGCACTGATCGCAAGATCCACATTTTTGCCAACGCAAGTCAGCATTTAAACTTCATTTGCCCCATTTGTTCTTACCTTGACCAAACAAGGTTAAGTAAAGTGAAATTTTGGCAATGCTGGTTGAATGGACAGATAGCCTAGTGGATGACACACAGCCTTTGGTACAGGACACTGCAGTTCACATCCTGGCTGTAGTATATATTTTTCATGATGACAAATTATATATCAAAACATGGGTCTTGGCCTGACCTTGTGAATTCTGCGTGACACACACACACGCACACAGATACACACACTCTTCAACACACACACACACACACACACACGTGCTTGTGTGCGTGTCTGTGTGTGTGTGTTGTGTCTGTTAGTGACACACACTGTGACAAACACACACACACACACACACTGTATCTCTCTGTTCTCTTTGTATTTCTCCTTTAAAAGGTTGACGGTTGATCGCACGTAGACAAATTATATATCAAAACATGTGTCTTGGCCAGACCATTACTATTTTCTACAAAAACGACTTTTTCGTGACATAATTCGCAAATAAACGCAACAAATCCTCCCCATTGTAAATGAATGCGATTAGATAAAAAGCTGAATTCAACATGGACAAAGAAAAAAAACAAGTCGAAAAAGGAAATTATTTGCGACGCTAGTCGGAAATAATTCCCACTAACAGAAAAATCTATATCTTTCTTTCTTTCTTTCTTTCTTTCTTTCTTTCTTTCTTTCTTTCTTTCTGTGCTTCAATTTTCTCAACAACCACCCAGCTGATCGACTTCAGACTTTGCTTTGTGGGTGAATTGCTGAGTTGTGCAATGTAAACTGTGAAATGTTTTGGTTTAGCAGGTTTTTGAGAATATTGAAAACACAAACATAAAATAATCTATATAAACCTCACCCACCCATCCAACTGACAGAGAGATCTATAACCTCATCCGTGTTGCTTTGAAAGAATGAAAATAGAATCTATTACTTCCATCAAACAACTGTTTGCATAGTTCAATGGGAACTGCACTGATGTGATGAATCGGAAATATTGTGAGTGTGTGTTCTTTTTCTTTATGTTAAAATGAAGTAAAGTATTGTACTGTGGGTGCACCTGAGCGTGTTTTTTGTGAATTATGGGGTAAAATAATATAGATTAAAGCTCAGTGAAAAGATTTTTTCCTACTTACTTTTTTAGTACTTTAGTCTTTACTCTTGTTATTGACCGACTTGCAAATGAGATGCCATTACAGTAAAGGTGACTTCTTTACCACTACCCATTAGTTTGATTAGTCAATATACAGATACAAGGTCCTACTTCCCTATGCTATTGTTGCCCTTGCAGCTCCCTTTGTCTACTGAGATATGAGTATCAGAAGAATGTGGCCTAGTGGGACAATTGCCTTTGTATATGATTGAAAAAGATGTTTGTAAGAAATGGCAGAGAGGACTCCCACTTTGCCCCTGATAAAAAATATCAAATATCATTGACCTCTTCATAACTTTACTTAACTTAATAACTATATGTGTGAGGTATGAACATATGCTACTCTTTATGTCATCTGTATATTGCTCTGACTTCCACTGAGAATTTCTGAAAAGTGCTGACGTTCTCTGTCTTCATTTCCGCCTCTCATTATTCCATGTTCCCGAAATTCCATGAGCTATAGGAAACCTGGCAAGTGAGCGCAGCAAAAGCAGAAGAGAGAGAGAGGAGGAAGAAAACAAAGCCAGGCCTGTGCAGTTAACAGTGATAGCATCACTGCTCCAGTCAAAGACCCAGTCTGTCTCCCCCAACTCTCAGAAGCCAGGCCAGCAACAGAGAGAGAGAGAAAAAGAGAGAGAGTTACAGAGCAGAGAGAAAAACAGAGAAGTGGACGAAACAAAACAGAGCACAGATAGATGATCAATCATCATTTCATTTCAATGTGATCTCTCCCAAGTTGACAAGCTGTCTTCATCTCTGCCATAGAGAATATGCTGTGGCAGCTATTTCACTCACAACTACAACAGACGTTTTCTACTTGAGGCAGGGTTTTAGTACATTTCTCACACATGCACACGTGTACTGTATATAGAACATTTATACTCACAAATTGTGACAGAAATACTAAAGTAAAACCAATATGTCACAAAATAAACAGATAATGCTCCCAGCATTTACCAAAACAAAGACATACTGGTGTAATCTTTGCAGCTGCTAATAATTAAAGTCATGGTTGTTTTCACCCATTAGTTCATGGAAGAATCACTTCTAAAGTACCCTCCATACCTGTAGCACTGTAATAAAACAAGATCTGTCCCATTTTCCATTATCAGAGTTTTGACATTGTCTTAGTGTCATTAATGCTTCTGTCCAGCAAAATATCTGGCTCTTTGGCTGTTAAATGAACCTCCATGTTCTCTAAGAAGTGAGTCTTTCATTGATACGCCTGATGTGGTTGTGAATGAGAGACAAAACTGGAGGTTGTGAGTTGTATTAAATACTGTATTTAACATTGGTTTACCATGTTCACCATGTATCACAATGTGAACCATGCCTTACTGACACAGAATGTGTCTGAAGTCAATTACACACAATACATATTTGATATTTGAACTCCTTTGGGACATTAAGGAAAAAACATCAACCATTTGTGAACCAGTGGAGATATTGAGGATTTACAGAATTGATCTGAGCTACATGACATTTATTGATATTTTAGCTTTCTGCCTCACTTCCTTTGTTTGACAAGATTGCTTTGTCAGGAATTGGACAACTGTTTGCTTATTGATGTAGTTTATTTGGTCCTATTGTTCCTTTTCTGTTCCTTTTCCATTTTGTGGATTTGTATGTAGTTTGCAGATGTCTGTTAGAGACCACTAACTAAACACCTACCACAAATTTTGTTCTCCAAACAAACACTTTTTTCCACAGTAACAGTAGATGGTATAAAGTGGGGTAAAGGCAATACAAACCACCCCACGCTAGTGTAAGATTTAGGCCTGACACAATGGAATCTCTTCACTCAACTGGCAAAAACATTCTGCAAGTGTTTTATTTCCTGCAGACAAACCAATCCTTTTTAAAAGAGGAATTACAAATCTGTATCTTAATTGTTTTGCCTTGGCGTGAGTCACTGTGCCACGGAGCAAATGCAGTTCCAACTCTGCACTGTCATCTTTGACGTAGGCAGACAAAGAAATCTGTTTATCCCCCTTAAAATGTGTGCTCTCCGCAAAACCAATTAAAAGACCATTCACTCAATTGCTTAAACAATGCACACTCACACAAAATGCACACACAAACACAAATGTATGCACGTACACACCCGACAATTTGCTCAACCATGCCACAGCAGATAATGGCCATTTCCTCTCTACAGTCACACAGAGAAAACATTTAATAATTCTGCTTGGAGGGGAGATCCCAAACCACCACCTGCTTCCATACTCTCCCAAGAGTCTGGATTCATACATTTACTGCCGCTTCAGCCGGATCTGGTGATGAGTTTTCTCAGACTAGAATGTCAAATCTTGCTAAAAAATTGTACTGCTTGGCTTTGGGAACACTGACTTTTTGATAGGGCTGATATAATGACTTGAGTCTCCCTTGAGCCCAAGAAGATAACAAGTATAATAATTATTATAATTAACTTTAATATGAGAGGAAATCCAATAAAAATGTGTTCTGTATTTTTTTTTCATTTTTCTTTTTTCATCAAATACCGTCTCACTGTCTCACACATCTTTCACACATTGCCTGTGAAAGTATGCATGTATATGCTTGCAGTAGGGGTGTGGAGTCAGGTTATCATGCATGTATGTTTACATACATACATGTTTCTCTGCAAGCTACATCTCCTCCCTGACTAATATTTATATGTATGCAACTGTGTGTAGTGTGTCTGTTTCTGCTGCTGTTGATTTGCTGTTGAATTTTTTCTACATTTAGCACATTTTTTATTTTATGACTTGAATTGATTTTTTTTTTTGAAAGGTGAACATTAGGTTAAAATTACTTTCGTTTGTATCTTACCTTCAACTAATCTAAAAAGACAAAAAAAAATCTTATTTCAACACACAATGAATAAATCAGTGTGAAAAAGATCATCACCTTGACAGAGCTCTCCCTTTTTTGAGTTTAGTGTTTTGCTTCAATCTCTCTAATCATTTTTGGTCCAAAGTCAACTGCTTTCAATGGAAGGCCTCTTACAACTCATTATACATAATCAATTTAGTAACAAACAGCACAGAAAATCAGAGACTAGTTTGTGTACATACTGGGTCAATAACAACTTAAAAGCTGAGTATAAATTAATGTGTGAAAACCCAAAACAAACAGATATTTGCACTTACATTCATTAGGTGACCAGAAACACTTGGTAAATGCAAACTGTTTGCTAAGAACTTTTATGTGAAAAATCACAATATCTCAGTGCTGAATTCACAACTTGTTTCTATTGCCCTGACTAGCAAAACAACTATAACGCATTATTATACATAAAAAAAAAAAAAAATAATAATAAAAAAGAAATGCCAGTTTTTTATTTCTTAGTTATTTTTTGAATGACGATTTAAAGGTGACAGAGAATCAAAAAAAGTTTTTACCTCATCTTTGTTGAAAAACAGTCGTCTATCCACATTCACGAACATGTGAAAAGTGCTCGAAATTCTGAACATCTCCTTTTCATAGAAATTCCTCTTTCCCCTTCATAGGTGATTAGCTGTAAAAAGACAGTCTGTCTGTGCTCCAAAGCCGGGGAAATTACATTCATTTGATTGTCAGTGAATCAGCCACTCAGTGTCAAGTTCTTGCATTTTGTAATGAAGTTGTCAGTTAAGCTTGAAAAGATGCCAAATAGGTGCAAAACCACGTGTTTAAAATCCCTACCCTAAAATATCTTTTTGAAGGAGGTTTTTGTGAAGCTTCTGAGGCATTACACATCCAACCAACTTTAATCCAACCAGTTTTATTGTGTCTATGCCACATCACAGAACCAACCATTCACTGTCACCTTTAATTTTCTATCCACATTTTTTTTTACATTTACCCAGAATTTACCAGTTTATTACACTGAATATACAAATCCTACACATATAGGTATATTTAACTAGAAATCTATGACACACAGTCTAATGTGAATAGAACAAAATAATATCAGTGGCCAAAACATATGAATTCATCTACACTGTTTGCCAGTGAGGCTCAGTTTAAGCTAGTTAAAAATACAGCTCCTTTATAGATTAGCTACGCACAACTCAGCCATGTTTGAATTATTGTAACCACCAACTTGAAGGTTCCTCAAACTCCAAAACCTCATAAACTCATAAGCTTCATGTTTATTAACGGGGATGCCCCAAGGGGTTGTATCAAAGGGAAGACACCAGCAGTCTACTTGGTTTTTCAGATTGGAGAAGTTGTTGATGTCAACACTATCCAATTTCCTGTGTAACCTTGTTTCTCATAAAGACTCTGGAAATGCTTCCTTTAAAAGATGTGGAAGATAAAAAAAATTGAAAGGAAGCATAAATTAACTGCTGAATCCATAAAAAAACAATAAATTGTTTAACTAGAGGGTTTGCGCTGCAAAGTCTATTTTTTTAAATACAGTATTCACCAGGATTTTTGCATAATTAAATTTTTAGAAATAAAAGATAACGAGCCTTACAGTTGTTTGAAACTTACCACAGGGGTTGTTATTATCACACTAAGAAAAAACACAACTCCAAGTCCAAGTGAGGCTTTTATTTTCTGTACATAAAACAAAAGAAGATTTAAATCAATGCAAACATAAAATATATCTTTAAGTGGGTGGAATTTGAATTACTTGTACCTTATCAATATGCAATACAGACAGTTAAAATGACATTTATGCTTGTAAAAACACTGCAGACTGGTACTATGGTACTAACTCCCCGTTAGTTAATGAACACCTTTCTCCAGGTTGTGTTGGTGCAGTGCCAATGTGAACAAACAAACAAAGCCAAGAATGAGCCAAGTAATGTGTATGCAGAGACATCAGTATAGATGTTAATTGCTTGGAGATGATATGCCCGCATCTGAAGAGGTAAGGCTGTGTGGGAGTATGTAAATCTGTGCAGGCAGATGAACCTCCGAGAGAATTTATTGTTTGCACAGTATGACCATATGTTTTCACAGATTTAATGGGATTTTATGTGTAGCTGCACTAGCTTGTTTATAATGCTAATGCTAATAATGTGCATCTTGGGTGTTACCGCAAAACTGTGCACACACACATGCAATACACAAACCTGCAAATGGTATACAGGGATTTTGTGGTACATAGTGTAGTCATGTGTATGTTAGTATGCACATGTGTTTGAGCCTGTATGTGTGTGGGTGCCTTGGTTCTTAAACCACACTATCTGACTATGAGCCATCTGTATATATAACTTGTGTTTTTGTGTATGTGTGGTTGAAGTGTAAAGTGAAGGTTTATATGAGTGGTTATGTGCTGTAGGAGTAAGCTGATGGTGGTGGACAGATAAGGGTCTCTTCAGACAAAGCCTCCCTTTGTGAGCCAAGACCTTTCTCAGCTGCTGCAAGACGATCTGTGGCGGCCCCCTGGAGCATAAAAAACCTGCCATGTCCCAAACCGAGCGAAACAAAGTGGCTCCAGACCCACTAACAAGAGCCAGGAGCCACTTCCGATCACTAGGGACCTTGGCTGGGGTGGGAGGAAAGGATGGTTGGAAGGACTTTGGTTCCTCAAACAGTGGAGGGGCAAGATAAACAAAGTTTTATACATTCAAGCTAAACTAATAGTGATGGTTCTACTGGTCCACCACTTTCATTGAAATACCTCAATAACAATTGGAGGGATTGCCATTAAATATAGTGTAGACATCCATGGTTACCAGAATAGGTGACTTAGGTTTTCTTTTCTTTTTTTTTTATTTACCAACAGCAGATCAAATGTTTATTTACTCAACATTTAAAAACATGGACTGGCTGTAAGGTTTTTACTAACCTATATGACAAAACAAGTTCCAAGCTGGATCAGATAAAATAAGTTGTTTAACAAAAAACATCTTGATGCTAATCTTTTGACTAATCTAATTAAGATATTTGATCTTTCATTTTGCTTTTTCCACATGCAATTATTGCGCATCATTTGTTGCAAAACAAGTGCTGATTCTATCTACTTCCAAACTTCCAAAGTAATCTCCAGTAATTTTTAATAATGACCTTCCGATCAGCCTCAGCTGTACTTTCTGTTTTGACCAAACGAGTCCATGTTAGCAAGTTGTAGACTCTTTTTAAAAAAATAGCTACAAAAAGCTACATTGCAAAGTATATAGAAATATGTTGAAAAACTCATATTAGGCCAACTTTTATCCAAACGCAGTTGAAAAACATCAAGATTGAGGATATGTTGGGACTATTTTAAAAACAAAAGCTATGAAAGAACTAGAGGATTTTTACTTAGGGCATTAGGAAACTTGGTGCACAAGAGGGATGAAAAGAAATCCGAGAGCAGACCAGAGAAATCTAGAGTGGATTTAGAGTGGGTGTGTAAGTACAATTAAAAGTTCTCTTGTAAAATTAAACTTAAGGTTTTACTGGGCAGGGAGATAGCTCACATACAATGACTTGAATTTACATGAAACTTTATTTAACAGCTTTCTCCTATTATGCAACACTGGTCATGTGCAATGCAACGCTTGTCTTTTCATTACATTCTTATATGTCAGACTGAAAAAAAAAGTAATATAAATGAAGAGACATTATCACTTGTGTATATGTCTGTGTAAGTTTTCCATGCAGTTCAAATTACAAGAATTTGTCATCCTTGTCATCCTTGACTCTTAGTGAATATTTATTAGAAAAAAAGAAAGAAAAATCTAATCTAATCTTGGTACTACATTCACAATAGTAATGTTAATCAGTTGGTCAAGGGACTTGCTGTCCTCAGCTGAGATGGTGCTGCTCCATCAAACCACTCCATGGGGAATAGCTGATACCACGACAGTGTCAGAGAAGCATCAGTCCACAAAAACCTCAATTCTCAATTCTCTGCACTCCCCATCATCTCTAATGGAGGAGAGTGATGCAGAATTGTCAGAGAACCTTTGCAGGTGTCGATGAAGTGAATTGTACATGAAGTTTGCAGTGTAAAAGGTGAAAACAGATGGAGCCAGATTTGTACCTTACAGGGCCCCTGTGCTGCAGACAGTCATATCAGACTCACATTCTCCTTTCCTCATACACTGTGGTTGGTTGTTGAAGTAGTCCAACATCCAGGATGTGAGGTGATGGTCCACTACTATATGTTCCAGTTTGTTTCTCAGAGATGTGGGCTGTATGGTGTTGAAAGCACTGTCGAAATCAAGACACATGATTCCCCCAGTGCTCCCAGACTTTTATTGGTTAGAGAGAATTTTGCATAGATGGTGGTCCACAGTTATTCCAGGGTGGTGAGCTCAAGTGTGGTGCTAAAGGCTCAAACATGTTTGAGAGCTTCTTCGCAGATTTGCACATTTTTTTTAAAGACCAAACACAGAGTGTCATTGAGTGTTTACTCACTGTTTAATCATCATGTCCACTCATGCAAATCTAAATACTACTTTGTTAAAATTCCACCAGTGCTATAAAGAGGATAAAATATACTAACCTGGTTTATTTCCAAGTTGTTGCCGTTAAAGTGATGTAACACTTATCCTTTGGACTGTGTGGTGTTTCTATGTCTGTTTTATGTTGTGCTGAGGTTGATGAAGAATGATGTTTCATTTTTCTGTATGTGTCAAGCGTATGTGTTAAATTGACAGCAAATCTGAAACTGAGTCTGAACCTGAACCTGGACAAAAGGTCTGGGTTTTGTGACATGTTTATCTATCCCTATGATACATAAGCGACTGCACAATATCAGGGCTATTGTGGTTCGCACATGGCCCAAGGCCCTTTGGGTTTTGTGAAACATAGAATGGGGTAATGGGACTCTAAAAACCATAATACATTGTGCAGTGTTACATGCTCTGCCTTGTTACTTTGCCTGTCAAAATAACAGCTTGACTGATGTATTGGAAAACAATTCAGTTTTATTTTCTGTCGGTCATTGGAGCAAACCACCAAACCTCAAAAGAGACAGAAAGGGTCTCTTTTTTTTTTTTAGTATTTTCACTACCTTCAGTTTTTATCTTATGTGTTTTGAAAGTATTCAGTATGGAGGACTTAGTTATTAATGTCATACAACTTAAGAACTTTTAATAGAACCACAATGGGAATTATCAGTGTAACACCAAAAATAAGGTCCTGAAAAATATCCAAATAATTCATCACCAATATATATATAAAAAATATGAATAGTGTAAAGTAAGAAGTCAAATAAAGTGCACGAATATGATGATGGATTACCTACAGATATGGCAACGCACTTTAATGAAAACATGGAATAATGCAGGGAATAAATCGCACATGTGAACACACGCACACACGCCCTTATGTTGATGCATTCAGACCCACACACAATCAAAAAAAAACAAATACACATGTATGAATACATATGCAAGCATCTGGATATGCATACTTATGTAAAGTCTTGCAGCTATACTAAAACACATAAATAGACTGTGTCCATGTAAGAGCAGAACAGGTCAAGTTCAAAGTCTTGAGTGTGTACGTGTGCCTGCATGTGTGTTTTTGCAGTAAATGATGGTTGTGGAAAGCAATAGTGCCTAGGGGTGTTTTGCCACTGCCCTGATCTCCGATTGAACTTTACAGCCTCTCATCCAAACACAACCATGTGACTTTGTTGTGCAAAAGGAAGACAAAGTGAAAGTGAGACACAGAAAAGTAACAAAGAGTCAGAGGTGAGGGAGGAAGAGAGAGAGAAAGAAGGGAGAAGAACAGTTAAAAAGAACATTATTTTGCAGGTTTTCAAAGGCACAGATTTGTGTTATGATCTGAGCACATGTTTTATGACATTGTGTGTGTGTGTGTGTGTGTGTGTGTGTGCAGCAGCATGGGAACGTGTGGGCTGTCGATCAAATAAGTTATTAAGGTGAATGTAAACACAAAATATGAATGAATGAATAATAATGAGATGAACAATGATTTATCTGCTTTGAGATGGCGTTGGGTGACAGAGAAGCACTTACTTTACATAAGCACAGACATGCAGGCAACAATGTAATTTCTTCAGGAAAAGCATCCATAGTGTACATAGTTGGATGTGCCTAGTTACGTCCTTAGCTTAGTTTAGATCTTTTTGTTTCTCCCCACATAGCTTTAAAGTGGCCATTCAACTGGTTTTCTTTTCCTTTTTGTGAAAACAATGTCACAATGTGAAAGTAAGGTGAAACTCTCAGATATTAATTCTCTATAGATTCATTAATATGAGAGTTTCACATATTAATGAATCTATAGAGAATTATCATCTGAATCTGCAGCTCTCCCCAACTTTAGGGTGCATTAGCACCTGCTCAAAAGCAGACAGACAGTTATGTGAGTGGTGAACTGAAGAGATGATGCAGATTTCTGCAGCTCCCAGTTTACAAACAATTTCACAGACAGTGTCACATGCTGCCTGTATTAGCTGATCCTATTCAATAAGGAAAAAGAAAGATCCAAAAACATAAAACACAATGTCATAACATCATGTGATGTTGCTACCTGTTGTAGCTCATTTCAATCTCTACTGGAGCAGAAATTGCACCGCTCCATTAGCATTTTAACTGGTCTGTGTAAAAACTTGAAATGTATTGCTGAGGTTCATTATCCATATATATCTACGAGTATTCACTGCAGCACTTGCTATTAGAATTCAAAGCTTGTTTTATTTCATTTAAACAATACATTTGCATGTAAATGTATGCAATACATTTCATATCTTTATGTCTTTTCTTTCTTTTTCCCCTTTTAGCTCCAACTTCAGTCTAAAAATGGACATGGCAGTGATATTAGATGTGCCATCCTTTTCTAGACATATAGAATTTACTGCATGTCATACTGTTGGTGAAAGAGTTTTTTAGTTTTGTCATTTATGACATTTCAAATGTCATTGTGATGTGTATGTCCTCCAGTCTGAAGACCATATAGGTGGCTTCCTGTCCTTGGATACGAAGCATAGACCATATCATGGGAACAATATTAAACATAATGCTAAGTTAAGGTTCAAGCACAAAAACAACTTGCTTAGATTTAGGCTTAAAAAATGACTTCATTAGATTTATGAAAACATTGTGGTTTGAGTTAAACTAAGTACTTCCTCAAGCTCAAAGGACCTTCATCGTCATGGTTACAATAATACACATGCAGTTAAGGTTGTGCGACGGTCATAGATAAAAGAAAAAACGACTATTGTTTTCACATGGGAAACTAACAGTGTTCTCTTGTGGATGAAGCCCTGGTTTCTGTCAACCCCCCATCCTCCTATACCTCACTGAGCTGTTTGACCTTCACCGTGCAAATTGATGTAGTATAGTCAAATATCTGCTGAAGGGAAGGTTTCTCTGTGCTTACCGTAAAAAAAAAAAAAAAATAAATAATAAAAAAAAAAAGCTAAGCTAAAAAGCAAAAAAGTTATCAGCCAAAAACCTTGACACAACACCGGATTCACATTAGTTTATGTTCAAACCAGACAGGGCATTCATTCTAAAATGCAGCCTGGCACATTCTCCTGTTTCACCGCTTTACTTATAGTTGAACTTCAAATATCCACAGCGAATTTGTTCTTTTGTTTGGGTTTACAGTTTTGATATTTTTCCAACGTCTGCCTGGACTGTAAAAATTATAAAACAAATTCTTTTATATGAAAATAAAAACCCTGATCGGTACTTATGTGAACTGATTTATCTGTTTGTGATCCTTGCTGAAAGCAAGCGAGCCGCAAAAAGTATGATTGGAAAACAAGATGGAATTTTCTTTTGTCAGCTTTGTCAAGAAACGTTTTAATTAGAAAACCTCCAAAGTTCGTTTTATTCAAGTGCAAAACACACCTCACCCTTGCTTTAAAATGATGAAACATTATAAATATTGTACCTTTGCTCTTGTTGATTGGCTGCATTGATGGAAATTAAACATGTAAAATAAATGCCCTCAAAAAACCCTGGAGAGGAGCTTGAAATTTAAATGATTTATTTCAGTGATGTGCCAATTAGGTCGAACAAGGCAAGCAGTGCTTGACCAGGTAAAAACAAAAGTGATACCTCCCTTCACATGTCCAAACAACATTGTGTCCCACAAATAATCTTATATTGCCTGTTTCCATTTTTCATATAAATTACTAGTTTATTTTGTTGGCAGAGGGCTATTATCTCTGGAGGCTGGGTTGACTACAATCTAGTGGTGTCTCATTTCATATTTCGTCATTTTCATGGGTGTGACCATGTCATATTAATTGAGTGCAATATTGAGACAGACATGACAGGACCAGAACTTGTGAGATCTGCTATGACTTTCATGAGAAGATTAGTCTTTTCCATGTATTTCTCATGGGGGCATTAAACAGCTAAATTGTGCACTAGGTTGTTTGCTGTTTGTTCAGCTCTATTGTACAAATCAGCTTGAACCACTCAATTATGTCATACACATTTTTCTTACAAAATAATCTTATGTGTGGATTGCAGAATATTTTTCTAAATAATTTCAGTTGAAAGAATGTACTTTTGGAAAGATGTATTAAATGAATCCTTCTACCTGAGTGAATTCAATAAAGATTTGTTTTTCCAGGATATTTTCTATCTTTCAGTCTCAGCAAACAAAAAAGTTAGGTGTATCAAGTGCAGTCTTGGATGTCTAATCTTCAGTCCTGCAGTTAAACCACCTGCAGTTAATTGTTAACTAGTTAAACTGTGTTACTGTGATGTGTCTGTTGTCTTTTCTCTTGTGTCAACTGTCTCTGATGCATTGATATATATTCTTTCTAGCAAGACATGTCTCTTCAAGATAATCCTTATTTCTAAACTCTGTTTTGTTTTGGTCAGCCAGATATAGCTCCTTAAAGACCAAACTTAAGTAGATTGAGGAAGGAGCAAGGCTAAGGAAAGGGGTTGGTGGGTGGAGTGCATGTATCAGGGTGTTGCCTAAAAAGAAGAGAACAGTAGGAGAGGAGAGGAATAAAAAAGGAGCAGGGGGCTGATGGTGAACTAAAAGACAAACTCTCAACATGAAAGACTGACCTCTGCAGAGAGGGAAGACAATCTTAAAAAAGCCAGAGCGCTGGATTGGAACCAGCGTGGGATATCATTGAGAGGCAGCTTTCCCACAAGTTTTACCCTCTTTACATCCTGTTTTTGTGTGCAAACAGAGAGGAGCATCTCAGATATTAGGAAATATTATACAGAGGCAGTAACCTTCAGAAAGGAACAAATTGCTCATTCATCACCTATAGCCCAATCAGTCTTCTGTGAATTACAGAACTGCCATCAGGATGTGGTTAGTTTCCTATAAAAACTTAGAAGCAGGGGAAAATACACCTACTGGTACTTGTAAAAGTGACTCATTTACACAAAGTATCACATTCTTTTCTGTACATGAAAAGGAAGAAAAAAGTGCAAGGCTAAGTGTTTACAGCTGCTCACTTTACCTGGCTGTTGTTCTAGTTGCACCATGTGTCTTCCCCTGAAATCAAAGTTGATATGTATACGATGTTGGTAGCATTAATTGTCCCGACCATGACCACCACTACCTCCACTGGCTCCAGGGGCATGTCGGTAGAGAGCATTTCACTTTTTATCACTTTGTCCAGTCTTAATCAATTTGTCCAGTCTCTTTCTATCAGCTGGGGAGAGATGCTCTCTCCCTCAAGAGCTCACCATGATAGAAGGCTGATACCACCACAATATGAAAAAGGTTTTCAGATGCACCGACTGCAGAAAAACCTATTACAAGACCCAAGTCTTTGCAGCAGATAGTTTTTGCCTTGACTTTGTACAGAACTGTAGTGTTATCAGTTCAGTCCATATTGTTTAGCGTTCATATGAACACCAAGGCATTTATAGGATGTGGCAATCTCAATGCTCTTTTGTAGAGAAGAACCAAGGTGGAAATAAGTGTTTGGCCCATCTACTGTTTTTTTTTTTTTTTTTTTTCGTCCATGAGGTTGCAAATCTCAGACTGGGAACCAACTACATTTAATCTAATCAAACATGACCAGTATCTCTGTGGCCTGTGTTTGTCTTAGTAGACAAGGTCATTCAGTCCCCGAAGACTCATTTTATTTCTTATACCAGATTGCACATAGCATTTGTGTTACTATATTTTAAGACCTCTACCCATTGATTTAATCGAATCACATAAAAAACAACTGATCCTACTAACAGGTATCATGTATGCTTTATCCCTCTGTGCCTTAGAGCTCAACTGTTTTCTAAAAACTATAAAAAATGACATATATCAGCGACTTGCACTTGTCGAACTGGGTGACATGTTCCTTTATTACTACAAACTGCTATTGGAAATACTTTACACAGCTAAAAATAGGCCCACACAAATGTTCTATTTCCCTCTATTTCAGCAACATTTACAAACTGTTTTAGGAAATTAATCCCCCCCCCTTTTTTTTATAATTTTTAGTAAAAACCAATGGGCTTGGTGCTTTAGACAGGGTGAGGATGTATTGGGAAAGATGGTTAGAGTCCTTCTATTACTTGATAATGTGACTATGATTAGGGAAAGGAAATAACAATAATATCTTTTTATCCTGAAGAAATGATGTAACTTTTACTGAGCAGCAGCCACCGAGGCCACAAATGGCAACAAGATAACACAACAGCATTGGATGCAAAGCTTGTCATCTTCATGGTGTTCAACAAATCCCAGATGACACTGGGCAAAAGTAAGGGTACACACTGTACAGGTCAGGTCACCAATCTATCACAGGGCAATCACAGGATAATGGCCACTTAATTCTCTTTCATTGCCTGAGGGTATCTTGAGTCAGGCCCTGAAAACCTATTTTTCCCCAGCAACATGATCTAACATGAAAACACAAATTGTTTTTGTCTGAGCTCTTTTCATTGGTTTAAAGTGGACTGGACTTGACTGGATAAGTGTGATGTCACACACTTGCATTAATTTCAGCAGGCTTTAATTACATTCATTGGATTTTTTTTGCCAGGCCACTGCCAATCAGATTTGATGAAACCAAATCCACATGAGCTTGACAAAGTTTGGCACTTAATCTTTAAGTCTGATATTTTGCACTGATATTTGTATGTGTAGCTTTATGTTATGAAAGGTTGCAGAGTCTCACTTTTAAACCAGACAAAATGAATTCAAATGGTTGTAACCCACTTCTACACTTGTGAGACACCCCACTGGCATATTGAAATGCATTTCCTAGGCCTTGGCTGAAATTTCCTCAATTTCCACTAATGTCCTTCCATTTAACATTCAAAGTTGTTCTCACAAAGATAAAACCAAAAGAGCAACACAGAACACAGAATAGCCAGGTCTTTCAAGGACAGAAATGTAGAGAGGGCAGAACAGACACACAAACACACACACACACACACATACACATTCTCTGGTTGCCATGAGGACTGACCATGGCTGCAGATAGCTCCATGGGGAGACTTGGGGTCCAGCTGGGATCAGAGAGCCCGACGGTCGTCTTTTAGACTCAATACGCCCCACTCCCTAAACACTCTCTTCCCATACAGACACTCGGTTTCTTGGTACACACCCAACCATGAATCCAACCCCACCCCACTGTGTCAGCATTGATCAACATACTCCAGTGAACGCTCAATGCAAACACCCGGTTCATTTATCCATCCATTCATTCATTCAGTTCTTTCCAAAGGTGAAGCAGCTGTAAGTTGCAGTGTGTGTGTGTGTGTGTTCACATGCAACACATGAAACACAAACTAAAAGAAACTAAGGAGAAGTGTTGAAATAGTTGGCAAGCTCACCTTACTTTTTCATATGCAGAAGTTAAAGGGGTGTCAACTGATTAGACACTGACATAAATCTGCCTTTTAGCTGACATCATGGTAAGCAGTTCCAAAGTGAAGCTTCTCAGGGAATGTCAATGATTTATTGTGTGTTTGTATTGGTGCTTGTCTCATAATCCCATGTTATGAATGAGGTAATGGTGCAGGAGTTTATATTACTACACATTCATGTGTACTTAATATATATACTTGGGAGATGGTTATTGTAATACACTAGTCCTCTTGTCTAACCGTCAAAGTTGAATGCTAAACCCTAACCCTACACTAAACGTCACCCAAACTTAAATCTAACTTCAACCCTAAAACCAAGCTTAAACCCATGGACATTTATTGAACTTAGCTATTTGTAGTACAATGGGCACCCTTTTTTGGATGCCACAAGCCCACACACACACCTGTACCAGCACACACACATACATATACTAAAATCCAGCAGGAGTTGAGAGGGAAGAAAAAAATGGAAGACACCAATGAAATAATAAGAAAAAGCTGTGAGAAAAGGGGTTTGTAATTGCAATTCATTTCAAGCCCGGGCCCCTGGGGTACCATGAGTGCGTTTGATCCCAAAGGCGAGTGAATGTGAAAATAGAGAGATGCAGTCATATGTATGCAGAAGCAGAGAGAGTGAGAGGGGAGCCGGGGAGTTGGAGAGAAGCAGAAAGCCTTTTAATATTCCAGGCCATGGGTTGAGATGAGAGACTGCTCTCATACCTTCAGGTTCATGAGCATAATGAGATTTTTATTTTGCTGAGTGCAGGCTGTGAGCGTGTATGTGTGTGTGTGTCTGTCACACACAAAATGTTTTTCTGATCAGCTGTGTGTGCACTCAAGTGTGTGTGTGTGTGCGCGCGCATGCACGCACTGAAAATGCCCCTGTGGCCCTATATGTTTAAATTTCAGCAGTTACATCTATGCATTGTGTGTGTGTATTCTGAGACACAGATACACATGTCAATTAGGGAGTCAAGATCATTACTCTCAATACAACTCCCTCAGCCCAGATCATATTCATCCACCACAACTGACTTAACATGCACAATAAATACCCATAACATTAGCACACTTCTATACTTCTGTTAACCTCCCCAGTGGGTGCTTTCCCAACAAACTATCCCTTACTACTCCCAGACTCCTGAGGGCTGAAAAATGATCGGTTGCACCACAGAGGACAGATCTCCCAAGCACCCCCTTCACTGTGTATGTGTGATGCATCACTATGAACATGCACAAACATCGCCACCCAGTCTATGTGGTGTAGGTCTGACGTGCCCCACTGTTTTGATTCACTTGCTGCACTCTTTGTCAAGAGGGATCAAAAGCAAGACGAGAGTCATATTTCTCTGTGGTGAGAACACAGTGGATTTGTTTGTTCAGTGTGTGTACAGGTATACATGTATGTGTATGGGAGGATAGGCCATTGTGTTACAAACAAGATATTTTTGGGGTTTAAACGGGCATAGAAAAATAAATCGTGTATTATGGGATAATTGAGCTGTGGGAATATGGTGACGTTGCCAAAAATGGGTCAAGAGGAACAACAGTTCAGATTATCAGACAGTCTTGCGAAACTTATTTTGGAAAATAATAGCAGTGAATTCACACGAAAGTTACTCAAAAATGTTTCTCAGGTTTCCTCAGTTTTTTATGATTTCAGAACCACAGAGGATATGTGCATGTGTAGATTTATTCTACACAACAGGATACGGATGTCACCAGCATTATTAACTTTTCTTTTTCGTTTAAATCATGACTTTACACCATGAGGAGCCGACTGAGGTGGTTGTAGGATACCTACCTTTGGAGGTTTTTCTGGCACATTCAACTGGTCTGAGACCCCAGAGTCGACCCAAACCATGCTGAAGTAATCATACACATTTGTATGCAATCGTTTGTCCCTCTACACCATTCAGCCACAACATTAAAACCAGTTACCTGTTTTAATCAGTGTATGAGGCGACGACCTCTCAGTACCCTCCACACAGGGCTTTGCTTGACATAAACAAGTCAGCATCTACTCCATCTCTCATTCATTTTATTCTCTTTCTTCAGAGCCGTCTGTGTTCTTTTAAGTCCATATTCTCGTTTTCAACCTCATGTTCTATGTTTCAAATCCATTTTCAACCTTGATTAATTATTTTCAATTTCTCCTCTTAGCCTCTCAGTAACCTCTCTTGGCTTTACTCCGCTCCCATTGTTTCCCTCTTCAGAGGTGGCGGTGCTGGTGATGTGTGTGATCTTGGCATGTTATCAGTCCTCCGTGATGTTGAATAATTAGACTCTGACTGCAGTACCTATAGACATGGGGCCCCTAATCCCCTGGAATTGTGCAAAATAAACCATTGTCTCAGCAGGTCCTCATGACCCTTCCCCTCAAACCCTGTTTAGCCTTACAATCCTAGCCTTTTTAATCACTACAAACACCCATGAGAAACCACATTTACATTCCCTTCAACATGCTTACTCATTGTCCAGTGGGGAAGGACACAATATCTTAATTTCCAATGTGTATACTTTGATTTCACATTGTGCAGTGAGAATATCAAGTCACATCTCAAAAGAGCCCAAAAATGTTGGCCAAATCAATTCCCACAACCCACAAATGGAAACAATTCAAAACTTTCCCAAACAAAAAGTTGCATGAATTTAAAACTTAAAAAATTCTGGTTTGTTCTGTTTCGGGAAATCACATTTGGTCTTACACTGATCTAAGATCAAATCTTACCACAGTTTGCTCCATTTAATCTCATTCACAGATAGTTTCTCTTCTGCCTTCCTGGTGAAATCAAACTGATGCCACTTTTTGAAAAACAAAAATTGCCGGCCTACAATCACCCAGTTAACTTTACGGAAACCCGATTGTGGATGCAGTCTTCAACATTTTCTCATGTCTGCATGTCTCCATCAGTAGTTATCAGTTATCCCTCTTTTATCCATGTTATCCCTTTTGCTCCATACTCTTTCCAGATTCAGCCTCTGTTTCCTCCCCAGTACGTTTCTCTGTTTCTGCTTCTGTCACGCTGCCATCCGCCTTCCCCCGCACGTCCTCTCTTTCACCACATTCCCGTCCTTTTTGGTTTATTTTCACATCCTGTCACTCCTCACTCCTCTATTCCATATTGCCTTCCCACGATCACACAAATGGACAGGAAGAAAGCTGGACTTAGCATGCCTGTTGATCAGAGTGCCCTCCCTAGTGCATTATGGGTACAATAAAATGAATACCTGTTGTTAAGCGAACAGTGTGATGACAGTGGTGGGTGATATTATTGGGTTCAGAGAAACTGTTTGTGCACTACTCACCCAATCGATGGGTTACTCATGGACTGTTCAGTCGATGGTGGCAGAGGAGAGATACTATGGTTTTCCAGTCGTGTGTGTGTGTGTATGTGTGTGTTTTTGTCTTTTTTGAGCTCATCAAACAGCACACTGCTGAGTTCTGAGCCCTGAGCATTTCCACCAGCAGCCGGCTGTGGTTAAACTGCGGTTTCTTCGTGTGCAGAGCTCCCTCTGGACATAACAGAGAGCTTCAGATGAAGACGCCTGCTGCAGTGTGTTTACCCCCAAATTAGCGTAAACAGGACTCTGTCAAGTCTGAGGCTACAGTGGCCTGCAAGCAGCTGCTCAGCACCTGTTTGTGTTTAGATACAGCTCAAAGATACTAGTTCCCTCTTTGCATAAGATCATCCCAGTAAATAAGAGGGACACTGCACCCTATTGACCTCAAATGATTTGCCTTCAGTCATGTGTATGAGGTGTCTTGGACTCTGGTAGAAAATAAGAGATTAGCAGTTATTAGGTTTGTCTGCCACTGTAATCCTTAGAACAATGTAACTGCAGCATTGCAGTGATTTAATTTAGGTTAGTTGCTTTCTTTGAATGTCCTGGGTAGAAGACATTTGTTTGTTCTATTTTCTGTTTCTTTTGAGTTCCACCACAATGTAATTTTGCAGGCATGTGGCCTATTGTAACTTCTCCTCTGTATATGCATGCGTGATTTTGACTATAGCAGCACATTTGTCCAGATGACAACAGTCTGAATTGTAATTTGTTTTGGCATTGACAATCATTCAGTCTGTTAACACAAGCTATTTATTAGGAGACAACTTATAAAAAACTTGTGATTCCTTTTACTTTGTTGTAAGGAAGTTGTAGTTTTCAATTCTTCAAAACCCTAAAACTCCATATTGTCAGTGTATAATATTGCCTCTTTGTAATAATTTTGCTGTAACTTTAAGGTAGTCTTCTGGTTTAGTGAGTAAGGTAACTTAAGAAGACTATTTAAGTTTTTCAGAAAGTGTGCTGAAAGGGAAACTCCATCAGCTGTACATATAAGTCCAGTTACAGCTGTTTGGGAATAAGACTGTGCATGTGGAAAATGTGTGAAGCATTTTATGGCTCCAGATGAGAAGAGCTGTGTCAAATTAAATGATGTCACTTGAGTCTGCGTCACTTGGGTGTGAAGACTAAGTCTTAAATTTAAACAAAATTGTATGTGGAGTTTATCAGACATCTGTAGCCTGATCCACATCTGCGCTTGAGGCTGGAGGCTTGGAGCTACATTAGCCACTAGTAGCAAGGAAGATGAAAATGTTGAAGAAGAAGTAACTCAGTTTTGATTGAGTACAATGTAAGATCAGTGTAGTGTACGTAGTAGACCCCTTGGGCATTTACTAAGGAGAGAATGCTTATTTTCAGAATGATCCCATATTTTTAAGAGTGCTTTAAAATTTGGTGAAGTAATAAAAAAAGGATCTAAACACCTACTTCCTGTATAGTGCAAACATACTTACTGTCTCTGTGATTGTTCCTTTTTACTGAGAACATTAAAACTAAATAAAGGCACAAAATTCCTGCCTTCAGTAAGCTCTTATAAAAGACCCATTAACTTTGTAGCAGCTCTCATTCAGGGATTGATAATATTACAGTGGTACAGGTAATTTTTTTCTCCTTACTGTGACACAAGATCAACTCCAAACATTGTTCTTGCTACAGGCATTGTCAATAGAAATTCCCTGCTTTTTGAACCCTGACATTGGCATGCATTATCCTTTTGTCTGCTACATTTACCCCTGAGACCTTGTGTTATCTGTGAGAAGGGAGATCAAAGGATGATACAGCCTGACATCTTACTAAATGATAATCTTTTGGAAAGTAAACAACAGAGATAAGAAAGCAAAGATGTTCCTCTGCAGACAAATGCCATTATCTCAAATACTGATAAATATATTCATAGAAAATCATTTACAAAATCACAGAGAGTGATGCCAATTACCCATGAACTTCCACTCTTACCCTGCAGTCTTGGGTTTAGATTAGTTTTACATTTTGCTTGTTATCTTTCAAAATCAAACAAGTGTATCAGCCTCTGTGAATGTTGAATTGCAGCCAGATCCAAGCTCTGCTCACTCTGACCTGCTGGTTTCAGAGTGTTTTTTTTTTTTTTTTTTTCAGTTCTGTGTGTCTGCTGTATTCACACAAATCACCTGAGGGGGAGTGGGCTGTGTGTGTGTGTGTGTTTGTTTGTGTGTGTGTGTGTGTGTGTGTGTGTGTGTGTGTGTGTTGTGTGTGTTTTATTTTTTTCTATTTCTTTTGCATGGTCTGACCCTGTGCTGAGATTGAGTGCTAATTATGCACTGTGTATGTGTGTGTGTGAGCGAGTGCATGGTGGCCCGCGGCTGGTGTTTGGAGGAGGTAATAGCATGTATGGGATCTTTGGGATACGCCTGACCTGGGCAAGCCTGCCAGCGTGAAAGGCGCCAGCGTTTGATTGGCACCATGCCCACGCACAGACACACACACACACACACACACACACTGAGTGTAGTCAAGGGGTGCAAGATGACAGCAAACATATTGTATAGATACAGTTCACATTATATATGCGGTTACACACAAAGATGCATGAAAAAAAATAGGGGAAATGCAGAATCCATAAGCATGTATTTTGCACCTAAAAGAAAAAAAGTCCTCTGTGGGTAAAAGAATAAGTTAGAAATATGTAAATGCACATCATAAACACATAGAACAGCACACAAAAAATATGGCCAAGAAAAACATGAAGGAAACTCAGTCACCATGGAAACCCACCACTCCATGTCCAGCAAGAACCATTTTCTTTCTGTATTCCTCCCCTCTGCTCTCTTATCACAGCAGTAGCTGCCAATTGTCCATATTTCCTGTCGTTTTTTGCTTTTTCTCCACTTCCCTCCCATCTCGCTTTGCTATTTGCTATTGTTTCGATTATTATATTTTCTCTGTCTAATTCCATCCACCTTTACTTTTTTTCCTTACAGGTGTTTTGGTTACTTTTATGTGTACTAAGATAAAAGATATGAAATAAAGCTAATATCATAATTTGATTATTTAAAATTTCCAATCCACTGTGCATTGTTTTTACAGAGGAAAAGATGGCATTGAGGTTCAGGTCAATTCGTAGGGCTCGGTGGATCCCCTTAAATTGTTATTTATGTCACATTTTATAAACCACAAATTATAGTGTGAAACAATCACTATAACACTGTTAAATGGAGCATAATATTATTTCAGGCACATAACTAAAGTCATGCTTGTGCTGACAGATTGGCATCAGCTGTTTCATTCATGATTTACAATTGGTAGTTCAGTTGTAACAGCTGACCAGTAACAACTAGTTTCGCCCATGTTTGTTACCCTTGTGCTAATGTTATGTCCTGTAACTGCTCCTCCCAACACAACAAGTTCATCCTTTGAACATTTCAAACATTGATGTATGTGTTTATTAAGGAGGGATAAATTCTCCCAGCAGCAAGGAGAATTCAGCTGGGATCCTTTGAGAACTCCTTCAAACAACACAACGTTTTCTGAACTGCAGCCATTTACTATAAATGGGCGATTCCTTGACAGAGGTGACTTTGGCTGCACTGAATAAAAATAGTCTTAGCTTTGTTGGTAAAGGTTGATAATGCAAATTTAGATTCACTTCATGTTGAAATTCTCAAAAAAAGATAAAATCAGGCAACTAAAGAAAACCTACAGGATTTTATTCAATTTATGATTTTTTTTCCCTAATATAGGCCTGATCGTTCAGAGCAAGGAGGTGTAATATTACTTTTTCTACAGAACTGTTGTTGATGGTACACAAATATGTTCATATAATGATGATGAACTTTTTTCAAACAGCATTTTTTGAATGATGCTATTTAACTAAAGAAATCCTATGAGAAATATCAGATTTAAAAAAAAAAATAGGAAAAACAAGACAACAGAGTTGAGAGTGTTAAAGTAAAGGTGAGGTGAAAAATTACCATTTCCCTAAGGTTAAAAAAAGGCTGCTAGCTCCAGAACAACATTTGACTCAGTCTTGCTCGGTTTACACAGAAACCATTTGCATACTCAGGAGCAATGCAGCTCTCCTTTTATTTAAACAGTGTTTTTGCATCATTGTAATAGTGAATAATAGAAGATAAGCCTTTGTATCATCAGGTGTGTGTAATTCAAAGTAGACAGAATGTAGTAGACTTCACAATAAAGTAATCACTGCTTTACAATTTTATTGTTTATTACCTACAAATGTCAGTTATAAAAATGTTTTGTGAAATACACTTTCTAAAAAAAAAAAAAAAAACGTATTTGTCAAAGATACTTGAGAAAATTTGTTGCTGCCTTAATGTCATTCTGAAACTACAGTTCAGTTATTCAAATAAAAAAAAAAGTTATTAAAATAAAATAAAAGATAAAAATAAAATCATAAAACATGGCTGACATGCATGCAAAGACACATACGCACACACAAGCTTTTACATGCAAACTATCTGATAATAGTGTGTTGTTTCTTTCTTTCTGTCTGTCACACATTAATAGAGTGCGGTAGGCACAGAGATACTGAGATAAAGAGAGGCTGTCCTATCTCTATCCATCACCTCCATAAGAAACAAGGGAAGAGAAACAGCTCTGCCTCCGGTTACCTACTGTCTCACACTTTCATTCAAACTGTGTCTGTGCTTATCTTGTTGCTTTGATGTGTGCATTTCTGTTAGCACATGTATATGTGCGAGTGAGAGTATATCACGAGGCAGTTTCAACTCGACATGTCCAAACAGGAGGTTGGCCCCTACAGCAAAGTTAGAAAAGATGAGAGTGAAGTAAGGACAGAGGAGAGAGAAAAGAGGAAAAGAGAGGAATGCCTTTCTTTTGATGTGCAGTTCCAAGCTCTGTGTGGGTAGAATGTAACATCCAAATTGGCAAACATGTCGCAATAAAACATCATTGCTGTTTGTTCACTTTAATGTACTCATATTGAAGATTCAGTGTCCTAAAGATGATTCATGTCAGATGAGAAAGGACTGTTGCTAGTACATCCCTTTAGGGTGTCACGAAGGAGTGACGTTTACACACTGCACAGAACAGGACCCACTGACTATAATTATATAAAACCATACAGCACTGGCTTAAACTTAGTAACAGTCAATGCTAACACTTTGCCATAGATTTATGATTTATTATGTGCCTGTATAGTTGCTTCTGAGTAGTACTTTAGAGTTGTAAATTTAATTTTAAAGGGATATAATTGCATTTCTGTCTTTGAGTCTACATGACAAAGTAAAAATACGCCCTTAGGTATTATTGTTGTTGAGAAATTATCTGTTGACCTCAGAGATAGAATTGGAGCAAGGCATAGATCAGGAAAAAAATGAGCCATTTCTAAAGCCTTGAGTGCTTTCAGGAGAACAGTGGCCTCAGTAATTGTAAAATGAAAGACATACACAACCACTTCCTCTTGGAGGTGGCTATCCAACCAAATGGAGTAACTAGGCAGGTAACCAGGGAAATGACAAAAACTGCAACTGCCATTCTAACAGAAATTCAGAAGTTCTCTGCAGAAATGGCACCACTTGCCAAAGGGACGACTGTCTAAGCAGTGTTTCATCAGTCAGTCCTTTATGATGGAGTGGCAAGATGGAAGTCATTTGGTGTAATCAGTATAATGTAATAACATGTTTGCAGTTTGCCAAATGACATTTAATGGCATCTGAAAGCATGAAGAAAAAAGATTATCTGCTTTGATAAGACAAAAATTGTACTCTTTTGGCACAACTGTTAACATGTCTGGTGAACACCAGACACTGCTTATTGCCTAAATAATACCATGCCTACTTTTTAAATAGCAGGAATGGTATGACTAGTCAGAATTGAGGGAAGGATGAATACAGCTTGTTACACAGAAGTCTTTGAAGAAAACCTTCTCCACAGAGAACTCAACATGAAAATACTTGTGAGGCTTTGGGACAAGTCTCTTACTGTCCTTGAATGGCCCAACTAAAACCCAGACCTAAAGCCTCTATGGGGAGAGGGCAGCTCATTGACGCTTCACATCCAATGTAACGGAAATTGAGATCTGCCCGGAAGAACAGGACAACTTGCCCAAATCCAGGTGTGAAAGATTGTGGAGACTCACCCAGGAATACTTGAGTTATAACTGATGCCAGAGAGGCTTCAAAAAGGTATCACAGGTTTTGGAAATGGTTCTAATTTTTAATAAATTTGCAAATTGCACATATGACTTTTTAATTTTCTTTCTCTCTATCATTATGAGTCATTAAATATAGATTCCACTTAAAATCAAATCTACTACCCAGTGCTGTGTGCAAAAGGTGACTGGGTTTGAACACTTAAATCAAATCATTAAACTATTGTTTTTGTGGAATATTCTGAAGTCTGGGGATTTTGTCTGTCCCTATTTATGTCCAGCAGCCCTCAAAAGAAAGGTGCATGGGATACACTGAATGTAAACTGTAAAGTGAAAGACAGGGCAAAAAAAAAATGCTGCTGCTCTCCTTGCTGCAGCACATTAACCTTGTTCTGAGCCAGCTGAAGGTAATTCAGATGAGACATTTTTGTGGTGTTGACGCTTTTATCACCTCCTTTTTCTCTGTCACTATGGTGGCAGGGCAGTAAAGGACAATGATCAGAGAAAGAGGAAGAAAATCAAATGTGCAAAAAAAAAAAAAAAAAAAAGCAAGGGGGATAAAAATAGCACTTTTCAGTCCCAGTGGAAATGTTTAACATGACTAAGTGAGGACAGTCAAGAGGATGAGAATGTCCTATGTTCCCTTGTCTATACAGATTACACCTGAAATAATGGAGAGTTGACAGAGTTGAAGAATATTGTTGCAAGTCATGTAGAGAAAATGTTATCTTGGAAATGGAACCCATTTATTTTTTCAGAAAGACCAATTAAAGAAACCTTCTGTAAAACTGTATTGAGAGTAACGGGCTCACTAGAGGTTATGTCAGGACTTTGTCTCTTTGTGATGAGAAACTCTGTGCTCCGTGTTAACGCATGCCTGCACAAGACTCACGTTCACATAATGTACTCTATAATGTACTGGATTCAGATCTGGTGATTGCGGAGGCCACAGTAGTTCACTCAACTTTTGTCATGTTCATGACAAAAGTTCATGACAAAAGTCTTAGATGACTCATAGTTTGTGAAATGGTACATTATCATGCTGTAAGCAGCCATTAGCTGATGGTAAATTGTGGCCATAAAGTGATGCACATGGTCAGCAACAATACCCAACAAGACTCATGCTGTTGATGCCAAATTGTGATGCTACCATCTGTGTGTTTCAGTAGAAATCCAGATTCATCAGAACTGGCTACTTTTTCAACTTCCCAGCTTTGGTGAGCTTGTGCCTACTGGCGTATCAGATGCAGTGTGTCTTCTTGGCTGACTGGAGTGGAGGTCGACATGGTCTTCTGCTGTTGTAGCCTCCATGCCTCAAGGTTTAGCATGTTTTGTGTGGCCGCAGTCAACATGCCAAAGTCAAAGTCACTGAGATGACATTAACAGAAGTTCCAAGACTGTATTTGCATTTTGCTACTGCACAATGATTTGCTGATTGGATAATTATGTCAATAAGCCGGCATACAAATGTCCCGCGTAAATTACCTAGGAGTGTGGTTATAAACAACATGAAAATAAAAGTCTGAGTATTAAAGACAATTTGCTCAAACATAGACATCACCAGCAATGGAGTGCTTGGCTCTTTTCCTTCGCTACAGTCTGGCTGACTGACATGATAATTTCACTGTCTTAGTCTCCTTTGTCAGCATGTCACAGGCTCATCATGGTGGTCAGAGGTGAAGTGGTGTAAAAAGGTAAGAGGAGATGGGATCAGGCTCAGCAGGACAAAGCCTTTTGCATGTTAATCTGCTGTGTCTCGATGGAATAGTCTGGCTAAGGCCTTGATTAAGGATTCAGAGAGTATTAGCCTACTATCATTATGGCTATACATCATCTTGCTGCTTTATCAACGGGCTGTCTCGATTTAAGCCAGCGAGCTAAATCCTAGGTGTGTAGGTGTGTGTGTGTGTGTGATTATGTGTGCATGTGTTTGACAGTGTGAAATCACAGTGCATAAGTGATTAGGACAAAGCAATAGGTATTTTCCTGAATGTGTGCATCTGTGAAATAGCAGCTGAGATTCAAACAAGCAGACATTCATATTTTTAGATCTCAAACACAGGTAATACAATTTAATGAACAATGCATTAAAAACTTAACCTTCCATTATATTTAATTCAAGTTTGTTCCTTAAGAGACATTAACTTTAAAGAGTCCCTGAACTGATTACAAAACCTTTTCTTTAAACCCAATCCCACTCTGCCTCTCCAAAGGTCAGTTAAACACTTTAAGGTCAACTGATTCACTATCATTGTATTAATAGATCTCTTAACTTTTATGTTCCTGCTAATGAGAACATAAGTGATGTGTGGTTCAATAACCTTTCACAAACAGAATATCCAGAGTTCCTAAAAGAAAGTCCATCTGTTTCTAACAGGTTGAGGCAGGTTTAATCTTCCTTTATAATACTGTTAAACTTCCCTACAAATTCAATAGATGGCCTTATTTTTCAATAGGAATGTTCTGGATGGCAGTTACATTAAGGAAGAAGAATTAGTATATCCAGATGATTGAGCCATTTATTCTTGGCAAGAAGCATAATAATTTTCTTGCAAAAACATTGTCACTGCACTTGGCTGCCAAAACGATCCCCATTAAGAGAAACTTGCCATGCCTGAAATGGCTCAAGCCCTCTTTGGAGCAGATTTTACATAAAATGTTGGATTTACTTGCTCTTCAGTCTGGCCAAGGACAAATGAGATCCTTAAATCTATAAGTGACAACTAACCATTTGGTAAACCCAAATCCCAAACAGCAACTGGCCAATCACATCTTGACAATTGTTACTAGGCACAGAGGGCCTGTCAGATTTGGATCTCTCCATGTACTCAAGGGGCTTTTGAAATTCCAAGACCGTTTATCTGCCTTATAAGAGTTCATAGGACTTTTTTCTTTTTCTTTCTTGTGTTCCTTAAGTCAAAAATACAAGAGCAAAAGGGAAGGAAGGGATCTGACTGCTCAAAAATCAACCTCTGACATTAAACTTCTGGATAACGGGGGCTCTTCACTAGCGTCTTAGTTCTTTTTTTTTTTTCCAGTGCTACAATCTAGCATCTAGCATCATTAGCTGGGCTGAGCTAACAGCCTATTTGTTGTGTGGTAGGAAATTTCCCAGATGTGACTACCCAAGATATTTATAGTGTCTCAGAACATAAATGCCAAAAAGTGATAGTTTACTTCAGATGTAATGCTGTATAAAAACATGATTAAAAAAATTCTTAGATGTATGGTATAGACAATTTAATTTGCTCCTACTATTACTCATGTGGTCGAGGGTCTTAACTCATGTGAACCAGAAGATGATTCTTCTTCCACAACGCCCACATTCAGGAATCACCTTATGTGTTTGGAGTTGGAGGGTGTGTGAACCCTGTAGCAGCCTTCTGGACATTTTCAGAGCTGTGTGTAAATCACTGAGGCTAAGCTAACTGCTAACCGTAGCTTACCTTTCAGCTTAATGTCTAAGTAATTAAAGTAAATGACTGTGTTGCAATCATCCGTCTATCCATCCATCTTCCTCCCCTTTATCCCATACTCAGGGACTTAAGGTTATGGGCAAAGGTAGGTTTTGGCAGTGGGAGGAAACACATGCAGACAAGGGGAGAACATGCAAACTCCACACAGAAAGACCCTGGGCCCGACCTGCGAATCGAACCTTCTTGCTTGCTCTTGCTGTGAGGCAACAGCGCTAACCCCTGTGCCACCGTGCTGCCCCTGCTGCAATCAGCAACATGCTTTAGGTTTCACTCAGACTCATCTGACATTTAATTTCCTGTTGCTCTCTTCAGAGGCCAGACTTTTGTTCAATGTTTGAGCTTTTCAGTACATTTTTTTTTTTTTCACGCATACGCACCCTTGTGCACAGATTTTCACACTCTCACAGCTCGCAGACTCAAAAGCTCCAATGCCAAATCATCACAGCACAGCTGGGCTCTATCACTGACAACATTTTTAAGCACTTGTGATGTACACTTTCTCATTCTGTGTGTCTCAGAACCCCTTTCTCTTGATTTAATACCTTGTCTTTCACAAATGATTTTAGCAATCCTCAAAGAGAACAACTCTCTATTGTGGCCGAATGTCTGTCATGCATTACAATGTTATTCAATTAGACTCTCAATGAGTGTGTGTATACTTGAATAGAGTGGCTCTCTGATTATATTTAAATTGTGTGTTTTATTTTGCGAACACAATGTACAGTTTGCTGTGTGCCGTAGGGTCACTTCACATGATAAAGAGGTTTACTTCTCTTCTCTGTGTTGCCTGATTCTGTTTGTGCTACGTGTTTTGCCTGAGACCAGGTGTATGTTGACTATAAAGGAACAATGAGGATTGTGTGCAAGCGTGTGTGTGTTTCACCAATGTGCCGCTGGCGAGGACAACCAGTAATCAAGTCTGCTTGCTATTCTTCAGTGCAAACCATTCCTGTAACTTAAGAGTGATGTTAAAGTAGGACAGGGCATAGGGAGCATCACAAACAAGCATGACTCAAGGTGACAGTATGTATGTACACTTGCACCCAAGTGGTGTAATGACATAATTATTTAATTTTGTATTAAAAATGTATTAAAATGTATTAAAAATGGCTGATCAGGTGAAAGTGCTCATACTTTTACCTGTGCTCTCAAACTCCAACAGGTCTCTGTGTTAGTGGACTTGGCAACAAGTGTCAGCACAATGTTACCTGAGTGCTAAAGTTAAGACTGGGGAGGGTGTGAGAACCAGACTGAACCGGTGGGAGGGTGTGGGAACCTGTCATTCTGCAAGGAAGACTCAGCTCCTGTTACCGCAGAATGAGGCTTTGCTGTAACCCAAGCTATACTCTCCTTTCCTTGCGCCTAAACGCTCAAAGTCTTAAATATACACACACTTTCTCAGACACACAGTGTTAAACGGCAGGATTGAGGGTTTTTGTTACAGAAGACGGTCTAGTCAGATTAAGCAGGATGTGGATATCTGCCTAGTTTTAGCTGAAACCTCCCACCAAGAATGTAGACACATTTTATTCTTTCAGTTGTTGCCAATGTTTTTCCCAAGGCCAGATGTTGATCACATAATCAAACAGTAACCATCTGATGCTGTGACCCAAGATAACCTGTTATACAGGGTCTCGTATAATTTCCACACCTTTATTGTGTCCTGTCAGGAGTAAACTGTGGGTAGGGCAAAGCGTGACCACAAAAAGACATGTTTTCGTTCATTACCAGTGACATAAGTACAAGGTAACACTCACAAGTCTAAAGAAAGCAGTAGTGTTCATCTACTACACAAGATTATCTTTATACACATACACTGCAGACCATCGCTTGCAAGTCTGGTTTTTAATATTAGCAACATCAAAATAAAACTATTATTATTACTAATTAAATTAAATTAAAACTTGTTTAATTTAATTAAAACTAGTATTTCTATGTCAACATTTACTTCACTTAGTAATTTTGTATATTGAAAAAAAAATGGCTTATTGTTCCACAGTAAATTAATCAATCATAGTTATGAACTGTATTATAATAGATAAGGAAAGTTTATCTTAGTTTATTTACACTGGGAAACTTTCAATTACAGTTAAAATTTAATAGATGAATAATAAATTATGTAAATTACTGTAAATTATTATTACCCATATAAATAGTACTACTGCTCTCAACAGGGAAACAGTATCCAGAGGAATTTTCACACAAGATTAACTCAAAAAAAATTATTTCAGACTGCTGAGGACAGACACATTTTTAGTCTAGTAAATGATCTTTAGTATGAACAGGAAGAAATTACAGGAACAGCTTTTTCTGTTAACATGACTATTAGCACCAGACTATTGTTTTTAAAAAAAATCCTTTCAGGCGTCTGTTTCAGCAAGACACTGCTGGCAAACCCTCTCCCTCCACCTGCCCATCAAACAAGCGGGATTCTGTTGGTTTATTAAAACACACCAGATGTTTCATCTGGAAGTCACTACTAAAAGTTGGATAAACATATCTGTGCTGATGGACAACAGCTTTAAACTGACATGGATAGTAAACATGATGATGTGTCACACTGAACTGTTGAGTAATGGGACATTAAAAGGTCATGTGACTTTCTAAATACATATTTAATTTGATGGGGTGTTTCAAAATAGATCACATGAATCAGCAAAGACACAACAGCGACTAGCCAGAGGGAAACAAATCAACAGCATCTGCTCCTTTGTGTTGTGCTGCTGCTGGTCTCATCAGTCTCCCAGGACATGTTATTACTGTAGCTTCTCTGGTATGCAGAGAAACAGGCCTCTGATTAGTGTGGCTGCATGTGTCACAAGAGGTTAATGCACCTGTCTGTGCGTGGGAATTTTCTTTTTCTTTGGAAGTCTATTATTAACAGCTACTAGCTAATTTAGGGTGCCACTTTAGGAAATTAACCACAGCAAAGTTACTGTACTGTTTTACCTTTATTTGCTTGGAGAAGTTCAAAACTAAGCTTCTCTTCTTTAGAAACACCCTGTTCACACTCACACAGTATTTCCAGTTCAAATGAAACAAGCAACTCTTCTGCATCTGACTGTGACAAAATATTTTACCATGTATGGTTTAAATCTTGAACTTCCTGGTAAATAGCTTATTTAGATCTAGCAGATACAGCTCCTCATTATTATTCATTGAGAGTCATGTTTTTTCCTACACTACCAAATGTTAATGTGATTCCTTCACACTGATAGTTGTTTTTAGATGAATGTGAATGCTACGCAGCTAATGAGCTATACTACCATCACATAACATTTTGGACTCCATTCACTTGAAGGTCAGCCCTCTAAAGATACATTTCTACTAGTCACAAATATGAAGGTTGTTCAATACACTCATGACCAGGTGTTTAGGGTGAAGGAGACAACCATTAATACCTATAGAACCCATGAAACAGAAAAGTGATTTTGAGATTTCAGTTTATTTTTGTGACTGTAAGGGCCACATTTCAATATATTTCTGTTTTCATTAATGAATGTTTTGATTCATTTGTGATCTGCATTTGATGTTCCAAGTGTCCACCCTCTGCAGGTGGTAAGGCTGGTAAAATTACACTTCAGATTTACCCACCACATACTATTTTCATGTTATTTTTATTTCATAAATAAATTATGAGTAACAACTAATGACGAAGACTCTTTGGACGTGTTTTTGGGGAAAACAGACACTGAGTCTGAAATACTGCAACCAAATTCTCCATGCAGTAAAAAAAAAAAACAAAAAAAAAAAAAACAGACATCGAAAACCCAGGTTTAAGTTCTCTTTTTGACAATTTAAGTGATAAATTGTTCCTGTCAGTAATGTGTGTGACATGAGAGACTGCTTGAGGCGTAATAGCAAACCTGAACCCTAAACTCTGTGACAATGTACAATCACGTGACACTGCTGCAATTTCATATTGACACAATCAGCCAGACACAGACACTCACTGTCTACTGTCTGTATGTGTCTTGGTTCGTGGTAGAGTTACTTCATCTGCTGTCTTTTTAAAGGTCTAGGCATGTCATGTAGCTTAGGCTACATGACATGTCATTTTCAAACCTCCAATTTTGATGGCAACAAGGTTTTGACAGAGAAGAAGAGGAAATTATATATAAAAGAAAAAACATGAATTATACATACAGTACATTTGGTTATATGAATGACATGGATGGTGAAAATTCTTTTCATTTGAGTTTAATATGCTGGTAAATTAATAGTTTTCCTGTATAATCTTAGAACATGGAAGAAAATGGGCAGAATCACAAGTTCCCAGATCATATTATAAATTCTATACTCAGCATATGTTTATCATTTTTGCTTGATGTATTACAATAAATTATCAAATGTTGAGGCATTCTCCATTGATCAGGATGAATTATCAAACAGGCAAACATGGTAACTGCCTAGAGGCAGAGCATCATTCCACAAGCCCCAGAGGCACTAAACTCTGTATTTGTCAAGTGCTAATTTAACTCAGTTCTTTCTGGAAAGATATAACTCTTGAGCACATTAGCTACTGACATGATAGAGCTCTTTATGTAGGTCTTACGTTGGGGCACTGAATCAAACTAGTTTTAAGTTATTTAACATATCAGTTCTGTACACGTTGCATGTTTCTAAATTAATGTATTGAATCAAATTACTACACAGCAAATGTGGGGTCTAGCATAACGGCACATTTTGCAAAAAAGTGGGCCAATTGAGACCCCTAGCAGCTAATTTTTGCCAGCTGACCCCTATGAAGGTCATATACTACTACTAAATCAAGTCAATAAAACTTATAATGTGGAAAATTGTTGACCACAGTTGTTCAAATTGTTTTGCTGGATACTGCACAGCTTATATATTACACCCAAATCAACACATTCTTTGACTTTTGAGCATTTAACATGGTTGTCCAGGTCAACATGCCAGCTTGTCTGGATGCAGTGGGCTCAGTAATGGAAAGGACAACCCAAGGAACCATGAACATGATCTTTTCACTATTTGTACCTCCAGCCTCAGCTTCAACCATGGATTGTGCAACCTCTAGAAGTCTCCTGATGGTTCCATTATTAAGAAGGGCATCAGTGAGGATGAGGAGTAGGGGCACTGAGGGAAAACCATTTCTTACTAAACATTAGCAAGACCCATGTGGTGGTGGTGGATTCATACAGATTCATAGGAGTGTTCTTCTTATTATTGTGTTTTAGTGTTATTTGTGTTTTATTTTAGTTTAAATATTTTTTTTTAGTTTTATCTATGCATTCTATGCATATCTATGAATTCTGTTTGAATTGTTCTTTTTTAATACAAAAAAGAACAATTGTATTGTAAAATTATATTGTATCAAAACATTTCGATACAGTATGATATTTCTATTCAACCATAGTTTAAACAGTTAGTTTTTTAAGAGTCATATCTCTATTCAGTCAAGTCAATCTCTTTGTTTTCCAGAGTTAAAATTGTTGAAGTCTGGGAACATGGTTCAATGAGGTCAGATAATACAAAACATAATTGGTTAGACGGTCAGATTGGTTTTAAATATTATGTTTCCTGGGAGTGTCAATTCAATAATGGCTAGTTGGATAATCGATGGCAGTTTAATCAAGGTGAGTCTGTAAATTGTGGCAAATGTTAATTATGCGCATTTTAATGATATAATGATTTACTGTTTGCTTTTGTTTTCTCTTCCAAATATATGTGATTTGCATATTCACATCTTATTTGATTCTTTGTTTCTTGTTATTTTAATACTGTCAAATGTTCCCATATTGTTTTTTTTTTAAGATATATTTTTTGGCCATTTTGCCTTTATTGATAGATCAGTGAAGACAGACAGGAAAGTAGGCAGACAAGTAAGAGAATGACGTGCAGCAATGATTGTCACAGCTGGAAATCAAACTGGCAATCACTGCGTGGCTTATGTGTCAAAGTGGTCTGCCCTAACCACTTGGCTATTAGGGCACTCCTGAGAGCCATATTGTTGACCCCTGTACCAGTGTAATAACTCTGCTCATGCCACATCTGTTCTATATGCACATATACAGTATGTATGCCCCTGTGTGTATGTGTGTATTCTTGTATGTACTAGTCCTTGACTGTTGTGTGGGGGTCATACATTTTTCATAGCGTTCTCTCTGAATGACTGAATGAGATTATATGTATGGCCATAGTATACACATTCTTCCTGCTTGCCTACTGGCCAGCTCTGATCTGCTTCGTAGCTCTGCCATCAACCAGCCATCCATACCAAATACAAAAAAAAAAAACAATTACTCTGTAGTGCGGGAGACTCTTCCTGAAATGCCTCACTCCCCTCTCTCAAAAATCCATATTCATACAGCATTTTGGATCAAAGAGAGTGAGCAGGAGAAGGAGCTAAGGCCAGCTCCATCAGCTCCAGTGGCTTTGATATTTCAAGAGATTCAGTTGTAATTGATCTGTAGGAAAGGGGCAGTTACAGCACAGCATCTTTAAACCAACCAAGGAGGGCCTAATTATTCTGTTCCTTCAATCAATGCCTCTAATTGTTCTGCAAGATGTGACATGACTCAAAACTGAAGCAATGAATAATTTCTTTTATCACTTTCATATGAGATGATGGAATTGGGTGGACAAGATGGTGAATACATCAATGAGCTGTGTGGAAGCAGCCACCACCTCTGTCCAGTGATAGCAGATGGTCCAGGTTTACTTCATTATACATAATACATATGCATGCATACTTGTATATATTAGTCACTATTCTTCCTGTTGAATTAGAGAAACACACAGAAATAAAAGCAGCTCTTGTGATTCCACGTAATAACTTCAGAGAAGCAAAACTTCCAGTGCACTCATGGTACATCCAAATGAACTTTTCACATTTATTATCAGTTTTACATCCTGACCAATTCTGGGTTTTAATGCTGCTTCAATTCCACATAGCTGTAATGATTTGTTTTTGTTATTAGAGCAATTTCTATGGCAGTTCAACAAGAAAAACTTGTTTCTGTATGACTCCCACTGCTCTAAACCTCACCCTCTCATTAATTCATTAAAAAATCAACATATGGGTATATTATATCACATTACGTGCATATAAGACTTTCCCACAGATCATTTAGATGTGTTTATTTATTGAAAACAAATGCACTACAATACTCTGAAGTTCTGGTACGGAGGGAAAAAGTGAAGTTAGTGGATGAGCTTCTTCACATCGTAGTATCTGAGTATCTGAGCAGGATGCCTCTTGGGCATGTCCAAATGGTAGGAGACTACATGCCTCCCCAGAGATTATATGTCTTATCCAGTCTGGAAACACCTTGAACCCCTTAAGGTAAGAAGTGCAGCATCACTGGGAAGAGGGGTACCTGCATTATTTTGCTAAACTTGTTGCCACCATTACCTAAACCTGAGTAAATGTTTGAAAATTGATGGATGTATATATACTTTATAGTCATAAATTAACTCAGTTTGCTGGTTAACTCATATTGTTGCAACTTAACTACTTAAGTATATTGATTATTGTTTTTTGCCTTCATGACATTAACAATACTCATAAGACCGAAGCTGGGCAAAACTAAGACAGATGTCTGTGATCTGGCAAACAGAGACACATATATTATAATGATGGTGAATTAAGTTGTACCTGAGCTGTATCAATGCACAACACAGAAAATGTTGAGCATAAGCAGGTCCATGGTCTTCATCAAATATTCACACACATTTCCCCCAGAATTACAAGCACAAATAAAAATAAAGAACAACTTGGCATAAAAACACATAGATTGTTGGAAAAACAAAACAAAACAGAGGTTGGATGATGAAGCAGCAGATTAATGGCCATACATTTTGCCACAGCATCCCCACAAATGGACGCAATGGTTAATTATTGACGTACTTTTGGCCATAAATAGTTTTATATGGTTTGCCATTACACAGACAGTAATCATTGTTTAGAGCCAGGAAGAATAGAGACGCTGTCTGCTGCCTTCACTTATGCATTCCCTGTATTAAAACTTAAACTTGACCATGTTCCAGAGCTAAACATTGTTCTTCTTTGCGCTAATAGCCTCCTCCTCAACTCATCTCATCCTAATGCTGACCTGACAGTACAAGTCAGCACATTTTATTCAATTGCATAAAATATATTTAACTCATCTGCTGAGTATCTCCTAAGCACTCGGAACTCAACCGCTAATGTAAAGCATGACCAAAACATTTTGCAAAGGACTCCGCTGATCTCTGTAAAGAATCTCTGGCTCATGTTAATGGTATTTTATACGAAGAGATCTGCGGAAAAAAAATGTTATTACTTTTTTAGTTCTCAGAATACCTGTGACAGCAAAATTATTTTGTTAACATCTGCCAGCCTCGTTACGGCTCTCAAAGATTCAGCTCTTTCACCCCATCTCTCCTTTTCAAACTTCCTGCGCCGGATGTCGAAATGCTCGCAATTAGTAGTAGTCAGTACTCATTAGTAGTAGTGTGAATCACTGAGTGGCACTTAATTATACAAGGATTTTAAAGTTTTATGAAACTCTAGGGCCTCCTTAGCAAGCATCATTTCAGCTTACAGTTTTACTAAGTTTCTAAGTGTTGAAATATGGATGAAGCTGCTGTGTTTTCTCAATCACACCATGAGCAGAAAGATATCATTTCTTTCTTTTCAATGTATCGAGGAGACGAGGTCAAAGAAGACACAAGTTGAGCGTGTATGGCTGCTTTTACTGCATGAAAAGTCTTTAGTAGAGTTTGGAGAAAATTATCATATCACCTTACACATCTTCTCTGGGTCCACTTGAGACAAGTTAATGCTGTGCTTTTTATCGCAGAGAAAACTGACTTCAGTTGTGCATGTCACACTGCGAAAGGGAGAAAATCATGAAGCAATGAACTGTTTAAATATGAATGAATGTTGTGTGTATGCCTCTGCTGTGTTATTTAGAGAGGAACATATCCCTGTGTGCTGTTTGTGTGTAGCTTCTCTAGGAGTAACTCATGGGAATGTTGCTTCTGTAATGGTATTTTGCAGGATGGAAATTTTCTAAAATGTTTGTCTAAGCAAGATTCCAGAGAATCCTGCACACACAATATATCTCAGTCCTTTTTCTGTAGCCTAAATGAATAGTTTGGAAGGAACTTCTCTGTATCAATCTGCCGATAACCAATGTGTCTGAGCGTCTACTCATCCTTGTGGGACTTGCATTAAAAAAAAAAAAACAGCAGGAGTAATGATGTAAAAGGCATGGTAGTTAATTCTGCAATTTGGAAACAGCAGCAATCCAAATTCAATGTTTTCTTTCTACATAATCCACTTAAAGACTAGGTTGCTAAAAAAAACAACAACCTTGGATTGGATTGTTTACTATTTCCTAGAACAGGTTTGAACCTTCGAGCCTCAAATCAACATAGTGATAAAAATGAAATACCTGATTACAACTGCTAATCACCCAAAACACATGACAATCACATCAAAATCATATGATTGGCTTTGTTATATTTAGAGTTTATAAGTCTTAGTTTGTAAGCCCCACTCTAAACTCCAGCGTTTACAGTGCTGCTTCAATCCTGGAAATATGGCCCAGGCCTTTTGCACTGGCTTCAAACAGGAAGGATGCAACAGAGCCAGGAGCTCCATCTGAAAAATAACACACACACACACACACACACACACACACACACACACACACACACACACACACACACACACACACACACACACACACACACACACACACACATGCATCGTGTGAGTAAATAGGTAAAAAAAAAAAAAAAAAAAAAAAAGACAAAGACCAAATTACACACAGGCAGTATTTCAGTCACAGTGATGCTCATATAGTGAACACCAATGACTGGAAACTAAACCCAAAACCATTCAGCTCTGTTGTAGTGATAGGAGACAGAGAGTGAGAGAGAGAGTGAGAGACAGAGAGAAAGAGTGAGAAATATAGATGGATGGATAGGACTGGATTCAGTGGACCACTGATGGGGCAGCAGACAATTGTAAATTGCAAATGTGGGAATGCGGTGAATAGGTGGGTCAGTGCATCAAGAAAAACAAATGCATGAAAAATGGTATGTAAGCAGAAATAAAAAAAAAGAAGAAAGAGGCGGTTAACAGTTACCGTGAAATGGAGAGTGTCAGATAATAACAGTGAAAGTGACTGCTGGAGCAAAGGAGACTTTAGTGATGTCTGGAGGAGGACAAGTGGAAACAGGGATGAGAATAAAACTGGAATTATAAGCGCTATTTACATAAATTATGATGGATTGAATTTGATATGGAAATGTTCATTTCCATACAGCTTTGATTAATGCTGCTAAAGAAAATGTTTAAAATGTGTTTTTTTAATAATATATGCTGAAAGATGGTTTCAAGATCATTACATCCCAAAGTTAAGACACAAATTCCAAAGTGAAGCCAGCTGAGATATATTATCTCTCCAACATGTTCTGGTTTTATCCCACTGTGAAGCAGCATAATTTATGGTGGGAACCGTGGAGATGTTCTTACCACATTTCTGATTGCCTAAAATGATTAATTTTATATAAACTGAATACCTCTAAATAAAATGTGAGTTCCATCAGCTGAGTTTCTCACCTCCTTGAGGTGCGTGAGGTGCATTTTAGATGAATCAGAAACAGTTCAGTGACCTGTCAGAGGATTAAGTTAGCTATTGAAAAAGACAAGTGTTCTTCCCTCTGTGATCATAACATTACAGAATGTGTGTCAAAATTAGATTAAACTTTAATTGTTCAGCAAAATGAAAGACACTTTCATCTGTCCTGGACCAACCAACACACTACAGACCATGCTGGAGAGATTACATACCTCATCAAGTTTGAGCAGACTGAAAATCATTGGATGGATGAATGACTGAACCTCCTGAAACATTTCCTTTTGATCCAGTGATCTAAATTAGCTTCACGAATGGGAGGAAAAAGTGAGACAGGAGGTCTTCTGTAGTGGTAAATGTAGGGCTGAGTTGAATCACGTCAATCAGAAAATAACATTTGTAGTACGTAATTCCCTTTTTACTTTCTTTGTAGGTATAGAAGTGTGACAACCAAGTGGTTGTCAATATAGATCAAAGAGAGACAAAGTTGAGTGCTGTGATATTATCTGGATGAAAAATAACTTGTCAAAAAAGTTTTCTCTTGTCTAAGATTAAAACAAAACTGAAATGTGTCAGTGATAGAGTATGCATGCAGGCATCAATGAGAGACAGAAAAAAGAGATAAAGATGTGTCAGAGCTCAGACCAGGTAGGTAGACAGGTGACCAAGTGAGCTTTTCAGCTGAGAGCTTTGGTGTTGTATAAGTGTGTATTCGTGCTTTAGATATTCACACAAATTATTAAAAAGATTAATGAACTATGCCAGCTTTTTGCAAAAGTGTCAAAACGCCTATAATTGTTTATATAATACAAAGATAATGTAATAGTAACCAGGTAGAGGCCTTAGTCAGGCTGCTGCTGGCTGTGAAATCCAGAGACAATAAGAAGTTTTGCTGCTTAAAAAAAGATACAGACATGGTGAAGATCAAGTGCCAGAAAAGCTTGTAAACCAACACTGTGGTCTTTTGTGTACAAATTTCATGTTTGTAATTTAGGAATTTTTTTTTCACTGCAGGACAAAAGTTTTCTTGATAACAATTAATTCTTGAAAGACCCCCCCCCCAAAAAAAAAAAAAAAAAAAAAAAAACATGAACATGCTGCCTCACTAAACTCTGATCTTCGGTCTGGAAGCTGAATTTTTATCCAGCCTGCATCATTGAAAATTCAGCTACTTCAAAATTCATTGTCTGCAATGTTTCAGAAGTCTGCTAAAAAGCCCATGAGCACAAAAATGGTTGGGTAGAATCCAATGTGTTTCTGTGTGTGTGTGTGTGTGTGTATGTGAGAGAGAGAGAGAAAGAGAGAGCGAGAGAGAGTGTGTGTGTATGTGTAAGAAGAAACAGAGTGCAAGTGTTGGGCTGTAATTAGAGCAGTTGCCCTCCCATCATCCTCTCCTGTTCCTAGCAGAGGGATTGGGTAATTCTCTAGAGTAACCCTCACTGGCTTGGCCCTCATATATAGGCATTAAAAATACAACACGCACACACAAACACACACACATACACATACATGGATTGTGCACACACTCGAAAACCTGCCAAAAGATACTAAGTTATTGATTTCCTTCCGCGTCACATGGCTTCAAAACAGGAGTTACAATGTTACAATAAACTGATGTAACTGATTATATTATTGTTGATAATAATAGTAACAACTCTACTCTCTATTAAGATAATTAAAATACAGAGGAACATTAATGTTTAATTGAATTTCAAAAAATTATTAATTTTAATTAAAGACTTAAATGTCAAATGTGTGTGTGTGTGTGTGTGTGTGTAACTTCTGTTTTTGCTTTAGTTCTTTGAATGATAGGAAGATGAAAATGTCCAACAGTCCAACAACAGACTCCTAAGTCTGCCGGTCACATTCACAAACCATAAACCAGATGAACAAATGGAACACTGATTAAATAAACCACTTAAAAACAATTGTCATGCTGATAGCTTTGACAATTAAAAGGTTCCCAATTAAAGAAAAACAAAAAACAAAAAACTCAGTGAATAAAACTGGAATTATTAAAGCTTTTACAGTGAAAACAAACAAAGAGGGAAACATACGGGTGAATTCCTAGAATCCATTTTAGTCAGCGTTTGGGTTGTGCTTGGCACTGCTTTTCACTGGGTGCAAAATTTCTGTGTGTGTGTACTGACATCTTGCAATGTCTTATGTTAAAGCTGAACTACTGACTTTTTTATATTAAATATGGAGGATATAAATCTACATAATGTCAAAGATAGGAAGAGGGAGTCAAAACCCACAGAGAATAATCACAAACTCTACAGATCCTCTTAGCTCTCCAACACCTAACAACTCGCAGCTTACTGAAAATAATGCAATTTCAGTTCCGTCAATGCTCTGAGTGTCTTATTTAATGTACTAAATTCTGCAACATAATTACCAGATCTCACCGACCTCGACCCACTTTGCCGGCACCTAGTTTAAAAACACAATGTTGCGAAATGTCCCTACAAAAGGGACTTACTTCATATAAAATGATCAGTCTCTCCTCGCACATGTCTTCCTGTGTTTTTGCACCAAAATTCCCACTTAACTGTACCACAGATGCACATGTATGAGTAGGAAAAAAACAACTTGCCATTCTACATACTGCTGCAAACAGAATGTGGTTCAAGGTATGTGCGGCCTGTTTGTACATACCATGCCATGTTTTTAGGCGCATGTCAAGATTAAATTATGCTTTTAACGGATGTTAACGCGTACATCTGCCCCTGAATGTTTTGCCTCATGCTCTCGAAGCCTTTCGCACGCCTTTTTGAAGAATCAAAGCATGTTGTCGTGTGTCTCTTTTAGGAATGGCTTCCATCTGGTGCCTCTGCCATATAGTTCAGATCACAAATGCAACCACAGCTCTGCAGCCCTGTCAGAGGGGTCCTTTGATTTTCAGTTTGCCTGCTGACCAAGGCTCTTGTCGCTGCATTTGCACAAGATGGACTTGAGTAAAAAACTTTCAACTAATAGCTTTGTGAAGATTGTGAAAAACGACAACCACAGAGTCACATATATTATGCTCATGGACCTTTCAAAAGAGAGGCCAAGCAGCCTCAAGGGGGGAGTCTGAAAATGAATTATTCCAGTAACTTAGTGAAACATAACCGCCTCTCTTTTTAAACTACCAGAGTAATCATGTTTCTCATGAACTGACAGAGTATGGGAGGGGAAGCATGACTTACTCTGATCTAAAGTCTCAAAACTCACGGACAACACCGTGGTTGTCTTACAGATTCTCAAACACAAACACATGCAAGCTCAGTTTGAGACTGCGTGTGTGAGGGTCGATTTGATGCCCACTAGCTGACTCCAATCTAGAACCACTGCGAAGATCACACATTAAACTTGGACAGGCATATGTTGAAAGCAGTGTGTGATGCACATGCACGCACACACACACACACACACACACTCCCAAAGAAATCGAAGATATTGTTACAGGCGAACTACGGCTGGACCCAATGTGCAGAAAACCCGGAGACTCGGATGTGAATGTTCAAAAACTGTTTATTAACAAAAAGACAAAAAATGAGCAACTCAGCGCTGCTCCTCACAGGGGGGAAAACACAAACGAAAAATGCAGCCAACGGTTGGGGGAGAAAACGAAAAATCACTGCAGGCGGCTGAGAGGCTCATAACGTGGCGTTCACAGAGGCAACAGTCTGTGGGGCACAGGAGACAAGACATTAACTCATCTGGCTTCAGTACAAACACTTTAGTAACAGGCGCGAGATGGGGCACAAACCAAACTAGCGGAATTATCTGGCGGCAAAGTGGGGTCTCAGGCAACTTCTTAAACAGCAGCTGATTGCAATCTGCTGCAGGTGTGACAGTCAAGTCTGCCTCTCGGCTGCCCCTGCTTACAGGTGAGACTGATGAAGGAAAAACAACACAGGGAAAACACAACAGAACATCCAAACCTAAAATCACCACAGATATCGAATGAATATCAATATTGTATACCTTCACAAATGACGTCGAGAAAAACATGATTTCACAGTTTAATGAAATCAAAGTGGATGCACTATTCCACTGCTGTCAGTTACACCAGACAAAATTTTGAGAAATGGTTTTCAGCCTTCAGTGATCCAACTCAGTGCTCAGTTCTCTGAGAAAAATGAGGACAACAAAGCAAACAGTAATTTACGACTTGTGTTCTTGCATCAAATTTGACATTTCAAAGTGTCGTATTTTTCACTCAGGAGAGAAAACAACAATGTGAAAAAGGATAGGCTGTGGGGGCAATGAATAGTCAGAAGAAGGACAAAGAAAAAAAGCCTGCTTTCTTTCTCTTTTGTGCTTCAGAAAACTAGTTAATGTGAAAGACATTTATTCATCCATTAGGCACAACAGGTACAGACATTTAGCTTTGAGTGCACTTTATGAGCAAAGGCTCTTGTTCAGTACAGTGTCACAACTGTGAAGAAGGATAATGGACAGATATGATCCTGCATGTGTATAATGTGTAATGTTTTCCAGGGGTAATGGGAAGTAACAATATAAAAATGTCCATCAGAGGCGAAAAACAACAGGAAAAATATGCACGCAAACAAGATGTTTATTCATAAGTCAAAAAAAAACAAAAAAAAAAACAGTAACACAAAACCACCGGTGACACACTGGGGAATAAATCAGGGTAAAATTTAAACACTAGTAAACTCAAAATCCCCGAATCAGACCAGAAGGAAAAAAAAAAACACCACCCAGCTTGATACCAATGAAATGACAATATGATCACAGGGTATGTATTCACATAGATCACAGCAGCTGCCACCTTGCCCAAGACTGGCTGAACCTTCTTCCTCATGATATGTTCTATAATTTATATGTAACCCTTCATCTGCCAGTTCTTTTCTTTTCAACATACTGGTTCACATTAATGTCTATCTTCCTTTTTGAACTGTAAGTTTGTATTTCAACGCTCACCTTCAGATTTGGCATCTGCATGTCTTGAAATCTCTTATGCGCCATCTCCACCATTTGTTTCTCTTGTCTTCTCCCTGAAAGCTACTGTATCTTCCTTTTCAGGGCACTTGACAGACCTGGTGCTGTGGCTCAGATGAAAGTCATGCTTTCAGAACCTCTCATACAAGAGCTGACTCACTGGGTTGGCTTTTTGATATTGTGGTGCTAACAGGCTGTGCTACTTCTCTGTTTTGTCAGGTAGTTAGCTAGAGAAGGTGTATGGTGTGCGCACAACTGGACAGCCACTCAGTGCAGAGGAAAAGGGGTCCATGAGAAAGAGAACCTGTTTTTTCTTTTACTGTCTCTCACCCTGTCATTTCCCTGCTTCTGCTTTGTGTTTCTTGACATCTCCTCTTTTCTACCTACCTCCCATTTTTGTCTCTCCTTCATCTGTGTTTTTCTTTTCTTTTTGGACTGACTTCTTTTGGACACCCCCACATCACCAGACATTCTTGTTTTCCTTCTTGCCTTTCTTTTTGTCTTTGGCTTCAAAAGTCCCTTCTCTTTTAACCATGGTGCAACACAGAACACTGCTTGTCACTTGCATCATGCAGAGATCTCAGCAGCAGAAACAATATACTGCCTCTAAGGAAGTAGAAGTAGGAAGCCTTAATGTAAAACGATTTGATGCCACATTGTGATGGCTTATGACTATGGACATAATAGCAGAGTTTATTCAGCCCAAGTGAGATGACTCAACTGTAATTTCAGCTGCAATAAGGAAAAGTTTTGTGGAGTATTATTAGCAAATGTACAGCCTCTCTGTTCTTGTTATCTCCAGAAAGGTCACTTACTCAAATTTGTGTGTGCTCTTGAACATTGGTGTGTTTTTTTCTCAGAAGGTGCTCTTGCCAGGAACTGACTATAAATGGGTCACATTACATACCATGTAGAGCTGGGATAAAGTGTAAATGATGACACATAGACATGAAAGACATGTTAAGGTGAAAAGAGACATGAAAAGTTAAAATCTCAAAATAGTCAGATACAGTGACTTTCAGTAATCCCAAGCCTGTATATGTGCACATTATACAAGGGTTATTATTGACTCATCTTATTCTGGAATAACTCAGCTAAATAATCAGGTTGAGATGTTGAGATTCATATCAATTTAGGACTAAGCTGGAATTTAAAAGTGATTTGTTTTGTTCAGATTTAATAAGAAAACTGGAAGCCTATGTCACATCCATTGTTAATATTTAAATATCTTGCATGTCTGATCACTTCAAAAGTTACTGTTGGTTTGGAATCAAACCTTACATTTGGTAGATCTGGACTTTAGTGACTAGAATTAACCTTGACATTTAGTTAACTTGGTTAGCTTAACAAAATGCCAAGACTGAAACGTTTTGGTCCTGTTTCAAAGTAAGAGTTGTAAAGTAATAACCGGAAACAATGATATAATGTGTTTAAATATTTAGCAGATGATTACCAGTAGCTAGCACGTCGTGTTAGCAACTGGTGTGAAACTGATGTCAGGCCACTAACTCCATTGGTTATCAACAGCAAGACCACCCACCAAAACAGCTGCTATTTGAAAAACACCAAAGATAAATAAAGTGGTGGCTTATCTTATCATGGAACCATTTTAATCTACACTGGTATGTAAAGACCTGAGAACAGCTGAGACTTTCCTTTTGTTGTATGAAAAATATGCTGACCACGGTTGACATATGTGGCAAAACTGATGGCTGTGAGTAAATCTGCAGCTTGTTAGAACAAAATTCATAGTGTAAGAGTGTATACTTGTAATTAAAATGTACTCCTTCAATGCAATTTATGTAAAAAAATCAGTCATCTGATGGCACTCACTGTAATGAGTCATTGTGATGAGATGGAACATACTGCTAATTCTCCTTAATGTAATTTATCTTGGCCAACTCTTAACATCTACATCTTCATATGAATCTGCCGAAGGTCAGCTGCTTTTCGCTTGCTTTTCTTCAGTTACATTAACCCAGTTAATGTCAACTTTGTCCTTTACCTTTCAATGACCTGAACAATGTCCAAGAAACTTATGAGAAATATATGATTTATATTCTTAAAATTACACTAGAGGAAAAAATCAGCAAAAGGAGTACTTTCGCAACAGTTAACTTTATGGAGATGGGATGTTTTTATTGGGTGATATGGCTATATTTTCTTGCTCTGTGGGCTGTGTGGTGGGCCTCCTGGGTTTGCCTTAAAGGCCTCAAGACTAGTGGATCATTAGCACCTTGGCTGGGACACTGGCAGGCACACATGGGAATGTTCACATTATCATTCAGACACACACCGACACACATATCCTCATTTTATTCCCATTAAAATAGTCTCCTCTGATCTCGAGAGTGAGCTGCATCAGCAGAAGTGAAACTTTTCTCCTCCCTTTTTTGTGGCATATCATCATATCCACACATCATGAAAAATTGTGCAAATGGATTTAACAAAAAGCCCACACACAGTCACACACATGCTTTAGCTCTATTTGTAGGAGATTAACAATATGTTGGGAACATTTAGGATAAGGACATTTGTATCTTGGTCATGTCATTTTCCATTTGTCCATTCATTCATCTACTAGTTTTACTCACATGTCCTGCAGAGCCTGCTTGTGCTGCTGCTCTGTTATATTTGCCAATGTGTGTGAGACAATTATGGAGTGGTCCAGAGGCTAGTAGCATGGTAGAATCCTGGGAAAGGTCAAGGGTCAGGCTGCTGTGGCCTCATGGGGGACAATAACTGAGCTCTGTGTGTGTGTGTGTGTGTGTGTGTGTGTGTGTGTGTTCACATGTGTCTGGAAAAAAATGCGTATCATTGACAAAACACAAATGGCTGGACTCCTGGAATGTCATGCGTAGTGTGTTGACTTGGACAGAGAGAGAAACAGACAGACAGTGTGTAGTGGCTGTGAAACGTCTGTCAACACATCTGTCGTCAGGTGAATTAGCTTTTGTGTGCAGGAAGAGAGTGTGTGTTACAAAGAGCAGATGAAAGTGACGAATGGAACCAAATAACGCTCAGTCTGTTTTAATTATGGTCCCTCTCCATGTGCATACATACTCATCCTGAAGTCGGAAGTCTTCACAGATCAATTCTAGTTTCAGGAAAAGAGATCCAATTAGGACCTGAGTTATGTTTGGTGAAAAAAACAGTCCTTCAGTCCTGTTGGGTTAAGTTATATCCATGTTTTAGTGTTTTATATTTATTTGGATTGACTGTATTGTGGGTTTCAGTGTTTAATCAGTGTAGATTTTACCCTCAGGTCAGCTTGATGCAAGTTTGATTTCATAGATAAAGACTAAGTAAAAATTTGATTGACCTTTCCAGTCCTAAAAAGTTAGCCACCCTACCTTTAGGCTAATTCTGAACTAAGAACCTCGTTACCATGGTAACACAAGGCCTGCTCTGTGAACAAAAAAGGAAACAAAAAAACCTTTAATGCCTATTGGACAGTAACCTGTTGGAATAGACCAGCAGTAATGACCTTGTCGGTTTCTTTCCCACTAAAATTACTTTGTAAGTGTTGAATCCTGCCAGAAGGTAACTTTCTCTGGACTGAGCAGTTTGACACAATAAATTGACTTTGTTCCCTTCTGAGATTTTTCATTTTTGTTGGGTCTGTTTTGAGTTAGATCGAAGACTTTGGACATATGAGGACCTCTAACATCAACAGTACATGAACCGAATATGAAAACACTGTTTTCTCTTTCTGTTCACACTAAGCTGGAGGTTTTTTAAAAACCCTTTCCAGAATGAATGGATGTGAAAATGCTATTTTTACAGAAGCCTTTGTGAAAAAAAACCCTGAAAAACTTTGGGACCATGTGACAGAACTTTATATCTTTTCACAAAATGACATACAGAATACTGTGTCAGAGAACAACTAAATCACAAGATTGCCTGTACTGAAATATTGAATTGAATATTATATATCAGAACTTTATATTGTGTAATATTGCAGTTAAGACTGTTCCCCTGCAGAGGACAAAGGACAGATGTAACACTTTTCCATAGCAGGTTATTCAGTAGGCAGAGATCTTTATGACTTATGACTTCATTATTTTCACAGGCACATAGCATCTTCTAATGACTGGAGATTGTAACGTATAATGAATAGTGTTCAAATATACTTTTATGACCATGGTTGTAATCCAGCCTTGATATGCGATTCGGTGACCTTCCTCTGACTTACTTAACAAAGAACAGTTCCATCACTTAGAAACTTTGTTCCATTCTGATTTGTAATGTTATTTTTAAGCTTGGAGACAGTCTTAAGAGGGTAAACAATCCAGTTTACACTGCAGTTGAGCGTATTTTTGGAGAAACACAAATGCAAACCACAGTCTTGTGCAATAAAAAATGTTAGAAGTTAAAAGTTACATCCTGACGTGCCCGTATTGGGTAATGTATTTAGAAAATTCCCCTCATATTCCCTTTCTTTCCATGGATAATTCATCAAATTCCCCTTCTTTAACTCTGCAACACAAGCCTCAGAATCCTGAATTTGTGGGACCTGTGGGATGCTTTTAATAACCCATTCAACTGCCAGTTTGGTTTAATATGACCTCCCCCTGCCTCTGTAGTTTTCCAAGCTGATTAAAACATGCACAAAATAAGGTATCTGCATACACGGAGTTAACTATGCCTGATATGAACAACACCGGAGGGTTAAACATTGGTGGCATTATTAACTGAAACAAAATGCTGCTCACACATCCCAGGCCATTCACAATGCAGGGAAACACACATTCTGCAAGTTTCACACATTCCAAAACCCTTGGCTAACACTGCATGACTTCACTGCTGTGAAAACCATCAGAGCTTCCTATTATCCAATGACAGAGTAACCTCTCTTAGGGATCACAATAGCAGACCTGTGTCAAATAGCTGTCACCAGATTCCTAACATTTGCTTTAACGTGCTTAGATCAGACCAAATGGCTGTGGCTTCACTACAACAGTCATAGTTTGATATTAATAACATGGACTAAAATCAGACTAGTTGAACTGTGGCAGAGGCCAATTAGATAGTGTGAACTGCAGTCATTGATGTATAGATCTTTCCCCTGCCCAGTTAAAATTGACACGGCAGAACAAGACCATTGATTTCTCTCTTAGATGCAGTTGTTTCCCAATACGATCAGTAATGGTAGTGCATATATGTGGTGACAAATTTCCAAGGTTGTGAGGTTACCAATGCTTCTGAACATCACCAATCAACTCAGAGTTCATTAGTTATGTCATTGTGTTTCCCACAATGATCCAGTAGATTACTGATCACTTCTGAGAACTGACTGAACCTTACTACTATAAAGGCTTATAGTTATAAATGTGTTTAAATCCCATTGGAAATATCAGCAACAATGTGCATAAAGCAATTGGTAGCAACACTTAAAGGTGGAGCTACTTAAAAAGTAATTTGCTATGTCAGTTTGTCTAAAGCTGGTACTACTGGTATTTTTATTAGTTTGATTCAAATCAAGTTTACACTGATATGCTCTGCCTCTGGGAAACAGCTGTATGATCTCACCCTAGTCTTCTAAAATTTGATTAGTTTAACAGTGCAGAACATGAATGACTGACATGTTCTCTCTTTGACTTTAATGTAGCTGTTTGATGTCAGTCAGTAACTGACCTGTTCAGACCTGTATAATTTATTTCAGTTTGCCTTACTCAGCTGCTGCCGATACCAGGTCTTGAATAGATGCTTCTTGTACATGTCAAACTGTAGCCCTGTTCTGTAGCTTTACCTTGCAAACTTTCAACAGCTTTGTTGTGTTGATATCATCATGCCATATAGTAACTAGTAACATACACTCACAGGCACTTTTTTAGGAATATCTGTGCACCTGTTTATCCATATAAGTAGCCAAATATGTAACAGTGTGATGTGTGATAAAAAATAGAATAGAATAGAATAGAATAGAATAGAATAGAATAGAATAGAATAGAATAGAATAGAATAGAATAGAATAGAATAGAATAGCTTCCATTTGTCCCTCCAAGTGGAAGTTTGACAGTCAGGAACTTCACTTGCTTCAGTCTGGGTTTTTACATGGTTTTTAGAGTTTGCAAAGAGTCAAAATCACCCAGAGACCAAAATGCCTCATTGATGAGAATAGTGAGAAGAGAATGGTCAGGTTAAAGGCTAAACTAACTTTACACAGCACATCAGCATTTAGGTAAATGGTCTATAACAGTAATATAATATAGTAAATATAGGCTAAAAAATGCAGACTAGTCTGACAAGTTTGGATTTCTACTGACACACCAAGATTGTAGGGTCAGAAATTAGATTCAGCGACATAAGTCTGTGGACCAAACCTGTCAATAGTTCAGGGTATAGTGATGTGGAGAATGTGGTTGTGGATGTGATTTATTGTGATTGAAGGTGTAACTGTAAATGAGATGTTATACAAGCAGCCTGCTGTGTCAACCAGTCAACCAATAAATAAATGTACCAAATAGAAATCTGTTGTACAATTAGCAATGGATGTGTGGGCTGACAACTCATGGTAAACTCAGGGTTTTCTTGTGTTCTTGTGTCTCCGTATGTCACCCATTTTACTTTGAACAAAACTGTTCTTCGTCTGGCTGTGAGCGAGTTAACCTGTCTGTTTGTGTACATATCATTCTGTTTGTTCGCATAGTTACTGTTGTCTTCAAAGGTTTTTTCACAGAAGGGGAGAGTTCTCATGAAGACATTTTAACTTAATAGAAGGAATTCCTTGGCAGACGTAGAAAACATTCCAATAATATTGTCTGCAGACAATTACTCAGAGATGATTTACTGCCATTAAAGGAGGGTGTGGGAGTAGATTCAAAGTTGAGTTAATAAGGAGGCAATAAAAACACGTAGGGAGTGTAAGAGCAATTATCCAGGGCAGCAAGAATGTGACACACACAACACGCCTGAAGATGCCTGAGGTGAGCTAGTTCAAAGGTAACTCAAAGGAGGAACATGTTACACACATTATGACATAGATTAAATATACTAACTGTAATTACATTCTATAGATTCATCATATTTGTCCAAATTAAATACTGGCACAGATGTAAAACCCTTGCAGAAAGATTAATCAAAATGTCAGTCAGGATTATCACCATCAGATTGAATATGTAAACAACATATTTTGACTGTAGTTTCACATTATATTACATTGCATTTTACCACCTTCTGTTTGCTGCAATATTAAAGTAATGTGTAGGAAAATTAAGGGTTTTATTTTTGGAAGTGAAATGTTTAATGTTAATCTCTGCAGTGCCACTATCCTATATAAGGGCCACTAAACATAAAGTGTTATTGACAAACTGTTAATGAAACAGAGGCAAAACAGGGTTACATTAAACTGAATGGTCTAGGGCAGTTAATATAATACCTCCCCTCAGTTGGCCAAAAGTACAACTTCATGTCAGAGTTTAGCTTCAAGCTATAAACACAACACTGCTATATTATCATCATATTAAATTGTTATGGAAAACATCTGAACAATATTTACTCATTCACACATCCAGCAGCCACAGAGACTTGGAAGGCACAGTGGATTAATCTGTTTTCCTCCCCAAAACTGATTGACTGGTGTTAATGGGAACACTCTGTAGATGTCTATCTGCCAGTCTAGCTGAAGTTAATTAGTGTGTCAAAAGTTCAGATATGGCTATCACCTTGTCTGATCATTTCATCATCCAGTGGATCCAACACTTGCTGCAATACACTCTAAACATCTAACCAATTCATCTTGTGTCTTACTGTAAGATTCCAAGAAATTTGTTGTGATTCCTTTGAGATATTCCTGAGTTGTGTTTATAAGGCTAAAAACTTGTTCTGTGAAGTCACAGTGACATTGTTGTTTGACCACCAAAGTCTTTGAATTTCCATACACCAAATTGTGCAAAATTCTGAAACAATTCACTCAAGGTCCTCTTGAGATAGCACATTCATGAGGCCAAAAAATGTGTTTTGTGAAATACCTGTGACCTGAGCATTTGACCACCAAAATGTAATCATCTTGTCCATCCGAGGTATTTGTGTGACAATGTATTCACATGAATTGTGAGTAGGTAAAAGTGGACAGACAAATAAAAATAAATAAATAAATAAAATAAAATAAGAAGCCCAAAAAAATCCTAGTGGGAACTACAATTTTAGTGACAATTTAAAATAAATTAGTAGGATGGACACCATTTATACAATAATATAGTACTCATTTAGTAGTCAGTTGAGGGATTTTAATACAACTAAATTAATTGGACTTAATTGGGCTAAAAAATAAATACCATGCTAATATGGTGTAACCAGGCACATTTCAAATTCTGGGCATTGCTTCCAGTCAGAAAAACATATTGATCTTGGGCTCAGTGATGATGAAGTCACACCACAAACTCTGCCATTGCCTTTTGATGTGAGCTAGTGACAGTAAGCCCTCCCTGAGAACGCATTCATAATCTGATGAAACACATCTGTCAGCTACCTACACTGATGCTAATACCTTTCGACTTCCCTATAACAAAATTCCAATTTTCACAAATCAAAAACATTTACACACAAACTCAATTGTTACTATTTCACCGTGAAGGAAGATGAAGCAAGTAACGCTTTCAGCCTCAGGACCTGAGAAGCACTCTGACAGGGACAGCTTTTTATTGGTTTGTAGTGAAGTGTCAGTTTATAGAGTCGAGCAGGAGTGAAGCACAGCTTAACTAGGACACATAAAGAGAGTTTCAAGGGAGAGGAAAGCAAGGACAGGCAGTTGAGCTAGATTAGTGTGATATGGGAAGAATGGCTCTGGGGCTAGAGCCATGTTTGTGAGAATGACATTAAGGTGGGTTTTTACCATCTAAAATTTTAGAGCAAAGTCAAGCACATGTGTTTGTTTAATGAAATCCATAATTTTATTCCTCTCATCTGGGTAGTATCTGGTCGGCTAGACCACCCTGTTTTTCAGCTGCAGTTTAATGTTGCTGCACTGATTACCAATGAACTTTACAGCTGATTTTAACGTTACTGATTATTTCACACATATATCTGCCACCTAATATGTCTCTTCTGTGGTCACAGAGCACTGAAGTCTTCCAAAAAGGTTCTCATTTCCATTCCAAATAGTTGTTTCAGGTGTAAAGATGAAATCTTTTTCCATGGCAAGGCCTACCATCGAATGCTCTAAATCATTATTAAACCTCCCTAATTTAACATTTCAAATAAACTGCATGCAATACTTGTTATGATATTTTTCGTTCTTTTTTTCCAAGTAAGTAAATGAACCAGATCAAAATTATTTCCAGCAGGGGATTCTACAGCTACAGGGATTTTCAAACGCCACATTATGTATTTACTTTTGGTTGGATTTAAGAGAAAGTGTTTCAGAATGATTTCCGTTCAGTTGTACCTGTGAATCTGTAGGAGGTTTGTACTCCTTGTTCTGGTTGAACTCATTTTTTGCCAGACTTTGCAGGAGTCCTGCTGTTTCCTACGAGTCTGAGAGAAAGATGTTACCATAAACAGTACTGGGAAACAATATGACAATAACAGATTCTTTTGAAACAGGTTGACATTATATTCCTGCCATCAGATAAAAAGATATCCACAATCCTTGCAGCTTTACCAAAATGCAAATGCAGAATGCAAAATACAGTATCTGTTAATAAGCAGAATAAGAATCTTTTTTATGGCATATCATATGATGATTTAAGAAACCCCCTTTTCATTCCATCATCATTTTTGGCTGAATCCACATTAAAGTTAATTCTGATAAGTGATCATAACAAAGCACTATCGTAGAAAAGGACTAAACCCACACAATAATACACTTTATTCTTACAGTAAACAACAGCCACTGTTTGCCACATACAAGAGGGCTAAGTGGTGAGAAATTGCATTATACATGTGCAGACAATCTTGTTGCTCTTTCTCGACTCACTGTTTTGTTCAGACATTCAGCATTTGCACTTTAACACTCTAATGCCTGTTTATGCAGTCACAGGGCCTTTTATACTGTGTGATGTGTGTAATGCACAGTCTCTGCTCCTATCTCAGGTATTGACCTGTTCTTCTGTAGAGGTTGTTGAAAGTCAATGTGAGAATTGTTGGGATTCACATCATAGCACAAGATAAAGGCAAATCAAAATACGTTTACAAAGGAAATTACTACATCAAAACCTCCAACTGTTCTTGAATATGACTAATTAATGAAATTGTGGCCAAAAGTAGATGAGCAATTTCTGACATCTAAATCATTAAACATCCCAAGTTTTTAGTGATTTTAATAGTTCTTGTGTTGTACTGAATACGGACAATTTCACTAGTTTAAAAAACAACTGCAATATGCTTATCTTTGTTGCTTTGATGCCCATAGTTGCAAGTTGACTTAAATAAATAACATAAACTGGTATGTTCTTCAATATGTATAAATGCTGACTGGGAATCATGTATATCTTTCTGATTTCTTAGAGTAAATATGATAGAAACAACAAGGAACAGAAATTGACAAAATACAATTGGATCCTTGGCTTGAGGCCAATATTGATAATGATATCACTGTTACATCACAGCAAGACATTCTGGGTTGCATACATCCACCTTTCTCTCCTGGTGTCTGCATGTTTTTTTTTTGGGTTTTTGGCTTCCACACTGAATCCAAACACATGTAGTTACTTGCATGTTAACTGATGACTCTAAATGGCCTGTAGATGACAAGGTTTCTCTAAACATGTTGACCCATGATAAAATGGTGAACTGTACCTATTCAGCTGGGATTAGATCCAGCCCTCTGTGATTCTCCCCATGCAGGATAAACAGTACAGATAATAAATGGGAGCATTGAGGTTCTTGGGAACTACTCAGACTACTATGCACTTGGCTCATCCCCCCATGTAGGATGTCAAACTCTGCCTTATTTCTCTTGTTAACTTTCTTCCTTGACAATTTTCTGTAATAATGTACCAATTGCTGCTTGGTTGAACTGGTCCAACTCATCAACTCCTTGTGTATATAAAGTCCTGTTTCCAGTTTCCCCATCTGTCCCAAGCAAATCTACAATGTCACCCACACCAAAGGGAAAACAAATTGCTCTAAGTCTGTCACTCCTAAGAGCGAGATGCCACTTTTGAACCCAATTACCCACAGACACCAGTGAAACAGCAGCTATTATACATCTTATTTTGAAATGAATTTATTTTGAAATGAAAGATGGGGGAACTTGGCAATAGGAGGCAGAAGAAGAGAAGAGGGATGAACAGATGGGAATAATTGCGATGAGAAATAAATGCATTCAAATTTCACTGATTATTGTTTACACTTATTTGTGTGGATGTTTACATGTATATATTTGTGTTTAATGGCATGAGACAGTGTAGAACAATGCTGCATCTCACCGCAAAGCCAATCTCAACGCATTATGGCTGCAAAGACAATGTGATGTGTAGAATTTCAGTGTGTTTAATGGCTGATGTATGGTACAGGGAAGGGAAATGAGTCAGAGATAGAATAAACTCGCTGTCGATGGAGCAGCAAAACAGTTAAATGAGGGAGTCTCAAAAATAATGAGCGTATGAATGAGATCTAAGAAAAAGTCTCAGATAGCAGCACCCACAGAGTTGAACATCTTATTTTATTCATCCCCAGCATGCATGCCATCTTTCTTAAGCATCTAGTGAAAGTTCAAATAAGGGTAAAGTTTCTCCACAAAGTCTTCTGAGGATATAAAGAACATACATACCCCCATAACTGCTCTAAAATAACTAAATAATTAATGGTTTAGCTGTAGGTGTTAGTATGTGCTAACCTGCTACACATTTGAGCACTGGTTTGCATGGAAATGATGTAATCCATGTTTTATTTCTTTCAATTCATTTTACCTTTGACTTCTAAAGCCAGAAGTATTCTAATTAAGAAAAGTTTGAATTTAGTCAATGTTTCTTCACATATCTATTACAAGAGAGCTACTTAACCCTGGCTGCTGCTAAGACTAGATCAAGGCATTGCCAATAAATTAGCTGGCATTTCATCCTTTAGTTCTAGCTGCGCTTCTTAATGACTGTGGGGCATGAGAAGGATTCTTACTTTCTTACTTCTTACTTTGAAAATCAGCACTTCACCATGTCTTTTTAATTGAATAATGTTAGGTGGAGACACACCTTAGAGGCACATACCAAAAATAAATACACAGAAAGAGGTGATGAATTGTCTGAGTCTGTTGTGAAGTATCTTATCCACATGACAAAATCACTAAGGAAGCCACATCTTCAGTTATCCATCTACATGTTTATACCATATGTTGAACAGATACAATTTACAGAAAATATAATTTGGTAATAAAATGAATAAACAAATTTTCTCAAGTCTTAAATATTAAATACTCTAGTCTATAATTATGAGGTGGGTGGTAATCTACAGGGGCAATTTATACTTATGAGCTTAGTTTTTATAAAATGCTGAGTCCAGCCCTGTCTGTATCTAGGGCAATGCTCAACATCATCTTAAATAACTAAATAATAAATTACCTTGGAATGCAGGTGGGGTCCCATGAGGGGAAGTAGAAAGCATTGCTGGGGAAAGGGGCGTCTGTACTACCTTACTTAACCTGCTGCCACCATGCCACCAACCAGGCTCGTGAGAAACGGTAGAAAATATAATGTAATAAAGTAATTGGCTATAATGCTATAAATCAATATGCTAGTTCATGTTACCGTATATATTAGCTAACTGAGTAGCTAAGCTAACTTCAGAATAAACCTGTAAATTCATATGATCTTACTGTGCATCTTAAAGCTTCATGCTTCATATCTGTTGCAATTGCATCAAAAATACTTTTGACCAACAGTAAGGAAGTTACACCAATTAATGTCACATAGTAGTTGAAAGGGATGCTAAATAATAATATGTCTTTCTATAAAGTAAGTGTTACACTATTGTCTGATTGTTAAATGGTTAAACATACTGCACGACTGTTATAACAGCACATAAGTTGTGCAATTATTACTTGAGCTGTGACTTCTTTATTCTCTTCCTTTTTTTGCAGGCTTTCATGTGGAGGTGTGAGACCACTAGTCTCTGTTAACAACTTTTTTTCTTCGAATGCTTTTGCAAACTCCTTATTGTCCCCAAGTTCTACTCACCAATAAAGTGTGTGTGTGTGTGTGGGTGTGTACGCACGCACAAGCGTTTGTGTGTGTGTGCGCAGTTCTCATTGACTTTCTCTCCCATTTGTATACACAAACCCACCGTACTGCAGTGACACCGAGGCTGGTAGAATACAAAAGCCTGCTGGCCATGACCTATGTGGGCTGCATGCTAACAGAGGCTTAGGAATGTGCGCTATTGGGGTAAACTCACTAGGGCACACACATACAGAAACACACACATGCTTATGTTTTTCTTTTTTTAGAAAAGCACTTAAAAACACAGTCAGAGTTGTTGACTTGTAGCTGCTTTTGGGGAAAGAGACAGAGGTAGAGAGATGGGGGTGGAAATGTAGCGCTGAGCTGGTGACGGGCAGGATCAATAAATAGCACTTATAAAAAGAATGCTCACTGCTTGTAAGATTTACAATGAATGCCTGGCCATTATTTTTTTTTCCCCTTCCTGCTTGTTTTTTATGTGGCGTCTTTTCTTTCTCATAGAGGATTCAAGGATCTGATACTGTTGGTTTCTGCCCAAACTGAGTTATTGAAATCAACTATAAAAGGTACATTTGTTCAGACACCTATAAACAAATAAATCAACCAAGCTATTATTGTGTTGTTAAGCTCTCTGGGTGATCCTCAGTATACACGGTAATAACAAAAAGAAAAAGAAAAAACCCCACCCCCAAAATAAAACATTGACGTGCAAATTCAAACACCTTCTCGGGAACAATCAAGCCTTTGTCTGAATCTCTTTGATTATTACTCCAACTAATGGCTCCTCTTATGTCAAGAAAGTATGACTATGTGTTTGCGTGTTGATTGGTTTCAGTTTTGTTTATAACCACAGTTTCAGAAGTTGCCACCCGAAACTATTTTGACTCCCAGAAAACAAGCACAAAACTGCCCACAGGATTCCCAGATAGTATGGCAGCACTTAGCTCTGATCCTTGACCTCAGGGATCGTTTGGGTAAAAACTGTGGGAACACAGTGAGCTGCTGATTTTAGGGTCTACCCCTTCATCTGCCATGATGAGCTCACAGTGTGTGTGTGTGTGTGTGTGTGTGTGTGGGGAGGGGAGGAAGGTAAGACAAAGAAAGGCTTGTTGTTGTTACCCAAAGAGGGAAGATTTTATATATTTTGTTTTCCTTCCTCTTTTTTTTTTTTTCCAAGGTTGCCTTGAACGCCACTGAGTTTTAGATGTATCCTTTATTTATTTATTTATTTTTACTCAACTCTTCTTCATAATCTAGTATTTTAAAAGCAACTTTTGGTCAGAATGTTCAAATTTAACTTTAGCTTGTTTTCAGTATTTTGCTGCAGTTTCTAGTTCAGTGTTGTCAGATGTTTTTTTCATTTTCCTTCAGTGGCTTTTAAAATGATAATAGTTATCAATGAAAGAGCAGAGTTGTTTAATAGGTTATGAAAATCTATTGAGATATTTCATTTAAACACAAAAAAAAAAGTTTCTGGAATGTTCAGACTACAGCAAAAACAGTAAGTGAGAAAAAGAAATATTATTGAATGGAAAGAGGGTGACCTAAGCTAAAAACGTAAGTTTTCTGCCAACAGTGCAGTTATGTAAAATGTCTCTGTTGTCCTTACCTGAGGGTTCTCCGCCCCTGAGGGAGCCTGGTCATAAGGTCAAGATCGAATCCCATCAAGAACAGGGCAGCAGACATCAGTGGTCATTTACTGTAAAGTACTAATGTAATACTATTGTCAGCAGCTTCTGTGAAAAGACCAAAAGCAGCAATGTGTTTGCACATCTAATGCTGATTGACCTCCCTACCCTCGATGTGGATCTCAGCTGCAAACCTACAGGTCCCTGCTGAGGATGTAAATCTATAAAAATGCCTCACAGATATAGTGTTGCATTCGAACCATTAACAATTTCACATCACAGCGGGGCATTGTAGTTTTTAGTGAATATTAGTCAAGCAAGGGGGAAGAAATTGTTTGTTGGGGATTGGTGTTCTAGCAAGTGTTCACAGCAGCAGATGATAATGTGTTTTAAAATGTGTTCTAAACAACAATGGAGCACTATGGCACAGAGAAAGAAGATATATCAGGGTTTTTTTTTTTTTGTAGTTTATTTTTAATTTAGATTCAAATCATTGTTAGTTTTACTCTTTACATGGGATTTTTTTAACAATACCAATAATAGGTACACCTTGTTGCTTGTTTTTGTTAGGAAATGACTGTTTTGATTCCTATTAATATGTTAAATATGGAAGTAAATTGATTATCCACTTGTTTTTCAAAATGCTGGTTCCTCCAGAATTTGAGTCTAAAAGTTTTTTTTTGTTTGTTTTTCTTTAATCTGTCATTCTTTTTTGTGAACAGATCAACCCAATGACACTGCATACTAAACAACAACAACAAAAAAGCTTTTTTTTCATTTCTTTGGCCTCCACCTCACCTGTCATCTACCTGTCTGTCAATAGAAGTTCACCCTGTCCAGTGTAACCCAGTCACAATGCCCCCCCTGCTGTGACCCACCCACCATCTGTGCACTGACGAAAGGAGCCTGAATGACAAGAGAGACAGTTGAAAACGGACGGCGACAGCAGTGACGCGGCTGTTGTGTTCCTCCGCACTAAGAGTATTTGTGTTCACGCCGGGGGTGTTTGCGCGTTCATGTGTTTCACGTTGATCTCCTGTGGGGTTTCCCACACCAAATACACCTGAGAAAACAAACAAACAGCCACTGCCTGTTAAAACACCACAGAATTACCACAGATAGGGCTTCTATTGCTTCTGCTGGTGCTGTATGTCAACAACACACACACACACACACACTAAACAAACATATGGTTGCAAACAAAGCAATTTGACCAACACGAATGATCTAAAGATGGCTTTAAAGAAGGCTTAAAGCACACCTGCTACACTCTGACAGACACCACAATACACACAAACAGACTAGATGAAAAGTCTGGGACAGGATCACACAGTCATCAGGATTCATTCTCTTTGTGTCTTTCCCAGTTTCCCAGAAATCCATCCACTATTCACTGAGCCTCAGTGTGCATTGGATTATGATACTGACCTACATAGGTATATCTAAAATACATATAAATTATAAATTATATACATGTACAACATACATTTGCAATGTGGAGTTAGCAGTACCAGCAAAGTAAAGTGTTATACCGTAAATTATCTTTTTTTCAAAGGTGTACCTTCAGGGTTTCCATATAACAAACAATTTTGACTTCCTTTGACTGGATTTATGACTGCGGGGTTCCCCAGATGTTGGCCATGACAGCTCAGGCTACAAACTTTTAATGAGAATTCAACTTACTTCACCTACTCATATCTGTAGTCTCATTCTTTCAGTCTCCAAAGCTCATGACCATACTTGAGAGGTCAGAACATACATCAACTATGAAATTGACAGCTTTGCCTTCTGGCTCTGTTCCTTCTTCACCACTAAGGTTTGGTGCGGCGCCTACCTTACTGCTGACGTTGCACCAATCCATCTATTAACCTCCCACACCGTCCTACACTCATTCTTGAATGAGATCCCAAGATACTTAACCTCTTCCTTGGGCACCAACTTTCCTCCAGCACAAAGGGAGCATTCCACCTCTCTCCTGCAGAGAACCATGGCCTCCAACTTGGAGGAGCTGATTCTCACTTGGAGAGTTCACTCTCGCTTCTTCACACTGTTGCAAACCACACAGAAGCACATCATCTGCAAATAACAGAGAGGCTCTTCTCAGAGGCTCTTCAGTGCCACATTTAGGTGAGGCATATGTGTTACATCGTTTTCACTCAGAGTTACATCGTTTTCACTCTGTTACCATTGGGATGCCACTATTTATATTCACACGTGTGGGGATGCAACTTTTTTTTGAACTGCTAAATATAAAAAAACAAACAAACAAAACAATTGTTTCCATGTGGACATAGGATAAATTAAATGAGATAGTATAGAGAATGACTCATGCAGTAATAACCAATGTTTGATGATTAATACAATGTTTGATGTCCCTGTTTTGATTGTCCTTTTGATTCCTGTCCTTTTGATTGTCCACGCTTCCTCACCCTTGTTATACCTCTCCTCTTGTTTTGTATCTTTATGACATGCACATAAATAAATATTGTCTAAGTGTAGTATTTTCATGTAACTTTGCAATCCAAGTGCATCCTGTAACAAAAGCTGCTTCATCATGCATGTCAGATCACTGTGGCAGTAATTTTTATGCCACTCTTCACATATCCACATCAGTTTATACACTTTCTTCACACTATTTTATAGTAATTCAATTTCCCTTTTTTTGGTGAGTCTTACCTGAAACTGAAGCTGCTAGAAGGAATTTAGCCATGATTGAATTAACTACTTAGAGATGTAAATTTTTTACTAATCATCTTGAAATACAAGTCAGCATGTCTCAATTTTACAAAACAATTCACAGCTAACCAAAAACGACAACCGTGCAACCCTTGAAAGTAGTAATAGTTTCATTTCTGTCAAATTGTTGCAGTGTGTTAAACTTCACCTTGATGTTAAGTTGACAAAATGAGGTAGAGCTAACTTTTCCTGTTTGTTCACATTCCTAGTTGAGTTTGGTGAAATGTTTTCTTTGTTGTTTAACTTGCCTAATTAAAAAACTTTTTAATATTTCATGTGTACATTTTCCCTCTAACAATGAGAGCCATTGTTATGCTGTTATATTAAAAGTATGCACACGTCCACTGAGGGATTTGAAGACACTGGTTGAAATATCCTTTATTAGCTCCTCTGTGGCCTTTGATGTATAACACACAGACAGTGTAGAGATTTCAACACTATAGTTTACAGCTTGTGATAGCACGACAGTATCTGTCATCAGGGACTATCATCATAGCCTGGTTTTTATCTGACATCAAAATTAGGTTGTGTTATTTGGTTGTGGGTATTCCCAAGGTATCTGTGCGCATTAAGTCTGTATATGAATATGTCAACGCACAATCAATGGGGTGATGAACTTTAAGCAACATAGATGTGGTAAATATTATGTCACAAGGGTAGAAACTAAGTAACTTATACATCCCTACTGTAAAATGTATATTGTTCTGTATGTTTATGTATTGCCTATTCACTACAGATTTACTTTTAACATCTGCCACTGACTTTAAATAAGATAGTGTCCACTGTCCCTCTTCCCAGCAAGGCTTCCCAGCTCCTCCTGGGGGATCCTGAGGCGCTCACAAGCCAGATGAGAAATGAAATCTCCAGTGAGTTCTTGGACTACCCTTAGGTATTCTACAAGTTGGATGTGTCTGGAAACTCATCTGATCAAGATGCCCCAAGAGTCCTAACTGCTGCCACTGCACCATTCAGCCTTCCACTCCTAACTCTGACAGCCTGAAATATTAAGACTTCTTCATTTCAGGGAGAATCACCAACTAACAAGAATTATCAAAATGCCAGTCAACTGCAGATCAGAACTATATCAGCACTGTAACTAGCAGTCTAACCAAATAACAAGCCACCAATTTACCTAGCGATCCTAGGTATGAAGCTCTCCAAGTACACAGCAAATTTTGTAGTGTTAAATCAACATTAGGGAGGGAGTCATTTGTGACACAATATTGCTGTTTCTTTTTCCCCAGTCTTTGCAGTGTTAATTAAACACTTCCCACACTCAGAGTTAATAATTAACTCTCCATGACACCAGATAGTGATTATATTACTAGTGTATGGAGTTAAGATTTCAAATCTATGCTAAGTGCTAATTTCACTCCAATTAGTGTTGTCACTGCCACAGAATGTTTATGAATGGTCCTGAAACTAATGTTCAATAAAAATAAGTGTTTTAATAAGTTGTTAAATATTAAAAGTTAAAAGTTCACATCATCCACTATACAACATACAATGTCTTGCACAGCCAAATACCCTCAACAAAACTTTTATTGGAAATTTTGCGCTTCAATACAAAAGTCTTGGCAAATACAACAACATTAGCAAAGGTGGCAGTGAGGTACAATGTAGAGATTTATAAGAAAAATCTAAAGGTTTACAAAGAACCAAACCATCAACATTAACAATATCAAAAGGACTAGGTCTCTCCTTTATACAAAATGAACTGAAATGGTCATCAAAACCCAAAGTTTCCTCTCCATATTGTACAAGATATGCAGAGCTATCTTTCAAAATTACATTGATGTTTTTTTTTTTTTTTTAATATAGGCATATGAGACTACACCACACAAACTAATACATACAGCATAGGGCCAAACAAAACAGGGCACAGGTAAACACAATTGGAACAATGAGCAGGAAACCAGAGGAAGAGACACTAAGACAAGTAGGACAGATCATAAAAGGAGAGAGGTGGAGACAATGTAACCAGGTACAGGAACACATGGCCAGAAAATGAAGGAGCACATTGAAAACCAAACGGAAACACATGGAACAAGGAAAAAAAAAAGACAAATATTTAAATATGTCAAATATAATATTTTCAAGTTTTCTTAAGCTCTGCATTAAACATTGCTTGTTGCTTGCAAACATACTTCAGTCAAATGCAATGTGAAAGATATCTTTAAAAGATAACCATCATTTGGACTTTTTGAAAACAGCACAAAAATGCACATTAAAGTGTGAGTTAGCACGTGCTCCAAAAACAATGGCCTCTTTGACTGTTATGCAGTTAAATCAACTGTTTGTAGTGTAATTTCAACTCTTGATTTTCACAGTTTTGCAATGCTCTGGGAATTTAACTCTGAGGATTTTGCTGTGTAGATACTTTGATCAAAACGGGACATACACCTTCCAAATTAACACTTCCATGAATATGTAATACTAACTGTGCTATTCCATAAAAGCATTAAATAAGGTAATACTCACAGTCTATGTACTCATTTTATTTATATTTGCTATTAGTTAGATATTTGCTCAAAGGCTTTTCAGTTTTGAAATACTCACTGACCTCAGGGGCATTCTTTGTAATAAATGGTATAATGCTGTCAGTATTATTTGTTTACTGGTGCATGACCTTGAGTCTTGCTAACACATCAAACATCATTGATAAATGGTTGTGTTTTCCAGATAAATAGATTTGCATCACGTTAAGTCACCAAGTCAAAAGGGTGTGTGTAAACCTCGTTGATGAACCCTATAACAAACAAGTCACATACAAACAAGTGACGGCATGCTGTGTATGTGAGAGACAGTAGATAAGATATTATATGATAACGATACCTACTGTTACTGTACCTACTGTATTCTTTTGTGTTACATGCCACAATCAGTTAATCTGTGCATCATGGTACAAATTTTATGGAGGATGTAATCAGATCCTGTACACAAACATTTGGCAGCATGTACCTGAATGGCTTGTTTTTTTGTCATGCAATTTAGATCCCTGACTCTGATGTAACAGACTAGTTTGTTCATGTGATGTTCTTCGACAAACACAACTGTCAAATTTTCCAAAACACTATTTGCATCTGATAGTTATTTGCATTGACTGTTGAGTTTCTAGATGGAAGCTGGTGAAGGATCTGCTGTGTGGTAGCGTTGAATGGGGTAGTTCTGCTGTAGACATTTTATTCATGGACATGAATACACCCAAAGAAAAGATCCACAAACCACTTGATTTAATGCTGGTTAAAATGCTACAAACGTGTTGTAAGTATAAAAGCTGTAATAGGTTGATTATGTGACAGCACTGGTTTGGTAAAGTACATGGTGGATTGAAACAAAATTCAGTTACCTCGCGCCATCATATCAGCTGTGGCCTCATTTGTTTTATGCAAATCTAGATGACACTAACCAAGTTTGACATGAGTATATCTACATACTGTTTTAATAGAACCACATTCTGAAACAGAAGAATTCATCACTACTTTATGACTCTCTCGCTATCTCCAACTTTTTGTCTCTCTCTAACTCCTCTCTCTCTCTTGCTCTCACTTCCACCTCAGAGTATTGTGGGAAGCATTTATCTATCACACTCCCCTGAATAATGAATGGGGTGTGGGAGTTCTCCCACACCGCAGTTCAAGCTCCTGATCAGTACGTCAAATACAAGAACACACATCCTTTGCATTAAAACCCCTTCACTTCTTCAGTTTTGGACATTCTCTTGTTAAGGTAGGCGTTGAAGTGTAGTCCGTCTGTTGGGGATGATGAAGTATCACAGCCACAGAGCCCATTCAATATATACTCATCACAACTTTTGTTTTTCTTGGTTTCTTGGAACTTGATATAACATACAAGGTTTTTGCAGCAAAGATATACTGTAGCCCCCTTCATTACCAGCACCAGCATAAGAAGCACTTTGAAGACTCTCATACAATGTATTCTTCCCCTCAGCTTGTTTTTGGGCTCCACTCTAGCAGAATTATTGATCAGGCTCCTTAGAGGGGGTGTTGAGTTTCAGGGTGAGAGGACGTTGTGGGACTTTGTTGAAAAGGAGAGAGGGAGCTGAAAAATAGCTGTAGCAGGAATATACCTACCAATCACAGTCTCAACCCTTACGTAATCAAGGTAAAATGTGTTGGTCATCAGCATCCTTTCAGTTGAAATGTGAAATGACCATGGGGCGCAGAACAGCAATCTGTGCATCTTTTAAAATGTGGGTTGAGATGAATATCAAAAGAGAGAACTAAATAACATATTCAACAGTGTCATGCATTGCATAAATAAGAAAGAATGGGGTCAGAAAAAATCTGCAGTGAATTGGAATATGATGTGTTCATAAACATTTAATCAAAACTAAAATCTTTTGTTCCCTAAATCTAAGCACGGGTCCACATTATTATAGTTATGTAGACATTAAAACATTTCCACAGTTTTTGTCAGTTCAAACCAGCACATTCTTGCTGGTTAGGTCACACCATTGATATCCTTTTCTGACCCTACCATTTGCACCATCCTTTTGTGGTTTTGGTGAAATGATGCGAAACTCATTTTATGCAGATACATTATTAGCTGATAGGATAATTGGACAAATAAACAGGTTCCTCATAAATTGGGTCAAAACATCCAGACCCATTGCTTTCAGTGTAGACAATGATGACATCATCATGCACATCATCACACAATCATGCATATCAACTTGTGAGGATATGCAACTGTCTGCGACTGCGACTGCCAAGTGTTTTTTTAAGGTTCTCTTTATGCAATATATCATCTACTCCACCTAAATAATTTTATGTCTAGATAATATTAATATTCAATAGTTCAGACACTTGTTTCCTGTCAGTGTCTTTAAAATGCAAGACCTCATTTTAAGCCTGCGATGGCGGGTATCCAACAGACTGCGGTTTCCTTGGGCTCGACACTGGATCCATACTAACCTCTCTGTGTGGGGAAGAAAAGAGAAAACATCATTTCTGCCTGGGGGAGTTAATCAAATATTACATTATTACCCATATTTATCTTCCAGGTGCTCATTATATCTCCTTTGTGTGTCTCTAACAAAGCCACTACTCTACACAAGTCAGTCTAGACCCTGAGAATTATTAGGCAGGTTTTCCCTCAGGCGGTTGCAAAGCTGCATGAAGACTCACAAGATCACATGTACAGATACACTAAAATCCTATTATGTGCACACACAACACTGTTGACTGTACAAGTGGGCCTCCACACACTAAATTCCCAGGCATGCACACATAAGCACACACAACACAGTTAGTTTAACACACAAACACAAAAGAATTCCCCAAAGTCTCTCTCATCCACACACACAGACACACAGGTCAACCACAGAAGTAACACACACACACACATATGATCACTCACAAACATCACTAAAGTCGCTTGACCTCTGCTCAGTCCTTGCTATCTCAATTACAGTTCTCTTGTTATGCAGTAATGTAAAGGAGAAGTCCCATTGCATGTGTGTGTGGGTGTGTGTGTGTTTCTGTGTGTGGGTGTGAAGGGAATGGAAATGAGAGATTAGTTACAATAACAGACTAAGGCACTGCTGAAAAGAAAGAGACATAACATACCCTCGACAAGGCTGGATGGGCGGAGAGGAAGATGGAGTGGCTGCTGGGTGTGTGTCTGTGTTGTCTGTGTTACCTGGTGATGGGTATGTTTGATTTATGGTACATATACTTATTTTTTTTTTCTTTCTGTGTGATTAGTCCTTGTAAAAGAAAATATTTGTGTCATGAACAGGCAAGGAGGACACAAACGAGGAATCAGAGGTTTCGGGCAAAATCAGCGTTGTTTATTCGAGTCAAAACCAGAAAATCACACAGGGAAAGGCAGAAGTACAAAAACAGCTGGCAAAAGTCAGTGAACAGGAAAACAATGCGGGATCGATAATCCAAGAAACAAACAGGCACAAAACTTACTGGAACTCTCACACAGGAGACAAGACAATCTGGCACAGGAGGAAAGGGGAGTGGGGCTTCTATACTGAGGGAGATGGGAATAATGAGACACAGGTAGAAGACATTAGGGCAGGGAGTGTAATCAGCAAGGGGAAGTTAAGCTAACAGAGACAAGGGAGCACACAATTCTTCAAAATAAAACAGGAAGTGAAAAGACTAGAACTCAAAACCTAACAACAGAAAAATTTATACAGTCAGACCCTGGCAGGTGTTTTCTTGTGCTCTAACTTGTAGGAGTTTTCTTTCTTCTTTGGATATTTTTATCTTTTGCAAAGACCTAAACACTGTGTTAACATGTTAATATGTTAAAGTAGGAACAGAACTAATATAATATTATAGCACTTATACTGCTGTCATTCTGTGCATCATGGTATTTGGTATTTCAGTCATGTGGAGATAATAACAGCATTCATCTATCAACCCATCCATTTCCTATAGTGCTTATCCTTTGAGGGTCATGGGCAGCCTGAGTCAATCCCAACTGTGGGTGAGGGTCGGGTACACCTTGGACAGGTCACTAGTCCATCACAGGCTGATAAATACAGACAAACAAACACCCACGCTTGTATTTACACCTACAGGCACTTCAGAGTCTTTGGACTGAGGGGGCAAACTGGGAGAACATACAAACCCCAGCTCAGGTTCACACCCTGAAACTTCTTGCTGCATTAAAAAATGAACGATAACCACTGTACTACCTTGTTGCCTAATAACAGTATTCAGTAAACAACTATTTGTTATGTTAATATTAACTTGCTACCACAATAAGATCATGTGGCGTGTAGATTCTTGTTCCACTTTGGTCCATGTTGTTGTTCTTGATCTGTTGCTCGCTCTGGTGTGGACTTTACTTGAACTCTAATATGAGCCATATAGGAGTTTCTCCTGAGACTGCACTCCAACAGTGGCAGGCATGATTACAATAATAAATCCGGCTATATTGGCTCTGTAACTTCTTATAGGAACTGCTAGGTTTATCATATACACCTGTATATGTGTATGTACATGTACATGTGATGTACGGGTGACGCTAAAGCAAACAGGTTGTAATAAGAAAACCATTAAGGAAGGCAAGAGAAACAAGTGACATTAAAGAGCAGAAAAGTAGTTCCCCTGAAGTCAGCTCATTGGCCCCTGGATTGCCTCTACTGGTCTCAAATGGCAGTCCTCAGGGAGGAACCACAACAGTGGAAAAGGCCAGTTGGCCTGTGTGGCCCTCTAAGTGACATATGGATAATGTGTGGGTCAAAGGGCCCCTATGCTTGGCTGGTGTACTGTTCGCTTTAAAATACAAAAGTACAACACACACACAATGTTCACATAACACTTACAACCCCAGTTGTATATGTAGAGAGAATGAGGGCACATGTACACTTGTAGTATCACATGCACATACATACAAAAGAACATACGGTATGTATGTACGTAACATACTGTGTACGTATGTTACACTGCTACAAGCCTCGACCTAAATCAGTTGAGACAGTGTTTGTTAGTGTTTCTGATGAGGAAACAGGAAAATGCCTCCACCCCCTCCCTGTCTATTTTACAGAAAGGAGTTTGACTGGTTTTCCTTTTTTCTTTGGAAGAGAAAGTGTAAAGGGAGTGCAGTTATAGAAGACGTGAAGAACGTCAGGCAACTAAACTTTTGTGTTTTTCCCCTTTTGACCTGTTTGTTGATATTAGAGGAGAGTTGTTGGGAAAAGTTACTTTTAGGTCAACTCCAACTTATTATCAGCTTCTTGGGACTTGACAAATTAGAGTCCATGTTTTGGTCATCATCTTGTTACTGGTCTCTCTGCAGTGTCATGAATTCCACAAGCTGGAACTTTTTTCTGCCCTTTTACCCAAATTCTTACCTCAGTGCATCTAAAAAAAGGGTGCCTGTTACTGCTTTTAATGATTGATTCCCAGAAGAAATAGAAGCATACAAGAAGTAGGTTTTAATGAGCCTCAGTGTCTGGCAACACAGACAGCATGTTAAGTAAATAAGAACAAAAGTCAAAACTTAGGCATTTTGAATATGTGACGTCAGTGTGAGCTAGTTGTTTGAATAGCAGTTGCTTGTATTACAATGACTCATTGCTTTACAACATGTCTTGTCTTTGTTCTGTATAATCATCAGGGCAGCTTATTTAATGAATTACTTTCATACTGTAATATGTTAGTAATTACTAGTTGTCAGTGATAACAATTACTGCCATGATTCGAGTTCAGCATTTACTGTCCAAGTTGGAAGTGATGCATAACCAGATGGTTGTTTCAATATGCACAAAATGTCAATAGACAGCAGGTCAAAAAGGTACAACAATAGGCAATATAAAACAAACATTACATAACAAAATGCAATTATTTGTATTTGTATTTATTGTATTGTTAATATCTCATTTTTTGAGACATGATAATTAAAAAAAAAAAACTGTATTCATGAGTCTATTTGAGTCTACACTAAATGTCTGGATGTTAATATTGGTGCCAGTACTTTTTCAATACTAACTTTATACAATCACTATTCTTATCAACAACAAAATTACACTATACATCACAGTACCAATCTTTGGATTTATTTTTCAGATCCTTGTCATTTTTACACACTTGAAGTGGTTTAAACCTGTTTACCACTTGGGTAAATTAAGCTAATTTACATAAATTAAGTGTTGATTAAAAACCCCGTGTTCCTGCCACATTGCAACACAGCTGAAAATGTTGGATATTTGGCCAAGTGATCATATCACCATTGTTTTGGGTAGAATCACAATCCATGGTCTGATTCACGCCTCAAGGCTAAATGCTCAACTCAGCGTGTTTTCTGTCTGGTTTATCATTTCAAGTCTGATCCAGAAGTTGTGATTTGTACCTTTATGCTGCTGAAACACTGTTTGTCTATTTGTTGCTTTTTTCCGCTATGCTGCATTCTGTTTGCGAACTGTGCCATGAAAGACGTCTCACTATTACAATGTGCAGAAAACACATTTTTGGTACAATTTGTGTGATCCAATCACATACTTGTGACTGCTTCAGCAGGTTTCTGTGTGATTGTGAGGTCTACTGAACACTGTACTTCAGTGATCATTGATTCATTAGTGGTGTTAATCAACAATTAGTGTGCTGAATTCATTGCTCTGACAAGCTTAGCTAAGTAGTATGCAATGCAATAAACAGTTAATTGCTATTCATAGACAGGTACTTCAGTATTTATTGTCAAATGAGACCTGACTCATTAACATAATCATTATGTTTAATTTTGGAAAACATTCATTAACATATTTGAATTATTAATTAAATGGATGCATTCAACCCATTTTCCCAGTTTTCAAAGAGAAATGAGGTAATTAATTGAAAAATTGATGTATGGAATATATTAAATACTAATAATAAAACTAGTACTGAATATATATATTTCCTTTAATTAAAGATGCAGCTTGCAGTGTTTCTAAGCTGTGAAACATCTCAAAATGTTATCTAGGCTCAAGAGGAATAAATAAGTAAAGCTACTCTGTGAAGAACACTGATTTACTGTGTTAAGGGATTTTAAAAATCAGTTTTTTAGGTCAGGCAGGGGAAAATGATATAACTTGAAGCTCATTATGTTTTCCCAGATAAATATAGTTAGGGTTATAGTAGTTGTGTATGGTTGGGTTGTTTGCCCGAAGGTGGTCAACATTGTCAGATCCATCATGTTAAAACAACTTGCCTGTTCAGGATGGTAAAACCCACTGTAGGCCAGAGAGGCTAGGCTAGTCTGTCTGATCCATCTTTCTTCCATTAATCTTAAACTGACTCTCCTTGATATATATAGCCAATTGCACAAATGAACCTTTAATATTGCTCTGTGTAGCACTTTGTGCCACTTTATTGTGAGCCAAAGGATTCGCAGCAACAGCAATATAAATGTTATTCTGCCCTTTTATTATGGCTGTTATTTCTAGTTTTGGACTTATTTGCTGGAATTCAGCTGTCATGGATATACAGTATATTGTTGTGTTTCATTTTATTAGGAACACCAAATTGGGTAGGGTCTTCCCCCTTTTCTCCTCAGTTCTTCATGGCATGAATTCCACAAGTTTTTGGAAACTTTACTTTCAGATTCTGCTCCATGTTGACATGATCACATTGCATCATTTCTGCACATTGTCAGCTGCACATTCATGCTGCCAAAGTCGTGTTCTACCACATCCCAAAAGTGTATTGCACTGAGCTCAACTTGTCATTGACAATGATTTGCTGTGTCATTCATTGGTATTAAGGGGCTTAAAATGTGCCAACAAAACATTACCTACGTTGTTACAACACCACACCAGCCAGAACATTTGACGCAAGACAGGGTTGGGTCCATTGATTCATGCTATTGAATCCAAATTCAGACTCCACCATCTACAAGTTTTAGCATTAATACAGTTTTATCAGACCCAGCTAGGTTATTCCAGTCTTCAGATGTCCAATTTTGGTGAAGCTGTCTCCAGTACAACTTCAGCCTAGTTCCTGGTTGTTGTAGCCTATCCGCATCAAGGCTGAATGTGATGTATGAGATGCTTTTCTGCTCATTACAGCAGTAAATTGTGGTCATATGAGTTAAAATATTTTTTCTGTCAACTCCAACTAGCCTGGCCATCCTCCTGTGCCCTCTCTTATCTACAAGGCATGTTTGAATACCAACACAGTTCCCTAGATGATTTTTTTCTTTCGTTTTCAAACCATTCTGTGTAAGCTCCAGACTGTTGTGCACAAAAATCCCTGGAGATCAGCAGTTTAAAAAATACTCAAACCAGCCTGTCTGGCACCGACAATCATGACACGTCAAGTGGCATGATTGATGTAGCAACATATCTGTGCCATTTATCTACAACAGTTTAGTGTCGTTCATCTGCTAACACTCACACTTATACCAATACGTGTAAGCGTCTTATAATTTATTGAAGTGGAGCCAGAGTTTGTACATTAGTTACGTTTGTGTAGAAATGGCTCATGAGCTCACTATTTTTTTAGAGTAAAGACGCTGAACATTTTTCCATCTAAAGATCAAGAAATGTGAAATTCTTTGGTAAAAATAAAAGTATTTCAGTTGGTAGCCCATAATTATTTTTACTAATGGCAATAATAATTAATAGGAATCATAACCCAAGTATAAAAATAAGACCTGAATTATATCTAAATTATCCTTGTATCTGAATTATCCTTTAATCTAATTTGTACCAGCTACAGTGATACAACACATAGACCTCTCAGACTATTTGTACACACTGAGGACAGAAACCATGTGGTTCTGCATGAATGAAGTGTGACGACAACCTTAGGCCACAAGGTATAACCCCGGGCCACGCTTTAAATTGTAAGGTCAAAGGTCAGCCTTTTAGCTCTTGTGCAAAGAGGCTCTTGAAGTTTTATTGTCATCAAAGTGAGTCTCCAAAAAGTGATTAAATATGTATGTTTAGGGGTCAGGAGGCCTTTTTTTGTGTTGGTGTTAGAGGGTTGATTTTGAGGTGCGTCAGGCCTGTAACTAATGACATGCCACAAGTGTTATTACCCAATAAAGACACAGCCTGGAATAACATTGCTGGCTTTCTATAAATGAATCACAGAGAAAAAGGATACTCCTGGGGCTATACTGTATGTGTAAGCATATTACAAGTGAGTTCTAATGCAGTCCAACCCTTCATCCACAAAAAGACTACAGCCCAACACACACATACATGTACTTTTATCTACAAAAATGTTCACTCCAAACCAAAGCACAGGAACTTAATTAATCTGATAGTGTTGAATCTCTGCTTCATTTGGAGGATGAAGACAGAACATCGCCCCTCTTTCCACTGCCAAACCTGTTCAGTGACATGATCTGTCTCTTGCCTGCATTCTTTTCAATGTATTTTTCTGTAGAGACACAAGACACAAAGTACAATTTAAGGCTTATTGTGATTGACTGATAAAGACACGGACAGAGCACATAGAGCTTGGCAATGATTTCCATTAATTAAACATGAAAATACTTGCTCTCCCCTCTGGAATAAGGTAGTCCATTCTCTCAGTGATGATATGATCCACAATGTCTCCTTCTCTGCACTCAGTTCCTGAAATTGCAACTGCTAGTGATAGGATATTATTAAAGCACAATTATACAGATTATTACACTGTGAACATTACTTATCATAAAAGATCTGCATTCAAATCCTGATCAAGAAAAACAAAATTGTCCTCCAAAGCAGCATTGAAATTTAATAAATTTTAAATTCCTGCTTCATTTGGAGAATGAGGACTGAACATTGCTCCTGTTTCCACTGTCAAACCTGTTCACTGACATGATCTATGTCCTGCCTGCACTCTCTTCAGTGTTTCTTATGTGGAAAGTCACGAGACACTAAGACACACAGTTTAAAGTTTATCGGATCAACTGATGGACATGGACAGAACACCATTTCAGTTAATTAAACATCAGATTACTTGTTCCACAAAACTGATAGTGATATAACTGTTTAGGCTCTTTATTAAAGCACAATTATAAAGAGCATGATGATGTGAAAATTACTGCTAATTTTAAAATTTCTACATTCAAATTCAAGAAAAACTACATAAGTGCTTGTATGGATTTAACTAAGCTTTAAGTCAAGAACTTTGGTAAATGTACTTGTAATTACTTTCCACTATTACAGTCCTCTCCACCCTCCAGTCTAAAAAGCTCCTTATGATGTTTTCTCTCTTTTAAGTTCTGAAAACTGCTAACATTCTCCCCACGTTCTCTCTTGTGCAAATGCTTCAAGACAGGTTTTGGGTAGGTTCCTGGCTTCAGGTGATGTTTGCCCTTCCCTTTATTCCTCTCAGCTTTCTTTTCATCTGCTCTCAACTCTGTTCCCACTCCTGTCACAGTATGGTTGCGGACAGACAGACAGGAAGGGTTATGGGGAGTGGGAGGGGAGGGTCGGAGACATGAAAGAGGCCAGGATTCATTGTTAACATGTGGGCGCTTGAGTCGGGCAAAGGTGTGCAGCCACCTCTTCGGTTAGTATCTGAAAGAACAGCAGGCCCGGATCATCTCCTGGCCTGTAGCTGCAAACAGTGAACACATATTTTAAAAGGTACAAAGGTGAGACATCACTGCTGCCCCAGGGGCAAAGCACTAAATCAAACTTGTTGAGTGGCAACAGTTGAAGTGTTAAGGATAATGAAGGCATGCTTGGCGTTGCTGCTTTATTATTCTGGATTGTGGCAGAAAAAAAATGATCAAGCAAGAAGAGCAAACAGAATGCAACAAAAATAAAATTCAAAGCCTTAGAAATGAGAATGCATACTTCGTGAGACACACCGTGACCCACCTGTGCTTAACTGTCAAACACTGCCATGGCATGTCTTCCTCAATTACTTGGCACTCGAGGAAGCGGAAAACCTTTTAAAGGTGGAAATTGCAACCATACTGAAGCACACAAACATACACGCTCATATGAACTACACCACAGAGAAACAGTTACTGCAAATGGTTCTGCAATGGAGTGTCTGAAATACCAGAGCAGTGGAGCAGACAGCAACAGCATGACTCAGATAATGTCAGGTATGTTGTCAGTCATGAGAAAGACTCCACAGTGGATTTGAAATATGTTTTTCAGTTCTGAATGAAATTCTGGCAGAAGGATGCAATCTAGTATATAAAGAAAATATCCAGATGTTGTCATTTAATTTTGTTTTTAACAGCTGGGGCTGTTTTGTTTGTTTTTTTCAGATGGTGGTTTCTTATTTTTGTGTTTCACTTTTCATTTGGTTTATCTGCCATGCGCAGACTTGCTCATCCACCTGCTTCCTGCCTGTCGTTCCGCTGAACAGTGGACCTTAAATGAACTCTCTAATGTGACAACAAACTGACAGCTAATCAAAACAGCATTAACTCGTTTGCTGGAACCGCATGTTGTCTGTTGGTCTGACCTGGTGTTGCCCTTTTTTGGTTGCCAAATATATGGTTCATAAGAGAGACAATCAAAAACAACATTTTACTTACATTGGCTGCATTTATTACAGATTTCTAAAGAAGTTTTTTTCGTCCATGTTAAATCCTCTACGGGACACTTAAGTCCTTTCAGCTCTAGCTGAGAGTTTGCACTTCTGGTACTTCCTGTGCCTGAGCAGGCAGACTTCCTGTTGCCTTCCTGCCCACACAAAGTGACTTGAGGTCAAGACAATTGTCACTTGTTTCCATAGGTTTGCTTTGATGAAATGCCCTTTTTGTTAGTTATTGAACAAAGAGATTATGCAAAGTTCAATGGTGACAGTAAATAAATGCACATACACTCTGGGTGATGTATGCGCTAGTTTGATATGTGCAAAAATGTATGTTTATAGCACGTAGAGAGAATCAACACTAATCAAAAACAATAAGTAACAAGAAAAAACAATCAAAGCATTTTGGCCATAACTGTTAAAAGAAAATTAATGCAGATTGCATGTTAATCTATCATTTGGACATGAATAAGATTTAAAATAGAAATTAATCTCTACACAACAGTACAATAGTGTTTACTTTATGTGTTCCACACTGGCACAGCAGTGATCGTTAAACTGCTCATCTCAGGGTGGAGCAACAGAAAAGCTACAATGGAAGCTATTAAACCATTGTCACCTATTTTCTACAGAAAATCCCTTTATTATGTTCGGTGTAATTTTCATGTTCCCTGTTTTTAAACCACAAGAACCATCATCAATAAAAGAATAGCATTTGTACGCACATATAATGTTGGGTCTCATGTAAGAACCAGTTATACAACTATTATCTTCCCCTGGTCTAATATCACACTAACTGTCTTTCACTTTGCTTTGGAAAAAAAAAAAAGTTTTTTTAACTTCTAACTCCATGTAGTCTCAGCAATCTCCTCATTATTTCTGTCACTGTACAGCACTGCTCTGACGACTCGTCACTGGCAGACGTGCTATTAATATTTTGTTTTGTGTTTGGCCTTCTCATTCGACTGCTGACTGTGCTAACTTTCTTATGCGTCTGTTTGCTGATCTGTGACAGCAGACTTGAATCTCCTCTGTGACATTCTTCTTTTTATGCTTTTGTGAATTAAACTTTCTGACAAACAAACAGAAGACGTAACTTTCTGTGGAAATTTTAGGGGAGTAGTTTATGCTAACAATTGCATCTCACTCTGACCCTGTGCTAAACTAAGTGCAATGATGTCACCAGTGTGGCAGACTGTATGCAAGTTAAATGAGACATAATGAGGATAAAGTGGGGGTATGAAAATGCACTTGTTTCTACGGGGGCATAATGTTTATTTACTGATTCATTTTGTGACTCAAAAGACAAAACATGTACTTAGGAGAGTGCTACTCTTGATTTCTCTGACTAATCTAATTGTTTGCATGGGACTGTGTGGATTACTTTTATGCTTTTAGTACTTCAAATTTAGACAAAGGCAGGAAGACTGTGCTCTCACAGTGAAGTCATGAGAAAGGAAAAAAAGAAATACCCCAAAGGTTACTGCTGGGTTCTTATGGCTTCAATCATGCACACCATAATTGGCTCAAACTGAGAAGCAATCATTTTACACTTGCAGTCAAATGTGTCTTTGAACTTTAAGGCGTGTGCTGACACGAGTGCATTCTTTTCTGTCTGTTTGCTCTGTGTGCATTCTGCATATGGTGCGGAAAGTCCCTTGGGTCAAAATAGCACAATAATGCTGTCTCGAACGCTGTGTCACATTGCTGTGTCTTTATAGTGTAGGAGGCCAGTTCAGCCCTCACATTAAGGAGGTAAAGACTAGTCTGTCATTCCTGAAGAACTCCCTAGTCTCACTAGTACCTTTATAGGCCTGACTCAAAAACATATACCACACTTTCGCAGATAACTTCTTCAGTAAAGTCTGCCCAGGCAAGTGATGATAACTCCTGTCTTTCAAACCTAGGATTTTATATCCTTTTCATCCTCCCTGTATGGACATCAACATCACCAGTAATCACAAGGTTAGTTGGGTGGAGCAACATACGGTGTGATTAGCTTCCTGACACGTGTGAGTGGTTACTTGACATAGCATTCTGACTTCTAAGTACTTTCTGTGGCTTTGATAATGTCACCTATGAAATATTTCCATTTTGATCAAAGTACTTTGTTAAATCTTCTAAGCTATTTGTATCTGTTCAGCTCTTTCCTTGTCATTTTCCAGCAGACAGTTACTTCTCAACTTAAAATGAAAATGGATTTAAGTCTGATCACACACATATGACTAAATCACATCTTTTTTACCTGAGAATGTATTTATTGAATTATTGAAAATACACTACATTTCTTTTAACTTTTTAGCTTAATCATATCTCACATTTAGCTACATATCTCTCCTTTACATCGATATCATTGTACCATGATACTGCCATTTCTTTAAACTTGCTCCTCTTCACGTTTGAGTTTTTTGTGTTTGTTAATAATCCATCAGTTAGTGATTGTTGAAGGATGAATGACAAGTTGTAAAATGGGCATGTTGTAATTTTTGCTTTTCAGTTGTAGCCTTTTTATCGAGGATCTGTCCAACCTAATTCATTGGCTCAGTGAATCTGAATTTAGCATCAATTTCCATTTATCTGGTCTTTTTTTGACAGTTAGTAAGCTAAACAGATAGAAGATAAAGCTTTGTCCTGGTCAGAGGTCATCCACAGGTGAATCCTTTATTCTCTTCCACTCTTCCATAGAACCACCCATGGAAAATATTAAAAATAAAGAGACGATGGTTCAGCACCACCATTTCCAAATCTCCTTTCTCACATGAAAATGTTAGCATATCACATTCTTCCTTTATTTTTATTTTTAATTATTCAAGCCATTCATGGTCATAAGCGTGTCGTCAAAATCAGCAGTGAGTCTGTCTGTCTCACTGGTTGGCTGTGCCAGTCGGCCTCTATTACGACAGCTCCTCTCAAGTAGTGGAGCAGCTGAATGTTATCTGCACAGCTGTGTTAGACTACATTCCCGTCCCATCCTCCATGCGTGAAGCTTGTGTACCTCTTAGACTGTGAAAAGCTTGGGAACAATAGCATCCAGTGTCCCATTCCCTGTTATCTGTCCTTCACTCCTTTATTGAAAAGGCTTACCTCATTTTCTATTAATTACATGAAAACAATGATTTTAGCCAAAGACGGGTTCCCCCGGCGATTCTGGAGCCACTTAAACCGTTCTTTAATCTCGTTTATGAAGCGGGAACAATGAAGCTTTTGTGGTGCAAAAGAGGAGAGAAAAAAACAGCATTTAAATGACACTGAGATAATAGACAGACAGTCTTGCATTGACTCATACATATATCTAAAATCTTAAATAAGCACATTATCAGTCTTTGTTATTATAAAGGCAAATAATGCATTGTGTGAATGAATCAGTGAATGCTGTGTGTGTCCCTCAGTGTGCAAGTGTGCATCAGAGCACATGTTTGTGGGTGTGCTGTTGCATTGAAACTACCTTATTATCCTTCGCAGGGGAGGTACGTATTGTTCTTAATCCTTGTAACAGGAACTTTGCCTTTCAACAATTTAGTTCCCCCTCTTTGGCTTTCTTTACACCAATGGCCAAATCTAGGATCAAGACCAGCAGGCCTTCAGCAGGCTGCAGAGTCCAGAGTTCACAATTCTGACTCTGATTTGGATTCTTAGTTTGTGAACAACAGCAGGTTCCTTGAGGATTTAATTTGCGCAATCTTAACATCTACACAGGCCAAATAATGAGTGTTCCTTTTACTCTGTGGAGTGTTAAAATGAAAACAGTAGCACCCATGGAGGTTGACACCCATCAATGTTAATTTGGTTTTGAACAGCTGCCAACTGCACCAGCTCTTCGAGCAGACAAACCCGTCTCCAACCAACACTTGTTGACACCAAATTATCATAACTAAAATTTCTTTTTATGAACACATTAAAAGTTGGTGTGTTTGACTCGGTTGCTAAGATTTCCAAGGGTTTTCTTTAAAGTCAAGTTTTAAATTCGCTAAAAGCCACAATTGTCTGTTGTTCCAGTCACAGACGATTGATGTTGTGCACACTAATTCTAACTCGTGGAACTTATCCTAAATCCCGAGGGCAACTCCACATTTCTGACACACTTCCATCTGATGAAAGGTGAAACTATTAAAAAATAACAAATTTAACAAATGTAACATTAACCCGATCCAGCATTTGAATAATATTTTTTCTTAAATACGTAAATGTAATCAATGAAGAGCTGAAACAAGCCATACAGAGCATTTATGAAAACATCAGTGTGAAATATGCTTAATTCTTAACAAAATGCTGTCTTTAACTTAGATTTTATTTTTTTAACAGAACCCTTCAGTGTTTCAGTGCTGCCCTCTGGAGACTTTGAACAAATTTAAAGAAGAATGTTGAAGATAGTGAGGGCTGAATCCCATAATTTAACTCAATTTAGACTTTTACTGGACTTTTACTCCCTGCCTAGTAAACACCCACATGTGTCAAACACCACACCTACAGTTTGAAAAATACAGACTTTGAAACCTCAGCCAAAGCAACCCAATGACATCACTAAGACATTATCAGTGTTACTATCTACAAAGCCCACAGGAGCTACTGAAAAACAGTTTTTTACATGTTGTACTGATCAATCCATGACATGCAGACAGATGCACATCTCAGTTTCCCTTTGAACTCATTTATTTGTCAATATTCACATGTTTCTGCACTGAAAAGGCAGAAAATCACTTCAAGATATTTGTGGAAGTTTCTATATACTCAAAGCTGTGTAATGAAATTAGCCATTAGTCTCACTGATCACATTGTTCTGACCCAACATATTGGGTCAATATTAATGAAAGTAAGGTCTTAAAAGTCTAATATTCATTGAAATAAACTGAATATATGTCATTTTTTTGTCTCCATGAGCACGGTGAGCATAGTGAATGATAAAAATCTTGAAGTTCATCAAGCTCTCCAAGTACAATGCAGGTTCTGACTATTCCCGTTCGACAAGACTAAACACTCTTGAGTCATACCTCTTAGGGATCAGATGCAGTACTACTGCTTTGTGTTCCCAGGCTTCCAGAAACCTTGTTGTCCCCCCAGACACCATAAACACACACTTTTACAAGGTGATTGGTGTGGACTGTGGTTTTGCAGTGAGTAAGAAACCCAAACCCTCATGGATGACTAATGAAGGTGGGCCTGTGCACTATGACATATTTGCCCCCTCGCTCTCTACGCGGTGACACACTCACATACACTGCTCAGCTGGCAATCCTCCACTCTGTGGCCGCGACTGAACAAACACAACATATAAAAAGTGTACTGCGGCTGTGACACTGTTATCAAAAATGAGGTGGGCTGATGTCAGTAGCTGCTGAGGGGTAATAAAAGTAAAAAGCCTCCCACTAATGCTGAGTTGACATCTTGGGAGGTTAAAGTCAATGTGTGTGTTAGTATACAGGGTGTGTGTGTTTGTGTGAATTAGGGGGGAGCAAGTCAGACAGCAGGGATTGGTTTGTCTCGAGCTCACTCAGTGGTTTTCTGGTGTTTAGTCTCAGAGGAAGAGGGGGGAAGTTCCCCCTCTTCCTCCCACTGTTTTGCCTTTTAAACAACTTGAGGCTTGTCAAAAACCCTTCAGGGCTGTGAAGACACTTGTCCTTTGTGTAATGAAAAGGGTGATAAAGATTTAATGAAGAAATCCTTTATTAAATGGACAGCAAAAATGGACACTGGTAAAACCCTAAATGCTAAAAAAAATGAGCTACCGTGTCCACTGTACATACATCTGTTACTCACATTTTTAATCTCAGAGGAAGGCAATAAACCTTTTGCGAGTGAATACCAAAGTTGACATTTTTTCCCAATAATGTCAGTCAAGAAAATTACACCTTTAAAAGGTTTTACAAGATTTCCTGATTTGTCTTTCCTCTCACTCACTCCCTCACTTCCTCACCCCACACCTAGTGTAAACTGTTGTTTTTTTCTCTCCCTTTTGGCATCGTTTACCATCCGTCTTTTTTCCCATATTTTAACAGATTGCACCACAGTTTTCTGCCTTTTCTAACTCACATTTTCTCCACCTTTATTCCTCTCCTATCCACCACCATTACACCTCCTCTAGTGCTTTAATGCACCTGTCCATCAGAAGATATATAACAAGTAATAGCTCTATAATCACACGGAGCACCAGCTGTCACTCTGATCTGATGAGTTGCTGAGTGACAGTTTAACCTCAATTGAAGCCAGTGATCATCCATCTCATACACCATAGTATAAATTTGGTTCATTAATTAGTCCTGTTACAACCTGGTACACGTTGAGGTTCTATTCATAGAAAACAGATCTCTGTAGATTTAAAACAAGGTGTGAACTCACCTATTTTCCACAGGTATCAAAGCTAATTCTGGCTCATTCCTTAATGAGCATTTAGATATAAAACCTCCTGTCATTCTACCAGGTCCTATCACTCTTCCCATCTTCCCATCAGGTCCCATCTCTCGACTTTTTAGAGTAAAATGTTCAGTGGTCAGGCGTATCAAACAATTTTGGTAGCCTAAAATCTATTATTTTCTTGTCTCTCTAGTATTGTTTCATTTTTTTTATTTTTATATATTCTGTGTGTAGAGGTAATATTCTAAGTCTTCAATAATGTAATATGCAATATGATAATGTTTAACATGTTTACCACCGTAATTTAACTCATTAGCATAAAGTACATTAGCAGTCGTGAAGTAGCCTAGATACAAGCCACAGGCCAATAAACAAATAATAATCCTTAGTTTTGCAAGTATGACACAAAATATTGGTCAGTCTTTCCTTAGAAACTTATGATCATTGGCAAGTGCTTAAACACATCAGGTTCTATGCTATTTAACAGTTTTTCGTTGGTATAAGGAACAAGCTTCAGCTCTCGAGTCAAGCTGCATCAGGAAATTAAACAAAAGCAACACATTTTACTTTCTTTCAGACATGTTAGAACAGAAAAAGGATAACACGGTACACTGCATTATCACGGAACTGAATAGAACAAGTGAATACAGGTGGAACATCATGACAATTATCTGTAGCTTTAATCTGATAAGTCCATCACAAACACCTTCTCAAATATTAGGCTTATTAGATTCATGTCTGCACCATTAATTCAAACACGGCAACAACTCAAACAATAAACAAGGTAACTGTGTTGACATTAAAAAAAAAAACCTGGCGAGTTGAGCAAGTTAGTCATGTGAGTACAGTCATTATGTTGTCATCAGTGTAGCTAAAACAAAAACATTTAGCAAAGACTCAGAGCCAAATATCACAGTGCCTTTTCTGATACCAGGTACATTGGGCTGGCCATTTTGAAACCCATTCACAAATTCCTCTAAATGCTATGGAGCTGGAGCTGGAGGGTGACACATCAGGTCACTCCACCCAGGATATCAGCTGACTTCTTAAATTTCTTTAGTTATAGTAACAAAAAAGAAAGAAAGGGACATAGATAGGAGGAAAAATTGGAATGTAGGGTGGATCGTCTGTGTAATGTATTGTGTAATATGGGCTGTTCGTCATTTGTACACTTGTCAGAAGATGAATAACAATATCCAGGGATAACTGAACTCTGTGTGTTTTTACCATCGGTCTGTGTTTGTGTTAGCTTTGCCTTTTTGCACTTTGTTTGTACTGCTGATCCCAAAAACACTGCAGCACAGCAACATTGCTGAGTGATCCCTCTATTTTTATTTATATAGTCGCAGATGAACGAGAAGTTGTGAAGAAGTGATTAAGATATTTACTGCTTCAGTTTCCAGTCATGTTCCAATGTTTGCAGCAATATGTAGCATATGCGTATGCCACAGCTAGATTTGAATGAACAAAGTCATAAAATTTAAGTATTGACATTATAAATATTGTACATGTGAATATGTCTGTGCTTGTGTGTGTGTGTGTGTGTGTGTGTGAATGTGAAGAGCTGTGTTGGCTGTCTATGAAGAGGTGCATGTCGGTGCTTGCAGAAGAATGAATGATTAATCTGCACTGCTTTGTGGGTAATTTAGATGTCAAGCTCTCTTCCTCTGCTCTTTGCTAACTGAGTTGTGTGTGGAAAGGCTTCCCTCCCCTTTCATCTTGGCCGACCAGGCTAGCAGCATCACCCTGTTGTATTTCAAAGTGTCTGCCTAGTGATTTATTGAGACTGATCAGGGAGTAATAAGAAGCAGAGCCACCTACAAAGTTGTCGACCCAGCAGATTGCTGGAATAATATGGCTGATATTAAAGCCAAAACATTAGGTTATGATAAAAGTAAATATTACCTAATCTCAAGTGATTTTTTTAAGCAGCTATTTAGTTTCTTGAGTGACTGTACTGAAAATGTCATGAGGTTACACTAGTTTCCAGCTTTGATTAAAGAGATAAAAGCAAAAAAAAAAAAAAAAAAAAAAACAAGAAAAAGGAAATTAACACAAATTGCTTAGTGTTAGAGAAGCATTTGTGTTTGAGTGACTGTGTGATTTGAAGCAGTGCTCAACAATTAAGAGTCCCAGTGTATTATGATCCCTAAATATCATGAGCATAATTATCAAATCATAGTAACAGCACAGCTCTGTTTGATGGTTTTTCCGTTTACAGACATTTTCATTGGCAGCACATGAAATAAACTAAAAACAAGATTCAAACTTGTGATAGGGAACTCCCTACCTCTGTCTAGTCATTCAGTCATTGTTATTGGATGAAGATTGTTTTCAGTGTGACTGGCTGCTCTCGGTGGTTAGTGTTCACGGTTAAAAGGTTGTTTATCAAAGGGAGGAGGGGATGAGTAAAATGTTGCCCTTCACATGCAGACATAACCATCATGTGTCTACAGGTATGCACTGTCAAAACGAGGTGTCACTTTAGACAATACATGTGTATGATGAATTGAGTGTCGTCACTTAAACATGTTTTCTCGGTGATGAGTGTGATAAGCAAACACAGTGGTATTGTGCTAGTATTCTAGTCACACAAGGCTGTAGACATAATAGAAATCCAACAACAGAAAAATCTCAAACTGTAATACAGAACACACACACACACACACACACATACATATCAGCCCAAAGGTATGCCCCCAACGTAAGGAAAGTTAATAGCTTTAAGAATAATGTCCAGGCTGTGAATGAATAAAATAAAGAGCAATTTCCCCAAAGAGCTTTTATTTTTATTTGACCAAATTCAAGTTAGCTAGTTAATTTGTATTAATTGATTTAGCTGCTGGAGGGCAGTATGTGGAAAATTAGCTCAATTGTGAATCTGGGGAATATTAGTCAGAAGGTGAAAGTGAGTTACTAAAATGATTGCACTGCAGGTATATATTTACAATGATTGATACATTGTCTGTTTCTTAATATTTCTTTTATTATTGTTTTGTTCATTTTGATGTTATCTTATATTATTACATTTATTATGAAGAAATAACTCAGGAGTAGTAGGTTCATTCCGGTTACGTATATTTGTAACATTCTGCTTAAGTTCTGCTTTTTCCTCAAAGAATAGCCGATGCTGGATATGTGCCAGATGTGTTACATTAATGCAGAATCTCACCAATGGAAACAGGTAGAGCTTCACTCCTGACATACTGTGCCAATACAGAATTTAATCAGTATTATTTATCAGCTACACGGTATCATGAAAAAGTCTCTGAATGCCTACTTCATTTTTTTTACACTGTAAAATTATGAGCAGAACTTGATGCATTTTCCATCCAAAACCATAAGTCTGCTCCTCTATCACTGTTGCTATAACTCTAAATCCATGTCAAAAGCAGCACATTAACAATGTTCATTAAACAGCCCATATGTTACTGTAAAAAAAAAAAAAAAAAAAAACTGGCATTTAATTCTGTAAAACATGCACAGCTTCATAAAGTTAATAGCTCCGACCATGTTGCCAGATCTCACTGCTAATTCTGCATCATGAGCTAAGAGGCAGCTTTCCTTCTTGAGATAATGAACATTTTCCACTCATTACTTTTGATGTTTCGGCGGTTTTTAGGCACAAAAGCAACTTTTCACATTGATCTCATAAGCTTTCAGTGATTTTGGGTCATTTTCTGCATGCCTGCACACATCTCACTGATGACATCGCTCGGAAACCCATCTACTTATCTTTCATCTGCCATCTACTTATCTACCTCCATCTACTTATCTCACATGTGCCAGCACACCCCTCATCTCCACTGGGACCACAATGGAATTAAGCCTGCAGGTTTTGTTGTGTTATCCTGACTTTTTAATTTTATTTATTTACAAAATAGTTTGGCAACACTCACTTTTTTAAATCAAATTGTCAATTATATCAATCAATCAATAAATCAATCACCCTGAGCTGCTGTGTATGCAAATCCCAGATGTGTGACTGAGATTAAGAAAACCACTTTACTTACTCTGAAGTACTTCCCGTCAAATATAAAGACACAGTTTGATAGTATCTGGGTTAAGTGCTGTTGCAGTTGAGTTCATGCTTTCTTAAAACCCTCCATTGCAACACAGTGCTGCATTGCCCTTGTAGTCATTTAACATGTTTTCAAGAGCAACTCATCCAAAAAAGGTCACAGTTGATGGGTTCTCATCAATGTACCTGCCAGGTTTGACGTCAATCAGATGAGTGGCTCTTGAGAAAACTACAGACAGACATTCAGACAGATAGTCTCCATTCACCACCAGTTGGGTGGATAGAATTACTGGCAGTAATTCATTACACATTCATTATGCATTATAGCATTTTATATATAAAAAACCTAAATTTTCCAAAGTCCCATCCAGGACCCTTTCATGTATGTACACATGTACATGTGTAGGCACAGTATGTAAGTTCAGTGGCATTGTTTCATTACTTCTGTCCTTAGCAGAAATACTGAGATAATCTTTCAACACCATGGATGCCATAACCAAGTACTTTGGTTGCCAGGTATTTTATGAAGGAATGAATAATGCCTCAGACACATTGTTTGCTTTTTGTGCCCATGGTAGTTAATTTATTGTCCCAACAGATATTTGGAGGGAGATGGAGGGACATTCACTTTAAAACAAGGACAATCATGGGCAAGACAGGGTGTCTGGTCACTATTTGGAAGATCTACTTCGTTACAATTCTACCGTCGACAAATGTTGCTCAACTACCACTTGCTCTTGCTCAACAACTGTACAACAGCTACATTACTATGGAAGCTAAGCGGTTAGCATGGGTGCTGCAAAAACAGCCACAGTCACTGTGCACTCACTGTCAGTCTTTATTAAGCTGTTGCAATGCAAGTAAAAAAGTTACGATCTTGGCTACACATCTAGTATTTGCATTTAGTGATAGATTAGTGAGACCAAAGATAGATAAACATAAACACATAAACATATGGGTTTCCCAGTAACATCATCAGTGAATTATGTGCAGTGGCATGCAGAAAATGAACCAGAAGGACTGACGGTTTATGAGATCGTCATGCAAAATTATTTAATGCCTAGACCAGCACAAATGACAAAAGTAACATGAGTAAAAATTATGTTGTTCTTTGTGTGATCTTTTTCACTCACAGTTGCAACATTAGCAGTTGTGTTGTTGTTGTTTAGGCTAACCAGCTACGTGGGCAACTCAGAAGTACTTGCTGCAGTCATTCTGTGCTCTCACTGTCTGCTGTCTACTGTTGCCTGATCAGCAGTGTTTTTTACATTTGATCTCACTGTTTGGTTTGACGGTATGTGTGTTCCTCACTATCTTTTGTCGGGCTCTTTTACTCACTGTATTTTCTTTTCCCTACAGGCACCCCCTACAGTGCAACGTTACTCTCTCTCAATGCGCTTTTGTTATTTTTTGCACCTTACATTATGCATACACAAAACTCTACCTAGCATGTACACCTTACACTTCTGATATACAGGTCCCACTTTCCTATGTTTTGTTATATATAGATTTTTTTTATTGCTGTATTGAACTTCTGATGCTTAGTATTTTCCCATTTTGTGCACAGACTCGACTTATTGTCGACATATTGTACCATCCATCATGAATAAACAACCACAAATCGACTTAGAAATAATTAAAAACATGCCCCTGTGGTGTGTTCGTCTTTATTAAAATAGCTCTCTGTACATTTATTGGAAAATTGCAAACAAGGAATACTAACAGGTGCTTTAGTATATCTTTAATGTTTTCAAAATATATATAATAAATATAGTGTAACAACAGGGTTAAAGTTGTACTGAGTTCAACTGAGGCCGTAGAACATTTGTCCCCTGAGGAGAGTAGCAGTGTCAAAACTTGTATGATGTTAAATGATGGGGGGGAAAAAAGTTGTTTGAAGAGTTTCTTTCAATCAATTTATACCTCATGAGTGAGATTCTTAAGCTGCACACATATTTTCCCTCAGCCATCATGTGAGTATTGACATTTTAGCTGAAATGCACTGCGGACAACTGCAAAAACTAATGCTAGACAAATTGTTGCCACAGCCCTGTTGGAGGCAGATAGTGTGTGAGCTTATACACGTGCACATGATAAGCTTTTGATGTTTTGATACACACACACGCAGACGCACACAAATAACACACACCATCAAATATATATCTAAATGATTACCTGTTTCCCTCAGGGCAGCCTGTTATCTGTGGTGTTAAGGCACAGCTCTGGCCTGAGCTGCATGAGAGCCGGAAACGCTCATCACCTCTCACCCTGTGAGTCTCTATCTACCCCGGCTCAGAGCTGGTGTGAAAATATTTCACCTGAGAGAGAAAACAAGGTTATAAAAGAGAGGGCTGCAGGGCCACAGGATGGGCTAAGTTATTCTTCTGGCCTAGAGGAACAATACTGTTGTGGCATCTCATGAAGGGGATTTAGTGCCAAGATTCAGAAGGAAAAAAGTACGTGTGGGCAGTAATGTGCGTCAGTGTATGTAGTAGGGCATTAGTTGATTTTCTTTTTTTGGGGGGGCGGGGATAAAGGAAAGTCACAAAGTATTAAGGAGCAATGACACAGAGTGTTTTTGACAGCACAGAGAGAGAGAACAGAATATCAGTTCTGCTGGGGAAGAGACAGACAAAGGAGGGAGAGAGGTTATTTTATCTGTCAGACAGACAGAAATGTCAAGCCATTGGGGAGACGAAAAAGGATGTAGAGACAGGTTGAGGTTTGAGATACATGCCGCTTTTGACAGACGTGGAGGAAAGGCGGGCAAAAGAGGAGTTGTTTTTTTTTTTTTTAAGAAATGGGCAGAGGGCAGTCACTGAGTTTATTGCAATGTCATTAACACACAGACTGAAGGAGTCCTAGACATTTGTAATCAAACATCTGCAAGTAAAATGTCTAGTTAGAGATTATTAAAAACAAAAAAAACCTGGAGCTCCACCTAGCACTTTAATCTTTGTGTTAGCCCACGGTGAAAATTCCCAGCAATTTAGGATGGAAATGCTGTAGTGTGTCAGGAGGAGCTCCATGCTGGTCGTTTGTCATTGTCAGACAGCGACTGACATTGTTTGAATGAGGATAAACAAACTGATTCCTCTTCATGATCATTATAAAGCTATTGAGAGAGACCTGGTGACACTGTGTTATGACACATGCACCTCCGTTCCTGCCTCCTGGACAGCAGGAACGGTGGGAACCTGGATATTATGGCCAGTCAGTGCTTCTGTCAGTGGAAAAAATATGGGCCATTGTTATGTCAATCACTTTGGCATGAAGAGCACACACTGTTTGACAATTTGCAGTTTCCCACATATATTATACAAACAATATAGCTGGTGGATATTAGACACTTTTTTTGCCAATATCCAGTTGTGACAGAAGTTGTGGTTTTGAGTTTCCTCTTTGACCAAGAGCTACATTTAAAAAATCTGCCTAACCTGTGGTGACATTTTAATTTCAGCTCACTGCAAATAAATATAATTTCAAGGTTCATTTCATGGTTATTATAAACCGCCCAGTAGCTGTAAACATGAAGTCATTTTTAACTTTCTTGGCTGCAGTTTTACATATTTATTTGTGTTTTTTAAGTCTTACATTGTAATATAATGAGGTTGGGTGTTGTTGTGTATTTATGACACATCTGTTTCATGCCTTTTACATTAGGAACATAACATACATGTTACCTTGGTTACCAAATTATCTTGGATGTAATGCACTGATATGAATCATACACAAATCACTTCCTTGACAGTCCACAAACAGACAGATTTAATAGTTGTAACTGCAACAACGTTCAAATGACAGCTGTCGTATCAGCTTCACTGAGTCAAATTGAACTGCACCAAACACACACCACTGCAATCCTTCATATACAAGATCCATCATTATGATTGATGACATGAGACCCACTTGCAGTCTCAAAAAACCTACAGTATACGACAGTGCTGCCACACTTTTTATTTTCCCTACAAATCAAAAGGTGAGTTTAAATCCACCTGTCAATATGCATATTTTTTTTGTTTTCTGAATAAAAAAAAAAGTTATGATTTATAATATATAATATCTGCTTTCCCCAGAGGAAAAAAGTGAAATATTACAAAAAAAACATTTCTGAAGCTATGTGAAAGTGCAAGAATGTAACTAATAAATCATTCTGACCCAAGAGGAAATAGCAGCAAAAAAAAATATTGCATCTGTGATTAGCTATTGTCTATTGTGCCATAAAATTGATCCAAATGATTCAAATTTGTTAAATGCTGGAGAATGAGGAATCAACAGAATATTAAATGTTTTTTTCACCGCCTCAGAAAGTATCGGTCTTGGTCTAATGTATAGTGAAATGAGTATCATTTCAATATAGCTTACTCATGGTTTTGGCAACACTATTGCTTACAGTAGTTTGTGATGACTATGTCTTCCTTGTGTGTTTTCTCAGAGGCACCTCTGGCTATTTCTCTGTCTTTTATAGAAGCCAAATAAAAGTTGAGTAAAAGACTGGGTGTCTGCCTTGTAAATGCACTTTTTTCTTCCCTGCTCCCTATTTGGCACTCACTCCCTCTTTCCCACTAGCGCTGTTAATCGCTTTCTACCTCTCTACTCTAACAGCGTTTGGACCTTTGAAGACATCGTGGAGCACCCACCGAGGGCCTGTATCGCAATCGATTTTCACCTGAAGTACAGATGGCTTGTCTGCAGGGTGTCTGCCCATAATCGCAACAGGGTTTTTGATAACGATAATAATGATTGCTGCACGGTGAATAACAGCCTGCGTCTGTCGGAGGCTGCCTCTGCTGGTAAGCCAAACATACAGACAGCTCAGCTGGCCTGAGTAATCACAGATGTTGAACAGATTTCTGCTCTTTTTATTCATTTGTTAAAAACAAGTCCTGCAATTCAACTTCAATGTACACTGCAGATATATATGCAAGTGTTTACTCTTGTTTTATTTGTTTTATTTTATTTTTACTAAATGCTTTGTGACATTTTTCAAAGAATTACATCAACTGTATCAGTAATTATGATCAATCACACCAGAGAGCTAAAAGAATTCTATGATTATGATTCTATGATATGATTCTAAATGAGCTCAACTTTAAAGACCATCATCTACCAGTCTGCACCATTTTAACATCATTAGGATTCCCTCAGAGAAGCCATCTATTTCAATTAGGGCTGTGCCTAGGGATTCTTTAATTTGTCAACTGAGTTATCAATTCATTGATTTATCGATAGTTTCACCCCTGAATGTCAAGAAATATTGAAACATGTCAGCCATAATTTCCCAGAGCATGAAGTGATTTACTGAATATCTTATTTTTGTCCAAACAACAAACCCTAAAACCAGATAGTGTGTTCATATTACTTCATTTTTGCCCATATTCCTAAAATAAATAAATGAATAAATATTGTTCCTGGAGAAGATGAGGAGAATAAATAATGCTGTATGTTGTCTTATGGAAAAGGTTCATGTGGTATGAGGTTGATGACTGAGGGCAGGATATGTCTTGGCTGATAAGACCTAAACACAACCCCAGGGTCTTTAAATTATAATGTGATGAGCAGAATTTTTCATGTTGGGTTCTTGAAAATTGAAAAATGCATAAAAACTGACACACTTGAAAACTAAGACATATTATATTGATAAAGCCATAATGTACATCATTTTCCAAATGGCCAAGCTACACCAGCTCAACCCAAGAGGCTGAGTGACCACATGATCTAGACGCATCATGGTCAACAGCAGATAATACACAGTGATGGCACCCCTTCCACCCCCACCAACACCCCCCCACCATCCCCCGCCCTTTCTAGCATCCAAACTAGCTTTCTAAACTTACAACATATTCAAAACAGATCCTGAGTTTACTTGATGTTAAGCAGTTACTGACTCTCTTCCTTCAATTCAGCGCTGTAGCACTTCATTGTTCTCTGTTGTAACTGAGTCACACTTTGGCAATGACTTCAACAATACAAAGTGACAAGGTTTCCCGTATTTTCCTGCTCCCAGCAGCACCTGAGCAACACCACAGTAGACCTAAATCGAAATCCAACCTTTTTGTTTACAGCCCCCATATGACAGCACTGAAAAAGAACAATGGTGTGTACTGTGGTGCAGCACAATGCTCATTTAATGAGCTTTGACAAGTCACAAGCAGAACAAGTGATGGCAAAGCATCTGGGTTGTCACTGAGATTATTAATGACAGAACTGTATAACTGTAATATTCCCACACTTTGTCTTCCATGTGACATGTTTGATTTCCAGATTTCTAGTGACAGTGATACCCTACCTCTGTGATTTTCTGATCAACTGGACTAAATTAATTCTGCCCCTCAGTGTCAGTACATTAAAGAAGTGGGAAAAAAAGTGACCTGTAGTTAAAATGGAGCATGAATGAAGTGGGTTATTAACATTCCCATTCATATTTTTGTCTTTGGAGTAATGGGAAGTAAAGAGACTGGGGGACATGTCATGATGACATGATGAACTTAAAAGTTGGGAAAAGTGAAGTGATGTAATAGTTTAAAAGATGTGTTTTTAATTGAACCAGATAGAAATGTTTTATGATGATACTATAGTAACTAGGTAGAAAGTACTTAACATAATTTTAAACATAAATAGTCCAAATCTCTTCCACCTTTTTAAATGTTCTTTATTGTTTCATCATATTTCATTAAAAGTTGTGTAGGTGTAAGTGGGTCATCTTAATTACCTTAGCCTTTCTGTCAGCTCCAACCAGTCTGACCATTTTCATTAACAGTGTTGTTGTTTGTTTATTTGTTGGCACCATTCTGGGTAAATTATAGAGACTGCTGTTTGTGGAAATCCCAAGAGATCAGCAATTTCAGAAATATTCAAACCGGCGTCTGACACCAACAATCATGACACAGTCCAAATCATTGAGAGCATGTTTTACCTATTCTAATGAAAGCTGCATGAATCTACAGGATTTTATGCATTACACTGCAGCCACATACCACCGCTGCCACTTCACTTTCACACTCTTTACATAGAGCGATCTTGTCTCAGATGGAACAGTCTGAGAGCAAATGCAGTGTCACTGCACCGGTTGTGCAGATGACAGAAGACAGACTGATCATCAGACACTTAATCTGTCTGCCTGTCTGTCTCTTCGTCTGCTGGCTCGCCTCCCCCTCTTTTTGCATGCTTGGCTACTATCTCGTGCAGTAAATAAGCACCCAAACAGCACAACTAACTCCCTCCTCCCACCGCACACCCTCCCACACACACTCACACACACATGCGCTGCTACTCCACTACGCCTGCCAGGATGACTTTTTTTGTTCTGTGATGTATGCCATCACTCCACCCTATTATTACCTCTGACTGTAATAGGCACCTCTGTTTCCAATCAAGTTTTTACTTTCTGCTGGAGAAAGAAAACGGTTTTGCAGCAGACACATTTTATTCCTTTCACACACATACACATATACACACACAGTAATGTCTGTCAGTGTCATCCTGGCTAGCCCAGCTCACCCAGACTGTTCACACAGCACTTTTAGTGCTCATAAAGGCTTGCATTGTTGCCAGAACGCTGTCAGAATGTTCAAACGGGCCCTGCTTTTTTTTATTGTCTGCTCCAGGATGGATGGTAGGTGGTCTGTCTGTATTCAGACTCCTGATCTTCACAAGAACAATGGAGCTGGCAACAGGGAAGACGGGGAATACCAATAAATACAATCAAACATATATTGTTCTGTAATCTGGTTTCTATAGCAGCTCCCTGTGTGAAATATGTGGTCTTGGCCTGCAGTTTTTTTTTTTTTTTTTTTTTTCATACGTCTATCCTTTATGCTTTTTCTTTCTGCCATTGTCCATCCATCTCTTGCACGTCAGAAGTGTTAAATGTTATTTACATAAATCTTTCTATCTTTCTGCAGGGCTGAGGGAGCAATTATGAGTTATTGCTGTTTGAAAATATGCTCATGAACGGAAAGAAAATTAGAGTTGCCTGAGGTAATCGTCTGGGACAGGAAGGAACTTGGAGCCAAGTGATTACTAGCAATTTTCTATCATTCTTATCCCTCTGTTATCTCTGTGACTTTGTGGCTCACTTACACTGCCACATATTCACACACGTTATCCAGAATTCTGGACAACGTGGGAAAACAGATCATGTCAGCCCAGTAAAAAAAGAAACACTGGGACAAACAGATGTAATGTGAGCTATCACATGGCCCTGCCTGGATGTTACTGTGGAGGTTGACATATGTTACTACATTGGTTTGGCTGGAAGAATTGATGTTTAGCCACTACTGACCTCCCACTTACCATGTTCTATGCAATATTTATCAACCCTGGAAATTCATTATGAGAGGTTTAGGATGATGAAGGTTTCCATATAATACATTTTGCAAGATCACATTTTGTCACATAACACAAATGTACATAACAGCAATATAAATCCGTAGGAGCTATGACAGTACAAGCAGTGCATCAAGAATTCAAGAGCAAATTAAGAGACACATGACAGATATTTTATATTAAACAACATACTGCTGAATCTGACATCTATTCTGTTTAACCACCCACTTCAGCTATACACTGTATTGGGAGACATGACTATGGTTGGCAGTGTCTGGGTGAAAGCTGTGATTAAGCTTTTCCTCTGATACACGCAAAGAAGGTCATGGTGAGGGCAGTACTGGTAAATAAAACACATGATAATCAATACGGTTTTCATAAAATTAAATTGTTGTGTGTCACATAGTTTGACTTGACACTTAAAGGTAAGATTACAATTTTACCAGAATTGTTAACACGATAACGGCTGATAGGTGAGTGTGAGTGGGAGAGTGCAATGAACTAAAAGTTTACTGTCTTTTTTTTTTCTTTCTGAATGTGGCCATTGATTCACTTCTGTGAACCAATGGCCACAATTTTTTCTATACTAAAAGGTGTATTGTTGTGTTGTCCGAAGGCTATTTCTTGGTTGGAAAACACTCCAATCAGAATAAAGAATCACCAACCTCTGACAGCCAGGAAAAAAAAAAAAAAAAAAAAACATGGCAGATTTAGCAACAAGAAGTGACTAAACTTCAAATAACAATAGTTTCATTTTAAGTGTTTTCCTTATTTGTTTTCTTGCAGGGAATTACTTTAGTTAAGAACATTGATACCATTATTGTATAAGGTAAATATCAAGCTACAGCTTTCAAATGGTTAGTTTAACTAAGTTAACATGAAGACTAGGAACACTAAGACTAAGACTAAGACTGGTCAGGCATTAAAAACATGAAATAAAAATGTTTAGCCACAATCATGCTAGCGCACATCAGTTTGTCTCTTATCCTAATAACTCCAGGCTTTTCAGATTTCCCAGTGTTTCCCAAAAAGATTATATGCATTTAAAAACAAAGAACAAATGTTTAACAGAATTACCATCCAGACGTCAGCAGATGACTGGCCATCTGGATGGATTGAACTCTGTGTTTTTATTTTACGTATCCTTATGTGAATGCAGGGTGATGTTTAGGTTCTTATAGTGAAAAGCTGCATGAAATCTGTATTTTTTCAATTTAAATGAATGAATGGACTGCATTCACTCATTCACATAGAAAGTCTACATGCAGTGCAAGTCTAGACACACACACTCACATCAGGGACAAATTAGGCCCATCAGACCCAAAGACACTTCAACATGTGCACTGAAGGAGCCTGAAGTTGAACCACCAACCCTCTGATTAATGAATGATCCACTGTACCTCCTGGGCACATGACAACTACATGCAACTTATGATTAAAGTTCATCACTTCTTATGGCACTAAGGAAATTCATCAATACTGACATGGGGTAATTGATACCAGCTTTCCTGTTTCCAACAAGGTTCAGCTACAAATACTCTATATGGCTACAGCTCTCTGTACAGAGTCTGTTTAAATAATTTGAATTAAACAAAATTAAGCAACTAACCAATACGACTTTCACTAAGATTGTATATTGCATTTGTTTAAGCTAAATTGACATGAACCAAAAATTGCCCCTGTTGGTTGTTCCATTGCTCGCTGTCGGCCAACACTACATCTACTTGTGAATTCTGTCATGTCCCAGCTGTTAACATCGCACCCACAAGCCTTCCTCCACATCTCTGGACTACAAACTATTCATTTTATTTTCTGTTAACTTTTTTTTATTTTCTGTTAATATATTGTCATGTTTTTTTATGCTGACAAAGATAAATTTCCCCTTGCAGAACAAATAAAATATATTCTACTCTATTCTATTACGCTTAATTTGGTTATAGATGTAAATCTAAATTGATCAAATTTAGATTTTTGCACATCAGTTTACAGTAATAAACCCATAATCACAAAGTGTAAAGGAGAAAGTTTCTCATCTTTGATGTGTCTTTCTGGGACTTGATTGGAGTCTCTCAGTGGCAAATACTTGATAGAAAGGCACAAGCCTGTAAATAAAAATCTTTAAAACAAGGACTTTGTTTTTTTGTTTTTATTTTTTACTAAACATAATAGTAATAGAATAGAAAATGAAAGTACTTCTGTGAATGAGGGATCCCAAGTTTTTGATTTTTACTAAAGCAATCTTCTGTTTTCACTTTGTCGTTATGGATATTGAGAGGAAATTAACGGGCAGAAATGCACATCAAAGATCCATGTTGTCTAGAAGAATTCACTGACAACAGTCAGAAATAATATTCACATCATGCTTTGGTAGCGGGTAACCAGCAGCAGACAGAAAGCTGAATGAATAAAAGGGATAGAAAATCAAACCTCTCAGTGTAGCTTCTTTCACCGGTGACTCACACAATATCTCAACTCACAAATTCACTCAGAAAGTGAATGAGCTTCCGAATGGGACCCATCCTGCGCCGCCTCAGGTAAACCACTGAGGAATGTATCATGACTTGAATTCAATAATGGTGCAAACCGTCTAGTGAATAAAACATAACATGCAGCCTTCCTCCCTGCGCTTTTTAAATAACTTTGTAAGTAAGCTGTCTCTCTTTTGAAAAAAAAAAAAAAAATCCCAAAACAAAGGAAAAAACTCAGCCTCCTGCTGTTGCCAACACTCCTGTACCAGAGGTGACTGTGACAGAATGATGACAAGGCAAATTTATCACCCTCTCCCTCCCACAGCTGGCCCACATAATGTGTATCTACCCTTACTTTCCCATAGACCTATGAGCAAGATTGTTGAGGATGTGCACTGCAAGCCCCAAGTCTGATGTAAACAAGTCCACCCAGAAGGCCTTGGGGTAGGCTGCATGTTACCCTGCCATGTATTAACCAGTCTGAGCACAGCATACATTGTACACACACCTATAGGTGAGTGCTACTTTTGTAGAGTGTTTATTGACAGTGAAATTCAACTCGCTTAACAAACTTTTCCAGCTCACATTCCTTCCCGTTTAGAATACACAAACCTGACCTATGCTCACTGTGTTGCTGTTTTTATTTACATATACATTTGCTGTGAATATTTTTTCTACCAGGCCTGATAAACAGTAGCCATATTGTATATTATGTCCCATGGTCGCTGTTTTTCTGTCATGACCTGAACCCTGGGAAAATAAAAGGCTAGATCAAGTAACATGTGGATGCCACAGTATGTGGCATTTGTTCTATCTGTCGCTATGACCTTTAGAATTGTAGTCATGCTTTTCTGTTGGAAAACTTATTCAACACTCTGTGAACTATTTTCCAGTATGTAAATGTTTTATATGTAGCATTGCTGTAACCTGTGTTTCTTCACTAACTAAAACAGCAATTTAACCACATTATCATGCAACTCCAAGGTTCTTGGAGTGAAAAACTGAAAATGTGGTGGAGCTCTCAGTCACTTTACATTATATCAACTTTGTCAGGTCATTAAGAAGTTGTACATTATTTCTGAGCACCACAAGGACATTTTATCAGTGTTGGCTGAGAAACTGAACCTCAGCTCAAACAGAAATCCAATAAAGATAAGCTTTAGTATGAAGCAGTTTTTTTTTTTTTGGTGTCATATGCTCATGTCAAAGGTTGTTCACAACAGCACTAACACATGACGGAGAGATTGTTGTACTATAATAAATATTTTTATGCACATATGAATATACCACCTTAGAAGTTTTTGGATTTGTTTTGTAGACAACATTTTACCTGCTGCCATATTTTGTTCAGTGATAAGAGAGGCTGCATTCTTTAAATGCACCCATGAGCACAATAATGCCACTGCTGCCAATACTTTGAAACTTTGAATTTAAGGAAACAGGAAACAGGAAAGAAAACATATGTTGAACTTTTATTTACAGTGAAATAAAAATGTCCCGACACTTCTGATGGAGTTCAGGACTCCTGAGGACAGCGAGCATGTAACAAATGATTTGACCGCTATAAACCTGTGGCACTTCACCTGCCTGGAGTCTAGAAAAGTACAGAAGGTCATTTACATCTGTGGGATCCTGCTTGATCCTGTGTCAGTGTCGGGGATGATTAATCATGAATAAATGAAAAAGAACAAAGTAGAACAAAGGGAGAAAACCAGTTCATTTATTGAATCCAACCTGTATCAGACTCTGTCTATGTTGCATTGAAACTGCAACTTTATTGGACAGTTTATATTAAAGTAAACTAAACAAAGGTTTAATGAAAGGTGTTTAATGGTTTCAGTGAGGTCAGTTTGCTCTCTGTAACATTTCTGACCAAACATTGATGCTGAAAAGTGAAAAATGCCAGACTTTGTCTTCTAGAGATCCAGTTTATTTAATCTATTAATTTTTCATGAAGGAATGGTTGTTTGGCTTAGTTTTGTCTTGGCGTGATATTTTTTTAAGGTAGCCTGAGAGCATTAGACAGAGCTTGGCCTCTAAGGTCAGGTAAGTTTAATTATCAACAATCTTTCATTTCTTTGATTAATTTAATTTGATATTTGTCCTTATCTCAGCAGCTCCCTGGATAATCAGGGGCACTTTCATCACCTTCATTGGCAAAGGATACTAGAATTATACAGAACCCAAGGATATTTTGAGACTCTTCATATTCTCTTGACTTAACTTTTGACTGTGGTGCTGGCTGATGAGAATCAGCAGTTTTTTTTTTTTTTTTTTTTTTTTTTTTTTTTCGTTTTGGCCTTGTTAAAAATCAGCACATTGTGGAAATACCCCTCAGATTGTTCTTGACATATTCATGTTGTGACTGCGCTTTTACTCATGCATCAGCCCTGATAAGAACTTCTACCCCTGTGAGAACACTTAATTTATTCTAGCCCTGGAGAGATTAAACTAACTCTTTAAAAATCACCTGGGGATCATGTCTCTGAACCTACCTTTTCCTCTTAAGGTGCTAATTACTACCCTGTAATGAAAGCAATCTGCAAATGAAGAGATGTTGCATGCAGAGTGCTTGTTTTATGATTGCCTGTATCATCATATGCATTTTCAAGTGCCTGTAACAGACTTGAGAAGAACTGCTTAAGAAGAGCAATCAATGGAGGCACAGCACATCTTGAATCGTGATGACAGACTAACTAAATGTCAGGGAACAAATGAAAAAAGAAAAAAAAAGAGGAGGATTTAGGAAAAAAAGAATGACTCGTGTGTAATGTATAATTATCAGTTTTAGGTGTTACAGTTATCTATATATGAATCCTCTATACACACAATAATATAAACACTATTATTAGTGTTTCTTGCAAACAAACAAATATAAATTTTGTTGTGACCTTTGGTGTCAACTTCTAATGGTAAATATTTCACGTGACACAATTTCAAATAAAGTCAAGGCAACAATGTGCAGTGGCTGATGCAAACAGATGCATTTGTGCAAATATTTCACTTTGTTCTGGTTTGCTAAAGCCTGTCAGCTTCAGTAATGAGCTGCTGATGTCAGCAAGTATAAAAATGTAAAACAAGCTTATTTTTGTTGCCGGTGGACCTGGCAAGTCTGGAGTGGTGCAATACATTTTCTATACTTCACAGAGATGGAACAAAAAAAAAAAAAAAAAAAAAGGACAGAGTTTGAAGAAAAGTCCACCAAGCAATAGTTCTGAAAGTATGGATCTGTGACTTGATTCCAGCTGTCGGTTGTAGTTATAGTAACGCAGCTGGCTTTGCGAAAGGCGTTCTCCTATTGGTCAACGGCGAACCTTTTGCATATTGTGAAATTCAAAGACACAGTCCAGCAGCTGTACTGTGAGTAATGCGACTGGAAAATTCCCTTTGCATTTGGTCTGAAAACACAACTATAGCACCAAATCAGTGCTGATAGATTATCCTCCTCACAGAGGGTTCAAAACCAAAGTGACTCATTGATTAGTGAGAAAATCATTTTCCTGTCGGGGGATTTCATCATTATTTGACTGAGACATTTGTTCAGAGTTTATGAGAGAATTTAATTAATAAAAATAAAAATCACATCTTTAAAGTGACTCTGAACTTAAGTCAATCAGAGAACATTTATTTGGTGATTTCTATTGATTATTATCCCTGCTGGGTGTTTCCACCTGTGATTGAGTTTAGAGTTATTTTAGCAAATAATGTGGACATATTATTCAGTTCATATTTACTTATTCACTTACAAACTCCAGAACATTCATATAGTGATTGACAATATGTGTCTTCTGGACTAAATTGGTGTTTCCTGGAAGTGAATCAGTTGACAGTTGACAACCAGTTGTTGGAACACTTTGCAAATTTCCTAATTCTCTCTTTGTAATATAGATGAACTGCACTATTGTCCTATGGGTCACAACAGAATACACAATAACAATATCCCCATACGCACACCCAGTGACCTTTTGCTCCCAAGCTGCCAGGGGGAACGGTAGGGATGGATCTGTTTGAGGGGATGGAAAGGTCAAGATGGATTGAACAGAGTGGTGAAGGGAGAAATATGCCCGTTCCTTCTCTCTCATGTAAATATTTATGACAGGAACAGTTTGCACTTGACACAAACCTGGACTTTGAAAAATTAACATGCAAGTTTCCAGACATTTTTACCCCCCAGATGTACAATTTGCTCTCAAAGAACATAACTTGGGCCTATAATCCTAGTGTTAAATCAAAAAGGTGCTTTTTTAAATTTAAAACTTTTTTTTTTCAGTGCTACAGAGATGGGGGAACTTTTAGCACAATAAAAGCTTTCCTTTGCTAAATGAGGAGACAACAATTTGTAAAAACCCTGACTCCATATTTTTATTCTGGGTCACATGTGTTTTCAGCAAATTTCTCTTCCCTTGAGAATTCAAAGTTGGGAAATTCATTAATTACATGACGTCTCTGAGAAATACCCCTGCTCAAACACACCTTAATATTTACAGTCAAACTCCTCAAGGACAAAACCTGAAAGTCATTTACAAACACACACACACACACACATCTTGCCTAGTTGTGTTGCCTGTGCCGGTGCATGCGTACTCTCTGAGACAGGACGAAGGGGGAGGTGGGATGTTGCAGGGACTTTTTTATCTACTCTTCCATCTGTTACAAGGCAAACAGGATTGCAGCTGTCATCAGTTTGCTGACATGTACTGTCTGCACTGACCACTGCCTCACGTAGAGCCTCAGAGGTGTAGAGAGAAGGGGAAAACACTTAAGAAGTTTTGATTAAGTACACAATGAGGAAATGGGTTCTCTCTCATGTGGTTTGTCTCCCATCTTACGTTTCTCTTTATTTATTTTTGGTGTGGTCACTGATTTACTTTTAAATCTTTTATTTTCTAATTTCTAGTTACAGTTTGTTTTGCCTTATAAGAAAATGTATCCGTAATGTATTTAAATGTATTTGCAGGTTTCCGTGGGACCATAGTCACCAAGTGGCTGTCCTCCTGTAATGAATGACCACATAAGGCAGCTTATTATGAACCATAATTATGTTTTATTGTTAGGTGACCTCTAGGGGCTGTAGTAATTAGGACATGAGCAAAGGATGGAGTCATGTTAACCACAATTTTATTATTGTAAGGAGAGAAAAAGAAGCAAAAGCACAATCTTTCCCCAAAGCTAACCTTGTTTTTTTGTGCCCAAAGTTTACCATACTAAGTAGTGGTGCTGACAAGGTTCCAGAACACCAGCCGATATTTATTACTATAACTGTGGCAATGAAAGAAGGACAGACTTTCATGACATGCTTCTATGTGTCATTTCAAAGAATTTCATCAACATATATAGTCATTCAGGTTGGAGGATTTTTTTACAAAGAAAATTACTTATTTATTTATTTTTTTTAATGAAAGGCCACAAATTCTCAAATGGAATTCTCAGCTTCACTTTATGATACAGATTAATACAAATGTCCACGTCAGATAAAATGCTGTTCCACTTGACTGTAATTTTTTGTTCATCTGTTTATTCTGTTTTCTGAAATAAAATTGACTTGACCTCTGTGTCTCACATTCCGATCAACGTGACAGATTCATTCACTCTTCATCCCAGAGACCATGAAGTTTGACTGTTTATTGTAATGATTGGTGTGATTTAATAAAGTGTCTCACAGTGAAATAAACTTGCTGCCCTCCACTGACTCTGTTATCCAGCAGCGCTAAAGCAATTTGAGGAGTAGTATTCTAAACTAGGTGCAATGACAAGGCTCAAGATGGAGAAAGACAGTAAAAAAAAGACCAAAATTCTTACAGGATGACTTTAATGGAATACTTTCTGTTAAGGCAAAAAGTGTGAAAAATAGCGAGGACAAAGAATCTTGGTTGCAGGTGTTGAATGGAGGAGCCATTTTACCTCCGCCTCTGATGGATGAATACTTAAACACAGTGAGAGAGCTATGGTTCACAGCACCATCCTGCTCCTGTGTCCATTTTTCTTTTCATCTCCACTATTTTAGAGAATAATGGTGTGGGTGTATTTAATACAGGGTGTGAACTAAATGCACTGTTCCTCACAGAGGTGCAGAAGAAGGGCTTCAAGTAAGAGTACTGTGACTTATTCATCACTTCTTGACACGTTTCCCCATAGGTGAAAGTCTAATGCAAGCGCCACACATTTACGATAAATTGCGCTCCAAGTCCGGGTGCTTTTCCTCACAGTGAGGGGTCGAGGTGAAGCCTTTTTTCTAACAAATGTCAGCAACGCTGGGCTCTTAGAGCCAAGATGGACAGACAAAATCATTGACCACAACTGGGGCTTATTTAAAAAAAAAAAAAAAAAAAAAACGCCTTTCTTTTTTTTTTTTTTTCAACCTTTCTCCTTAATTTGTCTTGCTAAAGTGGTGGCTCTCAAGTCTGCAGCCACTCTTTGGTACAATAATAATAATAATAGAATAATAATAATGATAATCATAATGATGATGATTGCCAAATTTCCCCAGGATTTTTCTCGTAGAAGTGTAAACGACTTCTTTCCTTGTAGTTCTGCAGAGAGAAGAAAGGATAGGTGTGGCCCTTCCAAAATTAGACACACACAGTCTCTATTTATAGAGCCTGTTTTGGAAGAAGGTGGAGGATGTAAGGTTTTGGTTACTTAGGCCAGTTTGTGGGCTAAAAATCTTGCTTACACACTGAAGCTATTATTGTTGAAGAATGTACATATATAACATATAGTATTATATAAAAGTGTGTTTCCTGGTTGCTGATCTGATTTGAGAGACAAAGCACAAGGGAGTTTCCACATTAAACAATGAAAAAGAATTTGATGATAGTTTCCTGATTCGTCACTCAGAGAAGACGGTTAGATTGTTTGTCAATCCTTTTGGCTGATCACCATCTGTCCATGACGGTACAGAAACTTTCAAAATTGACTCACTTGCGTCAAAACTCCCACTCAGCTCAATGTAGAATATCCTCCTACCATGTTCATGCGCTGGTGGATTCCAAGAGCAGGAAAGGAAAAAAAAGGCAGGTCGTATTTAAAAAAACATACTGACATTTTGAAATAATAAGATCAGGTCCCATCTGAAGTGGATTCATGTTAAAAATCATTCTCTTTTTTTCTGTGTTGATGCAGCTTCATTGTCAGCAACTTTTATTTCTTAAAATGACCAGTGGGGGCACAAAAGACAGCTTATAGTCCCTTCTCTCCCCGATTGTCTTGACAGTCAGGGTCTTCTCAGGAAATTGTCTATGAGCCCTTGTTGCTGCATGTTGACTTTTGAGGATGACAATGACAAGGGAATTTGAAAAAATACTGTAAGTGAACAAGTGGAGCTTCCTGATTTGGTTCAAGGACACTTTTACAGGATGCAAAGCTATTATAGGTCGGAAAGGCTGTAATATTTCACCAGGAAGTTTTATTCATGTGAAAATCTTATATTAATACTTTCCTTTTCTAATAGTGTCTCATTTAGCAGATTCAATTTCCTCAATTCTTGATGATTTTTTAACAATGTTCATAAAACATTTTTCACAACGCTATGCATAATGCAACATTGTTGCCCTTCTGTAACTGCACTTTTATTGTAATTTGATTCATCGGGTTTTATTCATGAATTTATTCCAATTTTATTTTCCTCGCCTTCTGTTTCTTGGTAATAATGGAATACACCATATAAACTTTGGGCACATTTACACGCAGATCTTGTATTTTATTTTTGTCTGAACATGCTGAAAAAACAAACATCACACACAAACACGCTCACACATGTAAACATGTGTCTTAACTAAAGCTCCCAGCGATCTCTATTTTACACCTTTCTGTGTTACTGCTTGTTTGGCAATGCTGTGTCTGCAGGTGCTATATATCCCTACTGGGGTCCTATGTGATATAATGTATGCATGTATGCATGTTTGGTCAAGTGTTTGCAGGCTGATCAAAAAGAAGCTTGGCTTTACTCCAGGAAGGTAGAGGTACCAGTGCCCTGACTGACTTCTTTAAATATAGCCGGTATCCTGACATTAACATGCTAAAGCTCTACTTCCCCCAGTTCTAATACACATGCACTAGGTTTATCATGCATGCATTAGGTTTATTGAGGAATCTGTGTCTGTGTGTGTGTGAGTCTATTCTCCTGTATGTAACAATGGAATGCTACATCTGATTTGGTGCTACTTTGTTTATGAAATACTGTCAGTGTCTGCAACTCTGTCTTATGCAAATCACATACACACTGTGTATATGTTCAGTTCAATATGGACAGTAGTAGCTTTCACAGAGATCCAGATTTGTCAGACTAGGTTTCAACTGTCCAGTTCTCACATTTATATTTGTTGTGTAGAGTATAGCTGCCAGACTGGCTGTTTAAACTCAGATAACCAACCTGTCTGGCCGTTCTGCCTTGACCTCCCTCTAAATGATTTAGTAGATGTTTTTTAATATTTGAATAAAGTCTAGAGACAGTTGTGTGTGAAAATCCCAGAAGATCAGCAGTTTCAGAAAAATACCAAATTTAGCTTTTCGCTTCTGTCAGTGGCTGATTGGATAATTCCATGAATAAGTAGATGTAAGTGTAAGTGTTCTGTGTGTATATGTAAAAGGAGGCATTATTACTTCCCTGTCTGTGTTTATTGGCTATCAAAGGACGGAGTATAGGTTTGAATATAAAAAACACAGGTTCGTTGCACACTTGGCCTCACTTCTAAAGCCCCAGCAGAGGTCTGCCAGCTTTAGCTTCAGGGCCATGAAACACTCAACCATTCAACACACACACAAATGCTCTGAGGTAAATATGTGAAGGTGCAAACTGCACTTTTCCTCTCCTCAGGTTAAAACTAATGACTTCAGGGGAAAAAACAAAGAGAACTCCTCACACACATTAACTCCTTCCTGGGCATGTTGTTCCAGCCGAGAGTTGGAGAGGAAGATAAATAAACAAGGTTGAGGGTGAGATGATAAAAGTGATAATTAAAGGAAAAAAAAAGAGCAGACAGGGTATAGAAAACAGAAAGAGAGAGAGAGATAGATAAAGATAGAGAGAGGAGATGGATTGAGAGGGCATCGACTCACAAAGGATTAAAGAGGGTGGGGAGACAGACAGACAGAGACAGGGTGGAGGGTGTGGGGTGGGGGTGGGGCAGAAAGCGATGGATGAAAAGATGAAAGATTAAGTAGCATGGAGGAATGTTAAGTGTAGCTTAAGCGTGTGTACAGAAGTTGGGATTTATGGGTAGTGCTCGCTCAGGGCAAAATAGTTTCAGAATTATTAAACGAGTGCAATTACAGTAATATAAGGGGACAGAGGCAGTGTAGGTGGGGGATCCCTCCTCACACACCCCCATCAACTTTTGATTTATGAACATCCTCCTCTCTTCTTCTCTTTCTTCTGCAGTCCGTTTGTCATGCCCCCCTGTCTCCTGGCACCACTTTACCTCCTCGTTCTGCCTTTTTCTTTCCCTTGAGTTTGACTTTAATATAATCTAATGGATAGAATGTGGTATTTTCTGTTATACAGTGGTCTTTAGAGTGAAATATGGATGCACTTAAATTGTATTTTGATTACACTAGAAGTCTCCTTAAGGGCCTGAAAGCAACACGGTAAAATAAAATATATGCACAATTATTAATTACTGCTTTTGACTTGATTTGTACATGCAAATTAACTTTTTAAAACAAATTGTCTTGAATGCATTCAACGTTTTATCTATCTACATATCTTTGAAGAAAATCAAGGAAAACACTGTACTAATAAAATCATATCATTATATATATAATGATATGATTTTATTTTATTCAACATAAACTGAATGAATTGTTTCAAACTGCCAGCTGTTCATCTGTTTTAAGCTACGAACACCCTCATTAAGCAATGCTAGGATATTAAAGTAGGTGTCTGACTAACAGAAGCTGCTAGCTCACAGAACACACTGGGATCTATTGAAGCCCCTGGACGTGTCAGTGAGATGGACCAGATTCCTCACAACAAGTCAGGGATGAAGAGTTTAGTCCAAACTGCACCTCCCTGCAGACTCCCCCATTCTTCTTTTGCCAGTCAGACATCTATATCTCCACGTTGTAAAAGTGTCATGAAAGGCGATATGTCCAGGAATACTCCCTGTGAGAGTCTAAAGAGCTGTGTTCTTAGACCATGGGATTTGTACCCTGTCACCAGCTCAGTACACCTGACACACTCTTTCCATATCAAGATGACCCACTCAACCCCACCATGTAATTGCAAGTTAGAACTGGTTGAAGAAGATTTGTGCATTTCCCTCCTTTGATTTTACACCCACTGATCAGTGATGTGCATACGTTTATGTGTTAATGTTATTTGTTTGGCTTGACCAGAGTTATACCCAAAGGCGACATTGCTATGTTTATGGTCCAGTTTAAAGGCTATGAATTGGAGGTTATGGGCAAAGGTTATGAGTGTGGGCTTCCGGCCAGCTGAGCTCTGCATATTTGAATGTAATCACCATGGACTTCTCGTAAAACTACATCCATTTGGGAGAATGGAAGAAACAATTATTTGGAGGTAGAAAAAAATGTAGCATCAGGTTGTCAAAAGATGGATGGATGGATTGCTGAGCAATCATTTCTTTCTCACAGCAGGCAAATTTTACATCTTGTGCGTACAATATTAAAATATTAACAGCTACAAAAACCAGCGATTCCATTTGTGTCAAGAATCAGTCTGTGCAGTTCTATGTGCTTGCAAAATTCATAAACTGTTCTGATCTCTGATTCAAGCTATTCTATGTATTCTCCCCACTCCACCCCCCCAACGCCCTCTCTCTCTCTCTCTCTCTCTCTCACACACACTCACACACATGCTACATACCAAATGTTCCATCCCAGACTTCATGTTAGCCTGTTACTGGCCAGTCAAGGCATCTGCCAATTGCCTGTCCAATCCACCCTACCCTTTAGCGAGGGCCAGCACTGGAACAATGTTGGCTGACAGATCCGTGTAGTTGCAGGGACCTGCCACCACGGTTAATTGTATTGTCAGCCTCTATGTCCCAGCTGGGATAAAATGAGGCAGACTGCAGAGGCCTGATAACCAAGATAAAGTAGCTAATCGTGGGGCTAGTGCATGAAACATAATGATATGGTGTTTAGAGATTCCGTTTTTCCATATTGCCGTGAATAACAGCCATGAAGAGTTGGTATGGGCTAATCTATCGCTGATAATTTCTGATTTATATCTGGTGGGATATTACTGCCACGCCTGATTATGAAATGGAATGACTGACACCCAGAGCAAAGGATTTATATAACCCACACACTTGAAGTCAAACTGATAGTAAATTGGAAGTTTTCTCTGCTAAACCATGCAGTGTGTGCCAGTGTGTAGATTGCATGTACTATGTTCCACCTTAGAGTTTCAAAGGATAATTTATGTGCATGTTTCTAATGTATGTTTTAGTCATATCCGTAAGTCATATCTGTCATTTTCATCCTTTCTGCATGATTGACAGATTATTTGGGTTGGACCATTTCACTTTCTCCTTAGCTGTTTGATTACTTATCTGTTATCCTGAACCTACATCTTGTCTGTCTGTTTGTTTCAGGTTTTACATGTGACATTGAAGCATGTTGTAATATCAGTGTGGACATCCATATCAAAGCTTCTCAAACAGTTTAAATCCAAGCTTGACGTGCCTTTAGGCCAATGATATATTCCTCTGAATGCCTTTGCCACAGTGTGCATCGTCTTTTCATAAATCAATCATCTGGTGAGGATGTAGGCTCTGACATTGCTTTTGTGTGAAGGTTCTCTAGAGGAAATGGCATCATCAAGTCCCTTTGTCAAGTCCAAGCAAGAATTTATAAGATTACCTAAAAATTTCAGTATTTTTAAACTAGCCTCTCCCTCCTACTGTCACAGGGCAATATATAATTCACACCTGTGTGGCCTGTGTTGTTTTATTAGTGGGTCAAAACTTGTATTGATTGAGGGTAGGACTGAAAGCAATGTATCTGGCTTAAGCATGTAAATGACAAATTGGTGCAGTCAGAAATTGTTCTGGTTATGAGTATTCTCAGAAATATGTGTAAAATGCGTATAAGGAAATACTGAATGACTATGGACATAACCTAGTTCAAAATGTGTACTTCTGAAAAAAAAAAAAAAAAAGCAGCGGGATAAAATTCCAGTGAAAAATGGCCACCCAGATCAAACCCATACTTCTTTATTTATAGCTCACGGAGTGACATTTTCACAAAGCCGCCACCAGCTATGAAATTTTCCCTAGACCTACATTTTGCCAAGAAATGGTAAGTTGTAGAGACGAGTGAAGTAGCAGTGGGAGCAGAGGACCGGTAAGGGAGAGATGAAGTTGATTGATTACACAGAAAGTGCAGAAAAACACAGACACTGGTCACGCTCATGTAAGGTGCTTGTGTTTTAAAATTTTGTTAGTGTTTCCTGTTTTCTCCCAGTGCTCATCAGCAGGTGCTTGACTGGATCATTGCTGGCGGTAATGTGCTGGCGCAGGGAAGCACCCGAGGAAGCACACGGAGGCTCGCCGCAGAAAAACAGAGCATGCCTCCATGATTCAACCTCGCTGACCTCCCTGAAGAAGCACGCATTCCTGCCACAGGGCATTCCACGTGTAGGGATAGGCGTAACTGCAGGCACAGCACACACTGTACTACAATGCAGGTTCTGATAGGTTGATGTGGAATAACTAATTGCGCTAGTAAGTAGAAGTTGTCTTATTTTCCTGTGTGAAATTTTTCTTTTAAAGGGAAAGAAAAGAAAGTAAAAGGAGAATTTGAAGAAACTTAGTATCCTGAACAACTAAATTATAGGTTGGAATTATGTTAAAGCAGTGTTAAGTAGTTTTGATTATTCATCTTTTTATGTTTTTTGTAATGTTAGAGTGACTATTCATAACCTGAACCCAAACCCTATGTTGCTTCATACCCTGTAATTTTTTTTTTTTATTATTTATTTTTTGAAGTGAGAAAACTGACAAACTCTGCTGAAGAAGAATGAAACGTGTGTTTGGAAGCTGTGCGAAATGCTAATGAGCTAATGAACCATGATAAGTTAAGAACTATCATGCTTCAAGTTCCTCCATTTACTTGGTTTGACAGACAGCTTTAAATACACATGGTTGATTCTGTCATCACATTTTTATCACAGGAAGGTGTTTCAAGGAAGACTGTTTCAAAGGTTATTTAGCATTGTCAGACTCACAATGTGTTCATTTAGTTGCTTATTTATTTAATAATGCTGGTAGCAAACTATAGAGCATGCACAGGGCAGAAAGATAAAGTAAAAGAATCCACACAGTGAACTTTTAATTTAAACAAGGAGACTTGTTAGAAAGAGAGTTGCCTACCCCTGAAAAATGACCTCATGACACACAACAATAATTAGAACCAATTAAATCCTGTGAGTGACATTTTAATTGCGCCACACACGTTTGTTACACTCCTTTAGCCACATGGAGGGAAAATATTTTTCTTGTCTACCGTCCTGCAACTAATGCAGTTTAAATTAAAGTTTTTCTTTCCACACCACCCTGCTTTGTCCTTGGAGGTAACAAGTTCAGGCATGTATCGCAGCTGTTGCATTACACTGTCAAGATAGAAACAATTAACTTTGTGGCAATTGTGACTCATTCTGAAGCTATTTCTGGTATCTATTTTATAGCACTTGTAAACAAGTGGAAAATTGCTGACATATGAAAATGAAACAAGTCCTCCCGCTTAAATGACCATATTAAGTAGTTTTGACCCTCAGGCCCAGACCATTGCCAGACCTTTACCATCATGGTAACAATGATATAGAATCAAACTGCAAATGTCATAATTACTATTACATAAGTTTGGATTGTCATAACCTATTTTTGCACAGTTGACCTCTGCAGCTGTTGTTACAGGAAACTGATTTCAAATGAAAATGTCATTTTGAAAATGTTAATTTAGTAAAAGATAGCATGTGAAACCAGAATGTAGACTGAGAACTCACAGCATTTCAGGAATGTGTTTCTCTTGGTTCATAGCTGCTTCGTCATGGCTATCACATCTCTGTATGGACACAGGATGAGTTTATCTCTGTGGATATAAAGTATCATGAAGCAGATGTCACACTGTAAGCTTGCCATAAATCTGAGATTCTCCTGACATAAGACGTCTTCTGTAATTTCACTTTTTCACAGAAGCATGATGATTCAGTTCACATGTATTTCTCAAGTTAGGGATTTTGTTATTGTTTGATTTAGAGGACGCAGTGAATCACAAACTGAAGTTGGTGCAGGTACTCTGTGAACAGCGGTACTCTCACCAAGGTGCCCTTCACCACAGTAACTTCAGGGACACTGGGATGAAAACTGATATAAAAAGTACAATTGCTTAAAAATACCCATGAAAACCATATCCGTTTTAGCAATGGCATATCAATAATATATATTCATGGTCTCAGCCAATAGCACCAGAGCTTAAGAACTGATCAAGAATCAGTTACATAACCACACAGTACAATTTTTCACCATAAGATGTATTGCTCTCAGAGGAGTAGGAAATAATAGCTCAGGTTAAATTAAGCCATTCAGCTATTATTTATTCAGGGTTTGCTGTGCATGCATGCTGTTTTGCATGAAGACACGTCCTCACATCTACATAGATACAGTCATAGCTGAGAACAAGCTTTAACTACATTTTCATACAACGTAGTCATATGGATAGCCAACAAATTAAAAACACATTAGCGATAGTGATCAGCGAAACATATACCACTGAGATGTAATTGTAATGAGGAATAAGTTAGTACTGGTTGGTGGTGATACAAACATGGCTAAAATTTATAATGATCTCGCCCCACAACTGCTAAATGTTTAAATAAGCAACATTTGCTAATGGGTTTGTCACATCGGCTTAAAAATCATTGTTGGGTTGACGTTTTCTGTTGCCCCCAAGGGCCCCCACCAAAAAAAAAAAAAACAAAGAGAGTTGGTCCATAAGTGTAATTAAGAAATAGATAACTACATGTGTTATGGAAAAAAGCCAACCTACATAATGGATGTATTTACTGACCATCAGCCGGATTTAATGCCTCTCTGAAAATGGAAGTGAGCCAATTCTCTGTATAAGACCCTGCATCTGTAATTAACTTGTGACAAATAAAATGACATCTCATCTTATTTGTGATAACCACCAAATATGATTACTTAGTATATAATCTATTCCACAGTTGGTTGAATGAACTCCCACTGACTTGAGGTCTAAAATAAAATCACTAAAGTTAAGTTTATTAGGTTTGATTCGCATAACTTTGGACAAGATAAGATGGTGGGTATTGTAATTACTTAAGGCTTATCTTAAAGCTTGACATAAATATGCACACAACAGCTTTGAAAAGATCAGAACTGAGAGGGGCTCTCTTTGTGGAGCAAATCAAAGTCAGGTACTTGCTCTTGCATTGTAACAACTGAGGTGAAACGAGTGCTGCTGTCCTCTGATCTCATAAAGTATACTGCACCACCCACAGAGAAAAAGATTTAGAATAACGGTCTGATTGCTAAAGGGAAATCATGCTCTGTGAAATGCCTGGTACCACGAATATCGCATACAAGGCATTTTCATGCTGGCCTGACCTCTGCAAGTTCTCAAGAGAAGTATTCATTCATGCAAAATTGTTTTGTCTGGAAAAAAAAGAAGATGTTTGTGTTTTTAAACTCAAACACTCAAAAACTTCTCAAAGCCTATGCTTTGGCCTAAAATCTGAACAATAAAGCTCTTGACAGTACATTCAACTGGATTTTTTTCTTCCATATAAAAATATTAATAGTTACACTTAGTTTCAGAAATAATAATTTTAGTGTTAGCATATGCCTGGATATGTCCTGGATTGTGACACATGATTATCTGTTCTCCTTTGTTTTTCCCTCCCTTGTGTGTTTTGTTGGTGCTTGTATGTCTCATGTCAGGCAGGGCAAGACTTCATGGTTCTTTCCTGCTGTTCCACTTGCAAACTCATTGTACATCATCCTAATTAGGCCACCTAATGTACGTGTACACAATGTTTATGTACACATACATTACGCACATGTTTATGTACACCCACCCCATGTCTCTAGGTCGAGTTACCCAGTGAAGCTTTACTCTGAGCTACTTTGCCCTGCTTGTTATCTAAGCCAGCTTAATTGTCTCTTTGTTTCCCTGTTTACCACTGCAGCCAAAGATATTATCCTGGATTTGGCATTTCTCTTCACTCAGTTCACTCAGAACTATTTGGATCAAACTTGTTAGAACCAGCAGATAATCATTTTACCACCAGTGCTGGCTAATAGTTACACAACCTTTTTCTTGCATATGATAACATCTATTTCCTGTCTGGATATGATGCTGCTGTGTGGGCTCTTTTAACATTTTGGAAGGAATAAAGAAATAGGAAAAAAAAAAAATAATGATAATGTCATGAAAGAAAGAGAAAGACAACAAGTGTCCTTGGCTGGATTTGATAGTGGCATCAACTGAATAACTCCTAAACCATGTGGACCCAAAAATTAGAAGTTTTTGAAAAAAAAAATATTAGGATAACAGTGCACCCAAAAATCAAGGGACCAATAATGGACCAAAATAAATACAAAATATATTAAACTACGTAGAGAGGAATGACTAGGACACACACCTAAATAATCAGCCTTTTGCTTCATCCTTTTGTTGTCCACTGAAAGAACTGCACAACAACAGTTAGGGGTCAATGCCTTGCTAAAGGGCGCTGTTAAATGGTAGTTAATGGTGTTAATGGCGATTAATTTTTGGAGGGGAGAATGTCACCTACTTCTTTTCTTACTTGTATCTTTCCCAGCTTCTTTATATGGATTTAGACCTTAACATTTGTCCCTTTGTCCCTAACATTTAGCTTAAGTCACTGTCTGCATGCTTTGCTGGCAGGTTGCCCCAGGACTCTCTTTTATATTTTTCAGTTGAGACACATATACATCCCAATGGCAATGTGAAGAATGAGAACATGTACTTAAGAAAAGAGGAACAAATAGGGAACCAGCAAAGATGGCTAACAGGATAAAATAAAAATGATCTCCTGATGGTTTAGAGGTTCCGCAGTACATACAGTATGTCCTCCCAGCGTGAATGGAGGGTACATATTTAGGTATTCTTTTGAACCAGGCACATTATCCACTCGCTGAACTATTCTTCCATGGCTTTAGTGGCAGATGGACCATGAGGGAGCTCATTTGACATGATGTTTGCATTGGGCATAAGTTATTGCATTTGCTTGTATTTGTGTTGTTTTTTTCTCTCCCCTCACTGGCAGAGTAAATACAAGGTCTGTCTGCAACATCTCCTCAAACACACAGATTCCTCTGGCATGGCAGCTGGCCCACTCTTCCTCATTACCATTCAGCACAAAGATAACAGATAGAAAAAATGGACAAAAATATCAAAAAGCTGCATTGGAGCACATGAGGATAAATCTATTTTTAAATAGGCTTTTAATGTTTAGTCTTAATTAGCACAATTGGTAATGTGAGCCACCCTTGGCCAGATGTGAAGGCAACACCTTTCTTTGTTACCTTGCCAGCATGGATGCAGGGCTCACTGTCCCCATTATCGGCCAGCCATGCTTTGAGGTTTCACATAATGGATGACATACCTTCAATAAGCTGCAATCAGTGGTTATGTGTGTTTATTTTTGTAAAGGTAGAACAAAATATAATATGCCTTCCTGTTTAGCGTCTCACTGCCCTGTCGGCTGATTGGGAGAATTCACCCTGACGGAACAGAGGTATGAATTTGATATCCTCTGTTTATAAAGGTCAAATAGACACAGATGCCCTGACCCCTCTGATCTCTGTCATATCAGTAATATCAATCACATGTCATATCAGACAGTAGGATCCATACTCAAACAACAGATACACCCAGGAATAATTTGCAGATCTTGCAGTTTGTCCAGAGCACTGCAGCCACCACGTACCTCCTGCTGAGTAAACAACAGCAGTTTCCTTGTGGTCACAGAAGCAAAGTGATCTGCTCACCGGCTGCCATTTGTTTGTCCTCAAAGCTTGCGTTATTACCAGGGAGCAAACAGACAAAGAGCACAGCTCAGCAGCCAAGCTTTTACTGATAGGTCAGTAATAAGGGAATAAGAATGTATGGTATCTGATTTCTCTATTTAGCCCACCGGATAAACATTCCCAATACCAAGAAATCAGAGCGCCAGGGCCCTTCATGGAGAGTTTTTACCAAACTTACAAACAGCATCATTAACATTTTTACAGTGTGTTTTGAATTATCCTGGTAGTTTGACCCGTCAACCATATCGTCTTCATTATCCTCCAACCTCAGCCCCATCAAACAAACATTTGATTGTTGTTTGCTGCAGGAGAAAGCTTGCAAGATTTTTATAATCTGCCTGGCTGAAGTATTAACTTGGGTTAAGCATGAAAAGGCAATTGTGCCTCTCCACTGTGTACAGAATAGGAATGCTACCCAAAGCCAACAAAAATGTTGTTGTCCCCAATCACAGGAAATAAAAGCTATATACAGTGGGGCATTTGTTGAGATGAGCTACTTCCTGTGTCTTAATTTACGTCCTTCCATTCTCAAATGGTATTATGGCCTCCTGCCAAAATACCTCAGGTTGCCTGTTAGAATCACAAGACCTCACCAGTATTTCCATCTGCCAGACTAGGATGATCTTTGCCACTTGGGCACTATCCTGGACATGCATTCCTCACCATGCATTTCTGAATTTATTCACAATAAATCTCATTACAAACCGTTACCAGTTTCATAATGATTCAAATGGTTTGATAAGTATATTGGGGCTACACGGTGAGAGGAAAACAGGCATAGGAAACATGAGGAACAGATGACATTATTCATGAGAGTCATTCAATGAAGCAGAGTCAGATGCTTCAGGGCATATGTCTCTTGAGTGCTTGGTGTTGTGGCACCTTCTTCAAGCTTTCATTTCACACTCTCTTCCAGGAAGGCATCATCCTCACCTTTTTATACTCTTAATATTTAAGAGCATACATCTAACAGTCCCTATTCACCCAAACTGTTTTTGCACATACAGGATTGTCCATCCTTACATTCTTCTTCCTGCTACCATTGCTTTGACAGTAAAAGTATTTTACCAGTCTTTCTTTATTTATCCTCCTCAGCTTCTCTTTCATAATACACATTTCATGAATTAAGAACTGCAAGGTTCTATTTTACCTCTCGTAGAAAATTGAGCTGTTCACGTCTTCCATGATGTTTCAGCTATATTTTCCCTCTATTCCTTTTAATTTGATTGATTCAATTCAGGGTCAAAAATTCAGAGACAATCACGAATGTCACTCTTGGCTGAATGTAGTGTTTCAGAGACAGGATGTCAAATTTCCTTCAGTACCACTAACTTCAAACAAGTGCATCTGGTAGTCCGCGATCTGGTTTCATTGATTGGACATCAGGAATGCTCCTTACTCCAATTAGTTTTTGATGTCACTGACAATGTATCTATGTATTATGTAGATTTATGTAACAACAACAACAACAACAATAATATTATTAATAATAATAAAAGACCAGTGAGCTATTTTTGATGAGCACATGAGTCAGAAGAATACAAGATTCAGGTGTCAAGATGTCAGATTTGAACTCCATGTTGGGCCATGGCTTTTTACCCAATTCCAAATCAAAATGAACAAGCTTATTGTAATTTTATTAATATGAACAAAGTGTTCTGTGCATTCTTAAATTAGATCACAAGATAAATGTTTTACTTGTTTGTATTTGTAACTTAGAGTAACATGTGACACACCAGATACATGTATACATTATGCAGGTAATTTCAAAGGACAGAACACATAAACATCAACAAAGAATAAAAACATCCTTGTAATAGTATTCATTTAAAATAAATGACAGTGCATGTCCCTTTTTGTAAGCTGGGCTATCAAATAACACAATCATAAATTATTTAAAAGCTGCATTGTGTAAGAAAGAATACCATTTGGTGGTATATTGTTTTTTCAACCCATCCACTAGTTTGGTCTGTATTAAACTGCCAGCCATTGGTTTGAACAGGTATCCACGGTGTCCAGAATAATCCCTACTGTGTTTTCAATTTAGTAACACCACTTCAGTGACAAATCTACTTGATGAAAAAGAAACAAATTTGTTTGGTTTTCCATTAGTAAAGCCTTGTTTTTGGTCATCCTTGATTTTATTTCTATCATCACCATGAGAAGGAACACACCTTATTTTTCTGCCACCTTTGTCACCCCTTTCAGATTTCTGTTCTCTGATGTTTCTAGGGAAAGGTACCTACCAAAGGAAGAAGGCTACAACTATACTGGCAGGCAGTACATAAAATATACTATCAGCTGCAGAATACTAATGTCTATTGATCTGTTAGAAACAAAACATTTTAACCACAGGGACAGCTTCCTCCAAGCTTCCAAATTTATTACAATGAATGCATTGTTGTCATCAAAGCCACAGAGCTCGAGTCTGAATGTAATCATGTACATTTAAATCAGCTCAACTTTAAATCAACCACTCAGCAATACCATCTATTCAGATAGCTGCTGAACTAACCTCATTTGATGCTATTCGGAGTCTTAGAGGAAACATACTGCGTTCATCAGTAGAAGACAAAGGCAGGAAAACTTTGTTTCTTGCCACCTTAGAAAAGAGAGGGGAAGTTAATTAAAACGTGAGACATCTCACTGAATATCTTAAATAACTGTTTCCAAGCAGGCTTCACATTGCCCAAGAGTACAAGTACAAGAGGGGATGGGGGAAGATTTTGAGTTGGTGAGACAGAGAGAAATGAGTTGGAGGGTGGCAAACGCAGCATTATTTCAGAACGCAGATCTGACTAGACAGGCTGAAGCTGCAAATTGCTTTTAGCACTCAATTTCTCACCTTAATTAAAACACTACAGGAAGAAGGAGCTCCAGCTACAGACTGCATGACTTTCAGCATCTGCTTTCCATGACAAAAGTGGGACAATATTGGGCCGATTTGTACTTTTTTTATTTATTTGCTTGTTGTTTAGTTTTTGCTGCAGTGTGTTGTTGATAGCCCCTGAGTGCTTTTGAGTAAGGTCAAACACAGATGCTTAACCTGTGCTGTGAATCCTTAGTGGGTTGAATGGCAATTAATTGTGTGAGCTTTTTTTCCAGCTTATCCCCCATTTCCCCTTTCGCTCTCTGTTTTTATCTCTATTTTTTTATCCTATCTTTTTATTCATTTAAAGCCATGTGCCATTGCTGCAGCACCATTGTCAATCTGGTTAATCAAACCAACCAACTGTTTTGTTCTTTTTGCCGTTTGGTGTTTGGCGTTATGGCCAAGATTTCTTTTATCCACGTTGATTGCTGTGGGAAATGTTTTCACATGATTGCAAATAGTGAATACAGTAGGAGGCATTTCTATTCAAGATAATTTCAAGATACTATTTTTTACAATAATATATTAAATAAATATAACATTATTTTCCACCTTTTATGTGGTTTTTGGTGGTTTGGTGTTGTCTACATATTTAAGGTTACTTGGACATTTGATTTGTCATAAAATGTCAATGCTAAGACTGCAGTGCAATAACAGAAAATATAAAACTGCTGATAAAGACTTGGATTGTATTAATTTCAATGAAACCACCTTGCCATGTTGGAGTGCAGAGGCAGTGTGCTCAAAATTTGTTTATATTGTTTTTGCATTGTAAGATTGAAAACCATCCCTGTTTTAAAGTCTGTTATGATGCCTGCTTTACTGTTGACTCCCATCAATCCTCTTGTCAATGTCCCACTGCTGAAGGTGGCAGCACAATGAACAGAACCTCATCAGAACATCATTTGCAAATAGCAGAGCAATTTTGAAGCCTCCAAACCGGAACCATTGTCCTTCCCCCTGATTGTGCCTTGAAATCCTGCGCATGACAATCATGGAAGATAAGTGACAAGAGGGTGACCCTGGTGGAGGCCAGCATCCATTGAAATTGTGTTTGACTTCCTGCCAAGAATGTGGACACAACTCTTACTCCAGTTGTAAAGGGACCAAGAGGCTGATAGTGATGGCACTTGAACCCTAGAGTCCTGTAGTGCTCTCATAACAATCCCAGGGGAACCCACTCTTAAGGTTACTCACTCTTAAGTCACATGATCCCTCAAACAGCATTGCAAGGATAATGACTTTGTCAATAGTTACACAGTCATAATGGAGTCTGGATTGTGCTACATTGCATATGTTCATTTCAGATTTGACTGTCACTCTTACTTATGTCAAAACCACTTTATTAGAAAACGAAAATGAAATGAATGACATGCAATGTCACTAATGCCACAGTTCAGGAAAAGTTCCTTAAACTACAGCAGTTACAGTAAGTGAAAGTTGAATCAGGAAGTTGGTCTGTAAAATGAAATGAATTTTTATAATAGATAGTTTGAGTTGTATGGTCATAACTTCTCCTCCCTTTGGCACCAAAATTGTAATAAACTGTATTTTATTCTCCTTCTGCCTCCTTTCTGTTACCATTTCCATTTGCTCACCTACTTGGGTATGTGACTGAATCATCCTTTATATTTAAGAATGTTCCTAAATGAGTGAAATGACCTTGAAGTAACAGCTGGTCAAATATGTTGAATTGTAAAGACGAGAGTTTCAGTGCTTACTTTGTATTACTTTTAGTAACTGAGACAATGGACCATATTTTATTAATAGAAAGTAAAGAGTCCTGTGCGACCAAAAGACAAATCAGATGGAAACAAATGATTGTGACAGATAAGTTTGTTGTGAAAGTTATTGTTGTTTACTAACTTTCAGCAATTTGATATTCCCACAGTTGAGAAAGTAAGGACACAAGGTGGAAGTTTTTTTGCAGAGTTTCACCAGATCAGATCAGATTTGTCAGAACAATTTTTCAGTTTCCTGTTCATGTTCCTGCTTATTTTCCCTTGTGTTTCCCATGTTCCTGCCACCACTGGGTATTTTTCCTGTTGTCTCTGCTTGTCTGTGTTCCAGTCTGCCAGTTTATCACCTAGCCTGCTTGTTAGCCTGTTTTTTAATACTGAAGCTTTACAGCACCAGCCATTTTGGTGTGTCTGCTTTTGGGTACTCCCTATCTGTGTACTATCAGCATTTGTCACAGTTATATTTGTTTAAGCTGATTGCAGTCTTACTGTACATCAAGGCATCAGCTCCCCACATTGTAAGAGAACCTGACCTTGAAGCTATGAGCTATAAACCTGCCTTAGGTGAAATCTCTCCTCATAAAATGGTTAATGCCATTGGCCACATTTAACAAGGATATATATCTCTGCAAGGATATGTTGAGATCACCCTTATTGATAGAATCATTACTGAAATCTCGTAACTCCAAGATAGATCAAGAGGTAATTTTACTACAGCCATAATCAGCACTCTTAATCAAAATCAAACCAATCCGTGCGTGATGGGAGAAGAGGAACGTTTCCTGTTGGCAGCTGAGAAATGACATGAATGAATGTTAAAGAAAAACAGCCAATTATCTTAAGCAGGTTTATACAAGTGATTGCTAAGTTGATGTTGAGGGGAGGGATATTATAGCAGGACATGCTGAGGTTGAAACGGTTGGCTGGAGGTCTGTTTGATTTGACGGGATTCGTTTTGATGGGCCAAGTTGACGTTTCCTCTTTGTGGTGACGGCTAAGGGGTAACAAATTACTCCTTATTGGCTGAGGCCAGTGTGGAAATTTGATGAAGGAAAATTACACATAACATCTGTCCTCGTTTTGGGGCAAAATGTGCCTAAAATTGTAATTCTCCAATTTGAAGGTTGCCTCAAGCTTTGAAAGAACTTGGACAAAAAAAAAAAAAAAAAAAAAACTGAATATGTGCCTTTGTGAAGATGTACATACGTGCATATGTTTGTAAGTATTGTACAGTCTCCAGCCAGCTGTCACTCTGTTGTCATTTATCTAAAGGGGCATGTTTCATAGCCCTGGTGGATTATGGGGGGAGAGGAAACATTCCGTTCATGCTCTGGGCTAATTGAGCTGTTTGTTCTTGCCCCATTTTCAGAGTCCAAGTAAATTGGAATATTTAATTCAGCCAGACTGACAGACTGACATGTGTCCTCCATGAAGCTGGGGCTGAGGTCTGCAGTTTAGCAGAGGGATGTGAAGGAGAAATGGAAGGTTGGAGGGCAGTGGAGCTTTTGGGAGTTAGCTTGGCAGAAAGTCTACTGACATTATGCTTTTATTGTAAACTCTGTCGCCAGGCTCACTTTGTAGCTACCCTTAATAATTTTAAAACATGTAATATAACGTTCTTTAGTACACATTTTTTTACATGCAGTATACACACTCAGAATGGCCTGTCATGATTTGAAGTTTGATCTCGTTCCACCTCTGGACTACTACATGTTGTACATACTGTTAACGTGTAAGTGCATGCTGTCTTTCTCCCTTCCTGATTCACTCACACACACACCCAGTATGGGCTGAGACATCTATGACCTTGAGCTTCATGTTACCACTTAAAAATAAGGTTATGCCGATGCTTGACTCTAGGGGATATATACCACAGACTGTGAGCAAACATCTTGCCTTTTGACATCCTGGAGGTCACTCAGTTTTGAATGATAGCTCACCATTAGTGTTGTGGATCTGCATGGAAATAGATTTCCATGGCAACACTGTATATGTTGTATGTGTTTTAGTTAATCTATATGTCAGAGAGCTGCTAGTGTGGCCATTCAAGTAATCCAAAAATGTCATAAAATTCTAAAAAGAGAAAAAACAAAAGTTAGAGAATGTAATATATTATCATGTGAGTCAAAGTCAGTGTTAGGAATAAGATGTGGTGGATGAGTGGTCTGACATAAAACACATATCAATATCCCACTTGCAAGTCCAATACAGTTGCCAGGCCAAGAGTTTACTCAAAAGGGATGATAGTGTGTCTTTCAGAGACACAGTATATCCTGCAGAAGTTTGTGTAGGCACGTGTAATATGCTTTGCTGCGGTGAGGAAGATAAATTCATGATGACTGAAAATGAGTTTTGAGCATCTCCCGAGGGCTCTGCTGTAGAAATTTACCAGGGAGAAAATCTGTCAAACAGCCAAAAATTATGAATGTCATGGATGATGAGCTCAAAAGATTGTCTGCAGAGTGCTAACTTTCAGAGAAAGCGATTTTGATGGCTTCCAAGGGACTGACAGGAGAGAGTGCAATAATGTGATTGAGATTAAAAGTTTCAATGATGCAGACTCATTTATCCTTGAGTTAACAGTCTCTTGTAATGTTCTCAAAAAAAGCTTGTGTGGGTTATCCTATATTCAAATGTGGTAGTGCATTGTGGAGATGGAGTATCACTGTGGATCTGTTGTAGCAGTAAGCTTTGTAAAAAAAAAAAAAAATGAAAAAAATTCTGACTAGATTCAACTTTAGCTGTTTAACGTTAATGGTAATTCAAAATGACAAATACAGGATGGGAGTGGTGAGTACTGCCTCAAAATAATGTACTGATTGTTTTATTCACTGGGTCAATCAGAGCAAAAAAGATACTCATCAGTATACATAATAAAATGTGAAATTAACTTGAAATCAAAAAGACAGATAAGGCAAAAGACTTTTACATACAGGAATAATGATACAGAATAGTCTAAGAATGAATGAAAATAGCTAAGGGTAGCAGTGTGAGAGAAAGAAAAGAAGAAAAAATACATTTTTGTAGGTCTATGGATGATATAATACGGTTTCAAAAGAATTTGCAGAAAAGGTCACAAAATAAGGAAATGTAGTCATATGGTAGCTCTGCAAATGATATAGAAAAATCAACCACTTCAGAGAATATTGAACAGATAAAAAAGGGTCAGAGAAGCAGAGGATGATCAGCAACAATAGCAGCAGGTGGCATAAATGTGTGAGGGAGAGTTAAGGATAGAAAAAAGGTTCTTAACCTCACCCTGAAGGCATCTTCTATTCACCTGCCCTTATCTCCAATGCTGTAGAGCTGAGCAGATTTTCAAAGAACCAGCCCTCCTCTGAGCCTCCTCAGGAGTCAGAGAGCACAGGTGCACCTGTGCTTAAGAGTGCTAGAGCCAACCTGAGTCAGAAGTTACTCATTCTTAATTGATTTGTTATGGTTTTTGATTCTGAACTGCCTTCCTTTAGATGTTTTATACATCACTTCCATCATTTTTATATTTTCTTTTCTTTTCTTATCTTCTCCTGTTTTTACTCTGTGTATGTTTGCCTCTTTATGTATCTGCTGGGAACTAATAGATTATTCCAGCTCTCTAGCCAAAGGCCCTGCTATGGTTCTGTCATTCTGCCCAGCCTGCAGCAGGGCTGCAGGGGTTGGACAGGCACACAGGGTCCTGGGGGAGGATGGAGGTCTGGCTGCAGGGCAGAGAGTAAAAAGAGCATGGAAGGTGGTGATGGAGGTGGAGCGTTGGAACTGAAACACAAGAAAGACAGGATATGAACAGCAGCCAGAGTGGCAACCTGCATCAGAGGTGAGCCTGCCATCACTAATCATAACCTCAACTTATCCAAGGAAGGCACGGAAGTGATCCCCTGTGGCATCAGAGCATTCTAGTGTTCCTCATTCAGCTGGCAAGGAAATTAGTGACATGCACATGGCCAAAATCCTAATTTTGGATTTGTTTCTGATCACCAGTGGAATGACATTTGGCTGTACAGCTCTGAATCACTGTGAGGAATCACACTAAAAGTTGACCTAGGACTAAAAATCTCTCAGTACCTCAAAGTAGAACATGAGAGTTATTCATGAAGCATCTTACACTTTCAGCAAGGTTAAGGATAACTTTTGGGGAGATGGAAAGTGTGATGCCACTGTTGACATCATAGCTACATAAAAGACTGAAATAATTTTTTTCTGGTGGAGTACATCTATGGATGACACTGTCTTTTAGTCCAACACTTTTTTGTTGGACAGAAATATGTCAAGAGCTATTGAATAGACCACAAAGGTTTGTACATTGTGGTTGCAGGATGATTCTCTTTGACATTAGAGATCCATTGACCTTTCTTCCAGCAACATCATGAGGATGACATCTGTGGTTGAGAGTGAAACCTTGACAGCTGTTAAATGAGTCACTCTGACATTCAGTGCAATCATTAATGGTAGTAAGTGTAAGTCATATTGGAGTTGGAAAAAGGACATGTACACTGTACACTATATCTCTTATAACAGGTAATACCAGGTTTGCATGGTTACAACTTGCAATTCATTTGGATTATCATTCATATGGTTGTCCCATATATATATATATATATATATATATATATATATATATATATATATATGTGTGTGTGTGTGTGTGTGTGTGTGTGTGTGTACAATTTTCTTTTAAATTGGGGAAACAGGTAAAATCAAAACAGACTCCAAAACAGAAACTGATTGTCAGGGTTTAACAAGTGCGGAAAAGGAAGATGGCAGAAAGTTACTTATGACAACAATAAGGCAGCTGTTAATTCTAGCTTTGTTTTGTGCCTTGGGGCCGTTGACTATCACCTCTGCCCTTTCACCTTGTTGGGAACAAAGATAGTTGCCGAAGCAAACACACTCACTCCCTTACTCTAAGGACTATTTTCCCTCAGGTTAGCTTGGAGGTGCGTGGCACTTGATGAAATAAATACCATCTGCCTCAGAGTGCCTCTAACCTCTGACCTGTCAAAGAAGCTGGAAGACAGTGGCTCGTCACATCTGCCATGTCTCCGCAAACTCCCCATGTGGCCTCGCTTCCTCACGATAAACAACATCAACTTCACATTCTCACGCAGCTGATAAGATCTCAGGGCTTTTATGTCAGTAGCATCTGTCTTTGTTCCTCTTCACACTGAGACATGCAGGAGATAGCTGAGTGTCAGACAGTAATTGTTTTCCTGATTTGTCAACATGCCATAGTGGACTCCTACAGACATAATTTTCACTGCATTACTGTGATTTTTTTCCATTGTTTTTATGAATACATTGTGATTTATTGATTGATAGTGTATTAATTTGTCATGTGAAACCAGAAAATGTGACTTTTTGTGTTTGATGGTCATATTTGATCTGTCTCATCTGTAATACATTACATTCAGTCAGCTGATAGGCAAGTTTGCTAATACAGAGGGAGAGCATACAGAGATGGGAAATTTGTGTGCACTAACACTGCAACCTTTATATTAACCCTTTAATGGAAACTAAGGAATCAAATACAAACCATAAAATATTTGTCTACATACTTTTGACCATGTTACATGAATATGTACATATAAACATCAAATATGATAATTAGTTGTGCTGCATAATAATGCAACACATCACACACACTTTAATTTGCATTTGTCTCCATTATAATAATGCTAAATACGTCTCATTTCACCATTTAAATCTAATCAGTCTTTATAATAGACTTTACCTGCTATTGATGTTACCATGACAGCATCAGTGGGAAGAAGAGGCAATCATATCTTATTGTCTACTTAATTAAATTTCATTTGACAGTGATGAGATTTTGTAATCAGCGCCTCAACCTGCAACAACGTGCAGTTAAAAGCTGAAGATGCAAACACAGCTTCTAGCATGTTGGAGGACATTTCAGATTCCATGGTTGAATACTGACCCAGTCTTCTTCTGCTCATATGTAGATTTTCCACAATTTTCAATCATGTGTTGATTAACAGCAGAGGGTTACAGATTAATGAAATGCAGAGAGCTCATTCTTTGCCTCTTTTGGCTGTTGGCTACTTTATTATAATGCAACAACATCTGTGATGGCACCCTGGGACACCAGTTGCTTGACTGATAGTTAGTGTACAGAAGCAGTCTCTGTATGAAGCTTACATACTGGTTTAATAAAGGTTCTACAAAAAAACATGTCTTATCTTTTGGGAAATGACAGGAAATTCACTGTCAAGATAGGAGAGTTCATCCTCAGTGCACACTCTGTGTCACTCTGTGGTCTACACATCTGCATCTGCCCCTCCACAGAGTAGCCCACTTGACAGTGTATGGTGCCATATGGGATCTCCGTTTGAAGCTTCAAGCATAAAACCACACAATTAATTTTGAATTACCAGACAATCTGCTGCAAGATTAGCCCAATGTAAATGACTTGGATGGGGTTGGGTCGTGCAGGCGAGAAGGCTGGGGCCTTCACACTGGGACATACATGAAAAGTCATGGGCCCAGATACTACAGCACACTAATTCATACAGGCACACAGACATGCTCACATGCATGCATATTCAGCTTGTGCATTCAGGAAGCATCTGCATGACTGCCCTAAATTTGCCTGACATGGGCCTGAAATTGAATCTAATACAGTGCTCTCCAGAGACACTGAGCAGCACACTGGTAAATTATTTAAAGGAGGAGTTTCGGACTGCATAATTTAACCCAAATAAATAAGGAATATGAGAAGAGAATGGTAACTGAAGACAAGAGTCCGTTGACTCGTTGTGTAGCTCATTTATCACAATCGCTGTATGAGGAGAGTGCAGTGGGTGTTCTGTCTGTTTCTGGATATTTAGCTGACTAGTCCAGCAGGAGATGTAACAGCTCCTTAGAGAACAGGGAAAGTATTGTGTACTTTATTATTGCAAACATTATTTTTGTCGTTACTTTGCATAGAAACACTTGTTTAACCTTATTTAATGGCCGACTTTACAACGCTTGGGTGTATAATTTACATAAACTCATATGATTTGCATTTATTTGAAAATCTTTCACAACACATTGACATTACACTCAAAAAGTCACTTTCTCCCAATTTCCATTTCCTAAACTGTCCTTGTTGAGAAAGTTGAGAAAGTTGGGAATCAGTGTGTATGAGCTTAGAGCATCAGTCTCCCCAATACATGAGTGTGCAGCAGCACTTGACAGCAACACACAGCAGCAGTCGTGTACACAGTGGCAGCTAGTGCAGCATGCTTTAATTCCCGCCTCATTTCTCATGCACAAATCAGATGGGCTCCAGTGCTTCCACAGCTTGTCTTCATCCTCAGCCTGCATCTTTGGTTATTTCTGCCTCCCTTCAATTATTTGTACATTCTTTTTAAAGAGTTTTTTTTTTTTTTTTTTTTTTTTTTGAGGGGAAGGACTGTCATCGCTCTGCTCATCCATGTACATATCCTGGCCTAATAATCGAGTTTTGCTTCGGAACTAAAGGCAGTGCCACAGAGAGGACAAGCACAACTCAGCACCACGATGCAGCCAAATTATATCAATTGGAGGAAGCAGGGTAAAAAGTGGTAATTTAACAAACATAGGTTTGATGTGTGCCTATTTTATCTCATCTGGATGTGATGAGGTTGCTTGATAAAAAAGGTCACAATGGTGTGTTATCTTTATTAAAAGTTAGTTCAAAGGACACTTGTAATAGTGATCCTCTCAATTCAGTGGATTACAATCTCTTTGATGGGTTAAATCCTTAACATATGTGTAGGCCCCTTACATGTGTTCCCACCAGCTGTGCTGCTATCACATGTTCTTTCTGTGTGTTTCCCTGTGGGGCACACAGTGCAGGTCCACCTCTGACATGGACACGAAACCCCATATAGAAATTTTGATGGGAGGACAAACATCTGTATGTGCTGGGACACAAGGTATGGATAGCACTGACGTGCTGCAGTAAAATGGATGATATCTCTGTTTTGGGGGGGTTTAGTGTGAACATCTGGTAGACACCATGAAATTGCATATTTCAGAACCCGTCGGGGTTGAGTTATGTCAGACAGCCAGCAGCAGGGTCAGAGTTAAAGCCTAGTAACAGCTGGCCATCGCAAAAGGTTTGAGGATGTATCAAGGTTGAGAGCAAGGATAATAACACAGCACTTTCAGTGTTTTTTTTTTTTAATATATTTTATTTATTTTCATATGAATATTATAAACAACACACTACTATTAATGGTTTATCTACTTTTACAAAATTATTAAATTATTTATGCATCATCACACACACTCACACACACACACACACACAAGATGACATGTTTAGTGTAGGTGGATGGCCTGTACCATCTAGAAAGTGAGATCAGTGTGTCACGGCTTGTCAGGTCACATCTGTTAAAATAAGAAAATCAGAGCCAACGCACCAAGTAAAATTTATTTCATACTCGGTTTATGTTTTCAAACAGTACTTCCTCTATCTGTCTACAACCTTATTATAACTTATCTTTATAGCTATGAATGTATTTTTTTTTATCAGTTATGATGACACTCAAACCACTAAAGTAATTGCTGGCGCCTGGGAACATAGTGGTCGTCACCAAATAGATGAGGAAGGACAGGACGAGGAAATTGATTGTTGAGATGATCAAGAGACAAGTTGTAAACAAGCCAACTGTTTAGGCAGATTAAAGCATCTAAACAGCTTTTTATGTGGAAATAAAACTGAAACTCAGCATGTCTGTAGTGCTAGCAATAACCTTTCACTGCACAGGAAAATGTGTTTAAGTGTGACACAGTACGTAGTAATTGGTAATAAAAGTTTTCCTACATTTCTTTTTCCAAATTAGTTTGGTATTAAATTCAGTAACTCCAGAGAATTACTTATCTGCACTGACAAACACGATATGACAACTACTTCCATGATTTGTGAATCTGTGTTGGAAATGTACAGTGATGATGGAATAAAGCACAGAAAGTAAAATTAGATTTTTAAGTATCCACCACAGAGCCAATAGAGGTTTTTTGTGTTTAAACAACATGTTTTATTTTGTGCTTCCTGTTATCTGTTATCTGACTCTTGTGCATGTTGCACTGCAAGTGTCACTGTTATCTGTCAAAGCAACAATCGTATGTAGATTAATCACTTCCTTGTCATTTGAGAAGCATCACATCCAAGCGTGGTATGTAGAGCTGTTAATTGTATTCACCTTTTTTAAATCACCTGCAGGTGACATCAGGCTGCTACCAAGTAACCTCATACAACAATACATGTGACAGGTCCTGCTGAGACACTCTAGTCCTAGTTCTGCTTGTGTCTTTTTTCCCTGTTCCTTCCTTTTCCAGCCCCTTGAAATGAATGCAAGTCAGTGAAATATCCCCTGAAGTTGTGAAAACCAGGCTCTCTCTCTCTCTCCCTCTTTGTGGATGCTTCTTGTGCTCTGGATATGCACTCACCTCCCATTATCCTGCTTTCATCAGCACTTAAGCAGCAGTTTCACCATCAGTCATCAACAGACTGTTCGACTTTGTGTCTTTTTCACCTCATTCTGCAAGTTTCACGACACCACCTGTGTCTTGTGAGGTGGTTGTTTAAACGTCAATATTAAATATCATTAATTAAAAACTGAATCAGATGCCATTGTTGGCACTGCGTTTGGACTTGATTGCTTTCTTCATTTTTCTTAATTGTGATGCATAATATTGTCCATTCATAGTTTTTCCCTTTTCCAGGTAGTCTATCATAATTACACCTTCAGAATCTCAAAAAACAGAAGCCATCACCTTGTCAACAGATGCTGCCTGCTTGAACTTCTTTGGGTGGGGAACCACAGTGTTTCCATTGTTTGCTTTGAATCTTTGATTCAGGTTCAAAGTGGTGAACCCAAGTTTCATCTTGAGTCACTAATCTGCGGAGGAAATTCTCAGAGTCAGCCTGGAAGCGAGTCAGAAGTGTTCTGGAAATGTTAACCCTCTTCAGCTTCTGTTCTGGTGTCAGCATTCTCGGGATCCATCTTGCAGACAGCTTGCTCATCCCTAAGATCTCAGTTAAAACAATGTGGACTGAACCAGAAATGATGCCTACAGACTCGGCTATCTGCTGGACAGTAAAACCATGTGGTGAATGGTATCAACTTTTTCATCAGTGGTTGAGGTTTTTGGACGACCTGACCGAGGGTCATCTTCTGTGATGTCCCTGCAGCCCACTTCTTCACAGTTTAATAGGTCGGGGAGTCCTCAGCAAGTGTCTGTACCATATCCTTGTGAATTTCTTTGGGTAATCTTTTTTTTTTTTTTCAGATATTTTATGACTACCTCTGTTTTGTCCATTTTTGGATTTTTCAAACACCGCTCACCTGTGCATGTGCCTCACTTGCACAGAAGTTAAAACAGGAATCTGAATTTGTTTTTCTAGTTTTATAAGAAGTGGTAGTGTGTTGCAAAAACAAAATTGTTCAGTTATGACTGTTTTTTCTGGGTGAGGCATAGAACTTTTTGAATGACCCTCATATTTATACACAAAATAAAACTACTTTTGAGGTATATATTTGGATATTACTAAATCATCAAAGTATAGATTTTGTAAAAATTAAAGTGGTGATATTTGTAAGGGCTAAGACCACCTGTTTATTAATGTAGCATTTCTGTGGGTCTGTCAAGTTTCAACAATCTAGTTGTATTGAATTACATGACTTAAACTTTAGCCTTTGGCTGTAAAACCTGTCTGATAGGTTGACTTATATTTTTTGCCCCACCAGGTTTATTTTATCAATGATGTCGCCATCTTTCCAGAACTCAGAAACGTGAGCACATTGTTATTACAACTAATAATGTCCACATTGTGCTTAATTCAATGTCTTGAGTTATGCTGTTGATGTGTTTTCAATGGGGTTAAAAGGTTAAAGATCTCCTCTTTATGATCCCTATTCAAACTTAATTTTAAAAAGTCAACAACAAAGTTGACAGAAATTTAAAGCTACGATTTTTATATAGTCTTAAAATCTATTTCGCAATAAAATTCCTTTTTTGCAGGGGAAACTGTGGACACACTGACAGTAGTTGCAAATGGTTTTCAGCCCAAATGGCTTTTGAAAAATAGCAAATGGAAAGCAACACTAAAAAAAGCCATCAAGCGGCAGGAAATAGTTGGTATTTTATGTCACCCATGTGTCACTGCGTTTACCCTACACAATTAGGGGTTCTTCCCATCAGTGTTGCACTCCTAACTTAATCCATCTGTGTCACCATACAGGTCCCCATGCAGAGCCTAATCTAGGCTAAATGCAACTATAATCCAATTAATCTGTCATAGCAAAGGCCCGTTGATGATATTTTTACTTTCTGCTGACATTTCTCATTTCCCTCTTGACAAAATAACGTAGAGGCATAACTTAATTTGGATAACAGAGAGCAATAATGAAAGACATTTAACACAGCAAAGATGGAGGAGTGAGGACGGGGAGAGCAAAGGGCGTGAGTGTATGGCTTTATAATAAGTTGCATTCAACACATTACGCATCATTTTGCAGAAGTGGTGCAATGATGGGAGCCATAAAAAAAGAATCATTTGGTAATGATCAAAAAGGGAGCTTTAGATGTGTATGTTGTATATCTGTACAACTCTTTAGGTTATATTCAGACACACGTGGTCATGGTTCTTGTCTCAACCCTAGTTTTGCCTTCTGGTTTTTGTCATACTCCCTCCCCAGTCAGGACTGTCATTTTGCCTGCAGCTCAACTCACCTGTTTCCTCATTCCCAACCACTGGAAATTCCCTGCCTTTCTACACATAACTGTTCCATATTTGTATCTGCCCGTTCTTCTCTATCAGTTATCAGATCAGTGCTCGTGTTTCAGTGTGTGTCCCTCTGTGCTCATCATGCTGTACACTGTGGACTATTGTTACCTTGGCTCTTGTCAATATTTTGTTACCTGTTGATTAAGTGTACTCCCAACTGCCTGTAAACCTGATCAACATTAGGAACATTAGGAACACTGAATCTTTGGTTTTACCATCACCTGTGACACATGTGAACTGACGTGTAAAATCCTCTCATAGGATTAAAAACTGACCAATATCATAGCATCCAGATAGCTGATCGCCAATTCAAATCCTGGCTGTGCAGATCATTTTGGTCTATCTTCATTTACCTGTCAAATAAAGGCAAAAAGGAAAACAGCCAATATCCTCCAACACCTTATTACTGTCAAACTCTATACATAAACAATAAAGTACTCCCTATAATGGCACTGACTATTAACAGGAAATGTAAATTGTGAGGTGCAGAATCATTCAAATTGCTTCCTTAGGGTACAGTCCTTCCCTTTTTCAAACTGTCATTTGGAATTGCCATGTGGTGCAACATCAAGTGTTTAGAGATTGGTGCTGCCTAATACCAGGATCACATGCTGTGCTTTGAAAGTCAAATGCCGGACTTGAGTCTCAGTTGAACCCTCAAAGGCAAATATAATCTGCTCACATCTGCATGATTTAAAGAAGCTCACAGGTTACACTGGTTGTGCAAAACAGTGAAGTTCCCCTCACCATTGCACATACTACTTTATTTTATCCTCTAAGTGCACTCAGAAATATGACAAAATGAGAGCGATCCAAAGGAGGTGGATAATTAGGTCCCTAGTTACCAGCAAATTTGGCATAGTAACTATTAAAGCCATTCTACGTTTGTTCTGTGGCCTTCAGAGGGTTCAAAGACTGCTTAGTGCAGAAGTGGAAAAAACAAGGATACATCTGTCTTCTAAATTAAAATCACTCTAATGGGCAAGTGTGTTAGGTGCATAATGTAGGAAGGAGAACGTGTAGCTGTAATGATTGAGACGCATGAACTTGCTTGATGCAATTAACACTAAAACGAAAGTACCTGTTGCTCTCTGCTGAGTGATGTGAATGCCTTGTCATCTTATGCCTTGTCACGATGAAGCTTAGCAAGGATGAGCAGGGATGTTGGAACCACAGGTTATGTGGGAGAGGAGGCAGCTGGCCTTCATTTTCAAGCATGAAACTCAACCAATTAACATTAACAAAATGGATTTTCCCTTTCTTTTTTTTCATTCATGTGGGTTAAAATGAAGTAACAGATTGTTGCCCTCTTTGCCCTTTCCTTAAGTGTCTTTAATTTTCCATTAATTTTTAATTTCCGCCTAATTGCCTTTAATTGTGTACACTTCATCAGCTCAGACTGATGTCATGGCTTGAAATATCCAAAGTAAGATCAAAGTACATGTATGCCGTTATGTTAATGGTGGAGGGCAAATAGTTATGGGGGGAGACTATTATTCTCAGTTCTGTTCATTTTCATGTACACCATATATATATATATATATATATATAGCAGCAGCTTCGTGAGTAAACTGAATTACAGTATATTACTGACAACAAATCTACAGTTCATTGCTTAACTTACTGTATATTTACAGTATTTGAATCGACAGTATGTATCCTGTATCTAATGATAATTGCAGAATGTTACTGCAATGCTTCTACTACTACTACTACTACTACTACTAACACTAATAATAATAAAGAAATGACAGCAGGACAATATTCGTTATTCAGTTCCTTTTCAAATATTTATAAAATAAAAACAGTGCAACACAAGTAAAACTAGACATGAATAAACCTTTACTCCCTGTCTAATTTCTTTGTTTTGCTCTTTTAAAAGATTAACAATGTTTAATTTAAATTACAGTGCATATTTGGTAACTCAGTGTGACAATTTTGTTTTTTGTGAGAAAGGAACATCAAACTGCTTTAGTAAACCTGCTGCAGAACAGCAGCAGTATGGTTTGTATTAGAGTAGCACTAGGAGGAGAACAGTAAACAACAAACAAATTACAAATATGAGGTATATATATACAAATATGAGGTATATATATATATGAGGTATATATATACAAATATGAGGTATATATATATATATATATATATATATATATATATATATATAGGCAGCATTTGTGATAAACTGTCCAACAAATTATCTATTTATCACATACTCAGCAGCATGAATAGAAAAGGAATTGATAGGTATCAGGTGGAGTGTAAATGCCTCCACCAACCCCCAAAAAACAAACCAAGTCATACTCATTCCCAGAAAATAGTTACAACATGTACAGAGACCACCTCTTTAAACAACCCTCATTATGCACTGGTTGTTACATGTCACAATATCAATTTCATCTGATTTCAAGTGGGGGAGACGTGTGTCTGTTAGCTGAGACCACTTCTCTTATGTTAATTGTTTGGGGCTACCTTCAAAAAAAAGTGCTAATGGTTTTCAGACTTTTCTCCTTAAATCACAGAACATCTGTAGAGGGCTCGAGTGCCCAAGTGTCCAACCCCCTTGCTGTATGTGCTGCTCTAGATTACAACTGTATTCAATAACCTAAGCCAAAACATTATCAATCAATGCTACATTCCTTCAGGTGCAATTACAGTATCAACACTTTTGAAACTGTAAATACATTTCCCTAGTTCCAAACTATTTCTATAATAAAGGAGGGCTGTTCTAACTGTGTGCTAATTTACAACACATTAGACAACATTGTGTCAGCTAGTTGGTCAGCTTTCCAAGCTTATACTAGCAAAATATCAGGCCAGATAGAGGTAGTTAGACCACCAAAGATGACCTATTGTCAGGAGCTAATGGAAAACAGCCCTGTGTTTCCACTTAAGCTTTTACTAGAAAGTTATTGGTTAGTAGTTATTAGAAATCAGTTGTAGAATGGGATCATAAAACCCAGTATGAGTAGCAGTACGAGAGGGTGTATAATAGTGAAATTTACATTTGAACAATGATATAATGTGTGACAGCAATGAAAGTAAAAGGGAAGCAAAGTGGGGAACTATATGAACAAGAATATATGTTGCAAATTTGAGTTAGTGTTTAATATCGGGGATTTACGTTCCAGTGTCTTTTGGTGATTCATCCAGAAAATGTATACATTATACTAAACAACATCAAAAAAGACACACTGTTGTGAAATAATGTGAATGAAGCAGAATGCAAATTCTGTTGGTGGTTTAAATGTTCCATATTCTAGAAAATATGATTTCCATTTGTTTTCAGTTGCTTTTTTCAGTTTAGGTGCAGGTCTGTATAAATACTCTTACACACTATGTAACTTTGGGCTGTCATCAGATGATTGCAGCAACAACCTATGGGGTTGTTTTTATAGGACAGTCATTGAAAAGTAATTCCATGCAACAAATTTTCTTTCCTTTCCATTGCATGCTGTAATAAAACAATCGAGCATATTGAAAACCAGAGAACTGCATAATTTTGAGGCTTTTTCCACCTTTTAGACAGTTGCACTACAAAATATATTACTGTATAGTCCTAATAAAATTTCATACGAAAGGAAAAACTTCAGCTCGGCACCATGTGGATCGGCTATGTCGTGATAAGTTATCTGAAAACTTGTGTTCAAAACTAACCTGATAGAGTGTAATAAATCCTGATTTTCCTTGGAAAAAACCTGATATATTCCTGGGAAGCAGTCATTTTGAAAACCACAGTGAAACCTTCAATCCTTCGGCGCACGTGTGAGCAGCCGCAGGTCCATTCTTGCAGCATTTTCTGATTGTTTGGACGTGGTCTGAAGTGGATGTCTTGAATGTAAAACTTACCCCGGTCTGATTTTGGGAGGGAGACGACGTGTCTGAATGTGCAGCTGAGGGCAATTTTCTCACAATCATGCTGAGTGGTTTTCTTCTCACTAATTAATGCGAACTATGAGAATATGCACACGCACACACACACACACACACACACACACACACACACACACACACACACACAGGCACAGTTCAGGTGGATACACAAAGACATAGGCACGTGTCTAAACACACACATGAGCGTACAGTACATAGGATAGCTCTCACTCCACCCAAACTGCTGCCATTCCTCAACATCTCTCTCTCCCTGGGAGAGAATAATTTGGCCGTTCCCTCTGGCCAAAGAATCTCTTAAGTAGTGGTGGTCAGCAGATTCTGAGACAGAGGTACAGCTTTTTGGGTGGAGGAAGCACAATTATTCCACAGGGAGCTCTGGAAGCAATTATTCCACCATCCAAATGTCCCAGAAACAATTCACCAACTGCTATCAAACACACACAAATGGTTCTGCCAACCTATTGCACTGAGTCCTTACATCATTGCTTGGGAGAATGATATTAACCTTGTTTTGAGCTGATACACCCACACAAAGCTATTGAGCTTGAAAATAAACAGTTGGCTGGTTCAGATAATAATCTGCCGAAACTGTGCGGTATATGGTAAAGATGGTGTATGAAAATGAATTCATTCTTGCAAACACATTCACTTTACTATTGTTGCATGCATTTTCACACAGGCTGGTATGATTGCATGTACGATCCCAATGGGCACACATATTCAGATACACACACACACTCACAAGGTTGCCAGTTGTAGTTGAAATAAAGTTGAAACATGTCTCCAACACAAGCACTCAGGAGCCTGACTATACAATATAACAGCAGCATCTGGATGAAATGCTGAGCAGAGAGGAACCATGGGCACAGAGGAATTTCTTTCTCCCCCTTTTCATGCTCCTATACTTTTTTTTTTCTTGGTAAAAATTGCTCCCTACTCTTCTTTGCTTTGTGTCTGTAATCATCTCTGCCTGCACATCGAGTCAGGGTTTCAAATAGTGTATAAATAGTTAAACTAACAAGAGACATGAGTTTTCTGGCAAAAAATTGTTTTCTTTGCTACGTCACATTACATTTGTTTTCTCAGATGTTTTTTGTCAAGGTAAGATTAGACTATTTCAAAGAAGTGCGCTGGTAAAAACATATTTCTCTTAACATCTAAAATGAATGGCAAAGGACAGGATGTTCAGTGTCTTCAAAAATATGACTGCTACGAAGAATATTATACAGTTTGTTGCAACTTGGCAATTACTTAATAATACATGAAGTGATGAGATTTGAAAAAGTTTTGTCACAAATAAAGTGAGAAACAGAAAGTCAGACAGTGAATATAAAACAAAAATGTATTAATATTCTAAATCTTTCCTATTGTCAACAAATCTCAGTGAAATAAGAAGAATGTACAATATTAGCAGTCTTATCATGGTCAGGTTGAAAACCAGCCAACCAATGAACTGATCTTTCCATCCATTAACCTTCTTTCTGAGACGACAGGATCGATTTAGGGACGGAACAATGGTGCATCAAGTATATCAAGTATTGTGTGTGTATCCACAGCTTAATATAGCTTATTTTTCTGTCCCATAGAGAACCAAAACCTATTACAATGCATCAATGAGCCACAGCATAGCATTGTTACACCGCAAATGTGTCTCAGTCCTGATCGATGGTGGCTGAAGTTCACTCCATCCCAGGCCACTGTTTTTTTTAAGAAAAAAAACACCAGTCTGATTACAGTCCAGATTACAAAGTACAAAAAATTAATTGATCAACAAGTGTCAGTTCTGCGCACTGTGTTTTTAAAGATTGCTACATGCTAAGTGTGGTGAACCCTCAAAAAGCTACTAGATATACAGCAATAGCTGGCTTCAGACTGTCGAGCCAGGTCGGGCCAGGGTAATTAGGAGGCCACCTAGGTGTTAGTGTACCAGGTCTACTGGCCCCATAGCCCCTGTTCAGATTGTCAGGCTACTAGCCTCTGCAGATTACCCTTTGACAAGAGGCAAAACATCACCAATACAACCCATTTTCACACAGGATGGGAGGTTCAAGCACGCAAAAACAAACGACTTGTGGCAAGTAAACAATCAATTCTGTCGCTGTTTTTAATTCTAGTTGTATCCGAGCTACACGAGTCTGCTGTAAGAAGTTAGCTTGCTAAGTGCCATTTGTTTAGATCTCTAGCATAGCTTATACTGCGCCCACAGTTTCTTATGTTTTTCTCGGACTCGGGAGAGCAGCTGTGAAGCCTGCTAATAATAGCACACAGATACAAGGCAAGAAACAATTGGTTTATCAATACTAATGAGAGTGTTGCTTGTTTTTTTTTTTTTTTTTTTTTTTTACTTGCAACCTTACTTGGCAAAGAGGGAGGCATAGAATTGCTGTCAAGTCGTTCCTGTTTGCGATACCATCACCGATCAGATTGACTGTTCTCTGCAGGCTAACACAACCGGGAAATGTCCCAGTACTCCCACTGAGAAAAAATCTTCTACAATCTGTCCGTCTGTTACAGTTTACAGTCACACTACTGATTCTTCATTTATTTTCATTAGATTACATCAAATCAGATTATATTAGGTTAGTTAATCCCTGTAATCTCTGACTGTATCACAAGGGGGGAATTTTCAGTTACAGCAGCAATAGAGGATGATGTAGAACGAGTTTGATTTCTCTGTGCCTCTGTAACAATCACTTTCTGCATCTGTCTTTGGTAAAAGTGACACTTATAGACATGGATTTCCTGGCTCAGCATTTGTTAAAAAAAAAAAAAAAAAAAAAAAAAAAAAGATGTCATTAATTGAAATTATTCCTGTACAATTAAAGGAGTTGTTATACTGGCATTGTTAATTGCTTGTGGATTCTCTGGTTAAACTCCTGGCATTGCATACTGGACGGTGTTGTAGCAACAGTACATATAAAATCGAAGCAGTTATTTTGATGAGTAAAATGTTAGTCAGTGGCCAAAACTATGAAAATAAATCTCAAGTTGCAATAAGCCAGGATTGTTTTTTTTTTTTTGATTTTTTTGTAGGTCCGAGCAAACAATGGAAATACAGTTCACTCCTGTAATTTGTGTCTGTTCCCGTATCTCTCACCCGCCTCTCACTGTGTTCACAAGAACTCGTTTCTTTCCACTAATAAACGAACCCACCTGTAATAAAGATAATTACACCTCTTTTTATTTTTTCGGAACACATTCCATTTCTCTGCATCAATGTGCCCAGAGTTTGGCCCTCTAAAAAAATATACATCAGTTGTAATGAAACTGAATGCAGCTGTCTGAAAGCACTTAACCCTGAAACGTTTGCCTGAAAATTGTCCTGCTGTTTGATTTTCAGCCTGCACATCCACGCATCCATGGATGATGTATGATGGCAGACAGTGTGTGGTGAGCATGTGGCTTCAAAGTCATGTTTCTTTATGCATGTGTGTTCTGGATGTGTGTGTGAAAGAGTGTGTGCAGGTCCATGGAAATAAGAATCAAACGCTACTGCAAATTTGTGATTCACGCAACGTTTTGAAACTCTCCAATTATCCCGGATGAGCTGCTAGTTGTGTCGTCATGGCAACCGCACCACACAACCTTTCTCCCACTGAAAAAGGAAGCGACGCTGACGTTGCACAGGATGCAAGTCACCAACGCCGCACAGAGTGGGGTAATTCCACCAGTCAGGCAGGACATATGGAAGCAGTTTGGGCTGACAAAGGTGTCAGGGCGGGTACACATTGCTGTTGGATGTTTTGGGATGTTACTCCTCCTGTACCCTCTGCACCTCCACCCCAACCCCCTTTGTCTCCTCCAAGTGTGAGCCAAGAGATGTCTGCTGGGGTTTTTTAAAAGTAGGGAAGAGAGAGACGTTCAGATCAGATTAACTCACTCCACCTGCCTAATGGGCTGTTACATAGGTCTGACACACACCATTACCCACCATTTACACCTCAGTCAGACAGTACTGCGATGATTGCATGCATGTGCATGTGTGTGAGAGGAAAAAAAAGGTGGCAATAGGGACAAAAAGAGGATGGGGGGGTGTGGCAAGGAGTATGTGTCAGACAGAATATGTGTGTGTGAGATTCCTCTTGAACTGGCTGGGTGGGCGCGCTGAGGTAAAAAGCAGACTTTATTGGATAATTAAGAGGAACTGAGTTGCTCTCATTACGCCACTGCTGTTCTCCCCCATGTTGGCCTCAGAAACTGACAGGGCAGAAAAAACACTCAAACAAAGACCCCACAAAAGGAAACACCATTCTGCCGCAGTTTGTGTTTTGGCCTGCCCAGTCACTTCCTGAAGTAAGACCGTCTTCCTGTTTGGACCATAACATTGTCCCACACTGTATCGCTGTTGAGCAGAGCTGTTCACACAGGCTATGGGCTTTACACCCTGCAGCTCCCAATTGGTTTAGCAGTTTCAGCGCACTTCACTCTGGATGAAATGTGCTTGTATATGGCATGGTCTGAGTTTTAAGCATACCGCTGTGCAGCCAGAGAGGATCCCATGTGTTGTAAATCTTTGTAGCGGGAAACATTGTGGAAAGTACCAGAGAAGTTGAAGTTATCTTTGAAGCTATAAACAGCAAATCTGGCAGCACTGACATTCACTTCACATGGAACAGGTTGTCTGTATTTCAAGAAAGAGGGCTTAACATAAAAGGAGTCAGGAGTTAAAAAAAAGGGAAAAAGTGAAAGAGACAGTGCCTATATTCGCTACTAGGGGTGGCAGCTGGATTGTGTTAGCACGTCGAAGTGTGTTATCACCAGCACACAACACAAAGCAGGCCCGCTAACCATTCTCCTTGCTAACCACTGCCTTTACGTTAAAGACAGGCTTTGGCGTCTTAGCCATGAACCATGGGCCTTGAAGACCAAACACAGGCTGACAGAGTAGCTGTAGACAGACCAGAGTCTGTAGTGTAGCACTGGAGCAGGCACGCCTGGGCTTTGTCAGGATATAGGGCTGCTGTGTGGAGAGAGGAAATTAATGCTGTTGAATAGGAAGACGTATACGAGCTCAAAAGCCTTTTTAAATGCTTGTTTAAGGATGGCATAAAAGACTTCCTGATGAGTTAAGGAAATGAATACAATAAGAGCAATAATTGATGTGAATGAAAGCAGGTCTGTGTGGAGTTTTGTGTTATATTATTTAAAATAAAATCTGTGGATGTGATAAAAAGGACAGATTGCAGAAAACCTTGAGAAGGAACATTTTGTTTGTAGCGTGATTCCAAATATGCTGTTAATCTGTCTTATCGAGGTATTGAGATGTATATCTTCAAGTCAAAGGATTTAAAACAGAGGGCCATCAGAGACAAAAAAAATACTTGCTATGCCAAAACTCTTCTGTTCAACAAAATTGAAACAAATGGAGGAAAAAAAAGTTGAACTTGGAATTACTTATTCATTTTCGGCTTGATAGAACTTCAAGGGCCTCATACCTCTCTGCTTTTAGACCATGATTTTCATAATTCATTCAGATCTTAACTTAGTCTTGTGCAAAAGCTCAGATTTCATCGGTGAGTCAAGTACTGTCTGATGACCAGCTACAGCCAGTCGTGTGGTTATCTTATAAAGGGAGAAATTAAGAAAAAGAGATAAATCGGGTTCACATGAGCATTTCTAGCAGTCAGTCTCGTTTGAGCACTGTGATCAAATGTTACATGAGGATTACATTTCACTCATACCTGTCTTTTTCTTCTTTCAGACTTAATAGCAAATGTCCTCCTGATTTTTTTGGGGTCATTGACCACCCCGGCAAAAACAACTTGGACAATAGAAAGCGACACAATGACGTCTGATTAGGCGCTTGGTCTGATTATTCATTGCAACCTGGCTTTTTGGAAACTGAATAGGATCGTGCCGATTTGCACAATCACGGGTGAATATTTCCGATTCAGGTTGCAGAGCTCGGTGTATTGTCCTGACAAGAGGTTACACAATGAATAGGAAACTTGGGTACAGGATAAAATTCTCTGCAGATCATAGTGAAACACAATGTCACCTTTTATTTATCTATGAAGCACTTATTGTCCGTTATTGTCCTCTCTTGGGACTAAAGGTTATCAGAGGTGAGCTCAGTCCTTTAGTGCAACATCAAGACATGACAAAAATAGATTTTCTTTTTTTTTTTTTTTTTTTAATTCCTGATGCCTCTGGGTTGCTATTTTGTTTGATCATTATCAAAATGCTATATGTGAAACCAAACCTCCACACTTCCTGAAAAATTTTCACATTAAAATTCTAGGAGACAAATGGGATATATGCCCCTGAGATAGCTGGAAGGCTTACACTGTGGAACATCACTGCAGGAAGTGTTGAGTTTTATTGACACTGGCTTAGCAACAGTTGAGAAAATGGCAAAGTGGAAGCAGTTGGAAACAGTGTGAAACTGAGAGCTGCACAATCGTGAGCGTTACTGATGGAATCTGAGTTTGCACTGACAGTAAACAAAGTCAGGCTAAGATTATCTAACTTTCCATTTGTCTATCGAACAAAATAAAAGGAGGGAGAGACAGTGGGAAAATAAAAATGAAAAGCATTCAGCTTGATGCTGAGCTCAACCATGAAGTAATCTGTCCCTTTTGAGTCTCTTGCGTCCCTTTTTGGCCTTGTACCAAAACCTCAAAATAAGTTGTCAGTCCAGGCCCCCTCATGCTTTCATTAGTGTACATGCTCTTGTACAGCACTGAGACACTGTAGAGCCGGTCTGGTTCCCCAGGACACCATGAGCTTGATGAAGACATGTGGGAGAAAATGGAGGATGATAACAAATGGGTTTATGGTCTGAATACAGCTATCCACTTAATTGCTCAGGAGCCTGTTTATAAAGAGTGACTTGGAAAGTGCAAGGGAGGGAACAAGGCTGAGAACAAGTCTGTGTTAGGAAAATGCCCCCTAAAATATATTATTATGTTAAAATATGTTTTGCACCCACAGTTTTAGGACAGCACAATCAGCCAAAAGCACTGCTTGTACCGTGCTATTGGCCGATTGCCTCCATAAAACACTTTTGAGTCAAAAAGTTCTTCCAGACCATATGATAGCAGACTACTAAAGGGGAGTAGTGCAATCTTTTTTTAAATCTGTTCTTACAGGACAGGAAGAACAAATTCAAAATTAAAGGGCTCATATTTTAGGAGGCTCTTATCTCTAGAATGTTTGAAAAGAAAAAAAAAGACAAATGCAGAACTGAATGAGTGATGGGTGCGTCGGAGGAAAGTACGTGGTGAAGGTCAGACAGACCAAGATACAATCAATATTTCACCAGTAAGTGAGACAATCTATATAAGTAAGACAAAATATATAAAAATATTACATGTGATCGGGGTTTTTCGTGTCTCATGATAATATTTGGTTATCCTGTGACCTGTACTGCTTAAAAAGATTCACATTTCAGATAGCTATTCCCTGAAGCCACACCGTGTGTCGGTGTCGACATTAAAAAGAAAAGAAAAGCCATGTCCCTGCACTGCTTTATTAGCACTTACAGAAACCATGAAAGGTCACGTCTGGTTGATGGTTAGAACAAGATGTAAAATATCAAAACATAAGAAAGTTGTTATCATAAGTTGCTATCATGCAACCTGATATTAAGAATGTTTGGCCAAATCGTTTATAATTTTCAGTGTTACAGTAGACTTAAGTTTCTCATTCACTAATTAATACCAGTGTTTCTGAACTCTCAGTCTATCTTTTCCGGCAAATATTAAAAGGACAAATCTTGGTAAAAAGCCATTTAAGCCTCAGAGGAATTGTTCTGTTTCATAGGAGAATCCAGGGGTTGAGGGAAATTACAGTGTGTCAGTATTTGCCAGGAAAGAATATTTACAAGAAACAAATGTGAATAAGTAAGAGATTTGTTAATGAGAGAACAAAAAATCCATCAGAAAACCAGCAGTGACACACTAGGAAATAATGTTATAAAACTCAAACACTTGTAAACAACTCAAACAGAACTGAATCAGCAAAAGGATAAAGTGCTATCAGACTTGACACAACACTGTAAACACTGTAAGGTACAAGTGAGCACAAACACACAGCACAACGGCTGCCAGTTGGCCCGCATTAGCTCTGGATAAGTCTCCACGCTCAGCGCTTATACTCCGGCCACTGATTGTAGACTGAACTATAGCAGAAAGAAACATACACTCTACAGCACATAGGAAAGATTTTAATGTAAAGCATGTTGAGTTTCAGCTTCAGTATGCTAAATGTAAGAAACTGGAATTAGTGATGGGAAGCACTGGCCAACAGACTGGAAAATATGCATCACTGTTAATGTACTTGGCAGTAGTGGCATGTGATGTCCATTATACTGACTTTATCAAGACAGCAGTGTTAAGATTACATTAAGAATATAAAACAATTGGAATCAGAATAAAAACCTGTCTCCAATATTAGCTTGTTTCCTGGCCTGCTGCCATATGTAAGTTTTGTGTTGTCTAATTTATCATTTTAATCATCTATTGTTGTATATATATTTTTTTTTTCATCTGCCATATTAATTCAAAATAAATGCAAAATGACTTCATGAAGTGGCTTGATTAACAGACACTAAGATAATGGCTGAGACAAGTGGTGTATGTATTGCACTTATTTACCACTAAGCAGATTCATAATGACTGTGCAGTCATGAGATAACAATGACTTAATGGGGAGGAAATTTATTGTGAATATCGCACAGAATCATGAGATTAGAGAGATAAGTAGGAAGGACACTGAGATGACCTACACAAATGTAGTAAGAATTGAAGGAATATGCTCTTGTGCCATGTGAGCCACTCAGTACATGTTTGTTCCACTGTTTCAAAGACCTTTTACCTTTTGTCATCGTTCTTTGTGTTAATCAAATAGACAATAAAGGATAAATGTTTGCTTCTGGCTGTTACAGTACATATGATATAAGACTTTTTTTGACAAGGTCTAATTTTCATCATCTTTTGTTGTATGTGATTTTTTTTTTTTTACAACATAATTGTCTGCTGTATTAATACAGGATAAACCGTAACCAGAAAAAAGGTTTAGATAATAATATTGAATCCATGTGTCTTGGCTGATACATAAAGTGCACGTATCGCATGCTGTATCCTGAAGTTTACCACAAAGCAGAATCATTATGACTGTGCAGTTTTGAGATAAGAAAGACTTAATGGGGAGGAAATTTTCTGTGAATATTGCACAGACACATAAGATAAGGGAGGTTATGAGGAAATGACACAGAGATGACATACAAACTTGTGTTAAGTAGGCAGACTTGTTCAACAACAAACTCCCAGCTGATGCTGTGTCACAGCTTCCACTAAAAGAAATGGTGATAAGGGCTTGTGTATAACAGCATTCAGAGGGGAAGCATCCTTCAGCAACATTTGTCACTGCAGCTGTGTGGTTGTCTGATGCAGGCTCTTATTATTTGCATGCTATTCTGAAATAAAGACGGAGATGATAAAGAATTGAAGGAAATCATACAGAATTCAGTGCTCAAAAGAAGCAATTTCCCTTCATTTCACTCTTTCATAACATCTTTGTACCATGCTCAGCATGTCACAGTCACAGTTTGGGAATCATTTCCACACTGTGGCATTATGATGAGCCAAAAATGAAAGTGATTATGGTATATGTGAAGAGTTGGATTGAGGGATTTGGTTTGGGAACCATCTTGGTGTTTGGTTGACATCACATGTCTGACTTATTGTTCAACTCAGCTAACAGAATGCCACTTGTCTCTTGTCTCTTTTTATCAATGATTAGGGAAACATTAAACAAACCATGATGTAGCTGTATTCAACTGTGAGCTTTTTGTTCAACTGGCAGCAGTAACATCAATTTCTGTAGTTTCACACTATAGGATGAATTAAAGTTTACATTAAACTACATTCGTGATTCAAACATAACTATGACTAGTCATATTAGTGCAAGAAACACATGGACAAACAAGAATTAGATCCAGAAATACACCAAATATTTCAGAAAGCTGTTTTTACTTTTCTTTCAAGACTGATCCTCTCTTTTTGAAAGCTTGATGTTAGGGCAACTCATTTTATATTTCTGCAGTCTGAACGTTTTGCATGAACCAAGCTGAACGGTTGCAAAAGATGGTGCTTTCGGCTCCACCTAGTAGTTTTTCAGCCCAGCTTTCGATCAGTGTTCATCATTCACCCATCTGTCACTGTTGATGCTTTACCATATTGTGGCCTGTGTGCAGCATGAGTTTAATTTCATGCTTCTGAATAGACCCACTCTGTGGCGATTAACAGTAGCATGTCTCAAAATGGCTGACCAGTGATGAATCACAATCCAATTAGCCTTTAGAAACCAGACGGAGGCCACTGACTTCACTACACCACTACTTTTTCTTCTTCATAAAATAAAGATGGATAAAACTAACAAAAGGTTATAGGTAGAGATAAGGTGTCAAATGTACATAAACTGTACATACACTTTTTTTTGTGGATACACATAATGGACATGCTGTTAGTATACTGTGGTAGAATCAGTATACTTTGGACAGTGTCCATAAGAAACTATACCCTGCTTGTAACCACATTTTTTAGCTTACTACTCACAGCTAATGACAATAGATAGGGGCTGGGACATAGATCAACTGTTATATCAAAACAGTCCATTACAATGTCTGCATCACTACCACTTCATCTGTATATTTCATTTCACCTTCATTTCACCTCATCTTCAGATCAAGATCCCGATGTACCTAAAATGTTTTGGAAAGTTCCACTCTCTGCAGTAGTTTTGGATACTCTTGGTTGATAATGGCTGCGTATGTGACCCACTTCAGTTAATGTTGCAATAATCAGATTGAGAGGCTTTGGTCTTAAGAAACAAACAACAACAAAAGAACTATTTTTTTTTCCATTACGTGGCAGTTTTCACTGTCAATGGAGAAATACTGGAGAAATCTAAACCACTGGAGTAGAAGTTTCAGAATTGTGGATAATTAGACTTGTTTTAATTGTCTTCTTAAATCCTGGCTAGGTATAGATGACTTTAAGCCTCAGAAAGGACTGTTGTGGGATGCCATTAGTCTACACAGCAACCTGGTGAAATTTAGCCATGGTGATTTTATTTTTTTATGTGAAAAGAAACCGTCATTAGCTTGCTTTTCCAGAGGTTTTCAAAACACACCTAAATAAGTAACAGTAGTCATCATGTTTTATTACAAAAGTTTTGCCAGAGCTTTGTGAGGTCCATGAGTCAGAGGTCTGGCTCTGTGTGATTCCACTGTTAATAACGTGAAAGGAAAGTCAGTTTTTAGTAAATTATCCTATAAGTAACTTTACCACATTTATACTGGTGTTCCATGCTCGCGAAGGTGGAGTACACAATTGATGTTGCATTTTTACCAACATAAAAAAGAGAAAAGGAAACCTTGATGCACCGCTAAAGATATAAATAGATTACTCTGGCAGATCTGTGACTGCCAGATTTTTTTCAAAGAAAGATCTATAGAAGCATAGTGGATGGTTGGTTAAAAAACTTACCTGAACTTAGATTCACCTTTAATCTATGTTACTAAAGTTCAGGAATCCTATTTACCATAATGCAACTGGCAGTATGATCCAATCCATTTATTTTGTTGCCACTGTGATGGTAAGGTCTATTTTGACCTGATGGGGTCTGTTGCTGAAAAAATCTTTTATAGGGAGACAGAAATATGGATTTAGGACTACTAGTTTCTTCAGGTTGATGGCACTGTAGCACTGTAACAAAATCAATTCCTAAACTGATGTATGACAACACAGATGAGGTGTAGTACTCAGCATCTGATCTTGTGTTTTCAAGACAGTTTTGTAATGCTGATGCGGTTCCTCGGGAGCATGTCTGCACAGTGTGGATATGGCGTTGGATCTGCTGATGAGAACATTTGGAACTCCACAGCTGGGCAGCAGCGTCATTCAGTCACGGTAGTATCTGTACACCAACTGTTGTCACCAACTTATGTATACTCACAAACTTCCTCTGCCTGACTCTTGGAGTGCAGTCTGCCCCATAAATGTTGAGGCCCACTAGCTCCACGGTTACATCTGGAACATGAAGCTAGGTCTACGTTACGATCACAGCACAGCTGTCAAAGCAGTGATCAATAATCTAGAGACTAAATCATGCAGTTTGTTGACAAGAGCATCCGTTCATAAGAAAGATGCAGGGCAGGTTTGTGGAGTGCAAATTGTAGCCTAGCCTGGGTCTTTTTCCTGTGTTTCTATTTTCTCCGTCATCCCCATCTTTGCCCTCTCTCTGACATTTTGTTGTAGTTCATATCCTGGATGAAAGATTTCCTCAGGAAAAGAGCTGAAATCTCTTGGAACACATACAATAATTGCTTAATTATCCAAGTTTAAATCTAGTGTACCAAAATACACAGATAGCACTATGGGTCAGTGCGTCTGAATGCCTTATGTCACCTAATTTGTGACACGTATAAGTTCAATCAAGATATGCAAAGAAAGACTCCTATTTTTCCAGCACTTCGATTTACTTTGATGACTCAACATGGCGTGGGTGGACTGATTTTGATGGATGTCAACGGATAAATTGAAGTGCTTATTGCTGTTACTGATGATTGAGTCTCTTACTGCTTTTTGCGGACATTGTTCCCTGCTGAGTTGGCTTTTAGACTTGTGCGTGCACGCACATACACACACACACATATTCCATAGGGCTCAGAACATTGCTTCCAATCTAATTTTTGCAGATGAAGTGACCCATGAAATGGTGCCAAGTCGCTCTCTTCTCCTCAGCGGTATGTAAAAGCTGCAGATTGCCTCATTCAGCCTCAAATATTAACCCTTCAGCCACCTCTTAATACCTTAGCATTCCTGCCACCATACCCCCAGCTGAGCTGAAAACAGGCCTTTTCCACAGCCAACGATTCAGGTATGTGTATGCAAGATGGTACTTGTGTGTGTGCTTTGAAGCTTGAGACAGGTGTTTGTGTGTCTATCCGGTGTTTATCCATGAAAAACTTCAGTGTGTGTGTCCATGCTAGGCTGTCTCTTATAAATGACACTTTTATCCAACTAAACTGTAACAACAAACATATTTTGCAGGGAAAGTAATTGCTTGCTGGATTATTTTTGAAGGCACCATATTTCTTCAAAGAATGAAGCACAGTGGAGTCACCAGCAGGTGGTTGGAGTGAATGGCGGGTGGAATAAAAGTCGTGGTTATCATACCAGGGACTGGAATTTGATTCCAAAGTCCAATCTGTGATTTGGTAAAGCTAACAAAAGCACTTGATTAAAATTTGGGAAGGATTCTGTTTTTCTTATTCATTTATGTATTTATTCATTTATCTATTTTATTTTTATTTCATTATTAAATGTAAGTAAATATATTGTGTCTGAAGTTTATGTTTTAAACCACATCACTGAGTGGATATTGTGCTCCTGAAGACATGGTTGGGGCACGTATATGAGATTCTGTCTCTAAGGCCTATGGTTTAGTTCTAAGATAAAGAGATTATCATAGGTTTCGATTATCTTCTCTAAGGGGTTTAGTGTAACGCTCACTCCACCTACTAAAAAGAAAACTTTGTTAACGTTATCAACTCCAGAAAAAAGGGGAATACTCACTGTGGTAAGCACTATCTCCAAGCTAAAGAGATTAGAGGATTGAGGAAACATGCAGGTTGTATAAATACTTGAGCAATCACCATAGATTTCCTTTCATAGTAGTGCCAAGCAGTACGTTGAAAGACCCAGTCAAGCAATGTCACAATAATTCATCCTGTAGACAAAAATGTTTTAAATCAGGGGATAACTAACATTATTAAAGACATAGGAAGGCAGGCTACAGTTAGTACTTAAACCATCGGCAGGCATGTTGACATGTTCTCATTTACACTGTTGTGTGTACTTGTTTAGTCTTGATCACTGAAGAAAAGTCAGGCCTCCAGCTAACACCTGTGATTTGTCAGATCCAAACCAAATCCAAAAAGGTAGTACAACACAACAAGGAAAACAGTGTTGTAGACAATGCTTCATGTGGGACTAATACTATGTAGATAGAGCAGGTCCATCTGCACACTAGAGGTGTCAACACTGTGGGCTCCAAAAAAATGTCTGACCATCTGGAAAAAGAAGACTCTTTCAACTTTTGCTGCAGCACAATGCAGCAGCATCTGGTGAGATGCTTTCTTTGGCCAATCACACAGTGTATATACAGGCAAACTCTTCTGGTAGATTACTTTGTGGGATGAAAAGTGTATTTCTGCTGTTTAATTTATGGTTGTTGTAATGAAAGATAACATAGTTGCCGCTGAGCTGTTGCACAAGTTGGACAGTCTGCATTGTTTCAGCTATATCCATGTGAAGCAAAATGCCCTAACTCCACCTCACCAGCTCATTGTGTTTTACACAGCTGATTTCAGTCTAAGCACATTCTAAATGAGGTAGGAAACCACTTGAATACCTTGAATTGCTTTTATTCAGCATCCACCCAGTATTTATCTTAGATATCTTGATTTCTCATTTCCAAAAAACAGTCCAGTTATCAGAGTTTCTTGGTATGACTCAGTTGGTGTCTAGACACAATATTTATAACCAATGCTCTAGCTCATATCTCTCAGGTGGAGTGGTGTCTAATCAACCTTTTGATGGCAGCACCAAATCAGCTTCTCAAAGTTTTGTCAGCATTGTCAGTTACATATGAGCGAGCTGAATACAGGCTGACATTTGTTGGTGTCCCAAATTCTTTTTTAAAGCCTATTTAACAACAAGAGAAATGTTAAATGAATCCCCAAGGGACTTTGACATATGAAAGTGGAAGTTTGATTTTCTCACAGACAAAAGCCTAGACGTCATCTTTGTTTGTAGTGATATGGAACAAAGAACTCCTTGGAATGAATTGAGGAAGTAGACCGCAGCTTTCTCTGTTTAGTGGAAGCCTTTGATGCCTTATGAGATAAAGGCTTCAATGGGAAACATGTCTTTGCTGTACTGTAAATTTGCAATTGAAAAAAAAAACAAAAAAAAAGCATGACACTCAGGCAGTTTGCTCAGCCTCAGAGAACACCAATGTAGTTCATATGTATTTTGCATTCATGGGTTTTTGATCAGCTGAAGTGCTTTCATGGCCTCTAGCTTTAATTTTAATAATGTTTCAATTACTTTAAACTCGCTGCATACGAAGTTTTTTCCATAAACCAAAAATGAGAGTGAGACAGCCAAAATCCCAAGCTTAATGTATACCATAAAAAAAAAAAAAAAAATAAAATAAATCATCAGCACACTTACTCTAATGTAATTATCACTTTGGGGAACTATTTCTTGGCTCATCCTTTATGGGGAAGGCCATTGCTTCACAGTAAGACTGCAAAACACCCAGTAAAGTGATGGGATAATAGTGAAAGTCATTAATTACAATGAACTAAAATTAAAGGCTGGGTGAATGAATTCTCCACTATTATCACCTTATGAAGTCAGCTAGTAATGGTGGAGTTTAAATGTGACCCCTGCGGCAAAATGCATTCTCAGCAGAGTGATCATGTAAGATATTGGGTGCAGCAGTGGAAGGAATGATAAAAACAGAGCAACAGCGGACTGAGAGAAAGAAAAAATGATGTCCACGAAAAAACAGAACACAAAACAAAAACAAAACAAATACAGCAAGTGAAAACAGATGGAGTCAGAGAAGATGGAATGAAGAAGAAATGGAGGGAACAGATGCTGATCGGTGCATGAGCTCTTGCAGCTTCTGGAGTCTTGGCTTACTGCTTCCTGCTTCTAGTCACAACATTGCTGGTACAGCAGTTTCTCCCACAACAGACGTACATCAGGAAAAGCATGTTGCATGAAAAAGCATGGTGGCCATGAAGTTTCATTCCTGTCCAAATGTCAATCCAATGAAAACACCTGACAATATGAAAACAAACTTTCTGTATGTGTGACAAAGCCACCAGAGCAAATAGGAGAAAGTAATTCATTTGCATCTACAACAGAAACAAAACACAACAAACTTCAGTAATGCTTCATGAAAACATTTTACAGTCTTTCATTTTCTTTACAGTTTCTGTTTAAACAAATATCAAATGTCTCGCTTCACTTACTGAGGGTGTCAAATTCAGGGAACTTTACAGACTTGGTTGCTTTCACTGCTGGCTTGATTGACAAGCCAGCCAGATTGATTGGCTCTTTTCTTGAGCTAAAAAAAGCACATAGAGCCAGAATGCACAGGAAGGTTACCCACACTTCTGAAAATGATATCAACATATCAACCTCACAGTGTTAAGGAGTGAATAACAACAGAGTGCTGTGGTTTGCAGTGTGCGTATGTTTTTTTGGCAGCTAAAGCCTGGCTGCAAGGGACTAAATCAGCTATAGTGGTTCCCAGGCACATAGCTCTGATAGCCCTTGTGAGAGATCATGAATGAATGAAATAACGGTCATGTACAACTGCCTGTTTCCATTGATTTTTTTCCTGTTCCATCTCAGTCATGTGATGAATATTAAAATTGACTTCCATCTCACGAACAAGTCCCTCATCACAGAAGTTATTCTCTAACAGAGGAAGTAAATGTTTTCATCTATGTACTGTATATATAGTATATATATATATATATATAGATAGATAGATAGATAGATAGATAGATAGATAGATAGATAGATAGATAGATAGATAGATAGATAGATAGATAGATAGATAGATAGAGATCTTTTGTTTCTTTTGAGACCAGCAACAAAAGCAGAGAGCAGTAAATCTTAAGGGAATGCAAAAGGAAAGTGCTTCATCCACAAAAAATGGTTTTGCTCTTAATTTAAAGAAAAATCTCGTATCTGTTTAATCAACAAGAAATCAAATGCTAAATATTCACTGACATTATGACTTCCTGGGGCCAGGACAGGAAATCAGTGAATCATATTTAAAACTGCTGTCTTAGGATAATCATATATACAATATGTTTTTTGGAAACATTATGCTGTTAAATGTGCAGTAATTATTAGATCACTGTCATTTCTTTTACTATTTTTTCTTTCCTCCATGCTCAAGCAAACATGAAAAACATGTACTTTATTTGACTCTAGTCCAAAACTTCTAGACGAATGCACTTCAATAATATTAATACATCACTGAGAGGCTCTTTGTTGCACATGCCTTTGATTAGAGAATTCAGTCTGGGGTAGACTGCTAAATTGGTCACAGCATGATTTTTTTTTTTTTTTTATTTTAATTATGTGAAAATTCATGCTAAGAAAAGTAAATAGGTGCTAATTAAGCATGGGCAGATTTAATTAAATTCTTATATCAGGAAATAATCAGTTGATAGTAAGCATGTATTGAGCTGGCATGTGGTCCAACATGTTTTCCAGTACAAGGTTCCATGTATGCTGGCATGGCATCAAGCCATTTCTTTTAAAGGTCACTTGTGGTCAACATATTTTTAACTAATAGTTATACACTGTGTTCTTCCACATCTGCAATCTGCTCTTTCATTTGACCCAGGGAAGGAATAGAAACACCACAATTATAGCCTGTATCACCATCCTTAAAGATAAGGAATAGCTGTTGAGAGTAAATCGTTGCTGCTGTAAACAATCTCCCTTTTCTAATTTCAAACGAAGAAATGCAGTTACAGAGTTAAGAGGATCAGATACAGCTACATATCCAGATTTGTTCAGCATATTGCTTCACACAATCATTAGACAATGGGGGTTTGTAAACAAATACAACTACATTATTCAGATATGAATAGATCATCTGCTCTTCACAGACATGAATAGTATCCAGATTCCAAATCCAATTTAATGAATCATTACAATACAATCACCATGATCAATGTTTCTGGGTGAGGAGGCAACTTTAACATTAAAGTTTACACTGTTGGCTATTCGCATGCAGGTTTAACATTGTTTACTTGTATTAAATCTCCTCTGTCAGATTAAAAACCGTTCCACCAAACAGCAATAGTTCACAGAGAGAGAGTAAACAGGGGTCCTTTGAATAAACTGCCTGAATTATTGTACCATCAGTGACCAAGCCAATGAGTTTACTAACTGACCACTGATAAGCTGTATTTCCATTTTCAATCACTTTTTATTTGACACTTTCATAATGCTGATCAAAATACCACCAGGAAGTAAACACATCAGTAGAGAGAAAATACACAGAAAGTAAATGCTTAGTTTACATGCTACACAGCAGTTTATCAAAAACAGTGACTACATCACCAGTCTTCTGCTCCTATATCTCATAGACAAGGCAATGTCACTTTGTGATATGACAACAGCTTTTATGAAACCAAATGGCCTGAGAACCCATCATAGCTAATCATGGTCACTTTAAAGTGTCTTTACATTCATCACAAAGTTTAAAAAAAAAAAAAACATATGGACCGATTCAAATCTAACTTGTCTCACTATAACTGCCTATTTACATGAAAACCATTGACATTTAGTTTGTTTGACGTAGTTTGAACTCATACTTCTGTCAATTATTCAGAAAAAAATACTATCATAAAGTGCTTTAGTAAGAAGAGTCTGAGAATAACACAAAGGACATTTACCTCCTCACTTCATTTGACTTACTAAGCTTTATTGACATGCATGGATTGTGGCACAGGTCCCCTCTAGTGGGGTGATTGACTGAACGCCAGTGTAGAAATGAGGATTTTGGTCTTGGCAAGCCTGGACACTCAGTCTCCAAGAGTCTCTGAGGCTCATCAACCTCATCACACACACACACACACACACACATACATCCCCCTCCTGTCTCAATTAAGAGTCCTTCCCCTTGTTAAGGCCATCTGCACTTGAGATAATTAAAGAGAGATGCACTTAAATGCAAGGGTGCCCTCTTGAATCGCTCCATTGATCTTATGTCTGATATTTCCACAGGAAAAATTCTCTGTCCACATCAATACCCAACTGTATGTATATGTGTAATAGCTTGATGTTGATTAGGGAAGCTATTGGCTTTTTTCAGGAGCACTGCTGGAGGGCATCACTCAGACTAACTTGGACTCGGTCACACAGAATAATGATTTGTAGCTATTAAAGTGTATGCGTTTGGTAAAATGTGTGCATTTCCATAGGTTCTGTGTGCTGTATGTGTGTGCGTGACCAATGCATTAGTCTCACAGGAGATAGGCTTTGCTGACTGACATGTATTGGCAAAACCAAACTTAACCTTAGGGTCTCCACAGCATTTGGCTATAAGTACTGGAAAACTCTGTTCACTGTGCCTCGCCATTGATCTCCAGTCAGACTGTGATGCTCACAATCAATGTCTTACTCTTAGCCACACCAAACTGCCATAAGGTTGCACAGGAAGGCCAGTCAATATATCACAAAGCTCCTCCAATGCCTAAACAAAGTTTGTTTACACCAAGGGACTTTTCTCCTTAATCACTAGCTCTTTACGAGGTGTGCTGTCATCATTAAGTGAATTAACAGTGGGAGACAGAGGAGAAGGGCCGATACAGGTGGGGTCAGAGGGAGGAAGAAGGAGAAGTAAAGATGTGGCAGAGTAAACATTACCCTCTGCCTGGGCGCATATGACTGGCTTCTTCTGAAGGAACATTAGAGCTGATGGAGGGAGGCACAGATGGTGGTGGACATTAGTGGGAGGAGGGGTGGCGAAGAGACCTGCGCGTGAAAAAAGTGCATGTGTGTTTGTGTTTATGTGTCGGCATGTGCTAGTCAAGCACTGCCCTGTATCTGTCGTGATAAGGTGGGGACAGGGCAGATGGGATATAGGTAATGTGAAATGGCCCAAATCCACGCTGCGAATGGATGGAGACGAGGTAAAGAAGAGGACAAGTGAAAAAGCCTGAGCTCAACACATTAGGAGTCTCTGTGGAGACAGCAGGAATGACAGGTGTATTACGCCATGTCTCAGCTGCGAGGACTCGCCGTGTGGTCGGAGCTTATGCTCCAGGGATAAGACTGATAGAGTCTGTGGGGATTATACAGGAGTCAGCATGATTCTATTCATGCAACTATCAGAGTGTGTTGAGTGCAGAGAAAATCTCTGCTGTTATTCTGTCTAATACATACTCTATGCTAAATCTAGCCAGTTGGAAATGTTATTCTATTTCTGTTGTGTGTGTGTGATCATATGTCTGTACACAGCAAAGCATTGTTGGCAGTTGGTGCAAAAGTTTTTTTTTTTTTTTTTTTTTTTTTTTAATTATTCTTTGAAGTTACTGAAGGAGAAATAAAGAATCATGACATGCTGAAGCTACCCACATGTGGCTGATGTGAGAAGTTCATTAATGATGCCCACAATTTGTGGGCTGAATGATATCTTTCTCTTAAAAATGACTGACTTAATCTTTGACTTTCATTAAATGTGTAAAGGCTAATGATTTTTCTCCCAGCATTGACATTGCTAGACTGTATTTGGAAAAGAAAAAGATGCCATTAAGCTCCATGGTAATGTTCCTTGTTCTTCAGCGCTATTCTAAAGGAGACATTATTATAGATCATAAGGGCCCACTCAACCCAGCATAGGTAGATGTTCATTTTCTCTGACAGGGCCCAGGTGACAGAGTAAAGTTGTGCAGAGGGGCACCAGAGACCTTGGGCTAGGGAAACTAATTACCCTCAGTGGTAATTATGAGAGCAGAGTAGGTCTGACCTTGGAGGGGTGATTTAGTGGCATAGTAGGGTGGGAAACTGAGATGATGCAGTTGGTAATAGATGCCAGAATGAGGAATGAGCTTGTTTTGGGTTTTATTTATATTATTTTGCCTATCTGTGTGACAGAAGTAAACAAATTCCAATTCATTTTTTTTTATTCTGTGTTGGCACGGACAACCAAATTGGAGGCAAGCTGAGTTTAGATGTGAAGCACAGCATATGCATAACTAATAGTAAACAACAAACACAACACTATACACCTACGGCATCACCAATATAACCTTGTTGAGAAGTTGGAGGTGTACAGCCTGTCACCTGCAGCTCTTCATCTGACAGCTCACTCTGGCTGCTCCTGACTGTTTCCATTACTTCTCACAATATATTTCAAAGAGAACTGAATGCTGAAAATGACTGTAACAGTCTGTGCTAAACTGCACTGTCTTACCTGTGACTGTCTAAAAGTAAAAGTCAGAGCAACATAGCATAACAAACTCTGAGGCACAGACCCTTTTGAAATGAATAAATATATCATCTACACTTTTTTACACTTAGTATTCCCAGGGTGTATTTTTTGACACAAGGTCACCATCGAGGACATGTCCTGACATCTGGTAGAGAAAGTCTCATATAGAACCACATGTTGTATCTATCATTGTTCTTTAGTCATGTCTGTCTAGAGGGAAAAGAAATGCATAAATCTCCAAAAGTTTTAAAAGCTTTATGGGTCAAGTTCATAAAAGCACCACAAGGCCGACAAACCATCTCTCTTTGGGTTTTTACACTGAATAATCAGTTGTAAGTATGCGTATGTGTCTACACATTTACGAATAATACACAATAGTCGATTGTCACAGTTGGAGTATCCATTGAAAATATGTCAGAAGTGTTTTCTTATGCAGCTACATTTCCTATGTATGTTGAGTTTCACTGATTGGCTTGTGCATATGTCATTAACATGTGGAACAGATGCATTTTGGGTTTACTAGAATGTGACATTTTGAATCAATCCATTTTAATATATTAATTTCATACTAACAGACAAATATGTAAACAGCACCAGCTTTATGATGAATTATGCTGCATTAGAACACAGTATAGGTGACAACAGAACAGATAGAAGCAGAGGTTTGAAACACTATGTAGTTCTGACCCTTGTCTACAGCAGTGGCACAGAGACTAGAGACTTTGGATCATGACTAAACATTACTACACTTTCAAATCCCTGGCCCTGCAGGAAGAGAAATGGGAAGTTCTGAATACCTAAACAGTGTTTTCTCCCCAATGGCTCTTAGTATACATGTCCACTACTCTACTTACTCTATGTTTTCTCTTTGCTGAATGGGAGTAGATGGTGATGGTGGTGTTGCTTTCTCAGAACTTTGGCTGCTAGATCAAGTCTCTCCCAGCTAAACAAAGGGTAGCTGGTTTGTACGCTAACCTTTGTGGAAGAAATGGAAGTAAAACCAGAATGGTGTTCCTTTTCAACAGCTGGAGAGAGGTCTGAGCAAATGAAGGACTGATATCTGATGCTCGACTGGTAAGAAAATCTCTGCCAAATTGATGCTAAAGTTGGCTATGTAGCAATAGTGAAAACATGCAAGGTAATTTTCAAGGTCAAATTTCCTGTATATATATATATATATATATATATATGATATACATGTACAATAAAGTCTTTTTATTATTTCACCCTCCTCTTTTTCTAGCATTAAGTGCAAATGGGAATAACACAGTTTTGCTATGTATGTGTGAAATAGACATGTTAATCTGATACGTCAGGGATAATATTCCAGAAAATATGACTGGATGGTAGACCTGGTGAGTAAATAAAGAGGAGTGGGGAAATAGTGCAGTTCATTTAGTGGGCATGACACGCTCTGGACATGGACCCTGTGGAACACATGCACTAGCTAGAAAGGCAATGTGTCATCTTTAGCAGCTGTGACAGAGTGAGATTGCAATGTAGCCAGTTCCTCAAGTGTAACAGTCATGAATAATATTATCATATAACAACCTATAGCTATTTACATCAAAGTGATCCACATTAGTAATGTGCACAGCTTTTTTTCCTATTGTTAATCCCACATACATTACAAACATCATTCCATACTCCTTTTACTTCTTTACACTAATTTCTTCAGCAGTTTCTTTAGATAAAAAGAGTCCAAACTTTTTGACTGATGTTATTATGAAGTAAATCAACAATATATCAAGTTCTTATCAGTGACACTTTCACAGTATAAAATGATAATGTGTTACAGAGGGGTAGGGTAGTTGAGTTATTTTATTACTATTCATTTTTTATATACTTTTTTAAATGTGATGTAATAGCACCTTTTCTAGAGATCGTACCAGTCTACAGGAAAACAGCTGGAGATAAACTATAAAAATCAAGAGTATTGATTCGATGTATCATTTTGTAATGCATTCTATACATAAGAACCTGAAGTACACATTCTCTAACTAAATTATACCAACCATTGCTTTACTCAGGACTGCGGCTCGTTGAGCAATATTGACAACAGCAGCTGACTGAGTAGGGGTGCAGTGCAACATACATATACACACACACACACACACACACACATATATATATATATATATATATATATATATATATATATATATAGTTTACATTACATTACATTACAGTTGAGCATCTGATGACGAGACACATTCACTGTAGATTTTCACCATCTGCCCAATGACTAACCCTCTGATAAATATAAATATGCCTAAGCATGAATACCATGGAAACAGACACACACCAGTACACCCACATATGACACACACACACACACACACGTGTGTGTACGCGCAAACAGTGATATACTGAAAGTAAAGGTAACTGTACATCACTGTACACAAATCATTCCTAGAACTTTCTTCTCACTCGTGAACTGTTACCCCACCCACCCACCCAAACTCACTACTTCTGTTCTCTCCCTTGCCTTTGTCTTTCCAACCCTGGCTAGTGCCAGATGGGGTGAGGATGAGATGAATCACATTTGCCTAATTTACATTCCATCCACATGGCTGAAGTCTACAGTTGGCATTCGGCATGTCTCAACCTCCCAGCCTTTCGAATCTGTTGAAAGGTACCCCAGCATCCTGACTTGAAAGTGCTGAATAATGACAAGGAGGATCAGTGGCCTCTCAGCCTGTACAACTTTGTACAGCTCTCAGAGGATTCTATAGGTCTCTTTCATTTCTACATGAATAATACACTACAACTTCATATTAAACTTTCCCAAAGCAAATCTCACTAATTTGCTTAAGTCAAATGGTTGGAGTTTCGTCTGCAGTTCCGTGATTAAAGATGGAGAAATGATGAAGGTTTTCAACTATTTGCTCTATTGTTGTTTTTTGTTTGTCATTGTTTCTCTTCTGCAAACAGTGGATATCTGTCTGAGCAAATACTGAAGAGATGTTTATGAATTTTGTACAGACATTCATGTTACCCAAACAATGAATGCAAATAATAGTGTTATTCCTCCATCCATCCGTGCATTAGCTTTACCACTTGTCCTTGAAAGGTCACAGGGGGTGGGAGCCAATGGAGCCAACTTTAATTATGACTGTAAAAACAGCATACCATGAACATTAGCAATTGGAACTTGGAAACAGCCTTTGGCACCAATTTTGGGACAGGATTTTTTTTTTTAATTAGAGAAGCCAGTTCTGCTTGCTGAACAATACTACCCTCTTCACTCCTACACAGTGTATTTAGAGGTCAAGTACATACACACACATGCACATTGCCGTAGATATAGAGGTCATGGTCATCTTCAAGTTCTCGGGTTCTTCTTTCACTTAGGTTTGTGGTAGGCCCAAGCACTGACTCCCACAGACACACACTTCTACACACTACAGCAGTCTCTCAGTTCACAGCAATTCATATATACACCTTTTTCTGAGGTCAGGGTTACACACACACATAGGCACATATGTACACACAATTCACTTCCCTGGTGAGACTGCTGTTCTACCAATAAGGCCGCAGGTCTGCAGCAACAGCAAACTCCCCCATAGAGACTAAAGCCAATTTATTTCAGTCAGGCTCCTGGTGACAGAAACGGAAGCTTTAACGGAGGTCAAGTTGACCAACCTGCCTGTTGGGAAATACTAGCCAGCCAATATACTGCATTTATATACTGAGTACTGAAGCATTTACCCTGTTTTACCACAGCAGCAGGAAGTTTTACTGTATGTCGTAATAGAGGGAATTAGGCCAGTATACAGCATCTCACCCACACAGCTTCTTAAATGGTCAGTGCCCCCTGATAGCATTTAAACATAAAGGAAAAAGCAGAATTTGATGAGATATGGATATGATTTGGATTTTTCAAGTATTAGAGGAAGAATGTTTTCAGTATTCTTATTAATATGGTTTGGCATGGACACTACTTTGCGCACTTGAGATCACCAGCAAAAACTGAAAAGAAAAATACAAATGCTCTTGAATAAGGAAAGTGTCCTTTATAATGCTTATAATGAATCTCCTAGATCTACATAAATCACTAAATGAAAACATAGTATACTTAGCAGTGCCAGTAGGCTATTAGGGGAAAAACAAAGAAATTGTAGTTGTCAACAGAGAGCGGTGACAAAACACAAATGAGGTGTGAATAAAATGGAAACTGAGTTTATATGCCAAATTTGTACAAAGTACAAATTTCCGTAGTCCCATTGTATAGTTAAAGACAGAGAAATATTGGAACCCGTGGGGGAAATTTTAATGTTACAGCACACTACTGTTGTCAGTATAATTTACATTATAATAACAACTAAAGCAAAAAATAAAAAATAAAAAAAAATAAATGACAGTCTAGGATATACAGTATAAGTGTGATAATAGTATGTACAGAATGTAGTTCAGAGATGTGTTGAGCTGTCATACAAAACTGATTTAAAGTCTTAAATGGTTAGAATGTGTCTGTATGGAAATAACCTTAAGTCAGCATCTGACCCGATCCCTGAGCTGCAACTCCTCATTATCTTTAGTCCACAACATCATAGCAGTGTGATAAAATGACTTCTGCAGAGATATACTGGAAATTGAGGCAGGGTTGTTCTCTATGGTGCCCCCAAGTTACTGACCACCACATCAGACATGGAGCTGCCCATTAGAGCAACATGATTTTAACAGTGTCACCACTGCTGTCTAGGTGAGAATAAACATGTGGAAACATTTAGACCCCACCCCAAAACAAACTGAGTAGGTGAGCTAATAATTTTCTCCAATACCTTCAAGATCTGTTGTAAAGGAAACAGAAGTGATTTGGGGCCAGATGAGGTACAAAGCAGAGCGTCCTCAACAGCCCTGCAATATGGTTGATTGCATTAAACGCAATCAATCACATCTTTCTGTATTTTTCTTATCAATGTAAGAAAAAGAATCATCACTAATCATCATCATTCTTTTACTTTTCTTATCAACAGCTCAGCAGCTCATGATGCTCATGCTGCCTGTGTCTGTTGTGGTACTGAGCCCCAAATCTCAATAATTTCCACTGAAAGTGTATATTACCTGCTAGTCATTAGTTTGAATTGATTCATCAATTCAAACTAATATATATGTATATATATATATATAATGTTACATTGTCATATACATTTTATAATTTGATAATCCATTTTAGAAATATACAAAATAATTATAAAAATATTCCATGTCACTCCAGACAAGTGGGCCTGCCATAATCAATGATTACAACCAGCACCCCACCACCCATTTCCACTGATTGTCCCACAGAACACTCAGAAACAGTGTGTTGGAACAGAACATGCACAGAAACAGAACTCTGCTGTGGCCTAGTCAAACTTAATGACCCCTGTATAAGTCCTGCAGCTCATGACTATGTGAGGCTATGGTGAGTTATTGTTAAGGAAACACATGCAAAGAATTCACATAAATTACTTAGCTCTTCACCAGATAAGTAAAGTGTATATAAAATAATGACCTCAGAGGCTATGAACATAGCATGCAAATCCACAATGCATGCTAGACGGAAGACATTATCAGCTATACTGTTGAGAAAACTAATGCAGATGTTTATCCTTGTAAACGTAAAGTGATTCAGTTGTTGCATGCATGCTCATAACCCTCAGTTCAGTGGGCATACATCAATACATCATTGCTGATACATAGGAAATGTGCAAATTTAACAGAACTAAGAAGCGTGCAAACATGCTAACAAATACAGTATGTGCAAGAAAGAAACACACACTTCTGAAGGAATACAGTGTGTATATTCTGTTTTGCAAGTGGTCCTCAGGGATGATCAGGAGACTACAGAGGCATACAGAAAAAATAAGAGGGAAAGAGAAAGAGAGAGAGACTCAGCCATAGCTAATGTTTTTTGCTACAGAAGCTCAGTGATGTGGAAAGGGAAACCATCCAGCCTGCCAGCACTCCTTGGGATGATGAATCGGGTTGGGCGTCAACACGTGTTTACTCTAACTGTCCACTATTACTGCGTCCATGACGAGAAAAAACACAGTAGAGGGTAGAGGGTGCATGAGTGGCACTTGAGGACAAGGAGTGTGGACATCAAAGACAAAACGAAAACAGAATAAATGCAGAATATTCACCATTCAGTCTCGATAAGTAAGAATGCGGAGTGGCCAGCTGCCCATGCATGTAGGACAGATGAAGTACTAACTCAAAAGCTGTTCTCAGGAGAAAGCAACTTCCTTAACGGGCAATAATGCAGAATTTCAGCATTCTCCATGGTATGGGGGATCAATTAACATTTATCAACATAAAGACCTTTCTCTCAAATGTAAACCTTAGTGCACTAGAGAAAGACTTTCTCCTGTGAAAAGTTCAACAGTATTTAAATGCTACCAGTGTGTGCCCAGAAAACTTCATTCCCTCTTTCTCGTCCATTTGGATGGAACCATATAGCTTTACACAAAAAGACTTAACCTTTTTAATTATTATTATTATTATTACCCACCATAATCCTCATCTCTCTAAAGGCTGAGTTATGGTTCTCCGACTGCATACTGTGCAGTCATGCGATTATATCAACGCAGCCATAAACTCTTTCAGAGTTCTCTGTCTACTGGTGGGTGTCGTTAAGCAATTCACCGCCAGAACAGTAAGGGATGTAGAGGGTCTTTCCGTTACGATTATTAACGATCGCTGATTGTTTATTTACAGCCCAGCCATGTTTCTCCACACACAGCGAACAATGGAGACAGAGAGAAGACATTTGTTGGACTTGTTGGAATAAGTGTAAAAACATTAGATGGGTGCGGTGTCAGCAGTAAGTCAGGCATTCTGCTGGACCTTTGTGGTAAAGAGGGAGCTAAAATGAAAAACAAAACCTTTAATTTACCAATCAATCTACTTTCTTACCATCATGTATGGGCATGAGCTTTCAGTTCTGACCAAAAGAATGAGAATGTAAATAACAGCAGCAAAAATTAATTTCATCAGCACAGTAGCCAGTTCTTGAGAAGCTGCTCCTTCAAACTGAAAGGATCCATTTGAGGTGGTTCAGGCATTTGATCAAGATGCCTCCTGGGCACCTCAATTGTCAGCATGTCCCAGATCCAGAACACACTGGACTACCTTCTTGACCTACTGCCACTGTGACCCAAATCCAGAACGGAGTTGAAAATACATGGATGACGACTGCTATTCATGGTAATATATATAATACTACAATCGTTTATTACTGCAATTTGTAAGAGCTTACTGCAAAGGATTTTTTTAAGGAATACATATGTTAACTTTCTTATTTCTTTTGATTGTATATCAATAAATATAAGTTCAGTCATTATAGATGTCAGAGATAAACACATTGCTATGCCGAGTAATGCTGCTGTATGGCTTCTTGAACTTTGACTCACTAAATGGACCAAAATGCAGTCACAATAAGTGTCCATAAGTTGTTTTACTTTTTTCCAAACATCATATCCAGACATATATCCCATGTTAATATCATGGGTAAACGGGGTCCTTAGGTAGTTTGACTTCCTATGTCATCCTTGTTTCCTTGACAGTTTCATTAGGCTATATTCAAGTTTCTGCATGTTCAATACCCATTAGAAGGATTAAGTGTAGTAGCTTACATCATTTGTGGGGTTTTAAGCTTATATTGAATGTCAAATAGGACCTATGAGGCTGATGTTGCTACACCAGTCATGTCTGATAATCTTCTGTGAATAGGGGGATATCTTGTGTTTGAGTTTTCTGTTCAAACAGGAAGTGTGTAGGTGTATCTTTATCCTCCCCATGCTCCAGGAAGGATGATGAATCAAGTTTATCATCAGTTCAGAAGTGCGCCCATAAACATTTTTTGTTGCAACCAAGCCAAGCAAATTAAACATCTCTCATCACTTCTAAGACACTACTGTCACTGCCAGTTCACCTTTCTTCCTGTTTTTTGTTGTGTTTTGCTTTTTTGTCATACAGCCACTCCCTGCCTCTTCATCATCTATGGATTCCTGCTGGTTAACAATGCAGAGCAAGAGGTCAGAAGAAAGTAGGAGCCCCAGTTGTTCCATTCACCTCTCTCACTCTATCCTCCCTTCTTTTCCAATCCATTTTATCCTAATCCTCCTCCACTCAGTTGCTGTGAGCTGGTCAATGGTCACTCAGTTGGGTAACCTTGAAGTCCGCAGTGTTTATTACCATGATTTGCAGAACCTCACTCCCCTTCACTCCCTTTTCCATTACGGTATATCTACTCTTAGTCATGGAAAAAAAAATCCATATTCAACCACTGAAAGAGATTTTTCTCTTTCAGAAAAAATAGTTATTTTTGTGCTATGAGCATTCTTAGTATTGTTTGAATAATATATATAAACCATTTAACATCGTCAGAAAAAAACTTTTATTGTGTTACACACCTGCTGTGCCTTTTACGTTTCTTTCTATAGCCTACCTGTGTCAGGTCATCATGCTCTTGCTTTCTCTGTGACTAAAAGCTCTCAGTGGGTCCTTCTTTCTCCAAAAGCAGCCTGTGAAGTGATCAAAACATACTGGGTTGTAACTCCCACTCCTGGATGAACTCACAGATACATAAGCTTCCATATGCTACACTGCAAACACATACACACATCAAGCAGTCTACTCAGCTCTATTGTCACCTGCCTACCTCACACCTGGACTGTTCCATCAAACCATGACCTGCAAAAGCCTGAGTCCTGCATCAAAGTGTGACCTATGACCCCCTATGTGGCTCTCTCTCTAAGTAACTCTTCCGGATCCATACCACAGAAAAGGACCTTGAGCTGATTTTACTACTACTGTAAAGCAGACATGAACTGACACTGAGGTGTCTAGTATCACTTCTGTCAGTCCTGAGGGAAAAAGAAGCACCATTGAATAGACTCAGAGTCTACTCAATAGCACACTAAGTGCTCTCCTGTTCTCTGAATAGAGATAGCTATCACTATAAGTCTCTCTGGGGACAAGTAGGACTATTCCAGAAAACTAACACACAGGTATGAGGCAGTGTCTGTAGCCTTTTTACATAATTCACATCACATAGCTTGGAGGTTTCTCTGTGTTTTGTTGTGTATATGAGATGAGATTTTTGAGAGGAACCCATTACTACTGACGGAAGGTGGGATTAAGAATCATGCTGAATAAAAGATCATTCCCCAAGAATTCAAACACAAAATCTGTGTAATAAAAAATGTCTGTAAGTTTTCTTTTTTTTAATGGTGTTGAAAAGTATTGCTTTTGTCCTGGTTCTCCTGTAATTAGACAAAAAAAAAAAAAAATCAGACACATTCATGAAGAGAGTAAAGAGCTGTAGCTGGCAAGCTACATGCTAATACAGTAATCTGTCTATGCTAGCAGTAATCAGCTGATGACTTTCACAGTTGTAAGCTTGTTACCTGGGCGCTCACACAGTACAGAAGTGGTTTTGTCCCATCAACTTCAGTCTATTAACTAGGCCTCTTCTGAAGAGCAGTTTAGTGTCAACACAGAGGGGTTTAATGAGAGTATGTCTCAATAGTGTCCATTTTGGTCTAATTGGCTCACTGTACCTTCAAATGTTGTCAGAGTTTAAACAGTTTTCAGCAGTTAAACATGATGCAAAAATATTTACATAGTTTAGACACAGGAAGTGTAATATATTAAAAAGTTGGTTTACCTTTTCTAAAAAAGCATGAACTTGCTCTCATGTATTAATTTCCTTCTCCTTGCACGGCTTGTCATTACACTGAACTGTGGGCAAATGTGACACTATACTTCAAAATGTGTGACATTATGCAAGGTAAAAAGAAGAATTCAAAAGGAAAACTTCAGTGCTCAGAGCTTTATTTACATCAAATGTTTTACAAATCAATCCATTTCATTTCTACATGCCATGTTTGAATGGGTTGTTTCTTTCTTGCCGAGGAAGAAGAGAAATTAATATTCAGTTATGTAAAGATATCTGAGCTTCAATCAATAGCCTCTGATGATTATAAACAGCATGTGTTTATAGTGTATTCAGAGATATGTATTCAAAGGGAGAGTGGGAGAGTGGGGCCAATGTAGGCAGTGCTGCAGTGTAAACTGTGGGAAAAGATACATCACAGAGATGAAGAAGATAACAGGACACTGTGCCATTCTGTGAAGAGAATGAACAGGGAATGACGGCCTACTCTGCCTTTGATCAAACTTGAAAAGAGCTAAAATAATACAGTTTATTTATGCTGCCTGGCCCTCTGGTGGGTCACATTTTATTTGTTTGCATTTCTCAGCTTGTTGTACATTGCACTGATGCTCACAGATTACTGCAGAAGTGGACATGCCGAGGGCAAATGTGCTGATGAGTGCAACTGCATATAGATCAGTAGCTAAACTCTCCTTCACTGTTATCGCTTCATTGATATTATCAGTTTGACTTATCAAAAGCTTTAGAAGTTTACGTTGTTGTCATTTCATTCAGGATATTGGTTTTAGATGGTGCCAATATCTATATGTACAGACAACTTGACATTATTGCACTTGGCCCTGGACATCCTAGAGAAGCATTATCTGATGTAACAGCATTACCTTGGCCTCTAGTTGTACTTTAAGGAAACTCGGAGTCATTGTTGACCTGGATATGTCCTTTGTCTCACACATAAAACATTTCTTCCACCACCCTGTCTCAAAAGCATGCTGAAAGTAGGCCTATGCAGTTGTTACTTATAGACTGGATTACTGTGATTCCTTGTTATCAGTGTGTCCCAATAACTCTGCAAGAAACCTTTAGTTGATCCCACACTGCAGTGCAAGTACTGACAAAAAGGAGATCATATTTTTACAATACCAGCCTCTTCCTGTAAAGTATATGACTGAAAATCCCTCTCACACACAAAACCTTTAAAAACTTGCCTCAGTCATATCTTAAAGAGCTCATAGTTCTATATGAAACGACTACCAATGGCAACTAATCACTTCCCTGATCAGTTCAAATTGCAGGTGTGGTCCCTAAAGTTTGTAAGAGCAGAATGGATGGCAGTGTATTCAGCCATCAGGCTCTATTATGGAATATATGAAGCTTCCAGGTTTGACCAGGAGGCTGATCCTCTTTGTACATTTAAGGTTAGACTTAAAATATTTCTCTTTGATAAAATTTCTAGTCAGAGATGGCTTAGTTGGTTCTATATCCTCCTCAGTTATATAGATTGGCTCCTGAGCTCCCATGTGGCAGTTTTTGCCTTCTCCCACAATCTTCTTCAGCTGTTCCTGGGAATATCTCTTCTCAGTCTCAAAACAGCTCTCTGTCCCACAAAGGATCCAATATTGTCTATTTACATTCTGTTATTTAGTGTTCCTGTGGCCATGACAGGCTGTTGTCTCCGCAAACTGGGACGATTACCAGCTGTTGTATCCAGTAGTTATTATGCATTTTCATGGGTGTGGCTGTTTGCTGTTGACAAATGCCTGGACTTGTCAAGCTGAGAGAGGAGTGGCACTCTAGATATTTGAAAGTGTACAGTGTGTATAATCCTGACATCTTTGATGGTTGACCAAACTCTAGCTAGCGATAGACAAGTGTGCTTGTCAAGCTGCTTTTGATTCAGCTTCTGCCATTATGAGAGCACTTAACAGATTGCAAATTTATGCAGATGTGTGTGTGTGTGTATGTGTGTGTGTGTGTGTGTGTGTGTGTGTGTGTGTGTGTGTGTGTGTGTGTGTGTGTGTATGAAAACTTTAGAGAATAATTTAGTTTTATAGATTCTAGTCTTTTATTCCTCAATAGTGGCAGTAGGGATTAAAAAACAAACAAGTTATACCATTAGCAACCATCAGAAATCAACATTTTCTTGTCTCTTTATGGTCGATGAGGACTTTGACTGCATTGTGTAGAGTAATTATTATTATTATTATTATTTGCATTATTATTTGCATTATTATTATTATTTGATTTAATACTCAGTATTCTTAATTTATTTCAGTAAACCTATATGTATAACCAATATGTATAGTTATCTGCAACACCATTGTCACTGTGTCAATAGCACTGTGGATGCTATTGCGATTTGATGCTTGATATTTGGAATATTAGCATAGTAAGTAATTTCATAGATATATTCCTTCAAATACTGCAAATCTGATGAATTGACTCTCAATTCAAATAAATTTCTGGTACTTTTTCAGACAGTGAGGAGTGCAGAAAGGTGAAGATGTCTGGGCAGCAAGAAGAAGGAAACTTTCAGAACAGGCAAAATCGCAAGACAGAGCTGTTTCTGAATTGTGGAGAGATTTTGCTACTACTGTTGTCATGATAAAATTTGGCCTTTTGTTCTAGTTGGTTCTAGTTCTACACTACCATACATTACACTGGTAAGCTGCATTGTGTGTTGACAGAAACTATTCAGCCAAATAGCAATAGATACAAAAGACATTGTACAAGACTATAATATTACAACATAATCACATTGTCAAGAACTTTGTGGAGAGGGGTTTACAACCAATAAAACCCTACAGTTTGGTTGTACAGTGAGATTATTCAGATCATTGAATTGAATATGAATTTGGGTTGACATAAAGTATCAACAGTCCTCAAGAATCGGTGCCTCAATTGATGGATGGAATTTATTGCAGTGTAAGTTGTATCAGGAAGTAAAATCTATTTTAGTCTTCATAAAGACAATACAAACCCTAAGGTTTCTTCAAATATAACAAATTAAGTTATAATAACTGGCTCTAACAAGATTGTCAAAATTGTCTTTTTTTCCATGATCTCTACCAGTTTCAGATAAAATTATAAATCCTCCCCATGACCTAAAATGCCTTTAATCACTGAGTTCTCCACCTGTTGACTCTTTGCCTCAGGTTCAATGGTTCAAAGCTCTTCCAAAATCTCCCCCAAAGCACAAAACTTGGGTGGCAGAGCCCTTAATGTAAACGTACCATAACTAGGAGGCTCCCACTTTATCAATGTTCAAAGGAAAACTCCAAATTTATCTTTTGAGTCTTGCCTTGGCTGCCTCTTTTATAGTTACCTTTAACTGTACAAATTTATTTTAGTACTGCAGTTTATTCAACATTTCAGACTGTTGAATATTGAAAATACTCTTAGAGTGTCTGGTCTCTTCCTCTTGACACCTCAATGCTAGGGAGTTGCATGTCATTAGGAGTCATGGGAAAGTTGTTAGAGGTCGTTTTGTTAGGTTGGCTAGTCCGTCAGCTGGTATTTGCTGGGCGGTCACTGTGTCGATTTACTCTGGTCTCTCAGCATGTGGGAGCGAGTGATTTATGGCTGTATTTGTATGTGGAATTACCGTTTGATTGCTTCATTCCTTCCAGAGCCCTTGACTCCATGCTAATGAGCGAAGTACTTATCTGTCAAGGCATTAGGGAGTAAATCCAATTGAGCCTGTCTCAAAAAGCGTAAGAATGCACAGAAGTACAGTTTCAGCAGGTGTGGTGGACCTCTTCAAATTATGGCACACAATGTATCTGACTATACCTTGTTAGACTTTGATCCATCTGCACTGAAATTGCATTTGTGTCTGTGCATCATTATCAGCCTGACCTGCTGAAAGGATTCTGTGGTACCATCTGAACAAGCTGTTTTAAATATTATTCATACAGTATTTGTTAGCTCAGCAGATAGCATGACACAGAACACAAGTGGAAAGAAGAGGCACGGGCGAGAGTGAAAGAACAGCATGGAGGACATGGGTTGTTAATCCCTTAAAGAAAGGAAGCTGTCTCACTGTTTGTAAGAGGCATTACCCTTTAATTACATTTAATCTGGGCAGCAAGACTTCAGCCTCTCACTGCAGAGACAGGGTCATAATAATAAGGCTAGCTGCTGAGATAAGTCTCTGACTGACTGACAGTCAAGTTTGATGCCAAATCCTTCTGTACTGTTGTAATGGCGTCTTGTGAAATAGAGTAATGAATGTGTCCTAAGCTCTCTTGCACTTTGGACAGATTTCAAACATCTGTCATTTTATTGCAACACCTTTACACTTTCATTTGGTAAGTTTTTAGGCTTTCTCTTTTTTTTTGCATTGTGCTTTAATATTTTTAAGCTTTTAGTATACTTAATTACACACACTTCCAAAATCAAAGTGCTACACAACTTCACCACAATGTTTTGGGCCAAGGCATTAATCTTTTTTAAATAAGGGATAACTAACTATAATCACTACCACTTGTTCACAGCCCTTCTTCAGTGGAGCCTTGCCAAGAATCATTTCACCACCAGCACCATCACCGCATGTCGTCTGTCAGGGTTCTTTTGGCAAATTGCTTTTCCACTGTGGAAGATTTCCAGTAGTTGCACAGGGGAAAGAAATAGGTCCAACAGAATGGAAGTCGGATCGGTATTTCAGATAAGGATATCAAGACTTTCTTGGAGTGGTGCTGCTCCTGTTTCACTGACACCGTCTCAGTTCTGTAGACAGCTCTGGGTGTTAAGGCCCAGCTGTCAGTCAGCATTAACAGCTGTTTGGTTGACAAGTACTGGTACAGAAGTGAGCCCTAAAGCTCATATTCACCTCTGACAGCCTGCTGCAAAGTAACCTCAGGTACTTGACATCCTCACTAATAATGATGACAATCTGTCACTGTTAGCCATCTGTGTACACTGGACTCTACTCAGTTAGGGATGTGTTGTGATCAGGTACATATCTAAATAAAAAATATTCCGAAACAGCCTCAGTTTTTTATGATATGGATTCCACAAGATGCTGGGAACATGCCTTTGAGATTCTGGCATGTTGACATGTTTACATCATATCATTTCTGCAGATCTGACTGTCATGTCCAGGCTTTGGAAGTTTTTGAAAAATGTGAAACACACTTTGCTACTAGTAACCATTAGTGACCATACAGGTTAAGTACATTGTTGGCAACAATTCTCATTGGGCATTTGAATAACATACCATGACTGAATGGTATAGGGAAGCCGAAAGAATGCTAAGAAAACATGCACCTCACCATTACACTAACACCATAAAACCAATACCTGCCTGACTACAAGGCAGTTTGGGTCCATGGATTAATGCATCTTATCGCAATTTCTGACCCTATCATATACATGAATCAGCAGGAATTCAGATAATCAGTCCAAGCTACATTATTCTTCATCTGTACAATTTTCTAACAGTGGATCAAAAAGTGGCCTTCTGCCATTGCAGTAAATGCAGCTTAAGTTTCAGTATGTTGTCAGCTCTGAGAAGTGGGGTTCAGCAACTTTCTAAATTTGAACCTCCAACTCTAAATCAGTTTAATGTGTAAAATTGAAAATGGAAATTGAATTGTAATTGAAAATGAAAAGTTTAATGGTTCACTTATTAAGTTAATGATAATGGGAAAAAAAGTTGGTGCAATGTTAGTGATTACGACATTAGAATAAAGGAAAGTGATTGATGAAAGGAAAGGAATGCTATAGTCTGCATTTCAGCAGACTATAGAATGACTTCAAATTTACTTCTTTTTTTTTCAATCAAAAAATTCATATAAATTTTAAAAAGAATGTTTTACAGTATGTATTTTATTTTTAACAACCATTTGAAGTAAGTTATCAACGGTTCAAAGACAGAAGGATGCAGAGCTGCCACCTGGGGCCTATAATGAACAAAACTGCTTCATTATAGGACACCAAGCAACATCATTGTAGAGGTCATGGCCTTAGAATTTGGATCTGTATCCATTGCATGACAGCCAGAGAGAGAGAGATAAGAGAGAAATGCTTAACCTGGTCTGTATGACTGTAGCATTTATCAGCAAAGCTAATCGCTGTGATTAAACCTCAACGTTCAATTGGCGTGGAAGGGAAATGGACTAAATTTCAGCCAAGCAATTATGTGGGCTCCAAGGCACATGGGAGGGTGGAGTGAACCTGCTATCTTGTTTTTCCCTCTGAATTTTTAATTTCCTGATCAACTCTGTCTCTGGGGTGAAATTCTCAGCTAAATTGGTAACCTGTTCTGCAGTTGGGGAGACCTGCATTAAGCTGGATTTCCACATGGTTGTATTAACTCTATCCCAGCCAGTTGTGGCAGATGTTTTTGTCCATTGCAACAGAGTAACATATAACTCACATACTGACACTACATGGTGTGGTTGCTTCAGGTGACACATTGCAGGACTATGCAGTCCAATTTGTAGCTATTGTCTGCTATCTATGTTAAATCAGCACCATATGTTTCCATAAATCCACAAATGTTTGTAGAATGACTTGCCAGAATGTCTGTTTGTAGAATGTCTCAAGTACCTCAAGGATCCTCTTGAAACTGTTATGTTTCATGATGATTTTCGTCCACAAACAACTGAGTATAATGCTATGAATGTTCTCAGGGAGACAGTGTCTGAAAATGTGCACTGTAATTCTCATACTTAAATGATACCACATCTTCATCTTCTCTACAATGGCCAGGTTTCACTCAAAATTTCCAGTATGTCCATTCTTAAGAACAATGAACATTATCTGAGATGTGGTAAGACTCTGAACTGAACATTTCAGTATAATATCAATATAAGATTAGCGAGGCAGGTTTGAAGTTTGGCATTATCGGTTAATATCATGTAAGTGTTCTGTTTTTGTCTCACTTTTCAAAAGAAATGTATTAAAACCCAAATATATAGTTCAGATTTTTATATAATACTTTGGGTTATATTTATTTAAATATGGCTCTCATAGTTAAATAACTTCATGTGCTTGTACAGCTGATTCTGAGTCTGATTGTAGTTTTTTTTATATACTCTGTTTGTGTTGAATCCTATTAGTTTTGCTGCAGCCTAATTCCTCCATGGAGATCAGTAAAACATTCTGCCTTTTACATATGCCACTTGGTGGACGCTTTCATCTAAGCCGCATTTCATTTTCATGAGTGTGTACATTTTTAGCACCAAACCCACTGTAGCCTGGCAGTTCAAGTCAGGCCACATTAGCCTGTTGTTAAAATCATCGCAGATTTATCTCTCTGCCCATGTTTTGATTTTCTATCTGACTGACCGAAGTGTCCCCCTTTGGCCTGGAAACCTCTTTAGATTCAGAGGACGTATCAGGCAAGACAGGACATTCAACAGGTGGAAATGAGATGGAACGGGAAACAGAGAGCCCACAGAGACAGCCTGAGGCTCGCCAACATTCCTCAGCACTAAAGGCCCAGATCAGGAGGTTTTGCTAGGGGAGCGAATAGGGTATGGAAATGGGAGATTGACTTTGAAATGGTCTCTGTCTGCTTAACTTTTTTTTTGATTTTACAACTATTTAGTACAATAGATACTATGATTTATCTCTAATATCATAGGAATATGGGGACATGTCCTTTATAAGAACTTTAAAACTGAAGAAGCCTTTTGTTTGAGACATGAAATGTCTTCCAGAATCAACAAAGTCCAATTGCCTTAGATTCAACCACAGTGGATACTATGACCTGGATGAATGAGAATCTTCACAATGTTATAAGGACTAAAACTTATTTCAGCTACAGTGTGACTGATCTGGTGAATATTATAGATCAAACATTGCAAAGTTAGGTAAGTATGTCTACTGGAGTGTTTTTGGATTATTTTGCAGTTTTCCCATATTCAGCCTCAACAGCCAATGGGAGTACAGCTTCCCGAAAACCAGCTGTGCCACCATAACCACAATCAACAGCTGGGATCAAGTAATAGGTCCATATGTTCAAAATTTACCTGCTAGTCCCATTGCTCCTCTGAATTTTTCTCCAAACCCTCTTCTTTGTTAAGATTACTGTACAAAAACTGGTGGATTTGTTTCTGACAAGTTATGCAAAAGATAACTTATAATGTTTGAAATTTTTATTTTACTTTAATACCTACTTATAATCCCATGTGGCGCTCCATTGGAAAGAATTTTCATTCAAGTGTTGTTTCTCTTCCCCTGAGCTCAAGATTTCACATTCAATTTTAGCAAAAACATTTCCCACACAATTGAAATCCTCTCATAATTCAAAGTTTCACAGACTCCCCAGTGTATCACCCCCAAACATAACCACTGCCCAGACAATGCATTTTCCCATTTATCACCGGTAATGACAAATCAAAATGCAAAATGGTGATACAAAATGAACATTAAAAAATGAAATAATGCGACTCGTGTCGGATCTTCGGCAAGTTTGCACACTTGGGGGAGGAATAAATGAACATGAGATTCCCCTCTCAGCAGAAGCAAAGAGGAATGAAATCTAAGACACTTTAATGTCTGCATCTCCATTTACATCTAGACATGAACACACACACGTCTGCACCCACACATTCATCTTTTTTGCTGTATACTCACTTGGGTCCCTCTCCTGCTCTCCTGCTGTAAAGACTTTTATGTCTATATTCAACATTCGATTTGCAAACCAAACTCATGCCTTTTTCTTACAGTGTACTGTAGGGTTCGCCACTCTCCTCCTCACCTCCTCACTGCACATGGAAGCTGCTTGAGCAGCACTGTTGGCAGACATCTGGAAATGTTTTGGCCCTATGCTGGAGGTCACTGTCTCGACCAATAGAGACCATACCTCAACCTTTGCAATGTGACAAGCCTTCATATATCTCCCCAACTCTGTGGAGTGTATGGAAACACCCCCACCAACACACCCTATCCTATTTCCTACCTCCTTCACCCTCTGCTCCAATCCCAACCACCACCTTTTTCTTCTTTGTCTTCTTTTCTTCACCCTCCACCTTGTGGCATAAAACATATAACTACTATTTCTTTAGTCTGTCTCTTTTCATCTCCACCTGGCTCCTCAAGCTACTTGAAGTGAAGCAGTCTACAGCAACAACAAGCCATATCATTTCAGCCTAGTCAGTCAAGATGAAGATCAAAGCAAGTCAAGATCATTCCAATCATACCTTTCTGAATTTCTCTTACATGAAGGATGAGAGCCAGTTGCTGTGCTACCAAAACAAACCATTTAACATTCATTTAATATTCATTCAGCTTTGTATCTTATGCTTTTGCATTTTCCTAAAACAACTGGACCTCATCAAATATTATTCAGACAGGAGAAAATAGTGAATTTGTTGGGGGCCATTTTCAGATGGATTAATGTACACTGAGTGTTTAAGGCACCAGGACTGTGTATGTGGGATTCAGTCAAAACACATTGTGTAGTGTGTATATGTATATGTATATGTATATGTATATGTATATGTATATGTATATGTATATGTGTATGTGTATGTGTATGTGTATGTGTATGTGTATATGTATATGTATATGTATATGTATATGTGTATGTGTATGTGTATGTGTGTATATGAGTGTTTAATGACACTCAGTTGACTATTTTTTCCTCTTTTAATGTCTTTTGTTTTGTACAAAACTTCCACATGCATGCAGTGACTAATAAAGTTTAAAACCTAATAATAACTTAACAAAAACTTTAATAAAAAATGTAATAGCTACTACTCTGATGTTATAATATTATTATATATAATATGTTTGCAACTTTGTAACTCAAACTAAACATTATTACATTTCCTGTACCATCACTCCTACCTATTACTGATGTTGTTCATGGTGGAATATGGAAGCTCTATCTAAATGAACTACTCTGGTCCATCTCTTCCTTTTCTTTCACCACCATGTCTTATCCACGTCACATCTCCACATCAACTTCTCCCCTTAACTCTGCTGAAAGCTTGTCAGTGTCATATTTTGAGAGGCCATTTACTCTAAACTGTTTATCTGCACAGCCCTGGAAGCTTGAGGTGGGGAAGTGGGATTAGTGTGAAGGGGCAGACATTTTTATTTGGCTTTAACAGCATATAGAATGCAAGCGTGTTGGTGTACCATCATTTGTCAAAGAACATTTTTTTTTTTTTTTTTTTTATGAAAGAAGGTGTGTGTTCTTTGTGTCATACATCCAATAAAATTCTTTCATTTATAACACCTAGTTTCCTGAACACAGATGGCATTTAGGTATATAGGCATATAGGTATATGCATATAATTTTCACTTTTTTAGACAGTGAATGACAAAATATGTACATTCCATGAGGTAAGAGAGAGAGAGCTATAGAGAGGATGTGAGAGACCTCCAGTTTCCCTCAGCTGCTGGTGTAACAGGCATATTTTTCAGGATGTAGCAGCATGTGGGCCCAGGCTCTGTTTGTCCAGGGTGACACCCTTCACATCCATTCATCAGCATCCCTCCAGACCTCCACTGACCTTGGATTTGTGTGCGTGTGTGTGTGTGTGTGTGTGTGTGTGTGTGTGTGTGTGAAAATAAGAGAAAGACAGGTTTGAAAGAAGTGATGGAATGTGGTCAGTTGTATGTTCTTGGGTGGTATTTTTAATTTGCATGTGTGCATCTCAGCAGGATGATGGCCCCTGTTATTTGTAGACACATATGAAAATAACATCTGGTGGCAGGATTCAGGACAATGAAGAGAACCACTCAAAGGTGATGAGGAGAAACCCCTCTCTTAAATGATGTGTCTTCACTTGCTCATTTAGTCAAGCAAGAGGTAGTGATGCAAGATTATTCATCACCTTGAAAGAAGTGTGAACCCCGACCTGGACAGTGTGATTGAGAGTCAAACACAGGCAGACATTTGTTATTCTAACATCTTAATGATTTTGCCTTTTAAGCTGCACAAGACTGCAGTCCCTCCAGGTGCCCAAGTGACAGATGGCTGGCCCAGGCAGGGGTCCTTACTTCTGCAAGTTATAGATGGACACCTTGTTTGAGGTGCACACACAAGGAGAAAAAGGCAATTAGGGTCTGTACGGAGGGAAAGAAAAAAGGCTTGATGATGATAGAGTTTTACATTCCACACCTTGTGTCCTGAACATTTTCCTGCACAAAGGGACAAGTTGTGGTTTTCCAAGGGCAAACATGAGGAAGATAAATTAGACTGACTCATATGAAAATCAAGAAATCAGTTCATTTTAAAGATTTGGGTGTTGACATGTAATGTAGGTCATAAAAACACATGGCTTTAATGTATGGATGTGTGTCATGTGATTACAAGAGGAAACAATAAGCCATAATTCCATGAGAAAAACTGCACTCATGTATGTTTCCTGAAAAAAGGTCAGCAGGGGTCTGGGAATCCAGTGATACAGGAAACATGTTGCCCTACCTGCACTCTATCACCACCTCATGCATTTTGTCCTTTCTGACCCACTACAAAATCATTTTCCCTAGTAGCACTGTGCAGTCTTCCTCTGTGGTGGACACGGTCGTCTATGTAACCAAACTGCATTATGCTTTTTGAGTAGGGTCGCTTTTTAAAGTACCACAGCAAACATTCTGCATTGTGCCTCTACTGTCATTTAATCCAGGGAGAGTAGTCAGAGAACTAACTCATCTCCATTTATAGACTGTTTGTGTCATTGGGAACTGATGAGTATCTAAACACTTTGAGATTACTTTAGAATTCTTTTCAGCTGTATGCAATTCAACAATTCATCCCTTTTTAAAAGACTAATTAGCTATAATTAACAGCCTGGTCTGGTTATTGACTTCTAACTGTACGCGTTATAAAAGCCTGGTTGTCAAAGGGACCTTTTAGTTACTGTGGTCTTGCGTTTTGGTACAAACTTCCAGTGGACCTCATATGTATTGCCATTGTGAATGGAAAGTGCAAAAAAAAGGGGGTACGCTGAATTGAACTGACTTGACCTGACATGATCTTCTTTTTCTTTGCTTTTAAATTAAGAGCAATTCCAATGACAACATGCAATCAATTTCTGAACCTGAGTCTGATTACAATCAATTACAAATCCCAGCACACAGAATAAAAGACTTTCTATCTTGTAACTATAATGATCTTGATCTTAGATGCTTTTTCAATCTTCAGAGATTAGCAGCAAAGCATTAAAGTTGATGTGCCCATTCTAAATAAAAATAAAAGTCTGTTGCCATTGTTTAGTAGAAGTGATAATATTTAATCCAACAATTTTAAAAACCTTTCAAGTTTGAGGATCAAGTTCAGAAATAAAGTTTGCAAATACTAGTTTCAATGGAGTCAAAAGAGCAGGGAAATGAACTGCTTTGTTTTTTATTCTCTTGAGTGGAGGTATAATTTACTCTGGTGCTGACCGATATATTAACTCATGTTGTGTTTATGACCAAAGACAAAACCTGTAGGATAGTTACACCATGTCCCTGACTGCTTGTCTGTTAACCCTCCTTGTTCCCCAACTGATTCACAAACAAACACACATTTCCTGGGTCCAGTTAACTGTGATATGAGTTTATAGCCACTTTATGTCTGATTAAAGCTGAGTATTAGCTTTCTGCAGTCTGATGTTGCAATGGTAGGGATGCATTTCAACTGGCAACATTTCCTTGCAGGTCTACCTGTAGGTCTATCATTGCAATATTTTATTTACATTAGAATATTTTTAGCAGTTGTTGTGCAGTAACTAAGTCCAACATGGAACAGAACATATGTCTCACAGCAGACATGGAGCTATATCAGAGCCTAAAGGTTCCTTAATGCTGCCGGATCATTTAGCTAGTGCTAAGCTAACTATAGGTTGCCCTCATCACTTGGTAAGAGGCTGAAAGAGGCTTTTTGTAGCAAAGTTCTAAACTGATTTTCATGAAAATATTGAAAAATTATGTTTAACTACTACCATAATACTAACAAGGGCAACAGGGGTTTAAGCAAGTGACTTATTTTGCAGTAACATTTCATTATATCACAACCAAAAAAGCAGCAATTAACAATTTCTTGAAAAATTAAATATTTTACATTTTACTTTATTTTTTACTTTCATGTATTGTCACTCCACTTTGTTATGCTCAATTTGAAAGTAACTTGTTAAGAAATCTAATTGGCATCATAATTATCTTCATGTTATCTCTTTAACGTGTACAATCTTGTGTGATGAAAACCTTTGAAAAGGATGTTGTCATGGTAACAATTCAGTTGATCCATTGGTGAATCTTATGATCAAAACATTTATGCATTTATATGTAACTAACAGACCATCTGAACAATTTGTTGTTTATTTCCTCTCCATTTCTCATTCATTTTCAATTGAGAGTTTCCAAAATTAGAATTTAAAAAAAGAAGAAAAAGAATAACTCACAAATACCTTTTAAGAGGTAAAACGTTCCACCTGAGGACATTGATGGCACATTTTATGCGGATGTGGATTTTCATTTTGATTAGCACTCTAAATCATTTGTTGAAGGTCAGAGGGGCATGTTAAATTTGCAGTAGATGAGGCAGTGCTTTCAGTGATGTCGATGAAGATTATGATGCATACCAGAGTCTGTCAGAGTCAGGGTCACAGACTGGTGGGAAAACTTGGCTTTCCAGTTCAACTTTTTAATGACAATTAATGGACACAGATGGCTTGTCCAATAGGCTTCCTGGCAGTGGAGAGGTTAGAGGTTGTCTCCTTTCATGGTGTGAAGGGGATAGAGGGAGCCAATGCTGAGTTCCGTTACTGTCTGCACATACATCATGCTGACATGCTAAAACTGGTGCTGTGGAGCTCCCAGAGGGCACGACTCACACGGAGGATACATCAGAGCACTGAGCATGTCAGCACCATTACCTGGACTATACCTTGTACATTTCCCTCTTTCACTGACTCTTGTGCCACTTTTTTCCTTTCTTTTCTCCATTTCACCTTTAGCTTTTTGCCAGGTTTCTTTTCAGATTGTTCTTTCTCATGTGTTCTCTGTTTTAGATTTCATTTTCCATTTGTTTTCTTGCGTTCCTAAGAGACCTCAAGAAGCTTAAAATAGATGGACCCTACTCTGTAGATTTCTTCCTCTGGAGCCATTCCCTGTTTCCTTTCTCATAAATATGGCTGGACAATTTTGTAATTGAGAAAACAGAATAAATATCTATATTATTAGCATTCCTGTGATACCTGCTCACCAAAACAGGCCTCTTACAAAAACCCTGAAAACTACAGGGCACATTTGCACAGGCCGAGAAGAAAATACGTAGCATCCACTTGGCCTGCTGTTCAAACAATCCTTCGGTAATCTTCCTAAGTCCCTGAGAAAGCTACAAACATTTCTTTTCCTCCGGGGTGAGTTCAGACTTTTAGCCCCAGCTAAAAAGCTCTTGTGGTCTCAGCTGTCAGAGTCAGTGAGGGAATGGAAGTCAGTTACTTGTTTTTTTTTTTTTTTTTTTGGTTGTTTTTTTTTCAACATATGATTTGCATGGTTTGTTGTTTGAAATGGTACATATGAATTAATAATCACAGGTCGGAGACAAAAGCCCGTGCTGTGTTTGCTTTTTAATGATCTTGCTGAAGAGTCCATAATTGGCCATGTTTGGTGCTGTTGTGTGTCTAATATGTCAATACTCTCCATATTAGACCGAGTTTACCATGTTATTATCCATATTATTATAGCTGAGGGGGGTGATGATGCTCTCATGATGAGCATCTCTTACACCAACATTGTGCTATTCTGCTAATAGTTTAACTGCTGGCTCTGCTTTTTATGCTTATTTACACTAAAACAAAACAAAGGTGGCATAATGCTTCCCCCAGAGTGTGATTGAGGATAGTGCCCTGGCGTTCAGCATCAAAGGCGTGACACGTAACACAGCAGTGTCATTTTTGGTTGGTGTCGGTACTGGCTGTACACAGACATCAATTGGGTTCAGTGACTACTGTCGCTGCCGAAACAACAATGCCCCATCATTCTACCTTTGTACCTTTTCTATAGAACAGTTAGGCTGAATAAAGGCACAACATTCCTGCCTGAAAAGGGCTGTGTTACAGAGAAGGAGACAGAAAACTACTGCCATTCACCTTAGACATTGCGTTTCACTTGTGAAAAATAGGCAAGATGGGGAAAATTTAGACAACACATCTCAACACAATGCAGGGAGTGTGTCCCAGATGTAATGGTGGGTGGATACAGCATTTGACACCAGATCATATCATTTTGAATCAATGGCTTGACAAATGAGTTGTCTCTGTGCATCACCATGAATCTTCAGAAATATAGACTTTATTTCAGAAAACTAGAATTTTATTGAAAACAATTCTAAACAGTATAGTGCAGAGTGCAGAGTATTGTGCCCTGGTTTAGTAAAAATAGAGCAATGTATAATATGTGTCCAATCTCCATGTCATGTTTGACTGAAATGCTCAAATTATTTCCACTCACTTTCCCATCCCTTTTTTAACCAGTGTCAAACTGCAGTCTTTCACAATAAAAGGCTTCCAGTGAGTCAAAGGCCATGATACTTATTTATCATGAACATATACAGTGATCCCTCGCCATACCATGCTTCACTTCTCACAACTTTGTTTTTTTGTGGCTAGTACTGTATATGTAAATTTATATCTCTGGAGCCTTCATTACATTGTGGGATTTTGCAGCCTGTGAGTATTTTAAATTCTTTATATTTTAACTATTATGTGGTAAAAAAGCGACTTAAATAATAATTAAATAATAACAATAATGAAATAAGTAACAAGTGTGGGAAATGTTTATAAAGGCTTAAAAAAGTAAAATAAATATGGTTACTAGTTAGCAGATTTTCAACTCTTGTGGGGGCTTCTGGAACCCAACCCCCACGATAGGTGAGGGACCATTGTATAGGGAGTGTTTACAGTCATTAGTAGTAGTCAGCTGAATTCAAATAGAATTTAAATAAGAGCAGCAGAACAGTGAGACTGTCATGTCATGTTGAATTTACAATGTCAACCACTATAGTGGTGATAATTCCCCTCCCTCACTCTGCTTTTACTTTATACTTCATCAACTTTTATTAGTGTAAATCTATAAAAAATTGCTGTTGCTGTATTGGAATATAAACTTTTGGGTAAGATTTTTCTGAATATACATGTTTTGTCTGTGTTTTCTGTTGTTGAATTATGTCACTATGTGCTGTCTAGACAACTGCACCGACAGTGAAAAAAAAAAAAAAACCTACACACACACACGTATGTGTGTGTGTGTCAAATTAAACCACAGAGGCAGAGACATTTCATTTCCCAGACATGACTGATGGATAATGTGTGTGTCCCTGAGGGGCATCAGATGACATGACCAAAGTTCACACACACACACACGCCACCACTTATTTCTCACTTTTCTCTTTCTTCATTTGTAGCTTTTTCCCGTCGTTCTCCGCTTACCTCTCTTCTCAGTCAAACCCAGTCTCATATCTTGATTCTTCTCTTTTCTGTTCTCCACTTCTCCTCTCCTCTCTGCATGTATGTCCTGCCACTTCCCTCCTGTCCAACCCTCCCTTTACTTCTCGTCTTTTTGGCTCCTATCCAGTGAAATGAGCTGTCAAAGCCACAGATGATTGACAGGTCAAGACACACCAGACCCTTGCCACTCTTAACCTGTCATTCAGACTGCAGGTGTGTGTGTGTGTGTGTGTGTGTGAACAAGTCAGTGGGTAATAGCACTGACGCAGCAGTCTAAGTATGAAAGGACAATATTGCTCCAGCAACAGCTGATGATTAGATTGCCTAGAGTCAGTCAAAAAGCGGATGTTGTCCTCAGCAGTTGAGCAAATGATTTCTCCTGATGTATCTCCGAAAGAAACTCTTTAGAATAAGAATATAAAAGACAGCCAATAATTAATTGAGGAAGCAGAGATAGAGAGTGGCGGGGGATTACAACCAAATGTCACTGGCAATTAATTTTCCATTGCACAAAGGCAGAAAATGAAGAGAGGCATAATCTGTTCAAGTCAATCAGATCCTAAATCCCTGTGACAAGCGCAATCTATGATTAAGTGGCTTCTTCGATGTCGAGGTACCTTAATTAATCTATTTTACCTTGTCATCAGTTTTGCTTCCTGCAAGTCGTTAGGAAGGTACCTTTAATAGAATAACGAGCTACGGTTTGGGAGATCCATCACCATAAACGTCAGTTACTTCAGAGCAAAACCAAGGAGAGAAGTTGTCTTTATTCAATTCATCTGTTGGATTTGGAGAAAAACACCGTAACTCATCTTTCGCTAAATCACTTCGTCATGGTGTTCCATCTTGACTTTTACAAAGGATGTAGCTATAGTCTCTTGGGGGTGTCATTTTCCTACAAAACTATTATTCACTGGTAAGTTATGTGGTACCTGTTACAAGGTGTTTGCCCCAGATAAGTCATGACACACACACACACACACACACATCTACTCTTAGAAAGCACCATCCAGAGATAATAAATGATCCACTGTGATTCTGTCACAATTCTTTCATCTAACATGCAAACTACAGGGGCTCACAAGCTGGCATTTATGTTAAAAAGAGGCTGACCAACCACTTATTCACGAAGGCTAACTAACACTTAACACTTGCTGTTTAATCTACCTTTTGTGTTACAGAAAAAGAGAAAGTGATTCAACAATGCATCCTTAACTCCCATCTGGATACATTTAAATAGTAAAACAGTTGAGTGCTAACAAGAGAGATTCTTTTCCACTCCCAGTTCAGCTCTATTTACCCTGCTTATCTCCCCTCTGGAAGATAAGCAGCCATGCCCCAGAACAGCACTGCTTATTCAAACGGGGCAACGAATAATACTACTCCAACCATCAAATCCAGACGCTTCAAATCATTTGAGTAGCTGTTGGGGGTTTCTAATTGTTTTTAATTCTCCAAAACCACATGTTGAACCTTTTGGTCTGAGTGAAACTTTTTTTGTTTTGTTTTGTTTTTGGTGGAGGCAACTGTTCCCATGAGTAATGTTAAGATTTTCTGCTGCTCATTTGAAACAAGAAAATTATTCTTGTTGCTATTTGTTACTTTATCTTGACTTGAGTACAGTTTTCTACTATTGAGATGTCTCTAAATAAGGTCAGTTCTACTGAGTACCCATGTGGACTATCGCTGTGATGGTCAATAAAGTAAAAGGATTGACAAAAGGCGGACACAATACTTGAATAATTTACTTCACATAAAAATCGCTCAGTAATGTACTAAAACAGATGTAAATTGTAATTTTTAGCATTAATCACACTGGAGTATACTGTAGTAAGTTTGTTGGAGATCATGTCAAACCAAGCCTAATGTGTGTTTAACGTAATACTAAGTATTTTCATCTTCAGAGTAACAGTAAATGTAGGATTTTGTTGGAATATGTCTTGTTAGTTGCTCAAACCACGATATTTTGACATAGGAAGTTATGTGTACAAGTCAATACCTCTCATACAGACACAGGATTTTCATACTTTAGTGACAGCAGTATTATGTTATTTCAGAGATCTGGGCCCTGGGTCTATTCCAATGTTATGGCTCAAGCTGATAAGGCTGACTAAGGAAGTCCTGTCCTTGTGTCAGAGGACCAGAGAAGAAAAGGGGGTCAGACCATTGAGTCAGATACCAACAACCCACCCCCCCACCCCCATTTTGAGTCTCCAAATGTCTGCCTGCCAAAATGGCCAGCACTTCTTCTACTCATCAGGTCCAATCATAACATAAAGTCAGAACGCGTAAGGGATACAGCAGGGAGGGGTGTCCAGACATGCAGACAGAGGAAGCAAGAGGGAATATAGTTGGAATGGCATAAGTTACATAGACAAAAAAAAAAAAAAAAAGACAAACGTCAACATGAAATGACTGTCATGTTAGACTCCTGGTTAAAAACAACAAAATGTGTTGTCGTCATCCGCATAAATGTGGTCTCACTGCCAGGATGACATGTGACAACGCCTTTAGAAAAATATTACACAGAACATTAACAAAAATGATCCACATGTCCACATTCCAAACTTCTACAGATTTTGTTTGGTCAAGATACATATACAATAAAATAAAATAATAAAAAATAAAATAAAATAAATGTTTTTGATGATATCTCTTTGATGAGATAAAGGTGTCTTGTCATTAGTGTATCTTCTTTGATTTGAAAGTGACAACAAAATACCTCAATTGACATTGTTTTTATTTAACCATATGAATGACTGAACAGATTTTTAAAAATATAATTTACCAATGCATAACTGCATCACCAAATATCTGTATTGTTATTAAATGTTCCATTGGTGTGCACGTTTTCTCCCAAACACTACAAAACCTTTTCAATTTCAGTATTTGGTTCCCTTTGTAAAATTTCTGTCATCCCATTTTAGTTAAATGTTCTCTTTATAATTTTGTGTATAAGTGGCCTTGAAACAGTTCTGTTCAAGCCAATCAGAGAGCCATGTCATACCAGCAGAGAGCTATTGGTGTAAAAAAAAAAAAGAAAAAAAGAAAAAAGAAAACACATATTTAACATGTTTGATGATGAAACATATTTTATAACAGCTAGTGTGTCATGCAAGTACTGATTTATTTTTTTGGGGGAAAAAACAACAAAAAGAACATTATTGCTGCATTTTCACATTTTAAAACAACAATGGCTGGTTACCACTTCACAGCACTTAAAGAAACATAAAAAATCATGGGTGAAAAAAAAAAATAACAACCCAATTATAATATCAACACAATGGTTCAGTACACATGCTGGCTTTTATTCAATCCAAGTAATTACATTGCTGTATTTACAGCCATGTTTATATAATGTGTAATATGTTTCTTTCAAATGCACTATCACAAACAACAACACAATTATCAGCACCAGGGATTAGGAAATGTCTGGTTTCATTGTTGTTGAAAAGTACTTCAAACAGTCATCCACTAAAGAAACACTATTAATAGCATTACCTGGTGATAGTAGTTTTTTTTTCTTACACAAAAATATTCATTTGCACCTTTTTTTTTCTTCTTTTCTCACTCTATTTGCACAGTCCATATGATCCTGCCTATGCCTGTATTCATGTGTCTTGTAATGACATTACCCCATATTATTACTTACTTGCCTTTTATACTTTTTTTAATATATTGGTTATGTGGTGCTATGTATATCAATAAGATGGCATTTGACTCTGTTCTATATCCTATACATATGGCAACATTAGTAATAAAGTTGAGTTTGTCTTCATTGGTAGACCATTTTGTTTTTCTTAGTTTGATACTAAATTACTCTGACATGTCTGGTGTTTGGAGGTGGCCGGGCTGCATATAGTGGGTGGATGATTAGACTCATGACACAGAACCAAAACAATGACCCAAAAGACACTAAAATGTCCCATGGAGCTGGAAAGAACTTTCACATGTTTAGTCAGTTCTTGATATAAAGTTATTGATTAGTCCTGCTTTATTGTCTGTCATCTATATCCTAATGACAGCTGTAAATGCTAACTAAAAAGACTAAATTTGAAGTTTTAGTGCTGCTGAGGCAAATCAGTGTGATTGATTGAAATTGTTAATAGTGAGTAAACCCAACAGACTAATACTAGTCCATGCACTGATAATAAAAATGCAATATAATGCAGACCTCAAATATACTGTCATTCTATACGAGCCTCATAATTTTACTGAAAATAAAAAGCCCATGAGCCATGGTCTGTATTGCTACAGAGAAGATGCCAGTAGTGAATCAAGGTGGCAGTGAATTTAAAATGCTGTATTGGTGCAGTCTCCCGCCATTAGCAACTCACTTCATAAGCTTTGTGTTTGGATGTATCTTGCTGAAATGCTCCTTGGGAGTCATAGTTAACTAATATCTCAAAGTTTGATCACCAGCTGTGGAGTGGTGTGATACACTTTGCAATGCAGAGTTCTCCACTAGCTGGTGAATAAGACTTTGCAACAACATTTCAGTGTATGAGCTACTAAAATGGACACTTCTGTTAAGTGATGTATGAATACAAAGTATGTAAATTGAGTGTTGAGCCTCCATTTATCAGTTGCTCAGAGGGTGGGGAACTCTTTTTCATCTTACTCACCATATCTCTATGCTTTATTTTTAACCTTTATTTGTTCTTATCCCCGTGAAATCTCACTAAACCTTTCTTCATCTGTGTTTCTCTGCTTTATTCTGAACATGGATTTGTGGTACTTCTCTGTCTCACTCTGCTTTCTCAACAATGCTGTCTTCTTGTGGATTTGTATGTCTGATGAATACAGATAGAGAGACAGAGTACCTTTCTTTTCTGACTGCAACAAATCCAAATCAAAGAGATTTTCATTACTATTTTCAGGCAAAACCTAGACTGGAGGAAATTGCCACATTTAACAAAAATACACGAACAAGGCAGTTTCAGAGAGGTGGCAATCACAATAGCGAATAGTTACCAAGAGACTTGCTAATCAATTATCTATGGCAATTTCATAGCCTTGCCACAAACAATGCAGCTTTCCTCATTTAGCTGCCCATTATCCATTTGCCATTTGATCACCACTTCACTCCAGCACACAGGAAACCTCTACACTGATGTCTGATCAAGCAGATGCAAAGGCCAACAGTGACCTTTTGTTATAGGTGATTGTGTTTACTAATGAATGCAAATAATCCCATGTGTTAGATTGGTGGCAAAAAGGCATTTGCAGTGCATTGGCCCTGTGCAAACACTGTCACTCTCCTCTGTGTTTGTTCACGTCCTGCATATCTAATGAAGCAGCACTTGATTATAACTCTTAACGTGTTGGAGTCAAGCTTCCTCTGCCCTTCGTTCTCTCATTAAACTGAAAAATCATTGTTTTTTTAGTCAAAGGTAAACATGGTTAAATAACATTTGAGCAGCTGATGTTTTTACCTGGTTGTGTCTCTCGCTATACATTCTTATCATGCTCTTCTCCTATTCACCAAGAGCATCCATCATGGAGTAAGTAGTTATTTTTTCCATTTGATTGTCAATCAACTTCTCAAGCCACAAAGAGACCAAGATAACCACCAAAATAATGCAAACCTCCTCGAAGAGACATAAAATGATGGGAATCTGACAAAAAATGCCACAGACAACTATGCAGGATGTGTAAATGTACAGATAAAGAGCCTTTATAAATGTCTCTCGGGGACACATTTTCCTTAGACGGAAAATACATTTGGAGTCACAGTAAAACAGAAATTTATCAACATGAATTCATGTTAAGTGTTAAAGTGTATTTATTAGTTCTGGATTCATTTATCACACTGAATAAACAGTGTTACTATTAATAATCATAGTTATTTCCCAGACAGTTACCTTGACCACAAATGATATCCACACCTCAAAGCATTTTGATACCTTTATCCATCACATGGCCTCATTTTGCCAGGCCATAAATATGTTTCATGTGGCTACACATACACAGTACTGCATCCCACACCATTCCCTGTACATATGGTAGAAAGATGATAAATAAAACCCTATAGTTCTTCCAGGAAATATACCTTAGGTTCGCCGTGAGACCTGTAGCCAGTGAAATATTGCAGGAATACCAGAGAAACCTGCCATGTGTTGTTTAAAGTGAAGGACATGGGTATATAATATGTAATGGCATGATGGAGAGCTACCTCAAGTACATTAGGTGTAAACAGCTGCCACAGCAAGTTCAAGGTAGCAATCATGGTGCTTTTCATAATGGTCATCAATTCCTGCAGCATTTCCACAAACTTTAATCTGACTATGGATGAAAATAAGTTAAATATGAGTGCTAATGAGGAAAGTTCCCCCTGGGTAAATATTAATTTGTTGTTGGTCAACTGCTAATGAACATTAGACTGCAGGGGATTCTGTTTTTCCACGCCAAATGACATTGGTAGGAAATCAAACGTCTAGAGGGCTACCTCAGGATAGCAATTAGTGTCTAATTCAGTCTGAAAAAGTCCCAATTGTTGTGTGTCCAATTCCAGTTTGTGACAGTCCCTTAAACACTTGCCTTTAAAGCATTCACCTTTTTAGGCCTCAGGGAAAGTCTGTCTCCTTATTTTTCCAGCCTCAATGAAACTTCAGCGTTTTATAGAACCAGTGAACGGATAGCCTTTTACTGCTCCCAGTATTCTTAAGTGACTTCAGACACCCATTCTTTCAGCATATTCTGTGCTCATGTACTCTAAAAGTCTTTTTTATTACATGATCTCAGAATATCACCTTCACCAAGGTCAGCCATTTATATAATGGTATAAAAGACAGCTTTTTTTGGATTGAGATCAAGTTTCATATTTCAATACAAATTCCTTATTTAAGTGTCATACACTTTCCCTGTATGTGTGTGGTTTAAAAGGAATAAAACTCTAATGCTGTAATAACATCTGAGGCGTATGTACTTATTGCTTAAAAAATATTGTTACATTCAGTTTATGATTAACTACCTTTTTCAGAAGTCATATTTCGCCACAAAATACAGACCTGTAATACTGTCCCTGTTAATAATAAGGCTTCATTTTCATTGTATTTTTGTGAAGTGAACATCTTGCATTATTTTTACTTTCCTTAACCCTTTCCTACCTGCAGCCTTTTATACCTTAATGCTGGCGACAGCTGTGACATAGATATTCATATGTCACTTGTCATTCTTGTGAAGGCAGTAACTCTAAATTAGTTTAAAGGAATGATTTAAATTTGGCACATTTGTGGTTGTGATGGTAGCTGTCAAAGGTCACTGTGACTGAAAACAACATATTTCTGTCCATAACTCACAAATGTGAGCATTAATTAACTGCAGCTAGACTGGTTGGCAAAGGCATACAACCTCAAGGCAGTATTTCTACTTATATCATTTCATTTGCATTCTTCAGGTCATCCCAAGGTAGTATTATTCTAAATCATTATAATTGGTAAGTTGGTAAAAAAGTCAGAATGTGAAGGTGCTATCATTACTCCATGAAACCCAAGTTAATATACTGAGCAACAGTCAAAACCCACAAATATTCAGTCCCAAAGGGAATTCAAGTTCAAATTCAATCAAATTAAACTGACAGTAAGGTATATGAATACTATTACAAATTTGTAGTAGTGGCTTAAAAATCTGCAGCATTACAGCACTGTGTCCTTAGATTCTTGAGCAGATTAGTCCAGGTGCGTGTGCACAGAATCACAAAGTAGGTAGAGACAGTCAAGTCCTGGAAACTACACTAGACAAAGGCTAAAAAGGCACACCATTCACACGTCTAGACAAAGGAAACACACGGGATGGGAAAAAGACAGGGAGGAGGCCAGTCCTTCTGGGAAATGAACATCCAGATGCTAAGGAAACTAATGAAACTGATACGTGGAACCTAACAACAAACTTCTAGGTCCCATGGGTTAATTCAGCCTGGGTGGAGACATTTTATCACAGTATTGACATCTAAGTCTTCACCTCCACCTTTGACACGTTTGTCTCTCTCACTCTGTTGCTTAAAGTAGGTGCTAAAAACAGACTGAAGCTGCATGTAAATTTCATGAAAACCACGGTCTCCGATTTCACACTTTTCTTCAAAAATTAACATAACACTTTAACGCAACAGACACCCAGAGGTCTCTGCATGAGGTAAATTATATATCTGTCTCTGAGGAGCATTAACATGTGATCACCTTACAGGTTAATATGGTTTGCGAGTTAGGAGCAAAGAGTTTATTTACACATTCAGCCATGACAGAGAGGCACTCCCGTTCATTTAGAGTTGTGTTTGTGCCCAACTTTTAACACTGCTTTTGCTTGTTACCAACTTCTGATGCAAAGACATTTAAGCAACTAAATGTTCCACATTCACCTGTTTCTCATAAACTGTCAGACTGTTGTTTAGTGAAGGGAGTGGGTTCTCAGCGCTTTATCTGTGAAAATGGTTGCAGTTTGAAATGAGATTGATGAGAGCGGTAAAGGTGAACCAAAACAGTGAAGTCGTGGAACAGACTTAAAGCTGCTCCACGACTTCACTTTATTCATGAGGTATAGTAGGATAACTGAGCACCAGCAGATGTGGGATCAACAGACCATCAACCTCCAAACGGAATGTGCATGAACGCATAAAATAATAAATAAATAAAAGTTTTGTGCTGAATGTAGCAGTGTTAAATCATTTATTTTTCTCATTAAAATGTACTCAAGTAAGACTTAAAGGTATGCTCTGTTATAATTAATCTGACAACAATCTGCTTAAAAAAAAAAGAAACTCCAAGAGGTAATGTAACAGAGGAAATGAAACTCTTCAATATGCACTGCTGAATATATGTGTGTATGATTCCAGGTATTTTTAAACACACATGCATTCACACACAATTAAATCCATGCACGCACACAGTTGCCATTGTAGACTGGCACTGCATTATTCACAACCTTGGCAGATGTCCTTGTCCTGGATTGATCTCTGGCCTATTTTTTTTTTTTTTTCTTACAGGCTGCAATGGAGAACATGTAAATCTGCTTACACCGCAGCCACAGAATATATAAAGTACAACAGAGACAATGAGACAAACAAAACATATATATATATATATATATATATATATATATATATATATATATATATATATATATATATATGAACAATGACTTCAGGTGTTGTGGGAAAGAGAGCATAAAATGAAAGGTAAATCTAATAATAATGTGCGCTTTCTCTCCTTTGTACAATGCATTTTATACCACCCACCACCATCAGCACCATCGGGCAAAGGTACACAAGCAGAGAGAAACTGAAGCAGATCTGAAACAGCACTGACAGTCCAAACAAATGAAGGAGGATAAATAGAGCAGCTGTTATTTCACCCTTTTCATATATGCCGCAGAAGAAAAAAAGAAAAATATAATAATGATAACAATAATAAAGCAACACAATTAGCAAAGCACTCATTTTAAAAAATCCACCTTTCCACGTTTCAATGTGCTAATTATAAACAATCTGTAAACAGAGAAAGAGAGAAAAGCAGAGTGGGGTGAGTTGAGGTTGTTCCATTTGTGAAGTAGCTGTTGTGAGGAAAGAAGCCAGTGTAGCCACGTGAATAGTGGCAACAGGTGCTGAACAACAGAAGAAAAAAAAAAAAAAGTGTACTTTTGTAACTCAGAAAATCATTCTATCTGTCAGTGGCTAATTTTGCTGTAACCCCTTAAGCCCTTTTTACTCACCACATTAACAAAGGGTATTGTGAGGCAGCTGGCTTTAAATGTGTTTAACAATGCATTAAATGACATGATTAAGTAGATGAATTAGACGGGTAAGCTTTGGTACCACTGTGTCAAACGTAATGCTGTGCCTTCCAGGTAGAAAAGTGCTAGAGGTCCAAACAACAAGTATCATGGAGCAATGTGGCTGGATTTAAAATCCTGCTTTCAAACAAAACTTACTCAATCACTTTTATTATTTTTTTTCCACATCTTGGGTTTTACTCCATGGCATGCAATTGAAATGTTTCAACACAACTGAAACAATTGCTTCTGACATTTCTTAATAAATGTTTTTGCTTTTAGTCACGCCAGCGGTATTATTCCATGGGAGGAAATGTCAGTCCATTGGTTGAGAGCTCTTAGAGCACTGCTGAAAATATGTCCAATGGCACAAGAAACACAAGGCGTTAGGTTGTTAACAGAACTCAAAGAGTTTCCACACTACCTTTCTTGTTCAGATTTAAATGAATATAAACTGCAGTTGTGGATAATCACATTTTCTTTTGCAAAAAGGGATTATCAGCAACATTGCAGTTCAGTTCACTTTTAGTTTTTGCCTCTTAATTCTCCAGTGACTGATCTTGTCAAACTGTGACCTGATCTGACCCCAAACACATTCCCACATCTAAGTGCATTTACTTTGGTTATAATGATGGTCACAGTCTCCCACTGTGATGACATCTTGTCTTGCATTGAGTATTGCGGAGTGGCCATGCATCAAACATATTCAAACAGTGCTCATTGTTACATGTGAGATCACTAAGAGATTTATATGACCATGCCAATGTTGTGTGAATCATATTGCTCCTTAATTGACATGTACACGTGCTAAACATTTCAGTCTTCTAGTCACAGACACACATTATGGGCAAATGAATACTGAGTTAGTTAGTTGAGCTAGTGAAACCAGCTTTTTGTGTACTCATGGTGTAAATAAGAAACACCTGCACACCTGCTTACTCATGCAATTATCCAATCAGCCCATCACATGGCAGCAGTGTAATATGTGAAATCATGCAGATCAGGAGCTTCAGTTAATTTTAACAACATCAGAAATGAGAAAAAAAAATATCTCACTGACATGACTTGATTGTTGGTGCCAGAGGATCCAGTTTAGTATTTCTGGAACTTGTGATCTCCAGGGATTTTCAACAGTTTACAAAAATCATCCACTGTCCTGTAGTTTTGCAGAAGAAAATGAAAATTCCTTGCAGAAAAGACAAGTCAGATCAAAATGTCATTGTTAAAACAAACAGCAGAGCTATGGTAACTCAGGTTCGTAACCACTGTTTACAATAGTGCTGAGCAAAAAAGTATATCTGACTGCACAACACGTCCATCCCTGAGGTGGATTCTACAACAGCTGAAGACCATGTCAGATTCCACTCCTGTCAACCAAGAACAGAAATCTGAGGCTGCAGTGGGCACAAACACACCAGCACTGGACAAACTGGAAAAATGAAGACAAATTTGCTGTTGGTAAGGAATATTTTCATGGCACACATTGGGCCTTTTAATACCTGATACAGACTGACAGAGGCTATCTGAGATTTTTTGCTGACCATGTTCATCCCTTTATGGCAACAGTGTACCATCCTCTAATTTCAACTGAGTTCTGTGTTCCTCAGTGGCCTCCTCAATCACCTGATCTAAATCCAATAGAAGCCATTTGGATGTGGTATGATGGACGATTGGCAGCATGAGTGTGCAGCTGCAGAAATGATGTGATGTAATTATGTCAACATGAATCAGAATCACGAAAGAATGTTTCCAACTTCAAGTGGAATCCACACCACAGAGAACTACTGAGGCTCTTTTGAAAGCATTACCCAGTATTACTGTGATAGCCCTAATAAAGTGCTCACTGAGTGTATGTCATATATGTATTTTACATGTTTAATAAAATGTAATGTATTACATTACAGGCTGAGTGAATTCTGGATGTATGAAATTAAAATAAAAAGTGGTAAACTGCATTTGAAAAATGGATGCATATAAGAGTTGTCTGTATGTAATTTAAAGCAGTAATGGATGTGAATGAGGCAAACCCACAGAGCTTGGCTGAAGCCACCAAACAGTGTTGATGTGGGTACTATATCATTACAGTATATGATTACAGCAAAGGCTAAGGGAGGTGTTTTGGCTAGTGCGTCTGCCACTGTGACTTATTGCCGGTTAAAAACTTTCTGCATGAATGATGTTTAGAGCATTTGAGAGGATATGAGAACTGCCATGTTAAATTTGCACCTCCTCAGTGTCGCCTGAGCCACTGCTGACTAGCCAGTCCTTGCTGGAACAGATCATCTACACAGGGCTCAGAGCAGGAAGCGGCTCTACGTCAAGACCCTCAAGCTCTATGGAAGGCTAGGAGCTGGCAGTGTCTCTTTGAAAAACAAACCCAACCCTGTTTGACCCTCCAACTCCCTGGCCTGTAACTTATTACCTCATTTCTGACACCTCGAAGGGTCCACCCTCCTCCAGACATAGAGGAGAGTGCTCATGTAGCGGATAACATCCACAACAGGGTCATCCAACCTTTTTTTTAAGTCTACCCTCTGATACTGAGCTGTATTAAAATGACTTCCCCTTGTTTGTTATTTCTAAGCTTAAACAGAGGGGCACATGAGTACTGCTCTAAAATTCTTTCTTTTTTCTCTCCAATGCAGGTCTGGGCCAAACTCTATGGTACAGGCTGCATGGCAGATGTAGTTTCTGCCCAGCTGGAATAATAAGAGCCAGGATGACACTTCCTCCATAAACAACAGTGGGTAGAGGTGGAGAGTCAGGTCACCGAGCCTCGCTAGGAGGCCTGCCTGTGACATAGAGCGCCACTCATAGACAAAAGGTGGAAAGAGGAACGGGATGAGTAGAGAAGTGCTCTTGGCAGTACAACAAACAAACTTCACACTTGATGTTCCAATTGCTGTCAAAAGAAGAAGCTGAAATGAGCCAGGGAAGCAGAACCAGTTATGTGAGTTTATTTATAGTGCTCATTTATAAAAACAAGTGTAATAAGTAAGTGCATATCTGGAGGACAAAAGTAAAGCTATGTTATTGTTGTAGCAGTTGAATGAGCAAATTGTTAGGGAGGACTTAACAGTGAGTGGTAACAACATGCAAGTTAACCTTATCACATTTAAGGTCTAATGAAATGAAAGAACAATGATTAGTCTAAATACAGAAGTAAGTACTTCTACGACCATTGCAGTGTGTTCAAACAGAAAGAGAAACAAATCTGACAGAGCACTTGACGTTCAGTCCACTTCTGGATAATCAGAGGCTTGGCTTGACATGTTTCAGGTCAGCGTTGTGATGAAAGGTAAACCACTGCACACAGTGTTACATATTCTTTAGAGAAGGTTTTCTTCAAAGACCTCCTCTTTACAAAGGCTTCATTCATCTCTTCCTCCAATATAACCAGTCTTCCTGTCCCTTTCCCCTGAAAAGCATTCTGTGGCCACTGCCACCACCATGTTTGACTAAAGGGGTAGTATTAGTCGGATGATGAGCAGAGTCTATCATGCTAATACCAAACATAATGTCTGGAGATTTTTTAAAGGAGTAACAAAAAATCTTTTTTCAGATACCGTTTGGTAAACTCCAGACAGTTTGTCATAAGCCCTTTACTCCAAGTGGCTCTAGTCTTGCTACTTTAACACGCCAACTTGATTTCTACAGCATTGCTGAGATAGTGATTGTTCCAGAAGGTTCTTCCATCTCTGCATGGGGCAGCTTGGTTACCCTGGCCAAGGCAGTTTGGCCAGACGGCCAACTCTTTGTGGTTTGAGTGTCCCCATGGAGTTTGTTGGATTCCATGGCTTAGTTTTTGCTTGATATGCAGTGTGAATTGTGGGACCTTTTATATATCAAGGTGTATGCCTTTCTAAACTATGTTTTGCCTTTTATTGTTCATCTCATTCATCAGTAAAATCTTTTATTTTGATCTTGTAAATGAGCCATATTGACTTTATCTCTACCAGTCATAAAATGTGTTTTTAAATCATACATACAGTAAAACAGGTGAGCCATTCATTGGCAGGGACTCTACTTTGCACCAAGCATTGAAAATTCTAGTACAACACAAAAGCACCCTTCAGAAAAAAGATTGTAATCTCAATAATACTAAGCAGTTTCTAACTGGCTCACTGTCCCTTATCCTGAACACAAACTGTTCAGCAGCGGGCTTAAAATTGGTTATTTGTTATAAAGTACAGTTGGATCCTGTTTGCATCCATCCATATGACTGACAGTAAGATATGAGGTAAAAGAAAAAGGGATCTGACAGATAACCCATATGCTAATTGCCTTTCAGGAGCAGCTTGCACCGGCAGTCAAAACCTCCCACTCCTTACTTTTAGCATACAAACCAAATTAAAACACTTCCCAGAGGCTGCAGCATTCTCATAAAAGCCAAACCAGAAATTTCCCTACTGTCCACAGCTTTATCACCTACTGTAGTCACAGACATCCCCCGTCTTGGTGGTTTTCATTAACTCAATATCCCCCTTTATGACCTCCTGGGAAACCATGTTTGGTGCTTCATGATGTCAGATTTAGCTGGACTGAGATAAGCTGTGGCAGACAGTCAAATGTTATTCACCATAATAAGATATGAGATGAATGTCTATGTTGCAGCTGCATAGGTTTGGTTAGTGGGATGTCATTGTGTCCCAATCATATCACCATAGGGATAGGCTATTTTTTAACAACTGCCTTAGTTTTCCAGTCATCCAAGGAGTATGATTTTACTTGCCAACTAAAATAAAACTGTAACCTATTTCTGTGGAATATTAATTTTCAGCTAATTCCATTTCTGTTGATAATAGAATTACACTATTTGATGCACATTACTTACGCCTGTGATACACGACCAATCAAGGATGCAAAAGAATCCTAATTGTGTTTTGCATTTGGACAAATTTGTCTGAGGCCCTGCCTTTTTGAGAAGCAAAAGTAATTATCTCTCATATGCATGCTTAATATCACTTTGGAAAATGTGCCGTATTAAGCATCTCTGTAATGAAGTTGCATCATTAAATCTGTCAGCAGGAACGGTGGCACAACAGAGTCAACACTGAGGACCACATGAGCAACCCGAATGCACATTGCTTTACTGTAGTAAATTACTTGTTAGCAAGTTCATTATAATGTAAAAGAACTTGAAAAGAGAGTATTAAATATTCATGCTGATGTGGTTCTTCGAAATGAATGGTCTTTACTGTATTAGCCTCATTTTTTCAATGGAATGGTGATGATAATGTTACAATCATCCACTTTCAGTCATTTTCGTCAAAATAAACCATTCTGTTTATATGGGCCACTGTGGCTAAACTGCATGTGTTGATCCTGAGATGTGTTTCTGTGTGTGTGTGTGTGTGTGTGTGTGTGTGTGTGTATCAATATCCATCTACATTATTCGGCTTTGAATAGTGGAGTCAATACAAAAGTGTTCCTGTAATGCTTCATTGATCATGATAGATACTGTCAAGAAGTGAAAATACAATACAGATTACAGGGAAATACAAAAGGTCAGAAAGAAAAAAGTAGTCATTATTGGCTCTTATAGGAATATTATACAGTGTTTGAAATGATAAGTGAACTCAATATGCAAAATTTGTTTTATAGATTTATTTTACCCAGCACTTGATAGTCTTACTGCTTCTCAGTTTTAATGTTCTCCTGCTGAGTAACACATCTGCTGCTTTTATGACGCAGACAAATAATTAGACTGGCAGTTATATTTCATGCAAGCAGAAATGGAACTGGCTAAATAAGCATGTCCTGATGAAGACTATAAGTAATTTATTGATGAGAAAGCAGAGATTAACTCTGACCTCTTGACCTTGGATCTGATTTTTGTCAGATTAAAACATTAAAATTGAACTATAGCCCATCCCAGAAAACCCCCACACTCCCCTCAAGTTTAAAAAGCTTGACATTGCCCTACTAATAAGGTTGCTTTTTTCGAGCTTGACATTAAAAAGGAGAATATTCTCCTGGCAGCATGTTTTTTTTGCTATGCTCTCTTTGTTGTTATTATATTCTGAATTTATTAGTATATGTAAGATCATTGTTACTTCACTGCTAATTAATTATTAAGCAGCCATGAGGAACTGACTCTACATTAATGAACTTTTCTCTAATTCACTCTACTCTATTATTATTCTATCTATGAATCTTCCTCTCCCTTAGAATCCTTTAACACTGTCTTATTTCCTCAAAATTGTTTAACAGACAGTGCAAAAACATCCATTTAAAACCAGTTTAGTGTGTGGTTTGTATGTATGACCCCATACACCTGGTTTACCTGCTGGTGCCTGACACCTCTTCCCCTATGACCTTTAACCTCACTGGAGGCTTGTGTCAGGCATCAACATCCAGTTCCTGTTTTTTTTTTTTTTTTTTTTAACTGAATGAGGATAATGCCACTAACTCCAGTGTTACATTCATGAAATATTTTTCGGTGCAGATGTTTGTCATAAATATTCATAAAGCTGACTAATGGCAATCATTACTCCAGTTCAGTCTCCTTGCCTTGGCAGGTCCCCAGGGAAGCCTATTGCCAAAATGGCTCTTGACCTCTGCACCCTAGTGGCTGACATGATTGATTGGGACTGTCATCGCAGGAATCCTCTAGTCATGCTTACTCGCATAGCTGGCCAGACAAACACATGACAAACACAAACACTGAGGTATTACACTGGTGTATAGAGTCATGAATTGTCATTCAATTCACTAATGTGGTCAGCCATCAGTCACACTCTGTGATTTTGAGTGAGTAAGCCTTTCCTCTAAGGTGTTCCAACATGTTTATATGCTTGTAGTAAGAAAGTGGAACAAGTCTTGTTTGCACCCTGCTGGAGCACTTAATTCATATTTGACGGCTGCTTACTTTTCTTCCCATAATTCTCTGTGAAATTTTTACCCAAACAGGACTCACCCCAGGTCAGGATGGGAGGGAAAGGTATGGATTCGGGTACCAGAGGAAGAACATGGAAAAAGAAGGGGGGATTTTTGAAAGCATTTAAAAGAAAGCGGGATGTTGGCTGAGTGCTATGAGGTTGTCTGAAAGTGGATGGGGGTGAGTGGAGCCCAAGGGCCTCTCCTAGCCAGTCTAACTGTAAGTGCTTTAATGGTAGCCAATAAAAGCATAAGGGGTGACAGGCAGGGGGCTGGCGGCAAACCTACCTTTTCCACTTCTCTTTTTTTTCTCCTCTGTTTCTGCTGTCTGCTCTCTAGTTCTGTGACAGCAGTTCTCTGCTACAAGTGAGGTCTCCATAAATCTAGAGGGATTAAAGAAACCCAGCTATGGGTCGCCTCCAAATTAAACCAGGACAGAAACCACTTAATAATACACAGAAGAGAGAAGGGAAAAGGAGGCAAAAATAGGAGACACAAGGCACTGAATTTAATGGGCGCACACAGGGAGTAAATATAAATAAAGACTACTTTTTAAATAAAGAGACATAGAAAAGTACAGGCTGACATTCACAGATAAATATCAGCTCAACTCAACTTTTATATTAAATCTCTATTTACTTTCCGATCACTTTACTAAGATACTATATGTAATTTTCCTCTAAGTCCCCCCACAAGCCTCTTGGGCTTTTGGTAACTTTAATCTTGAAAGTAAAAATGAAGAGCTGCATTTTCTCTCCTGGCAGCACAGACACACAGATGTGGCACTGCAAGACACATCTCAGAAGGTATGTTTTGCATTCAGGAAACTTCTTTTTTCTTTATTTTATTTCTTTTTTTTACCCTTTTGAAATGGCAGAAGCTGTACAGACTTTCTCCTGGGACATAACAGTCAACACAGAGTGCTTGTACATTATTGTTTGAAGACAGGTTAAAGACTTTGTGCATTTTTATGTTTTAATTCTTGGATATTTACAACAGTATAAATCATGTCAGTTAAAGGTCACAATTTATATCCTGTTGATGCTACTGCTGCAAAGGCCAATGCTACTCCATGAACTTTTTACTCCTCAATAACCTCCCTGCTCTGCAGGCTGAGGGTTGTGAGGGTGAGAGTGTTGGAGGAATGGCAGTGGTCCTCTGCTCTTTTTCTCACCATGCTGGTACCCACATCACTGTTTGTTTGAACTGTTTCACAATACTCCCACTCAGTGGGAGAGAACTCCTAAGGGGTGTTGGATTGCTTTCCTTTCCCTTTCCCTCTCAGTCTTTGTAGGGTTGTGAGGGAAGCTGAGTGGGGCAGGTCAGGGCAGCAAACTAGGGATAGTGTACTGATAAATCATCTCCTGAGGGCTAAACTGGGCCCAGTGTGGCACATGAAAGCACTGTGGAAATGGACGTTGGGTCTCTGGTTCCTGGATAAGGTCTGATGACTTAATCTGTCTCTCTGAGGATAAAGGGAGTTTGGTGAGGAAGGAAGCCAAGAATGTGGCTCAATGTCAGCATTGTAGAACTGAGCCTTCTCTTTCTGAATCATTCATTTGACAGTGTAAGATACCACACCTGGATTAAAGAGGATTTGAAAAGAATGCTTTGGGTGGTTTGCTACAATATATGAATGAACTCAGCTACTACTCTCAGCTACTATCAGAGCTGGTTGTTCCTATGTACTCCTCAGAGTTTTCTGAGATAAACTGCATTTACTATCAAACCTGAGCTATCTTAAATTCACCTTAGTTTGTGGTGTAGATTTAAGTGATATAAGCATGTAACAAATGTACTAAACTAATTTCTGTTTCCTTTTCTCCCTGTTTCTCCTACTGTCATCAGTGCATATGAAAATGTTTGCAGATGTAATAACTGATCAAGGACTAACTGAATTTTTATGCATTTTTTATGCACTTTTGACCTTAAACAGCCCATACACATGAACACATGAAGGCCATACTCTTAATTTACTTTTTACTATTGATCCTTTCATCTCTGATCACAAAACTGTCATATCTGATACCGATACTGTCATCCAAGTAGCTTCACTTCTTTCAGAATGAACACTTCACTTTCAGTTTAGCACCTTATAAGTATAATGATGTAAATGACCTTGCGGATAAGTTAATGTTTTCTGTTCATCTGTTTCAGATCGAGCTGTTTCCATCAGGACAAGGTCAGGAGCCCAGTCTAATCTCTCACCTTTGGTAAATGATGATATTCCCCAACATGATGATATTCCCCAAAAAGCCAGAGAGAAGGTGAAGGAAAACAAATATTTAAGTCCACTTCCTCCATATGAGAGAGTTATTGTCTGCTTATGATTTATTAATCAACAAAACAGACTTAGATATTTTACTGTGCTGAACTGGAGAATTGTCTTTCACACCATTGATTAGTTTATAACCTTTGCTTGCTCTGCAGGGTTGCTCTGCTGCTTCAAATGTTTTGGTCTCCTCTGCTAACAATTGTGATCCATTTTTAGTTTATTTTGTTAAAAAGTTTAGCTTCTACAACATCTTTTCCCTTAAACATACCCTCACAAGATGTCCTTCTCACAATCCTGGTTGACTTCATTCATCCTATCCCCGAATAATCTGCTAAATGATCTGCATGTGCATTTATCCCCCTGTAGTTTTGACATTTTACTCCTTATAGATGTACTACCCACAAGTCCCCGACCTTGTCTTCTCTCTATTGTCTCTCTATTGAGTTGCTGACCTCTGATTTGGTTGTATTGAGCTCATGTTCAAGAATTCTGGGCTTGATCCAACACTCCCTTGTAATTACGGTCCTATCTCAAAATTACCTTTTTGTCTCAGAATCATTAAATGGCTGTTGCTCGACAAGTACTGAAGATAGTGGAAGCCAATAACATTACTGACTCATTTAAATCTGTTTTTTCTTCCTTTTTTGCCGGGATAAGTTATTTTGTCCATTTCTTAAAGAGCATTACCGGTATTGCTGTTATTTGATTTGGGAGCAGACGCTATATTTTTTCTTTTTTTCCTTCTATCTCTGGATCTCTATTAAATGAACCTGCAGCAGCTGTAGCAGTGACTGTGTGGGACACATTGTAGGTGAATCTCTCTGATTAGTAGAGTGAATGTCGGCTGTTCGAGGGGAAGCTGACTGCTTCCAGCCTGACAACCACTCTATAAAGGCCAGTTTCTTTCAGACCCTGTGGGTAGTTCTTGATCAAATTCTCACCAACCAGTCAGCTTGCTGTGGTTTGCACTTTTTGTAAAAACTAATGTGAACCAACAGTGTGAGCTATGGAATCTGTAGGGTTTTATATATACTGCTCTCTTTTGTTTCTCACTACAGTGTTTTTAGTAAGTGGTTTGTCTTTTGTTTAATCTTCTGCTTGAGTAGACAATTGTAAGTTGATGCTAAACTATCCCTTTAACAACACAAGAATTGATTTTTGTTACTGGTTGTTCTGTGTAGTCTTGTACCGAGGTCTCCTTAGACTGGTGTAATATTACAAACATGGCAGAGCTGCTAATGTGCATTTTTATTCCTAGTGTAACTTTTGGCCTCACAAAATGTTGTTAGCTGTTGTTAGCTTAATGGTATGCCCCTGGGTCTTAGAATTAATGATATTTTAGGTAACTAGGCTCTTGTGTCGAAGGAAAAGACTAAAAGACTAAAAGACATGGAAAGACTAAAAAGAAACCCACATTTTACTAGGGTCTAATAGTCAGTCATAGGGATGTAGATTTATCCATGGCAATTCTTATGCTGTAATACTTTTTTTCAAAACAAATGCCTTCTGGTGCTTTTCTGAGACAATCCTGGGAAGTATGGACATCATCCACTGTCCAATACAACTCAGGGTTACACACGCTACACAAGGAATGAAAGATCTGGTATTTCAGTAAATGCTTTTGCCAGTCTTCATAATAAGGCTTGGTTGCCAGCTCTGTATGGTATTTTCATTTGATGGCAGGCAGCTCAATATTACAGCAGCGATGTTAAGTTCCTCAAAGGAAACTTTCACACTTTAGATCCATTAGCCCCGAGAGGTGGATCAGACTTCTCTTTAAAGGCGCTTTGCATCTGTTTTCCGTTTAAACGTCATAAACGTGAAGTGTATATACGCCAAGGTCATGACAGACAGATGGTGCCGTAATGGTTTTCAGAGCTTGGGCCAGGTAGTGGTGCAGGAAGTGCTTGGGCCTGCTTAGGCTCTCCTCACAGTGCCCTTACTGTAGCTAACACAAGCCTTTTCTTCTTGGAAGCCCACAATGCTCATTTTAACCTTCAAAAGACAAATTGTCATTTTTTTTTTCCTTCAGGTTAGGGAGGGGTCGGGTAAATTATGCCTAAATTGCAGCATATTCCGCCAATATTATTTACATGGCTGTCACTTTGACTTGCTGTGAGGCTGCCCACAGCCCTTTTATTTCCATTTTTGCTGACAGCTCTGGGCTCATCCCTGAACTGTCATAATTTGCTGTACTGCCTCTCTGTGCTCTGTGTCTCTAGCCGAGGCTCACTCCAGCACGCTCACACACACACACACACACACACACACACACATACACAGACACTTAATTTCTTTTAAAAGCTGTTTTTCCATTACTTTTTTTTACAGTACTCCCCTCCACTACTTTTTTTATTCCCTTTCTGTTCTTTGCCATGTTAACATGTGTGTGTGTGGGAGTTGTCCTAAAGTGAAAGCAGCAAGCTGAGAGTCAGAGTTCAAATGCATATTAAAAAGACACCTACTATTACAAACAAGCCACGATCAAGCCCCTGTACCGAACTCTACCGACATCAAAAATAAATAAATAATAAACCAAAAAGAATCAAAAACCAATCTTCTCACTCAGTGACTTATCATCCTGACAGCATACATCTTCGTGCCCCACACTTTCACTCGGTAGTGTCGGGAGAAGTTGGACGATCATAAACTGCCCCAGAAACGAATATTCCACATAGGACCCTTATGCACTTACCACAGTTAGTCGACATGTAGCAGTATTATCTTTTTATAGTCATTTTCATTGGCATCTCCTTGAACTAGCTACCCAGAGAACTTTACTAAAGGCTGTGCTCAACCTCCCATGAGCTGCGTGTATTCACAGTCACAGGGTCGCCATGTTTTTCTTTTTATTTCTTTTTTTTTCTTTTTTTGCTTCACCGTTCATTGAAAGAGGGGAAAAAATCCCATTCTGACGAAAATAAAATAAGAGAAAAAAAAAGAAATAGAGAAGTGACAGGCAAAGGGAAGAGACAAGCGAATATGACGAGGCACGCAGCAGGACTGCCGGTGTCTGATTCACACATAGCATCTTTGCCAGCTCCATCGCCTATGGAAATGAAAACATTCCACATGGTTCTGGAGATGAATTGAAAAACCCAAGGGCAAAGCCTGCTGTGTGCATCTCCTGCTCTCTCTCTCTCTCTCTCTCTCTCTCTCTCTCTCTCTCTCTCTCTCTCTCTACGCTCCAGGCGAGTGAGGAGCTACAAAGTCTTTCATCCCCCTCAACATACACTGTGTCGTCAATGTCCCTGGAGTTGACTGACACTGACTGACAGCTGCTGCGCTTTTGGTTCTGGTGTTCTTTTATTTTTTTTCCTTGTCTCACATTGGCTCCTGTTCTCAAGTGTGTGGGTTTATGCTCTTTTTTCACATTATGCTTCAGTGATGTTTCCTGCTCAAACACCCAGTTATATGGTTGTGTCTTCAAGCATACCCTCAAAAGCAGATATGTGGTTCTGGTATTTATTACCTCCTCAAAGGAGGTTATGTCTTTGCTCCTGTCTGTTTGTCTTTTAGTTTGTTTATTTGTTTATTTGTCAACACAATTATGCAAATCTACTGAACCACTCAAAGATTTGGGGCAGATATGGTTAAAGGTGCAGATTCAGTTGCTGAATTTTTTGACAGTCAGAACTAATTCTCAGAAAATAATGTATAGATCAGTTTAAAAAAAAAAAAAACATATTGGCTTGGATCTAGATAATGATCCGAGGGCCATTATTCATTATTGTTTATCAATCATATAATATGATAATGAGAGAATCAAATTAAAGAATCAATTTTTGACAGACAGTTCAGAAGCTGATAACAATGTCTTACATTAAGAAGAAAAAACAAAACAATGCTTTATAGTTTAGACATAAAGTACAACACTAATTTTGCCTTGAATTGACAGGTTTCAGTACAGATACAGAGAGGAAATGTGAAAAGAGAAAGTACAAGTAATCCCAGTGGATGTTGTTCTTCTGTAAATGTTGTTCACACGACCACCACTCTAAAAAATGAAACATGAAATTTACTATAACATTGAACTGATCAATGGCTAGAATTCACTTTTTGTCACTTCATCCTCCCACAGTTCACCCCCATAACTGGTGTAGAGCCAAATTTTGAGCAGGGGCTTGAGGTTTCAGCTTAAATCTAGGTGAAGGATAAAAGTTAATGACCTTAGCATCTCATTTTCTGAAGGATCTGTCTCCTTTGAAAAGCACCTCCCAGCTCAATGGGACAGAACGGACGAGAAGAGCCACTCTGCCACGGAGTGTATAATGACATCTTCTGTTATAGCCCAGAATGGTTATAGGCCATAAAATTGCAAGAACTCATCTATGAGATCCATGGTCAAAAAGGAGATGAGCATGTGTGGTCAATAGTTGGACAATCGTTTATTTCCCTGTTTTTCTGTCTTCTCCTCTGTCATATGCATTTAGTTAATGTGCACCTAGAGACTTCTATAAAATGCATTTACAAACCTAATGGAGAAAAAGTCTGTCTAAAATTACTAGACACAATGCACTTACCTTTGGTGCAAAAGACCACTGCAGTTCAAAAACAGTAAGATGAATAATACTACAGCAAATTCTCCTCCATTCAACATATCTTACTTTGATAAGAATCACTGAGGTTAAGAGAAAAAAGAAATACAGCTGAGTACCATCTGCAGAAGAATGGATGCTATATTTATTCCTGCAGATCATATGTTCCAGGTGAACACTGAAAAATATGCCTTTGTGCATATATTCACTGTTCTTTATGTCACCCTCCTAGGGTGGATACCCCACACAGTTTAGTGGGGACGCCTCCAAGATGAGGTTGTTGGCAGCAAACCAATGCAAACAAGCACACTTGAGGCCTAGCTGTTGCTTCGAAGTTATGGGGATTCCTCAATGTTTAGGTGTCCCAGTAGTTTATGATGCTGATAAAGCTAAATAAATTCCACTTTTGTGCTCATGGTTTCTGTAAAATAAATTGTTGAATTGAGCAGGTCCTGTGAAGGTTCATAGAAGTGTTCAAGAAAACCAAACAAGGGTTGAAGGGTTGAAATGATAGCAATGAAACGGAGGAAAGGTAGACTGATGAGGCTTCATGACTACCTGGATATGTAATGGGGTTAACACAATGTATGAGTGTTAAAGCTTTAAATTATGTTACGTTTAAAGTTTGTGCAACCAGCCTACTAGGGTGAACACCAGACAGATAAAAGAATGAATAATTCCAAATGATATAAAAATTATCATTAAAAGTCATACTTTATGAAGAGACTGAGGGCTATTGATCTGCCTGTCTGAGGAGGATCTAAATGTTACAGTTAACCCTCTTCCTACATGCTTCACTTTTCAATCACAGATAACAGGGGTGGAGGGAGAAGCGACTGTTTCATTATGCAGTTGAAGTGAGCCAGTGAAAGAGTACAGTCAGTGGAGAGGGCAGATTAAGAGCCCTTGGCAACAAGAGTTTAGTTCAGCTTTGAGCGGTGAGGTGTGGAATGAGAGGATCAACCAGGTATGCCAGATGGGGAAGGCCGCGGTTTCCCAGCCAGAGGAGAGAACTCATTTTAAATCATATCAATCATATTGATTCAGTGACTGGATGTTCTGGGTGGCAGAAGCAAAAGAGGAGAGTCACCCCTTTTTTCTGTGGTTGCTCACCACAACCTAGGCCTCCAGGAGTGATAAAGTAGAGTGGGGCTTTGGGTTTAGCTCTGGGGCAGAGCTGTGGATCCTCAGGGAAAAAGACTGGAGCAGTAGGAGCGACTGGAGCAGGAGCAGTGGCTGGAGCAAGACTCATGTATTTACAGTACACTGTGAATCTTGGTTTCAACTCTCCTTGCTCTTAAAGCTAATTTGCTCTAGCCACAATGTATTATCTCAAAGTATCAAGGGCTGTAAATCAGAATTCCAGAGGCACTCAAAGGACGTTGAAATTAAATCAGCGTTTCCTTCCATCAGCATGAAAACTGAAATTTAACACCAGGAAGCTGAGCAACACATATACATACACACACAATGTCAGCTCTAAGCTCACACATCTAGAGCTGTTTGCTCCAGCTACTTTAACCCTGACTGTTAAGTTGGGTGCAAGCCAGTGCTTTTAGTCATAGTCCCAAATTTTCACCTCACTCCCTCTTTTTCAGCTCTGAGATATAGCCTTGGCCACACTCCCAAACTTAAATGGCTGCTTTGCTGTGGGTTAACTGGAGAATGGAGGGTGAAGTCATATATATTGTGTGTGGGGAGGTTTAGCTTAGTGGTAGATCAATTTGCGGGAATAAAGAACGAGCCAGATGGCCACTGGATCTCAGTCCAAGGCAGATAGATTAAAATAGCAGTAGATGAACAGCTCAGGTATTTATCATAAAGTTTAAATCTGAACTGTGTATGACTGCATTTTATCTTGATGTGTTAAAGAATCCACCAGACTATCGGTGGGAATTGTGTGCTGCCTCTACAGAAGCAACATTCATTCTCATGGTGGAGCTGAAAATCAATGCACATTTCTTAACATGCCTTATATCCTGACATCTTGTGACAGTAACAAAGCAAATGAAGAGTATCTCAAATGTTAGACACAAACTTAATGTATGATGTAAGAACAACTGTCCAGACCAATTACACTAATCACACATCAGCTCTCGTTGTGAAGTTGAGAACCCCGGACCTTTAGTTTGATTCAATTAAACTAGAGCAGCTCGTAAACCAAGGCAATCAAACAGCAAATCAATAACAGCGCAGACCTTGTACTTTCAGGCCCAGGCCCAGGTTTGTGGGTTATCAGGCCTGTAAATCGTGATGAGTGTGCATATGTTTGGAAAAGACAAAGGAGAAGAGCAAGGTGGAGGGGTGGGTGATGCCACGGGCCTGTGTCAGCTGCGAGGAGCGAGCCAGAGGTGCAGGCTCTGACCCATAAACCTTTTAAGAGAGGGAGAGACTCAGGCTGATAAAGTGCTACAGCTCTAGGAATGAAGGACGGGCCGACCCTCAGCTGCACATACACACACACACACACACACACACACAAACATAGAGTCATTTCCACATTAACATTAACCTCAGCACCATTACCGCTGTGAAGTGCCATTAAGAGCCAGACGTGAGGCCAAGGGGAGCAGATATTACTAAACAGTCTCCTCCTCTCAGTCTGCAGTTCATGCCATGATTCTCTGGCTGACAGGGGAGGAACAACTCAAATTATGGAGAAGGGCAAATATGCAGGGGGCAATTTAATGGGGTTGATATTATTGATTAATTATTTTTATAGCACTAAAATTGCCATGTATTTCACAGTGTAATTAAATACTTATTTCTTAGCTAAACCTTGGAGAAACATCTTTTTGTTTGGATGCAATCCAAAGTGTCAGACTCCAGGGGTCATTGACCCCTGGGCATTGACATTGACCCTTAATCATTACCATGGAAATGGCAATTACTTATACAATGTTATTTTTCACCCAAGAGGAATCATTGACTTTTCTAAACATACAAGAAATTTATGAGAGACATATGATTAATGGCTTCAATCACAACAGAAGACCACTGGCAAGTGTTTACAGGCAGGGCTGTAGCCAATAATATGTTGGTCATGAATCTAAAGTCCCCACAGCAACTTCTCCAACACCCACCCCCTCTAACCAACATGGTCTCATAATTTAGATTTTTCAATTTTGTTTATAGCATTAGCTGTAAAGTGTTTCATTCATTGTAAAAATGTGCCCACTTTGAAGGTCTAAAAGCTATTTCCAATGGACACAACTCAACAGTGAGTATAGGACTGATGTAGAAGTGATCAATTTATGATAATGAATTTTTAAGATGGCCATCGCTGTCACCTTCACAGCCAGTATTTGGTAACATCACTTATCTCACCATAATAGATTAAGACTCTATAAGGGTAAGATAAATTTGCAAGATGAAAGTGCTTATTTCAAACAACAGCCCTCCTGGGAAATTATTATTCTTGGCAAGATGCAATATAAACAATCAGAGATCAGGAGTACTCTGTAATTAAATATTAAATCAGGTGAATTTCATTCTGTGGGAACCTGAGGCCTCATTTTGGATGACAGAAAAAATAACTATATAGCAGGCACGGCTGGTTCATATGGGCAGGTGGGGCAGCAACCCTCCAAAAAAATCATGCCCATCGGCCCCCCAAAATAGTTCCTCCAAACAAATAATGTTCATTACTTAATGACTTATCTTGTAGTGTATTATTTTGTTCTGTGTGTTTTTCAACTATTTTGACTTTTGATTTGATACTTTGATTTCCTTTAAAATTGTATTTAGAATGTTTTTGGTGATTGATTCTCAGTTTAATGTCTAATCACAGTTGTGGGGCAGGACAGGTCAGCGACCACATTTGTCTGTAGATTTATCATATCACCATGTCGGCAACAATCGGAACTGCAGGCAGCGCTGATAGAGTCGCATATGGGCAGGAATGAGTCCCAAGAACACATTTTGCCGGCACTAGCTCACTGATTGGTCCACTCGCGTTAGACTTCATGTGACCATAACAACCACGGCGATGGCGCACAGCTTTGAACCTGTCATATCAAACAGTGTGGAGTTTCTTTTAAAAAAACATTTTTTTTTAATCTGTCTTTGTCATTATAACCTGGCATCTTTGTCATTCATCAATAGCGCTACATATGCTAAATGTATTCAAAATAATCTCTGAAATGCAGGCCTTGCTTGCAGACATGTTTATATATATATATATATATATATATATATATATATATATATATATATATATGAATGAATGAGGAAGATTCCCTCAGAGAAATTGAAGTATAATATATAGAATATATAGATAATATCAATCACAAACAAATATATTATATAATAATAATAGTAACAATATTTTAAGCACACTCAAAGGGGCGTGGCTATCAATTAAGACATTGGACCCAGGGTCTGCCCCATTAATATGTATGCTCACAAGCCACTACTGCTATATAGATAAACAAACTTTTCTTGTCAGCTATAAACCCAGTGAAGACTATATCTCTCCAGTAAACTGGGATCAGATTAAGTAGAGCTGTTACATTTACTCTTTTAAATGTACTTTTACATTTACTTGCTGTAACATAGTTGTGAGAACAACAGGTGAATTCAGGATCTGGGTAAAATATTCTTTTTCCATTTGAGACTTTTGTGTTTACATGTACCGTCTGTGAGGTTTGCACCATGTTAGCTCAGTGTTCAGACAGTGAGAGGCTGGTTATATTTGTCAGCGAGAATGAATCAGCACAGATGTTTCAGAGCAGATCATGGAGAACTGTGCACTGCACAAGTTGTTCAGAGTGACAATCAATGTATGTACACGTGCCTGTCTGGAGTTTGGTTGCTTTCAGTTCTTACTAGGGAACAGCAAATATGCACCGAAATATCAATACAAAGGGCCTGTATCCACCTGGTAGTCTAAAGATATTCTCTATTGTAATAGTTTTGCCATATTTAATAGCAATAACAATAATGGTATTATAACTTCTCAAAATGCAACTGACTGTAATTTCATAGAATGGTTGGCCAGTGGTTCTTTTTACATACCTGAGAGAAACTATCAGACTTTTGTCTCTTAACAACTTACAACTTTATGTAATACATTTAAAACACTTCCATCCATCCATTATCAATACTGCTTAATCCTTTGAGGATGGAAGGGGGGGTCTGAACTTGTTCCAGCTGACTTTGGTACAATCGCAGGGTAAACATTAAATCGTACTTTTGATAATTTCCATGGAGTTGTTTTCATGTATGGTAAAACACCTGTTTAAACAAAGTGATGATATGTTATGTATGATACAAGTAAGTTTTGGATGCACGGCCACTGACCTCACTTCGGCAACTCTGTGAAAACTCAGATTTCATGTCACTTAAGTGAAGCCATATTTCATGTGGTGAGTTCAGACGACTCGCCTCCAAATGAAACATTACAATGTAAACTGATAACTTACAGCTCTTTAACAAGGCAGCGGGGGAACGGTTTCAAAGCCCCTTAATAATAACACCTTAATAAATAAGTAATGCTGTTTAATAAATTCAAACTTCTCCTACGTGTTTGAATTCAGCACCCTTAATTCACAATAATACATGCATACCCTTAAATAGATTTTTAACCTGAACTTAAAACACATTCCATAGTGCATGGTGCATTACTTTAAATTCAGGAATTGCTGATTTTGTTCACATTGTACACACCAGTCAATTTCACAGTAGTAGTTAGGTCAGAAGAAAACATTGCTGTGTATGATATCTTATAGCTGAAATGACATGGACCAATATCACCCAAAGACTCTCTGGAGACTCATCTATTTTTTTCATCCAAGTCTTTATACACTCAATTGCCAGTTTATTAGTTATACCTATTTAAATGACTGCTGTCTAATACAACAGTCCTGTAATAAATCCTCCATCCATTGTGGTTAGAAGGTTAAACAGCCCCAGAAAAGTATCGATTCAAATTTATGATCATTTCAGTGGGTGTAGTTTATGGTTGAACTGCAAGGTACTTAGCAGTGTAACTGATCAGTATGTTATACATTTTTTGTATTTGCATCAAAGTGGCCTTTCTGCGTGTTTGTGGGGTTTCAAATAACTACAGTTGATCAGACCCTGAAGCCACATGACTCAAGAAAAGGATTGCTTTTGACTGGTTTACCACCAAGTCCTAAGGGTGTTAAGTTTTTCAAAATTGATCTTTAAAACCACTTTTAATTTTGCTCAGCTAGGAAAAACAAGCTATCTGTAACAATTTGTTTTTGGTGCTGCCTCTAGAATTTAAATGCAAAGAAAAACCACAGTTGTCCAGCAGTGTTGCTCCTCTTTATTGTTATAATTCCTTTTTTGAACTGTGCAGGCATGTAAGACTAAGCAGTAATAACACACTAGTGTGATTTATATTTAAGATACACACTCTACACACACGTTTATTGCCAGTGGCACATTGTGGTTGATATTTCTTTGACAAGCGCCCACACTTTCTAAAATGTGTGCAACATCACTGAGACATGAGCCTGTTTTTTAAAAATAAGTTTGTTTTTGTTCATTCAAGTCTCAAATTTAAAACACTTTTGTGTAATCAAGCCTATATGAAAATATCCATACAAGTAATTAATTCACCAGCCCACAATGTATTTGTATAAATATGTTTTTCATGTCTTATTATTTCTAGTATTGAAAAAGCAAAGGCAGGAAGAGAAGACTATGAGTTACAAGAAACGTCAAAAACAATTACCTTCACTGAAGTGTAATATTTCCCAATGAAGCTGGGAATGTGTCCCGTTTCAGGCGGCAATACCCAACAGGGTGACGAGAGGCCTGCTGAAATACTTTTTTATTTGGTATCAAAACACATTTGTCAATCAGCCAAGCGTACAAGGACAAACTGTCAGGAGACACAAGTCTAGCCTTCTTCCCTGTGAGTAACCAGTGCAAACAAACAATTTTAGGTTACAAAGATGACAGCGATATCAATGAATGCACCTCTGAGAAACCTCTGCAGAGAGACAGGGAAGGCGAAGCCACATTCCTTCATGTTTTCCTCTCTCTCATTAAATAAATGCACCGGTGTATAATTCCTTTATTCCTTCACATGTTTATTATCATTTAAGCTGCTTTTGCTGCTGCATGTACTTATCGTGCCAATAAAACTGCATTGTAATTCGCACTTGTGTGTTTTTACACGTGTTTCATGGCGTCGTCGGTGGAAAAGCTCTAGTCTCAGTGACGGCGCATTAGTTGAATGTTCTCCTTTTATTCTGAACACAGCATCGACATCAAAGCAGTAATTATGCAATAAACTATCAAAGGTTTTGAATCTTCAGCCTAATTCTGTCAGGTGGTTTTTGCCTAAAGGTGCATTCTTTGATTGAGGTGCCTCCAACTATTCTGTAAAGAGTGATGGGCTGGGTCTGTATGGTGGTTGCACTGAAATGTGCAGCATCAACAAGCAGTTGTTGGGAGTTGTTAGAAAGCCTAAGCTGGCAAGTCAATGTTGTAATTAGCATGTAAACATATTTGCCTTGGGATAATTTTTAGAAGTATGAACACAAATGAACACGCCCACGTTACTGAATTTTAACAATGTGATGAAAATGAAGTGACATCCAAAGTCGGTCATGGAAGATTTAGAAGCAGAGAAATATACTTTTTGATGAGCTTGATCACTCCTCTCCTTTTCCCCCATGTTGACCTGTCCTTTATAGTTGCAATAGGTGTAAAATTGATGGTCGTTAAAGGACAGAATATCTTTGTGGTGAATTGAAAAAACAAAATAAAAACATATTTGACCAACAGACATCAGGACATTTTATCTAGCTCTATACTTTGTGATCATCTTTAATTGTTTTTTTGGCATCCACTCCATGGTTAGACACACATAGAATACAATCTCAGTGATATATCAGTTAATGTCACCATTAATAATTCTACCTATCAGCTAAACCTTCATGACTTTACTGCCTCACCTCACAACATAGACTTCTACATGTTATTGCTTTCACTGGCATCATGCCACAGTATTACTAACCTAGATGGAATTATTATAACTGGATTTATAGAATATGGCTGGGAATATTGAGTATTTTCCTTATTGTAAACATATGACACTCCACTGATGGTCAAAAAAATATTAAAAACACATTAATGCACCATTACCATGGACATACTCCTTCCAGTTTATTTTAACTCTATCCAACATACACAGTCTTATTGCCAGAAATATTCAATAGAGCACCAAATGTGTGTTAATCCATGCCTGAAATGAGTCCAACAAAAGCACTATGTCCTCCTGTATGAGTAACATTTGATAAAAAGTGGTCATCCCATGGTATTTGTCAAACATTAAGAAAATATACAATAATCACAGCCTTTAGTCCTTATCCCTAAAAACTGAACTCCTACATTTTCTAAATTGTCTATTGTAAAAACTCAAACTGGTCCTCATGAAGATACACACACACACACACACACACACACACACTAAATTCTACTTAGCCAGATGTGATTATATCAGGTTTCACTGGACACCTAAGCGGACAGAACAAAAACAGCATGGTTCAGAATCAGTGGTTCACTTACTGCCTGACACTTTACAGCACCATATGGAAGTCTGCTGTCTTTCTTTAAACTTGGCATGAAATCAGAAGTCTCTTTTTTGCTTCCATACAAAGGAATGTCTCTTTTTTCCATTTGAAACGGCAGTTTTTGACATCCACTGTTCCACAACTTTTACGACACACTTCCTGCTATTTTGATGTAGACTGTGAGACAATGTTTACTCAGTGCAGAAGCAGGGAGTAAGAAAGTAAGTGTGGGTCGTCGACGCAGAAAGCAGATCTGACGTGCCAATCACAAGACAATGGCACTGATTAGCTTGTGACTCAACTGTGGTTGTGAGTAGTGCAGGAAGTGTGACGAGGAGGGTGCACCTGTGGACATGGTGCACATTATAGTATCCATTAGCTAAAACGTCTTCTGATCTACAGCTGCCAATGGCAATGCCAATAAATGAAATAAAGACCAAGTGTGGGAGAGGTTTGGAGTGTTATTACAGGGAGGGCGACACAGGAAAAGAGAGGAAGGCTGGCACAATGGAGCGGGGTCACCGTGGCGATTGTCATTTCTGGCCACCACACCACGCCCTGATATTCACAATAGACTGCATCCGCTCTCTAGGCAACGGCTCTGTATAAATCAGGAAACTGACAAGAATATCTACACTCTCAGGATAAAAAAAAAAAAAATGTCTAGCTGAGTGCAGACAGAAACACTTAGAGAATGTAACTTCACAAACACCTCACAATGGTAGTGGTAGTTGTGGCTGCTGCAACTGTACCATCCAAAATTCTTCATTTATATTCAGCAACAGACGGATGACTGTGAGAAAATTTATGAGTGGAGGAGCAGAAGTAATGTAGCGCTACCAGTCATGCTTAAGTCTGCTGGAAGACTCAACCTGCATGAGCACATTTTATTTTCCATGCATAAGGTATTGCAGTGCTGTGTCTGTATAATGCATACCCCTTCCACACTCCCACTCTATTACTTGTATGCATATCTAGTCTTACTGTAGCATGCATGTCTGCACTGGTAAAACTGAGTTACCTGCTGGGAATCAAACTTTTAGTTTTGTTTAAATTTTTTATTATTTTCTAGATGTACTAGATTTGAAATGAACATGTTTAAAGTCATCCATTCATGTATAAAGACTATGAAACAACAAAATTTTGTGTTTTGACTTCAACTAGTTCAAATGTTGCTTGGCAACAATGTGGCACTATAAGCAATGTTTGCTGTTGCTTTTACTCACAGAGACAAAACAATGCTTATCTACCGTCAACAGTTTCTATTTTACCTTTTGAACCACTGAAAATTGACAGAGCAAGGTGAATTACCTATCCAAGCTTGAAAGACTTCAATGCGATGAACCTCCTCCATAGAGCTAGGTGAAAGGAGAAAGGGTAGAAATAGAGAAGTATGCTATGGGCTAATCCTACCAAACCAGCTGTCCTGCCTGTGGAAAACTACTTAGCCTAAGATGAGAGACTGCTGTGTCTTTCTGTTCTCAGAGACATCAACCAACAACATCCACTGGAATCGACAGACACTGGAATCGAGCTTGATGGTCTAACACTCCATAGAGCAGACAGAGTATGTACTTTATTGGACAGGAGCCAGGAAGGTGATCTCAAAGTTCTGTTCCCATGTGACCTTGAAATCCTGACCCTTTAGCTTGCCATGGAAGCTAAGAGCTATTGTTTTTACTGTCTATGTCCCCACGAGTGCCGACGTGAAGGATGCTAAGGATGGACTCGACATTGTCACCAGTGAGCTGTAGCAAATAGAGATCACTGAGATTAATTCAGGGTTGAGTGTCTTGTTCAAGGACAGTTCAACAGAATTACAGGAGGGTTGAGAGCATCATTTCATATTTTTATAATTTCAGCATTGTTTCTGTATTGAAAACATCCAGGTCCACATTCACTGAATAGTTATCTATGGCCTTTACATATAACATGCTATTCCTGGATCTGTCTATTTATAGTGAGTAAATGTTTGTTAATATATGAAAAATAACTGTAAGCTATATAGAGACTGCTGGTTTGCAGCACAACACAAAAGAGGAAACATTTCTAAAATGAATTATTTCGCTTTCAAGTGAATAAGTGAATAATATATTTTACCATAGTGTCTGTCAGGAACAGACATTGACCGTAAAGGGTGTTTCCTCTAACATTTGGCCCTGGATAATACTTCCGGCATTTTTTAAACAATATTAATATCAGTGGTTGCGTAAAATTAGGCATGTCATTCTTGTTATGTGAAAAAACAAAAGAATACTTAACTCACTGCAATTTTCAAGAGATATTTAAACAGTGGCTTATGCCACTCTAAAAGTAATTAGAGGTTATTTTACTCTCAATTACTTCCTTGTCAGTTTGTGCAGTCTACAGTATGTGTTCTAATATAATATTAGAATAAAATAAACATAGAAGAAATTGTGTTATTTTTAATGAATGCTTCTCACCCAGTGACACTAACACATTAATTAAAAGAGAACTGAGTAAGGTGCAGCTGTTAGCACAATGAAGTTAAAACCCAAAATTTCACACTCCAGGAAACATTTACTGAATGTTTCTCTTTTAAATTAACACCCATAACCTTCACATTCAAATGCATGCACTGTCAGGTGATAATTAAATACTTCAACGTGGTGGCTACTGATTATTCAACGAAGGTTTAATTGACTGAATTTTCAAGATTATTTATATGCAGCAAGTTTACTTACATGTCTCATTATTCAGAGAATCAACATTTTATCTTATTCTTCTGTGATGTGTGAATGAATGTTTGTTAATTATTTCACACTCTAAAGAGCACCTGATCATTAAGATAACTTGACTTAAGTTTGATTATGGTTTTTTTCATATATATATATATATATATATATATATATATATATATATCAATTTCATTCTAATTTCATATTCTTACTTTAAACAAATGAGCTCACTAGGTACAAGTATTTACTCCAGAATAGCACATTGTTATAATTTCAGTATTCCAATTCGATTGTGCTTGACAATGTTCAACATATAACGTTATATTTATAATTTCTTTTTTCTAAAATGATCTTAAAAAGAAGATTTTTGAGGCAGACCCTGAGGGCAGTATGTGGTTTAGGGCCTTTGTCATATCACTTGACATAGTCCTTTCCTGCATATGCAAAAGTAATAATTCTTAAATAAGAATTGCCTGTAAAAAAAAAGGGCTCCATCCACTGATCATTACTCATTGTTCAATAAGAGAAAGCCTTTGGCAAGGGTACTGTCCAAAGATGAAAAAGCAAATATTTTCTACTTTCAGTTTAATACAGCTGAGTTTACAGTGGCACATGCTGCCTCCAGGAAATAGCTATACTGACACTCTAAGTTATACTAACAAAACCCTTTGTTTTTTTCCATTATCACACCTTTCAGCGGGCATAGTTAACTCCAACTCTTTTGAATTCATAAAATGCAGATTTATTGTATTATACCGAGTCAAAACAATTGCTTGCCTATGTATCTTTTACAACATATGTGGCTGTCGCTGCTTTGTCTTGTGAAGCCCCAGTCTCGCAGTCGTACAGTGTCATCATGGTAAGTGACAGCCAAAATAATTTGGAATATTCACCACTTAATTACACTTTCAACTAAAATTGAAATGACAAAGTAATGTGTGCCTGGTGCCCATTGTTAGATCCAACGTCACTGCGTGTCCAACAAATAATTCAAGTTAAATTAAAGTTAAAGTTAAACTAAAACCCTCTGTACAAAAACACATTTCTTTTTGAGGATAGCTTGCCTATTGTTGATAATGTGATATGATTTGATATATATAATGCTTTATCTAGCCATGGGGAGTGGAAAATTGTAACGTCTTTGAATATTTCTCTCTTTACAGAACAGTGGACCTAAAACTCCAGAATGGCTGATTTCTATTTAGGGAATAGCAGGCTGATTAGTAGGTCAGCTAAACAGCCCCTGGGCCAGCCGGCAGCTACTGAGACCAGCCCTGGTCATATGACCTGACTTGAAAATGACATAAAAAACAGTGTTGTTGGCTATGATGACAAAACGCCTCCACAGGCTGATGTGTCAGACCAAATTAAACATGAGACTCAACAGTTAGGTCCAGGCATGTTAAATTAACCGTCGCTGCATATCATTTGCATGACATTACTACAGACAGTGGAGGCTGGTAATAAAAAAGTTAAGAGGGCTTTTTTTCTGGGCTGGTTATGGTAGTGGGGGTCTTACCCACATTGTTGTCCGTAACAGATCAGTGCAGGGGAATCATTAAAAGTCATTACTAACATCTCATCCAGCCAGCTCTGTTTTTCATAACATGAATAGATGAAACCAGATCTAACTCCATCCTTGGTTACTTTCCTGCTGCTCGATGTTTGAATTTGGTTGGTCTAGGCCAGGGGTCGGCAACCTTTATTATCAAAAGAGCTATTTTGCCCCCTCTTCCACCAAAGAAAAATAGTCTGGAGCCGCAAAACATAACAGCTTATAAAATTTTTAAAGTTTTAATTGATTCTTTCATTTATTCTCCGTCTGTGAACGGCTTACCCCTCCTTACGATCTCCTTAGCTGCCACAAAACTAGCAACTGTTGTTGACTGTGGAGCGGTGATCCACTTCTTGAAAGTATGTTTGCACTGTTCAACTTTCCGTTGCAGTTCCAAAATTGCTCTCTTTTGTTCATCTTCACTTGGGTATTTTTCAGCGAATGCTGAACGCTTGTTTAGAAAATGTCTTTCAACGTTACATTTTTTGTTGTTCAGCGGTGAAGGCAAATGCATCTGTCCACGCAGAATTAAACTCTCTTTTTTCCTCTGGGGAGGGGTCGTGCGCAGGGGTCGCACACTCCAGAAGCCGCCTGCAGCTAGCTAAGGGCGAGGGCTATAGACGTTGATATGACGCATATTTTAGTTGACAAATTATTTAAAAAAAAAAAACTTTTTTAAAAAAAGCAGTAGCAGTAGTAGTAAAATATTATTTTTGATGTTTATTTGCTACCGTTATTTTCATTTCTAAATAAAAATAAAATATTTATTTTCATGTGTTTTTTTGTCAAGGCCAAAGGGAGCCAATACAAGGCCAACCCCTGGTCTAGGCCAAGCTCCTTTATCCTGTGTACCCGAATGAAAGGATTCTTTGGTAAAAAACAAAACTAAATTTCATTCATTTTCTCATTGTATCTGGTCTGTTCTGGTCACATCTGTCTATCGCTTGTCACCCAGTCAGTACTATGACATTTGCACTTACACACTTGGACCCCAGGGCGGGATGTCTTTTGCTTGTCAAAAGTTTAAGGACCGATATTCGTTTGTCTGGTGCCCCGTGACCAGGAAGTGGATATATTTACACAAAAAGAAATTAAACAAATACAACAAATTTTCAATGCCGACAGAATACATACAAAGGCACAACACTGTATTAGTAATCGATTTTGATGCTTTTGACAATTTGACGAATCCCGCTGCTGATGGTAAATGACAAGGGCGAGACAGTTATTTTCACCCAGAAAATGAACAGAGCAGATTTGATGAGTTCAGGCTGCAGGAATTTGCCCATTTAGAGATCCCCTGTGTTTTTCTCGTAGCCTAACTAATTGGTGCTGCTTCCACCTTAAGTTTCACTAAAACATCTAGCAATCTTCTGTATGTTATTTAGACAACAACGTTCTCATTTTTGTGTGTAATTCAGTGAGGGCTTAGCCCCACTAGCCCATTGATACCAGCCACCTCTGACTACAGACATCTTAAGGACAAGAAAGAGATCCAGCATGGAAGTCATGGAAAATAAATGTACAGGTGCCAGATACAACAAACTATAATAAGTGTTCTGAGACATTTTGCTTTAAACAGTCTGGACTCTTCAAGCTGATGGTAATAGGAAAACACAAGGGTTCATTTTGAGCTCCATAGCAGCCACACACGTCCATAGACCTCATCAAGTATGTTCTGAGAAATCTGTGACACTCGTATATTCTCGTATCCCATGAAATGTGACCGTATGTGACCCTTAACAGACAAGAGTTCAAGCCTTGCTCCATTTTGCTTTAATATCACTCCACTCAGCTCAAAGATCTGAGCGCAGCTGCTTTTGGCCAGCCAGAAAATTGCACCTGAAATTGCCTCTGTGGTCTGAGTGGCCTATAAGCCACATTGCAGGTATGAAAGAAAACGCTAGAAGCAAAGCTTCTATAGTATATATCCACCAAAGACTTGTTCCTCACCCATCTACAAGATTTTTTTTTTTTTTTTTGCCTGCAAAGGCTACCAGAGGAGGTCAGCAAGTCGTGCTGCTTATAATCTGGAATGAAAGAATCTAAAATGGGAGTGGGTGTCTGTTTTCTTTGGCAACCATTACTTTCTCTGTCCTTTCTTTCCTTTCTCTAACGCACCATGTTGTTTTCACTTTCTCTGCTATTGCTGTAAAATAGGTTGGTTTTTGGTATGTACTGCCTGTTCTCTGGGAATGAATGGAAGAGCTTGAATTTCACTGATCTGTGCAAAACCACAATTGAATGGAATAGTGTGCAGGGTTTCATTTTCATTTGAAAAAGATAATTACCGATTCACTGTCTACTGGGTTTTCATTCAAGTGAATGAGCAAAAACTATCTATCTATCTATCTATCTATCTATCTATCTATCTATCTATCTATCTCTCTCTCTCTCTCTCTCTCTATATATATATATATATATATATATATATATATATATAGACCCCTAGCCTTTTTGAGAGTTTTAGTCAGTAACTGTACTGGTGCTCATGTATCAATATAGGAGGATCTGGACAGGCACTCAGTAGAGCACATACCTCCACTGACGCAAAATACTTTGCTCTTTTTTCTTTCACCAGATTCAGATTAAAATTTGGATGTAGAAACTCACAGATCCCAACCACCATGAATATGCCTGATTTTTTATTAATTTATTTATTTATCTTTTACATCAAGAACACCAAACTTTGGTATTTTCCCCTGAGCTATGTCCTAACTTATTTACTTACCTGGCAGTTCTTAGTAAGTTTTTATTTTGGAAAAAGTGAGTACTATTACCCATGCTGATTTTCCTAGCTTTCCAATTCCAGCCTTAGAAGGTGTTAAGACCTATATGTCATTTTTGATTCCATAACCCAACAGTGTCCTTGATGTTCAGCTGCCTTGCTCATAAAATCAAATAATGTGGCTGAGTTTTGTGCCAAAATCTCATTTTCAGAGCCTCATTGAGTCCAGTGTTTGCAGCGAAATTCATAAAAATAGAGGAATAAGCCTTTACATAAGGTCTTAATTTTCATCATCATCTGTCCTCAGGTGCTGAACACATTGGGATTATAGGATGCTTGGATTGTTAGAAGTGACTGTTACTCTTTCTTCCAAGTCGATCACATAACTACAACTACAAAAACTAATTCTAGGTCTCGTGCAGTTATATAGGCGGAGTGGAGGGCGTGTTTCTACATATATCTTCGTGTGAGTGAGGTCATTTTTTTTCCTTTTAAGTTTTTTGTTCCTTCCAGCTGAGAGCATCAACACTCAACAAATCAGAAGGTAATGTCAACCCATGAGCCTGCCACCACTTTCCCCACAAGTTCCAACACATCACATCCTAACACATCCTGATCACTCCCTGGGAGAGAGCATAAATGGAGTTGCATTTTCCTGAAGTGGCTGGTAATTGCAAATGCAACCTTTCTCCAAACACACAAATGGTACCAGCATAGCATAGCAAATCAATTTGGGTTTGAGTTTTTTGGCAGTGACTCATTTTCCCCACTCCACTGCTACACCAAATCTTATGGTCTCCAACCTGCCAAATCTTACTTTAACCCCTGACCACCCTGGTTCAGTGGTTGTGTTTTTATTTCTTGGATACAGTAAATTAGAACTCTGTGTATGAGTGAGTCCCCTGTCTAAACTACACCAGTGTTTGTCTAATCACTTTTCAACCTTTGCAGTGCTCTCAACTCCAGACAGAGAGCCTTGGGCCGACATCTGGGAACAGACAGAAATAAAAGCCGCTACTTGAAATAGATGTACAAGACAAGCAAGACCACTCTAAGTAGTCCAGTGGTTCTCCATTCAATACTCTCTAACAATGATGAGGGAGAAGAAAGAAGATAAAATTTTCTTTGAGATTTTGTTGCAGCTACGGTGGATGTCTTCTTCCTCTGGGTTCCATTTATCAAACATCTTTTTACAGGTATTTAGTTCTAGCTGTTGAATACTTACACTTTTACTAGATTTTTATCATCTACTATCACAAGAAAATCTTTTTTAATCTCAGTAGAACTGATTGGAGGAAAGATGTTTTTGGAAGATGCACCTTTTTGACAAAATGTTTTTGTCAGTGATTTTGACTGTGATGCAATACAGTTTACATGCAGAAATAACTTTGCAACAACCCCCACTATTACACTTGACTCAGCATACATTAGGTGACAGCAGGCCAAATACTTTAGACACAATTTGAACATAATCAAATTAGCCATGCACAGTATTTGATATTTAGTTATATCCCTGAAGGTGAAAGCAGGTGGCTGTTTTTTGTCATTGAACTTAATTGGTATGATAAAAAAAAAAAAAAAAGATTTTGTGTAAACCTTTGGGAAGCTATAATGTATGACATGTATTTTCACATTTTTACAAAATATTTTCTAGGACTGCATGGCATTATATAAATAATTTCTCCAAAGTGTACAGGGCACATAAATTGAGAGGGGATCTAGACAGTGGAGGAGATGATTTCATGTTCTCCATGGAGGTACACACAGCCCACAAAGGATTTGCAACATTATTGCAGCATGTGCAGCCTATGCAATATGTGACACTATTATAGGCATTGTAAAATGATGTCACTGGATAGTAAGCAGCTGAGTCAAGTTATAAATTATATATATTTTTAAGTCACAGATATGGCTCACCAATGTTTACTTGCAGTCAACAGAGTATAACATCATACAATTTCAGCTTTGCTTAATTGTGGCATAGTATTGTTAAATGTGCCTATAAACATAACATATATATGGTACCTATTCACAGCAGGCAGAGACCAACAGTAGCATTCATTTGAAGTCTAGTGAATCTTAGATCCAATATTTTCTTTGCACATAGCTCCTGAGGAAAAAAGATCTGACTTCAGTTGCTTAATGCTCCACTATGTGCACATATTAATCATGCATGAGACAGGTCCAGTCTCGATGTTCACATTCATTGATTCACATTCCTTGAAATAAACAAAAACTGTGATGCCTCAGGGCTGTGCCACTGTCAAATCAACAAGTGCCCGAGTTCTGTTTTGCAGAATTTCTGAACTATTTATGTTTGCTTTCTATAAGATAGAATTTCTGGAAAAAAAAAATCCCCATTTTCATATTATTGTAACATGAAACAGAGGGTTTACTAAGGGAAACTTGAAAGTGTACAAACAGTAAGCAATGTAATAACGGAAAACAACGTAACCTTGACCCTGGCATTTCTTGGATGTTGTTAGACTACTGAACACAACATCAGTCTGAATGTACTTGTGCTGTTCCATTCCCATTTCTACTATTTCAAGCTCTTGCTGCCTCTCACACTCAATCACTTTCCAGTTGATGTCAATTATGTCTGTGAAGGTTCAGGACTGAAACTCCTAAGGGGAAAACATCGAGAGTCAGCTTGACTTTCTGGTGCTAGTCAGTTGGTTTACAATGTAGTGTTGGCTGTAGTGAAGTAGTAAACATTTTTCCCTGATAACAACCGAATGCACAAAAACAGAATATAGACGCTAGAGAGAATTAGAACACCACGTGCCCCATAACATCAAAAACAATAAGCTAAACAATGATAAAATACTACGTAGAATTGAAGGGAGTTATTTATCTGTGGGTTAATACTAACACTGACTCATTTCTTATGTTACAGTGCAATTTGTGATTTCCTGTGTTTATGTAAAAATATGTATTAGTGCAACTTTAAGCCACAACTACTAGAAAAACAACAAAAAGTCATCATTTGTACTTTGTAGATGATATATCACACTCTCTACCAGGAGTAGTTCTTCTCCCAGCTGAGTGTCATAAATAATTCTTAAGGTCTGCTGTTGTGATATCAGCACTGGTCAACTCTCAGTTTGATATCTTGAAAGTGGATAAGACCGAAAGGAAGTTTAATTTTTTATGGTTTTATAATTTCAGAAGACATGTGAATGGTTAGCAGCAATGTCAGAATGTTTTTTTGGACATAACAGTTTTTTTCTGTGCTAAAGCTTTTACACTGACTAACCGGATTCAACAACATCAACTGAAATACTGTTTTTACTGTAAAATGCCCCAGTTGTGAAAATGTTTGACTTCTTCTGTTGTTGAATAGGAAGTGTATTTAAAATCCAGTTCAAGGCTATGATGTGACAGGGCTGCCACAGCCAGCCAACCTGCCATGTTCTGCTTAAAAAGAAATGCCTGGGTCGCAACTGTGCCCTTGAGAAGTGCTCTTAAAAATAGCGGTCATCAAATATGGAGCTGTATAATTGGAATATTAGATAAACTCAGAGAAATGTGAGTTATGACAGCCGCTTTGAATGAGAGGTAATAAAACCCCCCTCACTGTTGGAGAATGCAGTATAACTGGAGATGGAGGGAGGGTGCAAGATGAATAGGGTAGGAGGAGTGGAGTGATATATCTTCTGCCCTTCTCAGCTCTGATTTTCCATAGCGATTGGAGGCCCTCCACAAATGATGAGTGAGGCAGCTGTGAGAGTGCGGAGGCTCTGCAGGTTCACGGCAAAGTCAACATCTTCCAATCCCTCTAAACCCTCACACCACTCACCGCAGAGCAGCATGCCAAAATAAAGCCAAGCCTGCATGTGCATTTGAACGTGAGCGTATATTAATGTGTATTAGGGTTGAATTTCTCAAGACACACTTGACTGTGCGTAGTAGCGTGTGTCTGTTTGTATGTGTGAGTGTATGTACTTCTGTGTAGCCCTTGGCTTGACATTTGAATGCACCTGTGGAATGTACTTTTCAACAGGATGAATCTGGATCCTCTTTTCTCAACATCTCAAATGCTGTAAGCATGTATGTTTCCTGTGAGTATTTGTTGGCGGATTTTCATTCTGTGTGGGAGGTATTGACATGGGTTTGCGTACAATGATTAATTTAAGATATCACTCCAATTTGACCCTGCCTAGATTGGCACTAAGCCACAATTAGATAATGAGTCTTGGGATATTCCACATTTGACTCATTGTCAACAAAGTCAGAAGACCATGATTTGTAATGTGTTAATCCATCCCAGGGCAGGGCTTCCCTTCATGTACCTATCACCCCTGCTGGTCTTTGCAAGACAAAAAAGAAAAGAGGAGTAACGGCCATAGTGCTAGCTTTTAGTGTCTACCATTAGTAGAGTGCTCTGTTTTCCTTTTTTTTTTTTTTGCATCAAACAATGGTTCTGCTTCATACTACCTCCTAACACAGAGTGTCAGGGTGACTGTGATTTATTCCCTCCCAAGGCCACCAGGTCTTGTTGCCCTTGTCTACCTCAAAGATATGATTGAGACTTTCCACAAGTCTTAAGACCATTTGACTTCTTGGAGTTATCCTGGTGAAAATAGTCTAGATTAAGCCCTGATTCCCATTTGTCAGATGTCAGATGGCTTGCCAAAACCATACTTCATGGTCTCTTTGTTTTGCGTTGTGACTGCACCTCCTCCCCCAGGTCTGACACATTGAGGATACCACAGGTTCCTGAATTCAGGCAAAGTGGCAATGTCTCAAAATTTGCCTTCTATCTAGTTGTTGTGAAAACAAATTTTCCTTATGCCACCATAGGAAAGGCTGATGCCTCAGACACAGCTCCCAGGGTCTATGTGATACACAAACCTCTCAAACACATTAAGATGATGATTCTTCGATGGAATCTTGAACAATAATAATAATAATTAAAAAAAAAAAACATTTAAGATTTGACTGGTGATACTACACAGGCATTTATATCCCGGTGACAACTGAAGGCGCTGTTACAGCTCTTGCCCCATTCCATTTAAATTAGAGCCTGGCCTTGTTAATCAAAAATAACTCCTTGAGTTATTTAGAGCAAGATAACTGCAGAGTGGCAAAGACCATCTTTCAGTGTTTTCCTGACTTCCATACTTCCCACAGATTAAGTCCACTGATCCATAGCAAGAACACTAATCTTTAAAATCAAGTTACAAACGCAAAATCTCATCTTCCAAAAAGGGTAAGAATTTCCTAAAACAGCTGAGTACTGTAGTATCAAGTGAACATTCTTGAAACAACAGGAAATGATACATTTGTTAGGGACTATTTTCAGCTGCAGACTAATACACATTTCATGCTCTAGTAATTACTTCGAGCAGCAGGACAGTGTATGTGGGACTGAATCATAATTAAACTACAGTGTGTGTATGTGTGTGTGTGTGTGTGTGTGTGTGTGGGTGGGTGGGTGAGGGGTGGGGGGGAGGGGGGGGGGGGGGGGGGGTTAATAAAGTTCATGGTAATAAAGGAATTTCACCTCAAACTATAGTGTAGTTTATTGATGTATTTCATAGTTTAGAAAAAAATTTGGAAGATAATTGAGCAAGGGTGGGACAACAAAATGACACACATTGAAAGATGTTTATGTTCTTGTCTTAAATATAACAAATTTGAGCATTTCCTTTTCCATCTGCGTAACATGGTAACATTTACAACATGGCTTCTTTCTTGCCACAAATCATTTGTCAACTATGCTTTCAGTCACACAAAAGCATATAAACTTATGTGAAGTAAAACAATTTTCAACTGCAATGGTACAATCCAGTCTAATCCTGTACTAGAACAATTATTAGACAACACTGAAGAGGATTTGAAGTATAAACTATGGTCTGTATAAGACTGTGTAACTGTTTATAACATTACATTTTCTCAACCATATCTACTTGATCTCTGATCATTAAAGAGTTGAAATTTCTATCAATATGCCAGCATGCCAATATTTCAACACAATTTATGCATATAATTCAATTCCTTCACCCAAAACAGAATTACAGCAGAGCCAGTTGATAGTTGCATAATTAGATACAATAAAGTTTAGTCAGTTCAGTCTGTGACCTATTTGGTAACAAGCTAATTACTACAAAATTATACAGTCCAATAAAATATGATCGTATCTTTAACAGAAATGGCCAGTGTGCTTCACAGTAAAAAGGCTGAGCTAGTTTAAAAAAAAAATACAACTTACAATGATGATTGCGTTCTTAATTTGTCAGCAAGTCAGTAGTAGATATGGATGTCCTACATGACCATATGAGCTCCTCATAAATGTACATGTTTATTCCTAATTTGGAGAAACTTTACAGTAAGGTGAGTGAACCAATCAGGACGGCTGTTTTCTTTTGTTTTAATATAGCCAGCAGTAGTAAATGCTAAACAGTAAAAAAAAGTAAGTAAGGGTAGAAACAAAACCAAAAAGAAATTTTGGTTCTCATTTCCCATGATAGTATTTTAAGTTTCGTAAAGAAGAGACCATGGCAACATATGAAGCGATCTATTTGACACACATCTAACTCAAACTTGTATTGTTTTATAGGTTGTATATTATATATTATGAGTTCCATGAGGTGGAATATATTAGCTGTGATTCGTATATATATATATATATATTTCTAATTTCTGGCTCAATTTCTGCCCTATGGCAGCCTTCATCAAGGTATAATAAGATGTATGAATGTACCTACCTCTATGAGCAAAAAAAAAGAAAGAAAAAGAAAAAGAAAAAAAAAAAAAAAAACAGCTTGGCCACTCATCTTTCCACCCTCAATCATTGACGCTCCACTGCCAAGTCAGAGGTCTAATTATGCATTTGAGCGTAAGAGTTTAATTTGCACTTTTCATTTAGAGTGATTGGCACTCGCATAAGTTATGCTAAATGCTGTTTAACTAAAGGGGAGGCAGGCCGTAGACACTAGGCTTCATCAACGCGCCACTCGACTCACCCTAGTTACTTACTATGCAACTAAATGTATATTCATCTCCCTGAGTAAACCTGTGTGGTGTGGCAGCGTAAAGGTCCTTGTATACAATTTAGAAAGTGTGTGTATGGTTGTAGGTGGAATTCTTCAGGTTTTGGCCTTTCACCCTCGTGCTGGTTTGAATCCAACATCATGATCACATATAACACATTTTCCGGTGTGTATGTGTGTGTAAGTCTGTGTAGTACCATTTCAGCGCTTGACTAGACAGAGATAGAATTCCCAGAATTCCTGTTGTGAGGGTGAGGCTTCCCCCTTGGGTGTCAATGGGTGTAGTTGTGAGATCTTAAGAAACACACAGGCAACAAGAAAGAGTCTTATTAAAATGCATGAATACACAGTATCACTGAAACATATCAGCATGCTCACTCAAGCATGAATAAAATGTGCACCCACACATACACACACATAAATAACCCAGCTTAAACACACACACACACATTCTGCTACCTCACTCCACGTGCACTCTGTTCAACTGCTGGAGCCAAATAAGCATCGCCCCACCAACCCACTGCCACTCATGCTCCCTACTTCTTTCTTTTCTCTTCTGAAAACAATAACTAATTTTATTGTCTTATTTCCCTCTGAAGCAGATCCCCATGTGGTCAAGCGGATTTCAGGAGCACAGTGCCCACAGCTGGCTACTTATTACCCCCCCACCATCCTGTTCCTGCTTTAATTTCCTGCACATCTCTGCTCTTGTACATACACACACCTTCACCAAAGCATAAACAGATAACACACTAATTAACAGTTTGTAAAAGAGGGAGGTGAGCAGGTGTTGGGTTAACTCTTAAGAGAACAGAAAATTGCAGCACAAAGTGTTTTGTTCTTCATAATCCTGCTTGCCTGTCTAGTGCAATGATAGCAAACCCTGTTTAATCTTTTTTTTTTTTTTTGTGTTCTGCCTTATTTCTGCTTTCTTGTACAGGGCAATTAATTCCTTAAAGCCAGTAATGAAACCATCTAAAAGCTGTCACACATTGCCATGTGGCTCACAGAAGTCAGAGGTGTTGCAGTGCAAGTACAGAGCAAATGTAAATTTTTATGTTTGGCCTTTTTGTTCTTGTATTTTTCCATGGAGAACTTTGCTGATCATGCATGCTCCTGTTTTAGCACTGCCCTATTTCATATTCAGGTAGTTTCATCCTCACCTGCCCAGTGCACCTGCAGGTCCTGTGGATGTTGCTGGCCATGGAACAGCATGAGGACTTTTCTTATATCTTTTATTTTGTGTTTTATGATACTCATAGTTTTTGAGAGTTTTTGACTTGTATTAGTCAGTGTTTTTAGAAAAGATTGCCCCAAGTGTTTCACATCAATCCAGATTTAGTTATTGCACACCTACATTTATTTCCCAAAATATCATCTGCTAACCTTTCTTTATCTATTGGTCTACCTTCATTGCCCCAGTTTGTGGAATTAGCTTTTTTTTTTGCTGTACATTGGTAGCATCAGTTCTAAGATACACTCTGAAGATAATCCTGATGATGACATTAAGATTATTGTCACCAACTTGATGACGCCCACTACAATAATTTAACACTGTAGACTATTTAAAAAAAAAATAGCACAACACTATCGATGTATGTAATGTAGAATTTCAGTAAATGTGTTGTCTGACATGTAATGACAGTGGCCACTGTCATTACATGTGATTGTTATGAGACGAGTGTGTAAAGTTAACAGATGAATACATACATACTATATGTATACTTCTGTACACACACTCAGTCTGCACTATTTTTTTTGTGTGATCTACACCACAGGAATTTTATGAATGAGAGACATGTTTGAAAATAGACTGAAACTCTGCTGTTCTTGGCACAATGTGCTGATTAGACATTTGTATTTTCATTGTTCCCTTTGTGCTCCCAGGATTTCTGTGTAACATCTCATTGCTTTCTTTAGATACTCTTCCCAGATTGCAGTGGATTTGTTTATATGACATTTTGCATGTTTGTGGCATCTCATGTAATTTCTGTATATAGTCAACCCTTATAAAAGCTCCACAATGTTTGCGTTCATAATTGTATTTACTCTTACAGTGTTTACATAGATTTTGCAACCAAAACCACATTCTCAAGTTCTCTAATTTCTATGGTTTATGTTGTGCTTGTCAACTTAGAATTGGTCTCATAGCCCACCATGCACCATGGATCCCACTCTCTACTGCCACGACACCAGTTTATAATGCTTTTTTTTTTTTTTTACTAATCATTGGATAATTTTCCAGTGATAAAAAAGGGGTGTCACTGATTTCACTTGGATTGAAACTAGCTATGGATATGGCTGTATGTGTTAGTTGACTGCAAACTGCCCCCAAAATGACAGGCTACTCAACAGTTTTGTCTCTGCAGCTGCCATTTAAGCAAAGAACATTTTATACAGTATGCAGTTTTACACCTTTGATGTTCTAACTGCTGAATCACCCACCTTCCTGATGTTACAGATGGTCTTTGATTCTATGATCACACTAAGAGAACACACTGGTCCATCCAGTCCATCCAACTTATAAGAGGAAGCAGCCAGATCCTCTGAACGTGAGCTGCAGAATGATAGCAGGCGGCAGCACCACTTTTGTACTGGTGTTTCCAGATGATCCAGGGTTTCCACCAAAGCCAGACCCAAGCAAATATAGCTCTACACCAAATCTACCTAATCCATGGCTGGACCATTCTGAAATGAGGTGGTCTGCCACGGCCACAACAGAATTTCACTTGGGACTGTTTCAAAACCTGCTTTCTCCAACCACTGCTCAAATCCTTCTGGGTGATGTTCTGATATATCTCTGGGATGTCTATGCAATCCTAACTTCACCCAGCCTGGTTTCTCTTTTACTGTGTCGCCTCTCATCACCACTGTGTTTTCTCCACTTGCAGCCAATGCTGATCAGGCGGCTTGTCACACTACCACAGGAAAGGAAAATAAGCAGCTGTAGCCTCTTTCTTCCACCATGGGATGCTGGAGGCTTTACTCAGACACTCAGGATGTCCAGGCAGCCCACAAGCATCATCACCTCATCCCCTTTTCTTTCCCAATACATTAATTATCGGAGATTCCATGACCAGAAACAGCTGTTTCTGGAACTGGAACCACAGTCCCTGATAACCGGGATGAACTACAAAACCTACTACTCCCAACATCTTATGAGGAAATAATAGTTCATCTGGGTGCATATAGCATTACCCTGAAGGAGTCTGAGTGCATGAAAACCTATTTGACCTTTTTATGTTTTAAAGAGCTATGGAAAAACTGTTATCAGGCCTGACCCTCACTCTGTCATAAAGCTGGGAATTTAATAGAACCTTCAGCCTTCACACTTAGCTCCAGGCCAGCAGCAGGACACTACAGGCTTTGTTGAAAGTTTAATATAGTTTTGGTATTGTTTCTATTTAAAAAAACAAAAAAAAAAAACAAAACAAAAAAAAAAACAGGATTGATCTCAATGAGTGGGGTAGCCAAACGCTATCAGCGAAATTGCAGCATGCAGTGCAGTCTATCCAATGCAACTATCAGTTTACATCTCACACAGAACAAACTCAGATTACTGTTTACCATGAGTGTCACCTCACAGGTTCTTCCTGTCTGATAACATTAACTATACAATATTTCTGAACTACGCCCTGGTCATTGAGTATACAACTTTGTCCCCAGTGGCCATTTTATCTCCTGTTTACACTCCTTTTTATCAGCTTTATCAAACTGGGTCTAATGAATATTTAATCCCTCCATAAAAAGTAAAAGTTGTCTTAACCATCTTCATTTTGTTCCATAATTTACAGTTTGTGTCTTAACCTCCCTGAAGAAAGTTGGATGTTGTCAACTTCTGAACCCCCTAAAAATCTCTTTAAATGTTTTGCTGCCAACAGCTTTGAGGATCACTTTACTAATCCTGTGTATTGCAATACCAAAACTGAGTTTAAAATTTAAACTTATTTAACCAACACCATAATCATGAGCTCTCACACTGAGCCAACCGATATCTGTCCAGTCCTACTAGATCAGTTATCTTCCCTTTCCCTCTGTGATTTTATTAATACTCTTTCCCACACTCATTCTCCCGCGCATTCCCTTGACACAGTGCCTCCCAAATTACTTAAATAATCCATTAGCATTATTGAACTATCTCTGTTTGTTATTATGAACCAGTTTCTTTCATCGGAGAATGTTTCTGAACCTATAAAGATAGCCCCAGTGAGCCTCAATAAATAATAGGTCCTTCCTTACCTTTTAAATCTATAGTGTGCAAGTAATTTATGGAATGGGTTGTAGAAAATTACACATTTAATATATGCCAATCAGAAAGAAACACAGTTCATCAGGGTCACAAATTACATTCTCATCTATTTTGACCACAGTGGAATAGCATTTTTATTTCTTCTAGATTTGTCTGTGGTTTTTGATACTCTTGGTTATGCTATTTTTATTCTTCAGGTTGGAAAAGGTATTTGTGATATATATTGTTTCCATCTAATTAGTATAACTAGATGATTTTTAACTGGTGACTAGGCATCCCTGTTTTCCTCTGACTCAGGCATGCCTCAGGGTTCTATGTTTGGACTCATTTTATTTTCATTATATATGCTAAACTATGAGCTACATCAATTTAATATACAGGAATTAGCAACTATCTTCACTAAAATCAGTCAACAACACTGTAAAATAAATGTCCAATATGATGGCTCATTAAGTGCAAGTAGAATATCTTTTTTTTTCTAAATCATCATCCATACCTTGTGTCCTCTTGCAAAGATTATTGCAGTGCTCTTTATTCCGGCCAAAGCAAGACTTTGGTACCTGGTTATATTAAGTTTAAAAGCCGCAGTTCTGATGTCCTTAAAGTATATTATGGAAATACTAATATATGTACCTCTGCTATGCCCCTGGGGTCCTCTGAGCAAGACTTGCTAGTAATACCTCACTCAAAACTAAAAACACAAGGGAACAGTATGTTTGCTGTCTTGGTTCCTGGGTTATGAAACAGTATCCTCCAGGGATGCAGGTCAGCAAACTGTTAGGTGTTTTAAGTCTCAGCTGAAGACTGTGTTTTAGACTGTGAATTATGATGTACCTTGTTTTGTTTGTAATGTGCTATGTCTCCACTTTAGTGTTCTTTTCATTTATTTATTCATTTTTTTTTTTTTGTTAATTCAACCTTTTTTTTTTTTTCTGTAAAACACTTTGTGATCAAGGTTATGAACGACTGCAATTTGTATTTTACTTGCAACAGAAATGACTTTTCTTCCCTACCAAGTAGAAGGAATGAAATTGTGCAAAGTTCACTTTTAATAAAATATTTGCTTGCTGTGAGGTGATGCATTCTGGAAATCCACTTTACTTTAGATCAAATGCTTCTCATTTTCTTAAACTTTGTGTGTAATGTTTATTGACTGTCTTAAATGTAAGTAGATCCCATAATCCTCAAGGTGATGATGATACCATATGGAAAGAGTTATCTTACCATCCTAAAAATGTCCTTTGCCCTCACATGGGTGCAGATCTATTCGTATTTATTCCCTCAATTCAGCTGCATGCATTCGTCCACAAACCACACAGCAGGTAGATTGCCTTGTGAATTATTAAATAAAGCAGATTACCCTATCACAGTAGAAGAATGTGAGCAGCAGTGGTTTGCCATAAAGAAATTGCAGAAGTGAGATTATGAAAACTAAAACCATGTGATGGGATGGAGATGTCTCGGGAAAGACGGAGACCAGATAACAGCCCTCTTCTTTTATTCATTTTGGGATTGAAAGATAGATGAACGACTGAATAATTTCTAATCTTCTTTGAGGCCATGCGGCAGAGGACACAAGAGGGAAGGATGTTTATTTACGATCTTCACCATGGCATTGAAGATCTGGCATTCCTGCAGCAGGCTAAGATGCAGCTGAGAGATAGGCCCTGGATCAAAGTATTGAGGATGTTAGAAGAGAAATGGAATCTCATTTTGGAGCGATGTTTTCTCTCCTCGCTGCTGCAGCTGCGTCCACTCAGCATGCGTCCACTGTTGACCTGCAGAGACACAGAAAAGGCCTTTATCAGGTCTTTTTTGACACTCAGATACTGTTCTTTATGTGACTTTCTGTTTTTATCTTTGTCCTTTTAATCTTTTATTTTCATCTGACCTTTGACCATTTTCTTGCTTCTTCATTTCTGTCTTTCCTGGCTTTATTCCAGAACCATGTTTTTTTCAGGCAGTAAAACAAGTAAATCAATGTTACAGCTCACTTTAGGACACTTCAGATCAGTATCTAAAAAATCAGTTTTCTCACCTGTTCTTTTCTTTCTTTTCCCCTTTTGCTAAAGCTGTACATGCACATTTTTCGAATGAAGCCAACAGGCTATGGAGCAGAACCGTAGCAAGGAAGGTTCCTTGATGTGACCCCTCATGGGATCCCCTGCAGTGGGGCTGGTGTTTAATCAAGCCCCTGGCTTAGATTCCCAGCAGGCCCATGCTCCCCTGACCTCCACCATCTGTGGAGGCTTTGAGTTCACAATCCCAATGCTCTATTATAAGCTACCTGTCCTTGAGGTCCCTCCACTTTAAAGTGCAATGTGGATTTAGCTGACATTGCTAATCCACAGAATATATACCTCGTACTCACACACACAATGGCCATACAGCTGAGAGTAAAGCAGCAACTCTCTATTTTAAGTACCAAAATGGTCAAGGGGAATAAAAGTGCAAAAGATTGAAAAAACAAAAGCAGCAATAGAGATCAAGGGCATGCATCCAATTTAGCTCTCAGTCCTCGAACAAATTAAGAGAAATATAATATAAGCAATCTACAACAAAAACGATCCACTACCCCAATTACATAAAACTCTGAATTTGGCTCCCACAGCGGCAAAAACAAACCAAAGCCAGAACTGGGAGTATTTTTCTAATGGTTCCTGTCCGTTAGCGCTGTTTAACTCTTTCTCCTGTTAGCCTTTCAGCCAGCCGCAACGGCTGTTACTCTGCACCTCATCACAAGGCCCTGACCACAGAGAACGTCTTATCAGTGCCTCACGTGCCACCGATCTTAAGCCCGTGCTGATGGATTTGGCTGAGCACTCGATAGCTGAGTTTTAAGCAGATTCATATCGGGGTGATTGAACGAGCTGGGCTTTGGTTGGCTGGTGTTAGCGCTGTTGGTGCTATTATTGCATAGGCAGGGGGAGACAGTGACACTATATTTGCAGTGATGGATAGAGAGGGCAAGATTTCCCCAAAGAAAGAAGGGAGAGATGTAAAATAGAAAGACAAGAGGAAGCAGGAAAAGAGCAGAATGAAATAGGAATATGTGTGTTTATACATTGACTGAATGTTGCAGTGCATGTAAGATGGATTTCAAACATAATGGTCTCAAGTGAACACTCCTTGTACTCCAAAGAGTATCACTTCTCAAGGGGCAAGACATACAGTACCATAATCATCTCAGGGGATGTGAAGTATGATATGAGTATGAGTATGAGTACGAGTATTTTATTCTACATAATTCCATTCCAAATGAAATTAACAGTTAAAAATAGACTGTGGAAACATTTCCTATCATTTCTTGGTACTCTTTGGGAAGTAAAGGTTTAAATGCTTTGAAATACCATTAGAGTACCATCACATCAATATAACACAGCTAAAATGCTCATGTTGATCTGTGTAATGGGAACATTTACATTAAGTCTTGCTGTGACTCAATTCATATGAAAAAAATGGTAAAACTACACATCTAAATCTTATTTACACATTGTATCACCATTAATTACGTGGAGGAACAAAGATTCTGCTGAATAGAACCCCTGTGTTCTCGCCCATTTCATCAGATACACAGGACATGTAAAGAAACATAGACAATGGACAGACCTTTGGTTTAAATCAATGGATCATAATTAGGGTGTGTAGGAGTGTGGGAGGGGAGAGCATAGGGAAAAAGATACAATATACTAAGTTACTGATGCATGAAGGTTGTGTGGAGGTTTGCTCACTGACAGCAGGATTTACCAAACATTTTTTTAAAGTTTGATTATATTAACAATGCTGCTAATTGTCCTACAGGTTAGTAGTAGAGAAGAGGAGCAGCAGTGGAACATGGATAAGTATTATTTGATACATATTGAAGTGATTAGGCCAGCCAGGGTCAGAAACAGAAATGGACCACAGGAACGGAAAACAAATGCTGTTTGCCCAAGTCAGCAATGGGGTTGGATATTCTTTTAAACCCATCACACACATCACTGGACCAAAGAGACAGGGAGAATAAAGAAGGCAACACTGTGGTTGGAGGCTTTTCAGATGGATGGAGTGCATGAGACAATGATTAAATCAAATACTCTCATGTCATTTAGGGCAGTTATTGAATTGAAAGAGCAATCTAATCATCACTGCTGTGAAGCTTCAGTAACACATGCTATTAGCGCCCCGCCAGCCAATCACAGGTAATAATCAGCACGAAGCCGACAGTATGTGCTGGTCATGGTTTCAGCTCTCCTTATGCTGCCTGTATTTCAAACATAAGTATGTGCATTAAGATAACTTCATCCATGATTAGCAAATAAAAACTCCAAGAAAGAGTAAGAAATGACAGGATAACTTTAACAGACTAATTAAATCCAGATAGCAACACAATCAGTGTCTCCCCTTATGTTGGCTCAAATAACATAATATTTAATAAATATTAATATATAATAATAATAAAATGACATATATTTATCTCACAAGGTGGTGAAGATAAACAGAAAAAAAACAAATAACAGGTAAATTAAGGACATCCTTTAGTTTAGAAGCCAGGAGCGATCAAAGCCAAAACAAGTAAAGAAAAAAAAAAACTGTAAAAACAAATGCAAATGTCTGCTGGATGTGTTAGCCACCTGTTTGCTAACTTGTTAATATGTTGTTGGTATTGTTTTGTTGGTTTTGCACCTGCCTTTTTTAAGACTTAATGTATCCTACTGACATTCAAAAGAAAAAAAATTATTAATCTGCACCTGTTCAACAACAAAAAAAAAAAGAACCATAAATCATCTGAAAACATCGACATCAACAAAACATATATACCCGCAGTACATAGTACCATAGTACATATTACAGAGTACCCACAAGTGTGACTGTAATGTTTAACATAGTTTCTCCTTATTTCAACTCCTTTAATGGAAATATGAGATGGGGCTTTACATGTGATAAAATCTGAAGTAACTAATCTTCGTTGGGGGGCAAAGAAGGGTAAAGTAAGAGAGGAATGCGTTGTAGTTTGCTATTGAGTGTTTGGTCCCAGTGTGTGTGGCATTGGGAGCCTTTTTCATTACCCAGTCTATCAGCATGGCAAATAAGAGCCGTGACCCTTCCTGACCTGGCCCCCTGACTCAGATGAGTAATGCAAACACACTGTGAAGTGGCTCAGGCAGTTGCGGTCACACACCGTGGTGCACACTAAGCCTGCTGTGTTGCCATGCTGACAGATGCCACACGCACTCTTGAAATGGTCTGAATGCAACTGCGGGCGCGAGGTGAAGAAGAAAGTAAATGTGTGTCTTTGGGAGTTGGAGCAAATGTCTGCACCGGTGGTTATGTGTTTGTACACATTCGTCTGCACACACGTGTCTCTTCCTATTTGTTGTTGTGATTTGTTTTCCCTCACCTCTATCCGCTGTGAACCTCCCCCAACATACCAACAGAGCACTGACAGATACATCGCTCTCTTTGTGCTTTATAGCCACTGAGAAAATGAGGTAAACAAAGCCCACAGAAGAAAAACCCATGTTTCTCTTTTATGGTGTACAATTTTTCACAGACTTTAGGAAAGGCCACACCTGAGTTATTGGAGTGGCCTGTCATGACGGCTGGCAAGGCAGGAATTTTATCCATAACATTTTTTAAACAAACTTTTGCTATATATCTCCTATATCTCCTGTTCACTCTGTAGATACTTCATCTTCAGTTCTGCCCCTTTTCCTCTTCCCATAGCCCTGAAGGCCATTGTCTGGCATCACAGTTGATGACAATCTGACCTCTGTGTTTATTTTTTGTCCTCGGCAGATAATGGCCATGGCACCAATATATATAGAGAATCTATGGGAAGACAAAGACAGACTCAGATATAAGAAGAAAAACATACTCTGATGTTGAGCATCTAGGCTTTTTCACTGCAGTGGCCACACTTCAGGTCAAACTTTTCATTGTAACTAGACTCCACAAAGTGTCCTGAGAGTCAAAGTATTCTTTGTAGAAGTAAAAACTGCAGCTGACTGGACTGGTGGTGCAAATTATATGCTATGTAGTATCTAAAAACTGCATCTCTGTGTTGTATGAAGTGTACACATGCAATTAAACAACCAGAGCCGTTGTGTATTACATGAGTGAGTTTCATTTTATGAGGGACTGTGCACATTAAGAGCAACAGAGCAGCTGAAGGTTGAGGAAGCTTAGATCTATTTCTGCTGTTGCTCTGGTAGTGAAACAATACTCCCTCTTCTGGTTTGAAGCACCAGAGGGTGAACAGGATGACCTTGTCTCCTACACACAGAGAAAAGAGAAAAAAAAAATATCTGCAAAGGATTTGTAAGTTGCAAATATGAAATAGATATAAAATGCACGCAGTCTGTGTCTCTGACTGTCCTCAGCAGAGGGCCACCAACTAATTGAAAAAAAAAATACTCTAACAGCAATTTGCAACTTGATGTTATAGAGTTTTTATTATACATAGTATTATTAGCTCTGGCCAACAGTTAATTTTAACAGTTTTAATTTATTCTAACCCACATACTACACACACACACACACACACACACACTCATACATATAGATACATACATACACACACACACACACACACACACACACATATATATAGTATATTTCTTTTTAACTGAAATAACTTTAATAATTGAAATATGAATTAACAAAGAAGGTTTGTATGTGGAAAATATAGGGGATATTTTCCACATACAAACCTTCTTGTTAATTCATATTTCAGTTTTACATAAGTTATTACGTTGCTGTTTTTGCTTGTATTTCACGATTTCAACAATTTTGTGCTTCTTAAATAATAGATATCAGTAGTTGCAACATGTCAACCTTAATGTACATCACACTCACAGAACTATTACACCATTTTACACGGATGGCCATGGGAGCTATAGCCGAAAGGGTATGAGTATGTTGAAAAACTCATCCTAAATGATATTTAACGTGGACTTTAAATGGTCCTTTTGATTTAAATTGTCCGATTTGATTTCTGATTTTAAACCAAAACTACAAAATGAAAATTAAGAATTAAAAAAATAAAAAAGGAAAAAATTCTTGACTGGTAGTGTGCATCTTCTTCTAGTAGAATAATAATAATAATAATAATAATAATAATAATAATAATAATAATAATAATAATAATAATAATAATAATAATAACAGCAATAAAAAATCTAAAAATAGATAATATTCTGAATTAATTACCTTTGCATTATGACAGACTGAATTAAGTAAACTCTACATTCAAATTACACTTTTTGGAAGTGCTAATTTCAAGTGCATAGTAAATAAAGACATCTTAGGCTGTTACTATCTGTGTTTACTGTTATACAAATTTGGTCTTAATTGCACTATTGTATACAAGAATCACTTACAAATGAAAAAGCATTGATGATCCTCTTCTTTTGAAGTTTACTTACCTGTATTGTGATTTTTGTGAGTATATAGTAATCATCTTCACTTAAGAAATTACACAAAACAAAAAAGCTGAGGTATACATGAAGCCTTTTTAGTTGGGTCATATTTTCCAACAGATGCAGGAAAAAAATATATAAAAAAAACAAGGTATGGAATTTCTTGTCATCCATCTCAGGAGCTGCTGTTTCAACACACGGCCTTTCTCTCACTCTCCCTCCTTCCCTATGTCACTTTTCAGCAGATATTGTTCTCGGCAAAGTGATGTTTTTTTTTTTTTTTTGCTTTCCTCTTCAGACAATGGAGGAGTGGACAGTCACATCTCCAACACAGCCTCAGCAAAACAAACAGTCGCAGTGAAAAATGAAAGACAGTTTCCATCCTGAGCCCCTGACCACCCCCCACACACACAGACCTTAAAGCGTACACCCCACTCACTGAGCCTAATATGAAGGTCAAATATTTGATAAGTGCTCCGTTCAAATAACTTTTGAGGTTTGTTTTTTTATTTTTTATCTTGACTCACTCCTTCATGCCAGATCTTCTCTCAAGCCTGTCTCCTCTCAATGATATAAAAATGCCCAAGAGATTCATTTCTCCTGCACATAAGGCTTTGAAATCTGGACCAGATCAGTGGTAATCCGAGGGAAGAGCTGGGAAATAAATCACTTGATCTGATATTTCAATAAAGTTCACATCTGTATACATGACATGTACTACATTTCGTGCTCTGCCTGTAAATATAACACCTCTGCAGACGCACGTTACACAATCTGTAGCTGCACAATGAAGATAAAATGAACCATTTCCTTTTTTATTAAAGTAACAAAACAGAAGAATCAAGAGGCCATTGAGAGATTTGCCTGCAGATGACCAGAGGTGATTCAGAAATTCCCCTCAGACAGTGATTGGACAGATATGACATGTCTATTTATGAGATGTCTCTTATAATTTTGGGCTCTTTATTCTCAACGGATTTCAGCAGCATTTGGAAATGGTATCCTGTCCCACGGTAGGAAGTGTAATGATGGCTAATGGAGGCAGCAGCCGAGCCTGTTTATCGGCTGTCATTTCCTCCTACAGCTCGATCTCTGCCTTTCTCCCCTTCATGCGATACATGGGAAATCAGATGAAATGGCTGTGTATTTGTCCTCTCCTTCCTGTCTCCTCATCTCCTGTACATCCATGTCTACCCCTCACTATCTGTTATGTTGTGTTTTCAATAGCAGTGCAGATACAAGGAAAATTGGCATCATATTCCTTTGTTTCTTGCCTCCTCACACCATCTGTCTGCTGTCAGTGGATCACTTATAATTGAAATCAAAGGCATTTCAATGAAGAAAAAACGTATTATGGATGTCGAAACAGACAATCAACTTCAACTTTTAACAAAATTAAGAGTTGACAGACACATTAATGGCTCTGTGAGTCTCCACTTAGACACAGCGTAGATCGCATGCTAACATGCTCACTTTGACAGTTTGAATAAGTGGATAATATTCACCTTGTTTTCCAGCTGACACCTACATATCGTATATATACAAATATGAATACTCAATATAGGATTTGTAAAATAGGTTCATATGCGAAGTAATATGTAAGCAATATAAGGAAAGCAAGGTCAAAAAAAGAAGATGGACCTGGATGGAAAGTCAAAGCATCAATGCCTTCAGAAAGTTTAATTTTCAACACACATCATGTTCATAAATTCAGGTCCTCTGCCATTTTACTTTATACTAAATACTAAATTTTAGTCATTTGCAATTTCTTTGTTTCATTTAGCATTGAGAGAGTCTAGAATTTGACTGGAATCCACTCGTGTCAAATTGAATTGACTGGACAGAATCACACCTACAACACCACAATTTGCAATGTGTAATGACATAGCTCTAGACGCTGCCCTAAAATTGTGGTAAAGCTCAGACCAGAACAATCACTAAAGCTAAAGCAAAATCATTTCTAAGCTTTGAGTGCAAACAGGAGCACCATAGACTCAATAAATGGAATAAGTTAATACCAACCCTAAAGTGAAGCATGTTGGTGCCAGTGTTGAGATTGAGATGGCTTGGCAGCAGGGATAGGCAGACCGGTTAGAACTGAGGAACGATGGAAGCAGCCAAATACACAGAGAGGTTTTTACAGGAAACCTGCTTCAGAGAGTGGGGCAAAGGTTCAAACCTCTAATTGTGTGTAGTGTGGAGATGGTGTTTATATGTGCTACATGTTTGTGGAGTTAAACGAATGAATGTGTACACTTTGTGCAGCCATTTACTTTCAAGCTTAAGCCAAGAAAAAAAAAAGGAGGGTGTTTCTTTATTAGCATTGCAAAGTGAAGCCTTTAGTCAGCAAACATGGCTTTTGCTAAATCCCTTGTGATATTTTAGAGAAGAACTGTGCAAACAAGTTCCAGATTAAGCTGTCATTAATAGACTGCTTTACCTTTTGGTTACTTAAAGCTTCTGACCATATGTGAGCTGACCTTTGAACTCTGTTATCTCATAATAATGCCACTTGTTAGAAGCAGTGTGAACATTAATGACACATGAAAAAGGAGAAGTGATCACTAGAGTGATGTTGGTAGACTGTTTTTTTTTGTTGTTTTTTTTAGCTCTCCTGGCTGCTGATTGCCCTTCTTGCCGCTACTCTGACCTCCTGCTTGTATTTCAATGAAGATCCTGTGTTTAGCATCATTCCCACTTACCCCCATCAGTCTGCTCATAGAAGTGGACAGCCTGGCTGAGATGGAGTGATAATGTCAAAGGCAGAGCCAGGGAGAGATATATGTTCAGAGTTTGGCCAACCAGCAAATGCTGTGCAAATCCTAAAACTATTGTTCCTGTTCAACAGCTTTCAGACAGACTCTGGTCAAACTAATTCTTGTGTGACCATGCATTGAGGGGGGTGTTGTCAGGGAAAGGAAGGTAAATCAATAAAAGCCACAGGGACATCAACAGGATATTAGTACTTAGGAAATTCCTTTGCCTGTGGGAACTCCAGCTGAGGAACCTTATGATTATCCTGTTGATCAATTTTTAATCAAGTGGAGATGGTCGAGTAAAGTAATGTAGGTGAATGAGTATTTGAATCAACTGAATGGATGTATAACATTGAGAGTCAGAGGCAACAGAAAACTTTATGGAACAACTGCAGTGCTCATTATGTGTATCATCCTTTAAGCCTCTAGTATTTGAGAGTTTTGCACTGTATTGTCTTTGTCAAATATTATTTTTGGGGCTGTACAAGGTTTCAAAAAGTCTCTGAGGCCTTTGAAGCAGTGTTTCCCGACCCCAAGCCACAGGTCGGTTCCAGGCTATTTTGTAGTGTGACTTTTTGCCATTATTATGTTACAGTGTTAGAACGACTAATCAACATGCAAATTATTTCATCTAAAATAAATCTGCATAAAATCTCAAAACTCAAATCATGTAGCATTATTAAATGAGTTAGAACCCACTGGCTGCCTTTAGGTTTGGTTATGAGCAGGATCTGTGTAGTGGAAATATAACACATTCTGTGTATAAACAATTGTTTACATTTCTCAAGCAAATGTAAGATAAGCTGAGATTGTCCCTGAAGTTTGTTAAGACTAGTCCTAGAACAATACTAAAACTTGTTTTGCTTGCTTTTTCAGTAACTACAGCAACTGTTAGCATGTCACTAAAATAACAATAACATTTCATAAATTGACTATAGGGTCATTCCAGTCAGGAGACAACCCCCACAATTGCTCCATCCCCCAGTTGCTACTTTTAAGCTAAAATGAATGGGAAGCCCTAAAAGTGTTCAGACAAATGGAAATTATGGAAGATTATCTTAGCTCCTTAAAATGCGTGGTGCTTTTTAAAATTCTGAGACATTTTTATCCCTTAAAAAATCCCTCAGTTGTTCTAGAGGAGTTTGGCCCCCTTTTTAGAGTCCATGTCAAGCCCCAGGCCCCCGGGACTAATCTGCATGGTCATAGGTTAAAGGATCAGCCACTGGGTCCTGATCTTAAGGAACCTCCCAGCTGGAATTGCTTTACCTCCCCCCTTCATTTCACACACTTAGCTCCATAGTGCTTCTCATTACTCTCCCAGTAGAAGGCTCTCGGTTCCCCCTTACTCGCCCACCCCACCACCTTTTCCACACTCCCTGGTATCTGAGATAAATTGAGAAGCGCAAGCCCAGAGAGGGCCTTAGGGTTTTCTGGGGCCTCATCCCTGCAGCCCAGAAATAGAGTCATTCCCTTGGCAGGGAGACTCCACCACATTTAGTCATTGTAACTGTGTTTCGGACAAGGTCATGTCACATTAAGCAGTGACTTTTAATCGCTTTCCATCATGGCTGCTTTTGTACTGGGGCACTTCTGAGTGACAAACCATCCTCATATTTCATTTAGACAGACCGGGTGGTCAGGATCTCACACATCTAAGAACGCAAGCAAACATAAAGATATACACACAGTTGTGGGAAATACACGCCTCAAGATTCTGTCTGATCAAATAACACATTTCCTTGTTTGCACATTTGTCTTTTTGTGATGGAGGGGCTTCATTCCCATGTCTCTGAATCTCTCTCACAGATAGTGCAGTTTTGGGAGCTTGCTTTTGGCTTTAGTCCCAGTTGGACTTAGTTAAAAAATATTAAATGAATAATTAAGAGTCACTTGAAAGCATGAATGTGCAGTGTCTACCCATGTAATGTTTTTCCGCATAGTACATTATCATATCCCAGAGGACTAGAGAGATGAAATTAGCGTTGTGTTCCACCTAATTGCTCAGCTCTGGCAAATTAACGTGCCCTTATTCAACCTTGTGTTTGTGAAATGCTATTCATGCTGTTTGTTTCATGTTTAAATCAACGTATTTACACATGAAACCATTAACAATCTCTATTAATTACACTAAATTTTGCATCTTGCGCTGACTGCCAGCACACAACACTGGCATGCTATTTACTGACATGACAGAAATGAGTGAAACACATTCTGTGACTGTGGCGAGTACAACAGTCTCAAATCAATACTGTACTCCTTTGACTGTAAAGAAATTGCTCTTATCAATGCTAACATTTGTGCTAAAGCTAATTGCCACAGTAATTTAAAATGATATACTGTACACTGGAATCCAGTGAAAGCAGTTGTACTTACATTTCTTCCTATATAAAATCCCCTTACACAGCACAGTTGCATTAATAAATACTAAGCTTTTAGCAGTGCTATTGGGAATTGAAGTACTTTATTGTATTTATAGCTCCAATGGCATTAAAACATTTAAAGTAGATGTCGGCTAAATGTTGTTTCCAAGTTTTTGAGACAGCTGTCTCTAAATCAACCAACATTTAGATTCTCCGTGGAAAACTGCAAACTGGAATCAAAATAAAGTGGATACAAGTAATTGATTTTTTTCCATTAAATTTATCTTTTCCTTTCAGCGACTGATGTATACGTTGGCAAAGCAGCTGCAAGTACACATCGATCATTTCTCTTCTCACTATTGTTTTTGGATTTTCACCCACTGTTACTCAAAGTGGGACTTACACAGAATCTGATCTGCCATCTGGAAATTTATAGTCTTTATCTGCTCATTATAATACATGCTTATTTTAACTGACACCCTAAAGCTATGATTCTGTGTTTTACAGTTTGTGGTCACTCCAGACTATGAATGACTGTTCTGTTGTAAATGTCAGAGTTTGCCCTTTTCAGGTTAACACTGACTGATTGAATGATTGAAGGTACAGATGTGTCTTTTTCAGTCGGCAATCATCATTAATCAGCACAAGTGAATCCACTTCTTGATTTAAAGCAACCCATTTGTGTTTCCTTTTCCATCAGCCAATTTTGATTTAAGTGTGCTGTGCAATCTGACAAAACTGTATCTCAATTTTCCTCCTGCTACAATTTATGTGTGAGTGTGAATGTGTACGTGAACAAATCTGCTTGTTTCTAACATTATGAGGGTGGATGGTGGAGAGATAGGGAGTGGTAATGTGTTGGTGTGCTTTGGGGAAACATAGGGGCAGTAGATAAATTAACAAATTAAAGAACACAAGACTGTTTGCCACCTTTCCAGTGTTGGAAACACTGTGGCACTATAGTAAGAATTTAAACTTGAACTACTGTGGATTTTTTATGTTCTACCTGTGTCTCTAGCACCCTGGCTTCCCACAGTCACAAAAATATGCAGGTAATTGGTAACTTTGCTGCAGTGGATTGGTGTAGCCTACATTTGTGCATACTCCACTGGGAATGGCTCCAGGACCAAAATGTACTAAAAGTAAGACAGTGGGACTTAACAGGACAAGCCAGAGATTTGACCAACAATTTAAAGGTGGAATTTGCCAATCACTTTTTCACATCCGCTTATAAATCACATCACTGTTTAAATTCATCAAATTATTCACATCATCATCATAACGTTTTGGTAGCAAGTCACTGGTTCAGTCTGTTCAGTCCAAAACTAGGCCCATGTAAAAACTGCTCATATAGCAGCCACCAGTTTAATGTGCCCTGCCCAGTGCACTGGGGTTTTGCCAAGTGCACTCTGGTACTTTCCAGACACAGAAGGTTTGACACAATCATGGCCGATCACAATCACTACCTCCATCTCTCAGAAAGTCAGAGTTCTCCCGTCACTTAAGGTATCTTTTGTTTTTCTTTTAGAGCAGTCTTTTCAATGCCTAGCTCTTGTTTTTGAAAAAAAAAAAAAAACTGTAATTAAATATAACCCAAATACTCTCAACCAAACCACAGTGGTGATTACAGCTAGCACCCAAGAAAGACACACACTTCATTCTAGCTCTGTCAAGCACATGATACCTTGCATTTCACCCCTGCTCTATGTGTGTTATGTATTACAAAGCATACATGTACTTTTAGACCTCAAGTCTATTTTGCTCCCTTTTACCTGGGTAACTACACTGATTGTGTGTTGAACTATGCTCACTACAGTGTGTTCAGGAACAGTAGTGAATATAGAATGCAAAAATTGTTTTTATCCTCAGCAAATCAAACATGAAGTACTTATTCATGTTCCTCATTTGACTAATTTTGTCGTCCCTCATTGCTATGACCAGTCTCTCTTACCTCTTTTCCATTTTCATCTTATTGTCACTCGCTCTCTGCCTCTCTGTCTATCACATGCTCTCCCTTCTTATATTCTTTGTCTTTTATTCTCTTTCTCACATAGAGTACTGCATGGCAGCTTAGAGGTCTGGAGAACTATAGGTGAATCAGTTGCCATGGCGATCGAACCCAAATAACCAGCAATGGCATGTTAATTATGGTTATTACTGCATGAAGACTGTTCCAAGAAAATGAGAGATGCTACTTTTCTCTGGAGGGATTAAAGAAAGAAAATGTCAGAGGTGAGGCAGTTTGGACAACATAATTCATCACAGAATGTTGCATGCAGAAGTGTTGGGTCCTGCAAACAGCACTTGACTGTTTCACTGCAAAATGAAAGGTCCACAAAGAAAAATACTGACCTTGGCTCTAAGGGAGTAACATGAAAACCATATACTTTTGGCTAGATCCACTGGAAATAGATATGAGTTCTCAATAAAACAACAAGGTGTCTGGATATTAAAGCTAAATAAGCAACACTTGTTTTGTATTATTGAAAGTGACTGAATATTTTAACTCAACCAAGAAATGATTATGTAACTGTAAGCTTTGTGTTAAATACTATGCCACATTTAGCATCTTTAAGCTGAAAACTGTTTTGGTTTTCCTCTCTTATTTTAAACTGTATTTTCCAGTTTAAAATAACACATGGATGAAGTTAGCAACTAGCAGTGAACATAGGGAAACATTTAGCAGCAAATAACAGACAGTTTTACAAGTTTTTGGAGGCCAGAATAGAATATTTGACATAAATTCATGATGTCACCAGAAAAAAAACAATGACATACCAAATATATGAGCGTGATTATATGTCAGACATTACATTTTTTGAATCCCCACCTCCAAATGGGGGAAAAGAAAATCACTTAATGCAGCTGAGTTCAAAGGCTGTAAAATTTTACTTACAGCCACATGTGAGATAACTGAGTCTTAAAGTCTGGAGTCGCCTCGTTGAAACTGGATACAATAAGAGGATCTAGATTCAATAAATATACCATTTTCCGTTCACCAAAAAAAAAAAAAAAAAACATCAGAATAATGTCATACTTCATATTTATTCTCAACTTTTTCTCGTAAAGTCATCTTGTTTGTTGTGTGATTGGCAATGTAACAATTTGTTTTTCATCATGGTATAGATTTTGCCCCACTATAAAACAAAATACTAAATGGGTAAACATCACAGTAACACAATATCTGTTTATTCTGAAGCATTATATATTTCCTGCCCTCCTAGGTACTAATGGACTATACAGATCTGCTGTATTACAGCCGTTTCCTGTGTGTTGTTCAATAGCTGTGGGACTGGCACACGTCAGTACACAATTGATATTCCGGCTCTTAAGTCTTTTCAAAAGGCTTTCACAACATCCATGTTTACCACAGTGGAGGTCCTTTGCTGACAGTGAATGAGAAGGAAGTGGGAGAGACAGAGATGAGAGGAAAAACAGGAGGTGGATCAGTAAGATGAAGCTATGCCATTTCCAAACCGTCTGTTCCTCTCGCATCCAGCCATTACCAGCGTTAGCATCTCCTTGTCAGTTTTCTGGTTAATTAGATCCAATGGTGTCTCTGTGTGTGTGTGTGTGTGTGTGTGGTTCGCTTGTGTGTTAATGCTGTTGCCATAGCAATAGTGTTTCACTATTACCCCACTAACAGAACACCAGCAACTTGCCACCTTTCGTACGCCCACGTTGGGGTGGCTAATGTGCTACCTAGTATATATTCTATTGCTAGTTGTTTTCAGGCTGGATTTGCCAAACAAGAGCTACAACTTTCCAGGTGCACTATGAAAACTGTCAGAATTGAATGAATATGTATGAAATAAATAGGTAAATGCAGGTTCTTCAGAGGTATCATGATCAGGGCTAAGTGGATGATGATCATGTTGCAAATGGTTTTTGCTCTAAACTCACAACCAGCCTGTGCAGAAATATTCTAGTGACACACAAAACGTCCTTTCTGTCGATGATAGAGGTTGGGATGTAGATGTCATGTTGCAGAGTGAGGCGGAGCAGTACAAGGGTCAAATCCTGAAAGATGCTGTGTAGCCCTTTCTCTCTTTCTTGTTATTTCCAACGGGATTAAAAAGGGCACTGTGTATGCTGGAGAGCGTGGCAGACTGGGAGGGAGGCGCGTCACTGGGAAGGTTTAAGCTGCTGTCAGTCAACGTCAGTCGCTGCTATTTAGATTCCAATTACACCTGTCAGCTCAGTCTGAGTCCTCGTCTGTCGTTTTCTCTGTCTCTCCGTCCGTCTGCCTTTTCAGACCTTTGCACACTCCACTTTTGTTCAGCGAGACCATGCACTCATTCTTTTGCATCTTCTTATTCACATGTAACTTCGCTCAGTGTCAGTCACTATTATACTCTTTTCGATTCTCTGCCCTGCTCAAATTCTGTATTCACTGGTCCTTTAATCCTTCGTTTTGTATTACCTTTCACGATGAGGATGCAGAACTTTCATTCCTGACAGATTTCAAACAGGATGAAGGAAAACAGCAAAGTGGTATTGACACTAGTGTTTACGTGGCAGCTACTGAGCTGAAACAAGTGGTCTCAGTGTCTCTGGTCATTTTGGTCTGACTGACATGAGGGAATGAAAACCTATATGTGTATGTGTAGATTTCTGTCAGATGAATAGAAATGGATTAGAGTTTTCAGACTCAATTTGAACCATTTTTCATTGATGTGGGGAAACATGCTTTGACTTGTTTTAATTCTATTAAGTTTAACAACAGAGCAAAACTGGCAACTGTGAAATCTGTAGTAATTTAATTAAATGTTATTTGGGAATACGCATCTCTAAAGCACATTAGACACTGAAATGAAAAAAATAAATAAATTTGGTTCTGTATAATTGAAGGCTTGTCTAAGGGACTCACTTACTTATAATTTAATTTGATGTCAAGTATATGTTCTGAATTCTTAAGTAAATTTACAAGTAAAACTATTTCATTTTGCCATTGTACCCTGGAATTTCATTTTTTTTTTAGGTTGCAGTCTTCACTTTCATTTTGTCAGTGCAAACCATTACCATTAGCAGTTAAAATGACTAACAGCACCAGTGGCAGATTATATCTGTTGTAGCCAATTAACAATATTTCTGTGATGACTACAATGAAATGTTGCCTGTTTTCTAGCTAATGTGCTATCTGCAAGCTGGCATTTGTACTCTACCAAAGATCATTTAAGGGAAAAGATGGATCAGGCAGCAGTATCAGTGTATAACTGCAGGCTTGCTGTGGATTTTTGTTGTTTAACATGACCAATGGAATAAGAAGTGATCTCTAATGAAATTATGCGGGTGATTGCATCACATTAACCTCAAGGGACCTCTTTGCATATCATTATCAATTTTTTTAAAGCAACACAGTGTAACTTTGGAAGGAAAGAAATAGCACATATTTCCCTCTGCAGGCAATAATTTGTTGGAAAAGCTTATAAAAGTCAGTAAGCTACAGTTTCATTTTAATCATCATTTGTGCTCACCTAATCGACAGGTCATGGTTACAGGTTGTGAAACAAAACCTGTGGCATATACCCCTGCAGCTTCACAAAAACTGCTAAGAAATAGCTCAAGGAACATGACAAAGAGCCCACGGTGTTGACTCAGCTTCAAAACTACCCAGATTCCAACCTGGGTTGAGCAATTGTTGGATGCACCAGAAAAGGCCAGATCCATTGAGGCCTCCAAGTAATCTGCCATTGTGATGAAATATTCAGTAAAGAATGAAAATAAGATCCAAGTCTCTACAATAAAACAGTGGCATAAAAAAAAATGCAATGTTTCTGAATCATTTCCACACTATTTTACTCTTTGAACCATACATCAATGTTCTGAATTATCATGTTTCTGATAATACTAATGGAGTGGCCAAAGCATTGTGAGGGTGAATGTAGCCCTAACGTTCATGTTTAAGTTTTGAATTTTCATGTAAGGTTGCTTTTCTGTTTATTTTCTTTCTTTGCTCGTATCACTCTGCAATTCTGTGGATTACAAACAAAAAAATTAAGCTACAACCTTTGTCTATAATTTTTACAGTAAGATTTATATATATTTTTTTCTCAGCATGTAACTGTTGCTACACAATATAACCAAACAATGTGAAAAAAAAAATGTATTTAAAAGCATATAAGTTCAAATAAGACCAGGGGCGGCTGTCTGAGCCATATGTACAAGTTTTACAACAGATAGATGGACGGGTGGATGGCAGCCCAGCAGGCAGGGAAATCAATGAGGGGCTGGGTAACCTGTTTTATGAATGGATACCTGCCAGGCAGGATAGGTAGATGGACAGATGAATGGATGGATGGGAGGACAAATAAAAGGAGGCCTGAGTTGTAGGGAGGGTAGCTGGCTGGCTGAAGAGATAGATTGATGGATTGATGCAGAGAAGCGGGAGAGGTTGCCCTGAAGGAGAGAAGACATTAATCAGGTTTGGTGACAGTTTCTCAGCAAATACATCCTGACCTCCTACACAAAACCTCCATGTTTGGTAAAGGTGAGGAGGGAGGCTTAACAAAGTTAATTTGACTTCCTTTCTCTTTCTTTTTTTTTTTTTTTTTGTCTCCCTTCAACTCTAAATTATATCTCTTATAGTGCATCAGTCCACTGAGGCCTCTCTGAGGTTTTTTTGTATATGTGAAACATAGATGGTCTCCTTACATTCTCCAGCCTGCCTGCCAGTTTTTGTTCCATAGCCATATGGCACCAAGCCGCTCGGCCATCAATGCTGGAAGATCCTGTAGAAAAACCAACAGTAAGGTCAGTCTAGGGTGAGATGGTATTTGAAGCCTTGTGAAAAGTCCCTCTTGCGCACATATGCAAAAAATAGCATTGCAAGCTGGGATGAAAGGGTGGCGTCAAAACCCTTATGTGTGTGAATGCCATTGGGCGCGAATGTAGCTACATCTGTGGCTAATAATACTTAACACATTGGAGGCCTCTCTGCTGCAGCTTCTGCCACTCCATAAATCACACACATCTGGTCAACTGATCCCGATTGCTGGATGCGGGTGGCAGGAAACATACGGATGCAAACACACAGAAAGAAAAAGCAAAGCCGGTACATGCACTCCCAAATCTACAGTCGCACATGTACTCATTAATCACTGTGTAGGTTGATGTGTATGTTGTATGTTTGTGCAGGTGTGTGGCCTCTAATTTGTTCACATTATGTGCAGGAAAATAAAGAGTTACACTTAAGGACCTTCTTAAAAGTGTATGCAAAATGTTCATTAGAGTTTTGTAGATTTTTTGTGACTATATTTCACAAGTTAGTTCTAGATCATCTGGACAACCGACTCTATGTCTTTTCCTGCATAGAGAACCTGTAGTTCTTCCTGTTTTTCCAGCCTGTGCCATTTCTAGGGAAATCTACCCCCACAGAGGATGCAGAGTAAAGCAAAAGCTTTACCATTGTCCAATCAACATGTATTAATATTGATGATTTAAATCTAGTCTATTGTCGCTTTAATCTTGTTATGTAGCTCAAATATGCTTTCATGGTACATAACTGATCAAGAAAAGTTTTTTTTCATCCGGACTTCTTTTTTTTTTTTTTTTTTTTTTTGAGTCAGTGATATGGCAGGTATACCATATCAATGTAAAGAAAGAGCTGGACTAGAAGCTGAAGCTGTCATTTTACATTATTTCAATCTACATTATGACCCTCGCCTATGGTCATAAGCTTTGTGTAGTGGACTGAAAATAGGAGATACAGACAGACACCAAAATAAGTTTTCTCTGTAGAGTGTCTGGGTTTACTCTTAGAGATAAGGCGAGGACCTTGAGGACAGAGGGGGGTTTGAAGCTCTTCTCCTCTGCTTCAACAGGAACCAGGTTCAGGCATCTGATCAGGACGCCTCCTGTTGGAGATTTTCCAAGCAACTGATAGGAGATCTTGGATTGGGCCCAGAATGCACTGGAGAGATTATATATGCCTCCTCAACCACAGAAGGGAGCTGGAAAGCATCACTTGGGAGGAGGACACCTGGAATACCTTACCTGACCTGCTGCCACCAGACTCAGTCACGGATAAGTGGCTCAAAAGGGATGAGTAGTTTGATGAATAAAAATGTATACATTCAAGACAATTTTCATTGATGTAAGTCTGAATATAGTCATTTTACATAGACAGGTGCAAACACTACACTTGCATTATCACTTGATGTATTATTTATTTGTATTTGTTATACCTAAACGATAGATGGTGGGTGGAGCCTGCTCACAGTTGGGGCATAGAAAGGCTAAAAAAGCTTAAAGATTACATTTTCCATACATAGCCTTTGCCACTAAAAAGGTGTTTCTTAATCAATGAAATGGCTGTTTAATGTCTGTGGGTGAATTGTCATGAACTGCAACAAGCATAATGGAAAAATGTGTGCTTTCCCTTACGTTTTAGTTAGCCAAAACCATTAAAAGAACAAGAAAAATGAGTTCTCATGACAGGAGCAATTTGGCCATTGTCACATTGCTGCAACTCATTAGCAGCTATATTCCTGATTTCATACCCTCCAGGAGCAGCTCTGTTATACACATTTATTTATCATTTGCACTAAAATTAGCTCGTCAGTCAACATTACATCTTAATTTCAGCCGCCTCGTCTTCTGATCACACATTCATTTCACTCGTATTTACACCAAAATCATTGTTTACGATTAATATAGTTTTAATTTAAACGCCAATAAAAGGGCGAACACAGCCTGTTTGAGGTCCTTGTTTGTAGATGGCTTAATCAATAGCAGCATTGAACTGCTTGCACAAACAATAGACATATTATCTAGAGCACTCTATCATAGACTGCAATTTCCCCCTGTGATGAACACAATAATCGCCACCATGTGACGACTAAGTGGGGCATTCCTGGGCCCCTGACAGCTGCCCACCTGCCTTGATTGATGATACTGTTTTTAAAAAGTGAAAATACTTGAAGGTTTTTACTGAGGGTTGAGATGGCTGGGGGTAGGTGGAGGGGGGATCCCTCTCTCCCAAAAAAGTCACATTCCACTGGGAATAAAGGACAGCATTGTGGATACTAATCCACTTGAGTAGAAGGGCTGCCATTCTGTGGTGAGTTTGTGTGTGGGTTAGGACATTAAGTGTGTTATGTTCTCAGGCCGGGCCACCCAGTCAATTCAGACCCAGACCCTTTTTGCTTGCGATACCCACAGCACCACCATTCAGATACAATGGTATGGAGCTGATTTGAAACCAGCTTGATTGCTCGACATGTGCTTACTCGGCCAAGAATATATTATGTATAACAGATCCTGGATCACTGGCATGAGGTAAAGATAGTTTTGTCTGGTATGATTTATGGTGCAGTGTGCTCTACCTATACTGGAGCCATTTGCAGTCAACTTGATGAACTTGATGATGAATGGTTCCCAGGAACACACGATTTAATGTATCATGTGGTCTTCATAAGCAGATAAAGTTTGATGAGTATCTTCAAAATTCACATCATTATAAACTCTTTTAGGTCTTTCCATCCAAGTTGGAAAGAAAGAAACTGGGCACAAAACATATGTTTAAAAAAAAAAAAAATGGGTGGAGCATCTTTGCAAGCTTGTCCTTTACAATAATAGACACTTCCAACCAAAGTATGCTTAAACTCTCCATCTGGTTCTTATCCCCAAGACATTTTTACTTATCTGGCTCACAAATAAATTATATAGTCAAAGCTAGCCTTTTTAATAATGTGTTAATCTTGTTCCTACCATTGTTGGTAATGTAGTCATCCAAAGATAGCAGAATAACATCGGCATGACCACCTATGTATTTCTGTTCCTCCTCACCTAGAGGCTCCGGTGTGTCCTCATGCAATGTGCTTGTAGAGCCGAATGTCACCAGAACATTACTAGTGGTCAAAACCTTGACGGGATACCTTTAAACATGTTTACACATGTGTGTCTCTGTGTGTGACCCAGACATGCTGAAAGGTCTTCAGTAGCCGCAGAGTTTGTTTCTGTTGTGTGTCGGGTTCTTGCAGGTCTGCCCTCCCTCCTGCCGTTGGCAGACCTCAGATCTGCCACAGACATACTGACAGATGCTCCTCATACACATATACACACTCCAACGGCCCTGCTGCCTCTCTATTTCATCCTTTCTTCTCTCACTCTCACCTATTTCTTCACTGTTACACTAACTCCTCTCATTTCCCCCTCCCCTTCAATCTAATCATTTCTCATCATTTTCTCTTTCCTGCATCCCTTTTTTCCATTAGTCCCCTTCTTCTTTTTCTTTCTTTCTCTCTTCCCCAAGTGCCTCTCTTTTTCCTTTCATTCATCTTGCTTTTCTTTCACTCTAATGCCTCTCATGTTTTTACTCCCTTTCAGCCTCCTTTTCTCTCTCCTCGCCACCCCCCTCCTCCCACCTCTCTCAGTCTGTTTCACTCTCCTTATCAGCGTTGAGGATGAATGGTGAAAGGCGAGGAGGCAAGGCTGAGAGTCAAACCCGATGCCTCGTGTGTGGGAACTTCATTGTGGCTGGCAAGAGAGGGAGAGCTAAGGTATCACACCTCTCCGCCGTATGGTCAACAGAGCAGAACCTCTCATTTTTCCCTGCCCTGAATGGCATCAGTGCACCAGCCAGCCTGGGGAGGGAAGAGAGATTGTGGGGGAGTGATGCATGACCTGACAAAAACAGAGATGGAAGGGATGTTTTCTTTTTTCAGATATTTTCAGGAACATTTTTTTTCTTTATGTGACAGAACAAAGTAATGTTTGCTAGTTGTCCTTGTTGCCGTTGACTAAGCTTTTTCCTGAAACTCACGAGATCTTTTATTTGTTTGTCTTTGGTAACAATTACAACAATAACAGTTATGCACTGAAATGAAAATAAGCTTTAAATTTGCTATATGTGGTTACTTGTCAGGAGTGGGAGATGAGATGAGAGTGGTGATGATCACTTGCCAAGAGCGTCAGTTTATTGTTTACAATGAGAACAGTTATAATGCCCTCAGAGCAACGCTTCTTCCCTATTGCAGCCAACAAATTTAAGACGAAAGGCTAGCTGGTTAGCATGCTAGCAGTATTATTATTATTATTATTTGCAGTACATAGAAACTCAGGAAGGCATAGGCATTGGATCAATCTCTTTGATCCATGACCTCCTGAGCCACAACTTGCTGACAGTTGGTTGTTCAATTCCTGCTCTGACAGTTTGTATTTCAAAGCGTTCTTAAGCAAGATACTGAAACCCGAACTTACCACAGAAGCTATGTCACTGGTATGTGTAATATGTAGTAATGTATGCATGCATGTGTGATTGTCACCAGTAGTGTCAACCTCAGTTGTTAAATCAGTTGTCAACCTCAGTTTCCCTCATACAGATGTATGAGGGAAACAGGATGACAATAACTTAAAGAGATAAATATATGGATAGATAAATAATATTATATAGATAGGTTCCTAACAAATCTAATAAACACATGAAATACATTTATATCATTACAAAATCTAGTGTATTGGACAGGACCACGGTTAACCAAATCAGAATATCATGACTCAAATAGACCAATGTATGAGAAAATGATATTAATAACTTTTTCAAACTTGCCATGGTTTGTAAAAATTGGTGAAAATTATTTAATTTACACAAATACAGTACAGGGAAAAATCATTTTTTAACTGTTTCTGAACAGGGGGGTAGTGGATTTCATGTTATGTAATGAAAAAGGGGCCATCAAGCACACAGCTGTCTAAAACATCTTCCTGCAGTATTGTATAGAAGCTTTCATTGGACATTGGAATCATTATCCTCCATTCAAACCATGGAAAAGCATCTCATAAAAACTCTTCCACATTACATTGGAGCCCATCAGATCCTGTTATCTCTCCCTCTGATTTTGCAGAAATAGTTTGTCGATTCAGAACACATGTTGACTGTTTTCCATCTTAAAAACTTGGCACAAGCTAGAGAACATAAAACAGCTTGACAGATTAGTCAAAAAGCTGAGACACACTAGAGTGCTCTTTGCAGATATGTTTGCATGAGCATATTAGCTGAATAAGCTTTAAAAAAAAAAAAAAAAAAGAAGAAGAGAAAAAAAAACTTGGCTACAACTAGCAACACAATCTCAGACATGTGTCTGAACAAGACCGTTATTTCAGATCACCAATGATCTGACCTGTTTTATTAGGTGTGGAGACAGACAGGCAGACGGCTGTGCAACGGGAGGTATTTTCCATGTACACTCACCTGTCCACTCATATTAAGTTCTGCAGCCTGAGAGTTCAGTTTGCAGTCAGATTCACATGGTCAAGCTACAAAAAATCTTACCCCCTTCCGCCAGTGTACACTCTCTCCTTCCTCTTAGCATTAATTATTCAAGCAGAAGTCAATTAGGAGTGAATAATTTATCTTCCAAATGTCAATATTTGGTAAACAGTCTCTCAATCTTTTTTTTTTTTTTTTTAATAGTGCCCCCAAGTGTTTCACTCTTTAAGTTTGAACAGAGACTTAGTTGTACAATCGCCAAAGTTTAAAAAAAAAGTGTTTTCTCAAAGGACCACACCAGGGGTTTTGCAAAATCAGCAGAGCAGTTTTTTTTTTTTTTTTTAAATTACATCACTGACAGCCCATTTTTGAAAACTCTTTTTTTTTTTTTTTTTTTTTTTTTTTTTTTTAATCTCTGCTGGTTTTAATTTATAGTAGTAAGTTATCAAAATCAATTTACAAAGACATAAAATTTCTCAGCCCAGCTAATGCATAATGAAACACATGTCCAAACTGGGTTCTGATGTTTAATTTTAGACTTTAAATCACACCAACATCACAGTGATCCTTCTTGGTGGTACATTCACATGCCATAACAGACTTTTACCATTTAGCTGACACATAACAACAACTTATGATAATGCATGGTAATCATGTTTCAAATAATTAGGACATGACAAGTTAGAGAAGAAGTAATCCACTTAAACAAATAGTGACACAGCATGTGTCATGAGCATACTCTGAACAAAGCTACGCTTCCTACAGAATGACTTTAACATTGTGCCACTTTGAGCCTAAGTACACCAAGGACGACATGGTAGTGCAGTGAGCAGAGAAACACACAGAAAAGATGAAAAGCAGAGATGTCTCTGCAACATTATCGGCTCTCCAGCAACAGACAGCAGCTGCTGTTGGAGTGAAGTCTCGTGCCAACTATGTAATCAGGAACATGAATGGTACATTTTGGAGGCACTATTGAAAGAGTCATAGCGAGGCAGCAATGTCTAACACAATTTATGCTACATTTTGGCTCTAAAATGGTAACAACTAACTAAACATGGTTAAGTTGATGCATTTTTGCATAGTTTGTTTCAACTACAAAAAAAAAAAAAAAAAAAAATAGAATACATTTAATTAATTGTTTTATGGAAACACAAAGAAGGAGAGAAGTCAGTGATTAAAGATTGTTTTATCAGTGAAATCAAAGAATTATGACAGGCTTTATTGTGAGCCTTTAAGCCATACTTCAGTACAGATCTATATGATGTTTTTATATTTATTAAATGGTCCATGAAGAGAAAGTCAGTCATTTACCACTGTCTAACATGATTTGATTTTGACACTGAATGAAATGTGACATGAATATCGAGTTTTCTTACCAATCTTCATTAATCCATCCATGAATTGCTGACTTTCATCAGACTCCTTTGCTTGCTCTAAAGACAATGTTTATGTTAATGTGAATAGAAATGAAATAGATGAGCACTTGTGGTAAACCAACCCTCATTCATATTTAAGTACTTGTTGAGAGAATTGTGAACTTGTACTTTTTAACTTTATTGATTTTCAAAGTTACACTTATAGCTACTACATAAATCCAAGGTAATGTCTTGTATCTGTTATGACACTTGAAAAAAAATATTTAATCACATCTTTATTTTTATTTAATTTTTGGGGAATTAAAGAAACTATCAAATTTATCTTCTGATAATCATCTAACCTTCAAATTTAAGACATTTTCTGCATAATTACAGAAGAATAGCAAGATGTGTAATAATTTCCTCAGTTTCCTGGAGTTTTATATTTATGACCAGAAAACCAATGAACTTCTGCACAAATTACAGATTACCACTGGTGAGCTGCTTTCCCACCCACTTCAATAAGTCATCTTATTGAGAGCTTCCTCTCAAGACACAGGAATGTATTCCTATCATTTACAGGCCTACTGTTAGACACTTCCAGGAATGTTCAACTGGTAGGAGATTGTTGGAACAACCCAGAACATGATAGGCCCAATGGATGTCACCCAAACCCAGATACTGGTTTGGTCCTTCTGAGCGACATATTATTTTATATCCACCCATCCGTTACTTACACTGTTTATCCTGTAAAATGTCACAGATATGCTGATAAGCCGGTTTACCCAGAGAAAACCCAAACACACACACACAGGGAGAACATGTAAACTCCACAATGAAAGACCCAAAGTCAGATTTGAACCCAGAACATTCTAGTAGCACCTTGCTGTTGTAGCTGATGTGAAGCTTGTTTGAGCTACTTTATGTACATATACTGTAAACAGGTACATCTAAGGGATTTTAAAATGATTCATGGAAGAGGAAAAGAAAGCACACAAAGTTATAATACACGATTATTAGATTATTGGACCACTGAGGTACTGGAGCATTTGTACATTTACTGAAATAAAACCATGTGAGAACTTTAGAGTTTACTTTAGACTTATATCGCCCTGATGACACACTGGTTTTTGTAAGATGTCAGAAGCTGAATAGGCGGCTGCCAACCAACAGTTTAATCATCTGTGTAAAATCTAGTTCAACATCTCCCTCTGAAATATAGTTGTGTGGAATATAAATTAATTAGAAGTGGTTTGAAATAGTAATTAGTGGATACTGTTAGTTAGATTAGAAGCAGTAGATACTTCTAATTTAGTACTCTTGTTCTAATAAAGTGTCTAACCTATCCCCAATACTTGACTACATGTACTTAGTTACTCTTACCACTGCTTGCTATCAAGTTTTCATTTTTGATCAGCAAACTTTTTATTGAACATGAACATACTTAACATATTTCTAGTTGAGAAATGCAAACATTCTTGTGCAATATTATATTCTCAAAAGTAATAGAGAGAAAGAAAAGAAGACTGTGTTTCACACATTACTATTGTGTTGTACAGGCTGTATACATTTATTACAAGGATAATTGAGCAGATTATCCCCAGTGGGAAGTGTCATACCAATGCCAGCAGTGAAGATTGAAGGTAGCTAGGTTCACTGCTGTTCCTGACTGTATTAGCTGTTGTTTGGGTGTTAGGAAAATTACAATGTACCTTTACAGTGAGTCTGTGGTTGATAAGAGCAGCTATTACCAGAATAAATGGATTTATCCCTAGCTGTGTGGAGAAGTCACTTTGGTTGACATCTCTGCATGTGACAAGTGGATTACTGGTCTCTTAGCGCCTCTTCTCCTCTATTCCATTTCTTTGTTTGTCTTTTCTTTTCCCCTTGCTCACATTCCACTGATATGTCTCTTCTTTTCTTATCTCTTTTGTTATAGTTTTGTTCTTGGAAGTATTAATAGTATTTGGTATATTGTGAATCATTTAGCATTCTGCAGAGGCAGTCCTCCTCGTCTTATCCCACTTGTTCTCTTTCGTCTATTTATGTGTACAATGAAAAAATCTATAATTATATTCTACACACCCACATAATGTATGAGGCTTTAAGATTATATGTCTGAAGCAGAAAAAAAGCATCAGAATCATCATATTAATGGTAACAACAAAAGATCCTCATCACTGCTGAAGTAATGTTTATAATCCTTCTGTCTATCAAACTTGCCGATGTTACTCTTGTGATTGACTCTTTTGGGAGAGAAATAAATGTGATTCTAAAGTGATGATACACATAAAACTCACCATAAAGAGATGGGTAGATGACAACATTAGTGGTAAATGTTAATAAAAATGTAGACAATATGAATTCTTGCAACAAAACACCATTTTCATTTATCTGGATTAAAAGGGCCACAGTGCTGTTGGGAAATAATATGACTTAGATATGATATATCCAAGAGTTGTAGTACAGGTGATGTCTGATGTTTATTAAATATGCATTCAAAGTGATTAAAACAAGCGAGCTAAGAATGGAATTGGTCTCAACCTCTGTACCTTACAAATACTTATATTAATTTGCTAAAACAATCTAAACTTGAGGTGCATGTAAAATCTTTTTTTTTTTTTTTTTTTTCTTCAGATCTTAATTCTTTAATTATTTAAAGTCTTTATCTTTGGAATTTACAGCTCAGTTATGTATTCAGTTTTGAATTCACCCATAGAATTTTTTGTACAAGTCTTGAAGATTATGTCCTACAGTTGAAAGCTCTAGAAAACACCAGAGGAACTTGTGATTGCCATGTTTAAAGGTTATTACTATCAACTGCTGTTGATTTTTTATTTACTGGCCTGGCCTTGTTCCTTCATTCACAACAAACAATGCAGCCTGAGATAAGACATTTCTTGTAATTTGAACTCATCAGCATTGAACAACAAATGCTTTCATTGCAAATGCTGAGAGTACCATGACAGACAAGTGCTGATGTTACTGTTGTATTAGGAATACAACTGGCAAAGTGAGATTCCAAAGACAATGTAATTTTAACAGACCAATCACAGCCCTGCAGTCTCCATCTTCTCAACGGATAGTTAAAAAATTGGGGAGGTGTACGTTAGTCCACAGATGGGTGGACTGACATAGCACAGAAATGCTAATCATAGCAGCACAAGAGCAGACACTTAGTACGGGATCAATAGAGGCTTGGATCTAGCATGCCACACAGGACCCCAGGTGCAGGCAAAGATGCTCGTGAGACAGATCAGCACATAATAATGGGATGTAAGATGCAGACATGTAACACAATAACCAAGAAGCTAGCCAAGTATACAGGAGTACATCCCAAGCACAGAATAGAAGACACCTGGCATGTTTTAGGATGATCAAGCTAAGATCCAACTGATGCAATCTAACAAACACATGAACACTGAGATGTTGCAGTGCCAAGTGACAGCAACATCAGCAATCATCAACAGCAGCAGGTTTCAGGTATAACATCTAAGGTCTCTGATGAGAAGGATGCAGTCCGAGGAAAAGCTGCGATACTGCACAGAACAATCAAACTTCCAGGTCTGTGACAGAGTAACAGAGCTTGGGGTGCATGCTCACCACCCTGAGAGTGTGAATGTATATGCAGGTGTGAAAACACCCCAAGGACATGCTACATATGGCAACCTCTGCACAATTTTGTCTGCAGGTGCAAATGCACTGGCTGCAAAAATCAGTGTGTACACGTTGTATACAGTTGTATGGTATACTAATCAAACTGGTCAACAGTGGAGCAGTCACCTGCAAGCACAAGAAATGTTGCTGTAGAAGAATAAAAAGGAGCATATGTGCTTGGTTTTACATGTTTTTGTTTTTCTGATCTTTAGAAATATGTCAGCCCATGCTGAAAAATGGTGGAAATGCAAGTAGTTTGGTCAGACTTCCTAGTTCACAACACAAACAAAACACACTTCATGATTCGAATTTGGAGATGCATGTGATTGGTTTACAGCCCATTTGAAAATTTACAGACTTTTACTGGAGGACGTGAACAAAATAATCTGAATCACAAATGTAAGTTTGACATTATACTCTGAATTCAAAATCAAGGTTTATAAACATTTATCTTGAAGCATGCATGATTTTGAGTAACTAAATCCAAAGCAATACCTGATTTGTTGACTGTTTTTTACCTGCCACATTTTGAAACCACATTTGACAAGTAGAAGATTGAATGTATATTTTGCTAGCGCCTGTATTTTTGTTATTAAATAGATGGATTTTTAAATAAGAAATTAAAGAAAGGGGCAAAAACACAAAATGATCTAACCTGAATCTTTCTCACTGTATTTTATTTTTACATCACTCGTAAGTACAGTAGTTCTTTTTTCCCCCAACTCTCAGCGTCCTTGTGTAGTACTCTGCGGTGTAAGAACCGAAAAGTTGCTTCTCTGTCCTACTATATATATATATATATATATATATATATATATATATATATATATATATATATATATATATATATATATCTATCTCTCTATCTCTCTCTCTCTCCCTCATATTCACACACACACACACACATACACAAACATACGCTCACTCCTGGGGCCAATTAGTCAAGTTGAAACATCTTCATTTTTCATTTGAGTGTTCAATGATCAGTATAATTGGAATTAATAAGCCAATTTCATTTGGCAGAGATGAGAGTTTTTGGCACTTGTTTTGAGCACCCTCACAGTTGGTTACAGGAGAGGAAACCACAAAACAAGGGTCTCATTAACTGGGTCAATTACAGTCGAAACACATCACCTTATTAATCCTCCACTGCCTGGCATAATAAAGATGCTTTGGTATGCTCATCAGGCTGCTGTTTATGTTGTATAGTATTCACCATGGCATCCCGGACCATATGTTCATTGTACAGCTTTAAAACAGTAAAGTTCCTGCCTTAAAGTTTCTTAAAGTCTCTTGTTATTTTAATTCTCCTTGATAGTGTTTGTCAAACAGCAGAGGTAAAGTTGCTTCAGTCAGTATTTTCCAAAATGGATCCAGCAATTATCTGTAACACAAACTGTAATGTTACTCCCAGAGTTGGCTGTGAAGCCTTTCAGCAACTTTCATAGAATTGTTTGGTTTTCAAACTCTGTTCTAATCAAACTTATTTGTAGATTCTGCAAGCAGCATCAAACCACAGCCTGCACAAGACCATAGTGGCGCAATTAGCAGCTGAATGGACTACTAGACTCATTAGACTTTGTTAAACGGACAAAACCACATACATCAGCAAATTCCACCTAAAATCAATCAGTAGAACTTGCCCAATGGTATTTTTTTAACATAGAAAAAAGAGAGAGACTTAATAGCAGTTATGTGTGCAATATATGATGCAAAGATGTCATCTTTGCATCACATATTTGGGAGCAACCAGAGATGATTGATGCACTCCGAGGACGTTCCTCACTGAGCCATGGCCTTGAAAAGTAGAGATGCTGAGGCAGCAGTTACACCTCCAGGTGGCTGAGGCATATTTGTATTACTATTATTTTTCTGTCATATTACACCCCACTCGCCAGGTCCCAGTGACTCAAAATATACTTTCTTTCATTGTTGCAAGCCATGCAAGCTTTCCAGGTGGCTTCCTGTAATATTTAGCATTGTCCACCAAGTTAGTTGTTGTAAGTCAACAACTAAGTAAGTTGTCGACAGTCACAGAAATGGGTGGACATTAATCAAGTTTCAAAAGAAAAGATGAACTCTCTATAGTTATTGTTGAGGGGATGATGATAGTCAAAGGATTGTCCACATTGAGGTCATATGATCACATGTAAGACAACTTAATTCATTGAATGAATACATAAAGTTGTGTTTGTGATGACAGATGAGATATTTTTGGTGGCTCTGACTGATCAGCAGCATGGAATTATGTTTTATCTCCTGGAGGATGTTGGAAACCTGTTTCTACCTCGCCTCTGATCTGCTCACCACAAACACTGACCTAACCATGATGTTAACCAGTGGTGCTAACTGTAGCTCCACCAACTTACATTGTTGTTCTCGGTTGATGCAGCTAGTGAAGATCATGTTCGAGTTCATGTGAAATGTCAAATTAAAATTTGTAGTTAAGTTAGGCAGTTCTAGTTCTGATTATACCATCAAGATTTAGTAAAATTATTGTCAATAAGTGTGAAATACAGTTGAATACTCTGGAGGCTTGTAAGATCACAAAACAGAACTTTGTTACACATTATGCAGAGTCATGGGGGACTGGTGCCAAACCAGAGGTGGGGTTCAACCTTGCCAGTCTATCAGATGACCAATATAGCCAGACAAGCATCCATATCCACATACACACACACACAAGAGCCAATGTAGAGTCACCAGTTAAGCTGTCGTGAAGTGACACTAATAACCACTGCACTACCAAGCCACACTTTGCCAACTCATCAAGCTGGGATGCTGCATGCATGTTGAGCTGGAATATTGGCTTAGAATGTCAGAATGCTAACATCTGCTGCCCAGCTATTTTAAAAAGGTAAAACTGTCACTATAAAATGCATAAGGAATGCATAAAAAGGCATGGAGAGTATTGTGGAGTGTGGAAATGTATTTGTGTTTTAAGTCTGTGAGATACCTCAGTGTAATGAGATGTGGCTTGTTTGTTTTGGTGAAGTAAACTCTTATGAGATGTGAAGCTCTGGATATGAAGGGATGTCTCAAATGCTTGTTTCTACTCTGCATGGCTTCCTCCTGCCTTTCATCTTCTACCTTCCCACACTCCTGTGGATGAACAAGAATGTCACACACACACACTCACACACTTGCACACACACTTATTCTCAACACATATCCTCTCACACGCCTGCTCCTTCATACACGCATACAAAGGCCCTCACACATGCGTTCACAAACACAAACTGTTCCCATCTCACTGTAATATGACCAGACATGTTCACACTGCTTCTCATTTGGATGTCACCACACTGCCTGGCCTCCTTTACTATATTAAAAATTCCACTCCTATCATTGTCAAAGTTACAAGCAGATGGCGACGAATCTGCTTGGCTCTTGCTGAGGTCATGTGAAAGCTGCTTTTTTCTCTCTCAGTTTATTTTGGAGGCTATAACTTCATACTCCCTTCTCTGTGCAGATATCTCATCGACAGTATGACGCATCTTGGTGAGGATGCAAGGTTTTTTTGCCGCTTCACACCATATTTCTTCACTTTCTCAAGGGTGGTATTTTTGTGTGAATATGCACTCTCAAACACATTATTAATAACCCAGTTTGCAGCAAGTGGATGACTTGCCCATCTGTTGCAGTGATCTCATAGAAGGCTGTGCCTCTCTGGAAGGCTGGAACTCCAGGAAGCAAATTTAAAGGCATTCACTATTCCACAGTAGTTTCACCATATGTTAAATATAGTGTGGATAAAGCTGACATTGGTGTCAGACGTCCTCATATGAACAAATGTCATGTTTAAATTATGACCCCATGTGCTGTGATATACAGCAGTTGTTATTGGCACTGGTTACTGTGAATGTTCTCTTTCATGTTCATACCAAGGAATTACATGCAATCTCAAAATGTGCAAAGTTTGGTTGCACTTTATAATAAGGGTTTAAATGTTATAAAATCATATATGTGGTATATGTGGCATAAATGGTCAGTTTCTTTTGTCCAAGTCTCTCCTGGATAAATATTAGCAGGTTATAGCCAATCAACAGAAAAAACAACAATAAAGTAAGTAAACCATCTGCAGTTATAAATATTCATAAGTCATTAATAAGGGATTTTACAACAATCAGCAGTTCTGCAGTTGTAAATGTTAATAACTTGTCGGACTTCAGTCCAAATGTTCAGTTGCTCATTTTCCAGAAGGTAATTCATCAAATTTAGTAAAGGATCTGAATACTTCTACTGGCACCGTTCAACTCTTTCCTGTAGCGTCACAGTCGTCCATATGTTGTTATGTTCATTTTATCGTCGCTTCCTGGATGTGCTTGTTGAATTCACAATTGTTGTCAAAGTTACACATACCTGCAACTACCTATTAATAGATGGTTAAAAAAATGCTTTAATTTAATAAAATGCTTAAATCCAGTGTACTGTATATGTGTATACAGGGTATACTACTCTCACTACTCTCATTCTACTTTCATGGGCATAGGACAGGTATATAGAGAGATTCTGTGGTGGTTCATGATCCACTGATGTAGTGACCCACTGGGATTTGTCCCAGTGCTCCTGATAGCCACATTAATAAGTTAATATTCAAAACTGTCAACCTGAGGATTGTTAATTTACATGTAATAAACAGAGCATTCACAATAATTATTCAAAATCAAAAGGGGGGGGGCACATAAAACCAGCTGTTTATGACAGAATTGTGAATTGTTACAATGGGGAGATGGAAATTATTGCCCAAAGTTTATGCTAAGAAACCAAACTGCAAGCAAGATGTAGTGAGTGCAGACAGATAGACATGTTAATCTGTACCCTGTCACAACTGAAGACTGGGAGACTGGTATTACACTGAAATTATTACACAACTGGCACATTCCCATCCTGTAAATAGCCTTCTCTGTTACCACAGAATCCAGCACTGATGTCATTTCATGCTACTCTCTCTCCCTCATATGTACCAACACACACACACACACACACACATTATTTCATCCTTCATAGTTGTCAATGCAGGACCTGCAGGAATGTTCGATACCCTTCTATTACAATTATATCCTGCATTAGTTTTGTGAAGAATGAGCACTTGAGAATAAGGAGCAAATGCATTTATTACTCTTGCTTCAAGCACTGATGCTTAGGAAAATGAGACAAATTCAGGGTAAATATCTTGTAATCACAAGCACAATTTACTTAACTGGCTAATAGTGTAAGTGTAATAGTAATAGTTTAATATTGTTTTGTATCATGCTGCACTGACACTGATTTACTCTTGAATTATAATATATCTGTTTTCTCTTTTTTCACAAGCAGATTAATAGACAACATGAATAATACACAACATGAAACATGGAAACTCACATCAGACGCAATAACTTCAGTGTTCAAAGGGAGGATTTACTTAATGACGCTGAGCTGAGCTATAAAGCATTAATAAATATTTATTAAACAATAATAAAGCCATCTTCATAGTCATATAAGTCATATAGTCATATTACACACACACACACACACACACACACACACACACACACACACACACACATATATATATATATATATATATATATATATATATATAGTCATTCTTAATGTGACCACGTCTTTGACTTACATGTAATATGTGGCTTTAGTTATCATACTACAACTTAGCAAGAAAGGACTTAGGCATTCAGTATAAGTTTAGTCAAGGGTGTATGGCCATCTTGGCTCATAATGAATAAAAAAATAAAAAATAAAAAAGGCAATGACTCGGAGCTGAACCCATCACAGGCCACCGATGCCAAGAACATGCTGTATGTGTGATAGGGCTGTAGTTCTCCAGACAGGCTAAAATCAAAAGAGAGAGGGAGCTGTGCAGAGGACATGGTGGAGGAAAAGATCATGTCGAGCCCTCTGTTACCGGCAGCAGAGACGGCCGGGAGCGTGGGAGGCTGCTTGTCGTTGGCCGGAAGCATGTCACACTTCTCCCACTCACACTCTGATCGGCTGATAAGCAGCCTCCAGCTCTCCAGGCTCTCTCCTTCCCTCACACAACACAATGTGTCCCCTGCCTCCTCTCCTCTTCCTCCCTCCTTACCATCACATTTGCACATGGTCAGCCTCACCAAGCCATTTTTGTTCTATTTATTTATTTATTTTTTCCAATGTTCCTCCAAATTTGGATGACACAGAGCCAGTTTAGTCTCCAGCCAGTGTTAATGAGCCCTTTCTTCTTGTCTGCAAGTCATGCAGGCAGACGGCAGCACCATAATGACAATAAACCATGTCTGTATTAAAAAATTCTTTGCCCAGATTGCAGAAAGAAAAGTTCAGCACGCAAAGCACTTGATGTGTGATTTTTATTTTTATTTTTTTTAAAGTTTTAAACTCACCAGAGATTCAGCAGATATTAGAAAATGAAGCATGAGTCTTTCAAAAGAAACTTGTGTGGATGCATAATATTGTTCTTGAGTATGACTGTGCCGGCTGAACCATACGGATTTAATTCCAGAATGCACATCCCTGCCTAGACATTTTCTAAAGACATTTGTCCCAGTGAGGGACCCAGTCAAACACCAAGTGCATTGGATTTTGAACCACTCCATTTTATGTTTTATATACCCTTCTCTCCATTTGTCCTGGTGTCAAGCCTGTTGATCTAGGTTGTGCAATTCTTATATTCTTAAATTTGGAGTGACTGTGGCATGGTATATTCTACCCTTAAAATTCTCACAATTGATATGTTAACGTGATCGGGCACCGTGCAGTAGCATAATGTAAATGCATTAGCTTTCCTAAGCTACCTGTGTGATCAGTTTAGAAAATCACCGAGTGTGAGGTTGATGACTGTCAGTGTTACAAAGCTGCCATGGTACCCAGCCCTTCCAGTTGAAAAAAAAAAATTTTTTGCACACGCTTCTTTGACAATGACAGACCGTGATAAATAAACAAACTTTTACTCTGTGCAATATCGCTTGCACTCTCCCATTCCCAATTTCCCTCGGGTGTCTGAGTTCTAGTTTTTGTAAGATGGCGCGTGACAGAAATGCAGTCAAAGCAGATGTTTTTATGTCTCAATCCTTTGTCCAATATTTCATCCCAGCAGTGAAATCCTCACGTGGTGAAAAGACTGGAAATGTGAGATGTCATTATTTCCAGCTCTCCTGAAGCTACATATATGTTGTTTTCATAACCGCTACTAGACAGTGCTAAACAGTTATCACTGCCCATCAGTCAATAATTTATACACCTCCAGTAACACAATTGACTGAGACTAAATCTATCACCATTCTTGATATATTAATTGAACTTACTGGTGTTAAAACAAGTCATTGTTATTTTTTAAATGTGAGGCAATCAGGTCATATGTGACTCCATTTATTTTATATTCTGATCTTATACAGCAATGATCATCAACTGACGGCCTGCAGGCTGAATCGGGCCTGCTGAACTGTCCAATCCAGCCCATGACTGGATTCCAATATTGTGAGGATCAAAGAGATAATTTCGTGTGATCACCATTATTAATATGGGGACGGACGGAGCCTTTCGTCCATCATTATGTGTGTAATTTGCTCTGTTTTTTAATGAGCTTACTGATCTATAGCTGTACGCAGCAAATGGAGTAATACCAACAGAAACCACTGGTTGGGGCAGTGTTGCGCAGTATAGCCCAAGTGCGACCAGAGAGAAAAACAAAGAAGAAGACTCCATGCCGTGATGTATTTAACAGCTGCACAAACCACCACCGTCTTCTGCGCTGCCCCCTTTTTTGTGTTTGTTTTTATCTCTTTTTAGAATGAACACTGTGATCTCCTTCACCATCACCATGCTTGTTTGTTATTGTTTGAAACTTATGTCAGAGCTTAGAACACTGCACTCAGCACTGCCTTCTAGTGGATGTGTTATTAACAACCATACCAACATAATGTACGCATGAGCAGTAAAAAAAGGCCTGACATTCAGAGGTACGTACTTACATACGTAAAGTGAGCATAATTGGGCTTTTAAAACAACTGGAAAAAAAGTCTGAGAAAGAAAGAACTTTAACCCTAACCCTGAAAAGAAAAAAACTAAGACTCAAATAACTATTAGTAACCCCCACCATTTATGACTCTATTTACATACCGAAATGAGGACAAACACGCTGCACTGCTGAACATTTATTGTTTCACATATTGTTCGCTTTTAACATAACTTTTACTCATGCCCTTGCTTAACAGTCGGTTTTTATTTCAAAGTCTCAACAACAAGCTTCAAAGTCGTAGACTTCATTTTTAAAGTGCTATGTGCAGTTTACTTGAATTGAGTTGAGGCAAAATATCTCTATGGTTGTTGACTGTTGGTGGTTGACTGTGGTATAGAAGGTAGTATGGGTGTAGGTATAAAAAATATATAAACTATAAACATCAAATAATAATGTTAGACAAAAATGTTTTTATTTCATTTTATTTGAGTGTCCGGCCCCCAAGGTGTCTGAATTTGGTACTCTACCAATATATTTCATTATTTCCTGTACTCGTCAACACAGGATTGATTGAGTTACTCCACAATTCTTGGCATCATAAGTGTAATTCATATAATTACAACCTCAAACTCAAATAATAGATTGGCTGTTTGACAGAAAATGAATCGCCAACTGCTTTGAGTCATTTTAGAGCTGTCAACGCCTTTAACCCTAAACCCTGACTGAATGGCAACACTCATCTTCCGGATCTTTGACAAAGTACCAACATTACGAAAGCACAGTAGTCATAAATATAAATGGCAGTATTAATAAATCATGACCTCTTATTCATATTCCTCATTATGCATGCAAATAGGTTTAAAGGGGGAACACGGGCAAAGTGTGGTCTAATGTGCAAAGTGTAATTGCTACAAGGGTACTGACCTGAGATCATTAATATTAATTCACTACATTGTTTCAGTCCATTCCCTGTTGCAGCCGATGACCTCAGATATGAATGTGCTTGATAGGAGTTTTCATTCATGTGCCAAGTCTTTGGGTCTGATGATCGTGTGCTGCAGAAAGGACACGTTACATTGGCTATTAGTTGGCCATTCACTGAATTAGATTATGGCTCCCTTATTTTCATTTAATACCATTTCATTATTACACCATTAGGTTCAATATGGCACTGTTGTTTCCGGACTGACGTTGACATTTAAAAAAGCAATGGACTGCACATACAGCACTTTGTTTGGTTGCATTAGTTGGTTTAGTGGAGGGCAAATTAATATTAGAAGATGATTGAAAAAAATAACTGTTACTTAAATAAGAAGTCCAGGCAAGAAATTATAATATAGGGCAACTAATCTGAGCGATACTCTAGTGATGTCTTGTTATTGTTGTTATCTCGGTTGAGTTTGGTGTACACAAATGAAAAAAATAAATTCCTGACATTTTAAGAATATTTGTTTGTAGGAATTCAATTCTTCTGAGAACAACATGAATTATATTCAAATGAGGGCTTAGTTTATGTCAACCACTGGTTGACTGGTTGAGGTTAATTTTACATACAGTGTACTTACTGTATACAATTGAAAAGAGTTCCAAAGGACAATAACAATAGCTTCTGATAAATAAATGAGAATTACATGATCCCAGACCCTCAAAATATTATTGAATGTGATGGCCAAGCCAATTTTAAACATAACACCAATTACATTATCACAGTCAGTTTGAGAGATGTGCAAGGAAACAAGTTCACCATAGTTTTACTGCAGCTCCCTTTCATCAGCAGTGTTAGGATGTGATAATGAGCAAACACTGTAATCCCACCAATTAACTGACAGCTGCACCTAAACTCACAGCTCCTTGGCTTGTGTGTATGAGTTTGATAATTGGGAGTTTGATGCCTTGCAGCAGAAACTTCCAACACGCTCAAGATGAGTGTCGGAAATGACAGAGAGCTGTTCTAATCTTACATTGCATCTGGATTTTTCACCTCAAAGTGCGAAACACAAAGGTGGTCCACACTGTTGGCTTTTGTTGAAAACCGTGAATGCTATCTTACACCCAGCACAAAGCAGCACCAAGCATAGTGCCACATTGTGTCACACATTCATATCAAGTTTCTTCTCTGTATGCCCTATAATGTGTATATAACGCACATACTTCTGCTTTATTTTCCTTTCATGTATATTTTACATTTCTATTTCACTGTATTTCTCTAAGTCTCTTTATATTTATTTATTTCACTATAGTATTACTTTTTAATTTCCATTCCATGTTAGAGCAACTATAAAAAAAAAAAAAAAAAAAGTTTTCTGATGTTTTCATGTGAGTTTTAAAATAAGTTGTGGTTGGGCACATTGCTGGTGCATTGCTATCATCAAAAAGAGGAAAGATACTGCACCATCATAATAGTTGTACTATAAAGTATAATTTTTCAACCTTAGAGCCTCTCATTAGCAGGCAACCTTTTTTACTTTACATTGCCACGCATGCATGGACTGTGAACTTTTTGCTATTGATCATGACAGTAGATCCCTAACATTTGATCATATAATCAATCCTTTATTTCAATGTTAGGTCTTTATTTTAATGAAAGATATAACCTACTGTATCTTCAAAGAGCTATTGTAATGTTATTTGGCAATTCCTTTGAAAAGAAACATAAAACAAACCACTGTATATGACAACATAAATATGAATATACATTATGTGTGTGTATTTTTGCATGTGTGTGCACATGGCAGGAGATGAAAATGGGGCCTGTGACCTGGTTATCATGGTTGATAAAACTGTAGCGCAAGCAGAAAATATTCCTACACTGCTGCAGGTCTGTACAGAAAAAGGAGATACCATGAAAAACAGAAAACAAGTTAAGTGACAGTAAAGTGAAAAGAATGAAACCTGCTGTCTCACATCTAATGATGTGCCTCATTTCATTAACAACAGTCAAATATTCTTTGAGCAGTAATGATGAAAACAGGTGGGAGGATAAATACTTGGCTGCATAGCAAATCTCAAATTTATAAATGTGCTTCAGCAATCAGCTTCATGCAGTATGTTGGACTGGCTCACATCTTCTGCTGCATTTCTACTAGTATGAGTACATTTCCTTCAATATAGAATTCAGTTGTGTATTTCATCATTGAGTTACCATATTAACTTTTATAAAACTAGCACCTTTGCTCAGTTCCACAATGATCACTGTGACCATATTTATCTCTCAAGCAACAGATGATGTTCAAATTGGTATTATAATCTTCCCAATTAATAACAACAATTCATAACCACTAGTAACTGCCAATGAGAAACAATTCACTTTGCCTGCTAAATCAGTGCCCTCCAATATAGTCACCAGGAGTGGCATTCAGATGCCTCTTTGTGGAAGCATTATGGGCACATCCAACTGATTAGAGACCCCAGGCCATCATAGCTTGTTGTAAGTTACTTTGTCGCTTTGACTATAATGCACAGACTAGGGCTTTCAGCATTAACGTGTTAATCTATGCAATTAATATGACAGAGATTAATGCGCTCAAATAATTTAGCGCAGTTAACACGAGTTTGTATACTTCCACTGTGCACTGACCTCTGACATGAAAGCCCTGATTATCTGCCCAAAACTGTCACTTGCCTGCAGTCAGTCAGATGGGAAAGATGGTAGTTTCAAAATTGATTGGTGTGTTCTCTGCGCATTATGGAACTTGGTAGCTGTATGCTAATGCTATGCTCTGGAGTACATGTTAGTGACGCATGCTAATTACTACAGGACATGTGGTCTTTTGCTGCTGCCCACCCCCCCACCCCAACTTTTAATTTTGATTAATCTAGATTAATGGATTGCAAAATGTGACATTAATTAGTTTTTTTTTTTTTTTTTTTTTTTCAAATCTCTTGACAGCCCTAAGACAAACACAAGCAGCTCTAACAGAATGTTGTGATTTCTTCCCTATTACTGTGTTATTTCACCGTTGTCTGCAATCTCTCTGTTCATACAGACTTCAAGAACAACATCCACAATATACTCATCAAATAGCATTTCAGCTCTAAATATATTTGTGTTCTTTTGGATATGAAAACTGGACTGGTCCGTGTTTCTAAGGCAGATAAACACTTTTTAAGGTAGTCAAACATTTTCCTCTTTAAAAAAAAATGTGACATTTTGGAATTGTGTGATTCGTCAAATGACAGTAGCAATCAAATATTCTCTCCTCTCATTATCGATTCAGTTTTTTTTTGTGCATTTGTCCTCTCCTAAGCCATTATTATTTTTATAGCTGTTTTAACGAGCCTCTCGCAGCTGCCCACCAATTAAGCTTTGTACCCCATTAAAAGTCCTCACAGGCTGACATAAGTGCTGTGCTGCAAAGCACTCAACATTACACCATCCATTGTGCCCATATGCCACCTGGCTACCACACTACCTATAAAATATTAACACCTGCTATCACTGCTGCTACACTTCAACTCCTGTGAGGTCCACTTAAAAATCTATACTGCTACAAACAGGCTTAGCCAACTTACCAAGCACATTGACCTGCCAGTTCAAGGTTTCCTGGTCTGCAACCCTGTCACGGGCATCCAGCTGCTTGCATCTTTTACAATGCAGCTGAATTATTCATGATCTGAAGTGGGGACATGTTTACTGGCCCACTTCTGATGCTGAGACAGAGGACCGGAAATGAGGTAAGAATAATGTTTTTTTGTTTTGGCTTTTTTTTTTTCAATTGGATGTTTAGTACTGTCTTGACACAGGCACTGTTCATTTAACACGAATAGCAAATAATTAACCAGTTTGGTCCAAATATTGATTTTAATTTTTAGGTTTATGTTTTCATAGGACAAAGACCAATCAAGTTGTTATTAAGTTGTTCACTCACTTACTGTTAAAAACAACAGGCAGATGTGACATTTTACATTTTCAGTAAAAAAAGATGCCCTAGGTTTTGACACATTTAAATTATTGATACTTGAAATGTAAAAGACTAAGTGACAGCTTTTTCTCAAACACTGCTTTACAGGCCACTCAGGCTATTGGTAAATTTATTTAGGTCTAGTATTCATGTAGAACTTTGTTCATTTCACATTCAGAATTAATTTGCCTGGTTCTCAGTAAGAAGCTATTTCATGATTTTTCCTGATGGAGTTGGTTACACAAACAGTACCAGTTCCAATGACTTTGGCTGAGCCTGAGATGTTGCTGTGTTTATCTGGGTAATTTTACTACTGAGAAACATGTTCCTCAGTGATGTGGGCAATAAAAGTTAATGCATATCCTTCAGCCAGAATCAGAACTTTCATTGGCGATTTTTTTTTTTTTTTCATTTTCTTCAATGAATTAAAATTTGTCTCAAACAGTTTGAGACTTGGTTTGACTTTGGGTGTTTTAACACCTAATGAACCAATGACAGAAACATTCATTGTTTAAATTTAAGAGCTGATTTAGTTTGTGTTGACAAAGGCAAAAATTAAACAGTCCAGCAATAATAAATAGAAGCCATGCTTTAGAAGTGCTGTCAGACTAGTTGAAGCTTTTGCCCCAGTCACCAAAACAGAGTGAAAACATTCTTCAACTGATGAAATGAAATGTGCAATAGTACACTTCCTGTGATTTGTTCAAATATTCACATAAGCACTCACATAAGAAATAAGCCAGAATTCACTTGAAACTGGTCTGAAACCACATCTTCAATATGGACCACAGAGTAGTCCATATCAAAGTTCAAGTTAAGTGGTCACACCAGCCCAAGCGAACCACATGAAGGGGGTAAAAGCTACAGAATTTAGTTCAGCCAGACTACACGAGATCAGTAAGCTCTAGACTTTAAATTTCTAAATTTTAAATTTCTTGGGACTTAACTGATTTGTCTTGAAGGCTTGTTTTGAATAACTTGTTTGAGATTCATCTAGGATGTGTGCTGAAATGCATTGCTTGTATTTGTGTCCAATAAAGACTTGTTTTGAGTTGTGTTAACATAGCTTAGATGGCTAAGTCATGCTATACTCGAAACTTCACTTGAATCGAATAACTTCAACGCTGATGTGAATTATTTCAGATTTCTCAAGACAGGACTTGACTTTCCTCTGAAAATAATTGTGTTGATTGATCACAGGTAGTGTCACCCAGTGTAATATCAGAAAGGACATTTTCTTACACTTACACATGCATTTTTTTATGTATGAAAATGTACAGCATTTTGTGCTGCTTCTTAGTTTAATAAAGGCAGGCATTTAGAGCAGGCAAATCTATCAAAGCCTGGGAACACAGGCTTGCAAATGTCTTCACAGCATGCTATCTGTCTGCTAGCTGAAAACGTGATGAATGAATGATCACATCACCACTTTGGGAGTAAGTGCTTCTCTTATTTGATGGATATAATTAAAGGGAGGCATGTAAATATTCCAGACCACCAACCTACTCTTATGAGGAGTCTAACAACAGAACAGCAGAGAGAAGCAGTGAGAGCTGTTGTTGTTTTTATGTTGTTGCTGTTCAGGATCTTGCCAGAAATTCTTTTTTATACGACTGACAAAATGTCTGTGCTGTCTGCCAGGGATGGGCCTAGCCATAATTCACTTAATCAAAACTCTACTGATTGTCGAAAGTACAGGGATTAGAAAGTTGCATCCATGCTTTGTGAATGCATAAATGTGCCAATTTACGCTTAAGGGAATTATTATAAAATGATTTTTTTCTTCCATTCATTGTACCTTTGTTTCCAAAACAATGCAAAGTAATATTGAAATATTTTTCCCTGCCAAAATCATTCAGACAGTGCTATAATCCTCCTCATACCTTTGCAGGAGAGAGAAATATTATCCATTGTATTTTTCGGGGGAAATGGGCGTGTTAATCCCTTCTGTTTTACATTCTGTGTACATCATAGTTGAATGGTTTCGTCCTGGCTCAGGACCCAGGAAGTCTGAGGCTCATTTTCACCCTCCCACACACAAACATGAACTTTTATTTCATTGCTCACTTTTCTGTCCTCTTCCATCCTGTTTCCCATCGAGTGCAGCTCTCAACAGGACTAGGGTTTATTGCCATTACTGTGAGCACATACTGGCAGCTCTTCTCCCCCTGACGCCCAGGGTCAGTTCCACCTCAAACCTAAGCCCTAACTCGTCTCCCTCCTCATTCCTATCCTGCTACCATTTATCTTTCATCTCCTCACCTTCCTTTCCAGTGTCTCCGTTTCTTTAACTGTCTCCTTGTCTGTCTTCCATGGGGCATTCAAGGAGTTTGCCTGAAAGATTTGGCTTCAAAGCATTTCCTCCATGACAGACCACTGTATGTTGTGAATGGTTGGTGTGTGGATGCATGTGTGTGTATGCATGGAGTAAAAGGAGAAATCCAAAAAGCTCTCTGTGAACAGGTTCTGACAGCAACAGGGACATGAGACAGGCTGAGAGAGAAAGAAGGGACAGAGGGAGTCGAAATCTCCTTGGGGGGCAAACACAAGGGAATGGCTGGGAAGAAGCAACGGAGGAGGTCCTTTATAGATCCCGCCCAAGGCTTGATTCTGATTCTGCCTGACACTAACAGTATCTTGTTGTTGTGGGAACACAGCTTGCTGGTAATTCCGCGTAATGCTGCAATCTTCTCGAGTACAACAAAACAACAATAGACAAGCAAGAGGAATGGAGGCAAAGGCTGAGCTTTGTGTGCTGCCTGGAGCTTCCCTGGCACACTTTACAGAAGGGTGCTGCTATTGAGAATATAGAACATACGAGCAGCCCAGCAGGAGAGCACAGCACATGGCATAAAACTGTGTACAAAACAGCTGAGTACAGAACAGTTCTTAACTACACAACACATCAGCAGAAAGGTTTGGTTCAGGAATTTCACAAATAAATACCAAAAAACAAAATGAGTGTCACATACTTTTGCTCTGAGGTATTTTTCCTGTTTAGAATTGGGTTTCTCAGATTCCTTGTGGGGAAAACTTGATTTCAGTAAGATTATATTCCAGACACTGATTAACATCCAAAAATGTCCTTTTTCCACATAATAAATGTGGACAGCTGTGTCCATAAAGACCTTTTTATCAGTTTGACTTGATTCATTCCAAATATTTTAAATTTTCTGTCAAACATACACATAACCATACCTCTCATTTCACCATGAATGCAACCTCAGGCATTTTAAAACTCTAAGAATACAAGTCCAAGTATCAAGTTGTAAGTTATTAATGTCAGTATTAATATTAATAGAAATTAATAGAAAAATTTCTGTATTAATGAATGCTTGCAAAAACATTAACAAATGTATTTTTCTCTGCAAATATTTTTCAGGGCACACAAAAAGTATTTCCATCAAAAGCTATTAAGGTCGCCCACCGAGCAGCTGTTTGATGCTCGTCCTCTGCTCTTGTCATAATTCATATTGCATTCTGTGCAAATGTAATGCTGTGTGATCACAAGAAATCACACCTTGAATTTACACTCATTTCACAGACTGGAGAGGACAAAGACTTGTGATAGGCTACAGATAATTGCCTTTTTTAAATGCATTCCCTTTTTAGTGCATTTGCAAATTTGGTTGCTACAGACTACTGTCAAACAGCCACATGAGGCATTTTATAAATGGGTGTATACTCCCTTGTCCCCTAATGATAATGATGTTTTTTTCTGTATCTATGGCAAAAAAAAAAAAAAAAAAGTCCCAAAACCATGTGTCCAGCATCACATGATGTCACTCAGTGGAGGCTATTTTACACACATCCTGGTGAGTGTTCCCCATTTAAAAAAAAAAAAAAAAAAAAAAAAAATATATATATATATATATATATATATATATATATATATATATATATATATATATATATATATATATATATATATATATATATATATATATATATATATATATATATATGTGTATATATATATATATGTGTGTGTGTATATATATGTATGTATGTATATATATATATATATATATATATATATATATATATATATATATATAATATTTAATGTTGTATAGTGAGCAAAATTATTATTAGAGTACCATAAATCGCACCAATGGCGCATTGGTTTGATTTATGATGGTAATTCAATATATATGTTAAAATACCTGGTTAACCTCTTAAAGACCATGACAGACGTCTAAACATGCTAACTATTAATTACAACATATGTGATGTGACACTATTGAATAACACTGGTCACTGATAAAGAGATCAGTCACTATCAGTCAGAGTATTTTATCATAGTTTATGCCTGTTTGTGCCAGAGGACATTGTGGAATGTGTTTGCTATGATTTCAAACACAACAACAACGAAAGAGAAACAACAGACCTTGGCTGGATGCTGATCTTGCAATAAGAGAGAAGAATCAGACACAGGCATGGTACAACTTTAACATATAAGGCAATGTCACAACAGTGGCAGAGATGAGTGAGAGAGGAAAAATGTGAAAGACAGTGTATTAAAGGCAATGAACAGCAATGAAGTAGAGAAAGAAAGTGCCAGCCTGATTACTTTGTTATGCTATGAGACATATATCCAACAACCAAAGGAAACAAAGTAGAGATTTATGATGAAAAGACAGGACATAAGGAAATTGTGTACAAATAAGTGGTTTCCATTTTTTTTTTTTCAAAAAAACTAATATCTTGTAATTATTTTAGACAGAAAAATCTGGAGCAAAAAAGGTCAGAAGAGAAAACAACATTGCTCACAGAGCAATTGACATATTGCAGAAAAAAATTAAAAAACTTGTTATGGTCTCTAATCTCCAGCACTGACAATGAGGAAGCTGCTTAAAATTGCTCCTGTTCTTGATGATGTGCAGAGATCATTGCGTGTCCACTATGTCAGCTGTGTCTTTGTGGTTAAAACAATTTGCCTCCACCAAAAAGAAAATGTACAGGCAGGTGTCATAACAAGTAACAGGGAGAGTCCTTGTATCCTAACTATGTGTTACATAGTCTTCTTCACACCACTTAAGGAATGTCCAAATCACTTAGTGGTCAGCTGAAAGAGTTGCCAGAAAAAGAAAAGACAAGGGAAAGGTCCCCATGAAAAACACAGTTAAGAAGAAAAAAATATAGTGTTGGCAGATCCACCACAGATGTTGCAATCCATGCAAGGTTTTTTTTTTTTTTTTTTTTTAAAGCAAGCCACAGGAACTGAGTTCCAGAAGGAGTTGGGGGGGCTCCTGAAATGAGCCACTGAAAGGCTTGTTAGCCAGGGCAGTGTCTTACCTTTAGTATAACTCCTACACAGCACTTTGGCCAACAATAGAACTGTGAGAATGGTTTACAAAGGATCTCACTAATGAAGCTTTAAAGATACAAAAAGTAGTATGCAAGTGGTGCCCCCAACTATGCAGAAATAGGTAGTCACAGCGCTACAAGGACAAATCAGAAACCATGTGTTGTAGCAAAGTTGAGTATCAGCGTGACAATTTCAGCAAATTAAAAACCTGCACATGCATTAATCACACAAACGCAAGGATGATAAATTCCTGTGGGGTCCTTTGACTAACCAGTGGTGTGCTCTAAAATATGATGGTAAAGTTTACCTTGAAGTTATTCAATAAGCCCCTTATGCCTGTGCAGGCAAAATCCATGCATTATATAGGTATAACTGTTACTTCTGGCCACAAAGACATGATGTGTTGTACTTCAAATTTGAGGACACTGAGAGTGATGAGTTCCCCAAAGCGGAGGAATCGCTTCATGTCAAAACTGATGTCAAAAAGACGTCAAAAAGACACTGACGTCAAAAAGACACCTTCTCTATTCTATAAAGTCTGACTGAATGGTGCAATGAACAAACTTCATTTAAATTCTAATTTTACTGTACAGGGTTTAAGGTAGGCTCCACTCAGAGCTCTACATTGCACAACCATTTGAACCCATTATTTGAAAAATTCTGAAGTTACTTATTTTTTCACCACTTAATCATGATTTACAGTTTCCTACTCTACTGTGTTTAAAATACATATTCAGTCTCGTCATTGAACATTGTATAATCAGCTAACCCTAACTATAAAAGTGATCTATGATGCAGAATTATGACAAAAACCTTGGCCACAGGCGTTGCAAAAAGGGATATTGCAGTCAAAGGAATTTACACAACTCTAAGTGATGGAGATGCAGAGCCAGAGGATGTGGTGATTTCAAATGAAGGCAGTAAAGTTGTAAACAACATAGGCAGTCTCATTGTGGGTTTTATTATTTGTTTAGACTCATTTATGCCCCTTGTTGTATGGTTTCCAGATCCCAAGAACAATTATCTTCCCAAAGTTCAAGATGATTTTGAACTGGCACAAGCTGAAAACAAAGATCCAGCTGTTGAAAACCAAATTGTTTGTATAAGAAGTCAACACCAAGTGACAAAGAACATGGTCAAGTTTCCTTAACAGATTTTCAAGGAATTGTTTTGGTTTGGCTTTTATTCAATTTCATTACCAGACTACAAGTTAGCCTGTTAAAATACAATGTATCTACAATATATAGACATATAGAGAATGAAGAAACCTTCTCTAATTCCTGATCGATGATAATTGAGTAAAACATGCCATTGTTTGAACTGAACATCTGAACGTCAGGGAAGGAAAAAAATCAGTATCAATTATGACAAACTATAGTGGAAAATTGGAATTTGCCATATTTATTGTACATGCTGATCGCAGGAATTTGTTTTTTGCTTTTTTATAATGATTAGTTCAAGGCAAGTAGCTACACCACACTTTTGCCAGTACTCAACATAGGTTTGTACCGGGCACTCGATTTGACTGTCACCATTTTAGCCAGTTGGTCAGTGAATGAAGAACATGTTTGCCTGTGCCTAACAGCAGACGTTGCCATCTTGGACCCTTAAATGAAACATCTCTCAGCCAATCACCCACATGCAGGAAACAAGTGCACCGACTACCACCTCCTCATCGTTGCACACAACAATTAACACACAAACATAGACACAGCCAGACGTCCCAATGTCTGATGGGGATGTGTAGTGCCCTCTTTATATATAGATATAGATAATAACGCTCACCTTCATTGAGTCATTTTGTTTGTAGCTCTGGGGGATTTAGAATAGCTGTGTTTTCATTTTTCACCAGTTACAGAGTTGCTATGGGATTACTATTTTTGGGGGACTTTGACGAGGACCCCTTAAATCATTCTTTCAAATAAAGTTAACTTGCTTCGCGTAAGTAGAAAAGTAAATGTCCTTGATAATATATATTCATAATTTAGATTCATAGCCCATGTAAAAACACTGTACAGTATATTGCATAGGTGCTGTTTTTTGTTGCTTTCATGCTTGGTCTCAATCTACTTCCTGATATTGGTTATTTTATAAAAAATGGCTTATCCTAATGGGGAACAATCAAAATATATTTACTATCATAATTATAATAATTTTTAGATGGAAATCAAGCCTATAATTCAAAAGCATGCATTATTTTTTCTATGTTAAAAAAGAAAGCAGTTACACTGTGTAACACAGCTGTTGATGCTTTACTGCAGGGCAGTTTTAGGTCTTGATTTAGAAGCTTGAGTTGTACCTAAGGAGGCTGAGTACCAACTGCTGGGATCCTAATGACCCATAGTAGCCTCTGGCAGCCCATCTAAGATAAGTTTTTGTATTATCTAAGATACTGTATTGCACAGTGATTAGGTGATATAAGTGTAAAATCTCAGGAAAATAAACTATAATATTTCTGCTCTGTGTAAAGTATTCATAACTAAAAAGACAAAAAAAAAAAAAAAACACATGTAAGAACACTCCCAATGTGCAAAGAATTTAAGATTAAGATTAAGCCAGGTGAGGTCAGTCTCTAAAGCCAGATTCCAAGATTTGGTCAACAGCTTTTTCCAGGGGAACAGTATATGTTATACAGTCACATAAATATGTGATGACATTTTTATAACTGTAGCACAAATTTCACATCAAAAGGTTTCTATAATTTCAGTTCTATTTGACATGTGCAATTTGGACAATGTACTATTAAAGGTCACTCTCCACAAGAAAAGGAAACCACCATGACCACTAAGAGAAATAGACTCTAGGCTACAGGTGGATCATGAAGTGGAAGGAAGCTGTAGGTTTTGACAAAACAATCATCCAACAAAGAATGTAGAAGTGGCTCCTTATTTGCAGCCTGAATTAGCTCCAAGATTAGACATCCCCTCCTCTGTAGAATGAACAATGAATGAGTGGTGGACGACTCCCACAGCATTAGTTACATTGCAGTGAGTATAGACTAAAGCATAAAGCTCTTCAGGTCATAACGTGTATCTAACTAAGACCAGAAAACCAGAACAGAGATCTGAGTTGTGATAATTGTTATGGAAAATGCAGCTTACAGCCACATAGCAAAGATGTGTTACATTTAGCACAGTTCTGTGTAATTTCATACAGATGACATTTTATAATGACCCCATGCTGAAATCACAGATAAGTTTTTTTTTTTTTTTTTTTTTTTTTGGGGGGGTTCCTGCCACTGGCTAATCCGGCTAAGTTATGCGCTTCAGCTCTCCTTTTTTCAGGGCCAGCCAGTCACCCAGTCATCCAGCCAGCCAGTTGGCCAACCAGCTTGCCCAGAGTGCCTGTGGTGCCACTTAAGAATCATGGGAAAAGAATGTCCTCAGCTCTTTTCTCTACTGATTATATCAGATGTGGAGGAAATGGAGGGACTCTGGGTGGGTGCCAGCCCTGGCGAGCCCTGGGGAGAGGAGGAGGATAAGGGAGGTGGTGGGGCAGAAGGGGGTAGAGCAAGGGGGGGCAAAGAGGGAGACGGGGACAGTAAGTATGGGTGGGGGGGGGGGCATGGGAATGAGGTGGAATGAGGCGACAGGGGTGTTGAGGACCTCCAGGGATCAGATGGTTGGAAGGGGAACAGTGTGATTCATCAAGACCAGTCCTCAGAAGACCATAGAAGGGCAGAGAATGAACAAATGCTAAATAACATCAGTGGCATGATGGGACTTTTTCCTTTTTGACATGCAGACATGAAAAGCTTACTAAGTCAGCCTTGCCCATAACATGCTGCCCAAAGGAAAAGAGGGAGAGATTGGTGCAAAAAGCTAATGGGAGACGTGACTAATCATAAGATCTATGATAAGACTATAGTCAGCAGTAACCATGCCAACAACCTTTAGTGTGTATTTTTTTATAATGATACTGTCTCCGCAGCACTAAGACCCAGGGCCAAAAATTGTTTAAAGCATGCAGTCATACAGCTTTGATAATTAGCCATCAGTAATGTAATATAACTCAGTCTAGCTGAGTGGATATGGCATTAGACATGGTGTATTGAGTTGAGTTGACTTGAGTAAAACTAATATAGAAAATGGAAGCTGCAACAATATATTATGCTCTTCTACTATTTAACTGCTGAGTGGATTCTTGATTTAATTGCTTGATTCTGCTTTTTGTAAAATGATAACTTTGCTCTGGCAAGGTCACCCTGCACTAAAAGATGATTAGGAAGAAATTCCTTGAAAAGAGCAACAATGTTTCAGTCCATCTTTCAGTGCTTTCTAAATTCCATCCTTCTGTGTCTGTGGTTTTGAGGCCTTGTCCATTCGTTCCAAATGAAGATGCACTATATATTGTGCTATGTATCTTCATGGATATCACAGTGGGTCACAAATATATAGTTTTGTTTCTAACATGGCAGTTATTCTCTGAGGCTATGCAAAGGGTGATACTAATATGTGTAGGTTCATGTTTTACGTAGTCACCACCTTAGTTTAGTGTGTTAGAACAGTAATTTATTTTAATTATCACAAATTGGAAATTAACATCTTTGTGTGGATGGGCTAGAAGTTTGTCACTAAAATAAGTATAGTTCATCCAGTGTGTAACATGGATGTTTGTGTGAGGTTCCATTGCCATTCTAGTTGTCATTATGTCTCAAACAGTGTAACAACTGACAGCGCCGTCATCTATGTTTATAGAGTAGATTTTTTTTTTTTTTTAAAAAAGGGCTATTTTCAGAAAACAGCTAGGCACTATGGGTAAAGAAAATACTGGCACTACTCATATGGAATCATAACACATTTTGTTCTCTTGTGAATATTTATTACAGCTAGACAGAGAATGTGGCATGGACTCAAAATAAATTATAGTGGCCATGTTCGTTTTTATAAAAGAACATGTCATTCAGTACAAGAGCATGGCTCGGTGTGTTTTAGTCATGCTAGAGATGTGGCCTTGTTTCTGGCAGTTTCAGTGTTTCAGCTGGTTAATTGTTCCACCACTTTAAATATGTACTGATTTCAGTTTTTGCAGACCTTCAATGTCCTGCTGACTTTAATGATCCTCTGACATTCCTGGGTCTACCAGAAGGCTGACAGTTTTTTTGTTTTTTTGTTTGTTTTTTTTGTTTTTTGTTTTTTGTTTTGATTAAAATGTCTTGATAATTATGGGACCAATTGCTTTGAAATTTGTTACAGTCATGTTCCTCTCACAAAGAGTTGTAATGACAGCTGGACATATGCCATCATTGTTCAGTACTTTGGTTTATGACCAAATATATCTCCCAATCTCACAATATTCTCCTCTGCCTTATATATACATAAGTATAACTATGCAGCTCTTACATGTAAAACTGTAATCATTATACCATTTCATTTTATAATATTTTAGCATCGTCAAATCGTGGGCATATCTACCTGATACTATAAGTTTGTATAGATTTTCTTTTCAGAGGTATAGATTGCAGCTATTACACAATAGGCTCTCAAAGCATCACACATCAAACCTTTTTGAATTCCAAAATTGAAGTTATAATAAGTTGGCATTGTGGATGGTGTTTGAAAAGAACAACACAGAAACTCAAATTGCTTTAAGTGCACTGTGCCCTTCATGCATATGGAGTGGAATCAGCACACACACTGTATGTGACACCCTGTTGTTGTGCTGTCATTTTCTCTCCACAAAGGTTACCAGGTATGACTAGTATACCTGTGTTTACATTTGGTGTAAATGATGAATCACTCAGTTCATCAAGTTCAAGTCAATGAAAAAGTGGTGAAATTCAATGATAGAAGGCCAAAAATCTAGAAGTGTAGGTGAGTGTAGAATGTAAAGAGTGTGATCAGCCATGAGGAGCAAAAAAAAAAAAAACATTTATCCATCCATCATTTCTATAAACCATTCTAACTATGCAGGACTGTAGAAAGCTGGAGTATCCCAGCATGCATTGGGTGAGAGGCAGAATATACCCCAGACAGGTTTCTGAGCTGACCTTGTAATTGCTTTCTGTCATACAGAATTGTCATACATAACTAAATAATGTGCCGCACACTTCTGCTGGGACAACATTTATTACATAGAACTTGCATATGCATATTTCTCTCTCATTCTCTCTCTCTCTGTCTGTATGTGTGTGTGTGTGTGTGTGTGTGTGTGTGTGTGTGTGTGTGTGTAACTGAGTAAATGCAGACCATACAAATACCAGGGGGGACTGCATGCTGATCAGGTTTCTCTGATACACATCTCTGTGCAGTGGGAGAACCTAATCCTCTATCTGATATGGTGGGCAGTAATGGCTTGTACATATGGTTTATTCAGTTATATAAAGGCCATTATGAAAGACTCGCTTAGCCACTTAACCAATCACTTACTGGTGTCTATACATACATTTACATATTGTAAAAAATAAGTGAGAAAATAAACAAGGCAATGAATAAATATCACTACATGTGTTTCCAGTGCTGTGTGGATATTCAAAAGCACATACATGTTGTTATGTCAGATGAATACATATTATTTTGTTCAGCTTATCTTGAGAGTGATGGATTACATGTGACAAGATTACAGTGATAAAATAAAAGGAGGTGACCTGGTGGCACAGTTTAGCCTGCATTGTCTTGCACATATGGAGCTATATGTTCGTGGCAGTAGCAGGAACTAATGACTGAGGCTTTCAATACCCAAGTGAGCTGTTTTTTTTTTTTTAAGCAGGGTTGGCTGACTGAACTAGGAAGCTCGCTCATTTTATGTGCAACACTCTAATTGGTTGACAGGATTCTTGAAGGGTGTCTTCTTTTTCTGCTCTGCCATAATTAATAGCTGTGGGCCAGATGCAATAACAGGAAAGAAAAAGAATCAGACAGATTGCTGAGCAAGTATGCAGAGTATGCAGAGGAATGTAACCAGGAGAACAAAAAAAAAAAAAAAAAAAAAAAAAAAGCCTGGATCCAGTCACAGCAGAAAGAACATTGCAGAAGTAGTGACCAGACAAGACTGTGACTGTAGGAATGCCATAACACAGCAAAAGTATAAACCTGGCTTCTTTTTGTAGGTTTATTATCACTCTTCAGGATGAAATGAGAGGTACTGACTAAATTGTCCAAGTGTATAGGGATGAATGTTACAATATGACTGTATTTTCTTTCTTTTTTGGAGGGGATGGAGGTAAAATGGGTTACATGTTAGGGTTAGATTTACATGGTTTTGCTTGGATCTGTATGTGTACATACGCCCTCTAGGCTACTGAGAATGTATCTAAAGTGGGTGTATTATCTGATCTGACTCCTTTTGAATTATTACTTTTAAACCTCAAATAAAATAAATTGTGCAGTTAAAACATTTCAAATTCTACAAATATTTTATCTTCTAATATATCATCACATATTACATAAAATACCTATTTTCATCATATATGCAAAATCAGCCTGTACTGATAAAAGTTTATTTTATTATTTATTTTTCTAATTTCATCATATAATTCCAGTTACATGTAATATGCTTGTGGCAGTATAGCAGTCGTGATAGTGACAGTCACATATTACATCAACATTAGCAGCAATTTTTTTTTTTTTCACATTTTACAGGTTGTTCTCAGAGCTTCTTTTTAAGCTCTATCATTCAAGTCCCTGAGGTAATCATCATTCATTTTAAATGGCTGCCATTGTTTCTAAGGTTAATGTTCCACAGCTCTCTTTTGATTAAACTCTTTCTCAGGGTTTCAGCCTGGATTTCTTTCCAGAGGTTGACTGCCAAATCAACAAAAACTGTTAAAGCTTTTTTTTTCATTCTCCAATGCATTATACATTTTTCATAATGCAAGTGTTATACTGGCACAGACAGAAAAATGTGCTCTGGCTTGACCCATGGACAAAGAGACGTGCAAGTAAAGTAACTCACAGAATGAGATTCTTACACAGAAGCAATTTAGCAAAGGTAGTGCTTGCTTCACTATGGTCTCCTTACTCATTACAGGTGACTCAGTGAGTCTAGTAATTTGGTCACCTAGTGTATGTTTGATAGATACATATCTTAGCTTAAAATCTGGCAAACTCTGTTAATCAGATTTTATTATCAGTTTGCCAGGATTCTCATTTGCTAAATTGAAGTCAACCAGTTCTCTCATAATCCAATTCACATCCAAGCCTACAGCCCATGGTGTCTATTCATTGTAACCCTTGCAGTTGACTGTGATTCGAATTGCATGGCAGTGACTGGTGGTGGTGGTGGGGGTGCTCATTATTATCATCATCAGCTAATTGAGGAGATATCACAGCTGTGTAAATTACACCTGACCTTTGTGTTCACATCCACATGAGGCCTCCAGCACAACCTCTTGTTCTGTGTGTGTGTGTTAGGGAGGGGGAGAGAGAGAGACTTAAGCAGTCAATGGAGAACACTTAATTTGACCTTGAGTTCTTCAATTATCACTCAATGGCGGGTCAGGTCAGGAAGCAAAATCCTCAAGTGTCTTTTTTTTTAAAGGCAAGACTGGTTGGCAAGCTACGGTGGCTGGCAAGCTTGCAGGTAGAATGCTTCCTAGCCAGGAATGTGCAAGTCCTAGCTTGTTACTACACCATTTCAGCTAAAGTTGAATTTTCGCAAAAACCCAACCTCTAACAGTCCTCGCCCAATCCTAGCTTCGCAACTCTAACTAAGAAAAGGACTCCCCCATGTGCAGGTCATTTTTTTCGCCTTTCCAAAGCCCAAAACCCAAGCAGAAAGATGCCGACAATAGATAAAGCAGTGTGGGAGACCTCACTCACAGCTAAACATCTGGAAGATTAATAAGCATGCGTATGTCTGCTCTAAGGTAAGTAAAGAAAGCAAGCTAATGTCAACTAAGTGATAAAACTGGACTTGTGGTTCCATAAAGCATTAATACCAAAAGTCACCACTAACCAGGGGTTGGTGGTGTTTTGCTTTTTTTGGTGGTTGCCAGTGGATCGCCAGCTTCTAGCTATCTGGAATAATGTGTGTTAAGGTCCCAATAGGCGATTATGAATCACAATACAGTTACGAAACAAAAAATGATCTTGTTACATTGCACTTCTTTACGGGAGAACTGAAAACACAAATTAAATATATACTTGACTCAAGGAGACAAAGAAGAGGAGTAAGAAGACATCTCGATTATTGTTGTATCCCTGTCGTTACTGATTTTTAGATTTTGAAAGTATCCCCCACTGCATACTGCAGCCCTTTTGTCTTGCCCTGGGCGATATTTCTACTGTCCCCTAGTAACAGTCACTAAGGGGTATGACTTTTTTGTGAACGATGAATTGGGTACTGCTGTCATTCAGTTTGGTTGCTAAATGGGAAAAAAGAACATTAACACATTTAATTAATGTTGATCTAGAAGTTTGTTTATTTACCAAAGCTGATATAACTACACCCTGTTTTACCAAAATGTACAGCAAAATTTCGATTTGTGTTTCAACCAATCACATTTATAGTGATGCATCTCATTGTGTCTTTTAACAGCTGGGAATTATAATATGTAATCATAACTGGTGAAAAACAATTTCAGAATCCCACATTGAGGCATCAATGTGGTGAGATCTAAGATAACAAGTATCTAAAGTAAACCAGCTCATATTTGTTTTGCTGGCTTTTCAATGATTCTCATAAAAGCCTAACAAGCAGAAGAGACACTAGAAGAAATACATTCTGAGCTGATTTAAATTCCCATTAACATGAACTGGTGCATCAATCCCTGTTTTCAGAATTGCTATGTTATTGACTGTTGTTTAAAGGAGAGTGACACAGCCTTGGGGAAGCAGACTTAAAAACAACATTTACCCACTGTGTTTTAGACCAAACAAACTAAATGGCAGGTGTGACTTTAGAATCATATTGACATTTTCAGGTCTCCATTAAGGGTTGCACGTTTGACCTATAGACCTTGACTTTTTTGAACAATCTAAGTTGAAGGCAAATAAGGTTGCAGCGCCAGGCACATGGTTCAAAAAGGTTGTACTTAGTCTCTTAATTAATCACGGGTGTGTTTGGGCATAACACACAATAAACCAGTCAAAGTGCCATCTCCCATCCATCCATTATCTATACTGTTTATCCTTTTAGGGTCACAGGAGCGGAGCTGAAGCCAACGTCTTTGTTGAGGGCAGGACAGGTCACCAGTCTATCACTTTGCTGACATAGAGGGACAGATAAATATACATGCTCATGCCTGCAGGTAACTTAGGATCAGTAATTAATCTAACCTACATGTGTTTGGACTGTAAGAGGAAGCCAGAGAAATGAAAAGGGTCATCTCCCATTCCATTCCAAAGCCAGGTGCATTTGCATATTAGTGGGTTATTATTAAAATTGCACATACCCCAGGTAGAAACTTCTGTGTCTGAGAAGATCAAATATTTTTTAATCTTTTGCATGTTTATGCACTGCTGTCTGTCTTTTTTGTGTGCAACTAGTAGAATGTACATGTATTATGTAGCCACTTATTCGCTGATTATAAAACAGGACCCATAGTGTTTATCACCAAAAGACCAACAAAAATATATCTAGCATAATCAATCTACTTTTGACAACTTTTAGTCTTCTACTTTGGTTCTATACCTTACAAAGTATGGATATGGTTAAGATGCAAGGCAGTGGAAGTCATATGGCAGTGCTAACCTCATTAACAGTATTAGCTGGTCAAAATTGTAGTTCTTTCACTAGCCTCTAGCTTCCAGAGTATTTGAGTCTTCTGGGAAGGGATGACTAGGCAAGACTAAACAAGTCATCTGCCTCTGGAGGGAAATGTAGCCATTTCACCTCAGGTGATAAGTAACTGTCGTTACAGAAACATTTGCATTTTACTGCAATTGCTTTTTAAGGTTTGTATAGAAACTGTTAGAAAAGGAGTTATACATCACAGGACATCTTACCCTTTTTGCTGTTCCCCTGTTATCCCTAAACAAACTTTGAATAAAACTGTAAAAAATATCACAACAATCTCCCTGGCCACTGTCTCCATTTCCATTGATTAACAAGCACGCAGATGTGGTTGTCAATCACTGTTTAGTATATGTAATTAATTCATCCGCTTTTAGTGTGTGAAGGTTCTACTTCTGTGGTTTTCAAGCTCCAGGTGACTTCTGCGATAGCGTAGTGTCCATTGTTTCCATACACCACAGAAGTAGTAAGCCATCCAGGTACTTTCACTTACTACTGAAAGCATACTAAGGTATTTGGCTTCATGGCTTAGATCGTGGCTTACTCATTTTTGCCTACTGCATAGTAGGCTAGAAGGGTATTCGGATGCAGCCCTGGTGTCGACCCACAGAGGATAAATTCTGGGAACACTCCACTCTCCATCAGAACTGAAGAAGCCTCATGGATGAGATGTTAAACATACTCAAGAAATTACCATGGTCCAGTTGACTCTGACTCAACTACTTCAGATACTATGACCTAGATGAATGAGAACCTCCACAGACATCTAGCCTCTAGCTTGTATTTAGAAGAAGGGTAAGAAGTAGGGTTTCATTAAAGATAGCCAAACTACTTACATCATGTCTCTTTATTACTTTAAGTATAGTAATGTTTTGTAGAAAAATCGTAATATCTGCAACATCATTCTGTCTGAATGTTCTGCATGAAATTTGACAGATGTGGAGAAACTCTGAGCAAACAAACTTTCTCAAAACCAGTTGACAAGGAGAACAAAGAGCAAACAGAAGAGTACAGAAAAAGTCATGAGCATTATATCGGCAGTAGTCACTGTCAGCGTCTAGCCCCTGTGGATGAGGAAATGTCACTTTGCGGTGCAACTAAGAAGTTACCGCAGGTTGCAGTCCAACACACAGGTGTTTTCACTTATTCTCTCTGAATAGGTCCATCTGTTATGCTTTGTGCAGTTATTCTGAGACCAACATGAAGACACCAAACATTGTCAACACATAGGAGTGATGACACTGTATGTCGTCCCACCCTAACAGGTGCAGGCACGTGCCCACACAGTCCAAAGAGGCGATCTAATCAGGCGACAGAAGTGAAGTTTTCTGTGTGGGTGCTGTTTTATTTATCTGATACAAAGATATCACAGCCATTCGCCCCAACATCCTTGTTGCTGTGTTTGTGAAAGGAAGTATAAAAGTAATAAACAATCATTTCCAAACATTTCAAAATTCAAAGAAATTCAATTTGGCTGTCTTTTTAAATTAGCTCTATTAATACAGATAAGATAAGATAAAACTTTATTTGTCCATAAATGGAAATTTGGTTTACATGACAAAGCCACTGATGTTGTCTGGGCTAGAAGACTTCTGTGCATTGATATATTTAAATGTACTGGCTACTTGTGTCACTGAGATTGTCACTGCATCCTCAGGCTGTACTGGGACAGAGCTCAGAATGCCCCTACAGTTCTCTCCACTCCCTGGTGTCTCAAAGAGAAGAAGGTATTAAGTTCTCCTGCTGTAGCAGACTCATCCCATACAACGAGTGACCGTGGTTTCTCTGCCATCTCAGCCATGGTTTTCATAGTCCAGATGATGTTTTATTGATCTTAGCTGATCCTGAGTAGATCTGCCGCCTATCTTTCTCACCACATGCTCCTTGCCTCTGCATCACATGAGTTTTTTATGTTTATTTGTGTGCATACATGTATGCCAGGCTCCAAACATCAGTGAGGGGATTAAAACTAACCTTTCACCTCCTGAGAAAGCAGCGGGATTAGAGCCCACATGTGTGACTGATCTGCCATTTTCTTGGCAATACTGTATATTGTTCTCTATCCTCCTCACCTCCTCCTTCTTTTTATTCTAATCTCTTCTTAATGTTATATTTCATTGCCTTTTTAATGCTCATGTCCATCCCTTTCCTGTCTGTTGTGCCATTCTTTGTTCATGCATATCTTGTGCCATCTCTTTTCAACCTTCTCTCTCAGTTACACAGCTTTGCTTTCTGTATCTGTTATCCTTATCACAATCAACTCATACACTCTTTTTTATTTTTCTCTCTTATATCTAGTATCGGTGCTATCTTTCACTCTATTCATATCTAATGTCATATACTGGGAAAGATAAGGGATGTTGGGATGATTTATGTCTGATACAACCCCTCCATTGAGCCCCATTGATTTTCAGCTTAGTGAAATGTCATAGATGTGTGATAGTAATCAAATCATACATCACAGGGTGCTGAAATGTCACTTTAGGAGATATAAGTGATCTTCTATGCCACACACTGCAATCTTTCTTCCTATTTCCTATCATTGGGATGGAAAAATGCAATAAAATGTGCACTATAACCTCCTTCACACCCACCACCTCTGACATAAAAATTTGTTTACACTATATATAAGGCCTGGGTTTGACTGAGCAGCTATAACTTTGTGTGTAATGAAAGAAGTGAGGGTTTTGTTAGGGTAGCAGTTAGTCTTGAAAAAAAAGGATCTCTGACCTGAATGAATGATGCTGTTTGTGTCGGAGGTTTCGGGTCAGGTGCCTAATGGCAGCGGCAGCTGACCACCCTGTAATCAGTTGAACAAAAAATGCTGTCAGACATAAGACAATCAGAATGTAGGAGTGATTTAACGCAGGATTTTGTTTTTTTCTGTCTCTTTTCTCTCTCTCTCTCTCACACACACACACACATAATTCATGTGTGGATGAGCTCAGCCTTGCACCCTCATTTAGGCTGAGACAAGGTGATAATTAAAGTCACAGCCTTGGCTCGCCTTGCATCTGTGGTATGTGTGTGTGTGTGTGTGTGTGAGACGCTTTGACTGTGACTGTGAGATGAGTGTTTGATACATCTGTCGCGTGTGGACTGCAGGAAACAAACGCACACTGCAAATGAAAAAAAAAAAATAGTGATAATTTCAAAAACTCAGTAAGATGTAAAATTCTTAATGTTTATTGACAGGTGATTTAGTTCAGTTTCATCTAATTTAGCATCAGCTTGGTGTAGTTGCGGCATATGGCTTGTGATATTTGAGATTTTCCTTACTTCTAAGATCAAAACCAGCAGCACATTACATTTCTCAATAAGGTTCGAAAGCCCACTGGTTCCTGCTGAAGATATAAATCTTTAAATGTATAATACATACATATATATATATATATATATATATATATAGAGAGAGAGAGAGAGAGAATGCTCAGTGATTTGAAGTGAGAACAGTTGGGAAATCTAGATTTCTGGAATTTTTACCGAAACAGCAGGATAAACTTGATTTATTGAGGACTATTTTCAGCTACAGTTTAATACACATTTGGTGTATAATATACAATAAAGGTGGATAGATACATAGATAGACAGACAGACATACTGATACTTTATTTATCTTTATTTATCTTACGAGAAATTAATGCATCCGGTATTCACACACAAATGTAAGAACACAAACCCGTCACCCAAATTGAAAATTAACAAAATTTTAGTCATGTATTAGACACAGAGACTTCCATTACAAGTTGTTTTGAGCATTTCTATTCTGTAAAGTTTTATCATAGACAACATTCCTGGGAACATTGTTCTGTAAAATGAAAAGTCAAAAATTGTTTCTGATATCAGTTCAAAGCATAATGTAATCATTTGGAAATACAACTGCCTTTTTCAATTCACCAAATGTCAGCGATCAGTGAAAGAGCACAAGATAACACGAGTTTGTGCGATGGACTTTTTTCTTTTTGCTGAAACAGCCAGTCTTCACCTCTTCCTCCTCTTACCATAAATGGTAATGTTCACAAATGCACACTTCAATCAAAGTGTAAACACAATGCTCCCTGAGACTAAACATGTTTTTTGAGTGAAACATATAATTCATACACTAATATGTAGTGTCAGATCTTTGGATTAATAAACATAAACGCCAACTCATGGGATGCTGGTGAGCTGGAAATGCAGTCTGGGCAACTCCCAAAAAGGGAGGGACAACACACAAACAAACACATGGGTGAGAGAGAAAATAATAGCAGAAGAAATGAGCAAGACTTTAGCTCTTCATCAAAGAATAAAAAAATCCTCACATCCACCCACAATTGCCGGGTATACACTGGAGCCTGTGTATTACTGGCATCCATTAAAACAATTGTGTCAGCAGCAGAATGTGTCTGGCGATTTAGGGTGATCCAGCGGATGGGTAATGACCCGGATCTCCGACATGTGAGACACCTCACTAACTACCTCATGAGCTGCGACTGAGCCAATGACTGTGTCTTTTGCATGTGTGATTGTGTAGTTCCCCATTTGTGCACACATCTGCAGATGTGTATGTGTTTATTTGCGCACAATAAGAATGTCTCTGCACGCAAAAGCAGCCCAACACAGTGAGGGGAGAAAGGAACTGGGCAGGAAAGATATTGAGGCAGATAATTTCTTCTTAAGTGACTTGTCAGATTTGTTAAATAAAATATGAGCAGTTGATTTAAAAATCTAATTCTCAGAACAATTGCATGAAAAGTTGAATTTGTAAACTGTGCACAACCTCTGAAATTTGATTATCTCCATTTTTCATATAACACTGACTATTGGAAGGACACAAGATCCCAATTCTGACACTTCACAAACAACTAAACCACAGCTTTTTCTTTCTGAAACTTCGACATGATACAACCATGTCTGCTACATCTACCTTTTGGTGTTCCTTTTTATTGACATTATTCATACAACTACTGGGGGCCTTGGCCCAGTGGCCAAGAAGTCTGCAAATTGCAAATTGAAGCATGTTCTGTGTATCAGTATCTCAATCCCAATGGCAGGCAACACTCAATGTGTGAGATGCAGTGAGATACATTTTACGCACACAAACAACAGTTTTTAAAATTGAAACATTTTCTAGTGGACATCTCTAAAGGAGGAATTTCTATGAAAAGGAGATGTTCAGAATTTCTAGCATGTTTTTTCACATGTTTCTGAATGTAGGTGGACTATCGTTCTTCTTCGTCACCTTAAAATGTACAATAATATGTAATATATAGTTTGAACACAAATGGTCTATCATAGGGCTTTTTAGGGATTGGAGTTCTAGAACTACAGTATGTGGGATAAAATTTAGTGATTTTTTTCAGTCATTTGTTTAAATTAACCTCTGCCAGCAAATGAATGTATTTACTAACTATAACTGGATTTCACTCCAGTGAAGAAAAAGACTTTTCTGTCTTTTGCTGTTATTTCTATCAATATGTGTAAATGTTTCAATTTATCTGTTTCTTTTGATTGTATATGTTGAGTTGTAAAAATGTAGAAAATTAATCATATTGACAAGATTTATGTGCACTGACGCACAGAGGTTTCCTTGATTGTCAACCTTGGTGTCTGGTGTCAAATGAGGAAAACTGAACCTGTGGATCTTCCACATGTTATTATCACCACTGTTGGATGGAACAGATACGCTTTAATATAAGCCACCAGAGCAACGCAAATATCATCAATATAATTGACAAATTGTCATGATTACAAAGCTGTAGGAATCATTCAATAATTCAGTGCTCTTCGGTTTAGTGAGCTTTATAACTTGGGTAAAAAGTCAACAATCTACCAACTTGGTGCAGTCTAGGAAATAATAGCAACTGGTTAGAAATTCACATAGCGCACTGGCACCAAACTAAAGCTCTTCATGTGATGGAATAAGTAAAATATGACCTTGTTTCTGTGTCTCTATGATGATGGCTTATGCTTCAGTCAGTAGGGAGAAAAGTTGAAATGCTGAAATACAGCCACCCCCTGCCCTGTAGAGAAGGTCCAGAGAGAAACAGCGGGAGAGAGAGAGGGAGAGCAAAGACAACATGAGGGAAAAATAAAAATCTTTTTAGTATTCATTTCCAATGAACAGCTGTTATCAAGCCATCAAAAGATGAGAGTTTATGGTAAGGGAACAGTGAAGGCTGTTTGCTGAAGTGGATTACAGCAGTTAAAAGGATCAGGAGCAAAGTGGCAATATATCATTCAGTTGCACTTGCTGGGGTATGAGGGTGGTGGATTTGAGGGAAATAACATCTAGGATTTTCGAGCACTGAAAAATAAACCACTGAACCTCATTTACTCATTCATCTATTCACCTTTCTACAGCTTTTAGGTTTGTTTGTTTGTATTGTTTGTAAATGCAGCCGTTGCAAACTATGTAGAGAACATCCATTATTCCTCTACTGGATCCAAACAAACTATGTTTAGTGCATCAGTTTAAAAATGAACTACATAGTACACTCAGTGGGGTTACTTGTTTATTTATTTATTTATTTATAGTGTTTTTTTTTCCTTGCAACATTAATAACTTTGAAATGTTAAAATATAATTTTTAGTCTGAAAAAAATCAATACTTTATTGAGGGGACTTACAGATAAAAAATATTAGTCATTATTTTGGCTGAATCAAGTGTTTGGGACCACTTTATAGTTGTAGTTATTGCAGGTAACTTTAGTGTATTTATTAACTTATCAAACAGAATAAATATACAAGTTAATTAAAGAAGAAGTTTTTAGAAGTTATGGTGAATTGACTTAACAGGTGTCAACAGTTTCACTGTTTATGCTAAGCTGACAGTCTCTTGTCACCAGCTTCATAACAAACAAATATGACAGTGGTTTTGATCTTTTGAACCGTTACATTCAATATGTTAAACTATTCAAACTATTCAAAATTTTCTGTCAAAACACTGATCTAGTCATGTGCTTATTATCCAGCAAAATATTTTTGTCTTTATATAAAGTTCAGAAACTCAAAAGAGAAACTTTACAAGAATAATCGTAAAAATAAATAAATAAACAACAGCAAAGGCTGAATTATTATTATCCTCATGTTCAGTTCATGCTTAAACCCACACGTCATGCCAAATGCCTCCAATTTGTCATTAATTTGTAGTCTCTAAGTCCATTTTGGGATAACCCCAATGACCTTGCTTGCCCAGAGCAACCCACAGCTCAGACCAGATGGTCACATTATGACAGCTCAGGGTGACAGTCTAAAGCTGCACAAGCTACAAGATTGAAACTCCAAAAGAGCCTGAACCACAGAGATAGTGTGGTGACATGTAGTGAGGGTTGCAGGCAAAATACCCCTCACTTGTGCAAGCTGTCTGAACACACGGGCAGAGGTAGGTAGACTTAAGTTGTAGACATCCCTGAATTGAGACCTGCGAGCTTGTCCTTACAGCAGAATTATCTCTGCCTCAAGTCTTATACTTCTAAATATCTCTATTGACCACTGAGTGTATTTTTTTTTTTTTTTTTTTTGCAGCTTTCCCATTGAACTTGTTTTAGACATCTACATCCAAGTGACAGTCAAGTTAAAAGTCGCCAAAAAATAAGAAAAATGAAATAAACTGAAGTTACTTTTCCTATTTTCAGTTACAATCCAGGGCTCAGTTTAGCTATTATTCTTAAAATCCTTGGTTGTAATGGTTCTGGGGGGGAAAAAAAAAAAAGTTGGGTGTTTAAGGAAGGCTGCAAAAAAAGCTGTACTCAATAGTATAATTAGAATTAGGTCTGCACATTCAATTTTATATGATCAACATTATAAAGCTTCCACCATTGCATTCATTTTGTATATTCATTTTGTAGAATACAACAACTTGACTGTGCCCATCCAAAAAAAATACATACATAACATAAATGGAAGTATTTGCTCACCACTAGAAATGTAGCCACATGTGTATGTACACGCGTGTTTGCCACAACGACTGTAAGTACTACACAGGGAGTTACGGCATGTCATGCTAATGCTATGTGTCTCTGCCAAGCTCTTACAGGGCAGCATGAGGGGTAGTAAAATGGTGGCTAGAAGTTATGATGCAGGGTTTACTGTATTACAGTTTTCCGCTCTAAAACCATGTTCTGCATTCACTTCATGTTAGAAGAGGCATAAAAAGGAGATTGTGTTTGCATGGGAGCAGTACATGCAATAGATTGTATTTCTATACTTTTACTATACAGTATATGGCCATTAGCATTTACTGCTTTCAGTTGCTTATATAAAGAATAATATAACAGGACAATGATTTTTGATTTTATGACTTTAAAATACTGATATTGGTTGACATTATCTGTCAACACACATCCATCATTTTAAAAAGCAAACTGTCAGATACACTGTTCCACAAAATGTCATTAAAATTAGAATAAAGTGTCTGAAATTAAACCGTAATACATTAGAATTTTTTGAATGTTCTGTTTGATTAACCTGGCTTTCTACAATCTGTTGAATGTCTTCTAGCAGTGATGCCAGATTGCCATACTTAAATATGTTTTTAATAAATCAGCAACATGTTTGGTTAATATAATAAACAGTTGTTATGTGCACACCCAGCAGTTATTGATCTGGTATTGTGTTTCTGGCCACCTGGTGAATGTCAATTTTATCTTAAGTCTTTTAGCTCAGCTTTTGGTTTCCACCAGCACCTGAGGGAAATATCTGGCTCTTTTGCTACTAAATGCTCCACTGTGTTCACCATTACTCTGTAACTGTGTCTCTCTGCTGAGGTGTTGCTGAACAGGTAATGTTTGCAGTACATTTTTGGAACTTTTCTTTCTAAAAACAGCTGCCTACTGAGACAGAAAATGACTTGTTTAGAACAATAAGAGTGACACAAAACAGTACATTTCTGGGCCAGACAATAAAACAATAAGCTGACGCCAATAAAGTTGCCTAAAACTGAGTAAAGCTGCTGCAGGTGCTAATTCATAACTGACTACTATCACATTGATATTACATAAATATTTATTATAACCCATTTAAACCTCATCAGTCATTTGTTTCTGCTTAACAAGGGATACAATGATTACAAATGATATAACATGATTCATTTGTAGTGACTAACTCAAATACAGTCCCTTACATATGGAGTGTTTGAATTTTAGCTTATTGTTTTGAATTTGCAGAAAATAAGAAAAATCTGAAAAACACAAGTTCTGATAAGCAAACCTCCTGGTACCAAGCAGCAGACTTTTCTTAGGAGTTTGTAGAAAGACATTTGTTACTGCTGTGACTGTTACTGCTTTAACGCTGCATACCAACTAAACTTTCACTAATCATGTCTAAACCATTGTCCTGCATCACAAGTTTGCAACTAACTGCATTGGGTGAGGTTTAAAGTAACAGAGAAGTTGGGTTAAACAAAGGGCCTAGGCACGAAGAACAGAAAAGGATGAGACTGAAGAGCTGTCGAAACAGCTGTGGTCTTTTTTATGAACTTTCTGCAATCTTAGACAAGTCATATGTTCTGGGAAGTTCTTATTGAACGAGGGTGATTCTGCTTGGCAGAAGTGTCCAAAATGGTAATAAACAGTTTTGGGGCTGAGGGAACTTTTGACAGTTGCTAGGGGAAACTGTCTGAGAGCTGAGGTCTGAGACTGCCTTTCTCTTGCCCTGAATACTTTTTAATCTTAGAAATGTTCATACATAAATTATTATTTACATTTGATCATTAGGTTGATTATCAGTGACATTTGAAGGATACTTATAATCCACAAATGAATGTAGTTACTTTGATTACATGTTTGATTGCTTAATAAATGTCCTGGTGGCATATATTTATATTCACGTATTTAGTGATTTGCATATAAAGCATTTACCTGCATAATGCCTTATGCTGGAGGTGCCAGCACCAAGACACAGTCAACTCATGAGGAAAAGAAAAAAATTATATTAAAAAAATATAGTTATATTTCTTTTAGTGTTTTAATACAGTTACATCTATTTAGATGTTTAAGGTGCAGTTTCATCTTATTCTTCCTGCAAGCAGGCCAGCCCAGCCCCTACACTGTCTTCTTCTGCACAATGCCTTTGTAATGTGCAGTATGTGGTTTTGCATTGCCTTGTTGAAATATGCATGGATATTCCGTGGAGGTGACATTTTGAAGACACAACACATGTTTCTCCAAAATCTGTGTAGGATTTTCAGCATTAATACAGTATCACAGGAGAACAAGCCACCTTGGTAGAATTGATTCATCTGACCACATGATGCATATGAAGTGGTGTCATGTTATTGTGATGGTTAAAGGTAATGATTTGGCTGAAGCCTGAAGCAGACAGAGATGAGACAAGACTGAATTGAATGCAAAGATTTTTAACGGGAAGGATATGGACAAGCAAAAAGTTTCTGGAGGCTAGCCAAGGGTGTCTGTAGTTGAGGAAAAGGTGAGGCTGGATGGCAGGAGATGAGGTGGAGAATGTAGGTCAGAAACACAAGGAAACAAGACATTTCCCTTCATGGAAGCAGCTTTTGCATCAAACTATGATAAAATTCACTGTTGACATCACTTGACCTGATATGGCCCAGTAATAGTGATAAAAGTAACTGTCCTGAATAGAAGGAATGGATGGACAGATTTACAAACTGTATGAAGATGACCAGAAAAATAACTTTACATTGTCTGCATTTTTTCATGAATATAGTGATAGCAGGGGGTATTAATAGGTGGAATGATTTAAACTAACTGAACTTGTATTTTGTGCATATTAGCATCAACATATTTTGTTATATGCCAGAGGAGTGGAATGTGCTGGAGAAGGAGTGGAGGGTTACAATTGATGGCCCTTGCTTAAATTGAGAGATGACCCTGTGGAAGGCATTGCTCAGGAATCTGGATGTAGGAATAAATACAGTATGTTCCTATATCTACTGCCAGAAGGGAGGACATTACACAGTTGATTACTGGAGTGAGTTGGGCACCTTGGGGATGTTTGTCAGCCCATTTGAGCAGCATGAAATGTAGATGCACATGATCCCAGATGCATGTCAACAGGTGTCAGCTGAGTAAAAAGGTCAAATGAATAATTCAATTTTAAGGCCATCTTTTTCAAATCCATCTTGTAGTTTTTCTCTTTTCTTTTAAAGTCCATCATCTCTGTGTGTGACAGGGCATGTAGGATAAGAAAGGCCAGGTAAACATACTCTGACTGTGGTGAGTGAGGGGAGCAGCATCTGGCCAGTATAGGTCAGTGTCAGCCCAGTGTCACATGCCTGCAGGAGGCCAAGGAAAGGTCAGACATGCAGTGAACCCCACTGCTCCTGGTTCACTGACCTATACACATACAAACCTACACACAAAACCTATTGTTGTATCATTGTTTGAACATCCCTGTGATTATATTTCCCTTTCTATAAACTAACCCGCAACTAAAGATGATGGCTCCAGCCATGTTATTTTGGCCTGACTAGTTGTACCATTCAAAGGGTGCAACTACTCGTCATTATAACCATGACTAAGCAACAAGTCAAAAAAAAACCAACAAAAACAAAAACAAACAAAAAACCTATTAAATGACTAAATGGCTGCAGCTTGTGCAATCCTCCAGTAATTTATTATTGGATTTATTATTTTTAACCTTAAGTGTGGGGTTTTTGATCATATGAAAGATTAACAGTTAGATGGGCTGCATTTAAAATATAGGACCCAAACTCCAACCTCAGTGCAACCACATCAGTTATAATTGTGATTTCCAATCTGTGCCCATTGCATGAACACGACTGTATAAATACCAGAGTTTGGGTCTGGATTGTGTTTAGTGCACCATAGCTTCACATAGTGACAGGCCTCTTGAACAAATAAGCAAATTGATTGTGATGTTGTGGTGAGAGAAAAAAACAAAGCACATTTTTGTGTGTCAATTACAAGCAAAGTTAAGGCACATTGATGAATGGCCTTGAATTCACAGCATTTTTACAGTGGCAACAAATGTGATTATGCCGAAGTTGGAAATATTTCAGCTTTAGGGAAAAAATTCACTCAGTGTATTTAAAAACTCATCAGTATTGAGCTGAGTATTAGTAAACAAAGCTTAGCATAACTGCTTATGGACCCCTGGACTGGTACGATTAAACTTTTGTACTTTACAAGGACAGAACAAAAAAGAGTTTTCAATAATAGGGTTTTAATAATAATGAAAGAAGCTGTAGGACTACCAGGTAATGTGGATTTATCATTTGACTCAAGCTTTTGGTTGTGATGTTAGCAAAGAAACATCTCAAAAGCAGCTCAGTGGCTGATGTAAGGCACCGCCGCCACAGTCATAAGATCTGTCATACAGTTGATATAACAGAAGGTTCAGTGTCTTTGAAAAATGAAACAATGTGGAATTTGCTATTTTCTATAACCTTGTATAAAACAGACAGGTAAGTACTTCTGACTTGACATCAGAATTACTTTACAGGAAATTAAAGTTTCTGTCATCAGGTCTGATGGTCAAAAGGTAATGTTCAAAAAAAAACCAATGTTCAGCAAACTGCACAAAACCATACAATTTAACTTCTTATCATAGAAAAAGAAAAGAGGTTTTGTCACACATTCTCTACTCATATGAAAACAAAATACATTTGTTTGGATCAAATGAGTTCCAGCTTGTTTCTTGTGGACGTGGACAACCACGTAGATGATTGTGAAACACGGAATCAAGAGTACAATAAAACAGACCTGTGTGGGTGCTGACCATGTAAGCAAGATATTATACACAATTATTTAATGAAAAGACCATTTACAGACAAGACAAGGATTTTGTAACATTTCAATAAGAGCAAAGAGCATCTGAAAAGTATCATCTGTGAAGAACAGTAGAACATCTCTCCACATACTTGTGCAAGACCAGTGTCATGAATGGAGAGGTGGTGATTATAGAGAAGGCCCCATCACCTCTAGTCTAGGGATTTGTCCTGAAGGGAGATGATGAGAAGTTGGTACCAGAAGAAAAAATTGAAATCAATGAGAAGGAGTTTAAAATGAAATTACTGTAGGACGGGAAGGTTGACAGTAGAGGTTTGTCACATATTGAAAGCGTCAAATATAAAAGCTTGACTGAGCCTGTAATCAGTTGAATCTGTTGCATCATAAGCACAGAGAAGCAACACTCATACAATATGTGCAAGCTTATTAAGATATGAAGCATGAAATGAATTTCCCTGAAGCACTGTCAGTGAGGAGATTATGAACAGTCTAACCTTTGTGTCTAATATTGATTCAAACTTCTGTGATGCATGGGAAACTAGAATAACATAAAGGCAAGAATTATAGTTTTGACACGTGGATTTAACATTTAATCACAACAGAATATATCACACAAATGTCTGATTTATTATATATTCTTTCAAACCAGATATGGAAGATGTCAGGCTTGCACTGTGACAGGAATCCAGTTTTATCTGCATGTAACCTATAGCTAGTATGAGTATATGTTATGGAAAGGGATGTGAAGGAAGAGTGAGCAAATGCAGGGTAGATATTTATATAAGAGCTCTGGGATATGCATTTTCAGCCATTTTAAGCTAAATGCAGCTTTCCAGTTATGAGATTGAACCCTATGCATCACCTTAATACATAAATTAAGGTTAAAAGTACTGCAGCCTCAACCATATTAAGTCCATGAGTTATTCACATTACTACTACATTACTTCAGGATTTTCATTTTGTAATGTGTCAATATTTATTTCATGACTTAGCCAAACTACATGTTTTGTTTTACAACATAAGCTTCTTCGTCTATATGCAGAAAAATCTGCCATGTAAATCAGTGTGAGTTCTTTGGAGAATTGTGGAGGCCTGTTGAGTATGAATTTGTAAAAAAAAAAAAAAAAAAAGTATGCAGGGGACATGTGGTTTGGGAGGGCCAAAAGTATTTTCATGTGTATTTCCAAGCCCGAGCTGACTCCAAATGAAATAATTTTGATTAACATTCATGTTCATGCATGTGTTTTTATAGAGCAGATTATCTATCTCAGCAGAATCCTTACACTTGGCTTAGGTACTGTAGGTCCACGTGGAACAGCCCTGGAAAGGCATTCAGTCATGTAACTTTATCATCAAATACACTGACACAAAATAACAGATCAAAATCTGTATCTGCTTAACAATCAGTGCCTTGAGCTATACACCAAACTCATGGCTCTTGTGTTGTCAAATAACTGACTAAATGTGAGCACACAGCAGAACCTCCCCTGTCCCTTGATGCCACCTATGGAATCAGGGAATTTCCTACTTTCCCAATGCAATTACAGAAGCAACCTGAGATCAATCCAGCTGGAGAATGGAGTTTATGTTTCCACCGTCTCAGCCTGCTTGCTATCTGAGGATACATGTTCCAGTATGTCCCTCTCTCAGCCTGAAGATAATTCAATCATCCTCACTTCCAGTTACTCTGAGGGCAAAGGAGCAGACACCGTCAGGTCAGGTCTGACTCCAATAACTCAATAGAAACGTGATTGTGTTGTTGTTTTTTTTTTTTTTTTGTGCTGCAGCACAGACTGCAAGCACTGAGTAACCTCACCTCCATTCCCCCTCCCCCTCTCCCTACAAACAAACATATAAACACAGGCTGAGATTGAAAGTTTACATTATTTTTCCTTTTCCTAATGTATTCTCTGTCTCCTGCGATGGCCTCACTGGTCATATCTGAATCACTACAACTATGTGCCTATTGTTGGAGTGTTTACCACTAGCTTTCTCTGTAGAATAACCAATGAGTTATGACCTTGCCCGCCACAGTCAGCCTCTCCTGCTTTTGTCTTTGTTTGTCTTGCCCCATTTTCCTCTAGGTGCAAATCAACTATCATCAATTTGTCTCCTCTAAAACACAGAGTGCGCATTCAAGAGCTGCTTCGCTAATGTTCGACTTTAAATAGGGGGAGGAGGTGAGCTGCAGGAAAAAAAAAAAGGCAGAGGAAATTACATACATTTAAACAGAGGTTTGGCGTGTGTTTTCACCAGCAGCTGCTCCCAGTGTGACAGGCTGCATTTAAGGCCGGAGATCTGGCTAAACAATAGAAAAATATATCCTCATTTTCCTGTGAACTGGGATGAGTACTAGGGCAGACACCAAAACTGTATGGCACCACAGAGGCTGGAGTGGTGAATTTCTTTCCTCTTTGCAAGGAAGCCGTGGCCTATTGTCCATTTCTGAGATGTGCTTTGACAGCTTTTGGTCTTTGGAAGCAAACCAGAGGTCCCCCACTTTGTTTTCTAAGGGGTCAGAGCTTTATATGTACAGTGTGAAAATGAAAAGCTAAATGTTTTAGTGCAAAGTGTTTTTCCAGTAAGCCCTCCAGGCCATTGTTCAAACTGTCAAAAAGTGCCTCTCATCCACAGTTCTCCTATTTTCCTTTTTTGCTCTCCTTTTGACCATCCTTCCTCACTTTGTTTGTGAGCATGCATGGGCGTAGTCAATGATCAGACAGAAGTTTTGACAGACAGCATGTTGAACAACTCAGGATGTGCGATCGGTGTGGCGGCTAGTGATAATGGATTAAGAGTTTTTCCTTTTTGCTTCAAGGAAACATTATTTAAAGAATGGGGATGAGCAGGATAGCATTGACAAGATTACATTGCCTAACTTTAACTTATGCTCATTTGTTGCCCACACAAAACCCATAATGCAGAGAGGTAGGTTAGGTATGGCTGTCTGTGGCTGTAAAACCTTATTGCCTATAGATTATTTGGGTATGATGCCTGCAAAACTAATAAATAATTATTAGGCAAATGAGTATTTTGATCACATCATCCTTTTTATGCATATTGTCCAATTCCAAGCTGTATAAGCTTGAAAGCCTATTGGCAATTAAGCATACCAGGTAAAGTGCATTTGTATAATGAGAGAGGGTGTGGTCTAATGAGATCAACACCCTATATCAGCTGTGCATAATTATTAGGCAACTTCTTTTCCTCTGGTGAAATTGGTCAGAACAGAGATCTAACAGACGCTGAAAAGTCTAAAAAAAAGGGATGCAGCACTTAAAATTGCCAAGATGTTCAGGTGTGATCACAGAACTATCAAACGTTTCGTTACAAATAGCCAACAAAGTCGCAAGAAATGTGTTCACAGAAAAAGACGCAAAGTAACTGCCAAAGACCTGAGAAGAATTAAACGTGAAGCAACAAGAAATCCATTACCTTCCAGTGCTGCCATATTTCAGAACCGGAGTGTCCAGAAGTACAAGGTGTTCAATACTCAGAGACATGGCAAAGGTAAGGAAGACTGAAACCCGACTGAACAAGACACACAAGTTGAAATGTGATATTTGAAAAGCAGTATATTTCTCGTAGAGTTACTTTGTGACGTGCTCACCGGATTACCCAACAACATCTGAGGACCCTTGCCCTCATTTCGAATTTTGGAATTTGGGACAAATTTGTTAAACTGTCTGAAACCTGCAATCTGATAAGCAAAGCTTCTTAACACAGTGCACACTGATTGCTGAGGTGACAGAAGGAGACAGTCAACAGGGTTAAAACTTATCTTTTTTGTCTTGACTCACAGAACTAATGCTGTCTTCTACTTCCATCTGTACAAGAGTACAGACCATAACATGTCTCCGAGGACAGACTGTCCCAAGGTGTGTTATCTCTCGTTTGAATCATTTAATCTCAATCTTTCCTGCAAGTACATTTCCATCCATCCTTGCTTTTTTTAACATTTTGACTTTACAATTTAGAACAATTGTACACCCATTAAATAATGTTGGCAAATACTTTATCCATGTAGTTTGATTTAAGACTACACACAACTCTAACAATATGATTGGTCGCCAAGTGGACAGAGAACATTTTTTACTGGGACAACTATGTACCACCCTGACGTTCATCATCAGTTTGCAAAATACACTGACTTTCATTGATAAAATAATAGACAGGATCATTTGATGGTGCTAGATGAAAAGTTAAAGTATTAATACAATTAGTTAAACATATCAACTCATTTTGATACTACTACTAATAAAACAACTCTCCAGTTATTAGGTTTCTTCCTCAAGGGACCATAAATGTCTACGCCTCAGCATTGACTCCACCTACTAGATGCTAAAAACCACAGTGGCATCCACAGTACGATGCAGTTGACATACCACAATAAAAAGACAGACATCATAAAACTTACACATACATACATACATACGTGACATATACCTTTTAAAACATACATCACATTATTTAAATTGCAAACTGACTTACAGAGGTTCAGCACACATTTTAAAGTTGTACCCTATTTGGCTCAGTGCATTATTTGTTTCTTTTCTTTTATCTTCAACAGTGACCCACATTCATAAAGAACAGATTTAGTAAATAGATTTAGTAAATAAGAAAAAAGAAATACCAAGTGAAAAAGGAGCTTGTACCTTACCAATTTCTTTTGGTCCAGATTTAGGATTGTGTCCTCATGCTGTAGTGTCATCTACACCACTGCTACACACTAAATAACATTATCTAAAGCACATTTAATTTTCATCACAGTTAGTATGTGGTACATTGAATATTCCCTTTGCATCACATTGACTGGAAGCCACTCTGCCTTCAGAACAGTCTTAGAAGGCTCTGAACAAAAAGAAGGGTGCCTCTCATAGCCGCAACTGCACTGACCTCTGTTTGCAGTTTTTTTATTTTTTTTATTTTTATTTTTTTATTCCATGGCCTCTGTGCTAAAGTTTCCCATTTCTATTTAATCTTATTCCTCCTGTTTAAAAAGTACAGAGTCGGGGGATCACTGTGGCCAGGCAAAGGCTGTCACATTTTAATGAGACTCATCTTATATTTCCCTCAGTTTTCAGTTTGAGACAAGGCGGTTGCCAACACATCCATCATATTGTCCAAGTCTGCAGGCATTTTATTCTGGTGGGAGATTAATAAAGAGAAGGCAGGTCACCAATACAATCACACACACATGCAATCACAGTTTCTTTCCAAGTCAGAAAAAATATCTCTCATCTGCTATGATGGGCCACATTCTGGTGAGCTGAATAGAATAAACCTGCCAATAGCAGATGTCTCATCTCTTTAATGCCTTATTTTAATTTTTTCATGTCTGTCAGTTCTTTTTCTTGGCTGACAAGGAATTTTGCAAAATGCAATTGTGAGAAACTCTAGTTGTTATCAGAAATCGATGATGGTTTGTAGGAACCATAGCCACTTTAAGTTAGGCAGAGGGATGTATTGAAGTAAATACTATATATAATTTTTGAATGTACACATTTACAATGGATCTTACACTGATGCAACAGTTAGTCACACGGCTCTGTAAAGTATTACACTATATCACCCTTCATTGTTATGCAGATGATACATAGTTATACTTTGCACATTTCTGAACATTACTTTCATATCTTTGATTTCATATCTACGGTTACACCTTTGTAGGACTACTATGGAAAATGCTGCTATTAGAGTGGTGAAGTTGTGATGGCAGTGATCTGAATGAGGCTTCTCTAAGACATCCAAGCAAAAGTGCAGAATGAGGACAAATGGGTATCAAAGGACAAATAAACACAACCAAAGGACATGTTGAGGACGGACAAAGTGAAAGAGGAGAAAAAAAGAAAAAGACGCAGAACAATTGAAAGGTTCCGGGGAGTTGGAGGTTTGAGAGACTGTAATAAAAAGTAAGTGGGGTAAAAGTGGTACTCTGAGGAGACAGAGATACACAGACTGTGAAAGAGAATGAAGGAGAGAGCTGGGCCGTGGGAGCAGGAGGTTCAACTGAGAGGACTCAGGAGAGACTATCATAAAGCATAAGTGGGCCCACTAAAGAGAGAAAGGGAGACACACAGAAAAACAGGGAGAGAGTCGACATAAGAGAGAGAAAGACAGAGAAAAAATCATGCAATGACACTAAAGAGAATAGGGACTTCCTCGCAGGAGAGTCTTGTAACTTCACGACAGCCACGGCCCAGTGAGCAGAGCGGCCATGTTCTCCCTCTGCACCTTTGCTGGAGTCCCCAAAACAACCACAATCCTCACTATTTAAAGCTTGTTTGTCTGTCTCGACCCTGGAGAAAGTTAAATAAAGTCATTTCTACAATATATTGTCAAGCTTAATGCGAGCTCAGTGGTTAATTACAAGGATAAAAAGGAGCGAAGCAGGGTGAAAAACAACCTGACAGCCTGTTAATATTGCCTGTGTGTCTACAGACAGCTTGTGGATCCTGGGAGTGTTCATATGTGGCTGTCTGTCATTGCTCTACACTGAATCCCTATTGCAAATGTTTTTTCTATACTGAATGCACAGAGAAAGGAGTTTTTCTGTCTGAAATCGATGGGAACTGACCTTGCTCAGCTCACTTTACCACAGGACATGTAAGATGTGAACAAAGGGTGGGGCAGAAGCCTCACCAGACTGAGCGGACTGTTGACTGCCTTGTGCACTCAAGGCCCATTGACTCATTATGGAGGTCAGTCAATTGAATTGCTGATAGGGAGTGGGTCAAGTCAGAATGAAATTCAAACAAAATGATAGCATACTGTAGCCATATTGACTGAAAGCTAAATGTATTAGTTTAGGCTAACATGTTCACCAAATGCACTAATGGCATCAAACTTCATCTTCATTCTCGAAGTAAAACTGAAAGTGAATTAACCTTAAATGTCAGAAATAATAACAATAATAAGTGTGTAAACCATTTGCAGTTATATATTTATCTCTATTAATTGGTAATAAAATGTGATTTGATTTCTATCTCTGCCACAAAAATGTGCTAATGTGCTTAAGATAATAAAACATTAACAATTGCAACCACTTCTATCATTACTGAACTCACCTGCTAAACATTCACAGCTTAGGGGGAGAAGGTATATTTAAAAAACTTTTTGAACTTACTTTGCACCAGTACAACAACCAGAACATTTAAACTTCATTTTCATCATGTTGTTTTGGAGAAAAGCAGCTTCCTGTGTGATACTCCCGCCATGGACACCATGCTAGATACAACCATACACCATGATTTTCACACGACAGACTCTCAAACAGAGATGTTAACCAGATCTAACGATTCCTTTAAGCCTTTAGCTGTTGTTTTTTTGTCTTGGTGAGCATTTATGTTCTACCTTTGGATCATCTCATGTGGATGTTTAGTTCTAAGCATAGTAGCCACAGAAGTAAGTCATTTCTTTTCATAGACTGTTTGTCTAATGCAGACTGATGAATATATAAACTCTCATGAATTAGTCTGTAACTCTTTCTAGCTTAATAACAATCAACAATTGTTAATCATAAGTCTTCTGTGATCTCTTTTTTTTCTGAGCCACGGTTCACATTAGCAGATGCTTCTTGTGACTAACAAATGCAAAATGTCTTTTTACAAGGCAAAGTTGCTCTGATCCATTTCATTGATTGGACTCTATGCCTGCCAACACCTTATTCCAAAGAGCTTTAGTCAATGTCATAAGCTGATTGGTAATATACTATATCCCAACTTATACTAATTGTCATTAAAGAGTAAATTCACTGTAAATCCTCAGCCACACAATTCAGATACAGATAAAGTAAATAACATTGATCATCTCATAAAAATGTGATGTTTTGCTGGGAAGCCTCAAGTCCTTACATTTGTCCTGAAGTTACTTTGAAATACATAACAAACCTGAACATTGTTTGAGACTAAAAGCACACCAGCAACAGGAAATTGACATCTTACCTCTGCTGCAGCCAGCAACAACACTCTGCATCTCGATATTAGCCTTTACTTAAGATAGAATGTTCTGGTGGAAATTGGGTGTTTAGTTGCTCTGTAATTAGCATAAGCTGATAACAACTGTGACAAAGGTATCCATGGCAACACGCATCAACAAGTATTCTGAAGAAAGGTAGCAACAGAGAGAGGTTCAAAGTTCACCCTTAGAATTTGATAGTTTTATAGTGTATCTTCTCATTTTATGTCTTTTTCAAGTTCAAGCAGTGGCAAAAGTTCTAAACAGTCAAGATTGCGTGTTCAGGTTCTCATAAGAACATAATTAGTGCAAAATGTTGACTTTCTTTCTAGTTTATACAGATCTAAAAGAAAACTTGAGAAAGTGATAACAATCAGCATGTTCTTATGAACCGGTCCACTTCACAGACTACAGACTGATTTAAAAGAAAGTCAAACACAGAGAATAACTCATGGAAAGATAACAAGTTTGTCGTACAGTGTGTGTGTGTGTGTGTGTGTGTGTGTGTGTGTGTGTGTGTGTGTGAGTGGGTGGGTGGGGGTTACCTGCTCTTACTTTTTTCCTGTTGCATCTTTAAAATGATGGAGCTCAATCTTCTTTTTCTTTAAAAGTGTTAATGGAGAAAGCAATCATTACACATACGTGATTTAAATAGCATCAGTTTGCAGTTTAAGTACATACATTTGCAACAAAGACACTGGACCTTTATGATTATGTTCCTTCCGAGGGATTTATTTGTCAAGCAATTAAAAACACACCCCTAATGCAGCTCGATTAGATTTCAGCACTGGAAATATTATCTCTCAAGACTATGTCTGTCTGTCTGTCTGTCTATCTATCTATGAATGGAAGTTAAACACCTTCCCCTTATTTCATATCCTGCTCATAATCTATCCAGTATTTATGAAACAAAGTCTTTTAAGTGAAAGTTATGCCACAAAGCTATATGTATCCCTGTACAATGTTTAAGTAAGTGGGTAGACACTCTGTTCCTGCATATTACATAGATCACACCACTGCATAAAGATAGATGAAAGCACAATATAATACATGAGAAATAGAAAAAAAAAAAAAAATCACTGAAGACGAGACAGTTATACAGGTTGTGACATTTTCAGCTCTCATGAAAGGCTTTTAGACACAAGGACCCTGCCACCTCCTTGTATTTCATTGTCCTCACTGTCAGAGGACCTGAGTTTTCGAGAGGGATTATACATTAAAAGCACAACTGACACAGATCATGTGCTAGACCACAGAATGAAGTAAACATCAATAAACAATCTTAAACTTTATTCTAAAAAAAGCGAACTGATTCAGAATAAGAATGAGAAATACAATTTCAATTTTAGAACTCCACTCAGACAATGTGGTCTCCTCTTAACCTAATAGTTTAACACTTTTTTAGGCAATGTTGAGCATATAGCCTGCAGCCAGGAGCTTCTGGTCAGTGAGTCTCTGATGTGATTGTTTTTTTCCGCACTAATATTAGCACAAATCACAGCATAAAACCACTCAATGACTCACTGCGGTTTTATGGATAGTCTACAGTAAGAAACACAAGAAAGAGAAAATGTCAAGAGAAAAGTTCCTCTTTCTTAACATCAGTTTAATGCATGCAATTAGGATGGTATCATGTACAGTTAATTGCCATACTCAAACACTTTGCTCCTGGAATTAGAGAATAATATTTTCTAATATTTTGTCATGCCAATAATCTTTCAATATTTTGAAAATTATGAAAATTGCACGGACATGAATGAGCCAACAATTATTTAATAATTAAATCATTAAAGACAAGAATTCAGTATTTGGTATGCAAAATGGTGTGTTTTTATTATGTTATTCTACTACAAAGATAAAATAATGCTTGTCCGAAACCCTGGACAATGTTTCAGTCATATTTTTTTATTTTTGTATTTATCCTACCACAGAGGCACAGAGGCCACACCCCAATGTTTTTTTTCTAAGTAATTCTGTGGGCACAATTATGCCTAATGTAGCTGCAGCAGTAAAAATGCCAGTCCATTATTGTCTTTGAGAGCCATTTACTACATTAGCATGTTGCATGTTACCAGATGAATGTAATTATTGTCATGTCCAAACCCGACCCTTTGATTTGTTTCTATTCATATAAATGTTGCCCAATTTTTTGGTTTGAACAGCTTTTGTACAAGCTACAACAGTCATATTAGGCTGGAACACAACATGTTTTAAGCTATTAGCAGCTCAACAAGAGAGAAGGCTAAAAAACAGAAAACTTTTGCCCCTTCTGGTGGCAGACTTTGGCTGGTTCACCCATTATTTTTATTGAGACTGAGTTATTTCTACGGAGGGAAATAGATGTCATTTGTTCAGAGTGTTGTTGAGGTGGATATTTCAGGTGCATACTAGTCTGGTTGTGTGGCTCCTTTGGTTACATCAAGGGATCCTTGGTCACCCCCTTTGTTTTCCTGAGTCCAGTATTAGCACCTTGATGTTAACTCTCTTACGTAGCTAATTCAACAGTCTTTATGTCATAGTTGCTGGCACTGACTACAGGATTTCCACATATAAGGTGAAATAATTTATACTGCATCAGAATAGCAAATCTTGTTTAATTGTCATTTTGTTTCACAATGTAAACCAAATAAGTGTGATTACCTTTTAAACTGGGTTGTTTTCATTCCACACCAAGTCCAGTGCTCACGTCTTGTTAATCTTTGTGTGACTATGCAATTCTAATTCCACACAAGATGCCTATTCTGCCAGCAATTATAAAAATCCTATATCGAGTGGGAGTTATAAAATAGAAATTACTGTGCCTGTGGTTGATGACTGAAACAATCCACAAAGAGTGCACTGCTATGCCAGCAGTTCTGTGAGGGTGTATATGACACAGTGACAATGCTAGAATATTGATGTTCACCAGATATAATGCTCACCATGTCAGGACCATGAATCTGTGTACTCCGTGTTGCTACCAGAGGAGAACTAAAAGGAATAACCAAAGTCAAAATGTTTATTACCAAATTTTGTGAAGTTGAGTCAGACAAAAAGTCATTGGTTCAACAAGGTCATGAGAACATTATCCTCTAGGGACCTTGAACATCTGTTGTTAATGGCAAAGTGATCCGACTAATGGTTGTTGAGAAGCAACTTTGGAAAACCAAAGTTAGCTGTATTAATCCTCTTGGGTCCATTAATGTCTGTTCAAAATTTCATAACAATCCATCTCTTAGATAATCACGATATTTCAGTGTGGACCAATATATGGAGCAATATATTCACTGTTCAACATACCACCTAAGGACAACAGTGTTTATGCAAAAAACACCAGTGATAATGTTTTAGAGAGCTGATGGAGAAATAGGCCAGAAAAATGATGTCAGATGACTTGGGGTAATGTTTGGACAGTCTGTAGCTGCTTAGTGTCATTTTTTAAAGAGGAACAGCTTTTCTGGCCCAAAATTTAATTTCCTAAAAACATCTTGACCATTTTTTATAGATTTGTTTACATGTTTCCCTTTAGCCACAAGAAGATGCTTAGATTAACTGGATTTTATTTGCCATTTGACAAGGTAAAGTGATTTTTTTTTTTTTTTTTTACTAGAGCCTTTAAATCTCACCCAAAGTTTTGCAGTGTCAGACTCTGCCATGCAGCCATGTCTAATAAGCTTGGCACTCATAATATAAGCCTTCAAATTTTTTACACATGCTAGTCAAAATGCTCTCAGCAAAATGAGCTTACATGACTTAATATTTTATTAGCATGTAAAAGAGTCTATGCCTTGAGATGCTGTAGTCTAGGAAGACGTGCCAACTTCCAAAAATGAGGAAAGCTTAATGAAAGATGAGAAGAGAGAAATATCTTAATCACTATCTTGTGCTGCAGCTCACAATGAATTTGCAAGTCAAAAGTGGCCCAAAGTGTTGGTGAAATCATTTTGGCCTATTGTTGCTCAATTTCTAATCTTTAGCCATATGTTAGTTAATGGTTTCATTTCTCTAGAGCTTATAGTTGTAAGATGGTAGTCATTTATTGATGAATGAAGCGTTGCAGTTGTTTCAGATTGCTGTTTCAGAATGAAGGCTGAACTGCACGGGGACATGGGGAACTGATAACATCAGGGAGGATGTCTGGTGTGTCATTCGTGAATTCCCTGCAGCTCTTAGTGTGTCTTTCCGCTATCTGTTTAATCTCAAATCAGAAATCTTTCTTAGATGGTAACATCATGGCTGAGAACCACTTCCCATTTGATTAAGGACTAATACTGATAAAAACAAGACTGACTCATGTACTCATCCCAATCAACATGTAAGGAATAATTGTGTATAGTTGATAATTGTCAGAGTTTTGTAAGAGCTGCAACTGAACATCTGTAACATGTTTAAGATAAACAGGTGTTGGTATTGGTATCAGTGTTGGTTTTGTAGCCTGTAGCTACTATTCCAATGAATAATACTATTCCAGATGAATAGTAACAACCAATAGTATTTATTTGTGTACACAAAGCCTTCATAAAATGTCTCACTGACCTCCAACATGCACATACTAGAGATGTTCATGAACAAGCTGATCTAAGAGCCTGCTGCTGGGAAGAGCCGAATCTTCAGCCAACAGCTGCTCCTCAGCTCTGTTGAGAATCCATTTATTTTGGGAATTTATTTTGATAGGCACACCATGCTGCCAATCACATGCGAGGATAGACTAGGATCATACCATTATGTGAAAGAAGGAAGTGGGGCAGGGAGACTGAAAATACGAGGACATAAAGTTAACTTAAAAGTAAAATCGAGTGAAAACGAAAGAGAAGCAGCATCTGGCTGTACATTCTGGAGTGCAGATTTTGCAATGTGCAATTTGCACATTGAAAATATGTAATATAATGTTTACTGTGTATTTTTTTTTAAACTAAAATGCATATAAATAAGGCTTTTATGAAAACACTGAATGAAAAAATGCTTACCAACACAATAACCATTCATAATTGCTAAATTAGGCTAAAATAGAAGGCGATGTGAAGTGATACTAAATTAAGCGGACTTCCCATCACATACTAATAGGCCTTCTCCACTAGAACTAGCTTTATAGAGCTTTCCACTTGTACCTGCTACCAGGTACTTTTTTAGTACCTGCTCAGCCGGGGTTCGAGCTGAGCTGATATTAAAATGTGACATGAACAGACTGCGGGCCACTGATTGGTCAGAGAGAGTGTCTTCACAAGTGCAAACGAGGCGTTGTAAGCAAGTTGAGAGAGTGTCAATCAACCGTTGTTTTTAAATCACTCTAGCCTGCCTTGTCGTAAGGTAACTGAACAAGTACAGCATCACCTCAGTGTTCTCCATTAAACGTTACTAATGTTTTTGTATTGCAACGTCGCTGCAGTTTCAACCCCATTCACCCCACCCACTAGTACAATTGTAATGGAAAATGACATGCCTGGTACCAAACCAAGTCGAGTAGTGCAAGAATGGTATGGTGAAAAAACACATATATATTGTCTGTTGCCCTAAAATTAGCTAACAATCCTAGTGAACCAGCAAATATCCACCAAAACCGTTGTTGGAGCCCTTTATTATACTCTTTGTTAATCAACATTGTCACTCAGAGAACGCAGGTTAAGCTGCTAATCGCAAGATTTGTTTACATGGACTGCAGTGTCCTGGTTATGGTAAATCTGCATGAAAATGCACAGCACTGTCATCACCATAGAAGACCTTTCTACTGAATAGAAATGTGTTGTATTTGTTGCATATTTCCAGTGGTTGACACAATGTTCCTTTGTAAATTAATAACAACCCTGTGACAACTTTTATTATTGGAACCTTGGGAAAACCGAATTCCATTTTCCAAGGACAGAACTGATCACTACAATATTCTCCTCAATTAAATCTAATACAAACCCACTGCGCACAATTACTGCCACATTGCTATTTGTTCCATGTGGTTTCAAAACCATCTTGTCCCGCAGTCATTGGAGGGATGAGAAGCTACTGCTGTATGTTTTGGTACAAGCGGACAATGAGCACAGACAAGGCCACTCGCCTCATCACAATAGCCAGTCACTGTCAGCTTCTGGGTCAAATATTCATGAGTCAGTAGGGGCCTCCAAGGACACCAGGCCCACTGCTGAAAATACAGGCTATCATCACTCGCTCCCTGTGATCACACACATTTTCTCTCTGCGGGATGAACAAACATCACTCCTCTTCTTGTCCTTCTGTTCCCAAGAGTTGCAGCATCTGCCAAAAGTTTTGTGTCTTTGAGCAAGACAGAATGATAAAGGGAAAGCTACAGAAATGTAGGGGGGAGAAAAACACAGCAGCCTTTTATTAACTCGGCTCTCACAGCTGCAGCAATCGAATGAAGGTTCAGAGGAAAGGACAAGAGAAAAAAAGGTCAAGTGTGATTTTTGTGATCAAAAGCAATATTTGCAACCTTTAGGAGAAACTTTGTTAACTTCTTCTTTGTGTGCGCATGGGGGAAAGAATATTCAGCTATTGAATCAAGGTCTATTGTGTTCGGTGCCACCTCCTTTTTCTTCAATCCACAAACAATCAACACAGCACACTCTGCACCTGTGTGATGGAACGGTAGTGAGACTTGTCTCTGTGGCTAGTTTCCTAACGTCTTCCTGTATCTTGATTTCTAGTTTTCTAATTTTCCTCTCCTCTCTCTATTTGAAGCAATGCGAAGCAGATAAATGCAATTTGTCAAACTTGGTGCACTGATTGGCCAGAGAGAGAGAGAGAGAGAGAGAAGGAATTGATCTGTGTCTGTGGATGTAATGCAAAAAGAGTTGAATGTAGAGGAGAACAAAAGGGTTTCAGGGAGGGTTGGGGCTAGAGCAGGGAATATAATTTTAATGAAATGCACTGAAATTACATTTGATTAGTGGTTTAGCCAGAAAGAAGACTCTAGCACATATTTAATAACAGAAAGGCACATAAACAGATAGCAAAAAATGTTTGACCTTTTCACAGTCTAAATGGGCAAAATAAAATTATAGTTCCCCAGTAGTAATTCATTTAAATTTTGCACACTTAATACAGTTTCCATTGATTAAACCAGCTATTTATTCTGTCCTTTGTGCAGCAGGAATATATGTGAGCCAGTGTATTTCCATGGTAGGCATGCATGTGAGGGTATTTGTCTTGCATGTATGCCCATGCGCCTGCATTGCACATTTAAAATGTGCAGCTGAGAAAGCTTTACCTCAGCCAAAAAAAAAAAAAAAGACCTTTCAAAACTTGACAATTGGCGGCTTAGAGAAGCTTGCCTTATTGATTTTCATTATCCGGTTTCATCGCTGTCACATGAAATCAACACTAATGGCATCAAGACTCATCAGCATTGACTAGGAAGCTCCGGAACAAGGAAAACTGCAGAAACAAGAAACAGACCACTCACTGATTTGTGTAAATGTGTGTGTGTGTGTGTGTGTGTGTGTGTGTGTTGGGAAACATGTTGGTCTGTAACAACAAAGAGACAATACAGTATCAGAGCTGAACTTTTAAGATAACTACAGTAGATAAAGAAAATCTAATATCCTAATGGTTTTACTAAAATTCCTCTCTGTATGACATGTACCATCATATTACTTTTTAATTCTTTGTAAAGTAAAAACTGTTGTATATCTGTTTTGGATTATGTTCACACTCAGAGGCTTCAAGCGTAGCTCTGTCACTGCACATTTGTCAGTTTGAGGGCCAAAAAAAAAAAAGTACAAAAAAGCTTGTTCATTTTTATGCCAAGTGTTTGATGAAAAGTCCCGTACCATTCTCATGTCTGCCCATTGAACATGCTACTGCCAGTGGCTAGTTAGTTTAGTGTAATCAAAGGTAACAAGGGGAAAATAGTCTTGATTGTTGTTTGTGGGGCACAGATCTAATTAAGCGTCCTTACATCCTCATGAAAGTCTTTCTTTTCTCTGTCATGCATTGGACAGCCCAATGGTGAGGCTTTAGGCAGGGCTAAGTAGCAACAATAATCTGTATTATGTAATCAGATTACACAAAACTAATAAGATTTAAAAAGAAAAGCAGCATAATCAGTTGATGGGAACAGAAGCATCTTTTAGTGGCCTTCATCTAAACTCCTAGTTTGGATTATAAGGATGAGAACTGTTTCTTATTACACTCTGGCTCCAGGATGAATCAACTCAATGCTTTGGTTAGAAAAGCAAAGGCCACGGTCTTTGTTTTTAATGTTTAATAAAGAGTTGTTTGGAATGTGCCCGTCAAATAAAGATAATATATGACTAAAACCATTATTACCACTAAAATAATACTATTACTGTAATAACAAACATAACCTTACAAGAGCTAAATCAAAACTGCAACCATCAAATGATCAAATGAGCCAAGGTGAAATTAACATTTCTGTATTAGCTCAGTTGAAACACATAGGATAAGATAAGGCCTCTGGCTTAAGGTTGGTGTCTGTTCAGGAGGACAGGTTGTCACTCATGTCAGCTGACTTCCTTCCTGTAACATCTGTAGGTGGAGCTACAATCAGTACTAGGTACAGTACAGCCTACACTTTCATTATTTGTATTTGACTTTTCACATGAAATTTATGTATAATTCCGGCATGTAATTATTAACTAATTATGCTGATGATTGTGCTATCAATATTTGTGATTGTTATATTTATCTGATTTGTTCACTGCACAAAATAAGTTCCAGAGGAAAATAGAGTAACCTTTTACATCCTCATTTTTTACCTTATTCCCATTGCTGCTGCACCACAAATTAGATATGAAACAGTGAAGCACACCCTCTTCAATCTCAAGGTAAAAGTATTTCATGAGGTCAAAACTAAATTCTTTAACTTTATTTCAAGAACAAGGAAAACATCCTCTATTTCTTATTTTCCTCCTTAATGTCAGCAAAGTCAATTTTATATTGCGTCTCTACTGGCTTAATGTTGACCTATAGCTCCATCAGACAGCAGATCTTAAGTTAATTAAGTTCAGTTGTAATCATTCTGCATTAATAATGAAGTGTTAAATTCAAGCTGCCTACCCTGAATTATGTAGATTAATTAAAGCAGATTTATCCAACTGTTTGTGAGCTATTGTCCAACTGCATATGGATGACACAGTGATACTGTGCCCTAGACTAAAATGGAGTTCATCACTTTAAAGTTGTCCACTAATTGGAAGGTTGAGGGTTCAATCGCTTGCTCTAATCAAAAGATTTTCTTACACATTATAACCCAACTCTTCTTTTTTCTTTCTATTAAGCATCTAATGACAATCTAGCTCTTTCTGCAGTTGCTACCCAATAAACCACACCGGTAATTCCTAAATAACAATGGTTAATACATGCAGAATGTTCCTAATGACTTAATTTTCTCAGTATTTTTAGTATGATCATTTTATATGATGCTAATATACAATGACCAGATGTCCCAATTTGTCCAAGACTGTCTCGAACTGAGTGTCTCAAGTTCAGACAAATATCTGTCAGGACAGTAAAATGTCCCGGTTTTTTAACATTTCCTTCCAAACTGTGTCCCAGTGTTCATCACTGAAGCAAACATGTTTTAATTTACTCATTATTACATAACTCAATCCACCAGGATTCATTGGTAACTATGTATGTAAATCAGTCAATTTGTCAATGTTAAAACTATTGCTAGGCCCAAAGTCATAGGTAATGATGCTAGTAGTATTTTATTTTCAGGCTCTAACTTCACTTGTCAACTGCAGGATTACAACTTCCTTTGTAATATACCTAGCAATGAAAATGCTCCATGGTGTTGAAAGATAATTTCTGCAGGTGTGCAAACGATGTAAACGTCTACAGTATGTGAATTCATTCACACATGCATGAACATGCTGACATGCTATGCTGGGAATTTTTGAATAATTCAGGGAAAACGTCAGTCTTATGGGATTAGGGGAAAATGTCAGAACAGTCTGCCTTAAATAAATGTTTAGTGTTTTCACTTTACTTGAGAAACAAGAGACAATTTCAGATGTAAGCACGCTGATAAAACACTGCTGTGTTTGTGAACCTGTTGCTGCGACGGCAGCACAGACTGATGTTGTATTTCATTCTCAGCATTAGCTCCTTGTTTGACCCCGGAACTTTAACTACAATGTCCTGATGTTTAACTGTGGATGGTCCCATCAGATACGGATATCTGTACTATTATCATCTGTCTCTCTAGCCTCTCTACCACCTGTGCGTGAAGCTTGTTAAAACTTTATGAACGTGTGAAACGTCTGACCTACATGACATAGGACATTGATAGTCCAGTAGAGGTGTGATGGGGTAAATGTGCAAGAAAATGCTATATAGAGAAAGGTCGACACATAAAAAAGCTAGGTTTCATTCCGCGCCTGCAAGCAGTGTGTGTGTGTTGTCTGCGCTATGTTGATGCTGATGATATATCGTGAGTATTAATAACTTTTCCTGATTTTCTGCTTTTAATTGCAGTATACATCTGTTTATGAGTGCATGAATGGCCCCATGCATATAAGAATGTGTGTTTATAATGTATGTGCAGTAACCCTGATGGGACCTGTGACCTTGTCTATTAATTCATTTACTTCCTCAGTTAAGACATCAAGTTTCCCAATGGAGTGTCTTTATTGCAGCCAACAGAACACTGTACATCACAGGCATAGTAATACACACAATTTCCAAGAGACTGGAGCAATTTCATAATTATAGTTAATGCAGCTTTAATCTCATAGCATAACTGCCTGCTTTCATGTCTTGTGTTCCCATAAGTCTATTCCTGGTTTAGTGAGCTAGAAATCAGCAAACATTGATCTTATCTTATATCAACAACACAACAGGTTCTGGAGTTTCTCATGGGCCAAATGGACTGTCATTTCCCTTTAAAACCCATTAGGCATTCATCCAATCCAATTTTGAATTTGGAAACTTTCAAAAGAATAGGGAAATATTTTCCAATATTTTTCACCTTCTCAGCCACCACAAATATTACATCAGCCATGGTGTTGTAGCTAATTAATCATTTTCTCTTTATCTCTCAGGACTCTCAGCCATGCAATACAGTGATCACTATTAGATCTTAGGAAAACAATTTAGTATTTTATTAACGTTCCTTCTTAAAATGATTAAATTTCCTTAATATTAACTCTAGCACAGTAACATGGGGAAAAACATTAACTAAAGACACCTTGGTCGCCTGTTTTGTTTCATATAACTTCAAAAACTAGTGTGGCAGAAAAGATAACTAATAGTTAGACTATGTGCTTTCTATTTTATTTATCTTCTTTTTTTTTTTTTTGCAAAATACAGCAGCAATTTTCAGACACAGCTGTGAGGTACAGCTGCAAAATCGCTCCACGCTGGAAATCCATTATATTTGTAACCTCCATATCCTATGGCCCATTTGTTTATTATATTACTTGAACAAGAGAAAAGCTGAAGTGCTTTTGGTGCCATTATTTATTTATTTATTTATTTTTTTATTTTTGCTGAAGTTTAAAATCCTTTGGGTTTATGGCACCAAAATATTTTAGATACTTGAGTTAAACTACATGATCTAACTTTGTGGCTATGTTACTTCAGGTAATCACTCCTTATGGTACTGAGAAAAAAAATCTTGTAATATTGAACCATGGGGTGGATAACACATGGACATCAGAGACCTAAACTCCACCAGCTGTTGCTTTATAGCCACCATCTTGTAATGATTATGTATAGCATGGTAATGCCATATCACAAAGCAAAAGTCTGCTTTCATGAACATGATAATGATTTCAGTGAATGTCAATGCACATACCATCCTCCACCCTCACCCCAGCCACTATCACCAGATCGCAATCCAAAACACCTTTGGGATGTAGTGGAAATTAATACATATGTGTATACCTCTACCTGCAGGCCCTACAGGGAGGCTTAGAGGCTGGCTGAAGCACAGGGCCAGGTGGTCATGTCACTAAAACAACATCAGTGCAGTCAGAACCTTACACCGCTCACATAGTGATGTGCCTCCTCAGCCGAGAGGTGTGAACAGCCGGTCACAAATTAGTGGCCCTGTACGCCTCATTCATCATCCCTTTTTGTTTGTTGGTTCCTTATGTCTTTGTTACTTTCTCTCATTCTGACTTACTTGCTGATATAGTAGTTGGATTCATTCCAGATTAATAATGCAAAAATCTGTGTTTGTCCTTATTTTAGTCCGTAGTTTGCCTCCTCCCTCCCTTCCCTTCTAACTTCTTCATGTTGCTCATTGAAATGGGTCTTGAGGTTGCAATTAGTAGTCTGATTAAGGAAGGAAATTGTGGCTTTATCAAGTGGCATTTATAAATGGTCCGTGAATGCATAAATACCATGCATCAAGTGGCTGTCAGTGGCTTTATTATGGCAAACACAACCACATGTTTGTGGCCATCACACAATCAATATTCAGGGTCATATAGTCATTCAACTGGGTCGACGTCTCATCGATTTGCTGATATGGAAGAGAAAATGTGCATGTGTGATTCTGTGCTCACCAGCGTCATGCACCAGGCTCTTATCCTCCTTATATGCATTGCTGTGCATTTCTATCTAGGCATGTTTCATGTTTACACATGGCCCATCCAGTTTATTTGTTTGTGAATTCTATTGTGTTGTTGTGTGAGTGTATGTTTAACACATAAGCTTATGGCAATGAACCATAGTGTATCCCAGAGGCAAGTAAAGGATAAATAAACAATGGAGGGAACTGTTGGTTTCACCATTTCCCTCACCCCTTCCTTTTTTTCTGAAGTGCACTCACTCATGGACAATTTTCAAATCAATAAACTGAATATCTCAGAAATGACACATCAGCTTGAATGGTCTCCCATGCAGGGAGAATTTTTGTAGTAATGTACTTCATATTCTGTGCACACACATAGGGACATACTCATTCATGCACATTCCTGCATACATAAAGAGATATGCTCACATTACGACTGTTTCCTGTTTAGAAATGGATATCGTGGCCCTTCATAGCAGAGACGGAAGGAGGAGGGGGTTGCTGGGACTAGGAGACATTGAGACTGGAGACTGAATTATGTGTTATTATTGTTGTGAAAGATGTCACCTACCGGGGGCCATAGCTCACACATGGCAGAGGGAGATGAATAAAAGAATACATCTTTGGGGAAACTTTGACCTGAGATACAATTGCAATTAAAGCTGATGTGAGAGGCTAAGCAGCTTGTGTTGGTAGCCTGACATTCTTTATTAATGTTACCTCTGGCTAAATGTATGAGAACCCAAGAGGGACATGGGAAATAAATAAATTGACATTTTGCTATTAGAATTAATTCACTTTAAATAAGCAATTAATCATAAATAAAACAAAATGCATTTTCAATATTTGTTGACTTGCTTGTCTGTTTTATTTCTGTGTACATTTACTTCATTAATTTATTTAAAAAAAAAAATGTTTAATTCTTTCATGATAATAAATAAACCAAGGAATGAATTCCATCCCAGTTCCCATGCTTCTCATAGACCTCTCAGGGCACTACATTGCCCTGTATTCCATTTTGCCATTCGAGCGTGCTGTAAACTGAAAAGTATTAAATTACTTCTTACTTAAACTTCAAAAACATATTTTCTTTCTTCATTTACCTCCAACGGTACCCAGTAATACAGATATTGTTGGTTTTATTTGTCTAGATTTAAGCGCTGTCTCTTAAAACTGAATTTCTGTCTTCAAAAACAATAGGGATTAATGGATTTGTATGTAGTCAGGAAAACATTGACAAAGGACATTAAAAAATGACTTTCATAAAACTGTCTTCATACCTCATGATAATTCACAAAACACACTTGAAATAGTTTTGATAGGAGAGAAATGTTTAAAAGCAGTGCCAGTGAAAACTGTTTACAGTGTCTGCGGATTATTTTGACTGAAGGGCTGGATTAAATTGCAAAGGAGTCAGTGTTTAAGAAAAAAAAAATGAACTGAGGGCCCCTGTTGACACCTAGTCCTCCCACTCTGTTTTCCTTGCCTTTGTACAATGTTGGTACTCATCAACACAGTACACACAGTAGACTACACATGGCAGCTTCTCACAGGTCCCATCATAGTACACCCACTGACATAACAAAATGGTTAGACTTCATGGAAAATATACTGTATTTCCAGTGTCCATGGCCCAGAGATTCACAAAATTTACAACATGACTCAGATGAGGCGTACAGTCTCTGCCAAATAAAGACATTGACTCACTTTTGAAAACCAGTGAAGGGATGTTAATGCCTATTCTGTCAAAATAAACACTATTAGCTGTGACAATACAAAACTTTAATGCCTGCTGAATATAATATGGTTGTAATATGGTTGTAGAATGACACAAAACAGTGCGATGTCTAGACTGATTGATGCTAATCATAGTAATGGACATATTTGATCGTCCTAGTGATTGGACTTGACAATCAATTCTAAAACTGTTTTCTTATACCATAATATTTAATGGTAATGGGCCAGACAACCTTATAAGGTATAAAATACTCACAAAATACACACATATGTATAAACACACAATATCAACGTTCACAAATTATACCCAAAGCTCAAATTCAATTCAGTTCCACAATTTCTTAACACAACTTAAACATTCCTAACAATGCAACGCTGATTGGTAGGCAGAATCTTAGCAAGATGCACAAGCTGGTGATGTGAAGAAGATACTACTCAGTGTTACCACAATCTCCTTAGGCGAAAAGGTCTCTCCCTGCAGTGACCCAGTGATAATTCACCACATACAGTATAAACTACAGAATTAAGTTAGAACCCCTTGTTGTGCTTAGCAGAACTAGATGCCCCATTCCTGTAAGGTCCATATTTATGATGCATGCTTACATAGAATTCCAACAATGAAACTGAATGTGTGGCATTTTAAATATGTGAGAGGAAAAAACAATCAAAGACTCTGTTCACCATCACAACTGCCATACAAAGATAGGAGTTACTGGGGTGAACCAAACCAACTTTAATATTTATTTGACTCCCTTTTCTTTTTCAACGTCATCATACTGAAACCATCATAGTGAAAATGTTCCGCTCTTTAGTTTCACTGGCATGCCTGAACTTGGTATGAGTTAACACATCTTATTCACCACATTTCCCACGTTGCTCTGAGCTTTCGAGGATGGGAACATAAACCACAATATGGTACCATATCAAATGTGTGTATGCCAAATAAAAGTGTTCCAGCTGGTTGTTGAGCCTGGATTCACTTTTTAATCCCCAGTCTTTACCTTCAGGCAAACTTCCATAATGTTTTCACATGTTAGTACATTCATCCCTGTTTTTTCTAACTCTCCATTTTTCGCTCTCTGGTTGAGTAGGAGGAGAAGGGAAAGAAGAGCCTGGAGCGAGCCACCTGTGCTGTTGTGTTGTTGGTTGTGTAAATCAGTAATCAGAGGAATGAACTTCTATGCGAGTGAGTGTGAGAGAATCTGAGAGAGAGCGAAGACACAAAATGATGTGTGAAAGACACACTTGTATGTACTTATTATATTACAGTGTGAGTGTCTGTAGAGGACACTGTGTGTTATCTGACATGCTCAGGAATTCTGCTGTTTTTTTTTTTTTAAATTTCATTATTTCACACTGGTGCACATGCTTCACTAAAGAATCCACAAACCATCCATAAATGCAGTAGCATAAAATGGATTTGTGAATATCACATTATAGTTTCATCTCCACTCTTCATTTTCAGACACAGTGAATGTACAATGTGCACAGTACAGATTCTATTAAATACTAAAGAATATGAAGAAATATTATACATACATCCCAACAAGTGCCAGTGCTCTTACTGAAAATTCTGTGGTGAAAAGTTGAGCTGACTAAAATATATTCAACCTGAACCTATACAAGTCTTTAGCTGCAGATTGGCAAATTACTTGCACATGATCATTTTGTCATCTTGTTTACAAAGAGGTCCCTAAATCTAAATCATTTAACATTTATTAAGTTTTAAGATTTAGCAAGATTCTACAGTCATGTCAGTAAGTACAGTCAAATATGCCTAAAATATTACGTATCTATTGATTTTTATTCCATTTGTTGTTTAGTGCTTCGTACTTTTCTAGTTTCACTACAAGTCATCCAAACAATTCATAAATACATACTTTACATAGTTTACATTTCATAGTGTTTAGGTTAATTTCTCCAGTAAGCCTTGATTTCCTAAGGTGAAGGTTTATTCATCTTATATCTCTTAGATGAGTCACATGGTGTTCTGCCTGGTTGAAACCGATACCATACAAACCATGATGAAGCTAGATATTTACTTCAAACACTGCCAGTGAATTTGAATGCAACTCAGTTCACTGCAACAGATTGGTTGTGGCCTGTAGCAGTACAGAAAAAGCTGTACTGATTAAGCAATCTGGTGCATAAGAGATGAGGCTTCAAAATGCTTTGGTCATGGTAAAATACACATAAGTGAAATTGAAGCCTATAACAGGAACTCTCATAAATAAAACTCAACAGTTTCTGATTGTACTGTTATGAGTTTTTTTTAACAATTTATGTCAAGCTTTCTTTGATGTAAGTTTTGTTATAAACATCCACAAAGTTGGATGAGCCCCCAAACACACTGTGCATCAATTATATTTAAATTTTAAGGAATAAAATGTCTTTACCATTAATCTGAGATGAGGCAAGCTAAAGGTTCATGAGCTAAATTATTCATAAAGATACATAAAGATATGTACAATACTATTTTTCATGACCATAGTGATCAATAGCAAAGTGTAAAATCAAGGTGACATCTTGTCAGTACCCCAGCACTAGTGTTGCAACCCCTATCATCCACAACATACATAATAGCCACACCAATGCCCAGGAAACATTTAAGGGCTTGGACCCACACTGGTCATAAACTAGAAGAATTGCATGAATTAAAATGGTATTTATTATATTTATTACAATTCACCCTGAGGGGGGACAGGAACGTCAATACATCTCATGGTTGTACATTCAATATTTTTGCAATTATTTCAGCCTGGACCAAAGTGATGCTTGCATAGAGGCAGTGACAGACATTACAGTCCCTTGAGTCACATCACTTGTGCTAAAGCCCCTCCATCATGTTGTTGGAAGGACGGTCACTTATTTTTCTATCTCTTTCTCCTTAGAATAAAAAGTGCCTCAGGGAAAATGTGTGAAATGACCTTTTTTTCAGTTTCTCTTTTGCTGATGTGCAAATAATTTGATGGATAATTTCATGAATGCTGCCCTCACGGTCTGTTAAAGCTTTTTCTTCCATAGAAGCTGTGGGTATGACTATTTTAGGTCATCTTTAAATTGGCACAGGGAATATAATTTTATCATTCACTTGAAAAAAAGCTTGGCCTCTTGTGTTAGTCAGTGCCATGCTGCTCCTTGCATGCACATTATATTTTTATAATTTCTTCAAAATGTTTTTCCTCAGTCAGCTTTAAAAATAAAAGCCCTTTAAGACCTTATTGACCTGATCTCCTCTGTGAATGAAATCACATTTCAAGAGGCTGTAGAAAATAGATATAAAAAAGGAAGATATAATTATGAATTAATCATACTCTTGTACTTGTAGCTTCTCAAACTTTCCAGTCTTACTAAGAGACACTGAAGGACTTAGTTTGGTCTCTGCTTCTCTGATTTTCCCTAAACACACAACACAATGACAAGAACAACATGTTTTCTTTGAAAGGACAGTTGTCCTCTGTGATAAGCACATCAAGAAACAGCATGCATGCATTAGCTTCTCATTCTATCATATCCAAGTCTGACCTGCATCAAACTGTTCAATTTAATTTTCAGGGGTGAGCACGCTAAGATATCATGAATGCTGTTTCTGTAGGAAGACAGCCAGGGATGACAATACTTAAAAGGAGCTGTCTGTTTTAATAACCAGTAACTTTGTCACACACCTTAAATGAACAAGAGCTACATTCAAGTGGCATAAATTGATGCTGCATATAGTGAACACTGTGTGGTCAGTGTTAACACTTTGATAGAGCATAAAAGCCAACCACAAGTCCCTGACATTTACCATCCTGACCTTTTTGCGCCAATCAATATACAATACATCAGCATCATGGATGTTCTCAGCAAAGCTCTGGTCATGTGGTAAAAAAAAAAAAAAAAATGTAGACTAACCAAATCACTAGTTCTTGGTTTAAGATTTTGTCAGCTGAGGTGTTCAAACAAATGGTCAAAGGGCACTTGTAAACTAAGTAATTTCAAGATTTTCAAGCATAATAAGGATTATGACCCGACAAAGACAGTACTTCTCATGCAGGTACATTTTCTTTATCTTATCCTAACACGCTCACACATAAAAAGTGAGAGTGTATTAGGATTCACCAAACTTTCTTAACTAACTTTCTTTCTCAACTTGGAGCAAATCACTTGTCTCAGCCTGAAGAATGCCACTGATTTGTGAAAAGGTGGTTGGTCATAAGCCTTTTCTGCTCTGTGTGTGTGTGTGTGTGAGTGAACATTATTCACAAAAATGGTACCAAAAAATATGTATTTCACACCCACTGCTTCTAGTCCTGCCTGGAAGTCTGTGGATAAAAAATAACAAATATATCATACTCAACTCAGTTGTGCTTACAATATGTCAACAGCTACTGAAGATATTACCAAAGCCAAATATGCCATTAAGAAGAATAAAGTCTAAAAATCACAATAAACACAGCAGATTTGAACACCATGATAATGATAGTGTGGTTTAGTTTTATTTAGTTTAGCTGATTTTGGTATCATAGTCAACACAGATTACTGTAGTTCTGGAGTCATTGTTCTTTTTAATGTGGGAGAGGAAGACTGCTAAATATGAGAAAACTGATGGATGCAAAAAAAGCACTTATCCCTCTCTCAACGCACTTGAATATGCCATTAAGAACAAATGTCTAAGTAAGAATGGTTCCTCCTTGAGTCCCATTATGACACTGAAGTCTAAATCTCCAGAACAAGCAAGTGGACCTTAATTGAAATTGTTTGGTTAACTGCTGTTTCCAAGGTCAAAATTCAATTGTCAAGCTTACCCTTTACTTTTTGATTCAATACAATCAATATATGTGAGGACTGAGGCTATACATTATAAAGGTTAAGTTCAAATCCTTGATCATATACCAAATAAACTTGCTTATGTAGTTGTTTTCTTTATATAGTAGATATATACAGGTCATCCCAATCCATATCAGGCTTTCTCAGTTTAAGTAGCCTCAAGGTATTTAAATATCAAATCAGCCACACCACAAACAAGTACAAAATCTTGGTAGGAGGCATCAACCATGTTATATACCTCTTGGGGACCACTTAGGGAGTGAATCTGTGCAAGGACAGATGTAAGCCCTAAGGGTGATGAAAACATAGATGGCAGGGTTAAAGCTTTAACCAGAAATGTATCTATCTCATCTGTTTTTCAGGGAGAACAGTTGGCTGGTGTGGTAGTGGACCGGGACGAGGCCATGCTGGTACTGGCAAAGTGTCCGATCCAATCTGTCACATATACGGTTGGATGGTGAGCAGGCTGAGTGCCAGCCTGGCAAGGGAGATGTCCTGCCTGTGATTATGGACAGGTGTCTTGGTCAGTGAGACAGATGGCTGGAGAGACAGACAGTGGAAACATTTTGATAGTGGCTACTGTCATGTTAATGGATAAATCAAGACAAGTCAATGCGTTCCTATGGGCTGAGTTGAGGGTTACATCTGCTAGCCACAAGTTAAACAAGAAATCAGTGATGAAGGAGCAGTAGAGAATTCTAACACACCTCCTTACAAAGTGCAATGGAAAGAGAAAATGTCTAAAGATGTAAAAACTCCAGCACTGCTTGTAATATAAAAGCTAAAGAAGCAGGAGGGCTCACATGTGTGAGGCCACATTGCCAGATGAGCTTAATACATTTTAAGCTCACTTTGATCTCCTCAACAAAGCATCAGCTCTAAGTCTATTCTGCCTCCAGAGGACAGGCCACTGTCAATATCCACTGCAGATGTGAGAAGAATCCTGCTGAGAGTGAATATGAGTAAAGCTGCTGGGTTTGATAACATCCCTGTCTATGGACTGAAAACATGTGCCAATCAGCTGACTGATGTTATTACTGACATTTTTAACATATGACCGTATGGAAGAGTCCTACCTACTTTAGTACAGCCACCATCATTTCTACACATGAAAAGTCTGCCATGCTTAATCAACACATCTACCACCCTGATGAAGTGCTCAAAGTCAAAGTCAACATCACAGCCAGCTTGGACCTTCTCCAAGTTTGTGCTTAAAACCTACAGATTCAGGATGCTAATCTCCTTGCCACACACCTTGAAATTAACTACAACTACATCATAGTGCTCTTTGGTGATCTCAGCTGAGTGCTCAATACAACCTCCCCCTTGAAACTGATTGGCAAACTTAATACTCTGGGCTTGAGTACCACATATTGCAATTTGATATTGGATTTCCTCACAGACCACAGACAGTTCAGATTGGCAGTCACACCTCCTCCACTCTAGTGTTCAACACTGGAGCCCTCCCCCAGGATTCAGCTTACTCCCATTCATGCTACACAACCCATGACTGCATTCCCAGGCATGGAGAGAACTCTATATTGTGAAAGTTGCTGACAAAAGCACTATAGATGGGCTGATTACAAATAACTATCAGTACTTATGTTGAGTGGAAATCATCAAATCAAAATTGTCTTATCTTAATGACCAGACATAATTAAATATGTTTAATGTTGTGTTCACTAAAATTTCCTTAAGGTAACAGGATGTCTCAACCATATTTTAAAACATGAGGACATGTGTCATAAAAACAGCATTTATTTGTTTTGCTTTTGATAAAATCCTTGATTCTGATGGTGATCCCACTGATAAAAAAAATTAGATTCATTTTTAACTAGCAGTTGACATTTTAAATGTTTTTTATTGAATGAGTTTTCCCTCAAAGCCTTCATATACATGTTTACACGTACATTTTGAAATTCACAAAAACCCACAGAAACTACCTGGTAGAATATTTAAGTCAGGGATTGAATGTTTGACAGAGAATATTAACTTTTGTAGACAGATGACTTTACAGCCTTTGTGCCATCTTTACAGTCTGACACTAAAGACTATTATTGCTCTGAAATGTTGTATAGATGATGAGTTTTTACTGTGGCAGGGGCTTTTCCTTCAGTCTATTTGGAGTTTTTACAGTTTTTAAACACTTCCTTTGCAGGCATAAGATTCACACTTAATTATAGCCTTAAAGAATTTGCTTTCTTAACCCTTCTATTATCTTTGGGGTCAAGTTAATTACATTCAGTGTTTAGTTTCTCTAAATAAATGGCTGACATCATTTATTTAGAGACATTTGCTTCATATTTGATGGCTTTGCCTAATTTAACTGCGTAAACACAAAATGAACATGATGACATGTTGTCAGTGTCCCATACCATTCATTATATAAGCATCAGTTTGGCCAAGTTGACCACAGGCTGTTTTAGCTATAGGACATAAAATTTAAGAAATGTTATAATTTCAAAGGCAATTTTATGATCTTAAAAAAACTTTCTGTGGACTTTAGGGCCCTGATCCAACAATAGCATACATGTAGTCAGGCTTGGGGAATAGCGAAATACATGTAACGGCATTACGTAATTAGGATAAAAAAAATAGGTACAAACAAGCAACTTCTCTGCTGAGAACGGATGTCTCATTTATTCTAAAACAAGTTTAATCAAAATCCGTTGAAAACTGTCTGAACCAGCAGTGGCAGAATGATCAATAATGTTCAAACGATCCATAAACACGATCATGAAACCTGTCTTACCTTTGCTGTTTTGTTTACAAAAGGTAAATCCACTGTGATAACAGCGAATTTCCTAAACAACTACACCTCCCAGGATGTTTTATGAGCAGTTCAAAGGTCAAAAATCCAGGGTGTGATTGGACACATGGGAATAGCATAGACATATGATACTAAACATAGATATATATTGATAATAATAATAAATAATAATATAATAGGATAATATAATAAATTAAGTTTAATAAGTTATTATATTCAAAAACTAAGAAGTTTCAACTTGACAAACTGTACCACATTACTAAGCACCTGACTATTTCCTCACTAAGAACTCTGTAGTTTTCCTCTGTAGCAGATTTTTTTTCTTAATAAATAAATAATATTGCACTATGTGGTCAAGACTTGTGCACTTTCATTGTTGGACTATAAGCTACTGCCTAAATTTGCTTTCTTCAATGTTTTTTATGAGGTTACATTGTTCTGTTGTCTTACAGAATGCACAAAAGTTATTCATTTTCTTTAAAATTTATTTATTTATTTATTTTATCGTCATTAGAATATTTGGTGTTGAGCTAATCCAAAAGTAATTGATAGAAATCAAGTTACATTACTTTAATATTATGGTTCTTTGATTATGTTACTGAAAACATTTTCTAACAGGTAACTAGTAACTGTATCAGAATACATTTTTAAAGTTACCCTCCCAACCCAGCAGGTAGTATAAAAGACACTTTTTCCACAAACCTATGGCTTTGTCCAGACTGCAAACAAATCTGACTTATTGCTCAAATCATTTATCACATATGTGTGTTGAGACATGTCTGCACAAGTTGCTATAGTACTGGTGTAGACATCAGTGACTAGGTAGCTACCATCACTCCAGATTTGATGGTGTTATGTCCTGCAATATGACTTAAAAGACACTTTGAAATCTAATTTGATGAGCCATCATTGTGTTCAGACTGAGGAGCATCTGAATAGAGTCATATTTTCAAATTTTCCTTAAAAACTGTAAGTAGCTTATATGATTCTGAAAAATTGGTTGTTAGAATGTCATGTGCTATAAATGAAAATGAAACATATACTATCAGTTATATATTAAATATACAGACAGACTTGCTAATATTACATAGTAGCAATACATGACAAATAAATAACAGGTTTGTGCCACTGTAAATTAAATTGATTTGCTTCTTGTTGTAAGAAGCTTAATTTACCCAAACACGGTTGTTTTTCAGTGGCATCCATCCAGCTAAATCCCTACTTAGCAGCAAATTGAGTTCAATAATTACTCAGTTGTTTATCAGCTATCACATTATTAGTTATTTTAGCCTCCGTTTTACTTTTAGCAAGATGACTGTTACAGTCTTGATGCAAATATTTTGCATAGTTAAATTGTGAGAGTTAGGCCGCTACTGCTTTTCTTCTAAGGCATGAAAATTTGGATAAATACATCACTAACAACAACTGCCAGAGAAATCAAAAGACCTCTTTGCTGGCTTTGTTCCTACAAAACTGTGTTGTTTCATTAGATTACAGCTGATCAATGCAGCTGCTGTGAAAACAGCAGTGTTAATCATGTTTTAGTCCAGGTGCTTTCAAATAGACATATGCTGTGGGGTTTTAACAAACTTATGAAAATCTGTTCTGCATTTCCCCTGTGAAACAGTGCACAAAGTATATTACATTGATCTTTTTATCTCATAAAGTTGGCCATCTCCTCCTCGGCATTATACTAAAGAGTACTGAAGGATAATTTTCTGGCCAGTGGTGTGGTGATGCTACATCCATAGCAAATTTAGTCCTCAGCAAAGAAATCAAGAGTGACACTCTGATATTATTCTTTGATTCCAGGGAGATCTATCGCTAATAATGGCTAAATAAAACGACACTATAAAAACAAAGTCAACAGACTGATGAGCCTTCTTGAGTAAGATATTCCAATATAATCCATCCATCCAGCACTACAGCATTGTTCACTATCTTGATTTATTTGTCAGTATTTTGTGTTTCTGCCCTGTCAGCTCTTAATTGAATCTTCAAGGTTTTGTTACCTTTACATTTGTTTAAAAGGTTGAAAGATCAATGAAAAATGATTTGATGATGGAAACTGGCTTCAGACTGAATAAAATGTACAGTTGTGGTGGGACTGGAGCAAATTACACCCTGCCAAATGAGACACAGGACTAACATATATAGGCATTCAAATATTCATGCTCATTCTAAGTGTATGTGCAATTTAGACAAAGACAGGGAGAACATGCATCATTCAGGTTCAAACTGAGAACTTCTTTGCTGTGAGGCCACAATACAAACCACTGCACTATCACAGCACTGATCATATTGTAAATTGTTAGAAGCAAAATACATTTTTGCAAACCAAATTACAGTACTTCCTGTTGTGTTGATTCCGTTGCATAAAATTTATTGTAACATCTGCAGTTCAGCTGTGACATCTGTGTCAGCAAAAAGTATATGCCTGATTCCTTTTTAAAGAAGGGGCCAATAGAAGATGATTATTATAGTTAAATGAAATTAAATGAAATCCTAGTTTAAGAGACTGAACATTTATTGTTATGAATCTTAACATTTTCCTTTGCTGCCACAAATACATCTTGCTCAAAAGTGAAATTTTCTCTTCGACCTGTTGCTCTGCAAGTTAAAGGAGCATCTCGCATTCTGTAAACTGTCAGTAATGTTATCTGATGTTTGACAGATTTATGGGTATATTTATTTAAAAAATATGATGGCAAAATATCTGACACAAAATATGAAAACATGCAGTCTGCATGCAATCATCATTACATCGCTACAGTGACATTATCAGGGGATGTAGACGTAGATGTAACATTACTTCTGTCAGTTATCTTTCATGTTGCTATCAGAAGGAATTAATAAATCCCAGGATGTTCAACCATCTGCCATCTAAATCTTCTTTAGACATTCACTGAAGAAATATTACTACACAATCTGACCTTTTTGATTCTCCTGTAACAGTATTTTAGAGAGTGATTCTCTGCTCTGCAGTGTGGGCAGGGCAGGTAGCTGAGGTAATGCTAGGATTAACAGGCAGAAACAACAAAGACTGAGCATTTGCTGGTCAAACAATGATAACTGGATTTGCCTCTGTCTGTGGATGTTTGTGAGTGGTGATGGGAATAACACATGTAACTGTGGTAACTGTAGGTAACAGTGCTTAATAAAGATGGTGATAATTATGATTCAAATATGGTTGATGTGTTTAAATACACCCCTTTTAATTTTGCTGATATACTCTGTTATACATTTTAAAATACGGCACAAAATTATATTTTAGTGAAATATGCACAATGACTTGTTTTGACTAGATCAGTTATTGGACAGTTCTTGACCTGGTTAGTGGGACTGCATATTACAAATAAAATATATATTCTAACCACTCTAAAATAAACCATTAAAATTTTATATGATTTCAAAAGTGCAGTAATGTTTTTCTTGGATTACTGCTGAGTGATATGTAGTTTTTCCACAGGTGTGTGCTGTGAGTTCTCAAGCCGTCATAACCCTGGCAGGGAATGGGGAAAGGGGAGGCAGATATGGAAGTCTGACCTTTGGGATTACCTCCATGTTATCCCCTGCTGAGAGGCGCCAGACATGGATTCAGTCAGTTCAGTCGATGTCCCCTGGGAGTGGGATAAGTAGGTAGACAATGGACTGAACTCACACATGCACAAAGATATACACACACCTAATTGAATCCCATTTGTCTCATCCCTGAACATCCAGGAGGTATAATGACAGCTGGAAAATCTGTGGTAAATTGCTCCAATGGTAGCCACTCATTTACACCCTCATCTTCATCATTAGAGATGGAAAGGGAAAGGGTTGGGGTATAGATAATTGCTCATATCTAATGGGATGCTAATTATCAGTGTAAAATCACTAGTGATTCTGGCAAGTTCTAAAAATGTCTGCTGGCAGGTGGAACAACTGCAACAGCTGGAAAACTTCAGCAAAACTCCCTTCACCCCGACCGACATTTTTTATTTGTTTCACCATCATCCACTATGCATTAAAACACTGACAAAGCTTTACAGCCTATCCCGCTGTGTATTTTCTATGTGCATGTTCAACCACCAGCCTGATGAATTCATGATGATGCTAATACCTTTAAAGAAAATCATTCACCTCTCCCCCAAGGTCTGCATTCAAAACAAGGACCTAAGGTCACTCTGTAAAACTGGTTTGCCAATTAAAGAATCGTTCAGAGCGGAGCAACAAGGTGAATAGGTTAGTCAATAACAATAAGAATCTAAGAATGTAATGAACTCCCACTGAGAAAGAAACACATTCTGCAGGATCACACTGAGAACTTAATGTATGATCTACTATTCAGGCAGAGTAAGTTACAAATTTTCATCGCTTAAACAAAAAGCAGAATATGTGCTTCATTTTCCTCAGACTCCAGGCAAAATGTATTAAAAATGTTAGTTATATTTTCATTGCTGAAGCAAAAAAAAGTACCGATCCATTTCTATTTTTGGCTTTGTGCCCAGTAAAATTCATACAACATTTTGTTTAGGCAGCTGAGCTGAAAGTTGGAGAAGTATCACAGCATTCAATTGCTAAGGCAGAATAAAATGCACTGAGCATATGCACAGGGAATCATAATTCTTGTTTAGTGTCAGCTCCTTGGAAGTCTGTGTCCAGATGGGGAGAGCTGCTTGCTCATTTAATGGTCAGTTTAGCTAATGCAGTAATAGCTGCAGAGAGGAGCCATGTAATGACCACCTCACTGGGCTTATTTAAGTGAGCTGAGCCTTTCCAGCCCAGCACTAATAAGAGTTCTCAAGGCCATAGCAGACACTGGACAGGCAATTGTACATTTTGCAGGCACCTCTGCACAACAGATTGTGAGACATTAGAAATGAGAAGTAAAATAGGATGGGATGAGAGTATAATTTAAAAATAAAATGGTTATGCCTTCTTGAACTTATCTGGAGTTGGAATATGATTGTTTTGACATTTGATTCTCCTTGGGGTAATTACGAAGAACTTTCTTTTTTTTGCTAAAAAGTGGTTCTGCTTGTTGTGTGTATACTCACAAGAAGACACTGATCCATCTCTCTGTCCTTCTGTAGCAGTCATTAAAATATAAATATTTTTGAGGCATGGGTGTGCTGATTTGCCTATCAACCAATCAGGTCTGTGCAGTGTTGCCAATTTTGTGTGTTTTCTGCAAAAAACTGAGCTGTTTTGATGACAAGCGATAGAGCGAGATATGGTGAAGGCCTGACCTGACCTCAAGTGTTGTGAATAATCAGATGCCTCAGCACTGGCACTGGTAGCAGAGTCTGTGTAGTGTTGAATACACAGAGTTTGATGTGGTTGGTATGGTTTCAATGTTTCAAACATGGCAAATTAAAAGTTGGTTTGCAACATGGAGTCAGGAGGGTCATGTGCCAGCACCACAGGATGCCAATTTGACTCGGCTGCTGCCAAAAGCTGAGTGACCTGAAGAACATTGATGAGAAGGTAAACCAACCAGACCAGTCAGAGAATTAGCCGGTAATTCAATGACATAATTGCCTGGAACACTCAAGCTAATTTTGGCTAAGATTTAGCATTGACCAACACATTTAATGAGCAATCAGCCATTTTCAAATTCATTTTATGATGGAATTTTTGACAAACAATCAAAAAAAGGAAATGCAGCAAAAAAAAAAAAAAAAAAAAAAGCATTTCAAGAGGAGATGGTAAAATAATAATATATTGTTGAATTCATTTTGTCATAGCAGAGCTTCAGTTGTGAATATAACTGAGATTTGTTCCCTCTTTTAAAGTTGAGTGGTGCTATGAAAGTATGCAGCGAGGTCAGTATGAATAGGGGGAATAATTAATGATCAAGTCTTTTCAGTGTAAATAGATCATGTGACTGCCACTGTAGACTTAAAAAAATCGGAACATTTTGCTCATATTAGTGTATGTGACAAAAGAAAGTTAAAGTTAAGATAACTACTCTTTTTGTCTTAATTGGCTCCTCAAGCCTTTGATACTTGTCTTTTTAAGTCACAGCATTATGTTCTAGGTCCTTTGAAGACAGCAAAATGTTATTTTTATGCACTTTCAATTTTAAATAGGGGGTTACCAGTGCTGTGGTTGGAGAGCAGCTGAATTGCACATTTAATTTTAATTGCAGGCCAGCTGAAGCGAAGGTTGACAGTTGGCTGTAAGAAATCGAGCAATAAATGGGCATCTGGTCTTTGTGCCTGAATTAGTGTACATTCGGCAACAGTGGGCCAACAGCGCATCAAGGAAATTTCAATCAATAACACATTAAAAACTTAGTATAGTAATTAAAGATAATATTATGGAATGGTAATATTCGAGTAGGCCATAATAAGTAAGTAGTCAGGTAAAATAATTTCTGAAACTGAGTCCTGTGCATAAAACAAAAGACAGAACAGGATTTGAAATCGAAATGACCCATAACTACAGAAATGTTGGGATAAAATACAGGTTTTGACATGTGCTTCATTGTTTCATCTGCTTCCTATTCACTTCCACTGTCATTATCCTGCTGAAGACATCACCCTTTTTTAATTACACTTTATGTAAATCATTTAAGCAAGGGCCTCTTTATATTTTTCTCTTTTCCCATCTCTTTTAGCCTCTTCCTCATCTGTGAAAGGTTGGAAGACACGCCACATTCTCTCTCTAGGAGACGCTCTGGAAACTGGCTAATTTCAGCTTGCCGACCGTCCTGTCATTTGAAGCTAATTGCATGGTTTAGCCCAGCTCTGGCAATTATATCCTCCCTTCTTTGTGCAAGCGTGAAAGCTTTCAGGGGTCTGGTGGTTAAGAAGATGGGCTGCCGCTTTCCTCACATGGTTCAATTCAGTGTTTTACTTACCCTGTGAATGCAGATGTCGTATAAAAGAAGGAGAACAAGGAGCTCTGGGGAAGAGTTAGCCTCAGGGCTACCGACACTTAACGCTGAAAACAAAGCAGTTTCTGTTGATGGGTTTGATAGTCTTGATCTTATAAGTGATTATAGCAGCTACAGTGGAATAGCAGTATTGTTCCAGACCTACATACAAATAAGACATTCACCTTTTCCAGTGTTATTAAATGATGAGGGTGAAGCAGTGAGCATTTCTTTTTCTTTTTCTTTCATCCCTTATTCTTACATGAGCCCATTTGGCATGGGAACACACTGACACTAAGACACACATGCATCCACATGCATATTAGTGAGGCTGGAGCATTTAGGGTCAGGGCTGACTCTTGAAAAAGGTCAAGTGTCTGGCCTGTCTGTTTTTTGCCAGACATGTAAAATAATGAATAGGAAGTTTGTGAACTTTAGCATTTGTGAACTTTTTAAGAGCTGTGCACAACAATGGAAGTATTGGGGCCTTTGGTCTTGTTCTTTCTGTGTTGTTCTGTGTGTCAGATAATGCCTAATTTAGGAAATCAGTGGATGGTGTGGATGCACACAAAAAACACAAACATTGCATATACATGTGCACACACACACAAACACACACACACACACACACACACACACACACACACACACACACACACACATACATACAAATACTTACATAGTAGAATGACCAAAGCGCCAGAGGTGTTTGCCAGAAGGTGCCTCAGATAATTTCACACTCTAAACAGAACTGAGGAACTGCTGACAGACCATGAGCATGCACACCAGAGAAAAGTCGGCAAACCTTGTCACCGTTGTGGCTAGAAGGGTGCTTACTCTTTTGAAGCCCACTTAAACAACACTAAAGCTAATGAGTCCTTCGTTGGATAAACCAGAGCGTGATTTGAGTTGTTGTTGTAGTCTGAGAGCCAAACCTAGAGGGATTATACAGGAATGTAGTAATGTTGAGGGTAGACAGTTTATGTAGAAGGATCAGATTATCTGAAAGTGGAAGAAGTACTTTGGGCACATGGTGGCATGGTATGATGGACCATATAAAGACTATCATTCATTCTGGCTTGCTCACATACAGTACATGAATACCCTCTCCTTTAGCATCAGTTCATGCAATTTTAGAAACTTCTTGTTACTGAATCCCAGAGATTGGTACAGTTTTGAAAGGTGCTATATTTAAATATGTCATTGCAGCAACGGATATCAATCATTGTTTTACTTCGTAGCCTCTTTTCACAATGGCACATGAAGAACTCTATGAACAGAACAAAAATTAAATGCCAGCAGACAGGGCTGGCTGGTTATTAACAGCAAAACTTTCAAAATAAAATACTTAAATAAAGCACTTCATAGAAAAATCCACATCCTGAATAAGCATCAAGATTTGCATTATAATTTGAGTTGAGACTTCTTCTTTCCACTGAAATCACTGACCCTTCCCAGCAGTATAAGTTTGAATTTATTAGTGACTGAATAGAATAATAGCACTCTTGTACACAGGGTGACTGGGGTCTGTATAGCCCCACATTCATTTATTGTCATCCGTCATTTTTGCCATTTGATTGAGAGTAGTTTTAGAACTGCAGTCAGAGTTGGCTCACAGGCAAACAAAAGCAGCACTATGAGCTTTTCCAGGCATGCATTGTCTTAATCTGTGAACACACACCCATCAGCGTACGTTCACATACATGCATTGAGTGCTAATTTACAATTCATGCATAGACTATTTTTCACCATTTTCATCCTGTATTATCTGTTAGATGTTTGAAAATGGGCAACATGGCCAACTTTACTATGCTGTTAGTTGCAATGACATAGTATAAATGCATTTTCAGAGGAAAACACTACAGGTACAACAAATAATATTCAGAGGAACACAGATTTTACTTAGGTGAACAAGGTCTCAGGTAAATTATATTTAAAAATTCTGAGTTAGGGCCTATAGTCTGGCACCAGACCAACCACAAAGTGGAATGGTTGGAGTCAGTTGCCCCAGGCGAAGCAATTTATAGCTGCCTCAAATGAGTTAAATGAATTATCAAGTTAATAGTTTAAACTGAAAATAGACCTGTAGATTAATGCAACACTCTCCCCTTTTCTATTGATCTGGGTAACATGGGCCCTGGTACACTCACCTTTTATGCTAAATGGGAAGCATTTATCTAATGCCAATTGCCAACTGAGTATGTTGAACAATCACAACATTTATTGTAGGGGTTTAGTAATGGTCCTATTATTTTTAAATCAAAATCTGAGAGTCTTGTTGATGCTGGAGCCTTCAATTAATGGCTGTAGAGCTCCTCGTATGTGTTGTGTTAATTGGGAGAGTGGGAAGGCATCTTGTATTTTCTGTAGAAACATTGTTATGCTTTCTAGTATACTTCATTACCACCAGTGGTGGGGATGATAATTGGTTCTCTGTGATTCACATGTAAAGTGGAGTAATAGGACTGGGGAAGGAGACAGCCTCCATGATGTAGACCACTATAATAGTTTGTACCCTGAGGATTTTCCTGGCTGGACGTTTCCTGGTTAATTAAGCTACTGAACTCCAAAACACCACTATCTATAAGACTAACAGGCTTTATAATCTCCTGTGACCAGTTTATTTTTAGGTTGATCAGTCCCATTGGTGGTAGTATCACTATATTCAAATGCTTAGTATCATTTTTTATATGTGCTATCTTGGTGAGGGTTTTGATTTCATCATAATGTGCCAGTAATTGTATTTCCAATGCTTCCTTCCTGGTTTGATACCTACTCCAAGTAAGTGACTGGATCAGATTGGTACATTAATATATAGATATATAACATAGCTGAACTTCAAAGCACCTTATAGTGCAGTGTAATCTTAAACCTACATATGAAAACTCCACACACTAGCAGTTGCTAAAGGAAAAAGACCTTTAACTGTCAGTGCTCAGGAATGACTATGTGTTTAAAAAAGGGGAGGAAGAAGAAGAAAAATCATATCCCCTGTGTACTAATCCTGTCTTCCTGTATTGCTTTACAAAGCCACATGTCAGAGAAAAGGCAGCTGCAACATCACACATCAATGCAACATCTCGAAAACAGTGACAATTGGAAATACTGACTATTATAAAGACTCTGTTAGTTAAAGTATGCAAGCATCTACCTGTAAACAGAGAGATATCTTTTAGGGACATTTTTATTTAGATTATTGTATTTGTCAATTACCCACTCTTTTTTTTTTATGGGGGTGTTCAAAAGGTTCAGAAGGTGAAATTTTCATCTTGGTAAAAGAGGCCAGTCTGGTAAGGCTGATAAATAACACAGGAATATGTACACCCAAAGCAGTTTTGAAGTCTTTCAACATAGACAGTAACAACAAATAATGTGTTTTCAGTCACACTTGCTCCTGAAGTGGTTGTGAAGCTTGAAAGCTGCAATCTTTATAAAACAGACAACAATCCCTGTGATCTGACTTATCCACACATTGCGGGGGTTTTCTGGTGCTATTTCCAACACAGTAAAAAACAAAAGCCTCCCGGCAAGTTGTGCATCAAAACCATTGTAATGGAGAAATAATTGAGCCAGCAGGGATCAGCTGAAAGGGTTAATGGAGTGGACTGTTGTTGATCACGAGGTTAGGGATACATTAAAGTAGCAATTTACAGTGATAGATGTTGCATATGAATAAAAAGAAAATGATTGATTGTTGACTTCACAAACATTAATGCTGCGCAATTCTTCAGTTTCCATCTTTTCTATCTATAAACTTCATTTAAATCATTGTGTGGGTGATTTGATGCTTGGTGCTCACCTGTGTAGTGTGCTGTTTTACTTTGCTGGGAACATTAGTAGGGAACCATCTCAAACCAAGATACAGCTCAGGTTTTTAATGCCAGCAATTAGAAATCCAATTAAAATCTTGGGGAATGAATGAAGACAATGAGGACAAATAGCAGAGTGGTACCACACTATCAACTAATCAACACTAATCAACTTTTGTTATTTAGTTAATTTCATGTATTTTATTAATCTCAAGAAAAAGTCTTGTAAAGGTCTAATTTTGTTTTGGACTAAGACCAGGTTGAATCAACAAAAAAATGACTCCACTGCTGAAATGTCAGAATCAGCAAAGATTGTTGTATCACTATAAAGTATCACTATATGTAAATCATAAATCATGCTTAAGCCTTTGTCTTAAGCATGATTTATGCTCCTCTGTATCTGTAGACCACAAGGCTGTGATTGGTCCGCTAGAATAACTTCATTTCTGGTATCTCACTTTGCCACTTTGTTCTCTTTTCAGTATTTACAATAAAACAACTTGTTGTTTGATGTCGATCAGTTCCGTTATCAATGCCTTCATTGAAAAGGTCTAAACTGTTCGTTGTGTGTGGAAGAACAAGGCCAGGCAGTACTGTTCTGGCAGTGAATTGCTTTGCGACACCCACCAGCGGATGGAGATCTCTGAAAGAATTCACAGCTGAATTGATACGACTGCATGGCTGCGCAGTATGCAGTCAAAGAAGCATAACAAGGCCTTTAGTAGGGACCCTCTTGAAAATGAGATGGTACATCTCAAGGGGCTTATCACAATAAATAAATTTAAATTTAGTATGAGTTTTTGTCATATGTGCTGTCCTGGTGAGGCTTCTGATCTCATTGCTGAAGTGTCAGAATCAGCAGAGATGGTGGTGGACCTTGGTTTTGGACCATAACATTTAGGCAGGAAGATGTTGAACATGTTTAGATCTGGTGCAGGATATACCATGTATGTAGCAAACCATTATGTAATGGTGTGGTGGTGGTAGGTGGGTATGTAGAGCATCAAAAGCAGCTGAGGCTTATGTGTAGTGTGATATTTAAACCTGTCCACTGTGACAAAGTGATACACAAAACATTTCTCACAAACAAAGGTAATAAACTTGAAACTGGTTGAAAAAAGTGTTGAAAAGTTGAAAAGTGGTTGTGGCATAAAATTTTGCAAAACTACTTGAAAAGAACCTGAGACAATACTCCTGACAATGAGTAACATCACAATAACCCATACGGTGAAATACAAGCTGATGAAGGGACATGTGGGATGGGCCTGATCTGTCTTTGAATGCCAAATTTACAGCTGTCATTGCAACATCATTTCTGGTATTCCCCCCTAAAAGCCCTGTCTCCTTTTCATAACACAGTATACTTATATAGCAGTATCTGGGATTTATTACATTTTGAAAGGAAATTCATTAGTTGGATTGACTGTCTAAAGATATCCCTAAGACTTACACTGATTCTTTATTGAATTTGGTTTATTAAATTTGTTGGACAAAAAAGCCTCAAGCCATTGTTCTGGAATTTGAGAGTGATTTGAATCAGGGATTTCCATTAGTAAATGATAATTGCTATTTTGTTTTAGGCCCGACTCTGGAATTAACAGAGATGAAGACTTGATTCATAATTCTCTTGGGCCAGTTTTTTAAGTTGGAGAAATCTATTAATACATAAGTTCCAACTGACAGGGAGGTGTTCATAGATATAATGCTGTGAGGATTCATGGGGCTTTGCACATGGCTTCTTGTTCTTTTCATCAAAAATGTCAAGGTAAATTGTTTTACCAACAACAATGAATCACCACTTGTTTGTTATGGTTCAGCATGTGTACACTGGAACTCTACATTCTCACATTTCATTATAATCTCTTATTTACGGGAAACACTTTGCGTCATAGTGAGAACACACCATATAAATGTTATTTCCTTGTGACCCAAATCGCTTATTTTATTCCTTGTCATTACTATTTTTCTTCTCTTCCACTGTTTCTAGCCAATCTGTCTAGTAACCAGCCAGCAGTAATGACCTTCAGGCTGTCCACCAATTTAAAATTCAGCACCAGGCTTTCTGCTGAACTGTTGGAGTCCTTTCTTAGAACCCACGACACATCATTATCTACCTGGGATTGAGCAGAGATCACTGCCTCTTATCTGCTGGATCACCGAAACCTCCCAATACCCCATGTCCACACAGATGCAACAGCCAACTTCACGTGATTCAGAGCAGAATATTGATGGTGGACACTAAAGGCATGCAATCGACAACTTACTTATAAAGAATCTAATGATCATAGCACCTGTTCTCTGAATCAAATTATCAAGTACCTGAACACATGTATTGAATTAATCTCTTTTTTGGCAAAACCATAAACTTCTTTCACCTAGGCAGGTGCATTTTGCATTCACCCTTTTTTTTTTTTTTTTTTTTTAAACTTTCATTCAAAACATTCTCATACAATAAAGCACAGTTTGCATTGTGATGCACTTCTTAATTATATTGGTAAGCAAACAAGGTTTGGAAGGAATGCACTTAAAGCACAAATAACATTTAACACAGATAACACTTGTGTCTAATGATGTAACAACCAATATAAGCCACTTCAAAGTTGAAACAGGCTGGCTGGAGTTTCATATCAACAATGGACAGAAACCAGAGGTGGGGTGCAAGGAAGAGGATGGGGCCAGGTAGGAGGAGGGGAAGACAAAGAGTACCAAGAGTTGTAACAAATTATGAAATTTGGGAATAATCATTGACCATGTTTTGGTTCATGGAATGTCACTGAAAGAAGCAGGACTTCAAGTCCAACCAACATCTACGTTGATCTTGTGCAGGCCATGGTGTTGGCTTGTGGTGATATGAAAAAGGAACCGTGTCAAGGCTGGACACGCCCTACAAGAACATTCTTCCCCGTTTCCAAGGAAAGGTGAATATTGCCTGGGATGTGGACCCAGGCCAAAGGCGTGATGAAGCCTAGTGAGCAATACTCTAATTTTTTTGTCTAGATTCCCTATTCTTTATTTTTATTTTAATTTTTTTTGTCATGCAAAATGCATTTAAAGTACTGTATAGCAATGAATGAACATTCCTCCAGGAACTATGTCCCTTGCCCTGAAAACTGTCATCAAAACGTTGATGTATTGTTTAATCACTGCTCAGCAGGATTTTCATTTTGCCTGCTTTGTGAATGATCTGAGACCATTAGTTAGTTTTGAGTACAGTTAAAATTGTTTTGAGCTGATTTTTCAGTTCTGTAACACGATTCAAGGGTTTTGAGAATGTAGTTTGAAAAATTTTGTTTGTTCTCAGTTTTGAGAAAAAGAAGGATAGTTAAAAAATGTGTTTTAGCAATTGTGAAAAACTGTAAATGTATTTATTTGAATGCTCATACTTTGCTATGATTGGTCTGATGAGTTGCTCTACAGCTGTATTCAAAGTATTTAGTTTGGCTACAGTTTCGCATCCTGTCATGACAGTGTCATCTAAATCTTTAGCTAATGATGCGTTATTATTTATCAAGTTATATGGGTTGGCCAAGGGCTTTGACAGATTCCCTGAAGTGAAATTACAGTTATTATAAAGGATGAGTTGTATGGACAGTATTTTCTATTGCTATTATCTGATTTGACAATATTTCATGCCTCGTTGCTTTGACATGAGGACACTGTTACTCTGGATATAAGGAAGGTTACTGAAAAAGATCTCTTTCTAACCTAAATATACTGTGAAAACCACTTATCTTTTAAAGTATTGCCCAAAATCTAATTTAGTTCCCTTATTCACTGCATTATTTATTTTTTGATTAAGTATATATTGTTTTATTTCCCAGTAAATGTAGACATTTCTTTTTATGTTGAGGAGTCAAAAGAAATACAACGGTTTTGAACCACTCGTTCAGAACACTTGGTTAAAATACAGATTTGTTTACAGATCTGGTTGTCTTTTTCTTGCATTGTCACACTTTTCTGTAAAGATGGTTCTTCAATTTATAAATTTATTATTGCAAATCAAATCTTCCATGTAATACAATTAAACGATCATGAGGCAAAAAGGAAAAAAAAAAGAACAGGGCATGGAGAAAAGTTAGAAATGCAGGAGGATTAGCAATTAATTAATTAATTAATTAATTATCAACTGTGGATTTGGACTGGTTGCAATACTTTAGTAACTACTGATGTCCTGTGATTTTCATTATAGTTTAGACAGAATGATGGGGAGGACAAAAACACCAGTGTTTTGGCAGTAGTTCAAGCTGATTGAAAGGCTATGGCACCTCAGATAAAAGCAATTTACAGCTGTTGCGACTGCACAACACCTTGAACTTTAAAGCAAGTGGCCCTCATGTCAGGGATATGTCAGTCTCCAGTCCCATCAGTCAGTGGATACATGCAAGTCCACTGTGAAAAATTGCTTATCCTGAGAGGAACTTTCAAAACATAACTCAAAATGTCAGGTTTGGCTTTGACTTAAAGCTAGAAATTGAATGAATATGTTTCCATTTTCACAGCTTTAAATGTGTTATTATTTGTCTAATTGCATACAAAGGAAATACACTATAGTATAAGCTACTCAGTGAGAGACTAGGAAAATGGAGCTTGGTCTGATGAATATGAATTTCCTCTGAGGCAGCAGATGGTAGGGTCAGAATTTGGCAAAAACAGCATGAATCCAAGGACCCAACTTCCATTGTGTCAATAGGCTAGGTTGTTGGTGGTGTAATGGTGTGGAGAATGTTGGCAGTGTATCAAATGTGGTTATAGTTTCAATGTCACAACCTATCTGACCATGTTCATCCCTTTTTAACCATAATTTACCATCTTATTATGACTGCATCCAGCAGGATAATGCTGGATAAGAAAAAAAAAAAAAAAAAAAACTTTTCATGTTTGAAATCGTAAACAGAATGTGTTATTGAAATACATATTGAATTAACAATATGTATTTTCTATTATGTTATAATATTATTATATTATTATTGCTGGACAAAAATGTGACCCAAGAAACAAATCAAAATCTAATTATATTATTAATTACTGCTCATTTAGCAATGACTACTACCAACTTATATTAACATTTTTAATTTTATTCATTAAAATATTTTTATAATGAAGTTACTGTTTCATTATAACCAACCTCTTTTAAGTAAACAAAACAAAATCCCAACCCTTTAACAAAAATGGCTTTGTCCTTGTGTCCTACTCTATTCCAAAAAGGATAAAGATAATTGTATTATTCTGCTGGCACAGTTGTGTTTATAGTTGCAGAAGTAATGCTGGCTATGTTTGTCATTTATTTTTGATGAGGCCATTTTCAGTTTTCTCATTGTGCAAGGCATTGAGAGCCCCCAGGACAGTTTTGTTCCTTTTTGTGTTTAACACTTATATCGATGAGAGAACAAAATACCATAACAGGGTAAACAGGTAGAGAAATATTTTACTGGTAAGGAGGATCACATTTCACCTACAAACTGTCAGCAATTTCTCAAACAACAGTTTAAGCCTATTCTCCTAATTGCCAGACTGCTGGGAGTGAGAAACTGTGAAGCTTCTGGTATAGAGGGAGAGAAGGGTAAATACTGACAGAAGCAAACAAGAAAAAAAAAAAAAAAAAAAAAAAAAAAAAAATGAGGGTGAAAACATGATGAGGAAGCCTTATTCGTGGCAGCAGTGTTACCAAGCCCTCCAGGATACCATTTTGGTCATTCTAGAAAACAATGCAGCCAGCTAATTAAACACCTACGAAATCAAGCCGCTTGGGTAGTTCCATTTTTGTGGGCCAGACATACATCATCATCATACTTTGGTTTGCCACACGCCGCCTTTGCCATGGGACCAGGGTTTACAGTCATAGCTCACCTCACTGCTGTCACTTGAAAAGTTACGGCTGAACAGTTTATGTTCTGTGGTCTCACTGTACACACAGTCCTTTCAGCTGTGCTGTCTTTTCACTCCTCCTGTTGAGTCTCAGTCAACAGGTTTTCAGGATTCAGGGACATTAAAGAGTAATTCTGCTTCAGTGGTTTAGGTAATCTGGCTAAACCAAGCTATGCAGTTGGGTTGCAAGCTTTTAGCGAACCCACAAGAGACAAAAAGACTAATTGGAAAATTATGACTTGAAAAGTGCCTGTTATTGACATCTATTAAAGTTGTAATCCTTGAAATTTGAGAGCTGAGCAGGACTTAACCAGACAAGGGCAAATGAGTGGAATGTAGAATGAACTGATGAGGTCTGGGGTGAATGCTGATCAGTCAGTGTCAGACATAATTTTAGACTAGAGCTCCTACACTTCCGATGGTAGCAAACTGTCCTTGGGCAGCTACTTTCAGAAATACAACAGAAAACCAACTAACCAAAATCAGAAATATTTAGAGAGTTATACAAAAATAGACATACTAAGTATTCATTAGAAGTACTGTCTATAAAAAAGTGAATTAAATATGCATAGGAATGTGTAGAAATATAAATAACAGTAATAGTGTTGCTCACAATCATTAATAATAAATGCAGGTGGAGATAAAACACAGTGATTAACAATAATCCTAGTTTCAGTCTATTACAGATATTTCATACATCTGATAAGTCAATAATGATTGCTACTGCAATCTGACTTCATACTGGCAATATTTTTGACAAATGTCCATGCTATCTTGGAGGACCAGTCACAATGCAACTCTGTGATTCATTGCGTTTGCTGCAGCATCTTTACAGTAAAAAATACCCACTAATCCACTGTGTTTTACCAGTTGAACACTTTCAATGTGAAGCAGCAACAGTAAAATATTTTGGGATCAGCAGTAACTTCATCCAGTTTTGAGGCTTGGGTTTAGAGCCAGAGATTTTAAGCACACTGAAGTTGATTTAGTTTTATTTTCGGCAAAATATTATAGATCATACGTTTGCAGATGAGTTCAGCTGTGATTTGAATGTAGCTGTGCTCACGCATTTTGATGTCATGAGAGAACTTGAACAGGTCAAAACCAAAGGACAAGCAAACATGCTCCTTTTTTTTTTTTTTTTTGGTCACAAGTTTCATTTCAAGTGCAGAATTTGCTTAGGGCCCCTTTATTTCCACTGGATGGATTAATTAAAGGATCAGTGCTATTGTATTTGAAAAGTATACATGACTAAAATTCCACAGTCATCAGAGAGGAAATAGAAAACTATGAAAAGAAAAAAAAAATGTGCACAAATGACAAAACCACAAATGTCCGTGCTTATAGTATTATTCCTCTGCTAGCGCTCTCTTGATCTCGCAGCCATCCTTCAGAGACGTGCACATTGCCTTAAGAGTAAGTGCAAGAACATTATGTCCTCAATACTTTTCCAATCCAGTCTGCTGTTTTTGGCACCCAGGCTCTGGGTGTGTGTGTTTCATATAATCATCTCTGGAGACTCAGAAATCACTCGCACTTGAGGTTTCTATACTTTCATTTCTCTTGTTCAGATTGTAGGGCCCTCTGCTCTTTTGCTTACATTTGACAGGTCACCTGTTCTCTGTCGCTGTTTTCGACATGAGTGAGTCTTTGTGTTCTAAATTCAATTTTTTTTTTTTTTTTCGGAATATTTCCCACCTGGAAGCTTTTCCATCTCCATCTCCATTTCACTCTCTTGCCTTGGAGTCTGATGAGGTGTGTTGTTTCTGCTTGTTTTGTGCCTTGACATTTATTTTTCGCAGACTGCTGGAAAGTTTCTCCTTTCATTTTGTTACATTTACTGTTACATTTTCTAACACTCTGCTCACTTTCTTGAAACTGACATGTTGTGCTTCTATCCATTACATTTTATCTCCATCTCTGTAAACTACTGAATCAAATGTTCCCAGTGCAGCAGTGATCAGCAATATTATGTGATCTTATGAGACCTTGAGACCTGAGAGTGGACACTAAGATTGAAAAGATTGATCCTTAGGTTGGTTTTGTGCCTTGGCGGCACATTTGAAATAAATGCAGATCATGAACTCACTAGCCATTTTTCCACTGTTTCTGGTAAAATTTAGGGGCTGGGAACTTTTCAGGAACGTCCTCTCTCGGTCTTTGTAGCATCTGTGTCTCCACTGAGGGTAAAGTCTGATTTATACTCAACCGTATCAGTTGATACGTAACGACTCAGAGCCCTCCGCATCTTTGCGTAGCCCGTCTGACCCCCTCTCCATGAGCTCACGTGCACCTCCCCAATTTTTTAACTATCAGTTGAAAAGATGGAGAACACACGGAGACCGCAGTGCTCTGATTGGTCCATTATAGTTACTTCATTTCCAGAATCTTGCTTTGCCAGTTGTATTCCTTCCGCAACAACAACAATGATATCGCCACATGTCTTTTCTCGTTTTCGTCTCAGCATTTGCAATAAAACAATTTGTTGTTCAATGTCGATCAGTTCTAATTCGAACAAATGACTCTGCGGTCTCTATTGTTCATTGTGTGTGGAGGATGCCACCTCAACTGGCCCCTTCTGTCACTAAGGAGCAGTGGCTCTACTCTGAGTTGATGTCTAATTGATTCACTCCATCTTTAAAGCTCATTTCAGCAGCTTGTACTCCTGATCTCATTCTTTCGGTCACTACCCAAAGCTCATGACAGTAGGTGAGGGTTAGAAGATAGATTGCCTGGATAACCAACAGCTTCACCTTTTGTCTCAGTTTCATCTTTACCATAATGGTTCATTTCATCCACACAGCTTGTTTAAGACATTCACACTGAAAGAATGGATAGGGATCAGTCCCTCATTTGCATACTTAAGCAAAATTTCACTAAACAATATTTGTTTTAATCCAAATGTATGAAAATGCTTAACATATTTCCATCTACAGATTGTTTCTCCCTGCACCCCAGGCTTCATGTGAAGTGTATCCAAACATGTTTTCATTCCAGGAGTGTTTAACGTCATGAGAGTTTTCTATTCTGATTGCTGATCTAGATGTAACAAAGCAGTAAAGGGGTAATGGAGAAAAGGCCAAATGTCACTTGAAAGGGATTTGGTTATTGAATGGATAATACACAGACTTGTGAGGCAAAGTTTTCACAGGAAGCAAAAGACAACTGAAACGTGGGATGTGGATGAAATAATAACTTTATGATTATGATATATTATAATATATTATAATAACTTTTATGATATATTATATAATTATTTAAAAACCTTTTATACATATCCAACAATATATACAACTTTTTAACAGCCCAATACAATAGATTAGAAACCATATACAATCCACAACACCCCAAGAGGCAAATTGGTCTAATAATACAAAATGTTGAAATAATATGAGTAAAACAAACTAGCATAACAATGCAAGGGCAAAACAAACTAAAACTATTGGTGAGCATGTGGAGGAAAGCTTGAGTTAGCCAGGTTCAGCACTACTGGACACAAACACATTTTCTACCCACTCACCACCTCTATGAGCATTAACTCAGCAGGTGGACATCAGGATTCAAGCACCTTGAGCAACAGCTAAACAAAGGGCTTTCAACTCAGAATGAGCACAGAGGTTAAAGTGTGCGTGTTAAATGTGGCAGCACAGATACAGGAGACCAAACAACCAAGCCGCAGCAGGGAAAGGACACAAGGCAAATGAGAGGGAGAGAGAGGTAAACAGGTACTTTATATAACCTGGCTGTGCTTAGGGGTTTGGTTTTGGGAGGGGACGAGCCAAAGCTGCATTCAAGAGCAACTGCACAACTCCACATAAAGCCTGTTGTTACACTGTGATTTGAGGAGAGATTTTTCATGTCACCTTTCTATAGTGTAAATTCTTTAAATAGCTGGTTCCCTGATTGGATGTTTCTAATGTATGTGTAGTTTCCCCACTTCGAAGAGAGCAATGCATCAATCCAAGGGTTTCCTTTAACTGAATTCTGTTCATCAACCTTTTATTTCTTCTCAGAGGTTCAGTCAGACAGTTCAATTTATTAGATTCATAATGGTCATTGGTCTTTAGGTAGAAAACAAAAACAACAAGAGAACACAATAATAAATGTAAATAGATCATAAAATATACACATCTGTAAATATGTATCACAACACTAAACATTAGTGGAATATTTAATGTAATCTGCACATTAAACGGAGATAAACTCACTCCAAATAAGTGCAGTGTGTATTAAATGCATTCATCCTCTTGCATGTTTTACGCTTTTATTGCCTTTATAAATCGACAATGTAATTTCATGTTTTTGACAAGAATGTACAAAAATAATTACTTTGCTGTCAGCGTGAAAACAGATTTCTACAGTAACAGCAATTTGTTTGAAAAATACAAAGCAAAATAAGTGACTGCATTCTGGACTGCATTTTTTTTCATGGCCATAAGACTATGTTGTGTTATATCTGGCTGACAATAAGTACCGCATATCATCACAAACACACCACTCCCACAGTGCAAACCTGATTGAGACTAATCACAGACAAAGGTTCATCTATTAAATACTGCCATGAAATACTTACTTAGAATATTGAAATATTTAATTATAATATTTAATATAATTTACATCATATATTTGTCATTAATCAACATTAGTTTGTAGAAATCTCTTTAAGCACTGAATATATTGGTTGATTGGTTTAACATCAAGCATTTTATAAAGATTAAAGTTATACTGAGAGTTCTGTCCATTTATTGCCTTTCATTGAACCACACTGTGACTAAAAGCTTATACATCAGCCGCCCTTAAGGTTTCTTTAAATTTCCACATTTGTGACCCAAAGTGACCCCCCCACCCACATGCTTTGAATATCCAACAAATGCTCTCTATCAACTTCCTGTGCACTGACTTGACAAGCATCATCAACACAGATTTATAAACACTAAATTAGAGAAATAGACGAGTCACCCTACACACATGAACACTGAAGGGTTCATTTTATCGAACAATCTATCAGCGGCTAACGAGCCTTATAGCATGACACCAACGTGGAGCAGCATCTTCCCCTGGTGATGTTTCTTAGCACAGCACTCATTTACTTCCAAAAATAGTTAAAAAAAGTCCAAACCAACCGACTGTGAAGATAAACATTTCTCTGTGCTGGCTGTATTGTGCGCTGCACAGGATGTGACAGGTCTATAACATGTTAAACTTCAAATGGGTAGTGTTTATTTATGAAGCATAGATCATCTGTAGTTGTCTGGCTCTGGTCATTTCTTTTTCCTTTCTCTGCATCTATCTCTCTGACTCAGCCCTGAATCGCTTTGACGGGCAGACACAGAGGCCTTCATCAGTCACGGGTCGTTAGTCTGATCTTCCTCATTATAATGAGGTCACTGTAACCTCAGCCTTTCATAATTCCCTAATTACTCTGTGTCTAGAGGTGGACTCTCATTAGAATGAACCACAGAGAGGAAGGTGTGTGTCACAGTGTGATGAATGTCTACACTGGGACGCACTATGATATTTACTTAACTTGCAACTGCAGCTCGATGTAAGTGCTACTTACAAACTGAAACTGGTCTTAAAGGAGCACTCCACTGATTTAACAGGTCAAAGTCAACTTACTCAGCACATGGGGTCCTACTGGACATAAGAAAATATGTCCTTAACTCCACTGTCTATCTGCTCATTTCCACCTGCCACCATGGATATGAATGGGGCATTTATTTCACCATGCTTCTCCTCACCTACACAGCCCTAAATTCTCCAGCTCCTCTCCATCTCCCCCACAACTTCCTATCTGTCACCTCCAATCCCTGAGGACCAGAGGGGATACAGCTTTCCATCACCCCATTCCTTCAGCCAGCCTCGAAAAACTTACCTCCTCAAAATCAGTCTTTGAGTATTTAGAAAAGTACTGGTGTTATTAAATATATTACTTTTATCATCAGTAAAATCATGATGTCTTCTGTGGTTCTGAAATAGCTTCATCAAGTTTGAAAAAAAAAAAAAGAAAAAACACAGTCGCTCATCAGGATTATCTGTGATTGACCTTGGCTAGTTGGATACCTGACACATATTAGAGCCAGAGGCCACCTCTCTGCCATTTCCGTTTTGGAGATTATTATTTTCATTATTATAATCTGTCTCTTGCAATTCGTCAAGTGTTATTGAAATGCAGTACAAAATCATCACTTTCAGCATCGAGTTGATGTTTTATATTCATTTGTCTCTCGTCCTCTTTCTGTTTTTCCTCCAGTTGTGTGTTAATCTTGTATTCTGTAACTGGATTGTACATGTCAGGACTGATGCTAGTCAAATTTACAGCTCGATTTAAGCATTCAGGTCACACAAAGAGAGTTTGATTGGAGTTTGTCTAAACGTTGGGACACTGTGCTGATACTTTTTAAACATGGAGTTTCAGCACACATATTATTTTAGCTTGTGTGTTCATGTTTATGATCAAGAGGAACAAGATGAGACTATCAACAATGTCCACGGATGAACAGGACTGTTTGTGTCTGGCTGTCTCTCACATTCAATAACTCCATACATCTACATATAATAGTTAGTTAGCTGTCACAGTGTTCTAGTACAGTAGCTTAATTTTCACTTCATCATTATTTTTTGCAATCAATTTAATTGAATCTTGCTGCTGTGATTTATTGCCATTTTACACCGTATTGATTCCAGGTGTCTCAGGGATGTAATGACTACATTTCTGTTAAATTGCTGTGAAAGTAACTTATTCATGGGAATTTATGACTGTACTTCATTTCATGACTGACTGACAGCAAGTTCCTGCCTGTTGGTCTCTGAAAGCTGGAAAACAAACGGCTCATTATAAGGTTTTATTTGACTCATAATCTACAACTGGACAGAGTATGTCAAAAAATGAAAAAGAGTAATTCAGTTACTTAGAGAAACTGAGGGACTCAACAACTTTAATTTATCATGCTGATGCACCTGATGCACTGATTGTCAAGTTTATAGAATCATATTCCACAGTGACAAAGGAAACTATTTGCTCTGTAATAGGAATACATTTCCATCCAAAAAGTTGATGAAAATCCTTAATAAAAATGTCAGAAATTTAAAAAGAAATCTAAAGTTCAACACTTGGAGATGAAGAAAAGAAAGTGTAGCTAAAGCTGATTTTTTTTTTCTTTAAATGTTGCATTACCTAAACTTCTAGAATGTGGATATTTGTTTAGTTATGTCATTTTACATGAATCATCTTGAGGTTTAATCCTAATCGTTGTATTATGAAATATATTTACATTCCCCAGAAATCAGGTGTGTGTGTATCTAAGTATACTTTTTGGGTGGAGCTTTTATTTTGTTTACTCAATTTTTTTTTTTTTTTTGGTTTTTCACCTGGTGCCTGGTTCACTTTTTGGTACCTAAGTGAGCTGAGCTTGACCAAGCACGAGTAAGTTGAGAGAGCGTCAACAAAATAATCAACCACCCTTTTTAAAGACCGGCAAGAGTGATGGCGATTGTCGTATCCTACCTTGTCGTAAGCTAACCGAACCAAAAACGAAAAAAAACATGTCTGATAACAAACCAAGTAGAGTCGAGCCAAGTGTAGTTGACTAGCGCTAGAATGGTATAGTAGAAAAGAGACATTTATACCACTGCCCCCGAAAATAGCGTGTAAAATTGTGGTGGAGATGTTTTGTATGGACAATGTGGTCCAAATGTGCTACATATTTTCATCTATATTGATATTTATTCAATATTCATTAATTTCTCTATGGTAGGTTAAAACACAACCAGACGTGCAATTTGCGTGTTGCTGCTTTCATTACATACCACTTTATCGCCACTGTTTCTTTTACTTGAGGATGGTTGGCAGTGAAACAATAATTGGAAAAATTAGAAAAATGTCACAAGGAACACAAAGAGATTAAAGCAAAATGTTCCAAGATCTTTTTGATAAGTACGTCCAATAAAGTGTGATTAGTAATATTCATACAGGATACAATCAAATAAATATTTTTTATGCTATTGAGATGCTCAGTCAACAAATCAGTATATGATGTCACCCCACATCTTGCCCCAACAGATAATAGTGGATGAGCTTAGCAACTCTGTCTGTGCTAAACTCTATGCTACATCCCCCCTGCTGCTACAATGGTTCTTATGGCCCCCCACTACAAAACTAGTACATGTGCATCAGAGGAAGCATATTCATTTTCAACCTTAAATACGTGTAACATAGTCTGTAAATTAATCGGTGGGTTATTGTCTGTCTTTGATGTTGACGGATGTTGCCTTGACTTCTTCCTTGTCAGGCCAACATTGTTACTGCCAAGAAACTTTCAACCCTCAGGTCAAAAGCTCAGATACAACAGAGCAAAACTTGTACAGGGCAGCCCCCGTAAAAACTAACCTTTAAAAAAATTGAATGGACTGACAAGACACCACACTGTAAAACAAAACCAGTCATGCAGTCAACCAGAAAGAAAGACAGAAAAAAAAAATGTTAAAAACAGATGCTGCCTTTCACAGGAAAAAGCAAATAGCAATGTGTTGTGACACAACTTCAGAGAAACATGAGAGGAAAGTAAAATTCTTCTCTCCTTGTAGACAAGCTTGTAAAAACACCCGCACTTACACACTTGGATGGGACCAGGTCGTGGACAAATAAACACATGCCTTATGATGATGATAACCACTGCACACGTTCATGTGAATACATCCAGGACATTTATCATGTTCACTTACACAATTACATTCAGCTGGGCTTTGGAGACAAATCTGTGCCAGGATTTTAAACCGCACACCTCCCGTTCAACCTCAGAGTAAAGTCTGACATATTCCTGGAAAAGACACTTCTCCACCTCTTTTTCTTTGCTTCTCCTTGTCTGGAAGTCCAACATGTCTACACACACATATACGCGTGCGTGCGCACACACAAAATTGCATGCCTTTACTAACTGCTTTAATGTAAAACATATTGTCCAGGTATGAGAAGAAAGTGAAAAAGAATGAAAAAGGAAGATAACAAGAGGAATTCGTGGGTAAGACACCATTTCCCATCTTTTCATTCCAAAAGATGATACGCAAAAAATATTCATTGCTCTCACTCTTCCTCCTACTCTTCACCTCATCTGTATACACTAAATGAAAACACTTATATTCCCTTTATAGGATTTGGATACAATTTCTTGAGATGTCAATCATAGCTTTGTACTGAGGAGTACATCAATCAGCAGCTGAAGTTCAACCAACCTTGAAGGAGACTTGTCATTTGAGGGCTTTTTGAAACATCTTTAATGGTTTGTTGCAAGGTTTCCTGAAGAAAAAAAAAATGCAGTTTCTTTGTTCATTCCTGGTGTTTTCTTTTCCTTTCCATTTTTCTGGATGTACAAAGGACACATCTGCTGCTGTAAAGTAGCAGGACAAGGATTCTCATTCAACTGAATGCCGTTCTGCCATACAACCACAGTCTCGGGAAGAGAAAACATTATAAAATGGTAATTTAAGGACAAACCATGAATCGCTGTTTACAGAGCGTGTGAGCAGAACAGAGTTCCACCCGACTCTAATTTTGCTTCTGTATTTCTCACACCACAAGCTCCAAGTATGCTCATGCCCCATTATGAAATTATGTGTTTAAATAGCCAGAGAAGGAACTGGACAAATCTGCTGGGCTTATATTTTATTTGCATATCGATATTCAAACCAATGATGCTGAGCTAGTGTTCAAGCTTAACTAAAACACAACATATCTTTTTTTTTTCCTTTCCTTTTTTCAAACCATAAACTCTTATATGACCCATTCAGTCTTTAATTATCAATTCAAAAAACATAACATAAACATCCTCCATATGTGTCTTCCAATAGCCTTTGCTTCCAAATGTATGCTGTGTAATTTTGAATGTATCTTTACAACTGAGCAGTTACAAGCAGCTACTATGTTTGTGCTACCATGTACTGTGTATCAACTTAACCATGGTTGATAAACATGCAGATGGCCAATGCTCGAGATCTCAGACACTAAGGTGTCAAGTGTTTTTTCTCTTTTTTTTTTTTTTTTTTTTGCTAGATTCAGATCAATGCAGTGTAATTTTCTCTCCACGTGGCTCTTTTATTTAAATACTGAATGCACTTACCCCCTTCTGGTCTTAAAGTTTGGTGTGGTCTGGTGCACTGGTATCTTTAGGCAGTAGACAGTGATTATGTGACTGACAATGGTGCAGTATGCCACTATTATTACAATAGCAATTACAATCAAATAAGCAATCCCCCAAGGTGGTTGTGCACTTGACTTGTTAAGGGAATGAGAAATTGCACTCTGATTGGTTTGTTACATGCTATGCCCAGGACAGACTCATGGTTATTTAAGAACTCTTTTGAACCATGCACCTGGCACCGCAATCTTTTTTTCAGCCAATTTAAAAAAAGTTATTTCTGTACTCAGGGGGTTATGATCCTTGCGGAGGACAAAAACATGTTTGTTCAGAAAATGTGCAGCTCTTTCTGCTTACTTATATTTGCTTTTCAGGCCACTTTTGCCCAGTCCAATACATTGACCTACAATCAAGTGGCCCATAGAACATCTACAAATGTCAGTGCTTCTAATTACACACAACCATTTGCATTAGTTATACTGGTTATGACCAGTGTTATTTTTCAGCCTGACGTTGTTTCATTGTAAGACTTGTTCTCACTGACTCAGAACTGTCCACCTTAAAAAAAAGAAAAAACTGAAACTGTCAATGACTCATTTAAAGTCTCTGGTATCAGTTAAATACATAGAATGTAAATGTCATTCTCAGAGAGGTGTCTTGGAATGAGCTACAGGTTCAAACCAAAGGATAGAAAATTGATTGGAAGTCTCTCAAAAACAGCTGGCTTGTTTGTAGACCCTACCTATTCAATCATCGGCAATTTGCCACATGTGGTAATTTAGCTCTGGCGAGGAGGAACAACAGTTCAAGGTTTTGACGGGGTTGCAGCTGTGCATGAAGGGGTATTTGTTTGCTTCTCTCATGTTCTCTCTTTTTTCTCTTTTCTTTCCTTGCACTCCACAATCTGACCCCATTTATCTCTAACTCTGATTCCTATACTCTTCAACCTCCATCCTATTTTGTTTTCTCACATTCCTTTTCTCTGCCCTCCACTTAAAGTCTACCATCTGTTTTTCTCTCTTTTCTCGCCTCCTGTAGTCTCCCACTTTTATATATATTTTAATCATTCTAATACAATTTAGATATTTCTCATGTCTGTCATCAATTCTCTTCTGTGTCTCCTATTATTTTGTATGCTGGAAACCAGATTTCTGCCTTCACTTTTGTGGAACATTACAGAATTGTAGCAGTTAGGGCGAAGTCACATTTTATTTGTTTTATTTGATTTGTTTTTTTTTTTTTTTTTTTTTTTCTCCATTATTTTAAAATGAACTGCCTTACAGTAATGTTATAGAAAAAGATGACACAAATGAAAGAAACTTGAAAAGAGACTAAAGAAGAAGTGAAATCCGGTGTAAACAGTCACAAAATAATTTTAAAAAGACTTTGCGGGTTTGAAGTATTTCATATTGATGAATTCAAACTTGACTGTGAAAACTCTGGCCAACTATGTGTTTCTGACCAACATCAAACCACCCAGACACAATGTGTTTAAATATCATTTTGACTCGATAGTTTGTTATTCACCAGAATTTGAAAGAAAAACAAACGTATTATTGTGTGCAGATGTTAAAAGTACACAACCCATGTAGTTGGATTGATAAGTGGTGATATAAATAAAAAGAAGCACTAGTTGAAAAGGAAAGTGAGCAGAGAAAGAAAGGAAGAATAAGAAACACAGAGGAAGGGGGAGGGCGGTATACTCTAACATCTTGGAACTTATGTTGAAACAATGCATCCCCCCACACCTCCTCCACCCTCCAGACCATTAGAAGACTGATGAGTGAACCGTTAGCTGGATCAATTCAGCATGTCTGACTCCGCCGCCAGCTCTTTAATCATTCCTTATCTACACCGACAATACCACAACTCAGCCTTTCTCTCTCCCTCCCTCTCTCTCTGTCTCTTACCCTCTCACTCTCTCTCTCTCTCACATCCATTTCAACCCTCCAACCCCCTCCTTTCTCCCCCTCCACCTGAATGTTGTTCATGGGTGGTGCTCTATTTTGTTTCAGGGCAGAGAACAACACAGTTTGCAGTGGCATTTGTGTCCAGTTGTGTCTGGAAAACAGAAGAAATGTCAAAATGCAAGAATGTGATGAATGCTGGGTAAGTAACAGAGGCGGACCCTGATTGGCTGGATCTTTGTGAGGCGCTCATAATGTTGGCTCTTGAGCCAAAATCCTCACGTTGTGAGTTCAGTAATAACACAGATTTATCACACATAATTTGAATAAAACAGTGACCAAAATTCTTTATCATGACAAAGTAGTACATCAGTATATTTTGATAAAACTTTGTATTCTGTGACTTCCCGGATGGATATAATCCTCATGCCTCTTAGCTAAATATACAAACAAAGGACATGAAACTAAATAGCCAACTTGACTAAAAACACTTCTGTCATCAATTCAGTTTTATTTACATTCTGCATCTGGTCTGTAAAATTGGATGACCAGTGTAAACATAACACATAACAATAGGATCTGTTTTGTGACAAAAAAAAAATTAAAAAAAAAACAGTTTATCCACCCAAGCACTCAGTTACCAAAGATTTTTGTTTTGGTCTCTGTTCAGGCACCATAGTACCAAATCTGGCATCCTCATTTTTATAAGATTTCCAGATGCTCAGCACAGTCACAAGACCAGATACTTGCCAGTAAATGCTTCCATTACTTACTTCCTGCCACAATCCACACAAAAATGTTGCTTTTACATTTGTGTTTTTGTACAAAGTAAATTAACCAGAACTTAGTTGAGTTGTTTATTAGGGAAACAAAACGGAACAAATGATGACCAAATATGTTAGAGGAATCTGGTTCTTTTTGATTTAGACAACTGAATCAGTGGCTTAAACAAATTCACTGACTGGGTCAGTTTTTGATGAGATGACTTCATTGGTGCATTGGAAACAACAATAGCGTTGCAGGGTTTTGAATTTGTTCCAGCACAGACTTGTGTTAACTGTACTTGAACCCATCTGTGGTAACAAACTGACATTTTTAGAGAAACTTAATATAAACAAGACAGAACACAAATGTATCTGAATTGTTACCTTATATCAGAGCTTCATGCATTTCTACACTGCCTGGCCAAAAAAAAGTCACTATCTTATGATGTGATGCACTAATCATGCCTTAAGACACTGTACATTTACATTTCTCTGTCAATTTATTCTGCAGATAAATAAACAGAGAAATGTAAATGTAGATGGAACATACTTAGAATAAATTGATTTTCATATCAGATTATTAGTTTTAGTTTTTGTATTTTTTTCCATCGGCACTAAACCTGTGAGTCTCGACGTGAAGTAGTTAATGTAAATAATAAAAAGTTCATTAATTCAGCGCAGAACCGCTCGTGTCTCTCCATTGTCAAGCTTGATCCCTAATTACAATATGCTCTGAGAGCTTTTGATGGAGGCATCCCTTGAAGAAACTGTCGATATCAATACAAGAATAATCCTCCTGAATTTCAATAACTTCATTATTGCAGAGCATCCAGACTGCACTGATTCATCATTTGCTTCATACAACCCCCACTTCCCACCCTCATGGCATGTGTTTGTCTGTGATTCTCTTTGAACATGTTTCATGGAATCAATCCCCCCTGCCCCCCGCCCCTCCACCCCATGCTTACTTTCCATCGGCATCCCGTTCCCCTAGAGGATGATGTCATAAGTTTAATTGCCGCCAGGTGACGAGAAGCCAGGAAAAACAGAATTAACCTTGTCAGCCCAAAGCCATCTCTTTCTCCCCTCCTCTTTCTCTCTTCTATCCGATGCATCAATTAAAGTTAAGCCACCGTGGCCCTGGGTTTCAACAGGCTCACCGTCAGGTACACAAAGAAAGGGAGGGGGGTAGATAGGTACAGTAGAGAGGGGAACGAGTTGGATTTACAGAGAGAGAAAAATAGGAACTGACAAATAGACAGTGTAGATGAGGTGGGGAGACAAAGAAACAAATGAGCTAAGAGAAAGATAGACAGACAGACTTAACAGATAGACTTGAGGGGGGATAAAGTGGGATTCAGTCATTGTAGGAAGAAGAAAAAAATAAGATAGGGTGGTGGTACAGGGAAGACACAGCCACAATGAGAGAGACAAAGAAAAGAGAAGGAAAGAGTTGAAGAGATATGTATATAAATGCAAATGGACAAGTAGTAGGGATTTAGAAAAGTAGAGAAGAAGATGCGAAGAGTGGAGAAAGTCAATATTTTTTATTCTAATTGAAGTGGAAAACTGATACACTGAAGAAAAAGTGATGTGATAAATACTGCTGGGAAAAGATTTAGTTCAGTGTGTTGTAAAGTTGTTGTCTGTAACATTTCTGGAGTTTTAGTCTGAATAACTCTGCACAGAAAAAAACTGCACCGTACATGTGGAAAAACTAAAATAAATACCAAAAAAAAAAAAAAAAAAATAATAATAATTAATTTAACAAAACACACCCTGAACAAAAGCCATCATAAGTACAAGGCCGATCCAGTAATTACACGCCCTCCTCAGTTTCCTGTCTATTGTCAGTAGTAAAATGCCAGACAAACAATAACACCTGATTAGTCAAGCTGTATTCCACACACAACTGATCCGTTGAAAATTGCTGAAAGGTTATTAAGGATGAATGAGTATTTAATTTCAGTTTAAGTAAATGTACATGTTTATGAGCCTATAAACTCTCAGCAAATATTACTGCATTACATATTATATTGGTCAGAAGCAAAAAAAAACTAAAGTGAAGTTTATAACAGAGTGACAATACAACACAATCATGTTACTCCTGACTCGTTCCACTGCAGTGGAAAAACTGAACTGTACGTCTTCACAGGCAGAATAACAAAGACAGCTGTTTGTGTTAGGTTCACCTGTCCTCACAACAGTGTCTTTGTGTGATCCTCTAGACCCATGACGCCAGGCCTGTGCAGCCTGACAGTGTGATAATGGAGCTGCAATGCCTACACACACACCGTCTCTCTCTTTCTCTCTCTCTCTCTCTCAGACACACACACACACACACACAAAGGAGCACAGAGCTTTTGTGTGCCTCTCAGTTACAACCCTCTCACCATCTCCAGTAGCATTCTTATCACCTGCCCTTTTCTTCGTCTCTTTCTTCTCTTTTTCCTCTCTGAAAACACACACACACACACACACACACACACAGTAAGCCTTCACTCTACAGGTGCGCATTTGACTATGGGTCACATTTCAAATGTTCACTGTCACACTTTCAGCAATATCATTCATTATATTAATGTGTGATGGATGTGCATGGCCAAGAAAAAGACAGAATATAATAAATGCACAACTGACATCATTTTTTTTAAAACTTCTAGCAACATAGCAGAACTAGAGCATAATAAGAAAATGAATGTTCCATCTGGAAAACATTCCTTTGACTGGCACTGTTAAACAGTTAGCAAACCACTTTCCCACCAACTACACCCGTTACCATGACATTTTCTACTGCCAAAATGAACCCTAATAACTTTGTCATATACAATACACTGTAAGTTGGCATTTTATGAGGTGCACCAGCTGAAACTACTGCAGCCTGACACCACGGCCCTACAATGAATCCTCATGTGGGTTCTAGAGTTTTGTGTAATTATTATTATTTATTTTATTTTTTTTATTGAAAATGTGTAAAGGTGACAGAGTTCCACCCACATTCAGAAACATGTGAAAAGTGCTAGAAATTCTGAACATCTCCTTTTCATAGAAATTCCTCTTTTAGAAATGTCCATTAGAAAATGGGTCAATTTCAAAAACGGTTGTTTGTGACGTAAAATGTATCTCACTGACCCCCACTCTGACTCCATTCCCTCCCCTTCAAAGATGATTAGCTGTAAAAAGAAGGTCTGTCTGTGTTCAGAAGCCAGCGAAGTTACATTCATTTCAGTGGCAGTGAAGGCAGCCAATCAGTGTCAAGTGCTTGCATTTCATAATGAGGTTGCCAGTTAAGCCTGAAAATAAGACAAAACCACATGTTTACAATCCCCACCCGAAAAATATCTTTCTGAGAGGTTTTTATGAAGCTTCTGGGGCATTACACATCCAACCAACATTTTATTGTGTATATGTCACATCACATAACAAGGATCAAAACCCTGTTCAACCATTCTGTCACCTTTAAGATAGATGCTGGACAAAATAATAGAAATACTTGTTAAATATATAGCACCATGTAATTCAATAGCACCTCCAGATGCATCCTCTAAAATGATGACACATCTTCCATTTAAAACAGTTTTGAACTTTACGACCTTCATGAAGGAGAATCGATTGTATCAGACTATATGTATCAGCTATTATGCAGTGGGTGTTAGTTTAGTAGGCCATTTTGTCATCAACCTTCACCACACATGCTGTGTGCAGGGCAGCTTGATGAAGAATCATCATGATGCAAAACTTAAGTAGGTATCATAGAACAATACATTTACAGGCAGACCACGATACACAAAGTTTACAGGAAAAAAGGCACCTTTGCCCCCTTTGTCACATGACAACCTTATTAGCAATTTTGCTCAAGGAAATGTGTCTATAAAGCCTCTCAAAAAAAGTGAAAATGCCTAATCCATACGTAGGCTTGTTCTACAGAATACGCTCATTTTGTAAAGTTATAACATTATCTAATTATTATACTTTGTGAAGCTTCTTCTGCTGAATTGTGCTGCACATCTCATATCTAAATAAAATAAAATGATTATTATCAACATATTTAGTACAACTATTACAATTGTTATTTTGAATTTCCATTCCCCTGCTGACTCAGTTGTCAGCTCATCACATTTTTTTTTTTTTCAAAAACAAAACAAAAAAAAAAAAAATGTACAAAAACTCCAAGGAAACACCTGTTGAGTTACATGGCATTTATAAATCAATTTGCTTGACAGAAACAATTATCTGGTGTGTTACATTATGTGCGCGCAAAAAATAAAATATGGAAGAACGGAAGGAGGTCATAATGCTATTCATTAGCTTAATGTGCTTACAACTGCATACATTAGATCAGTTAGCTTGTTAAAACATGTGAACGGGGATGACTGATCAAGCGTTTACTGACATGCAGCCATATGTGCTCGCAGCAACCGCACCAGACGACGCAAACAGCAGGGGGGGTGGCTAGGTGTACGAGTTCAGAGGAGAGCTAATTAAATAAAAAAGCTTGTGTGTCTGTTATCTTATCATCGTGTCTCTCCCAATTACCCCTCTTCCCTTTCCTGTCCCTCCTCCCCAACTGTCCCTCATTTTTTTTTCCATTATGACTTAATTTGTTTCCAATTGTCTCCCTCAGTCCCTCTCTAACTGTGGGAAAATATTTGAGCAATAATAGTTCATGCTTCCTTGATGTTTGATGTGTAGTTCCAGCCTACATGATGGGTGGGGAGGGGGGGGGGGGTGTCTTGTCAGCTCGTGCACAGAGAAGCACCGAGGGCATGATTTAGTCAACTCAACCAATACCCCCTTCTGTGCTGCCCTGTTCACCCTCACTCTGTAGCACTTAACTAACTTTCACAGGCTGATAAAAAATAATTGCTGCCCCAAGGGTGGGGGACTCTAAATACATTAGCACCACAAAGAGAAGAGCTTGGATCAGATTACTCAGTGCACAGACAGAGTCTGCAGCCTGGAAAGGAAAAAAAGGAAAAGAAAATATCAGGTCAGACAACAGATAGACTGTAGAGAAATCTGCGTGCTTGTGTGCATACGTTGAACTATGAGTGCACCGCACCGCGAGATAGCGTCGTTAAAGGGGCCCAAAATGAGGAATGTGCTCAGTTTTTTTTTTTATTTGTGCCCAATCCGCTTGTATTTCTGTCTGTGTGTCAAAGGACCTCATCTGCTGCTGTGCTCCACTGCAGGCCAATAACATCGGCTGGGAGGATGATGGAGGGCAAGAGTCAGGCAAGCATGACTCATGTCACAGGAAAGCTTTCCTTGTGAAACAGGAGAAGTGGAGGGGATGAAGGGGTGGGAAGAGCTCAGTGAAAGGCCTTTAGCCAAGCTGTTTGATCCCATCCTCTTATATAGAATGTGTGTGTGGTGTCTAACAACTGAACACACGTAAGACACCTGTTGGAGTTAACATCTCTATTTGTTTTCACAGAAACCTTTTTTCACATCAGAGTATGTCTTATTATTTTGTGGAGGTTCGTAGGTTTTTGTGAAGTGTCCCTCCACTGGATCAGTGTCAGCAGTAAGGCAGGCATGAATTCTGACCATTGTGGTGAAGAGGGAGGTTACCAAGAAATTTTCCATCAGACCCTCAACTATGGTCATGAACTGATACAATAGGCTGGCAAGAGGGTGGTGGTAAATTAAAGACCTCAGAAAGAACCACGTCAACTGGCTCCTTCATTTCAACAGTGGTTTGCCTGCCGACACCATAACCCGAAACTACATAAATCTAAATGTATGAATGAATGTTTGTCAGTTTCCCATCCCATGCATTCACTTTGGGCATATAGAACTACAATTGATTTTTTTTGCCCCTGTAAACTTATAAACCGATGTATTTAACCTAATAAACACAGTTTATGTTACTGCTGACAGCCAATGTGGATGCATCAAATGAACAATTCACCGGTACATATTGTGTCATTAGTGTTTACATATAAACATAACATGAAAAGTAGTAGTGGGCTTTGATGCTGCGGCTGTTTGGTGTGTGCCTTACTATGTGATGCTTTACTGCGTCATTGCAACGTTGAAGATGTCGGCATGATTAGTCAGCTGAGCGGTCATGTTGTTTTAAATGGGAGGGAAATATTGCAGTGTGAATGTTATTGAACTCACCAAGACTTGAGCCAAAAGCATTTCAACTTTAGCTAAAGCATGCTGTGCTGTTAAATGCTTATTACCGGTCTCATAGCAACAGTTGGAGCCACAACTGTTTGCCTCTGTGAAACATCTGCTGAGCGTTGCTGGCTAGGAACAAGAGAGGTGCTCTGTGGATCGAAAGGCCCCAAGGAGATAGGGAAAATCAAATAGCTTAGCCTTGGAGCTGCTTTTAGGAACACACAGGCAGACAAACACTGTTGTCTTAGTTGTTTCTTCACCTTTTTATTTAAATTATTATTATTATTATTATTATTTTTTTGCTCAACTTTATATCTTCAAATAAACTTTGTGTACGCTGCCGGCTAATGTATAATCAGTTGCAGTCACTGAAAAGTTCTTGGTTTTCTCTCTTGTTCACTGCTTCAAACACTTTTGAAATGTCAAGGGTAAATATAGCACAAATACTTAAAAAGCTTAATTAATGTAGTGCTTCTGTAGCTTTTCTTACATAAATCAGTTGCTAAAAATAAAAATAAAAAATAAAAGAAAGAATGAAAACCAGACCTCCTTTGAATTTTTAATGTTACAACAGGTACAAGCAAACTGAAATAATTAAATGCCTCGAGTATCTTTCTTTGACATCATAGGTTGCCTCTAGATGACCATTAAGCTGTCAATACATTCATTTTTAAATGTTTGAAAGCCTTACTCCTACATCCCTGATGTAAATTCATGAAGTAACAGGCCTGAGGTGCGTCTTCTAAAAAAATGTTGTTGTTGAAGATCTGTTCAAATAGTCTTGTGTTCTTTACAACACAGAGCATAGAGGTAGAGTTCTACCTCTATTCTTTGTGAACCAAATGATCCCATTCAAATGTAAGCGACTCCCAAGAGAATTTCACCATGTTCTAGTGCTAAGGATTACAATGCAACTCACAATTACATTCAGTACTTACACAGTTGCAGCTAAACTTAATATGAACACTAGCTACAGAAGAGAACTGATGTGTTTTCTAAGCAGCAACATGATTATTTCTATATTTACAGCCAGCTCCCAGAAGGTAACAGCCTTTATTCATTCAACCATTAGCTTTATCGTTTAGCACCTCAGGGTTGCTGGAATATTTATCGATTTTTTTGTTGTAATTGAGTATTTCAACTTTTTCTATAACACATTGCAACATCATCCAGAAACAAAATGCACAGTCTAGTCTTTTCTGGCAGGTGCACATTGTTGATGATTCACAAACACTGATGATAACATCTTGATGATTACACTACTTCCATTGAGGGTCACTGGGCAAGAGGAGGCAATCCCATCTGACAGGGCGAGGTACACTGTGAACAGGTTGCCAGTCACCACAAGGCCAACATACATGCAAACAGTCATCTATGGGAAATTTGCAACAATTAACCTAACCTGGACTGTGGACGGAATCTGGGGTACCTGGAGAAAAATATAGGGAGGACATGCAAAGTCCATACAGAAAGATCTCAGCTAGCTCATGTTCATTGAACGATAATTGAAAAAAGAAGGAAAGTACTTATGTAGTACTTCATGTTACTCATTGGAAAAAAAAAAACAGCTATTTAATAACCTTTTCTAAACAAATTACTCAACAATCAAACCTCTTTGTGGAAATCGCCAGCTATACAATGTAGGTTAAAGCAGTTGGGCACAGTTTGCTGTTATCATAAGTTAGGCCTGTATTCTGTCTTTTTGATCATAAAATGTGTAATCTTGGAAACTGGGCTTCATCACTGTCATGGTCCAACCCCTCCTTTCTGCAGCCAACAGCTAGCAGCCTCTCTTGACATGAGCTGATTACATCCACGTGAGTCAGCCTTTCACATTAAAGCAGTTTCCTGTGGGCCAGACAGGTGGAGACGAAAGTATTGACTATAGTTTCAAGTGATGTGTTGTGGTACAAGAGGCTGTACAGACAGACAGTTACACAGATCTTTTTAGCTGATTGTTAGTAAGCATTCACATTTAAGCTTATTAGTATTAACTTGGCAGCATTATCTTACAGTAAACAGCTGGGTAAATGGAGGATGATAAACTCATTCTAAGACATGTCTCCAAGGAAAATAGCTACATTTACCTTAAGGACTGCATATGAGTCAACAGGATGGATGGCTCATCCAGTGTGTAATATTACTAGTGATGAAAGCAAAAAGATCTTGAAATCTAGCAAACGTTTAGCCACTTTTACCCACCTGAAAATGTGAAGCTTTTCGCAGAGTAAAACAGGAGCTGCAGGACACACACCATCAATTTTCTCAGTGCTATCTGCTCAGACAGCAGATATTGACTAAACATGGAAGTGCGTGAACGCTGTGATGGCTACCTGTGTTTCTGCTGATGGCAGCATAGTACATCATTCTTATATAATGTCTTATAGTCCAGACCTACTTTCCCACGACATTTTGAGTATTGGGAAAATGTTTTTGAGATATTTCTTATCACCTACAATCTTTGTAAGCCTGGGCACTATTTCTCACTTGTGCTATGCTAACCACTACTCATTGTTGAGACATCACAGCTAAAGAGTGTTAAATCAAAATTTGGTGGTGATTAATGGTTTTTGTGTTAATTTAAGAGCAGTTAAAACAGACCTGTCAAATTTGATCAGGAACACTAAAGTAAGGGGTAGAGTTGAACACGACAAGAGGGTTAATCAACTATTGTTGATTAATAGTCAAAGTGAGAGTTTAATAGTTGGACAAACTTCATTACACGTTTTGTCACTTTTGCGATTCATTTTCATTTTACCCAGCTCAGGCCATTCAAAGCATTAAATTAACCTTTTGAGAATGCCATAGGTTCCATGAAAAACCTACCTCTTAGCTATAATGATCAGGTGGAAGGATGAAGACAGGGCAACAATGAAAAACGTAACGTTGATGATTGCCTCTATCAAACTACATTACTACAAACTACAATAAAGACATTGTCTTTATTTTTCATGATGTTTACCTTTTGTAATTAGCTTTGCATGTCTATTTTTTTTTCTTAAATTGAAAATTAAACAAGATGAAAACATAGTTCCAGACCATAATGCATATCAATTTGGATAATATTCATCAATCATTGAATGTTGCAGATGAAAGCTTCCTTTTCTGGCTATCTGCCTTTGGGCACACTATGAGCTTATTCTCCTCCAACTCAGCTGTTTACTGTAAGCTAACACCACCTAGCTAAGACTAATTAGCTGTCAACATTTACTAACAATTCAGAGATCCCTGTAGTTGTCTGTCTGAACAGCCTCATTCTGCACTGTCCATCCGTGGAAAATGCAGTTAATCACAATCATAAGTAGCATCCTTCCAGCCAGGTGGCCCATAAGAAAGATCAAAGTTTTACTGTCATGGCTGCCATCACCACTGATAAAATGTTCACAAAGCTGTGATTGGATTTCTTTTGGCAATGATAATGTATCACTCTCTGGAAAATGAAAAACCTTTCAAACTTTCAGCTCTGTATGAAAATCAGTGCATTTAGGTTTTGGCAAGTCTATGCTGCTCACTACTGAACACAAAGCACACTACACTGAAATGAACTATACAATTTCCCCTTTTTTTTAATCCGGCATGGAAAATTCATGCATCCATCTATCACAGAGCTGGAAGCACAAATGACAATGTTTATTGTGTTTCACTTTATTTCTGTGTTTGACTTCATTCCATGGTAGTCTAACCTGATTCTCTCTCTCTGAAGGAAAAAAAAAGTACCCAGATGTGGTGTTCGACTAAGTAAACACACAATTGCCTGATTAGATTAATCATCTTCCAGCCAATGCTGACATCACCAGCTCATGCTCTCCTGGGCGGATGGAGACAGGAAGTGGTGAGTGTGTAGAATCAAGGAGGCAGTGAACAAAGAATATGTCTTCTCATTACTCAGCAAAGGTTTGGTTTATTTACAGAGGGGCAAAAGTGGAAGTGTGAATGATCCAGTGGGACCTGGACAAGTTAACATCACCTCTGATGCCTCTTTGACCAGAGTTCAAATTTTTCTATTTTCTTGTTCTCTCTTTGTCCGGGGAGATTTGTCCAGCGCAAGTTTAATTCATAGCAGGCACTAAACTTAGAGTAAAAAGTAAGAAACAAAAACAAGAAACTACCTCAGATTTGTAAGTGGCCCCAAAGCATATGTTAGAACTTCACTAAACAACTTGTATTGATTTCATACTCTCTTATCTGCTTACCCAAGGATGTTAAAGTCTGGTCAGTGCTCTTAAAAGCTGAGTATGTTACATCAACTGTCATCCCTTAATTGCAAAGCAATGGGTCTATACATTCTTCAAACAAACAATAATCAAAGAATATGCTTCACAATAAAAGAAGCTCATTCCTGCATCTTTGTGCCTTTGTCATTGTCCTCACTTAAACCCTTTCTCTGCAGTCTTTTAGACGTAAGAAGCAGATGCAGATACATTAAACATGTATTGTTTAATGATTTTTTAAGGCTCAATAATTTCAATGACATATTTTTTCTAGTTTATAACCAGACAGGAAGAAATAATGAATGTCTTGGGGGGATTGTTTTGAGCTGTGAATTCATATACATGTTGTGTTTTCATAAACACTTATTGTAGGAATAAGTAGTAAGTGTATGTGAAATTTCAATGAAGTAAAATCATGACTGTGTAGAAACATACAACAGACAGTATGACTTAATGGTGTAGTTTTTGTTTATTGCAAATACAATGTGAATAACCATTGATATTAGATAATGAATAAGTCTGTGTGAACCACTGAGGAGAGTCTTAAGCTAAAAGGCATATTTTTCCATAGAAAAATATAAAGAGTGTTTCTTTGTGTGTGTGTGTGTGATTGTTTCATAGACACATAAGCAGGAACCCAGCTTCTTTACTTTTTGGCTTTTCATTTTTTCCTTGAATGACAAGAAATCTTTGGAAAAGAAATGTGCAACCTCAAATGCACCATAAGAAATATTCATGAAGCCAAATGGTGTCAGATATTACACCTTCATTGATCAAAAAAAACTCAAGCTAAAAGCCTCTTTAGATACTTCCTGGGAAGAAACAAGAACTGGGGTGAAAAAAAAAGTTCCCTTCAAGGACAATCAGTAGTTTGGGCTTTTGGATTATGATAATCATATTTTGGTCTTTTTCTCTATCCGCACCTTTCCTTTGGCTTTTAACATATTATCTCACTATCTTCCTGAAATTCACATGGACCTACCCAACTGCCAATATATCAGCTCCTCTTTGGAGAGTTTATTATGCTGGAGTCACGGAACCTCCCTTTGAACCGCCTGGGATTCACTTACCTTGTCCTCAGTGTATGCTCACTCTCTCAGCACATGTCCCTCACATCCCTCATCCCTGTTTTTTCTCCTTATCTTTCTCCTGCTTGTCCTCCCTGTTTCTGTCCAACCCTTGCTCCTCTTTTACTTCATGTAATCCTCACTACAGAATTCCAATAAACTTGATACATACAACAGACAATATGAATTAAGTAAATAGAAATCTGTTACATCAGTTGCATTTAGTCTTTGCAGGTGATTCTTTATTTAACTTTATTTGTTTATCATGCTACCAGGAGCCACATTATATTGTTACTGCCAACTAATAAGATACAAGGTGTGTGTGTGTGTGTGTGTGTGTGTGTGTGTGTGTGTTAAGCCTCTCACTTGCTACTAAATATGTAGAGTGAGCTGGGGCAGCACATGAAGGAACCACAGATATAATAAAAGGTAATGAAGAGAACATGATGAAGCATCGTCACAGTAGTGCGTCTATTAAATCTGCCTATTATGATGCTAATGAGAGGTGTTTTTTATTGTAGCAAAGGAGGGTTGAGTTGATTATTGGGCCTGTGGCTTTTATGAACATTAGCAACAAATAGTCTCCCCACAAATCAGTTTTATACTGTTTTGGGACTGGTGTTGCGTTTAATGGAGAACAGCAGAGACAACAAAAAGGACAGAGGAAAGGGAAATAAAGAATGTAATCTGGTACATAATCAAAGATTGGTTGGATTTTGTGTGTCTTTTTTTGTGTGTCTGTTTTCTTCTATTAGAAGTAGAACTTCTATTCTAAAAAATCTGTTCTGGTCATACCAATTAAAACTTGCTGCTGTAATGCCAACAGCTCTTAGAAACATGATCTGCCTACTAAAAAATGTAAGTTAGAATGTATTTTACAGATACGTGACTGGACATTTGTAGGCATCAGACAGTAGCAGAAATAGTATGTGTGATGAATCTACACACAGAGCATGTCAATGTGCAGAGCCCCTACTTTTATTTTAGAGGGTGTGCACAATTTCACACATGATTGCTCAGTAATGTGACTTCATTTATTATGAAAATGTCTGGACACAGGGAGAGGACGGGTTAGAATCTAACAGTAAATATTGGTCTTACTTTCTCTAACATCTGGCATAAATACAGCCTTTACTCAAAGTTTCCAAGTTTGACCGTAAAATCATCCAAAATAATGCATCTGTCTTCATCATGAGATAAATCAAATCTTTTGGGACGTTTATATTAAAAGCAAAAGGCCAAACTCTAACTCTGTGTTTTCATAGTTGTTCTCCAGCCGAGTCCATTTCAGATGTGATGATGTATGATGAGTACTGGATGCCTGGGAATGACTGACGACTTTTTATACGACCATTTTTGTCTGCGTGTGAAATCAGTTGCTACATTAAAGTGGACTAATTTATTCCTGGCTTAAGACATCCAGTATCATATTCGTGCAAGTTACTGAACCGACAAAAAATGCATCTGAAGTCTGTCACATTAAGAAAAATATTACTCAAAAGGTCAACTCAAGTCTACTCACACACAAACACTCTCTCTCTCTCTCTCTCTCACACACACACACACACACACATAAACTATCTGGCTGGAAATAGGCTAGCCAAATATACAGTCCATATACTGAAATATTCTTCAATAGTGTAGTTGTTTTACAGTTGTACTCCTTTATTAGCCTGTCCATATTTTTTTTATTTATTTATTTATATTTTCAAAGATTTAACAATTGTTTTAAAGTTCTTCAGGTGTTAGCATCATTGACATCAGTGTAATAAATCACATGTGAAGACAAAATATTTTTGCTCTACGTATATAGACTTGGAAAGTGGAAAGAGCTGATAATTACTGACTTACATTATGTTACATATATGTGCATTACTGTATTATTTTGTTGTTGAAAGATTTTGACCTTTAGGATAAATTTTCACTGACCAAGTGTGTGAAAAGATACTCAGCTCAGGCCATCTGCAGTGTCCTTCTGTCAGCATGCATCATCATGTACAATTACGTTGTCTGCTTATGTATTCTGGTGCAGATTTTGCAAGATATCTACGTGAATCTCAGCTGAGGAACCTCAACTGACTTATTGTGACAGGTGTAGCTTGGTCATGATGTCCAAGTTACAATCACAGCAATTTTAAGAGTGTCTGAGTCATAACTTAATAACTTAAGTTTTTTGTACATTCTTCATGGGAAAGTAAATGACAAATGAAGCTGGAGACAGTTTTTTACCATTTGCTTTATTTTATCTTATTGTGGCCAAATCTCTCTAAGCTAAATCTTTACTTTATAGTTGTCATGTATGAAACCAGTGACACTTCCCACTTCACAATTCTATTTCTGTGCCTCGTGGGGCTCTAACACCGTTTTACATCCAGAAATTCTAAACACAGTTATTCAGCTCGATCCATGTAAAATTCAGAATGCAGACAAACAAAACTTTCAAAAATCTCCAGGGTCCTTCCATTCTGGACTATAAGAGGGGAAAAAAGGATATTTGGATCTGATCCTTTTTAGTTTGTTCCAAATAATAAACCTAAAATCTTCAGAAGACATTATTATTGGTAATTTCACATTCCTCATTAGTGGCAAAGACTCACTTTTTGTTTGTCTTCCGGCATGGCTACAGCGAGTTGACTCCCCCTCTCCCTGAAACTGTCAGTCGTCTTGACTTAACTCCACAAGATAACCATGGTGACAAGGAGTTTGCAATGTTATGGAAACAAGCACTTGAGAGGCATTGACACATATCAGCATTAACATTGAGCTGCTTGGGGAAGTCAAAGTCAATGAGATGCCAGGTATATAGTGGTGAAGCAGCAATAGTATCAACATAAGTAAAAGACACATGCAGGAAACAAAGATGTGAGGAGCACAGAGTGGGCGAGAGCTGCTAGACAACAGACACAAAGGATTTGAGAAGAGACAGAGAAACAGACGGCAAGGAAGGAGACGGGGGAGTGAACTGGGAGGGGTGGGGTAGGGTGGGGCTTCATCTTTGAGACAATGAAAAATTCATGGCACCTTCACCGGCTGCCAGATGAAATCAAAGGAGGATATGCATTGCTGACAAGCCTTGCAGAAATAAAATCAATTTATCTCTGATTTCATGAGGGGGGTTAAAAATATCCCCATCACTTATTTATGTCTGTGTCATCCCTTGACGCCCTGAGAGTTGAGGTGACAGCCACGCTGTGGGAAGCCTTACTGTTTCTCCACCTCTTTGAGGATGCAAATTCACATAGACACAGCTAAAAGGGCCTGAACATGACATCGGTATTCATGCACTGCAATTCAGTGATGTGCATATCATGACTAATAAACAGAGTTGGTGCTCAGCATAAAGTCTACTGTGTAAAGAAACAACACTTTGGTCTATGCATAAAAGATGCAAGTAAGGTTTTTTTAATATTTAATCATAATTTTGGTTATTAATATATCTACTCAATGACTGAATGATATCAGTGTTTTAGTAAATACTGCATACTTTTTAGAGACCACACTAATACACACATACACAGAAAACAACTGTAAACCTGTATTCTATACTGTTATTTTATTCACTTCACTAGCATAGTTGAAGGCAGCAGCGAGTGATCAAATTAACTGGTTATGAAAGCAGGATGAGTTTTCAGAGTTTTAACAGAAACTGTTTATCATGTGAATAATACAATGGATCAAAACTGTTGAAGTTTGTAGTTTCATTATCTGGGAATATAATTAAAATATCTTGCAGATATCCAGTCAGTTTAGGAACATGGCAACGTCAAGGTGTTCTCAGAGTCACTATTCAGGTAAGTCGTGGTATCATCTGCATAAAAATGAAAGCCGATATCATTTCTGTGTATTAGGTGGCCTGTTTATCAGGGGCCATGTAAATGGAGAAGAGGAGTGGACCAAGCACTGAGTCTTGAGGCACCCTGAAGCGAAAACTGTAACTGCCCTTGAATCAGTGATACCAGTACACAAGTTTTTGCCTTTCAGTTAGGACCTGAAACACTGCAGAGCAGTGCCACTGACACCAACTCAGTTTTCAAGACAAGGTCAGGAGGATGCCATGATAAGATATTCAGCATCAGGTGACAATAATTTAGCATTTATTACATTGAGAAGTAGCAGTTTTACTTAGCAAGTAGCAGCTTTGCTAAGTGAAGTTTAGAAGTAGTTGTCAAATCATAAAGTTGGGAGAATCAACACATCTTTTATTAAATGATGGCTTATACAAAACTGGTTGCGAAGGAGCAGTTGTAAAGAATTCAGAAACAGAACCTATCAGCAGAAAAAAGTAGAAAGTCAATAAGAAAGAGTGTACAAATATGAAGGCGTTTTTGATTCACAAAATTCACAATTTTGTTTCCTGCAAATTCAACATTTGTTAATAATTGATGCCATACTTCCCCTGTCATGGAGGTGACAATGGAATTTAAGCAGAGTTTAATGGCCCAGAATTGTTTTATTTTCCCAACATGATTCAGAGAGACAACAATTTCTGAGACAACATTGGATATTTATTTGTCTCTTGGTCAATCTTATGGACACTGAACAACATCACAAAACATGCACCCAATTATTATGTTATACTGTCTTGTCTGTCTATGATGTTCATATACACACAGGCTCACAATAATTAACCTTTACAAGCATGAAACAAAGAAACATTCTATCACCCCATGAGGGCTCCTGTTCCATCACTGTTAAGTAATTGCAAAGTAATGTCCTTGCCCTTCCACCACATGCTGTATGATATGTCTCTCCACTGAGGGCATCAGATAACGAAGGTGATACTTCACCTCTTAGAGAGACACACAGGGATACTGGAGTGAGGCTGAGGTGAGCATGTTTTATTTTCAGAACAAAACAACAAAACCCCAACAGCTAAGGGGATTAGCAAAGGTTTTACTTAAATCAAAAACGTGAGCACATATGGCCTGCTAATCAACAAATCACAATTTAGTAGAATTGAAACAGGGTGTATTCCAGGACCCGAATCACCTGATGTTGCCACTACTGTTCTTCAGTCTAGGGATAATATTACCCGAAGTGATGAACAGTGCTTGATGCGTGACAACAAAACTTACAAAAGGACAGAGGAAAGTGTCCCATCAATATCTAGATAGCACAGATGTGGGTTTTTTTTTATATTAAATTATATAAGGCTATATTATAATAACATAATGTATAACAACGATATACTCAACAGCATTTCAGCAATATTGTAAAAAAGGAGGCAATAACTTTGATGACTGATGACTTAACTCCAGAAAAGGTCTGTCAGATGAGTGTAGTATTATATGAGTTTACTTGGAAGCAGCCTGGTCTCCTTTGGTCCAGCCTTCAGTTCACTGTAGATGTTTTAAGAACTGAACAAAGAGAATAACTTGTTTCATCATTACATATTCATTAATAGGACTTCTGCTTAAAACATAGCAAACATCTCTACTGGCTTGTAAGTGATTAGTCAAAACATTCCATCTACATACATGTACATGTACATATTATTTCGCCCAACTACTCCCTACATTGCCCTAGTCCCTTATCTTGACAAATAACTTTGTTGGGTTCATAGAACTTAGTGGTAGAGATTATTATGAATGTTCTTTCCCATAGCAACATGAGAGTGGGGAAACCTACCTCGGTATTTTTTGTCTATTTATTCGTGTTCATCATTTTTATTTTCAATATAGTGTATGTCCTTATCTATCCAGGGTCAAAACCCTTGAGTTTTTTCCAGGGGCTGAGTAAACACTTCAAACAGGTGCATTATCTGACATGCTTTAATGAAACAGCCTTGAAAATAGCAGCTGAACAACAAAAGTGTGTGTGCTTTTGTGTATGTATTTGTGTGTGTCATATATGTACATGTACTTTTTCTGTTCAAACCTCTTTTACTGCTTCTGACAGACAGGTAGGAGTGCAGCTTCGGTGGCTCGAGAATATATTCTAAATTTTGCACTTTTTCAAATTTCATGTTGTTCTTTTAATTTCAAATGAATTTTTTATTATTTTGTCCATCGCCCTACATACAATGAAAATGTTAGATGGACAAAAGTCTTTACACTTTTGCTGTAGCACTTCAGTGGTTCGGATCTTCCTGGTTCGATCCAGTTATTCTCACAATTTGTCTAGAATATGACTTGTCTAGAGTATTAAAACGAGTTCTGTTTCACAGAACTTTCACTGTGAGCACCCACAGTGACATATTGAATTATTGTGTGACAGAAAACAGTCACAAACATCAGGAAGTTGACCAAATACTCAAAACCTTGATCATAGACTGAAGAACCTGTTGGAAGGAGAAGCATTTCAGTTGTACTCAATCCTTCCAGCTTATATGGTAGTGTAGTGTGGCAGCTTATTTGCAGGTTGTCAGATGGCAACTAAGATACTCTGAGAATTTCAACACATTTTCGATTTATGTATGTACGTGTTTATTTGTTGAAATAAGTCTATACTCTTCAGTAACAACTGAAAGACACGAAGGCTCTTAGCTGTGAGAGACATTTTTACTGAATGGACTATAATGTGTTGGGAATAGTATGGACAGTGACTAACCTCAGCACTGTGTTTTACACATGATTTAGTCACATATGTACAAAAAATGTTTCACTTACATACACATTTGAACTCCTGACTTAATTGTGATTAAACAGCACACTACATTAAGCATAGTGGAGGACACAGAACATTGCATTTGTTTGTGTATAAGCTAATAGCTGCTAGGCAAAAAAAAAGAATATGGCAATATACAAGATTGAGTAGAACACCAAGACACATGGTGCTCTGCTCTTTGTATTAAACTACTCTACTTTATATTAAAGTTCATGTTTTCAAAGTTTGAAGATCTCCATAAGGCAAGATGCATTATCTTCACCCCTCTCTCTACACACACTGTCACATTTCGTTCTTGGTTCTCCATTAGCCAATTTATTTTAGTTCTGCTCTACCTCTTCTCTTAGCTCAGACTTGCTAAAGATGATGGTTTTGACACTCTTGTCTTTTGAAAACAAATGAACCAACCCATTGTCACCTAGGCTTATTTATGTAAGAGGAAAGGTGTTGGTTTTACATGCAGTATTGATGAGATGCAGCTCTACTCAGCAGACTGTCAAAGGTGGTATTTTCTCACCTCGGTTGCCTTGCTAATGCACAAGCCGTGGAGGCTTTGGTGGGTGCAGGCTAGGGTAGGGAGCCAGTTACACTTTCTTAGATTTTGTGACTGAATGTGATTTCAAAACTTAGTGTTTAGACCCATGACCCTCTTCGTCCAAGAGAGCTTTTGGCAGTTGGACATAAGTGGCTCTGAGACTTTCAAGAGATGGACTTAACACCCCATTTTTTATTTATTTTTATTTTTCAGTTGAAGAGGAATTTAAATAATAGTTTTTAATTACTGAGAAACAACTAATGTTACAGCATCTCAGGGGTTGTGCATTATAAGAGCTAAGTCTCTCATGGTTGCCGGCAGCATCTTCAGTGCTTCAGTGTATAGAAGAGAAGTTATTAGTTAAAGTAATACAATATGTTTAGCTCCCTGGTCTGTATTAAAAGTGCACCTTTTTAGACAAAGCTATACGCCACAATACGTTAACCCTCAGAAACTCCATGTTTAATTGATGAGTTTGGGAAGGAGTGGCTCCAAAATTCAATGAAATTAATATAAAAAGAAAAATGGCCAACTTTTTTTTCCCCTTTGGTTTCAATGGTTTTTGCTTTGAAAGATGAACCTGTTGTGCTGGGATTTTGGCTGGGCATGATGATTATTAAATACATTTAATCTATTAAAGCTGTTCTGCATTACCTAAATGAATTTTTTAAATAGAGAGCAAGCTGGCGAGGTAAAGACACGGCAGAACATATAGAGCACTAAAGCGCACAGACATAAACACAACCAGACAAGAGAATCTGACTGGTTACTCCCCGGAAGCTGCTCCTGCATATGTGGTTTTAATATCGTAAAGCTCAGCACTGTGGCAGGGCTACTTCTTATGAGACAGCTCATTCAATAGAGCTGGAAAAGGCCTTGACTGAGGAGGCTGCCAGGTATTCTATAGCAAGCAAAAAAGAAGGATGTTAGGATAGGATTAAAAAAAAGTAGACACAGAGGCTAAGATTTATTATTCAAATTGGTTCAATATTTTTATCTTGTCCTTGAAAACACATCTTTTCAGACTTAGACATATATAACGCAATGCTTTTCACAACACCTTAAAGGTCACAAAACAATTTCTGTCGTCTATCATTTTAATGTCTATCATTTTCTCACCCATGACTATGCCCTAGCTATATTATATTAGACACTTAACTTATTAATACATTAAACTAATCTTAGAATGTTGGCAAGTTCTCCAAGATGCTTTGGAATTAAATACCCACAAATTGGTGGTCATTTGTGTACTGAAGAGACAGTGTTTTTTTTTTTTTGTTTGTTTGTTTACCACACTTTGTATGTTTAATTGATACACCTGACAAGACAAAGGGACAGTGCAGCTTTATTGGGAGAGCAGTTGGCACTGATCACTAGCACAATATTGTGACTCACTGGGTAATAGATTAAATTATTTGTGTGGGCTCATGTGTGTTTTCTTTGTCCTTATGAATCTTTAGGTCTCACCTCTCCTTACAATTCAACATTTTTTTTTTCCCCTCTCCTCAGTCTCCTGGTGTCATGGTTGATTTGTCCAGCACATGACACAACAATAACTTTAAGAAGTTTGAGTGAATAATGGATTTCTGTGACAAATTTGGCACAGGCAGGAAATGACTTACAGATTTAATATGTATGATGGTGCATGCTTGCTTTTTTGTCTCATGCATGCGAGTATAATACCAGCACCTCTGTCTCCCAAATAGGGGTCAACACTACTTATCATCATTCTCCCATGTAGGACAGCTTCTTGGCTTTGCCTTCTGTTAAATGTCCTCTTTAAATACATTTCCATGTCTCTCCCTGCTTCCCTCTCTGGTGCTCTTTTGGCAGTGTTTATTTCTAATACGTCATGGATCTTTGAGTCTTTTTGAAGTCAGCATCAAGTATTTGCATCTGTTACATCACTTTTTTTCTTCCTGGCAGCACATTACACAGAGTCATTTAAGAAATTCATTCAACCCTACTGGGTCCTTGTAATGTTGAATGTGACCGTGATATTCAAGCCTTCCTAGTTTGACTTCCTCGGTTTTTAATTCATGCTGTCTGAAACAGCTGACCAGCAACGTATGACATTGTGGTCAGGGCACAAATGCAATCACAGGCAATACCGGCTTTGATCCATGGCTGTCAAGTAACATTAACATGTTGTCCTACATTTTCTGGTTTGAAGGAGACAAATGTGTTTACACATGGTAAAAGCCAAGTGTCGTCATGACTCACTTCAATCATCTAAATGGTTCCTTTTGACATTGAAGTGCACAGGCCCAACAATACAGACATGGCAGCTACCCTACCAACATACTTTTTATTAGATTTAGTTATTTTATCTGACCTTTATTTATGAAAAGTCTTATGGAGATAAGATAAGATTTAGCCAAATAGTAGAGACACCGTATTTGATAATGTCTGTAGAACAGACATTATCAAATATGGCATGATGTAGAACTGGAACATATTACACCTGTTATTCACAAGTACAAATCTGGCTTAGTTGAAACATAAAGATGGAATTGTTTTCATACACATATATGTACTTGTGAGTGTTCTTCTTCCTCTTTGTTCTTCATTATTCTTTATTCATTGATTTTATGAATTGAGGGTATGGTGTATGTCTGTAATCGTATATGTTTTCACTGCTGTGAAAGAAAATTTAAAACATACACACAACATCAGTGACACAAACATGAAAAAAGAGTTTTAATAGTCTTTAAAATAGATTTAGAATAGTCTTTAAAATGTTTAACTTTTTTTAAGTGATATTGTGCCACCAGTTCTATGTTTCTTGCTCATTACAGCTCTTGGCAATTTGAGCAGATTCAGAAAAACAAGAATGAGACTCAGAAATCAGAAATACCTAATTGATCCTAAGGGGAAACTGAATAAATAAAATAGCAGAAAATTGATGGTATTGAATCCATGTATCGGATCTGCCTTGAGTAAGCACTCCAGGATACTGCTGGTGGTCCTGGTTCACTTTTGGCCATTTATTACCAGTTAATCATGGTGTTACTGCAATGCCTATCTGAGTATTGTGGCTAATGGTTAATTCCAACAATATAATGGACCATGTCACAAGACAAACGTCTCAAACTGTGGATTAATGAACATGAAAATGGGTCCAGTGTTCTTAAGTTAATGCCCAGTAGCTACACCATGTGTTTCACTCTTAAGCCCCCACTGTAAAATCACTGTATCTGGTTTGATGAGGCTGAATGCATGGTGAGTACAGTGGAAGTGTTTCATGGATATCTGCTGCTGCTGCTGCTTGTCCTGCTGCTGTGAGACTATTTATCACCAATGAGATTATCACGCCTGGGAGTGGTGGGAGGGAGGAACATAACATCATCAGCTATGGCTATGGAAATGCTTCTTCTTCCTGGTGTTTAATATGATAGTTCATGATCATGACCTATAATATTGTGTACAAAATCAAATTACTTTCTGCTTTGTTGAAAATAATAGCTTAAAGGCTGATAAAGGCTGACTGGCTCCCATAAAGAAAGAAAATGGCTTTTACAACACAGTACAGGTGAGGCAACTCCAGCTGTGAATTACAACACTGCATAGTGGGTTATAATACTTTGAGAGAATATTTTACAACTATAGAAAGTTATGAATCAGTGCTGTGGTATATACATTGTCTTATAATGTGTTCAGACCAAACAAGCAAGCACATTTTTACTTATTAGACGCACAATTATTTTGACTTTTTTTAATGTGCTGCTTTTTATGACACAAAGTCGACTGAAAAAGCGGAAATATTTTCATTTCACACTGACACATCTGAATAAACCATTACAATGTTGTGGTGATGAGGGACCAAATCACTTGACAGTTGGTCTGTCTCAGTTGTTCCCATGGTCATGAACTTTATGTGATGAATGAAAGAATAAATATACAAGTGTTTTGTAAAGAGTCTGGCCTAAATTTGTGGGTGATTTAAGAGTGAGAGAAGCTCTAGAGTGAACTAATGCCCCTTCACACTGAAAGAAGCCAGCTGAGGTAGCAGAGTGGATAAAATGATAAAACACAATAAAGAAGAGACCAAGAAGTGATCTGAATATCAACGCATTGGGATTGATACAAAAATCCCTCAAAATCCTCCTCCTTTCAATTTATAACTCATTCTATCATAGTAAAACTATCATTTGTGCTGTTCTGTACTGTTTTGTCTATGAAAATAGTGATTACCTTTTCAGTTCAGAGATTTCAAACAATTAGCATTTGTTATAAGGTAATTAACACAGGGTAGCTAACACCGATGCTTGGGACAACATTCAGACCAACTTTAGCACTACATGAAATACAACCTCCTCATGTAATTAAATGAGACTACACAGGTGACTCAGTGTGGGAGTTGATGGCCAGAAATGTTCTATTTGGCTCTTGTCTGCCTGGTGCTGTGTTATACAGTGAAATGCATATGAGTCACATTCATGACAGATCATTGAGAATGTTGTACTTCCACTGTTTACGCTAATAGTAATAATAATATTTGCATGTTTTATTCATAGAACCTTTTTCAAGATGCTCAAAGATTCAAATCATGCAGCAAGGCACATTAAGTCAGATATTTAAACACAGTTAAAAAGAGGTGAGTTCTTATGGTGTTTTGAATGTGAGCAGGTTGGTATAGGGATACGTGCTCCGGGAGAGAGTATCAGATAATGATGGTGCCCCAGCTTTGGTGTATACTTGCAGGTGTGCACCAAAACAAAAGGGGGGATTATATATCCCAGTTGGAACAACCAGAAGGAGCTTAAAGAAGAAGCTACAGAGAAGCACCGACTCAGGACACGGTGGGTCACAAGGACAGAAATTTGATGGATAGATGGATGTGACTACATTATTCATGTTGTTAAATAAATTAAACTCTACTCGAAAATTGCTAACCACATCTGCCATGTAATGGGGGGAAGAAAATTAAATCATTACAAGTCTGTGCAAAATCCTGTGGTCCTGTGACATAATATTTCATTGCTGATTATTGTATGTTTCAGTGAGCATTTTAGATGCATGAACTGATGCATATAAAATGTGTTTGCAAGTTACACAAACTTAAGAGAATAACAGTTTCGGTCATGAGAAGAAAATCAATGCAATTGTAGCTGTACTGAGTACAAACCCTCTTTAATAGCCAGATGCAGCTGATGTGTGACAGAGCCTGTAAAGTGACTCTCAGCTTCCTCCTCCTTGTCTCCTGTTTGACCTTGCAGTTTGATTAAATGGATGATTAAACACAGTGAGGGGGTGAAAAGACACAGTCCAGCCCGCACACGTGCAAACTCGCAAATGACAATGACATCTGCACACAAACAAATTCACAAAGAGAAAGCAACACAATTAACCCAACCAATATGATTCAGCTAAAAGTGCTCAGAAACCTCTCACATCCACTTCTGTTTACTTAAATCATCCAGTTCACTTTACTGAATGTGATCAGTAATTTTTGGTTGGTTTGTTCCGTACTGAGGGAAACAATTGTGCCACAATCCCACTGCATCCATTGTTTTTTAGAAAGTTTCACAATAGTGAATGATACACAGACATTTCCAGTAAGTATTATTATTTCTGAGAGGATAGAGGAGTTAACCCCTTTATTTCACATTATTTTATGCACCAAGTAAGTATTCACATGTTTACATTGGTCACGAGAAATGGAAAGTATTACTATTAATGATCAAATTTTCTGGGCATGAAATTTAATTCTTGGTATAATGACAATAAAGCAGGAGTTTTTTTTTTTTTTTCCAGGGTATCTTAAAAGTGTTTGGCGTCATAGTCAAACAAAAAAATCAGTTGCACAATGGACTCTACCAAAAGGAGCTGATGTGGCAGAACCAGAGATATCATCTTTGTTATCCCCAATGCAACTCCACTGACATCAAAGCTATGTAGTAGCCTCCTGCAGAGAAGAGGATCAGTCTACAGCAGGATTTGGTAAATCACTTCTTTTTAATTCCATGCAACCTTTTTTTTAATATATTTTTTTTTTTTCAAGACTTGTCATTTTAATCTTCTTTTTCTAATCTTCTCATGACGGCATTAATCATATATCACAAAAGTCACTCTGGCACTAAAAAACATTTGATTTGATTTTTTCTGTCACTGTTAGCATTCCTCCTGTTCATACTGGACACAGACCAATACAAAACAGTGCAGTTTTACACTGATGCAGGACAAAATCTACAGTATGTCATGGTCTGTCTGTCTTGAACTTCTTGCAATGCTTAACTCTTCCCAAGTCTAACTACATGAGTGAGTTAAAATAACTATTGACAGATACTGTCCCATGTGATAACTGCAACTGAAATTACACCCAAATTGCAGATTTTTTTTCCCTGTCAGATATTGATGTAGAGGGAAAAAGGCTCTGGAGATTACAACACATAAATTGCAGTTGTTCAGAAAGTGGTTGTATCATTTATCTGGGCCATGATCCATTCAACCTTTGAGCAATCTGTATAGAGGAAAGAGACATGACTGAATGCTATGAATATGAGCAAAACCTTTGCTGTAGCCTGTTGTGGCTACAGCAAAGGTTTTGCATGACTTTGTATATATTTACAGATAATCATTAACTACTATTATAACACACAAAATGGTCTTGGCCAGATCACAGTCATAGTTTTTACCACCTACTCAACTAATGCCAACTAATTTTTTGTCGCCTTCTTTTAATTTCCAGCAGGCTAGTTAAAAGAGGTGCATTGCTGTCATCCACTAGTTAGAAACAGCAACAGGTTTGGTTTTTGCAAGCTGAAATTACTTGTGGATTTATTTACATTTAGAGCAGGAAAGTCAGATTCAATAACTCATTATCACTTTCCAATAGGTGACATGCTTAGAGCTATCCACTAGTCAGTTCAGTGAAGAGACATGTTGATGCCAATTTTGTATGAGGCCAAGTCAACAGAAAAAGTAAATATATGAAAAGTATATCAAGTCTCATCTGGATTGCACACCGCCATAGAACACATGCACCTGACAAGTGTAAATGACACCTTTGTTGATTTATTCCCCTCAATGTTTACTTGCTGAGTTAAGATATTGGACACGTCACGGTGGATGCATGTAAATTTGTTGCCAGGATGAAGAAACCCATTTGACAAAACTATCTCAGGTGTCTGACACTTCATATTAGCCTCAGATTAACTTTTAAAAGTCAGTTTTAGTTCAGCAGGAGAAAGGATTTTGTCTATCTATGTATCACAATGTAGATGTCTTGTGAAAAGATCACTTGAGCTTTGCAGTGGACACGTCATTAAATTAAGATAGTGTATACATTGTTTATTTTCTTGGGCATATGGGCCTGTGGAACAATACTTTCTTCTGATTCTGTATGAAAGCACTTCAAAGATGTAGATGTGAACCTCAGATATCTTACCAAAATTACATTTCATCTCCCTCAGAGGCACAGCTGGATGCTGAGCTTGAAAGGCAGCATGCACATACGGTAAATCAGTGCAAAACCCCAGGCACATTGACATCCGTTTACAGGGTAGGTAATATCACAAGCTTGGGAGAATTGAATTCATTCTACACTGTAGTAACAGGAGCGGGTTTGTAATCTGAAATGATAACAGAGAAGTAATTTAAAAGACACACAAAAGTGATTGGAAAACCCTGTTCTCATACATATGTAATGTTGTGTTATGCTAAATCATGGTGATACCACACGGTGCCTGCAAATATACAAGTGCATTTACTGCTCTGGCAATAAACTCTGCATGTGAGTGTCACTGTGGGCAGGAGAACGAGACAAGACATGAAAAAAGAAGTGAAATGAATGTTAATGACAAAGCTATTAGCCCATCGCTGTCTGACTCCTTTGTATGCATTGCCATATCCTCATCTGAGCGATCAATCAGTTCAGTTAGAAACAGAGAATTATGATCTTCCACCCTGTCACCCCTGTGGTCCTGCTAAGACTTTCTTGGTCTACAAGTGAAGGTGCTACTAAACACACACTAAGCTGGCTCTAATTTCTTATTTTTCTACATACAATTTTATTCCATAATTGCCAGAATAATATAAATAATCAAATACTATAAAAATGCATGTACTTTATCATGTGTCAGTACAAATGACTTTTTCTTTAGGTTGGCCACTACTGCAGAGCATTGTATGTCTTTAGAGAGATTCCCATTTTCAGATTAAATTCTGTTGTCTCTTAGATAGTGGTTCTTAATAAATTTCCTATTTGGAGCTATTTGCTCCAAAATTAGGTGTACAAGTTAGTAAGTTAAGAAAAAAATTGACATTATGAAGGAGCATGGGGATGGGTCGCATAGAGGAATAAATTAGAAGGTGTTATTACCAGAAAACCCTCAAGTTTATGGAGCTTTAGAACAAGTTTCATCTCATTCTTCACTGTGACTGGTGACCAACTGGTGAACAGAGTGGAACATTTTGTTGCTACACAGCCAGAGATTGCCCTCAGCAGTTGGCAGCGACCAAAAAAAAGTGTATATTGGACTTGCATTTATTAGAGGAGACAGAGAGACTATAAATGATACATTTACATGGATTTATCTCAGTAGGAGGTGGTGTAAATAAGCAACTCATTGCTAATTCAGTGATAAGGCTTCAACACTTCACCATGCTATACACACAAAAGTTTATTGTTTCTTAGTGAGTGTTTATTTTTTATGATTTGACCTTCAGATTACTCACATCTCAATTAAATCAAGTATCTGTGGGGTGTGCTGGACAAACAAGTTGAATCCATGGAGGCCTCATCTCACAACTTAAAGAATCTACTTTTAAGTTGGTGCCAGATAGCAAAATACGCCTTCACACCGTGGAGTCTATGCATTGACACGTCAAGGCTGTTTTGGCAGCCAAAGATAGGTTGTGTTAAGCATAGAAAATTGCAATACCAACTTTACCCTGTCCAACAAAACAGATTCAGCAACAACATAACCTTTAGTAAATTCACGCTCCTGTGAAATGTTACAAACAGAGGTATAAGCCACCTGCATGTTTACAGAACTTTTTAGTGGAGGTGGTGACTGTGAAATTTAGCCATGACTAATAGTCATGACTAAAGACCATAGTATTTTTTCTTTTTTATGCTTTGCAGTCTTTTATGCAGGCATTAATACCACAGTCCAATAGTGAAAAAATGCTGCATGTAAACTTTATTTACATGAGTCCATACCAAAGGTAAACAGTACAGCATACATATATTCAAAAAGTCTGTTTAAGGTAAATAGAAAGCTTAAGTCTTATAATTAGAGAATGTAACACATTTTCCTTTAATTTTGTATTTAAATGTGGCAAAAAGGCCTTTTACAACTCCAAATAACCAAAGACCATTGGGATGTGTGTCTGATTAGAGCTCAGTAATGTGGAGGGAGACAGGTGGGAGGTGGCGTGTCAGGGGACCAGGCCTCGCTGCCACTGATGCTGCATGACTTATCTCTCAGCTGATGAGATCTGGTCACCGTGGCTCGTCACTCAATTCACCCCGACACACATATGAACCAGGCTAATTGAGCGTCACCACCTCTGTGCCCTTCCCATTACACGTTCACTTCAGAGACAGAATAAATAATTTTCGTGTGTGTGTATGTGTATCAGAGAGAGAGAGGGAGAGAGATAGAGAAAGAGAGAGAGAGGATATATGGTGAACTGTGCCCTTGCAGAAGTGTCATGTTTTTTTACACCAAGATTTTGTTTGTATGTGTCTCAGTGTCAGGATTGATAATACGTTTTTTATTTACTTTACACACATTGTATGTGTGTAGCAAGTATGTTGGTAAAGCAAGTTACACTATTTTATGACTAATGTACTTTAACATCATCGGCAATGGCTGCCACAGTGTACTGACATCATGCGCTTGGAACTTTGGAATGTAGGGATTTTACCAACTTGAGGGGAAATGTTTTTTTAGGTGTCAAAAAAAAAAATAAATAAAATAAAAATAAAATAGAATTAATTAAGAACTAGGACTGGCTAATAACACGGTAACATTAATTTGATCAATAAATCAGGTTTAATTAAAATGGAAATTTGAAGTCAAGCAGTGTTCTAATTTAAATCAGGAAATGGCTGAAATTAGACTGCAAACCTTCTTTACCACAACCCTCAAATATATGAGTGGTACAGCTAAATGACAGATTCATTCAAAATCCAAAAAGACACAATTATACATTCCATATCATCTTATGACTCATGACTGCAGTGTGTTATGAATGCCTTGAGGGACTCAAGGCACAAATGTTTACTTGGAAATAAGGACACAATGACTAGAATTTCATGGTCAAAGGTCAAGGTCACCGAGACCATACAAAACATATATTTTGACTTGTGACAATAATAAGTCAGGTGGATCCACTTGAAGTGAATATATGTAGTGACTGGAATTTGGTGATCAAATGTCAAATGTCCCGGTCCTCATGTTTGAGTTGAGTCAGAATAATGTAACAGACAAGGAAAGGAAAAAAAAACAATCTAAGTGTAATGTGAGCCATACCCAGCACACTAAATCTATTGAGTAAGTAAAGTAAGCAAAATGACTGGTCGTTTTTATGCAGTCAAACAAATTGGATTTGCAGCTTAATGCTTGATGCTACATTTGTTTCTTTATAGCAATTCAATACCAACTTTACAAATTTGAATTTACACATTTTCATAATGGCTTAACTCAACCATTAATATGCTTGAGTGTTCAGCCTTTTGGAGGACTATGTTTTTTTTTTTTTTTTTTTTTTTTGAATTGTATTCCTGGTTAAATTTACTATATGCTTGATGAATCTCTCTCTCTGAATTTCATCATTTGCTTGCAGTTCGTCCTAGTTTCCAATACAACCATTCTCATAGTGCTTCATTTTGCCACAGTGGCTTAAGTAAACTGTTGGTTTTAAAACAACCAATGTTAAGATGAAGTGCATATGTTTTTTGTGGTTATTTCCCAGTACACAGACATTGTCTCTGTTGTTCTACCTTTATTCATTTTCATTTTAGTTTTCCACATTTTCCCAGAGTTGCTTATTTCTGCATCTGCCCACCTTTTATTGATAAAAGCCGAATGCTTTTACCAGAATTGTTAGTTTTTGTTCAATTTGAACAAGTACTATTATACTTGTTCAAACTGAACAAAAAAACTAGCCATTTTAGATTAAAGCAGAGTGTAATCAACATCATTATACTTGGACCTGATTTTCACATATAAGATCACAGTAAAATGTATCCTTGATTTTCTCAGAACCCTGATGTCTGACTGTGTCAGCACATACAGCACACAAAGTTTAATACTGTAGACTATAATAGAATTTTAACGGAAAAGCTGTTCTTGATCATGTCGAGTAAATTCAATAATTTTTCATTTTGATTGCTAAGTTGTGTGTCTTGTTCCATGTCTCATAGTCATGGTCATTTGAAAGATAATTTAATACTATGACACATACTGAAGTTTGCCATGCCCAAATTTCTTAGTACAAAAACCAGACAGGTTTACAAGAATTTCTTTCTCTTTGCTGTCACACCTTGTAAAGATTGGCTGATGTTTTCTTCATGAAAACATATCCCATTTATTTAAAACCCTGTTTTATATCAGCCTATTAGCCTATTAGCTTAATTGTGAACTGCTGGCGGCTTAAGTGCTGGCATAGCTCATTGATAGATTTTTGTTATTACTGATAGAGAAAGGGAGTGACATCTTCATCTCTTAAAATAAATTGTATTTCACTGCAAAGTGTTTAATGTGATTTGTGTGTGATTTGAAGCAGGAATTTATGGAAATGCAATGTGTTACTTGACTGATTTATATACTTGATTGATTTATAAAAAGGATAATCTGGAAAAAGCATATCACTAATTACCCTTCATTCTAAAAATTAAATATATTTTTTTAAGATAAAGGTCACAATATGTACATCTACATTTGCTTATTAATATTGTTCCACATGTTTAATAAAAAATATTTGACCATTTGACATGTTTCATAATGACTGGTTGAAAGCTGAAATGCACAACTTCTATAGTTTTACAAAATAACTGTTAAAACACATATGAGAAGGTAATTGCAAAATTAAAAAAAATAGGTTTCTGTCTGTAACACTGTCCAATACAATTCCAGATTTTGCCTTTTTTTCCTATTGTTGTATTGTTCCTATAAAAAAAAGTTAATACCTCAAACATAGAATTTACTTTATTTTGGTGAATTTATGTCAACATTGGGACTGCATGGGACCCAAACATCAATGTTTTAAATGCACTTGCTATGACTTTACATAAAAGGAAACAAATGTTTAAAAACAATTTTAAAAGAAGAAGCTTTCAGTGCTCATACAGTGTGTTTTATTCCAAATGCTAAAACATGCGTGACAGTCAAATCTTACATGTAAAGCATGCAGTAAATAAAAACCACACTGTCATGACAAACAGGCAGATGTCACTGGTCTAGTCATGCACAGCTGTTCCCTAGCAGCACTTGATGCTGGTGCCAAGACAAGACTGAACCAGGATATGTGTAATCTGTAAATCTGATGGAAAGAGATCTGTCAGTGGAGGAACCTTTCAAAGACAGTGCTTGGAAATCTCGGCACACAATCGTAGGAAACACTATCTCTGTGAATGAATGAATGTTAAGAATATACCTTTGGAACAGCTGTATTCACTTGTTGAACGTTGCGTGTGGGACTGATTTACAACACCAGACTAGAGTTTAGGACTAAAGAATAAAGTGTCCCAACAAGGAAGGAAGTGTTGGCTCTGGTTATTTACTCACATATAAAACTACATATTGCACAGTACATGGTGTGTGACATATCTCAACAATTCATCAGATTTAGTGTATTCACAGTAAGGATGAATGAACAATCAACTATAGAACATTTACAAAAGATGACAACAAAAATCACCTTTACATTGTCACGTGAAATGTGGCTACGGTATTTCAAACATTCATTCAAATTCATGGGATTTTTCATATTGAGAAAAAAAAAAACAAATTCCATATTTTTCATCACCTTCCACATCGAGGTGCTTGCTTTTGTCTGTCTGCAGTATTCAAAGTTGTTTTCAAATGGAGTTCAAATAGGTGTTTTCTTCCATTTTTTCGCAATTGCCATGACGCCAGATGAGGACAGATTGGCAAAATGTCAGGGACCATCAGGCACAAGTGGACACCATTTTCATGAATTAAAAACACAAAAATGTTTTAACTTGGGAGAAAAATAAAATTGGCTTTATCACTTTAACAAGGTTTGATTGCCTTTAATCTCAGGTTATATGACAGAAACAGAGTGATGGTGAAGGGGGATGACAGCAAGTTGTTCAATTTTAAGTTTACTTAGTCCAATATTTTGTCTACATTCATTGTGTTTTGGTGGTCTTTGTTGCCCATTTGACGGGGGACATGCTTTTCTCTTAAATCAATAGCAGTTGTCAGTCAGTAAGAGTTGTGTAATGGCTTCCCTTTCTCTAGTGTTATACATTCATAAGCACAACTCAAAACCTCATTCATGGATTCACGTATATTTTATTCCTTTTTACACGCTTAATTATTCAGCTCTGGGTGTGTAGACACTCAGAATGAAAAGTGAAGCTGCAGTTCCTGCTGATGTACTACTTTCACTAAGAAGTCCAAGTAGGGAGTCTTCTGGGAAGATGGTGGAAAGAGTAGGAGCATGGTTGATAAGCTCACGCAAGCTGGTTAAAAAAATGAATAAGGGCAGCTCCAAAGAAAAGCTGAGGTATGAGCAGAGGGAGCAAACTAAGATGCTGAAAAAATAATAAAATCAAGATAAAGTTGAAGAACTACCAGAACTTAAAGAAATCCCCATACATGAGGTCAGCAAAAGCAAGGAAGACGCAACCTGGAAAGTTTAAGACCACACCAAGACACTATGAGGTAGGCTAGCCACTATTAGCGTAAAAGTCTACGTAGACATGATGATGGTAGCTAGCTAAAGCTAACATCTATAAAGTCAGTGCCTTGACAGTTTAGGACAAGTAAACACAAACTCTAGTTGTCAATTAGTATTAAATTGTTTTTAAAGATCAGGATATTGCTTTTCTTATTATATTTCTTCCCCACTAGTTGGTAATTAAAACACTGATTAAATTTTACTTTTATGTGGTATCCCAGCAACAGCTGGGAGTTGTAGTTCTAAGCAAATGTTGCTTATGAAATAGTATATTTGTTTAGAAACTAGATGCTCAGCTTTAGATTAATTAACATTTGGCACTTGACTGAGCATTTCAGGAAGCAGCATGATGTACTGGAAGGAGGACTGACACACACTAATCTATAGTGTATGTGTGTGTGTGTGTGTGTGTTCATGGCAATGAAGGAACTTGGCAAATGTTAATAGGGTTTTGTCAGAACAAATTTTGGAGTTTTCCTTCACAATCAAGATCTGTGCACATATGATTGTTGACTAATAGGTTCTTCATATGTTTTGAAGTCAATAGAATATGTTACAGCTGGCTAAAACATGCAAACTAAAAATTAACACAAAATCAAACCCCTGATCCAATCCCTTCACCATGATGAAGCAAGCTTCAATCAAGGTGAATCAAAAGTGTTCATATTAAAGTCAAAGACAAGAATCTATGAGGGGTAGCAAAATCCATTTCAGATTTCAAATACAAAAATGCACAAAATTAGTGACATCTGTTCCTGTAATGTACATTATCTTCATCTTGTTAGAATGAAAGATAATCCTGAATATGCACCAGAATCCTGAATGTGGGAAGGGAAGGAAAGGTCAGTTTGTGGCAAAATAAATGGAGAAATCACTTCACTTGTTTATTTGTTGAATCATTGAATGAATCAAAGGTTGGCATATGAGCTTGGGTGTGTGTGGGTACATATTCATGACATTGTATGTAAAAATAACCCTTGTGACAGTCGACACACAGCCCTCTGTACCATGATGGTTTTCCAATGTCTCTATCTGTAAAGCACAATAAACAGACAGAGATTATTATGCAATTATATAATCTAGGCTCAGTAAATGTTAAATCAAAGAGTCAGATATGACATACTAGCGTTGCGCCTAACATCAAGTTACATATTTGCAATAACTGGCCTCCTGATAGTAAACACTTGTGAAATGTGTAGCCAAATGCCCATGCTATTCTAAAACTGAATGCCACAATGCATAAATCATGTTATGTTAACACAACACTGGGAGGAGAGGTCAGGGGTTATGCTAGCTAATAGGCAGATGGGAAGCAAACAGCTGTATGTGATGCGAAACAAAGGCACAGGCAAATATGGGAAAAGCATTAATGAGAGGAGGAAAGTGAGAGTAATTGCAAGCTCAGGCTGAAAGTGCTACAACAGTTCATTAGAGCAGATAGATTTTCGGTTCTTCCTGTGTCTGGTTGGTTTTAAATGCTGTCATTTCCTTTTGGGGATTACCTCTTCTTCCTCTATGTTACTGTTATAGGCCAAGCTGTTTACTTTTTGCTTTCCTCAGCAATAAAAAAGTGGAGTGAGTAGAGAAAAAGAAAGACAGAAGGATTGATAGAGGGAAAGAAACTCTTCCCATGCCTAATATTAGTTATATTTAATGAACTGAGATGTTTTTTTTTTTTCATTTACTATTATTACTCTCAAATTATGACTTTACATCAACACTATAATTATATCCAAAATTTAAAGACCTTGCAGAAATATGATAACATTTTTTTTTTTTTTTTTTTTTTTACTTGCAGTAAAGCAAAGGAAAAGCATTTTTTTCAATATACTCCCATGTTTCATGCAATTAATCTAATTTTTACTGTAACCTGGCAACACATTCATTAAGATGAAAAGAGCTGAAACCCACAGTAGGTCAAAAGGTATTTTCTTAATGAGGGAATATTGGTTTATATTTCTTGGAGGTCTGTATATGTGTGTGTGTGTGTGTGTGTGTGTGTGTGTGTGTGTGTGTGTGTGTGTGTGTGTATTGTGCAGTAGTCACCCTTGTCTTTCACAACTTCTACCATTTCAGCTCCTCATTAAAATGACAAATGGCCAAGCCGACAATTGATTACCACTGTTTTATTGTCTGTATGTAATGTACCTCAGCCATATTCACCCTGTCCAATAAAAAATCCTAAAGTGCGTAAATATGCCCATGATTCACAGCTGGCACTGCTATCGAAGACCTGTGAGATATTTGATCATTTTCCTTTCGTTTGCTCTTATTTGATGAGAAACGAAGAAAAAAAAGGGGGGGGGGGGATAAAGAAGGGGAACATGAAGCGAGGAAAAAAGACAAGTGGGAGGAGACAGAGAAATGTGGAAAAAAAGTACCCATAATGAGCAAGATGATAATAAGCCACTTTGAAAGCATGTCAGAACATAGTTCCCAAATTCTAAGAGTGGTCACTTTAATATGAGCCATGTTCATTATGGTAAATGCATGCTAATAAAATTATAGCAAAGATAAGTCAGTGAAAAAGGAAAAGACTACTCCAGGTCCACTTTACAAAGACTATTTCACCTTAGATAAATCTTCCCCGCAATTCTGGAGTGGTGGATGTGGCAGAATAAGCAACTGTTTGAGCTTTTAATCAGGTAAATACTGGCTCACTTCCTTTGAACAGTTAAGTGGGCACCAGTGCCAGAGCTTGTGTATCCTCAAGGATTTACAAGAGCCTTTTCAGTATCTCAGGATTTAATCCAGTGTTTCGACCTTTATTTCAAGAGACACATGACTAAATTTAACACCTTTTGTTAATCACACAGCAGTTTTTTGTGTTTAATTCAATGGAGCTATCACCAACCATCCTGTGTCACACTGGGAGAAATGCTTCTAATATGACTGAGTAAAGCAAAGGAAAAAAAAAAAAGAAAAGAAAGAACAAAGGATCACAAACCCAGTAGCTCAATAGAGGAGACTTCGAGAGAAAAAGTGTACCAGCACAAAAAGTAAGGTGTAGAGGTAGAAAGTGTTCCCCTCTGTCTCTTGCTCGTACCTCATTCCTTCCCCTCATCTCTTTCCCTCCCTCTCTTTTCTCTCAGTCATCTCTCAGGCTCCCTCTGTCTTTAATCTCACTCTATCTCCTTTCTTGCACTTCAAAGAGAGGCTAGAATTACAAGCTGGAACAGACAGCCTTACAGCTCATTCATAATGAATGAAGGCCCAGTTTAATGACTCTGTCCACCCAAAGACACCTCTCACTACCCCACTCCACCTCCTTCTCTTCGTTGCCTAGGCTGGGGCTTCTGAGCATGGGCTAATGATGTCACCTTTGGCTCCTACGGGGGCCACAGGTAAGACCCGTTCCTCTGTTTGCTTTAATTATACATATGATAAATGCCTTCATCCAGCTGATAGATAATTAGGATGGGATGCCACTAGCTGTCTGCTTCTTCAGCTCATAAACAAGGGACCAAAAAAAAAGATGTAGTGATAGGACAAGAAAAAGCAACGGAATGGCTGTCTGTGGAGGACAGTGAGGAGAGGAGAAATAGAAAATGAGAAGGAATCTGTCAGTCTCCGCTGAGTGCAACAGATTGACCGATGAGAACATAAAAAAGAGAAATAAAGCCGAGAGAGGTGGAGAGAGCAAATCTATCACTTTAATGACCAAGTGCAGCCGTCTCTGTTCTTTAGAGGACGATGGGCACAGTGACCTGCCTGCTGTTAGCGTTAGCTTCCAGTGACAGATGAGCCATTGGGATGAATAGCGCTGACAGAAGTCTAAGCGCTAATTTTGCCCCAGCAGACAACAGTGCAGTGTGGTGCTGACTGTAGCAGTCAATCTGAGGGATTTTTTATGACTTTTGTGAAAAAACAGGATTTGTGCTCGTTATACACCATGTAAGAAAAATTCAACATGGAACAAGGATTCTGTTGATTACCTCCCAGTATCAAGGGTTGCAGGGATTTTGTAGAAATTGTGAGAATATGTCACTGTTCCACGGAAACATCAGTAATGATATAATGATTTTGACAAAATAAATGACATCTTTTTTTTTTTTTTAATTTCTGTAATTGTGTAGATAACAAATGCTTTACTTAACCCGAAGCAAAGGTAAGAGCCTTTGATTAATTTTCCACTCTCATACTGCAGCAATAAATTTCCATTTTGCACCAGACTGCTAATAGTGCATTTCTGATCTGTATTAAGAAAATTATTTGGGACCAGAATCTAAACCACTATTTTCTGCATTCATTTATCCAAACCTCTTTTAAAATACTGTGATTTGCTGCTAGTGGGATGTATGGCGTAGAGACCTTGTCACTGTGTGTTGTGACTGTTTTTCCAGCCTTTTGTTTAATTACTGGCTGACTAATCAACAATTCACACAAACTCCAAAGCTTTATTCACCCAACTTTATATTAAGTAGTGGGTATAGCTATTATTGTCATCTGTTTTGTATGGATTTTCATTGTGATCCTTCAGATTTACAAAAAATAAGGTTCATGTTTCAGTATAGAAACAACAACTCTTGAATCAACATATATCTATGATGGTTGTAAATACAATGCTCCTTCAACTGAATCTAAACTATATCAATACCTCTTTAATGTAAAACAGCAAATCAACAGATTGAATAAACAACATTTCTCAAAATGGTGTTTTTCAAGCGTTAAAGGCGTCAAGTGTTATGCAAACTATTTTTTTTAAACTTGCTTTAATTTTTGAGCATTTGGTCAGCTCCAACCAAACCAAAATACCTTCACAAAAAGTTTTAATGTAATATAAAAGTATTGAGGATATGACCTTTAAACGTCACCTTGTCTGTGTCCTATTGTGATTTGGTAGGTAAAAAATATCACAAGTTTGAGGAACTCAGGAAAAAACATACAACTCAGTCTTGTTTAACAATTGTCAACTGTACAACCATGTGTACAGTAACCTGGATTAATGGAGCATCTTTTTTTTTTTTTTTTTTTGATGTAGGTTCATTTATCTCAATTTGCAAATGTTCAACACAGCACATAGGCACCTGAAATGACCGCATATCGGCCCTGCTGTGGCCAAGATGCTGCTAACAGAGATTACACAGCTGGTTATTACAGAGGTCTCAGTGAAGAGGCCATGAGAAGAACACTAATTGACTGATTGTATTCCTCCAGGTGGTCTCCATCATGAGGCACACAGTATTCTTTAGAAAACACACTGATACCAACAGGAGAGAAATGTGTTTCAGTTTGTTTTCCAAAAAAAAAAAAAAAATCATTTTCTTAGATAGAATTAACAACTATTTATATGACTATGATCGTAGATGAGAACATCATCATGACAAATAATCATCTTACAATTGCAACGGCAGAATTATACAGATTTTTTTTTTTTTTTAATGAAAACAAGCCGTTGTTATTTCTTACTTTCTTTAATACTTTTCCTGCGTCATTCAAATCCCATCCACATCTTCCAAATGACAGAATTTACAATAAAGTTGACTTTGACAAAATATTAAGCAACATAAACATTTGTGCATCACAGTCAACTGAAAGATTCAAAAAGGCAAAGTGGAGCCAGAAAACATAACATTTAATTTGGTATTAAAATTTGGGATTTGCACATTTAAAATTAAATAGTGTCCAGTAATTAACTGCACATGTTTCTTTGCCAAAATCTTTTGAAAAACATTTTTAATTGCATAAACAATTTTGAGCTAAGTATCATTTCATAGCAGGCTCTTAATTATCCCTGAAAAGTTGCATGCATTTCTTTTGGAGAAAACATAGAGCATCATCGTTACTTGCAGTCTCACTGCTTACACGCATCTCTTAACTTTTATTTCTAATTATTAAAGTTACCATTTAATTGTGGATTGTAGAAATAAACATTAAGGGCAGATGGTGATATGCAGTAAAGGACGCTGCCTAGAATCAAAGGGGTGGGTACAACCCTAATAATCTGTTCAAGACAACATGGGTTGGCTGCTGTATGAACACTCATCATGATTTCAACCATCTGTGCTCATTTTGCCTTTTACTTAAAATTAGTTAAGTGATAGATATCTTCACCTATCCCAGCTGTCTATGGGTAAAGGCAGGGTATGTCCTATACATGTTGCCAGCGTATCACAGGGCTGATACTTAGAGACTTGCAAACTCATCCCGGCATACAGGCAATTTAGAGTGATCAATTAAGCCATATCCCAATGCATGCATGTTTTTGGACTGTGGGAGCAAACCCTCAGAGGAGGAGGTATCGCAGGCCTTCTCCTCTTAACAGAGGAGGAGGCCTGCAACACTATCGATCTCCCTCATATAATGCTGTACTTTGGTCCCTTCCCAGAAGACTTAACAAGTAGTTTACCTCAGGTGGGAAAGGTGTGGAAACTTCACCTCAAGTGAATTTAACGACTGTCATACTGATATCACACCAGCAACATTGCATCAGTTCCTCTTTCTCTCTGTTTTCTTCACTGACCACCATAGGAGTGGATCATCAGTGAAGGATTGTCTATTGTTAGTGGCAATTATCAAAGGGAGACTCCATATAAAGAGATAGCACTGGCACAAAGCAGTAACAGTGCACCAAAAAAGCCAAAATAAATCAGAAAGAATGTGAAAACAATGATATAAACTCAACAGAATGCTTCTGACTGTTAAAAGACCAATGGTGCCAGAGCACATGGCATTTATTTTTACTGGGGATTTGTCATTTCAACAATAAAAAAACGTTTTCCCACATTTATTATTCACTTTGCTAAGAGAATTTACTGTGGTTTTATTTCGATACCAGCATGTTTGCTTGGATTAAATGAGACACATTTGAAGAACAGAGCCATGTTTTTTGTTTATACAGGAAAGTAGCACAGAATGTCTTCATTTCTGCTTGGACGTGACCAGAACTGTTCGACTATAAATATTTTCAGTTTTTCTTTTACAACCAGAAATGTCACCATTTAAATACATGCTATGGGGCCTATTAACTTGATGGAGCTTTGAACCAGAAATTTAAAACTATGACCCACATAGCATTTCCCTCTACAGAGCCGTACAAATGTGCTCTCAGATATCAATCTCATGGCAAAACAAATCAACAACCATACAAGCAGTGACACACAGCTGCACAACAAAACCAAACAATCAGTCTCTATTTTGGTCTGCGGGTGCAGCCGACTCTGTGATTGATTTTGAACAACCTCTGAGATGGTTACATACGACCTTTCCTCTCCACTTCGCGGCTGATGATAAATGCGGTCGTCAGGTGGGCCCCTCTGACCCTCCTAGAGCCCATATTCTTCTGAACACAGAGCCTGATTACCCTCGAGAATGCAAACGCGCGCACACACACACACACACACGCACACACACACATATTGTGGCCTTGGGGGAAATGAGAGTGAGAGGTAGATCACTATGTCTTGTCCTCTGGTCTGGGACAGATGGGCTCTTTCCCCAAAATCCCACCTGGGTCGTTCACTGTGCCTGGACTGTGCCTGATCAGGGGCAAAACATTTCTGTGTGTGTGTGTTAGTCTGAAGCTCAATGTGACACCTTCCAACCTAACTTTGTTCTCTCATCTCCAGAGAAATAGATGGTGGATATATGACGCTGATGATGTTCACTTGCCAATCATTTTATTAGGAACACTATATACTGGGTCGGGTTTCCCTAAATTTTCACAAGTTGTTGGAGACATTCCTTGAGATTCTGCCCCATGTTCACATGGTCACATCACATGATATATCATAATCAGATATATCAGCTGCATTTGCATATTCAGATTAGGTAACTGGGATGCCTGTAGAAGTTCACTAGAACTCAGTTACACCACTACTACGAGCCTTTTACAAGGCTGGTTGGACCCATAATTTTATGCTGTTGATGCCAGGTTCTGACATTACCATTGGCATACTTCAGATCATTTAGCAGCATTTCATTCCTATCAGACCAGACTATGTTTTCTTCATCTAGTTTTTGGTGAGTCCACTGCAGAGTCAGATTTCTGTTTTTGGCTGTCGGGAACAAAGCCTGAAAGATTGGTAATCTGAGTTACTGTTGTATTATTTTTGAAAAAAAAAAAAAAAAAAAAAACATCTATACCTGTTTGTAATCATTTAACAATGGAGAGCATAGATTCATTCTACATAAAAACAAACAACTGCTTTGTTTTCCTATCATCACTTGGTTTCTGTTGAACAACATGGGCAATTTGGGAATTTGTTACAGACTTTTAACTGAATTTCCATTTGAATTAACACATTAAAATGTCACTGAGGAACTGTATAAAAAAAAAAAAAAAAAAGGTCAAACACTACCATTTCCTGTGGTACAGTAGGTATCTGGCATGTGTTCATATTTGGCAAGGTCCTGCAACTCTCAAGATTTCTCCCTTGGCTCCTGTGAATTTTGCCCAGTCTACCCTTTTGTCCCCCACAGCAACATTCTCACATTCACAAACCTCAAGGTTTATATGGCCCTCTGTAGATGTTGTCTTCCTCCATCCATCAGATGTCCTCACACTTTCCTACTGGTTTCAGCTGCCTGGCTCCAACTTCAACCTGACCTGCAGTAACCCACTTTCACAGCTTTCCCGGTCACCTGTATTCCTACAAGTCTCCTGAGAACTGTGAGACAAAATTTAACTTGCTTTAAGTGTAGGTGTAGGTCATAACTGACACTTTTTTTTTGTGTTTTACTGTAGCTGTGTGTGCCTGCTGCTGAGACTGTCCATTACTACAAAGTCATTTAAAAACTTGACTTGGTTGGAGCCAGCATTTGAACATATTCAGTGCCCTTGAACTGCTATGACGATCACTTAGGGAGTTTCAAGGCTCCAAGATTTGGTCATGTACCAGAATCAGACAGTAGATTTAGTGTTTGTTAACAAGTTAGCCTGTGGACATTGTTCCCGATTGCCATGCTTAATATTTTGGGAGGATAATGCAGCATATTGACTTACTTCTACTTGATTCAAGCATATCTGTATGTTAGTGTATTGAAAGGTAAACAACATACCATAAAATACTCAAAACATGAAACTCAAGGTCAAAACTCAAAGTATGCATTCACTTATCAACCCATAGGCTTGCCCAGTCAGTTACCATGTTTTCCAGTGCTTCATGTTCTTTGTGGACTGATATCTGTCCTTCTTCTTGTCCTCTATTCCAGTTCCTTTTGCGGTGTTATTGATGATTGAACCTTTGTGCATGCCTGTAAGAATTCTGTGAACATTGCATTTCACTGCATTGGTCCTCCCTCCTGTTACTTCCAGCAGGACCTGTACCATATATCAATGTATCATTTTAGCTTAATGCATGTAGAGTGACTGTGCATGAGGTCTTTTTACATGCCATAGTCAATCACAATGCTTTTGAACCTGGTAGCATAACAAGACTATATAGTCACACCACAACAATACATTGACTTTGCATCCATTTTCTCTAATATTTTATATTATTATAAAATGTTATGTTGTTCCTTTTCTTCTTAAGCTGGCAACTGCAGCTTCTGTAATTAAATAAGCCTGCAAAGGTTAAACTAAAGTCATCATCCAGGAAAAATCAGAGAAACTATTATCATCACTTCTTGTTGTGCTTATTTTGCTGCTTCTTGTTGGACAGTAACAATGTCTGAACTTGATTTATTTTAGGATTAGTGGAGTTTGGGTGAGTAATAATAATTTGCTTAAACTGTGGAAATTATCATAGTAGTGGTTCAAAAAAATACTTAGTTAAGCCCAGTAAATGATTGTGAACATGTTTAAAAGAAAACAACAGTGTTTAAGTTACAAGACAAACAATATTTGCAAGGATATAGTTTAGACTCATACACAACCATATTCACAAGCACTGTACCTGCTCTAAAATATAGTGTATTTACCAACATTTAATACACACAACCTTGTAAATAACATGTCATTGATGTGTGACTCTTCAGTTGTCATCGTCTGAGGGTGTGAAGGCAAGCAGATATTTAACCCTGAGGTGGTAAATGTTGGCATCATGTCAAGCGGAAGTAAAGAGAAGAAAAGACTGCCTGCTGAATTATTGAAAGCACTGGGGACATTTCAAGAACAAAAGACTCCCCTTAGATAAATGTCACCTCAACCTGCTTCCCTTGAGAGGCTGTTTGTCAGTCAGCCTTTTCACAATGCAACTTTCTGAATGCAAGTACACACAGATTAATTTAGAATGAACATAGAAATATTATTACCCACTGTTCTCCATTGAGGAGAACTAATCCAATAATGTATTGTAGTGGTTGATACTGTGTTCACCTTTTGATTCTTCTTGTTTTTCAAAACAAAAGATGTGTAATTCACCATTAAAATTGTTAATATGATCATTTCAGAAGGTCTAAAAATAATAATAATAATAATATAATAAAAATAATTTCACATTAAGGGCATATAAATTCTTTTTTTTTTTTTTTATTTTTGCATTTTTACCAACATTGTCTTTTTCAACATTTGTCTCTCAAGGGTTTGGTGATAAGATCATCATAACTTTTGATGATAAACATATCTTTCCATCTGCTCCAGACTCACTAAACCACATGCACCAAACTTATGGCAAATCTATCTCAACGGCTCATTTTATATGGTCTGAGCAGCTGTCCAAGAAGATGATAAAATAATAAACAATGCTGAAATATCAATAGACCATAATGAAATCTTTCTAGGTGAGGTCATGTAAGCTCAAAGCTGATCCACATTTGAAAGACAGCATCAAGTAAAACTGTTTGCACTGGAAACAGCAATCTAAAACAGAAGCTGGTTGAATCTGTGTATCAACTTTCTAATACATATGTCTCACATTTCTGTATTGTTTTTTAGTATTTTGTATTGTTATTATTATATATGAGGATTCATTGTCTGAAAGTTAAACTTTCAGTCATTCAGTCATAAGGTAGAGGCTTTATATAATAATGGTAAAGTTCCATGACAGCACATATTTGAAAATTTCACTGATCCAAAACCATCTGACTGATAATTATTTCTTAATCATGTAATACCAAGATATGGTCTTGGCTGTATGAAAGCAAATGTTCTGTAGGTGGTACACAGCTACAAAATTGGTCATCCCTTTTTTCCGAACTATGTCTCTGTAGCCTTCTCAGCCTTCTCTCTTAAGTTTTAATAAGGAAATGAGCAAACGATAATGACCCAAGGAGGTGATATTCCCAAATTACATTTTCGTAACAGCTCTGCTTCTCAGCACCAGGTTGTGCTGCCACCTGGAGAACAGAACAGAAAAGACGAGGCAATCCACGTGTACAACATCCACCATGATCATGGTGTTTCTTTGCTCCTTTTGGTTTGAGACCTGAACTGAACAGTTTTTCTTCTACCCCACTTTATCCAATTGTTTTGCTCTCTTCCAAAAGATCTCTTTGTGCTGCAATCTGATGTACCTCTATCTCTGCTTTCCACTTGCAACACTTTGGCCCTTGAAAGCCTTGTTCTACATGTCTGTAGGATAAAGGCTGCAAAATGGCAATTTCATTTGGTGATTTCAGACAGACCTACTACATTTAGGGCATGACTCAAATACCTCTTGTTTTTTGGCATGGTGTTTTAGCTCACAGATTATGGTCTGCTCCGTGTATTCTGGGAAGCCATTTAGAAAAGTCAGTTTAATGTCAATTTAATCATTAGTAATCATAAGCTATGAAATCGTGCAACCAAACCTGAGAAGATCTTTCTTTCAGTGTTCAGCAGGATAATACTTCTAACCTGGCTGATAGTGCGTGTTGCTATTCTGATGTAATGCCTTCTTCTACACAGACCTCATAAGCTTCCATAAAATGTTTTCCACCTCGTATACAGCTTTCAGGTGGTTTGGTTCGGCTGCTGAAGCCACCTTTCCTTGTTGACCTCTTCAGTCTTGAACAGCCTTAGGCACGGGGTGCCAGATAATTGTGATCTGCCTTGGTTATTTGCCTCTGGACACTTGATACTGCTGCACTTATGGTTATTTAGGCTCATTTTCTGATTGTGTGCTTGATGGGACCTAAAGTGTCACTCAGGGGGATTGATTCCATCTCTAGGCCTGTTGCTCTGCTGATGACCTCCCAGCACTACTGGGTCCTATTGTGATGTGGTTCTTTCGATGGCTTTGGATCCCTTTCCTCTGACCTGCAAAGCAGTCCCAGAATGCTCTTTGGGCTTCCTTCCATACATCTTTCTTTCCGTTATATATTTGCAAACATCTGACTCCACTCAGATATTTGCACATTCTGTCACCCATATGTACACTTGCAGAGGGAGGGTTTGTTGTCTTTCGTTCAATTTCTAAGAGATATCTCTCAGTTATTTTTAATGGATATCTGAAAACCTGTGTAACACATTATGATTGTTTACCTGGCACAGTCATTGCGTGACATTAAGTACTGTCAGACAATTTCTAATCTGCTTGGAGTGTCCTTTCAGTATCTATATAGGGTGTTGTTGAGGCACGAACTTATCATCATCAAGACAGAACAGCAAGTTGGATTTTACAAGGCTGCAGCAGAGTCGAAGGATATTGACTGCCTACAGGGCTGCTGCAACTATACTGCCAGTTTAAGACAGCGCTGCAAAATCATAAAATGCATAAAGAAATAATCAATAATACTGAGGCCCATAGCAAAACATGCTGTAAGTACTGGAACATAAAGTTTGTCAGTGTAGCTATTTTGTCTTTCTTTTTATGTCCTGTCTGAAATTATGATTATTGACTATTGATATTATGAAATGTAACTATTGTGCAAAATTTTGCCAACAATGCAGTGGTATTCACATTCTACCCAAAAATCAAATGAGAGAAAATGTTTAATTTTTTATTCATGAATGAATTAATGAGGCAATAAAACACAAATCTAACCAGGTTTAACCAAATTTGGGGATAGAGGTTAATTTTTCTCTCAAATTTTAACAAGCAAATTTTATAGGAAAAATAGAGGAATGATTAATTAATGAATTAAACCTACAATTTTCCAGTCCTGCTATACAAGCAAATGAAACAAGAGTGAAGTTTGAGTCCTTTTGGATTTTACACTCTCACGGGGAAATAAATAATGAATACTCAAGAAAGAAGAATACATGATGGTTTGAGTTGCAGAAACCAACACTGTGCGCAGCGAGAGAGGATGACAGAGGATAAACAGACAGTTGCCTCCCATTTTTCCCCCTCTTTCATCCCTCTGACTCCAAATCCCTGCACCCACCTCCTTGCCTTGTTTTGGCTAATCTTCACAGGACATGGTAGTAGTGAAGAAACAGAGGGGGTTCAGTGCAAAGACCCCATAAAAACCCTGTGGCCAGAGTTTACCCCCTGTAGTCTATAGTGCTTTGCCTGCCTTGAAGGATGGATCCACCACTCACTTCCTGACTGCTCCCAAAATACGTCCCCCTGCGAGTTTCCTGTGCATAATTGTCCCCAGCTGTAACACAGGGGATAAATAGGGCAGTGGGGACAAGAGATTTGTAATTTTGGGTGAGAGTGAAAGGGAAGAAAATTGGTAGCAGGCCACAGAAATTAGCATTCTTTTGGCTTTAGAGGACATTAAACATTAAAAAGCTGCAAAGTCCCCTAAGTATTGAGGTCCTGGGAGAGAGGGTGCTGGGGTGGAGAGATGAGAGACAGTGGTGGTGGTGGTGGTGGTGATAGGGGCGGCAGAGATCAGAGCTTCAGAGGATTTTTGTTTGGGCCACAGATGGTTGGTTTCACTTGACTACATACCTCCTGCAGTGTTTAGCTCAGAAGATGGTGCGACTATCTATTATTGATGCTTGTTTAGAAGGTTTTGCTGTGCTTCATTGGCTTTCACTTATCAGCTTTCATGTCTGTTACACTGCACTACCCTAACGTCCCAGTGAAAGGCTTCTACACAATGGTCTATGAAGAAAAAGCACCATACCAATATAAACACACAAGACCCTTTCCAGACATGTAGTTTGTAGACAATAGTGTGTAGAGAGGGATGAAGATATGAGTTTTCTAGTTTGTCAAATAGTACTTTTATTATGCAGCACTTTTAACACTTTGAGCATCTGTTGTATCCATTGTCACTATGTGCTTATTGCAGCAGAACCAGAGTTGTCCAGAGTTAACAAATTCCCCTACCCAATCAAATTCAGGCACCTTCATTATCCACAATGCTTCTTCTGTCAAAGATTCAGGTGCGGTGGCCAGCGTAGCCTCAAGCTGCTAACCTCAAGAAGAGATAAGGAGTGGCTGAAAAAGGTCTTGTAAGTTCGTACCTTTTGTATGTGAAACTAGTTTGTTTTTAATTTTCTATTTTATAGTTTCCAGACCCAGCCAATGCTGACTCAAGGTTTGTCAGTTTATCAGACTGCACACAGCTCCCTCTGGAGCCAAAAAAACACCTTTATACATCATTTGTAGATGTACCATTAGCAGCTAAGTTGCTCTGTTTTTTAACAGTCGGTGCAGTTAGGGTTGTTACTTCTCTGTAGTTCTCTTGTGGTCAAAGTGAAAAATTAAACCTGGCTCTTGTTTCTGCAACCTGCTCAGTGTGGTCGCACTTTTCATCTGCCTTTCATCACCAAAGCACGAGGCTGCAAATGAAAACCCAACGTGATAGACTGCCTGTCATCTTTGTGCATGCTTGATGCGCTATAATTAATTATGCTCCACAAAGAAAAGTCAGAGAAAAGAACCCTGAGAAATAAACTTTTTGTTGGTTGGTTGCTAGCTCTCATCATTGTGCCCCCTTTGAAGTGGCAACTCATTTGAAAACAATTGAACCCAGGTTTTCCATCCACTTTCTGTTTTTTTTTTTTTTTTTCCCTACTGCCCCTATCTGTGTACTGACTTACTCATCAGGGAGAGCTAAAATCAATTTAGCAACTTCTTAGTCTATCACACATGGTGCTTTCGCTCATTATGGTTCTCCCACAGCTCACCTTCAGTAAAATCCTTGCACAGATCTTATTGCATCTTGCTTCCATTTCATGCTGTCAGCAAATGAGCACTGAGTGCATCCTAACTTGATTTGCTTCTTTTTATTTACACTTCCCATCACAAAGTGCTCTGACCTAGAAGGCCCCCGATTTCTCTTGAGCGTTTCTAATGTAATAAATGCTTTGTTTGGAACAAGGGAAATAAAAACTCTCTGTAGCGGGACTTATTTCTTACAAAATAAATAAATAAATAAATAAATATCTCAAAGGCGTTCTGATGTGTTGCCAAATGACCCGGTAAAAAGGATAACTTGTCATAATGAATGTCAGTGTGTTACTTTGGTGGAGGTTTGTGGAAATTCACCGTGGAGCTGAAGTGAGCATTTATTTCACTAAAGGCTATTGTGACAGTAGTTTATGAAGTGGTGCATTGTGTGTGTAGTGAGGGTTCAAAACTGAATGCGCAGTTTAATGCAATACGCAAAATCTGAGCAGAAGTTCAACATATCACTTTTAATCACTTACAATTTACAACTTTGCAAACATTTACATTATATGCACACTGTCTATTACTACTACTATTACTACTATGTGTGTTCAGACCAAAAGAAGTGAGATTTAACTATACATGTTTATAATATGGGCAATATGTATGATATTTAGTTTGTTTCTACACACAACAATGTGACACAACAGTGATTAAGGGCATCTGTCGACATATGTCCCAAACATTAATTATAGAAGTGTCCATATCAGCATATTTTTACACAACAGTTATATGCTACAGTTGTGGAAGTTACCAACAAAGGAAGGTATCATGTCAAGTCAGATCTCATCAATTACAAATTTGCCCCAAGGAGCTTAACAATGTAAATGACATATAGCAACCTCTGTTGTTAGACTCCTAAATAAAATCAGGAGAAATTTCCTTTGAAAAATCTTGTGAAACCTAATGAAGAAAATCAACAGAAGATGGTTGAAATCTACAGTTCAGAAAAGACAGGCATGCAATAAAATGTGTTTGTACATAATAAAGAAGCATCATGGATATGAGGAATAGATTGTGTGGTCCCGATGACAAAGTTATGGACTGTAAACTAATGAAAAATATGATTTCAGCAGATGGAGGACTGGAGCCAATGATATCGAAATCCTCAGTAAATTCTCATGTGGGTTTGGAAGACAGTAAAAAGTGACATATTCTCTCAAAGGGCTGAAGGGTTTTTCAGAATTATTGTATATAATAGATGATGTTTTGTTAGTATGAATTTTAATGAATGAATTGGTTTAACTGCATTAGCGCCACTTCTGCTCCATCTCTAAATGACCTTGATTCCAAATGAATCAAATCATATGAAACAAGCCTTTTGCCCAGATTTGCCTATAGGACTTTTAGTGCTTAATCGGTCATTTTACCTTAAACAATATGGATCCATAATTATCCCTCTCCCCTGATCAAGTATCTCTCTTTTAAAAACAGACAACCAACAGACCTAAGGCTCTGTGACTCACTTCACCACCAGTGTGCTTTTGCAATATGAGCGTGTGGCGAGCGTTTCAAAACAACCAGTCCTTCTGCTTCACATCACTTCACTCTGTCAGTAGCATTGTACAGGGAAATGACTCAGGTGTGCAGTTCACAGCAATAAGACATGCTGGTACTGTGTTTGTCTGGAGGAGTATTGTTGTGCTTGAAAGATATTTAGGATTGTAGTGGGTTTAGGTGCATGTACAGACCAGCCTCCTTCAGTAGGAGTCTGCTCTGGTGGTGGTGTGATTTCAGTGATACTTCCACATGCTCTTTCTGAAACAAACTGATGGAGTGCAATCCTGAGACTCACCACACATTTAACAAGTTTTTGACTGAAATTCGGTTGATATTAAATTAACCACAGCTTTAAAAAAAACTGCTGCCAAACAAGAATAAAATGTTTAAAATTCTGGGTAAAGCTTGACTTGATGTCTTCATTCTTTGGCCCTCTGATAATATAATTGATTTGTCTCTGCAAGCTGGCTGTGATGGCCTATAGTTTGCAGACATTGTAATTTACAGTTGTATTCTCAAGTGCAGGCTTCACTGTGCCTCTCTCATGTTCAGCTGAGTATCTGGAGGTTTGTGCAGTGCTACATCGCATATCAAATGTAAGATCTTGGGGCAAGCCACCGGCAAACCACAGCAGATGCAGGTGGCAAACCAGTGAGTGGAGGGCCTTCCCCAGTTCCCTGGTGTACCACAATGCATGGTCCCTGCAGCAGCTGGAGGTGTGTGAGCTGTGCATAGTGCTCCCTATGCTCAGCTCAATACAGGTGGCCCAGCCTATCCCCACCCTGAAATGGCATGCTTTAGGAAATTGAATAAAATACATTAGAATAACAAATTGAAATAACAGCACAATTTTGGATGAAGGTCAAAAGACAGCAAATGAGGGTGAGATTCAGTCTGAAGCAGCACAGAACCTGATTTGCAGGTGCTTATCCATGTCTGTTTTGGACTGTATGGCACGGTACATTGCACTTGGCTGGGCCCACACTTACATTTCAAATGGAAATGTCATTGTTTTTTTGTAGCTTGAATTAAAATAATGAAACTTGGATTGATAGGGTAAGAGAAAATGTGTGACAACACACAAACTGACTTAGGGGAGAGGTCATGCTATTTGTGTGCCATTTGATGGTAAGTTGGATGTGCTGGTTTCTCACAGTATAGATGTAATTTTTCATGAAAACCTGACACAGGCACTTAAGAGACCTTGTTATGCCATATTTCCATTAGGAATATAAGTCCTTGCCATACGGAACAGGTTCTCTTTCTTTGTCATGGTTAAAACCATGACTGGTGTGTTTTAAAATGGTTGAAAATTATGTTATTATTTTGTTAAATTAATTATTGTGGTTATTGATGACAAAGCTAGGCAAAATGCACCATCATCTCCTAAGAATATTAATTTTCTGGTGAACTTGATACAGGCAGTCACATGCACAATATTTTTTTTGCTTTGAACAAAGCAGCGTGAGGCCCCTAGAAGTAGAGGCTTAAAACCAGGGAGTACGAGTTCAAGCTTTCCTCATACACAGTCACTGATTGCCAGTTACGTCACCAGCAGACAGTTTTCAGCACACCTTTGACAACATTACAGGCACACATGGAAGATCAGTGTAATGGCTTCTAATGAGGTGTTAGTTCAGGCTCTACCTTTGTTGAAAACTTGTTGGGAAGTGGTTCTCGTTGAATAAAATCAATGAAAAGGCAAGTTTAACAGTAAATGTTTCAGTCGCAAGTTACAGCTAACAATGGTTGTTTTCACATCTCTCATTTTAAAGATGTTTTCTTGATATTTATATTTTGCTGAGTTGTGAAAGGGATGTATTTGTGACCCAGCAATACAAAGGACCTGTCAAGCACTGATCAAGCTTTTGGCAACATTTTACAGCTTTATAGAAAATGTTAAAAACTCCACTGCTGGCCTGTCAATAGAGTGAATAGAGACCCAAACAATGTGTCACCAGCAGCTTCTTTAGCATGAATTTTCATCAGAAGGGTGTAATACATGCATAGATGTTTACGCTCTTGTGTTGGAAGCCCCTCCTCCATGTTCTTGCTCTGAGAGCAACACTGCTACTGGGAATTGACCAAGCTGCCTGTGGTTTGTGGGAAATTTGTCCCTACACCTCCTTATGGGGCGCATGAATCTGTCTGTTATCTGTAACACTTAATACTAATCCTATGACATTCAAAGTACTGTGTAGTAGCTGTTATTTGAGTCATAGCATATCACATGAGCCCCTAGCAGCTGAGAAAGCTGTTAGATAATTTGTCAGCTCATATTCTGATATCTTATATATTTTAAGTTGTTTTTTGTCCAAAAATGATGAGACATTCACTAATGAAAAACAAGTACAGTCCCTGGTGAATAACCTGTTAGTGGAAGGTCAGACGAGCCATCTGGAAGACCTGACAGAACCTCTTCTAATGGGGGCAACATAGTATTGCTAATGATAATAGAGTTACATAACAGATATATGGGTACATTCACATTAAATACATGCAAGTGTGTGTAATGTCTCTCTAAACTTTATAAATCCACTGCCCTGTCCTCATTAACAGTCACAAATCTATAGATTCATTTTAAACAAAGCTGAGCAAATTTAGTAAAGCAGGTTTGCCACTGTAGTTTCAAACTGAAACAGAAGAGATAGAGTATCTGTTAGGGACTGTTTACAGAATTTAAGTTTGGTACTCAAGCGAGCATTTGCAGCTCTGTGTATGGGATTTGTTGAGACAATATACTGTATCTCCAGAATTATCTTTTAAGCAAAAATGCAACTAAGTATATACAAGTAATATAGAAAATGAGAATGAGAGGTAATGTACAAGTGTGAGATTATTTTGTACATAGACCATTCAAAAGCTGGGTGACGTACATTTTGTGACACTATTGACCATTATAGTAACCATTATAGCAAAGTACATAGCAGCTGCAGATGATTATGTTACTGTTGTCTATAATAACCATCTGATATAATCTGAAGCAATTTGAAACAAAGTGTATACAGGTAATTGCACATGTTGTTTGGAGAATGTCAGCGTCAAATGCCTGTTTTATCAAGTTGGGTATCCAAAGGGTTGGTGCCTAAGGAGCCCCTGTATACATGCTTATCCATGCAATTATCCCATCAGCCAATCATGTCAAAGCAGACTGTGAACAAAAAAACATGCAGATACAGGTTTAATAGATTTGGCTAATGTTCAAATCAAACATGACAACCATCAAAAAATCACTGTTGCTGTTGTTGCAAACAGCTGATCTCCTGGTATTTTCACAAACAAAACCTTCTTTTGTATTTATATATCATTGTCAGTGTAGTAAGAATGTTGTATAGTGTGCAGAATGCACAATGCAATATCTGGTACATATACAGTGACTGACAACTATTGACTCTAGGAAATAGAAATAGTCATATGATTAATTTATTAATGCTAATAATGTTGATAGGGCCTTCAACTCATAAAACACTCATATGTGTTTTGAAAGGCAGTGGGAAGTATGATGTAATTTGTTGTTTAGTTTGGAGGACTTGTTGACAATTCTTCACAGTTAGACCATCTGTTGTCGACAAAAATAGCAAGACCCCCCTCCTATCCACTTTCAGTGCAACTCCTGTCTTGTCGAGCTTTACAAATTTACATACAAATATTTAACTTAAATTAAACAATGAAAACAATTAACCATGCTATTATGTTAAATGTAGCTCTTCTGAGTGAAATGAACCTAATTAATTTAATGTCTACAAGGACAAACAGGTGTTTAAATGAGATGTGAGCCTGCTGTTGATGTAGAGAGAACATATCCCACAAGTCTGTGCTGCTGCCAGGCTGTTCTTGTTCTCAACTAAATCAGTGATGAGAGAGAGACATATATGACGTTGGGAGCATGTAAAATCACAGTGGTACAAGTCTATCCTTTATAAACAGTCAAAACCTGTCCATTTACCCAGCAGACAAGTGTTTGGTCTGATTTTAGTTTTGCTGATGGGCTTATATTCTGTCATCTCAAACTGTGGTGAACGGTGACATCTCTTTGAGTCTGTTTACCGAATCAAATCTTTCCATTGCTGCTCTGTCGGCCACAATTCTCACTGCTGGGCTCCTGCTGGGCCGGAAAGCATGCTGTGTTACTATGACAACCAACAACCATGAGTTGTCATGTAATTAGCTTGAGCATAACTACATATTAGGAAGAGTGGTTTTGATATTTTTTGATTTTGTCCTCTATTTTGATATTTAGAAATTTAATGTAAAACATACTTAATGTGCATTACCGCTCTTACTCTAATGAAGTGAAAATGCACAACAAATGAACAATGACATGATGTGATAGTGTCTACTGGGCAACAGGATGCAACAATATGGCATTTACTAGACAAAAGTAGGTGGTTGTTCTGTTACATGTCAATGAGCTTGGTGTAATGTCAATGTGGTGAAAATATATAAATTATGAATCAATCAGAGTGAAAACAGCACACAGAGGTTTGTGAGTTGGGCCTATAGCCTTGAGTTGTGGATCTAGTTTCTACCCACAAAGAGAATGTAATATGATTTGGGCCAGATACACAGGCTGCTCAATCAACATTTAATATAATGTAAATTAACTTAGTTTACCCAAGTGGTAAAGTGAAAAATATTTTGAGGATGTAAAAATGCCAAGAGTCTGAAAATGAAACCAAAGATTTGTACTCTAATTTGTAAAATGACTTTGGTTTTATAAGAAAAAAAAATGTATCAAAATAGATGTCATTTTGGAATCAGTATCAAAGTCAAGGTATCAGTAACAGTAGTGGTGTCTAAAGTTACTGAGCCCTAAAGACACTTCAGTATGTGTTTGAGTTAATGTACTCCTAATGAGTAGGCTACACAGCTCTCCATTCCCCTTATTATGTAAGATCATGATTGTAGTGGAAAAAATGAATCCAAAGACGCATTGTTTCATGCCAGTGTTAATAGAAGTCATTAATATTTAGGTAGATAACACCTCCCACAAGTCCAGTCCTCACTCAAGTGCTTATGAATTCAGAGTCAGAGAAACAATAATCGTAATTGCATCTGATTGTTTGTCTGAGATGCTTAATTTATATGACTTTGACCAAACGTCATTATGTGCTGGGGTATGAATTCAAAGGCATACTCAACAAGAGCAAAATCTATCTGTGCAGAAACAATTATCTTCTTTCCTCAGGAGATAAGGTCATAATAACTGTCAAGACCCAACAATTTAATCATACTGGTGATCAACGTGGCCATGCCTCAGTGTCCTCTGCCTCTATTAGCATAAATGAGGCTGTAATGGAAGGTATTACTAGACAGAGAAATCCCATAAATAAAAAAAAAATCTCTGTTAGTGTTTTTGTTCTTTTTTAGAAATTAAAGAGGAGATTTTGATGACATTTCACATGTCAATGTTCAGTATCAAAACCTTAAAATAATGAAGCAAAAATGTACAGACAGAGCAATATGTGTGAAAGCCCCTCCATTACAGTCAGAGGTATTGGTTCTCCATCATCAGTGGGATGAGTAAAGACATGCAGCATGCAGGTATTGTTTACTGTCATCATTTAGTCCTTTTCCATTGCAGTTACATTGCAGATCATAATTGCCTATGGTTATATATTTTTTGCTATTCGACCTCTGAGCTTCAGTACATTCAACTAGACATAGTTATGACACTAATATAGTGCCAAATTTGCTGCTTCATTTTGAATAGGTCTATGTTAACACTGAGAAAAACACTGTCGAATATACACTTTTTTTTTTACCCATAGTGCCCAAGTGGCAAGAGTACAGAAGTAACTGTTAAGACTCACAAGGCTTCAGTAGTCATCATATAAAGTACATTACTTTTTCGGGTTTGTTTTTGTTTTTGTGTTTGTGAAATTATGCCTGCTGACAGAAATTTTGACAGAATTGGACCTGTCATCTGTCCGTCATGGTTGGCCACCTTTGCCCTTATAAACTTAAACTTAGTGAGGTCAATTATGAGCCACACCTCAACCAAATAAATGAGCAGTCCCTGAATACCTTCCAGGTGAATTTCTTAGTTGAGTAAACCATGTCAGTGAGGTCATGCACTGTCAAGAGGTGCCAGAACATTACACATTACTGGGTACAAAAGGCATGACAGTATATGAGTAAAGACCTGTTTGTTACACAAGATCATATATCACTGCCATTTTGAAACAGAGGATTTTGCCATTATCACTTTATTAGGTTTACTGACATTTTTTTTTTTTTTTTCAGAACCCCCTGACATACAGTTTGCAATCCTCAATTTTACACTAAGACTTTCACACCATTTTCAGACTTTGGAATTGACTAGTACCATGGACCCCAGCAGGAGGAGCAAGCTTTGCCAATATCCAGATTCTACTTCAAGTCTGAGTACATTAGTTTTCAAGCCTTATAGATTTACTCTGTAAAATCTTTTTTTTCTTGCATGCATTTTCCATTTTGGTAGCTACCACTCAGTGTATCTATAAACAAAAATGGCGATCTCTCATTTAACTGTGTCTGCATCAGAGCCAAGCAATGTAAAACATCCATAAACTGCTAACTCACTTTCTCTCAATTACTATATCAGTCAAAAATTAAACAAGACTAGGCTTAAAAATCTGAAAATGCAGCATTATGATTATCTTGAGTTTCTTTGCTGTTTTAAGACAGATGTGGTTGTAGGTTTTAAAATGAGGTGAAGTTAAGTTCATTTTTACCATCTTGCTGTGTCTTCTGCAACCTGATAAATCTGCCACTATTGTGGCAATCTGCACAGGTGTAAGCATATGGCTTTTAAAAGGTCACTCTAATTGTTTTATCACACGTTATACCAAAACTACACCCACAATTAATTAAGAAACTAAGTACAACCCTTCTGAACAACTGCAACTAACAAAACTGAAACTGGCCATGCCCCAAATGCATGAGTGTGCTTTGGATCATGTGCTACAGATAATCAAAATAAAACCTTATACAAGACAAGACAGGTAATGTAATTTACCAAAGCATGGAAAAGACATCTGGCGATACTAAAATGCAGGTTGAACACAAATAAATAATTGATCTCAGCAAAAAATGGAAACCACAAGGAGATGTGATCAATAAAGCCAGCAGTGAGGGTGTGTGTATGAATGAGGTGTCTGGTTTTAGGGGAATGATGATAGATGTGAATTTGGTGAAGTCATATTAAATTAGTACATTTTGTGTGGCAATTAAACAATTTGTTATCTGTTGACAGACGAGTGTAATAATCCATTATTCCCATCAGTCAGTGTGGACTGTATCTTGCAGTAAATCATCATACTAATGATTGAAGACTTGGGTGAAACCGCTTCTGATTTTTGTCCCATTCATTTTTCCCATGCATAAAAAAAACATTAAGCATGAGTTCCATAGTTCATTGCAGTAAGGAATTTTTTTATTTAAAAAGCAGAGAATTATGTTACATGTGCCCCTAATAGCAGGAAGAAGAGAAAGGTAACATTATCAATTCACTTCATGTTAAATTGTTTTTAGGTTTTTAGGTTTCTTTTCTTTCTTTCTTTTTTTTTTTTTTTTTTTGACAATAAAGCATTTTGTATTAATCACCACTGTGATTCGTGTGTCTGACCAGAGTCTCTTTCACGGCAATGGAGGATTGATGTTGTTACATTCTTTGGACCTGTCTACGATGACAAAACAATGGACCAAACATCACTTCCCAGGTGAAAGAACATAAACAATAATATTATCTGGGACTGTGATGTTTCTTTGTCAAGCAATACAAAGAATATCCTGTCAAATACACACCCCAGAATCAGTGGCCATTCCCTCTTGCAGTTCTATAAGTAAAATGAGCCAACAATCTTATTTTCAACATCCCTCTTTCATGTTTCTATAGAAAACTAAAGGTCTGATGTACAATGAACAACATTTTCTATTAAGGTCATTCTAAATTCTATCAGCATGAGAACAAAGTTCCACACATCTCCAGCACATTTAGCAATTCAAACAGGCCCGGAGTTGTGCCAAATGACAGTTGTTTACTGCAGTTGGAAAAACTGTCACACAGAGTTTTCTTGGCAAAACTAACTTCCTCTGCCTACGTAACTACCTACAATATGAAAAACAGCAGCTGAAAAACTGCAAAAAAAAAAAAAACAGAACATGGTAAAAATCTTCTATATTTGATATTATTAAATTATATTTTGTGATATAACTACATGTAATACCAAAAAGAGACTCCGGCTTTGTTTTACAAAGTCAAAGTAACAGAAGCTAAGATATCGCTGCATTTGGTCACATAATTAGGCCTTGAACCTACACTTCCAATGATGCATCTCAAAAAGTGTATTTCCTTTGAATCTTTTTTCTTGGTAAACATATTTTGAATGCCGTATAGTTTTTATGCAGGGTTTCTGATAAAAAAATGTTTATTCTCAGAGCCAGTGTCGAGATAACCTTGATGACAACTCCACGGTATTGCCATGGTTACTTTGTCACACTTGATAAAAGCTCCTCCCAGAAGTATAGATAAAAATAACTGTTTTCACAAGATTAGCTGGACTAATAATCTGACTAACTGCAAAAATACCTTTTATAAATTATGTAAAATATGTTTTGTCTGTCAAAGACATGAGACTCCCTCAACTGGAAAAACTGTCTTTCTCCAACAATACATCACGGTCATTTACTCCAGCTACATTTATACTGTATAGCTCACTGTAGATGCAAGGTTATCGATGCTCCTCAAAGGCTGTTAAGAAGATGTCAGAGTATATGTAAGAAAACACAGCCTGACATGAACAACAATTGAAAAAATGTATTATACTTATCAAAAAAAAATCTTCTGGAGAGCACTGAACACCACAGAATGAAGAGTGAAGATGTATCATGGTGCAAGAGCATCTATGTGTGGAATTTTCCTCTTAGGGAGACAGAAATATACTTGTCACATCTGGACTTGTGCAAGCTTCTTCCACGTTCTCTGCACAGCCCCACAGGAAAAAGCCCTCCCACAGGCATGAGGAAGCTGCACTGACTTGCTAACTCAGCTGGGCATAAGAGAAAAAAGAGCTACTGAAAAAGGGCTTCATGTGACTCACCATCTGACAGCCAACACATACATGATGGCTTGCCCACAAATAAACTATCCATGATGTCAGTTTTCGAGCTATGGCAGAATGTGTGCATTTATGGCTATAATAAGAAGTGTTTTTTCTAAATATCTTCATATGTTCATGTTATTGCTAAGAAATGCATGAATACATGCAGAGTGACATGTTCTATTCAAGGATTGTGAGGACACTGTTATGTGTAAGGCAGAGATCTGACAAAGCAGCAACTCACCAAAGAGCAAAAGAGCAACCTTTGAGGTGGGAGGAGAGGGATGTGTGTGTGAGGAGGGTTGGGGGGGGGTGTCTAAATCAGGAGGAGCAGCTGAGTCGGCCATGATGCATGATGCTCAGTCTGTACATGCAAGCTGCCTAAAATGTCAAGAGCGCAGACACACACACACACACACACACACACACACACAAGTAAAATAAAAGGCATAGTCCAGGTGCAGATGAGGATTCTGTTTTAGTTCAAAGCTCAGATGCAATGTTTATGTCCCTGTGTTTCAGGGGACCAGCCCTACTGGTGGTATACTGTAATATGCAGCAGTCAATTTAAATCATATCAGATTCTATGTTTTCTTCTTTTCTTCTTCTTCTTTTTTCATATCCTTGGTGGAAGCTTGAGGGATAAATAAATGACATGTTTCATGTACACAATGATTTATGTATCAACTCTGACCTGGGGCCTTTCTTTGTGGAGTTTATATGTTTTCCCCATATCTGTGTGGGCTTTTTTTCAGGTACTCATATATTTAACATGTTATATGTTATGTATTGTCTCTTTGATAGAGCTATCCAGTGTATGTCTTGGCCTTGCCCACAGTCAGTCGAGACTGGCCCTATGCTCCCCCAACCCTCAACAGTATAAGTGGTATAGGACATGGATGGATGATTAAAGTACTCATTTTGTTTCCATTGCATTCCACTTTTACAATTTAAGTTTATTTATACCAAATTTACACGACCTTTTCCACATCAGCCAAGCGTGATGAACAACAATGAATTTACTGTTGCTCATGCCTCATAAACTATAATATATTATTAGATTAAAAAAAATGGTAGAGGAGTAATACACACAGATCGGCAAATAGCATTTTCTGTACATACAGTGTTATTATATGTCCATATACTAACAAATGGACCACACAATTTTAGTTCTATTCAATGATGCAGGAAGTAACACACACTTGCCTTTACTAATCAATTAATCTAATTATTCTTTTGCCCCTTTGAGGTAAATACCTGTTTATTTAACTGTTTGTGATAGTGAGCTAACAGCTACTTTACAGTCCAGTTACACAGGTGTTTTACAGTGAATGTAACAGATTTCTTTTCTTTTAGTGTGTGTATTTACTTCATTCCACTTCTCCACCGCTTCTCTTATTTCATACACAATAGCAGCTCAGTTGCTTTTTGTTGGGGTAGATGCAAAGGATCATTTGGAATAATGTGCTGTTACGAGACTCATCTTCATCATGTAAAGGTGGCTGGGATTACTGTGCAGATGCCTCATAATGGAGCTCCAGCATGCCATACCATTCATCTATATCAGGGCCAAGTGGGTATCATGTACTTATGCACAGTAAACATCCACAGAAATCATTTAGGAATAAAGAATGAGGATTATCTGTCCAAATATGAATGTATTTCTCTTCCCTTTGTGGCTCTAATTGTTGTCAAAGACACATAAATCTAGTGAAATGATTTTGTTTTTTATCTGAGCCAGGTTTACTCATGTCATCTTTACATTATGTACCCACAAACATCACAAACACAAGGTCATGCTTGATTGATGATTTTGTGACTTGTGATCGTATAATACGGTATATACAATACATTTCCATTCGAGCTCAGACCTCTGAAGGACAACTAAAGATCAGCACCCTGCAGCTTTTTCTTCTTTTTTTTCTTTTGAAAAACACATTGCAACTTTTGGTTTCATGCTTGTACTTGTACCATTTCAAGGGAGATATTGGGACATAAAGGGCTTGATCATGGTATTTATCAACCGTGGTAATTATCAACATAGAACAAGAAAAACATCAGCCAGGAACCTCAACACTGGTGTGAATAGACATGTCATCATCATGATATCTACATTTTTTTTTCTGTTAAATGCACTGAGGCTTGGCATTAAAAACTTTTTATAGAATCTTAGTCGCCAAATCGAATATGTTATAGTTTTTTTTTTTTTTTACTCCTGTTACATCTTCAGGTTCTTCATTGGCATTAGTGGAGCAAAGGCCAGTCAGGAAAATGTGACATTCAAGAATTTACATAGACTTGAGCTGAACTACATATAGCGTAGTAAAGTGTCATTCTTCAGTAATAAACAGTTAACAGGGATACTATTAGGGGCATTAAAGTAGCATAATAATAGGAACCAAACAGATGACATAATCATAATGTAGAGCTTGTATTCTTGTATGCTTTTCACTAATAGTGCCATGGATGTAATATCTGGTAAACACATTTTCAAAGAGCTAATGTGGACAAATCAGACTTAGTCAATAAAATTAACAGAATTATCCCTAGCTGCTACTTTGACAGAGTTTATGAGTAAATCATTGCTTTTGTCTAAATTAATGTAATGAAACACGCAAGGACTGAGTGAAAGGTTGCATTCATGTTTATGCACTAATGCACTTGATAGTCAGCATGCAGCCTGTGTGTTCCTGTCTACATTCACACTTTTTTTTTCTGCCATGTAGGACGTTCAATCAATTTGTACGTTTTTTGAACGAATCAGTGTAGGCTGGTGTTTAAAGTGAAATATGCAGTGAATAAAAGGTCCTCATAACCTGCTGCTACCTCACACAGATGCACAGATTACTTTCAGTGGCCCACACTAAATGGATCCAACATACTACCATAGAAATGTAGAGAATACATATCCTGGCCTACCCATGAGCACTGCGGAGGGAGAGTATGGAATCAAATTAATGGCCAAGCTATGAAAGTGTGTATTTGTTTTTGTCTCAGAGCAATCAGTGCTTCCTGTGCTCATATGATTCCAACAAGAATAAACCTCAGGATCATACAGTGAAAAGCTCAAAGCACATATCTCATTACAGGCTTTTGTTTATAGCTTTGACTCTGCACGATACTGCAAATGGATTCTTTCTTTTTTTCTCAACAATACTTCATTACTTTTTTGTGTATTGCCTTAGATTTATTCCCACTGGCCAAACACAAACTTGGATTTCATGGGAAATGTGTAAATAGCTACTTAAAAGAAAATCCAAATTGTACAGACCCTCTCTATGGTCAGCTGGGGAAAAAAAAAAAAAAAAAGTTTTATATGTAAATCCATACTCTCAGTTAACATATCTGTGCAAGTGAGTTTACAATCTCAGCTGCAAGTTGTAAATTGTGCACAGAGATATGAAAATAACTTTCTTTCATCAGGATTTGGGTTGAAAATCACACAAAAAAACACAAACATCAATACAAAAGGCAATATAGCATCAAATTTACCCTTACATCTAAATGGTACATGGTTTGGAAATCCACACTCAACATCTACAAATCTGTTTGGAAACCAAGTTTGCAGCTTTTAATTGTTCATTTAATTGCTTTAATTGCTCATTACTTTTCATGCTCATCTGATCCAGCGCAGTCTCTGTGGAATTAAAACATTAAGATAAAAGGGCCTTTGTAAGCTTTGTTAATAACTAATTGTAAATAAATTGTATTGAAAATTGTTGGCGCTGTCATCATAAAGGACTGGGATACCGGTTAATTTTTACTTAACATCATAGAGGAAAAATCACTCACTCAGTCTTGACCAGAACAGAACAGACTTCTTTGAATTTATTTTTTTCTTCTTACAATCACATACCACATACACAGACTTCCTATTGTCTCCTTCAGTATAAGAGCATATATAACACCATCTTTATCCAGCAGTTAACACCCCTACTTGCTCTTATGCTATACAGATCCTTTTAGAACATATCTTTACTCATTACAGTTTGTCAGCTTAAATGACTTTGTGTCTCTCATTTCAATTGTTTACACCAAACATACAATTCACAAACTTCATGATCTTGAGTTTTGTTACAGGTTTAGTTAGAACATCTGCAACCATATCTGCTGTCAGACAATATTCAATGGTTATTTTACCATCACTTAGTACAGACCGGACAAAATTATATTTGATATCAACATGTTTACATCTTTGACAACATACTGGATACTTTGACAAAGTGACTGCACCTTGTTTGTCCTCATATATCTTCACTGGCGTATATTCACAGTTATTGTGCATTTCTCTCAGTAACTGCACAAGATACAAACTCTCCTGTGCAGTAGCTGCTGGTGCCATATACTCTGCTTCACTGCTATACTCTGCATATAACAGGTCTCTTTTTCAGCTAAACTGAAACAATATCCTGTTGTGCTTCTTCTGTCATTTTGGTCTGAAGCCCAATTAGCATCACTATATTCTACAAATTTGAGTCCTTCTTCTCTTTTCTTGTATCATAACTCTTCATTTATTTTACCCTTCAAGTATCTCAATACATGTTTTGCTGTTGTCCAGTGCCGTCTTTCGGCTTAGACAAATTTTGTTGTTGACAACTTACTTACAATCCAACTTAAATCTGGTCTCATACATGTCATTGCATAGAAGATTAAGCTGGCCACTACTTCATGGTACCTTTTTGGATCAACACATTTTCAATCATCATCAAAAATTGGTTGGTTTGTTTGTGTTCACATGGTGTTGACCTTGGTTTATAGTTAGACATACCAAACCTTTCCACTGTCTTTGTAATGTATCTTTTCTGATTCATTCTCACTTCCCCTTCTCTTTGTATGAAATCAGTACCTAGAAAATGTCTGAGTCTTCCAAGATCTTTCATCTTAAACTTAATTCCCAACATTTCAAACTCTTTCAGTTTGTTTGCCATACACACAATGGTCAGTTGGATTCTGTGCAAAACCATTTTCACTGAGAAAATCGTGAAACATTTTGATCCAGTTCCTTCCTGATTGTTTCAGGCCATACAGTGATTTGTTGAGTTTGCAAACTAATTTGTCAGCTGTTTATGACTTGACTTCAAAGCCTTCAGTTTGTTCCATATACACTTCACAATCAATTGGAGCTTGCAGATATGCAGTTTTAACATCCGCCTGACGTAACTTCAAATTATGTTGAGCTGCAAGCTGCATTAGTGTATGTACTGATGTCATATTTGCTGAAAAAGTATCATTGTAGTCCATTCCTGCAATCTGACTATAGCCCTGTGCAACATATCTGGCCTTAAATGTTTTCATTTCATCTGGGTTTTCTTTAACTGTATAAACCCTCTTCTTTCATAGCTTTATCCCAAAATTTTGAGTTTGATGAGCTTATGGCTTCTTGAAATGTTTGAGGTACGTTGCTTATGACTCTGTAGTAATAGTCAATATTAGTTAGTACCTTATCTTCATTACATTCTGCACTGTACTTATAGTCTTTTAAGTACTAAGGACTTTTCCTCTCTCTCCTTGGATAATGCGAACTTTGACTATTTTCACTTACATTTGCAGCATCTGTATTTTCATCAGAAGCTTCTGTTTGAGAGTTCTGTGGCTCTTATAGGGTTTGGGGTTTGAACCCTTCTCTGTGCAAATCATCTTCGCTCATTACTTGATCTGCCTTTCGTAATGAACTTTACCAACCAGTTCTTCAGAACTCTTCCTGTTTCTGGATAATAGACTAGGTATGCTGGGCTACTTTTATCATAACCCACAAAAATCCCTTCCTTGCATCTTGAGTCTGGCTTTTTCTTGACCTGTTTGTATGCATAGCACACTGATCTAAATGTTCTCATTTTTGAAAGATTAGGTTTTCTCTATATTTTTTCTATATGGAGTTTGCCCAACACATTTATTATAACACCGCACCAATGCAATCATTACAGCATATGCCCATAGCTCTTTGGGTAGGTTACTCTCCAGGAAAATACACATATATATATATATATATATAGTATCAAATAGCATTCTTCAGTTTCTCTCAGTCGTGCCATTTTGTTGGGGTGAATATGGAGCTGAAGTCTTGTCTTATGGCATTCTTACTGAACAGTGACTGAAAGTCTTTAGATGTAAATTCTGTGCCATTATCTGATCTCGTCTGATGCATTTTACCTTTCAATAAGGTGCTATGTCAGCAATGAACTTTTCTGTACCCTTAACAGTATCACCCTTTGTCACAAAAGTATGCAAAAATTGCTCCTGAGTAGTCATCTGTGAATGCTAAAGTGTATCTGAACCCATCTTTTGCTTCTGGTTCTATGGGACCAGCTAAATGTGTGAACAAGCTTAAGTTTTGTCTTTGCCCTTTTATCTGGCTCTCTGTTCCTGCTCTGAAAAAATTTTCCTGTTGTGCTCACTTCACATCTTAGGTTAGACCTATCAGTTTTACCTTTGATCTTGATTCCTTCTGTGACACTTTCTAACTTTAACACATCTTCGTTATTGCAGTGGCCAAGAATTTTGTGCCATGTTTGAATATCATAACACCTATGACATTCATTGACATTATCATCAATAACATTGTTAAGATAGAAAAGTCTATCATACACATTGATGTCGAATGTAGTATCGTCTCTATGAATTAGTTTATTATGTCCTTCCTTAAAGATCACTGTAGCTCCCTTGCTTGTTGCTGCTTTGACTAAAAAGATGTCCTGAGGAAATGATGGGACATACCGTGCCTTGGTCAGTGTCGTTTTCTTCTCATTGCCCTTACTGTCTTTTAGGTGAAACTCTGCAGCACCCCTCTTCAGTGTGATCCCAGTGGCTCTCACTTCATCAGCCAACTCTCTCATAGTTAGCTCTGTCATAGTCAAGTAGTTTTTCTCGTCTCTGTCGAAATATAAACATTGCCATCGGTTTCCTAGTTTCTTTCTGGGCCCATAACCTGTTGCCACTGTCATCATAAAGGACTGGGATACCAGCCAATATTACTTAACATCATGAAGGAAAAATCACTCACTTGGTCTTGATTGGAACAGAACAGACTTCTTTGAGTTTATTTTTTTCTTCTTACAATCACATACCACATATGCACACTTCCTGTTGTCTCCTTCATTATAAAAGCATATTTAACACCATAGTTCTACATTAATTGAGATGTGTTTTTTTTTTCATCTAATTGTGGAGTAAATTTGAAGAAGGTCAAAGGTTTTTTGATCATTCAACTGCACAATGCTTCTTTTATGTTAGAGCACTCAGCAGTCTTGGCAAATAGTTGATCTTTTTAGATTGTTTCATCAAAGACATGACCACATTAGTAAACTGAATTCTTCAGTGATTGTGCTGCAATTTTCCTGTAGACAGCAGTAAATTAGCTTGTGATAGTGATGCCATGACTGGTTGGAATTATTTTATGGTTTACACTCTGATGAAATGATACAAGTATTTCATCTTATTTTTGTAATATAACAGGTCTGATCCCATATGATTTTATGAATCGACAATGCTTCTGTCTAAATTTCAACATATATCAAATATTTGGCTGCATTGCATTTGGATAAATATCAATATTTGTGCAAAGACAATTTTATGATTTTAGACTAAGTCTTGAATTACTCTAGAGGCTAGAAGTCTGGTCTGTATGGTAAAAAACCAGTCAGAACTGTCTGACTTACCCAAGCAGTCACTACTCTGTAAAATATAATGTAACTGCTACATTTTTAAACATTACAGTAGAATAAAAAATGTTAGTGAATATGCCCAGAAATCTGTATTAATTGACATGACATGTATTTTCACTTGATATTGCCTTTGATCTGATTTAGTCTCCATCAACTCCTGAGAGACCTCTTTGGTTTTTCCATTTCCATTTAGTCATTTAGCAGATGCTTTTATCTTTTTTTTTTTTTTTTTTTTATCATGACTTAGACAAGTGCTAGATCAGTTTGTTAAAGGTGACAGAATCAAAAAGCATTTTTACCTCATCTTTGTTGAAGAATGGTAGTCCACCCTCACTCAGGAATGTGAAAAGTGCTAGAAATTCTTAACATGTCCTTTTCATAGAAATTCCTCTTTTAGAAATGTCTGCTAGAAAATGGGTCAATTTCAAAAAAAGTTGTTTGAGATGTAAAATGTATCTCACTCACTCCCCCACTCCGATTCCACTCCCTCCCCTTTCAAAGGAAATTACAACGAAAGATGCTAAATAGGTGCAAAACCACACATTTAAAATCTCCACCCTAAAATATCTTTCTGAGAGGTTTTTAGGAAGCTACTGAAGCATTACACATCCAACCAACATTTTATTGTGTATATGTCACATTACAGAGCAAGGATTGAAACCCTGTTCAACCATTCTCTGTCACCTTTAAGTTAAGGTCCAAGGTGATGAAGTAAGAAGTCATCCACTGAAGAATCGGTGTTATTGAGGGAACTTTGAGTGTTTTAGAGGATGTTCTCAGAACAGTTCTCTCCACCATTTAGCAAGCAGACAAGAGAAAAGTCTGGACAGAAAAACAAAATAATGTTTTTTTTGTTTTTTTTGTTTTTTTTTGGAGTAACACATTGGTTGGGAGGACACATATACTGGTGTGGTTCAGTTAAAGCAGCACAAGTGACTGACTTGAATTTGATTGGGGACAGCCATGGCTAGCGAGTTCAACTGGCAGAGGAATTTCATTTGCCCTTTTGGGCTTATCAAAGACCAAATGTAGTGTTGTGTTCTGGACCATCTGTCGGCATAAGTAGGGGTTCCTCTGTGCATAAAGACAGGCCTGTCAGAACGGCACTGCCATAGTTAAAGAAAGGAGAGAACTTGAGTCTGTTCCAAAACTTGGTGGAGCTAGTTGATAATTCTGTGTGTTTTTCAACCCCTTTTATTTTTTTAAATCTATAGTCATTTGATCCATCCACTGTTTAAAATAAATATTGATTTAAGTAACATATATTTGGCTCTAAAATGGTAACTAATCAGAAGAGATAATTGCAAATGACCAGATGATCTCTGCAGTCTCACAAGCTGCAGCAACATTTGTTGGTGCTCAGACACCCACACAGATCCACCCCTATTGGTATCTCTCCGGAGCTTTCCACCCCGTCTCTCTTGTCTGCAATTGAGAATTCACTTTTTCGGAGGGATCACTGAATTGTTTATAGAGACAAAAGAATTCATATAATCAATCTTTAACAATGTGGGAACTGCTGTAACCATATTTCTGAGACAGCAAATGTAAACTTGCTGCTTGAAGAAAGAGGAGCCTGGATGTTGGATATGGATAAAGGCACAGCGCCAAATGCAGCACAGGCAATTACATCAACTATGACAGGCAGTGGTAACAGATGAATGAAAATCAGACGGCTTCTGTCTTTATGGGAATCACAATTGACTTTTACTTGATGACTTGTGCAGTTCAAAAGGGTATTATTTCAGTGTTCCTGACCTAACCACAGGCTGGATATATAGTCCTCTCCACAAAAGAATTCTAACAGGCTCAGGGAAAAGGAGCAACAAACATCAGTTTATGAGTTTTTTAATGTTTTTTCATGTAACAAAGCACATATTTTTCATCAAAAGAGCTGCATTCTATCTTTTTTTATATATATATATATTTTTTTTTTACCTCAAACAAATGAGTGGGTGGATATGGGGACTAAGGGATTTAATGTGGATAAAAGGAATGGGTGAAAAAGGGGATGATGCAAACAAAAAGGGGTTAATCATATTCCCCAGCTTTCCTTGTTTAACCCATTTTCTAGGTTTTGTTAAATGAATATAACATTTAAATCGGGTGGTGCAAAGGTATTACTGTCTGTTCCCTCAGACACATATGGATATGCATAAAAATTGCACACTCACAGACACAGTTCACCCCCATCTCCACCCTCAGCACACACATCACAGGCACAGCAGAACATGCTTGCCAGGAGGGCTGACATAATTGTATTAATTGTTAACATAATGATGCATTTATGTTTAATGCCTGCCTTCTGGTAATTGCTAAGGAGGTACCTTACGGCCTGGAACTTGGGCCTCCTTCTCTCTTCCCCTTGATTCTTTCATGAATATCATTCCCTTTGTTATTACTGTGGCTGCTGCCTTTGGAGCTTCAAAGACTTTAATCATTTTGTCTCTTGTAGCCAGTTTCTCTGTTCTCTCCCTCTCAGGTGCACCACAGAAATGTGTCATTAAGTCATCATAACCTAATTTGTCTGGTCTAGCCCTATGGTATCACATGAAGTCTTTTTGACACACGGAATAATAAATGTATGCCTTCTATTAAATTTTAAAAAGACAAAGAAAGGAGCAGGAATCTTCCTTAAAGCTTACATTTGCTTTGAGTTGGCTCTGGGAAGGTTGTTATTTGCTTTGTTTCACACAGGTTCACATGGGTGCTGTAAGTATGGTGCTATGATATTTGCAGGATGGTATGCAAAAAGAACACATTAATTAGCCTAAGTTGTGTGACTAGATATTTCCACTCCAAATCATATAGATATGAAATACAGAAACATCCTTTTTTCAGAAAAAAGATGTAATTAAGTTCATTATACGGAGAGGAAGTGATGCTACAGTGACTTCCTTTCCATATTTGCTGTTGCTGTAAAAAAACAAGAACTAATGCACAGAATTATTGGCAGCACTGTCTATCTAGTATTATTGTGTGTATTAATGTACATATTATAAACATCTTTTCCAAAATGTTAAACCAGAGACAATAGCTCATGGAGATAAAAGAGTTAATTAAAATGTATTTATTAGGTTTAAAGTAAAACCTATGATAAGACAGGGTAGTGAGGGCATGCTAGCTGACACTGCTTTATTGAATGCACACTAAATTCTCTGTCATTAGGCTGTTTTTGTTAGAAAAGAATTCCAATTCAGAGTTGGGCTGAATTTGTTTGTTTGTTTTCCCTTGATCCCTACATCCCACGATATATTGACTCTGGTCTTTTTTGCCTGGGAGCCGTCATGGAAGCAACAATAAAGGTTAGCCATAGCATGTTAGGCATTATTACTTTTATTGATGAGTCATCGATCTAGCTGGCCAGCCACAGTAATCAAGCACAACATCCCCAGAGACGGCAAAGATCAAGGCCTAAATCATGACTCCCTTGGCACAGAGGCTGTTACAGGAGATAAGAAAGGAGAGTGTGACTGTGTGTTTGTTAGTGGGCTTCTGTTTGTCTACAAATGCTTTTATAATTAGATAAGAGCATTTCTCAGACTCTATCCCATCAGCTATTCTCTTTATGAGTCTAAAGATGTTGCAAAAATGTATCACAGCCCTGAAGTGCTGAATGTTTTGATCAGAAAATTATTGCTTTAGTAAAGTGGGAAAAATCTATAATTTCAAGGGCAGACAAAGAATATTAACATCAGCATTGGGCTACTGTGTGTGCTGCGTTGGCATATTAGGTGACGTGCATTTTGATGGTGCTGTATTGCTTATGATAGATTTTTAAACATTATTGATTATTTATCCTGCGTAGAGCATAAATGGGCCTTTACAGAGACTTCTTCTTTCTTAAAGTAGATACATGCACATGTACATGCAGAAAGAAACATCCTAGAGAAACTCTAGCAACTGCCTACAAAATACGATTGGAATGCCCTAGAAAGTCCCAACACTACAGCAACCACTGAGCCACCACATAAAAATGTATTGTAACCAAAGACCATCTGTTCTTGATCTGATAACAAGTAAACAGTTAATAACCAACACATTGGGAAAAATTTCACCACACCACTGCTACTTTCAGCTCATGATCCAAAATGTCACATCCCATATTTACAATTATACCTTTTTAAATGTTTCTGATCTCACTTTTCCAGCATACAACTGATTCCAAGCTTTTGATTTGGCTCTCAGATCATCAACAAATTGTGCAGTTCAGTTCCCAGCCATCCAGTCACTGCAACTTAACTTCAAAATAAAAGCATTTAGGAGTTGTGCTTACTCTTTTTGATGACAATCTGAAAAACACACAATTAATATTAGCCTCATCTTTTAACTGCATGTCCCAGTCAGAGGCAGCATCACTCTAGTTAACATCCCCAATTCTTCCTGCTTTCATCTGGCAGCCACAACAGCATACAATGCACCCACTACATTAACCTCCCAGCCAGCCAATCGATGCCATGTCACTGTTAATCTTCATTGCACATATGTGACCTTTTACAAACTTTGCTGCCCTTGGTCCCAGGTGATTAATACTGGTCAGGGTAATTGGATGTTAATAGGAGGGACTATTGACTAAAGCCCTAGAAAATAGTGAACGAGCAATTTGATGATCTATCTTATATTGATAGGTTGGCGTGCAGGAAGAGGGAGACAATCTACATTTGACTGCGCTCATTCATCATTGTTAATTTTGGTTGTTTGTAAAAGCAGATGGCCCTGTCTTCCAGTGAATATCTTTGTTGGGAATAACATTCACTTATTTTATTTATCTATTCATTTGTCTGCACATACAGTAAGTGAAGAGGACTGAGTCAGAGGACAAATTAAGAAAGAAAATATTTTTTTTTCCGCAGTTTGTTTATCAAGGGCCAACTTTATATTTAAAAGAGCACAATTTTGAATGTAAGTATCTATCTGTAGTGAAGTGGTTTTCCAGAGCGCAAGCATAAACAGCACATAAGCAGCAGTAGATTCTGTCCTCTGTCTTTGTTTCTAAACAGGATACCTTCAGGCACAATACAAAGAGTGGGTCACCTGCATTTTGCAAATTCAGAGAGCCCAAAACATAAACAGTAGAGCTATGTGAATGACAGACAGAAAAATTAATTTGGAGCGTAAGAGAAAGTAAGAGTCACGTTTATGGAGATAATTGCAATAAGTTACATAGCCTGTAGAAACATCTGGACTGATTAAAAATATGTGTCTGTATCTGTTCCAGGTAGACAGATAACTGCAAAACATGACTGGCCTGCTCCCTTTATTGCTGTTTATATATATATATATATATATATATATATATATATATATATATGTATGTGTGTGTGTGTGTGTTTGTGTGTGTGTGTGTGTGTGCATCAGCTAAGTTAGATTGAAAGACCACTTATGTTAATTTAAAGGTGTTACTACTGCCTTTTGAATTGTGCAGAGATTAGATCAGACAGAACATTGGTTTTCATATGAGTCTCTGTAATTCAGCTCACAATCAAGCTGGATCAAATATGTAACTGGTGTCAGAACAATCAATAGAGCACTGTCTCACTCCTAATAACTGTGAGCAGAATGTTTGTATATCAATAACAATGGCCAGCAACAAGACGTCTGGCTCTAATATAGACTCCACAGGAACAGGAAGATGGACGGTGTTGGCAGGATAACATAGGCAGGAGATCCGTAGCTTCTCCAGTTTTGTTTTAAATCTCTCATAAATTGACTGTAGACTTGAAACTACAAATCACATTGTAAAAGCAGCTGTACTAGTGTTCTTTCAAAGGGATAGCATCAGAGACATTGAAATTTTGTTCATTTGAAAAACAAGATATTACTAAATTAGCTAAATATTCCTCTTTGTAAGTTGTATAAAAATGGAGGGGATGATGATATGTTCAAACTTCATCTAGTCACAGTTGGATGTGTCCCCAGCGACCATTATTAAACTATCTTGTCACAGTTTTGGTTGAGGTCTCATTTACTTTACTCACTCTGCCCCTTTGAAGCTTCAGCCACTTTCAATCCTACCCAGGCCTTATATTTCTACAAATTTTTGCAGTCACTTTCAAAAGAACCATTAAGGGTCCACTTTTTGACCACTTTTAAATCATTAAGGGTCCATAGTCAAAAGAATACTTCCTGAAGGAAAAGGGACAGGCTTTAGGAAAGTCTTCACAACATACACAACTAATTATTTTGAAAGCTAGTTTGTAGCCATAAAATCATTTACAACATAGCTATGTGCCAAGAATCACTGCGGTGGCAACTGCAAAAAAATTCAGTCAATGCCACTCTTTAAAATAACTATGAGCAGAAGAGTGATTGACATAAATGATGATGTCAAATACTAATTTGTGGAAAAATTAAAGTCCATATAACTGAATGACTCAACACTGACAATGCTGCTTTATCATTTTTGTAAGATATTAATCGAAGCAAGGGTTGACTGATTAATTGTTATCATATTTTTGTCAAGATATGAGCATATACAATATTACAAAAGGAAACAATATGGACTGCGTTAGATCTCCTTTGCCCTGTCATTGTATACTTGCAAAGCCAGGACCTAAGAGAGGGGAGGACAATAGGAATTTGAAGAATATCAGCATATTAGTAGAATTTAGTGCAAATGAGTGGAGAGGATAAATTGGATGAATGGAAAAATGAGTCTAGTTTTTAAAAAGTTGGAGCATCACTGAATTTCCTGCTTCAGTTATACTCAGGTGCCATTAACTCCATGAGCTTGCAGCAACATGTCCCAGTTCCTGACTCAGAACATTATGATATTAATGGACTTACAGAGAAACACTGGTTGCTGTAATTAAAAACATTTTCAGTTACTGACAACCAAAATTATGTGTTTAAATTTTTAAGTAGCTTGTGAGTCTTCCATCATCTACATGCTACGTGCTGCAGTAACGCATTGCGTCACTTCCTCCTGTCAGTGATAGTCCCTCACAGCTGTCTTTCTCTCTCTTTTTAGCGAAAATTCACATACTTACTTCTATGTGAAAAGTAAGTTCTCCCACACAAGTGTTTGTTAAAGTGCTTAAGGTCATTTACTCCCTAAAACTTCACACTAAGCACTAACTTTTAGCTAACTAGCACTTTGCTATGGCCTCTCCTCTGTCTCGCTCCCCCACTCCCTCTCCTGCTCTCTGTTGTGCAGTGTGTCAGATGTTCAGTTATTCCTCTGCCTCCTTTACCAGTAATGGTACTTGTATAAAGTGTAGTTGTTCGCTGCTATGGAGGCGAGGTTAGTGTGTTAGAGGCACGGTTTTGCACCACAGAAGCTAGGACTTATGCTAGCGTAGTTAGCCAGTCACCGATGGCCGACGCGGACTGACCTAGCATAGCACCCGCAGCTCTCCCGGCAGTTCCCGAGCAGCTGGGAAACCAGGGCAGCTGGGTGACAGTCCGTAACAAGAAGCGTAGCCCCAAACCAAAGCCCCAGGTTCACCACCAGCCCCTTCACATTTCTAATAAATAATATATAATATAATATTTCCCTGTAATCCTCCTCTCTCTGACCATTTCTTAATAAAGTTTGAGTTTGCAGTGTTAGATTACACAACTTCTGAGAAGCAATTTCACTATAGTAGGTGTCTGTCTGATGATGCTGTGGCTAAATTCAAAGAACAGTTATCTATCCACGTGCTATATATGAATACAGCAGAAGATGACTATTTTAAATTTACTGCTGCACAGGTTGATCATGGTTTTGACAGCGTTGCATCTAGCCTACATTCAATACTTGATGCTGCTGCCCCACTGAGAAAGAAGGTAGTGAATCAGAGGAGGAGAGTTCCTTGGTTTAACTCACAAACACAGGCTTTAAAGCAACAGTCAAAGATTCTAGAGAGGAAGTGGCGTTCAACCAAACAAGAGGAATTTTATGTAGCTTGAAGAGATAGTTTCATAGAATATAAGAGAGCCCTCAGAAAGGCCAGAACCTCGTACTATTCTTCTTTAATTGAGGAAAACAAGAACAACCCCAGGTTCCTTTTCAGCACTGTAGCCAGGCTGACAGAAAGTTATAGCTCTGTGGAGCCGTCTATTCCAATAAACTTTAGCAGTAATGACTTTATGAACTTTTTTTACAAATATAATTGTTGTCATCAGAGATAAAATTAGTTACCTCCTCCCCACTTCAGGAGCTGATATTTCACCCAGTGCAGTAGACTTGGAATCAGCAGTAACAGCTGATTTTTATCTGGACAGTTTTTCTCCCATAGTTCTGACTGCAACAGTTTCTTCATCCAGACCAACAACTTTTCTCTTAGATCCTGTTCCAACCAGGCTGTTTAAAGACATCCTACCTTTAATTGACACATCCATCTTGAGTCTGATCAATCTATCTCTAGTAAAAGGCTACGTACCACAGGCTTTTAAAACTGCAGTAATCAAACCATTACTTAAAAAGCCTACTTATGGACCCAAGTGATCTAGTTAATTATAGACCCATATCAAATCCCCCTTTTATGTCCAAAATCCTGGAGAAAGTTATTGCTACTCAATTATGTGATTACTTACATGAGAATAGTCTTTATGAAGATTTTCAGTCAGGGTTTAGAGCTCATCATAGCACAGAAACAGCATTAGTGAAAGTTACCAACGAACTTCTCATGGCCTCAGACAATGGACTTGTCTCTATTCTTGTCCTGCTGGATCTTAGTGCTGCGTTTGACACAATTGATCATAACATCCTATTACATAGACCAGAACATGTTGTTGGGATTAGAGGCACTGCACTTTCTTGGTTTAAGTCGTATCTATCAGATATGTTCCAGTTTGTTCATGTAAACGATGAGTCTTCTTCTATACGTACTGCAGTTAGTCATGGAGTTCCATAGGGTTCTGTGTCAATCCTTTTTTATCTTGTACATGCTTCCCTTAGGCTACATCATCAGGAAGCACAATATAAACTTCCACTGTTATGCAGATGATACAGAGCTGTACTTATCTATGAAACCTGATGAAACTAACCAGATCATCAAATTTCAGGATCGTCTTAAAGACATAAAGACCTGGATGAGAATTTCTTACTTTTAAACAGACAAAACTGAAGTCATCATACTTCACTTTGGCCTCCAGTTCTACTGTGAGGAACCTTGGAGTAATCTTTGATCAGGACATATCCTTTGTATCCCATATTAGACAGGTCTCTACAACAGCTACATAATATTGCAAAAAAAATCAGAGGCATCCTGTCCTGTTCCAGTAACTTCATCAAAAACCTTCAGTTAATGCTGTCAGAATGCTGCAGCACGAGTACTGACAGGAAGTAGGACCAGAGATCATATTTCTCCTGTACTGGCTGCTCTTCATTGGCTTCCTGTAAAATTTAGAACTGATTTCAAAATCTTCCTGCTTGCCTATAAAACCCTTAATGATCAGGCTCCATCATTTCTTAAAGAGCTCATAGTTCCTTATTATCCTAACAGATCACTTCAATCACAAACTGCTGGTTTACTTGTGGTTCCTAGAGTCTCTAAGACCAGAATGGGAGGTAGAGCCTTCAGTTATCAGGCTCTTTTCTTATGGAACCAGCTCCCAGTTTGGGTCTGGGAGGCAGACACCCTTTCTACATTTAAGGTTAGACTAAACACTTTCCTTTATGATAAAGCCTATAGTTAAGAATGGTCCAGGTGGGAAATGCCTGAACCATCCTTTAGTTAAGCTGCTATAGGATTAGACTGCTGGGGAACTCTGACAATACACTGCTCCTCTTCTCTCTGTCCCTCACTCCTCTCATCTCTGTCTCTCCCTCACATTTCATATCTTGATATTAATATATTACATATTATTAACTGTTCTCTCTTGCAGTTGTGTCCCCTCACCCCCCTTTCTCTCTTTCAGGTTGTTTTGACTTCAGAGCAATTGGATTCAAATTCTTCAATGACATCATCGTCATTATTATTATTATTATTATTATTATTATTATTATTATTATTGTAATATTAATTGTAATGATAATTTTGCTTTAACAACTACTTGTAAACATCTAGTCTCTATTGTCTCTTCCTGGTCTCCCTCTTTTCTTCCTCCCCCCTCCTGTGTCCTTCTCCCCTCTCTTTCCTCTGTCTCTTCTCTTCCTCTTTGCTCTGTTTTCATCTCACCCCAGCCGGTCGAGGCAGATGACCGTCCACTCTGAGTCTGGTTCTGCTGGAGGTTTTTTTCCTGTTAAAAGGAAGTTTTTCCTCTACATTGTCACCAAGCGCTTGCTCATTGTGGAAATGTTGGGTTTCTCTATGTGAAGTGCCTTGAGATAAATGTTTTTATGATCTGGTGCTATATAAATAAAATTGAATTGAATTGAATTGAAGAAACATGACACAAGAAACATGATGATAGGGTTGGTAAAATGATTTGGTATATGATCTACTTCTCAGATAAATCATACAGTTCCTGCCATTGACAGGTGCTAACCTTAGACATGTTCTACCTGACAAATTTAACAATATCAGTTCATTTACCAGAAAACAATAACCACCATCACCCGACTGTAGTTTATTTTCAGGACAACTGAATACAACTGAATTTTCAAATTTGAGATGAGTTGAGCTCCTAGCCTTGGTTCATATTTTAGATTGTAGATTGTGATTCTACTCAGACAGATTTTTTTGGCTGGATTGTCCACTCATATCTGTCAGTTTTTGGTTTTTTTTTGAGTGAGGGGTGGGCGACGAGGTGAAATCTGTGTTAAATATGGAGCGATTTTGAGCAGAGACAATGAACAGCTCTGCGAAAGTGAAGCATAAATTCTTACCACTCGACCCTGCTCATACATTCTGTGGAAAAATAACAGGATGGTGATTTGCAAAAAAAGCAATCACTTTAGAAGTTTGGTATTTCTTGGTGCAAAACTCAAAGGCCAAAATGTCAAATCTGATATCTGACTGCTTGGTGGGCAGATTGCCATCGAATTTGATTAGTACATTTATGCTCCCCACAGAATGAACACTGTCAAATCTGACCTCCTGACCTTTTGTCTAATACCAGGCCAAATGTACAAATGCCACTATTCCAATTTTTGCATCCTTCCATTATTCCCCAAGTCAGCTCATGATTTAATGTAGACATTATAGATATTGTGATAACTCTGCCTGCCATTGTTTTTGTGACTTCCTAATTGTTTCCTATTGTTTTATTCAGCAGTTGCTATTGTAAACCATCATCCAGGGACCAACTTTTCAGGTACAAAAAATTAATCAGCGATTAAATGGAACAAACTGTTCTTTTGGACCTCTCTTATTTTCTTCATATATCTAGTAAATAACACATTAGATCACATCATATTAGATTACATTACATTAGAATATATCAGATTAGAAGACCAGCAAATAGAACTAGCCTGGGAAGTAGCCATTAAGGAAAAAGACATGGCTGTGATCTCTGTGTGATGGTGGCAAAGGTTACCTTGTATGAAGAATTTAGTAAATCCATCAGTCAGAGATCCAGCTATATAGTGAGGGGCCAGAGCCTGATGTGATAGTCTCTCTCATATTGGATCAATAAAACCAGAAATACCCAATTCTAAAGACGTGTGGGGCCTCAAATCCCAGAGGGACTCAACATAGAGGCAGCCAGAAGTACTGCTGCATGCAGCTTCCCCTCTGACATCCATCACTGGTGGAAGTGATGAGAAGGGCCTAATCACTGCTGGGACAAGTGTTGGAGGTATGTGTGACATGAAACGTTATTAATGCAGGAGTACAGTGTCTACACAGTCTAGGAAGGAGATAACTCTATACACTATATATGTGCTTATCAGTGATGCAGCTCACTAACATATGCAGGGTTTATCTGGTTAAATGTTATGAACCAACAGAATTTTTTACATCCATTTGTTTTCTAGTGTCATAGTAATATTTTTTTCTCCTTGACATGAGTGGTGGAGTGGTCCAACATCCTGAAACTTTCTTCTCTTTGAAGAGAACTACTTCAGCATACTGGATGGGTCACAAGATTTTCAACTATTCAGCTGCTACAGCGCCATCATTGATTCCAACAACTCCAGGGCATTCCAGAAAATAAATCAACAACAGCACAGGTAGGAAATTAAAAGAGAGCATCCGGCGATGCAAAAATCTTATGTAGTTTCCAGTCAGTTTACAGATCAGTTCATAATTAATCCTTAGACTGACCTAACTAGAAATTAAACAAAGTGAAATACATTAAACTCATCAGAGTCATCAGAGAATTAGCATAAATACATTAATAATAAATAAATTCATACAATGCCTATCTTCATAGGTTTAGCAATTCCCCTTTCCTTTTGTTTACTGCTGTTCTCCTTTGTGTGTGTGTGTGTGTGTATTATGTGTCTGCTGGTGGGTGTGGCTCCCTGGACCTTCTCCTGCCTCTCCACCTATCCCTGCTCCTCATCATCCAATCGCTGCCATCACTTTGTTGTGTAAATTGTAATGTGCTGATTCTGCAGCAGCCAAGCAAAATATTCCATCCACACTCCAGTGAAGAGGTCCATCAGGTCATTGTTCCCTCAGGCTTCCTAATCATGAGGGAGATTGGACTGTGAACACTGAAATATCTGAGAGGACAGACAGCTACCTTTAGACAACACATACTCAGCATGAGGAGGCAATATCAGATCCTTTATTAGAGCAGTGTTCTGAGTTCTGAGATGTAAGGGGAGATATCACTTCCACTTTAGTAATATTGTAATTGATTTCTATTTTAAGCTTTAACTGCCCCTGCTTGCTCTCACAGTGCACAATGATACTTATCAATACCAGGTGTAAGTGCAAAGGCCAGTGATCAGCATATCCAGCTACAGATCACATGTCTCTGTGGCTCAGAAGGTAAAGCAGATCGTCCACTAATTACAAGGTTGGTGATTCAATCCCCAGCTCCTCCAGTCTGAATGGTTAAGTATAAACTGCCTTGAGTGCTCATTCAGACCAGGGACGTGCTCCATAAACGCTCCCCAGGTGCTATGTTTATATCAAGGTTACAGAAATATGGTATCAGAGTATCCTCCAGGCCTGTCAAAACAAGATAAAGTGAAAGCAACTTGATAATTGATATTTCAGTTTTCAGTGACATTATATTGTCCTTCTTTTGCACAGCTACATGCTCAGCCTTTTAGTTTTCTAGCATATGAGTCACTTTACAACTTTCTTTCCAAAGTTATACAAATGATAGGATATTCTGTAGTGTTCCTATACCTTGAGCAACCTCTGGTTATTGTCTTGACGGTTAGCAAAATCAATGACTCATGTACTGCTCCCACGTTTTAGTTTATCATCTAAAATTGTTGTAAATGAGTCATTTCCTTCTTTGTTAGTCTCTAACAAATGTGTGACTTAAAAACAGAACTGTGATCAAATGAGCATTGATACGTTAATGGTTGAGGAGAATAATAAAAATGGGGCCGGGCTAAAACTTTAATCTTCTTCAGTCCCTTTACAGTAGTACATTTCTCAGCAGCACCATGGTTTAGAAAAAAAGTTTTAATCTGGAACATGAAAATAACTTCTATCACAGAAGCATGAAGTTATTGCATCTCACATTAATGGCGAGCACTGTCCCATGGACCTTGTTATGTCCAACCTTGCCCTGAGCTGTTGTGAAGAATTTTCATAGCAAGGCTCGGGAGAAAATAAAAAAATCAGTTGAACACTTTTCAAATGTCTCTACTATAAACACTTGGTCAGTGAATTCTCATTTGTGCATGGAAGAAGAATTGCACAGGTCCGGAACCATGAGCTCACCTGTCTTACAAATCAGTTGTTGACTTGCAGTTAACATTTTTATTGAGAAACATTATAGCATTGAGACAATAAAAAAAGCAATGAACTTGTGATTGTTGAGGCAGGAAATCCAGGGTGACACCGCTCAACCAACACAATTGTGACATCAGCACCACCTGCCTCACCAACACAGGCAAAATGACTCCCATTTACATTATCCTCACATACACAAGGCACATGAACTGAACCGTGACTTTTAATGTCACTCAATTGAATACCAGTAGTATGACCTGTGAGGCTAATTGCAACATGAAGCCATACATCTCACTGCCATACAACCATACCATGTTTCAATATGACACGACATCTGGGGAGCTGCTCATTGCTCATGATTGCCAGTAGTTAAAACAAAAGGGTACTTGGGGGCAGTGTTGGGGTCATTACTTGTAATTGATTACTCATTACCTTTTTACTTGATATTGAAATAATCAGATAGCCAACCTTTTATATGGATTTAAATTACTCAGCCCACCTCTATAAAAGGTGTGTTAAAACACCAAAGCAAAACCAACAAATTAATCCATGTCTGAATACTGTCTGCACATCAATGACTTTATGTCCATTGTTTGTAAATTGTAAGGCTCAGTGATAAGCTTTTGAACAAATGTTATTCAAACACAAGGTAGTGAGAGGGCAATTGTCATGGACTACTTTCACATGTTTTGATATGCATTTAGCCCCCTAATGAGTATTTACAGCAGCATAACAGTGGATGTGTGTGACTGTGGGACTGAATCAATACAAACTACAGGGTGTGTATTTGTGGTAATAAAGGAATAAGTCACCCAGTGCAGCTGACTCACTGATGTGTTTGTTTGCATACATCACTTAGATACCAGTACTTAGATACAATTTTGATGGTCTCAAATGACAAAATAAGGTAAAGTGAATAGGTTCAAAAATGTTTTAGCTACCACAAGGAGACACCCCCTGGTGATTACTTGAAAATATTTTTACAAAGGTTTCTGAAATGTTATGTTTATAAAATATATCTGATTTATCTAATCATCATACAACAACATTAAGATCCAATCATCAGAACTAGTAGGCTTAAACTGTTATTGACAGCAGTCATAGCCTGTGACTCATGGTAAAAGCTTGTTGTTTGTCTGTTTTTGATTTAAACTTATTTGTGCACTGCTGCATTGCACTCATTTCCATAAATTTGAACATTTCATTGCTAATGCATGGACTTACAAGATAGAGCAATGATTACTGGATGTTGAAAGTGTCTTAAAACGTTTTTATTAATAAAAACTAAAGACATTACTGAGTACCCCAGATGTTTTTGACATCTAAGCTAAGTAGCATTCCCACCTAAGATACAGTGTCAGTTCCATTAGTCTATCCATAAAGTGAGTGAAAGCCAAGCAAATTAGTTATAAATTTTAATGGTTATACCTTATTTACACACTGTTTCAGATGTTACCACTTTGTGCCTCAGTTGGGCAGATTTTTTTATGGCTATTGTATTGTTTATTGTGTATTAGTTACAGGAAACATGTTTGGTCAGTTGGTGGATAATATAAATGCCCTTTATAAGCCAATATTACATTGACAGCTACTGAAATTGTTTAACCTTTGCCTGGACTAAATGCTATTTCATTTCTACAGTGATGACATTCAGCTAAGAAGAAATGACTCTTTTGACCTCTTTCACACAGGCTTTTATTCTGTCAAGCTTAACTTGTCAATTGATGGCACCATTTTGATGAAGAAACAACAAAGAAAAATATCCTGGCAGGAAGTCTAAACCGGGAATATAATTGCCTCTGTAGTGTGCTGAAAAGGCTATTCAAATGCCATTCTGCACATAGTGATTGGCTTTCCTCTCCTCCTCCCATTTGCCCTCTCTCAATGCTTTCCCTGTCATTCAAAACATGAGGAGGCCTTTTCACAAGCTTGGAATAGTTTGCATGGCAGAATAACAAGCTAATTAGAGCTCCTCCAGTGATGGATGGCTGTGAGACGCTATGAGATGTGGGCACGAGGGCAGCACAGCACCCCGATAGTGTCACAACCATCTGCCCCATTTTGACGGCTTAATTGGAAGAGCGATGGGGGATATTTGGGATCCAGCCTAATGGCTGTACTGACCCTGTGTGGATGGCTAATGCCATTTTGCCCCTATTTGCTGCCCATACATTTGGTACTTAGCTCCCCTTTGTTTTGTTTCCTAGGTTGTGATTGGATTGGTTGAGGTCATGGGGGGTCAATAAGTTGCCTAGAGCAGCTATCTTAGTGTCAGATTCAGATTGACGGATGGAGAGAGCTAAACCCTTTAGCTTTTAAATGTAACACTTCATCATAATTTGGAACATCTGGGAGACCTGATGATTTGGTTTAATATCCCCACACATGGGGATATTAAGATATATAGTAATAATACTAATAATTTTATTAGTATTAGCATTTTATTTGAAGTACCTTTCAAGTTATCCAAAGACACTGTACAGTAAAAACAAAACAAAAAATAGTAAGGCTATAAACAACATGTAGATAACATATAGGAACATAGTTTGTTTATATATATATATATATATATATATATATATATATATATATATATGTGTGTGTGTGTGTGTGTGTGTGTGTGTGTATATGTATATGATATATTCATTATTTTATTTTGATTGAATTTTTGGCCACTTGGGGGAAAGCAGCTAGCATGCACATAGGTTCAGATATGTTGAAACAATCCTTGTAAGACAGACTGTAAGTTTCAGTTTGATGTATGATGTCAGCCCATAAACTGACCTTTGCTCTGTGCTTCAGCATCCAGGTTCAACACACCCAGAATGCCCCAGCACCAGAACGCGCAGTCAAAAGTACAGGCTGCAAGAATTGCAACGCCAGCAACCACAATGTCTGGAAGAAAGTGTTTCTGTTGTTGCTGCGGTAGATGGAAGGCAACATTAGACAGCAGTGGAAATACTTTATAATTTTGGGACCTCTTACAACAGAACAATCCCTGCATGTTTTTGTCTGGACTTTACACATCACCAAAACAATTTGGTTCAACTGACTGGACGAGATTGTCAGATTTGTTTCTTCTGAAGGACAGGCAGTAAAAACTTTGCTGGGCCAATGTAAATTTTGAATGCCAAGTTGTTATTGTGTCATCAAAACCTTCCTTTGTGGTTTATTAACAATAGCCACCTACTGAGGTGGTTGGTTTGCATCTAGACTAAACGTGCTTGCAGAGTTGCCTGCTGACACTTGATAGCTTTTGAATAAGTTGGTGCATTTCAGTCTAGGCCAATCTTTCTCTTTTCTCCCTCTAAACTTCAGCAGCATTTCCAGCTTCTCTATCAATATGTTGCTATTTATAGAAGCTGCAAAGCAATGTAAGGTTTCATCAAGGACTCATTATAAACAGTCCACCTCTCCAACATCGTTTTCAACATTAAACTTCTAGTGGTTAATGTTAACTTCAATCCTAATGTGCAAGCTAAGTTACCTGCCATGACATTTAACAACTTCAAAGCAAGATATCAGTCATGTTCTTCTGAATAGCACCATCCAGCTGAATATACACAAGGTGAATATACTGAATATAAGCTGAATGTGGCCCACTGGTTCCTACAGTATCACTATGAGAAACTGTATGTATAAAATATGTGTGAACTGATTAATGTTAAGTTGACAGTAGAGTTTTTGTGTGGAAAGAAAAAGGCTGCAGCTTGTGAGTTTATCACATATTTTTTTTTCCCCTGTCTTGCAGTAGGATCCTGCACCAGATGTCTCTGTACCTGTGCCAGACAGAACATCCACCATCTATAGAAACATGTTGGAGGTAAACATTTGTTTAAAAAAATACATCATGTCTGTTTGTCAGTGTTTTTCCTGGAAATCATCTATCAGTTGGTATGTAAGCATCTACTAAAAGTACAGCTTGTGTTCTATGGAAGATGCATATAATGTCAGAAAAAAAAAACAAAAGACGATATCTTCTGTGCTCAAAGTAATTTGTATGAACATAGATAATTCTACTACTAGAAATATTACAAATACTAAAAGGAAAACTTTTCAAATCTTTTTTTTCCAAATCACTTATTTTGATCACATTTATCAGGTTACATCAACACTGGGAGAGCTCCTCAGATAAAGTTAATTACAGAAGAAAAACATTTAAATATTTCAAATGTCTCTAACTATGGCCAGATCAGCGTGAAATACAGACTGTAATACACTTTGAAAGCTAGATTTAATAATTTCACAATGTCTGTGAGCAGATCACATTAGCAGCCATTTTATTGAATTGCAAATTTTGTTTCTTCAAATCTTTTTTCTACCCAGAGAGCTCCAGCACCAGATGACACTTCAGTCCTCACAGTAGCTGCAGATTCTTTGGTTACCAAGCACTTTTTCAAGTACATTAAGAACTTACCACACTCACTCTGTTTATATCATGAGTTGTAGTTTGGGAATTTTAACTTTACTGCTAACATATTAACTACGCTTGACAGAGCTTTGTAAGTCCTTTCTAACAGAAAGATCCCTCTTTTGGAACTGAGTCTTGCTTTGCCATTTATAATTGTGAAATCTTTGACATAAGACCAGCTATTAGAGGATATTGCTTGTATTGACATATGAAGTGAATTGTGAATTGTTTTTTCCATAATGTGTCAACATTGTTTTGTTTATTTGAAATGTGATTGGTTCTATTTTGATTGTTGTTATGATGCTTTCATTATCATCTAATCTTGCTGATACTGATATTATTTGATAAATGGAAACGCGCATGTGCCCACTGTGTCAAAATTTGTGAATATTTCCTTATAATTTGTGTTATATTTCCACCTCGATGGTAAGCAGAGAGTTTCAGCATAACTTCGCCCACTCCTGCTTAATAACAACACCGAAGCAACATTGGGAGCACTACAGTATCTCACTCGGTAAAGTAACTCTAGTAAAACTCAGTCCTGTCCATATAAGAAACTCCCCAAGGTCTTGACACTGCTAGTGGTGGAGACAGGATGAAAAGAATCGTCAATGTGATGAGAGGGGGATTCTGAAGAGTTTGACCTGGCCACTGGATATGAAAGTAAGAGCGAGTGAGGTGTGGAGAAGGGTCACAGCAACATGCACCGAGATGACAACTGACAGCAAAAGAGAAGAGAACGGTTTAAAAGTTTAACAGCACTGACATGACTGATAGAGATTGTGGAGAAATCTGATTGGTCTAATGAAAACGCCCTTAGTCAGCTGATTTAAAAAACAAAACTGGGAGAGAGTGAGAAAATTTCAGATGAACAAGGCATAAAGATGCGTTGAGCTTCATGTTACTACATCTAGACACATTTACTAGGTGAAGAAACTATAAAGCGCAACAAGTCATATACCCACATATGTTACATGTCTATGTGATCATGTGACTTAAGGCCAAGCATATTCCCAAAGAAGCAGAGAGGCAAGTAAAGAGCCCTATGATGAGATGTGAGAAACAGGGGTCATTATATATGAATTATATACATTACAAAGACACAGATATTAGGGATTTAGAGCCATTTAATAAGTCATTAAAAAGCCATGAAATGAAGAGTTTTCATATAAATAAACTAGATAAAACTGACATTAACAAAAGAAAGTGAAAGTAAATACTATTACATCATTGAGCACACAGCACACCATGCACACAACAACACAACCCTCTGCATTTAACCCATCACACCTAAGCGAGCACGGGGCAGCCTGGACAGTGCCCGGGAAGCATGTGTTGAGACGGTACCTTGCTCAGGGGTACCTCAGTGGGATCCGGTAGCTGGTGGATTACCTTCCGGACATAAGTCCACTTCCTTAGCCACCAGGCCACCACTGCCTAGTAATGATGTATGTCATTAATATATTTAATTAAACAACTACATTCTGTGATGTACTATTTATCTACTATATATGTAACTATGGTCATGAAAAAACAATTGTCTGGGTCAACATTGTTTCTGTCAAGGATGGTTTGTTGTTTATAGCCGTTTATGTTGTTGTTTATGTTTCTGTATTTGTCTCTACTTGTTTCATCTGTCACTGCATATTCAGTTTGTGTCATTGTTGGTAAGTTTTTACTTCCTTACAGCACTTTTGCATGAAAAGACGCTTTAAAAATAAGTTTTACCGACTTTGGAGAATGTGAAAATGTTTAGAATTATGTCTGTGATGTTCTTTATGCGTGTGTGGAAGAAAAAGTAAAAAATAAAGGGACCTTTGGTGAATCACGAGGCAGCTTATGCCTTCAAACTTTACCTCTGTGATCTGTTCCACACAGTTCCACACTTGGTTAAAATTTTCCTTTTTTTTTTTTTTTTTTTTTTTTATCAGGATTGATCTAATTTTGTTGAGTCATACATCTTCCCTGCCATCATTCCTCATTCAGACCTCTTAAAAGCTATTTGTCTGGCCTCCTCTTCCTTTACCGATTAGACTACATGGGCTCACTTTGAGAGGTGAGATGCTGATGAGGAAAATATATTATTAAAAACACATAAAACATTTCTGTGAGAGATATAATTTTGCTGCGGTAGCGAACTCTGCATGAGATATCGGGTTACGACTGTTGGATCTATGGTTGTGGTGCAGAAACCAACTGGGCTTGGGTTTACTGAGTGACACATGCCTGACCTGTTCATAACCTTTCCATCCAAACATGGGAAGTGAACTCAACAGTTGTGATTTTTTTTTTTTTTTAACTTTATTATTGTACACCTACCTCTCTGGCTCTTTATTCATATAGGCATGTGTGACTAGTAATACTAGCAATGACTGAGCTCAAATATCCTTGGTTGTGGAAACATTCCTCATGTGTATCCAACTCTCTTTCCTCTAGTGAAATGGTCAAAGAGTAGAGAAAAAAATCTCTGAAAAGAAGCAGATGTCAAATATCAGCTTTGGTTGAAGATTGTATAACACATAACAAATTACTACAGATCACCATACCATCATTTTCAAAATCTGCTGGATCAATGGCACAGTAACATTAGATGCTGCTAATTCTCAACATCACTTCCTGATTGGATCACTGTTCCTCAAATCTTTATTGCGCAAGTAATAGGGTCTCCACACACACACACACACACACACACACGTGGCACTGAATTATCCACCCCCTCAGTGTGCCCCTCCACAAATTATTGTCCTGTTGACCATTTGGAAAAAAGCAAGGAGAAAAGAAAAAAGGAAAAGAGTGACCCAGCCAGCACAGGCTATTTCTGTCAGGTATTGTGAGCCTGATTCACAATGTCACATTTCAAAAGGAGAGGGAGCCTGGCCTAGCCTGGTACTCATTAGTGTGTGTTTGGCTTCAAGTTAGAGTCGGACCCAGGCCTATTGTCACACTGGATCAGATGTCTAGTATAAACACCTTTAATCAAAGTAGGGTGTCTGCTCAGCACTGCTCACAAACGCAAAGTGGCAGCCCAGCTTGGTCTTAAAGTAACTACAGACGCACTGTAACATTCCCTCATAATGTCGCCCCCATGCCCCGAGGTCCACCAGGTGCAGTGAGGGCAGCATCTGAGTCCATCTGCATATTTCCCCTCCGATTTTTCCCCTCCTGTAATCCACAGTTGTTAGTTTTCATCATTAAGATGGAGGTCACTTTAAACAGGGCCGACCACCCATAGAGATCATATTGCCACCACCACCTTCAAACTATCTCTCCTCCACCTACCAATATCAAAATTCGTCACCAGACATTTGCCACACGTCTCAAAATAACTTGCACTGCCCAGTTGAGATGAAACAGGCAAAGTGAAACACTCGGTCTTTTGTCACAAGGACGTTATCATGGGAGGCTCTGTTAAAAAAAATGGAACAAAAAAAAAGGGATGGAAAAGCAGTTGACACACAGGATGTAAGGCATTGTGCGGGATTGGAACAGATTAGTGAAGGGAAAGCAGTTATTTAGAGTGCACTGTGGTAGTTTTGGGGTGATAAGTGAGGGCTGTGGGGGCGTGGTGTGTCTACAAGTGGATTGATGAGTTGGCGAGTGGGGCCTGCAACAGCGGCGAGGGGAGGCAGAACCCTGCCATTATCTGGAATGAGTTACACATCCTCCCCCGCGATCGGGCCCCCGTCACACACCCGTGAGTGAATGATAAGAACTGTCCAGACACACTGCCAGGGGACACGGGCACACACAAGTGGACATAAATATAAGCTAGCTTATTGAGGCAGGGTGATGTATGAGATTTTCATCAACATTCGTGCTAAAAAAAAAAAACATCTCAGAAACTAATGGGTCTAACTCAGAAGCTTGTATTTATAGTGTCAGACTTCCTGAGAAAAAGGTTATTAAGGTAAAACTATTATAACCAAAAGTAGGATGATAATTACTCTTTAATATTGTCCTGATCATAGCCTGAATTTGTCATCTGTGGCTAAGTTTAGAATTGGGCCAGTTTCTGCCAAATCAGTTACTGTTTGACATGTGGTTTGGAACTTGATGCACACTTCATCAACAATGTGACTCAGATGGCCTGTTGGATTTTTGTGTGACAATTTCCATACATGACTTTTGACGAGAACCATTAGCAGAATTTTAGATGCTGTTTCTAAAACTTTAGTCTTGAATCTGCTGTGATATCGAAGTGAACTTTGCTGCAGAACAGATGGAACATATTGTTTGCATCTTGTTGCCATCTGCAACTCCTTAATATCCTTTCTTTTCTAATTCTTATTTTTTGTTCATAATGAATTTGAACAATGTCATACTCTTTTTGTCAACATTGTGGACGTGGTTATCTGGTCGAATATAAGCTTTATTGGAATTGTAACTTGACAAAAGTAAGGGGGGTGTACAGAGCTTACATTCATTATGAACACCCACCTCGTGGCTTGTCTATTGATTTGCACATTGTGAGCTGCAGCTCTGCAGAAAAGCTGATTAAAACATGTAGTGTAAGTTCACATAATGTGCGAGATTAATTTGAAAAATGACAATGCCAGGACAGATTAAGACTTTGTTTATCCATCCACCTTCGTGACTTTCACACCTTTAAAGGCTAAAGAAGTTGACATGGCACATTTTCACCCACTCTCTTATCATTATGTGGCAGTGAGCAAACTTATTACACTAGACAAGTTGTAGTTGCAGAACAGCAGTTTTGTTTTCTCTCACTTCTTGAAAACTTTATGTCTGGTGGTGTGTTCAGACCAAACACAAAGCAGAGCAATTACATAAAAAAAAAAACAAAAAAACAAAACAAGTATGTTTATGGCCACACAAGCTAAAAGTTTTGTTTAGGCTGTGTTTAAGTAGCCAATCAGTGTTGCGCTGCTATCAAAATCAGTGAGAATCAGAAATGGAGGACAAGCTTACCGTTGCTGAATGTCAGAGAAGGAGTAGGACTAATAGGTAAGTTCTGAAAAATATGGATGTGTTTTTTGCTATCCAGCTATAGCTATAGACACAACTAGCTTTTCAAAAGAATACGATACCTGTGGATGTAAAATACTCCAAAAGCAGTCCAGTGAACAGACCATTAGGATGCAATGTCTTGGACAGTTTATAATAAAGTCTTACAAGTGCTCAAACCTGATCACCTGTTGACAGGCACACTTAATTAGGGATTTTCTACTTTAATAGAAAAATAACTTGACACTTTTCCTGTCATTCACACTTCAGACAGACACTCAGTATAACAGAAATGCCATGTGAGCCACTGAACTGCTATTGGGAGCAACTTCCAGGCTCAGTTTCTTGCTGAAGGATATGTTGTTGACAAAATGGCGTGATGGATCAAACCTGCAGCATATTGATTGGCGATAAACCTTCTTGCACAATCAACATCTGCCAAAAATTGTAAAAACAAAATTGTGTGTACTTGCTGTCAAAAACTACAAGAACTACTGTTGCAATACATAACCAAAAGAATATTTTAGGACATTTAAACAAAAGAAGAGTGAGAGCAACAGCTTGGTAGAATCAAGCAAACCATACTTTGGTAAGGAGCTGCTAAATGCTACAAAACATGCAGACTGAAATGGTAAACCATCTCCATGCCTACTTTCCTTTATGTGTAAAACATCTCGATTTTTCTCAGAAATGACAGAAACTCACAGTGCCTTTCAATTATAAAGTTATATTATATAAAGTTTTGATAAATTAGGCTTGAAAGTTTTAACACATCAGATAGTACAAGTAATCCGTGTGAGAGAACTTTTTATTTTATTCAAAATGACAGGCCAATATCCTTTGATTTGGTTAAACTGTAAATGTTTTGCAGATAGAAGTGTCTAATAGAGAAATTAGTTTTTGCTTGGATTTATACAAGAAAACTTTTTAAAATGTTTTACAGAAAGGTTTAAATTGACAGTGCAGATTTCAATTTTTTGTCTATTCGTTATTGACTGGCGACAGTTTCAGGGTGTAACTCACCCTCGCCCACAGGCCACATGGGACTGGCTTGATTCCCTCCCACGTCTCTCAGTGGATAAGCTATATAGATAATGGATTGGTGGATGGAGGCTGTTACTTCTTTTTTTTTATTCTTGCTGCGTAGACAAGCTCTGTTTATGCTGACATACCTGCCCCCAGTACAATGTAGGTGTGAAATCCCAACTCAATTAATTAGACAGTGATAATATTTGATAAATAGCCAAGTGCTTTTGTTAATACAGGATTTTCTAAAAAACTAATTGGACAAACATGCTGTCTGGCTTTTATTTTCTGCAGGGTGGCAATCACTAATCAGTCAGTGGGGACATGTTGATATAACCATTGGTGTCCATTGTAATGTAGCCCCTATGTAGACTCTGTATCCTGGGCAGCTGCACCAGACACTGAATGCCATTCTCTTGTTTGAGTGCCACAACAAACACCAGCGTTTGCTTTATCAAGGTATATATAGAAGCAGGAAGTTTTTGTAGCCTATTTTGTATCTATAGAAAGTTGAATGACTGGAAAAAAAAAAAAAAAGTTACCTTAGATTTTTTTTTAGCTTCTAATGCAGAATGTGTTCTTGTTTGGAGCCTAGTCTCTGTAATGGTTACCCTAGTGAGGAAATTATGCCATACTCAAACACGTTTGACCTTTGTGACTCATCAGTCCATCCATCCCATAATCCATCTGCACTGACACAGACGACAACAAGGATATTTTGTTTCATCAGCAAGTGCTTCTTCTTATTGCCTCTCAAACCCTGTGGAGCAAATTAAAAAGTTACAGGCATATTTTTTGCTTACTTGCTTTTCACTTTGATTCACAGCTGCTCCAGTTGCCCTCCACCTTGACGTGGGTTAAGAACAGAGAAAGACTTACAAAAGTAGAATAGAAACAGGTAGCTGCCATTTTCTGAAATTATGCATCTGTAACCACACGCATAATTAAGTAATCTTTATTTCATGTTCTCCTATATATATATATATATATATATATATATATGTGTGTGTGTGTGTGTGTGTGTGTGTGTGTAACTGGCCACAATATGAGTGAGAATTTTTTTTTACTTTTTGCTCTGTTTTGGTCTCTTTAAATGGTTATGTTCACTGGCTTGTTGTACTTGCAGTGGGTGTGAAGAGGTGTTGCTGGTGGTTTTGTTGCAGATCAAAACAAAGACCTAAAAGTCACTAAAATGCCCCACACAGTTGAGAGAAACTGTAGCTTCAGGAGCTTTTTTTTTTTTTTTTGCAGCCACATTTTTTTTTTATTGTGTTATTGTTTTCATTTGATCTGTATATCATACAAGATACAAGGAAAGTTCCAGTACAGTTTCAGTACACCTTTAGTCATAATGCTAACCCTAATTAGGCACAAATGACCTAAACTCATCGTACAATTTATAAGGAAAACAATATAAATCTAGGGTTATTCTGTTCCCCTGTCTGGCAGAATTCTAATTTTATTTCTTTTTTATTTAATTATCCAAAAAGGTTGAACCACAGTTTTTTTTTTGACAGAAACATTAAATTAAAAACATGATAATAAGGAAGGTTTGGAAAATGCAGATACCAGCTGTAAACAAATTTCAAACAAAGCAGAGATTCTCAGGTAGACACTTGAAAACCCTATGAAACACTGGCAAAATGTTCATTCATCAAACTGTCAGCTAATTATTTTTCTCAGCACTAAAACCTGTCATAGAGAGATTCAAGTTTAAACAATGTCCTTTAATGTCCTTATTTGTGCGTGACAACGAGACATTTAGCTCAGCTTTGATAAATATGAGGCTGATTTAGAGGTTATTTACACATTTGTTTTTTTGTTTTTTTTTGTTGTTTTTGTTTTTTTAGTTTTCAGTTTAACGTAGAGTTTTTGCCCAAAGCTTTATCTCTCTACTAAACTTATCAAAGTAGACGCTTCAAATACTTAAACACAGTGTTCTTCAGCAATCTGCAATGCATTAATACAGATGCACTAACTTGAAATCATTATAATATATGTGAGCCTGGAAAGATTTTCTCCTACTCAAACTACTTTAACGCATATTTTATTCTCAAAACAAAATCTTGAGGCTACAATTCACTAAATGGATGGAAATGACTTTGTGCCCACTTTGTCTTTTGCTGGAGCAAGTGATTGTAGAAAGGCAAAACCTTCCTTGTATGATCTTTTTCTTTCTCTTCCTCTTCTTTTTTTCCTGTCTTAGGGGTGGATGAAGGATCCAAATACAGAAAAGTTGCTTTTGTAACCAAATAATGATCAGACTTATAGATGACTGGGAGGCTACAGGCATAGGAGAGGTATCAAAAAGAGATAAACAAAAAGCTGAAACGGATTGGAAGACACGAGCCCACAATGAACATGAATAACAATCTGTCTGGGAGCTGGTGAAACAGGACGGTTTGAATAGTGAAAGTGCTAATGAGAATATGAGAACACGTATGTCAACCTTACTGATCAAAATATTATTTTCCAAGGCACATCATACCCTTTGCACTAAGTAGTTAACTTTCTGTCTGATGTTATTTTTCCAAGGTTAAATTTCTTACTACCTGTAAGTCTTTCTGTCCATCCTGCCAGGTTTCAAAACTGGTCAGCACAGGGAGGTGATTTCATCCATGCACCAGTCTTGTAATGGGGGAAGGACAGAGGGGGTGTTTGGATGGAGGAAGGAACCAGCTGTAAATGACAGGAAGGGGCTATGCATTGAAGCTGAAACGTAGGGCTTCGTGCGCCAGGACAGACCATGGGAAAGCTCCCTACACCCAGCGCAGCCACACGTTGAAACAATACAGCTGGGTGCTGCACAATGACAGAGCCCCTCCCAGAGACGCTGAGCTGTACAAGATACACACTGTCTGCACAAACGTAGAGTGAGCAGGAGAGGAGCTAAAGCAGCAGGTCCTGTTCACTGTAATGCTTTCTCTCTCTCTCTCTCTTTCTTTTTCTTTCTTTCTCTAGGTGTGTGTTTATGTATGTGAGTGCATTTGTCATTTTTCTCTCTGTCCTCTCTCCATTTTTTCTCCAATTATGACTCAAGAGCGCCCCCATGGGAGGAACATGAATATTTCAGAACAAAGTCACAGATGTGTGTATTCGACTACACTGAACACATGAACAGGAATTGTATTTTGATCCCAACACAGTGCGCTCATTAATAATTAACTTAAAAAAAAAGTTCACACATTGAAACAATGATTTACAAGTCATAATTATTCCCTTTTATGCCTCATCTTTGTCATAATTTGTTAATATTCATAGTGACAGATAAAAGTGTTTATATGAATGAAATAAAAAAAAAATGTGGTAGTTTTATCTATAATTAGTGTCTGTATTGTTAGTAATGGATGATTTTTTAAATAACGTTCCCAAATTGGAACAAAACTAAATTCAGAAGTTTTATTACCAAATAATAATAATCTACATGCTTCTGTGAGCTTTAGAAGTTGGTGGATTGAGGTGAAGTCTATCAGCAGTGTAACACAGTGCAAAGCTCATACGCTTGAGATGGATGTGACTGGATGTTTCTGCTCAACTGGATGATGATATATTAATGAGCCAGTGATGCCGAGCATGAATGACACAGCTGACCACGGGTGGCTCCATCCACTTAGGTGCACACTGAGCTCAAAACAAGTTCATCACTATTTACACCATTACCATTATCCTTTCTCTATGTATCATGTCCCTGGCAAGTAAACAAGTCAAACACATGTATGCAGAAATATGCACAACTGATTGATTGACTGATTGCTGAATTGTCAAAGAATAAGTGTTCCACAGAGAAATAGGCAGCAGGAACTGTCAGTCATAGCAGCTTCAACTGTTAATTTAAAAAAAAAAGAAAGAAAAAGCTGTTTTGGAGAAAGGTTGGTTCATGTCTTCATGACCTTGCACCTATCTGAGTTAGTGATGTGACCATATCATAAACTCGTCATAGACAACTAAAGTGTGTTCACACCTTATTTAGTCAGATTGAACCGAAACATGGAGGATTTTCCCCCTTTGGTTTGGTGTGAATGCCATTTGTACCATTCACAGTAAACAAATCATCATACGTCTTATATTATTGGTCGGAATTTTTTATTTATTTTTTTTTGGCTGGAGAAACAGTGACATAAATTAGAAAGCTCTTATTACACTGAGGGCTGCTGTGTCTCGAGAGGTAGAACAGGTTGTCCACTATTTGGAAGGTCAGTGATTTGGTTCCCAGATCCTTCAGTCTTCATGTCGAAGTGTTCTTTGGCAAGATACTAAACCCCAGTATCTTGTGTGAATGTGATCTGTAGTGTAAGTACATTTCATACATTCATTCATTCATTCATAGAAATAGATTTGGTTTGTACACTCATCAGTAAACAACAAGCTTCTTTCATGACAGGCCTTTATAAGTTCTTGTATATCTTTATTCATTTGTGTGAGTGTCTTCTCCTAAATGCCTCCATTACAGATCAATACCAAAGTAAAAACAACCTGCTCCAAAATGAAAAAAAAAATGTTGTGATGCAGTTTAAGAAGGCTGGATTTGTCTTTTTACCTGCCAACTGTATTGACCAGTAATCTAGCAGCATTTCTACCACATGCCTTTTGTTTACAGTTTCTAGGCCATTTGAATTATTTATTTGGGAACACAAATTTTAAATAATGTACCACAGTGGCATTGGGTCAGTTTGGTTCAAGAACTAGACTTTTATATGAAGACTTGTCACTACAATCTCTGGTGATCTTCCTATCTTGGTTGTGCTACTAATATTACATGTTCTAATGGAAAATATTATATCCACCAGAGTAATTGATGAATTAGAAAATGTGTCATTCAGGGTACAAACAAGCTGATGGCATGGTGGCATTAGCTATGTGGAGACTGCAGATATAGTGGGTCAAAGTCGACACAGGAATTTGCTCTGTAAACTGTAAAGTTTCATGTGGATAGGATGGGTTATTTTATAATTAACATATTGTAATCTGGGGACATGGGACATATTTTCAATGATGTTGCAGTGTTATTATTGCTGATTGAAGGTCACAGCTACAAAATAAGATCTAATTAAAACTAATCAATAATTTGAATATGAAATGTAGGAATACTTAATAATTATGTAGGAAACAAGGAAAAGACCTTGTTATTTCAGAAACAGTTGAAAAAGCAATTTAATGGTGAATATTCTTGCAGTGAAACTGAGGGGAGATGGAGGGCGATGGGGTGGGGCCCCAGAGGGTTCTCAGAGTGGTTGCCTGTTCAGTACAAACACAGCAAAGAGCAGGGCAACCTTGCACAAAATTAATGCTTGAAATTGAAAATGCCATAGTTGCTACATGTGTAGGTTTCGCCCTCTTGCATGAAATCTGAAACCGCGCAGGTAATTGTTGATTTACAACAATAGGAACTTAGAGCAAATCAAACGTTGCAGTGAGTGCACTGCAAAATTAGCCTGATATTTTATATTCACACAACATAATTATTCTCTCCACTCTAATTTATTGAGATCACAAGTGAATGTAATTTGTTGTGGGAATAGTGAGGTAACGCTACCTACAGCTGCACTGGCCTCCTGCCTCCCAACACTTATTAAACAGTCACACACACACACATACACTGGTCCTCCAAAGAATACATGCAGCAATAAACATGTAGCTGCCCCACATACATGATCACATGCACACACTCATGGAGGTTATATATGAGCATCTGCTTTACACAGTGCACATTCACACCCACTCCTACAAATACACAAATGTGCACAAATAGTGCACATGCTGAATCTGGCATACACACATGTAGAAGCAAAAATATACACAAGAGCACACATATGCTGAGACATGGTAAACACTCATGTATAGCACACGCAACACTTATTCATCGCCCACACACATACAGACTCTCACTTTCCTCATACACAGTTGCACTTCTCACAATTACACACTGTCACGCTACCCACACAAGCAAACACATACACCCTCTGCAGCCTTACTCAGCAGACAGAAAGGCTGCAGATTTTCCTCCCACAGCTCTCCATCACTGCCGTCTACTGTGAAGGGGGCTTTGTTTGGCTTGTGTTTGCTTCTCCCTGGACAGTTTCAAGCGGGACACCCCCACCTCTCCCTTAGCGTCTTCTCCCACTGTCCAGCCAGAGCCCCGTCTACTTGGCGCTCCAACGTTGTCCAGAAATGGTGCAGGGGTTGTTAGCTGACTGCCTGCCTATCATTCCCCACAGGGTGTAAATCAGCTGAGGCTGGCCCTGGTTCTACTGTGTGCCGCGGTGATGACAGATTTATGAGAGGGCAACCTTCTTGTGAACCTGGCCCTGCGTTTCATGTCCAGACATTTCTTTAAAGCCAAAAAAAGACGCTGAAATACTGCGTTTGGTTTTTCTCTTAAACATAAAAAAAATAATCTTTTTGCATTTTTCAATCGATTTTTGAGATGAATGAAAAGTATTTATTGGAAATTTATAGTTCTACTAGTTGTTAAAACTTTGCTAAAAACTAATTCCTTAGTTGCCAATAAAAACATTCGGAGGCCTGTTGCTTCATCACAGCCAGCTATTGTTCCTCTAATCATTTTGGCAGTGAGTCTGGTTATTTTAGCCTATTTCACTTTGAGTTGGTGTTTGGGTTTTGTTGCATCATTAAGTAGGAACACTAGTCAAAGACTTTCATTCTTGATATCCACAGGTGGTCCTGGTGGGTAGGTGTTTGTCTGGCAGAAACTTTTGAAATACTTTAAGTGACTTTTTGGTCACATGGGACCATTAGCCATGAGCTGAAAACCCCATCATTGACTTGTTATCACCTCATTGACAGCTGGAGTCATGTCATATCTTGGCCTGGGCCCCCTGTTCCATTAGCTTCTATGATCCAGTGAAATTTCTTATCAGCCTTTTTATCATCACTTATCATCATTCTTATCACTTCTTATCATGTATTAAATAAATTACAGCATTCACTACAATGGCTGATATTGAAGCTTTTGTGATTCCAGCATGACAAAACTATAATGAAAGAGTTTCCACATTCATTTGTTCAGCAGCAGACAGCAGAGATCTGTACAGGGTCATCAAAAATACTCAAAAATCATCGACTGCCCTCTGCCTTTCTTGGAAGACATCTCTAGCTCTCAGTGCCTCGACAGAGCCAGAAATATTAATTAAGGACCTCCTCCATCTTGGACACCACCTGTCTAGTCCTTGGGCCATCAGTGTCTCTGTCTGAATGCTTCTCTGTTTATATAAAGAACAGATATGTATTATGGCATTATGCTGATTACTGCAGCATACTTACCACAAATTACTGGGGCTTATGGGGGTTGATTTTTATCAGTTTATTGTTTGATGCCAGGATGTTTGCTGTGGGATTTAGCTTCATAAATCATCAATTGTTTCAACTAATGGAATCAATTTGCTCTTCACTCAATGCCATCATTTCTATCTAAACATCATGTGCAACAATACTCCACTGTGTCGCTTCCCAGTCCCCATCTTATTAACTAGACACATGTTGTCTATATTAAGAACAATATGGTGTGTTTATGTGTGCACTAATACAGTTTCTCTCTTGTTTCTCCTCAGACCAAGGTAAGTAGGAGAAGAATACCCAGTGAATTCTTTTCAAATGAGGTAATCTGTAGATAATATGGATTACAGGGAGTGTTAGAGAAAGAATAATAAAACAATAATAAATTGCCCAGAGACTGTGAACAAAATAAATAACTTAATCCTCATGCTTTCTGATGGTGCATCACTTGAGACCTGACAGCCATAAGCTGCAAAAAACACTGCAAGTCTAGAGAAGTGTCTAGTTCTTGTTGATGCTTAGCGGAGTGTTCTTACATAGCTTTCACAAATATTTGAGGAAAAAGAACACTGGCCACATTAGTATGCAAAGCCATGCCCTTTTCTGTTTATTTCTTTCTTCTGTGTCTGTCTGGCTCAATATGATCATCACCACTAGACTCATCAACCACAAACTGAGCACAAAATTTGTGAAGAAGAAAAAAAAAAAAAACAAGATGACTTTGATTGATGTGCTACAGATTTAAATGAGCAATGGACACACTGCCGTGTAAGGTTTCGGTTACCTGGCTTGACCACTTGCTCATTAGATAAGATAACCCCTGAAACATAAGCCAGAACCCAGACTCCATCTCTTGTGTGTGTGATATAGTAGGGGAGAGTGACATGTTAACTAGGAATGTGAGCAGCCAAGGGAAAATAGGAAGTCACGTCACAACAAAGGAATTACACTGGTTAGAAAATGGGCTGTAAAAACAAATAACCCTTACATGGTGTTTTTGCACATGTAGGACGGAAATTTGCACAACCCCTGTGTCTCTTTCTCTTTTTCCCTCTGTCTCTTTTTATTTCTCAACATGCCCCTCTGACTTTTTTTTCCCTCTCTCTCCTGTTTTTACCGAACATTAAATCTTGGCTTGGCCCATTGCCGTTTGCAACTGTACTCCCACCCTGTTGTTTCATTCATTGTAAGGACCTGTAAAGGCATGAGTCTCCTCTCCCACTACACACCCTGCTGTTTGATTCCAAACATGTAGCCATCTTGACCAATTTTAAACAGCCATAGGTGAAAGGTTACTGAGGTTACAACCAAGTGTAGCTTATCACCAGTAGTGATATTGTAAATCATTGCATTGCACACAAACAGTTTTTTTTTTAAATTACTTATAGGTCACCCCAGCTGGCTCTCGATTAGGAATGCTATTTGTTGACTCATTTATTCAGATTAAGTAATGCCACACGTTGAAAGAATGGGCTGTGAATGGAGTATTAAGTTATTACACATGCTGCTTAAATTGATCCCAATCTCATTAAAAATATCATCAACTTACAGTGTACTTCACAGCAGGCATAAGGCTGTAAGCTTATTGCCAGTGAACTAAAGTGCCCCCTTACATCCCAGATAAAGTCAGCACCCTCACTGTGTAATTGTTGTCCAGAGGGGCATACCTGCAGAGCTAATGTTGCTATATAATGGATCATATTACTGAAAAATTGTGTTCCAAAATTAAACTAGTCTACATATACAAGAGAACAGACCTTTGCCTCCTGTTCTCTCACTGGTTAAGTCAGGTGCTATAACTGAAGCATGATGAGTGTGATGGAACAGATACAGTTTTAATCAACTCAGCTGTCTGCACACTCCCTTTTTCTTTTATAAGCTACCAGCACATAAAAGTGTTTTTTAACAGTTAGAGCATATTGTTTTATGCCTTGCAGTCATCACTACAGTGATTGTGTACTAGGTCTGAGTGCTTCCAAAATGTTGGTGCCCTTCAAGTCAGCACAGTGCCTCATGTATAGACATACACAGCTGCTGTTTCTCAAACTACCCTGCACCATTTTGCAGTGTAGCAGGAGCATTATCCCAAGTCCACTGCCATTAGAGTGAAACAATATTTAGGTAGGTGGTACATGTCAAACTAACATCCACATTAATGTCAAGACAAGAAGTTTTCCCAGCAGAATATTGTCTGCAGCATCACCCTCACTCCTTTTTCTTTCCACAGTACAGGTCTGATGCTCACATGTCCACTGGAAACACTTTTGGAATTGGACAAGGGTCAACATGGGTACCCTGACCAGTATTTGGTTACACAGTCCCATAATGCAACAAACTGTAATGCACAGTTGTCAGTTCTGATACCTTTTTTTCAGAACCAGCATTAACTTTTCCATAAATTTGCGCTTTAATAGCTCTTGTGTTGGATCAGACCAGATGGGACAACTTTCACTTGCCATGTGATTTGCATCAGTCAGGCTTGATTGTCCATGATTCGTTTGCCAGTTCACTAGTTTTTCTTTGTGGGAACAGTTTTGGTAGGTACTAACCACTGGAGACTGGCAACATCTCAAAAAAGATGTATTTTGGGGATGCTCTGACCCAGATGTCTAGACGTTATGTTTATGACACTCACATCTTTATGCTGAACATTTTTCCAGCTATCAATGCACCTGGTCAAGGACAAAATATTCACTTGCTTTCAAATGTACCCCACACACTGACAACTGCCAATGTAGTGAGTTAATCATGTCATAATGTTGTGGCTCTTCATAGTCCAAAATGAGCTAGCTTTTGTTTGAAGGTTTACTTGACCAACATGGGAGAAAGCAAGGTCTAAATACATACGGGGGAGATGAATGAAGTGGTCAGAGTTTAAAGACTGCAGTGGTTTATTCGGTGGAGGCCAAGGGGGTCATAAATGTAAATACAAACTGTAACAACTAACCGTTTTGAATATCCAGCACAGCTAGATAGCGGTCTTAGCACACAATTTATATGGGTGTTAATATTGACAGGAATAGATGAGGTCATATTTGCTGGTCCGCATATCTTTAAGGGTTTAGTTCAGACTAGAAGTTGTGATAGCGTTAGGATTATGCAGAATGTCTGCTGATGAGTCACATACTAACCGCCATAACTTCATAATGAGTTGGCCAACACTTTTCTTTAAAACCATTCGTTTAGATTATGATTCTAGAAGGGCAGCTGCCTTGTATAGTGTCAGCAGTGTGATTTTCATCTGCAGCAGTGCTCCCCAGGATCCTTGAGTGCTTTTGCTCTTTAATCTAAATCAAACAGGAAATTGTTCTACATTCTAGGATAACCCGATATACTGAGGCACAATGATTTGATTCTTTTTTTTTTTTTTTTGAAGAGAATAAGACAAACATGCGTCTCCACAATTGCAGCCCACAACAGTATTAATATCGTCTAGCCTTTATCCCAACAGAATCTAATGATGCATCAAACATGAAATAAATTTCAGCTTGTAAATTTGACCTCCGGATTGTTATAACAGTCTATTTTTATTCATCACAGAGAACCAACTAATGTTTGCTTAAGCTCACATATTCAGCTCATGCTGATATGGTCTTTACTTCTCCCTTTAGTCAGAAGAGTCTTTTTTTTGCTTTAATCCCCATGTTGTGTGTGTGTGAGTGTGTTTACCAAACCCAGCGAGCTCATCTTGAGACCTGATCTGGTCAGATGTGTTTGATATAATCACACCCCTCACAGTCAGTCAGCAGACAAAGCAGGAGCCTTCTTACTGTGATCTGTGCCAGTTTGTATCCTTGATGTTATTTGAGGAATAAAGCAGCACAAGGTGGAGGATGAATAATACATAGTGTTTTGAATGTCTCTCTTCTCAGTTTCAGTGCCCCGAGTGTCGTACAGTCTGAGTGCTGTAAATGAGATCTTCACCCTGACATTCAGTTTAAAGTATCATTCAGGGTTAAATGAGTGTAGTTTTTGTAAAACAATATGTGTTTACTGAGCTTTGTGTGAGACACTGCTCATTGTTTTATAATGAAAAAGAGGAAGTCAGATTTACTGTTACGTGTGTGTGCATGTATGTGAGACAATTCTCCTCAGGGTTCTTGACAAAAGAATAACTGAGATATAAATGATTGGTGCAATTAAGTCCTGCTCCTAATTTCATTTTAGGTGCATAGACCTGCATGTGCTCAGACCAGTGCCACAACAGGAGAGTACACAAAGGGTAAATCAAACAGAGTGTACATTTCCTTTTAAATCAATTGGTCTTGTGTAGTATCTCCTTTAGCGTTCTCTGTTTAATCACTGTACTATGAAAGACTTTTCCACACTGAATGAGAAGTCACAGTGAGGATGTTCAAATAAAAATCATTTATGGTGTTGCACCTTTATTGTACCAATAATATGTCATCTTGTGAAGAATGAAGAATGAAATAGTGTAGACCAACTACTGCACACGTTCTCTTCACTTGCTCCCTAATTTCTTTGTAGTCGTTACATTGCTAGTGTGCTACGTAACCCCCACCTCCTCACTATGATGTCAGAAAGCTGTAGGCTATAGGGATTTCAGAGGCTGCTCTCATGATCAATCTTCAAACTGACCACATCAAGGTGAACTCCTGTGATCTACACATTCAAGTTTGTTTACAGTTGTGGGGGAGTCCCTCTGCACATGGGAGACGATCTAAATCCAAACAGAGCTGTGTAAAATCAGGTAGTGATGTGATTCCTCCCAAGGCTACCACAAGGCTCCCGCTATCAAACCCGAGTGGTTTCTCTTGGTATTACAATAAGAAACTCTCCTGCTACTCAAACAGCATTTCCATCTTTCCCTTCCATTTTCATTCTGTGTATTAATAACGTTTTTTCCAGTCAGGAAAAAAAATGTTTTATAAGAAAATGTATTACAAATTTGATCTAATGATAATAATGTATGCGTGGTGAGCCAACAAGAAATTAGCTTTGGGCTCAGCTGGTCAAAATGTTGGACATGCTCATATTTTGGAATGGAGGACTATAGTGCACATGTTCCATGGATATGCAGAGGCCTGATGAAAGTCATTTGCAGAAATGAATCAGGCATGGTACAATCTACCTACTATGAAAGAAACCATCTTTCAAAGTAATTTATTTAACATATATTATTATTTTGGCTGACATCCCATTTATTAAAATGGAGGGGGTGGCCAGCCACCAGAGGCCTATTGAGATGTCTTGGCTTCACTTGCGGGTAGCTGTCATGTCGTCCAACTTTATATGTAGTCTATAGTGGAGGTTAACAGCCATGTGCAGCACAGCTCAGCTCCACAGTGTTGACATTTCAGTGCATAGAAAACTGGAAAGTCCAAAGTGGAGGAAACCATCACATCCCTCTCATATACGCACCATCAAAACCTGCATAGCTGAGGTATGGCAAAGTAGGATTCTTGCTTTAGGAAAGAGATGCATACACATTTCCCCAAGTGCACGACCATTTACTTACAATAATGCACAAATTCATTTTACTAGCTAGGTGGCTAGGTGTTAATATGAAAGGCAGATTACATCATAGCAAACAGTGAATGTCTCATGCAGACAGAATAAGTCAACATCCAGCAGCGATAATGTGCTGACAAAAAAAAAAAAAAAAAAAAAAGATAAAATTGCCTCTTTTGCCTCCACTGACACACGGAAATGCTGGGAAATAGGGCAGTGGTAAATGCTGACACAGTGACACAGATCCAACTGGCATGTGGGTTTATATTAAAAAGAATGGGTGCAGATGGTTTGACAAACACATCGCGCCACCAGTATGTATGTGCTAGAGCACAAAAGAGCGCAGTCGCACAAGCTTACTGATTCATCTGCATGCTTTCTGCCAAATGCAACCCTGAGGTGGCTTTATTTCACCTTGAGAGCACTAGAGAGCAGCTTTATTGCAAGTAGCGCCAAACAGATAGTTTTCTCTGATTTTATTGATGTTTAATAACACCATAAATCACTACTGATGTTTCATTTTGACATAAAATAACACTGCCGAGGTTAACAGTAATCTTGGTAACAAAATAAAGTATAATAAGTATAATAGTGTGCAGCTATGGGAGATGGACATGAAGGGATACTGTGATGGTACTTAAGGGACTCATTACACTAATTAAATGTCTCATGCTGACTGGAGGTTAGAGAACTACATTCCCTGGTGACCTCATAATTTCCTAGCTTTTAGTTTATGCTTATTTAGTTTATTGAGAAATATGTTATTTTCAATTAAAAGATGAGAGCTTTGAAAAAGAAGCTGGGTATAGAACTATCTCAGTGTGGTCTTGGTCTTATTTTTATTTTAGTTTCTGTATTGACTTAAATTTATGTATAATTAATGAAATCTATAAATTAATTTACCATATACACATATATTCTATATATAGAATAATACTCAAAAAATATAATAAAGATGCTTTATTTGAATAATTCAACCACCAATATATGTGATCTTCAGAAAGAAAATAAAGAAAATGTCATCATTTGTGCCCAGACAAACACATGTATATTTATATTCATATCGGACACTGTACATCTCCAGTTTGATTACTATTATTTATTCTTTTTACTATTTACTACTATAACTATTTTACCATTTTTTATTTTTATCCTGAATGCTACGTGTATAATATGTAACAATTAAAAACTTTTGCCTAAACTGTACTTATGTTGTCAAAATATAGCAAACCTATTTAGCTTGACCTAGCTTTCGGTTAGACCACTATATAAAGTATTTTAGATAAGTAATATTTTGGCTTGTTTACAAGCATATACATGTGACTGGTTTTCTTGCTTTCCAAGCCTACCAAGTAAAAGCTATAACAATAACCCAAGATATAATGACCTAGAATCATCCTTTAACAAATAATGATGTCAACTTTGGAGGTATGTTTCCTAACAATGGGGGTAATGACATTCACTCTCCTCACAACCATCTCTGCAGCAATTTTTAGCATCGGGGGCTTACTGGGAATTGAGTCCTTAGAGGCTGACAGCATTCAATGTGATTTTTCTGATAGTTACACAATTAAATAATGTTACAATATCCAAGGTTGTCATCACACAAAACAGTGGAATTCATTTGACCCAGAAATGCTGTTCTCAGCTCAACACAGTGGAGCAGCATGTATGTTTCAGTCTAGGGCATGTTTTCTAAACATGATGTGATACATGGAGCCTTGAACCACAGTTATAATAGCAAATCTAAATTACATTGTGTCTGGCTTGTCTCGGGTCATATTTTAATGGTCATCGAGAATCCCTAATGAGGCATCGCTGCTTCTTTATTTAGGTGCTGACTCTTAATAATAACTTCTGCTTGTTAATTAGACCCAAGATTCCCACTAAAATATTTATAGAAGCATGACACACTAGTCTGATATGGGGTTATGAACAAATGGATATATATGACTCTATAGATACATTTATATATAATGGACTAGACCAGAAAGAGTAATTACCCCAACAGAAATATGCGCATTTCACTTCCCACCTTTGATTTTCTGGCTCAGTGGAGGCAATAAAGCCATGACATATACCCGCCGCATACTCATTATTACCATACATATGCTGGCTTGAGGTCTTCACTGACATTTCATATATATATATATATATATATATATATATATATATATATGAAATGTGTAATTACTTAATAATTACAGAGGGGTAAGAGAGGTAATTATATTTGAGAGGTAACCCAGGGTTGATTCACAGCAGGAGGAGCACTTCTGAAGAGACCTCCCGCTGTCATTTCTCTGTGCTGTGCACACAAACAGACGTGTGTTTTTTAGAAATGGAGATATTCAACACACACACACACACACACACACACACACAATCACTCACTCACTCACTCATTGTGAGCGAGTGAGTGATTACCATTACCATTATTGTTAATCTATTCACACAAATGTGCACCTATTACAAACATAATCAAAAATATAAACATATCATTTGCATGCACACATCCTCTCTGAGGTCTGTATTAATTTATTTTTCCACTTTGCTGTCCCAGTTCTAAATTTCCCTAAAGAAACAAACCATCTCTCTGTGGCTCAGTGGCTCCGGTTAATAGTCCGGTCTGCGAGAGGGTAAAATAATCTCTTTGAACACCAAATGAGACCCTCAGTGTAAGAAAGTTGTGTATATTCTATTAAGTGCAGTAAACAATGAATGCTCATGCACAACCTCCATCGGCCACTTCCCTCCTTTTAGATTGAAACATACATAAGCACATGTACACTACCTTCACTTTACTGAGGCTCAAACCAAACCACAACACACACCATCCCTCCCTCCCTGCATTCTCATTTTATCCGCAGGTATCGCTCCGACTATCACCACCTTCTGTCCGACTATACCCCACAGGCAGGACCCTGTCATGCACTGTGTTAAACATACACACACACACACACACACACACACACGTGTTATCCTCATCAAGCCAGGCTGTGTATTATAAACCAGAGTAATCTCCCATCTCTGGATCCTTGTGCACCTTTTCAATTTCCTTGTAACCTAATCCTCTCTGTTTCTCCATACCTCATTATATCCTGGAAGAAAGAAAAGGTGTGGGCTTGGGGGTGGGGGGTGGGTGGGTGGGTGCATGGGATAATAAATTGTGCCTTTTTATATAAGTTGGATTAGGGAAATGGCATACCCATGTGTACGGTGATGAAGCCTGAGCTGTGCACAAGTCTGTAATCCATCATAAAGACAAGAAATTCAGTAGTGCATTGGTACTAAAATCAACATCACTCAATGCTGTTACTGTAGTTTCCTGTATATATCACTGACACTGTTCACAAAATTATATTCTGGTTAATTTCTTAAACTTAAAATCATTTATGAAGTTGATTGAATAAATGTACATATTCCTCCCAAGAATGTCATTGTTTTGCATTACAGACTTGTAAAAACAATGGATGACTTTCAATCCTAACGTGCACCAATTGCAATAATAATGACTCAACAAACTGTGTTTTAGCATTTAATTATTATATTATTAGTGGCCCCGATGACACAATTTATAGTCTCACTGGAAATTACACAAGTAACCAAAACTTTAAAAACATATAGAATGATATGTTGACATTCATAAATAAATAAATAAACAACACTACCAGTACTTGGCAGTATCGTTTCACAACAAATGATTCAGCAAACCTGAGCTGTCCTCAGCTCTACTGTACGCTTTATGTTCTCATGTTGATTTTTAATTTGCTTTTGTTGCATTAATATTAGCATTACTTAACATCGCAGCATATAATTTGAGTGTAGGATAAATGCAGGATGTTAGTGAATCATCTGATGATTGATGAACAACTTGGCTAAAGCTAACCGCTAACAGCTCATGGTGAACAAGTGAGCAAGTGCAGCTTCTGAATGATACTATGCTATGTTTTGGAATGAGTGTTGCAGACGAGGGGGATTCGAACCTAGGATGTATGAATTTGTCTTTAGCTTTCATTGTATTAGCTCCAACTAACAATAATCAATTGATCTTTAAAACAAAGATTAAAACTGAATGTATTTTTTAATACAAAATAAAATCACTTTAATAGGATTTCCAACAAAAGTGAAGCTGGAGACTTTTTAATGAGATTCCGTTATGTGTTTATTCTGTGTCTATTTTGGTAACTTTTGACAGATGAGATATAACAATCCTGGTGCACAATTAGTCATAGGACTCTTTCACAGCACAGTATATCAAATATTACGATGGAAAGCAAGATGTTTCCAGTTGGAGACAATTACACAGTATAAAAGCTTTAAACCATGGCTGCCAGTCTGGCTTAGATTCTATTACAGCACAGTGCAGGATATATTGTAAATGATTTTAAGGATGCCCTGTCTGCCCCAAAGAAAGCTTTTGGAAAGACGATCCCTGTACCCCTCACTTATGGCTTTCCCTGAATAACCACTTCAAAACCCTCATAAACCAGCTAGCATGGATGAATCTGGACTCTATTGAAAACACATTGGCTCATAATCTATGCCCTCTCATAATATGAAGGGATTCCATATCAGTTTCAAGGTCAAACACCAATAAAATCAAAGACGGCAATTTGTCAAGAGTCTACAGTGATTCCATGCGCAGGCCTTGACATCATCTGCAGTCCGTCCAACACACGAGTACCTACACAGAACCGGGGAATGCCTGCCGGGGATTGGTTATAATTTTCGTCATTCCAGATGTAAATCATATATCTTCCCATTACAGATTGGCTTCTGATGTAGCTGCAGTCGCACATGCGGATGATTCCTGATCTGTCATCCTCAGAATGTGAACGGCTAATGAATGCGTATCATGGGAACCTGTCATTCGCTGGAGGGAGCATCCCTGAAGATAATGTTTTTTTCTAAAGAAGGTTACTGGCTGTGGCAGACAGACAGGCATCTGCTGTCAGTGAGCATTCACAAGCACCCAAAGCACGCACCGAAACCTCATTAACAACACACAGGATGAGAGTGGGTTGATTTCATGGTGAAGTTATTGTAATGAGGAGTTCTTTTTGGCTATGCTGTCCGTCCAGGTGGATTTCTCTGGCTTCTCAGGACTTGCGCTGAATTCCCGGAGCCTACTGCCTGAAAGCCTTTGTGCGCTCTATCAGGTCCAAAGCGGGAGCTCTCTTTTCTTCTTGACGGGTTTGACGATGCCCAGCAACTGTCATCTGTCAGCAACATCTGTGGGAAGCAGCTTGTTTTCACTGACTGAATTAGCTTGCTGTACCTGTCAGCCTGACTCATAGAGGCTCATAACAGATGCTGTCGTACTTTTTAAACTCATTAGCTGCATCCCACATTGTGTTGTAGTTGTCTTTCATTTAGAGTGACATTTAGGGGTCCTTGGTTAAATGTGGATGAATTGGATCCAAGTGTATTTCTGAATAATCATCCAACAGGCAGAAATTTGTGCTTTAGATTATCACAACCAACTAAACCATTGCTATCACTTTAGATTTCAATTTTAATATACTATTTGGCATATGAATGACTTAAATTAAAGTCTGAATAGCTTACATGGCCAATATTTGCCATCCCACTGCTGCCTCAAGTTAATCTACACCATGTCAATATCAGAGCCAAGCAGCATAGAACTCCATCTCAAATATTCATCCAAGGAAATCTTCACTGATTGCAAAAAAATATCCAAACTCTTCCAAGGAGTTGGAACAGTTTCATGTTTAGCTTATGAATAAGTAGAAGCAGCTCATTTCAAATTTAACAAAATGGATTTTATATATACACAATATAAGTATGTATGACTCCTATACCAATAACTCCTGATTTGAGAAAAAAACCCTGCAGACCTGTGTAATCCCTTTAACGAATAGCTGCGGTGCAAATCCTAACTGCAGCCATCCCAGATCCAACAGCTCTGTTCCAGGACCAATTGGCAGGAACCATTAGGGGCGTTCACATACATTTAGATGATCCCTCTGTTTGCATTAGCCAGGCACAGATAATCTGTGTATGCAGTGGGAAATTAGGGCAGAGAAGCCGTAGGCGCTGTAGAAAGAGACCTCCACATGTTCACTTCAAAGGGGCTGTGTCTGAGTGGAAGCAGGTGTGTCTTGTCCGGAGTCAGGCACAGGGTGGGCCAGGCTGGATGGAGGAAGGAAGGTGGGATCCCTGCAGGCAAGATTGTGTGTGGTGTAACTGGGAATCAATGCACATATGCCCGTGGACGGCTAAAATAGGTCATTTTAACGACTTATTCGAATTTAAAGTCGGTCATGATGTGGTTGTGTACAAATTCATATGGCAGCAACAGTCAAGCATAATATATGTGAATATGTAGCTAGATGTCTTATCCAGATACATTCAGGAGGAAACATAATTGCTACTTGATTTATGTTTACTGGCAAAAGTTTTTCCAAGTCATCCTCATACTACTGAGACGTTACAGGGGAGGAGGTCAAGGCACGGTTGGAGATATAAAGCACAAGAGTTTGACACTGAACAGCATAAATAGTGCACTGTGTCCCATGTGTTCTGAAGTTCAGTATAATATATGTTTGGTTAAAGGGACACTCAATAGATTTGGTTCTTCACGTAGCCTGTGAATATATGTGTATAGTGGAGTGTCCCAATGCCCAAATGGTTAGTGCACATACCATAAAGACGTGTAAGCTTTTAGCAGTGTATCTCAGCTAGCCATTCTTTTCTGTCAAAAGACACAACTTAGATGCATTAAAGGAGGATATAGGTTTTATGACATAGTAAAGAAATGTTAGCTTGTTTAATATTTAACGGAAGTTATTATTTTATATATACATGTTCAGATATATTTGATCAACATACCAACATACGTTCCCTAGTTACTCCCCACCAACAATCTTGACACCTTTTGACACCACCAATTGTGCTTTATCTCTGAATATATACTGCCATCACCAATGGCGAAGCATTCTTTGGCCACCAGATGCCTCAGCAATTAATGCTAAGAAGAAGTCAAGATATGTTCTGACTCCTACCAATGGTCATGAGCCTTGGGTAATGACCAAAGGAATGAGGTAACAGATACAAACTGCTGAAAAGACTTTCCTCTGTAGTCTTGCTTTAGCTGTAGAGGCAGGGTGATGAACTCACATCAAAAGGAACCAGCTGAGGTGGTTGAATCATCTCAACAGGATGCCTCCTGGGTGTGTCTTCAGGTTTTCCAGAGACATCAAACTGATAGGAAACCACAAAGTAGACCCAAAACACACTGGAGAGATTATATATCTCATCCATCCTGAGAGTGCATCGGGATGCCCCAAGAGAAGCTGCAAAGTGTTGGTGGAGAAAGGGACACCTGGACTACCTTGGTGACCTGCTGCAACTGTGACCCAATTGTAAATAAATGTCTGGAGATGGATGGGTGGATAAATGAAAGAGGACATATAGATAGATATAGATATAGATAGCCTTGAAATAGTTTATTTATGTGACAGTATCTTGTTCCCTGTAGTGTCAACATGGACATACGGAGATACAGGTGAAGTACAGAAAACCTTGACTATACTATGAATATTGGAGAAGCAACAACATCCTAATTTTTTTTTTAAGCTTTCAGCTTTCACAACAGTGATAACATGATTTTTCTGTGGCAGCCTTAGTGTGTCAGATAAAATCTAAACATCTCCCAAACCATAGAAAATGAAAATATTAAGATGTAGTACAAGAGTAAATGACCTGTTAAAATGAATTTTTTCATGGCTGTGTGTGTGTGTAATGTATGAATTCATGCACAGAGGTGTTTATATGTTTGGCTGGACTCCTACACGCAACCTAAATGTGTTGACAGTTAAGGCCTGTGTCTGTTTGTGTGTTTTCCTCGAGGTTAAACTCTTTGTTTCTCCTCTAATGGCTCCCTCATTTGGTCTGGTGGAAGAAGGGGAGGAGGGGTTATTGTGTGAGCAATTTGTCACCGCCTCTCTGAGTTGTGAGGTCCCCACTGACACCATAAATACTTGATAATAGTGCATCTGGAGAAAAGCTGTTCCTCATACTCCTTTTCCTTCCTCTGACCTCATGTGGAACCTTTTCTCGGTCTCATGAGGGATAAACTGACTCTTTGGGACCAGTAAATTTATGTTTATGCTACAAGTGTGCTGCTTGACCTGCATGTTGAGAAACAGCTCTCTAAATTTATTGAGCATTGCTTATGGGAATTTTGTACACATGCGTCGCTGACATGCTCTTCAGATATTTCAGCAAAATAAAATGTGACTCGGTTTGTGTTTATCACCTGCTATACCTGGAAAGGTTTCCAAAAGATATCATTTTTGTTTTATTTTATTTTTAAAATATCTTTAAAATGTTGCCTGGTGCATATTATCAAGTGAGAGGCAATTACTTTTGAGGAATGGGTGTGGGGTGGGGTAGGGTAGGGATTCTATGGAAACATAATGAGATACCCATAGTTAGTTCAAACATTTAAATATTTTACAAGTTACCCAATTGAAAAGAAAAAATTACAGCCTCTAGTAGTTGATGGCACAGATGAAAATGACCAAAGTTCAAGCACACAAATTGATAGACAACTCTTTGAACCTCGATGGTTTTCATGCGCCTGCATTTGTAAGCGAATTTTGCATTCACAAACACAGGCATGAACTGGTATGCATATGTAATTCAGGATGTATAAGTTCACGAACGTTCGCACACCGTTTCATCCGTCGACAGAGCTGCACCAACAAGTCTCTGATTAGCAGATGACCTTTTCACTGTGTGCGTCTGCTGAAGAAACTTCACATTATCCTCCGGTTGTTAACATCCCCCTGCAAGTGCAATCAAGACACTTCTGCATGTTACCACAGAGCAACATAAACAGCACTGTCTGCAGCTATGACATGAACAAGGTTTTATATCTTTGAGTCTCACTATTCTGTATGAAGCATTTCCCCACCACACCGCTCACACCACTCCAAATAAAAAAGAAGAATGAAACCTCACACTTTTTTTCCTTATGGCTGTATGTCATAAGTAATAATTTGAATTATGGTCTTTCCACATAAACCTCATGCACGTTGCCAAAACTTTGTCTCATTTAATTACATGAGCATTAAATGTGAATGCACTCTGAAGTCATCATCTGCTGCCAACCTCTATTGACATGTACCATGATCACGTCTCTGTGGAGACATAGTCATATTGTTATTTTCTTTGTGAAGAGGTGAAAAAATACCCACCCCACTGCTTTCACCACCCTCTGGCTCGTCTACTAATCACAGCTAAACCATCAAGAAACATGTTTTTTATGATCTGACAAAAACCATAATGTATATTCCTGTTGCTCTGTGCACTTGCAAGGTTTTAACCCAGGGGCACTGAAGTACAAGGAAATATTTATATTCTTTTCAGCAGAGGAGCTGTAACTTACAGTAGACATGCTGAAAGGCCATCCTCCCGCCCACATCCTCTTTTACATGTATACTTCAGCATGAGGTTAGACATATATGTGCATGATGGACATGTGCATCCACTAGTGCTTGCATCATTCTGTTTGTGAATGTCTGCTTTTTGTGTCTTTATGAGTCACTAGCTCGGGTCCAGACCACTTTTTCTATTTTATTTTCCTTGGCAAATAAAGCAGAACTGGTCTTGTGCTTGTTGATGACCATTTTCCCAGTTGGAAAAAAAAGACTGAGCCAACAGGAGGATAATCTTACTGACCTTGACATTTTGTTTCATTTCATTCTTTAAATCAGACATTGCATTGCTGTTATCTGATTTCTGGTGGGAAGCATTGTTATTTGGTTTTGCTTTGACCTATTTAATAGGGAGTAGGACTGTCTTAAGTCAGTTTGTTGATTGAGATTGTTGGTGTCATGATTTGATTCAGAATCAGTTATTGATTCTGAATGATTCTTTATTCAATAAAAGGAAAACAGAGCCTTGTGTTTTGGCTCTGACTTCATTGCAATATATGCCAAACCTCTGATTCCCGTTCTTTGCCCAGTGTGTTGCAAATGAAACAGAACTGGTTACATTAACTGGTATTTATGAGTGTCAGTGTCTCACTAACAGAAAACATACGTGTGAACATGAGCAAGAGTGAGTGTGCAGTGTTTTTCATTTTATGGGGACCTATTATTCTTATTTCCAGCTCTGAATGTCATACTGTCTGGGACACTAGAGAAGCTTTGCATGATTCACTGTTCTAAAAAGTCCTTATTTATCTCCAACTGCCTGTTATGCAGTTGAGCCTTTTACTGACACTGACAATATCAACTCAGGCCTCATTAAAATCCTGATTTCTTCTGACTGGGTGAATTTTTGGAAGCTTGTTGCAGGGCAGAAGTCAGCACTTGCTTTATGATTTTACTGGTATGGGGGTTCTGGGAGCAAATGGTACAACTCAGAAATCAGTACCTAAATCAGTACTAAATATAAATTTGAACATATCTGATTTGAATGAAATGGCAACTTCTCAAGGGCATCCACATAAGTTTGAGCCCAAATCCACTTAACAAAGACCAGAGTACTAGTGTTGTGCCTATTACCTATTGTAATTGCCTATCGTCATATGTAACAGTGGATTTGATCCAAAAATATGTTGTATACATATGCCTCTATGTATGTGTTGGAAGTGGCTTAAATGCCAGTCGAAGTGGAAAATATGAGTTGTCTGCTTTTTTCTATTTCTGTAAAATAAAGATTTTGTAGTGGTTTACTCACAGTGGGTAAAGGATAAAAAGATGACATTCAAAACCCCATATGGCTGAGTTCTGCCTTTCTTCCAAGTGTAATAGTATTAATTAATATGACAAGTAATTAATTAATTTCATTAGTTAAGCAGGAATCACAGAAGATATTCAATTCAATTCAGTTTTATTTATATAGTGCCAGATCATAAAAAAAAAAAAAATAATATCTTAAGGCACTTTACATAGAGAAACCCATCATTTCCACAATGAGCAAGCGCTTGGCGACAATGGAGAGGAAAAACTCCAGCAGAACCAGACTCAGAGTGGACGGTGATCTGCCTCGACCGGTTGGGGTGAAATGAAGACAGAGAAAAGAAAGTTTGAATATTGTTTGACCTGCCACAACTTGTAGTACCGTAGTATTTGTGTGTGATCAGTTAGTTTTATGAACATTTTGCACAATTTCAGAATTTACGGTTTAGAGGTGTTACTTTTTTGACCTTATTTACAGCAACGACGTGGATGATGTGTTTGTGGTGACGTGCAGTATTATGTGCATAGTCTGATGTTTACTGTAGGATGAAAGGTCTCATGAGAACCAAAGAACCCTCTTCAGGATGGCCATGGAGTCTCCTATCTACCTTTGGGTGAACTCTGGTTGTGATTTAACATGAGCTACTTATGACACATTTGGCAACTTTGGCTGGAGAACCCAAGCAAGATTATATAGAGTTCAGTCCATTTCAGCTTCTCCTTCAGAGTAGTCATAGGAGTGTTGCTGGCCTCCCTCTTGCATGGTCACTCAGTTTGTGAAGATGGCCTGCTCCAGGCAGATTTACTCATGGACTATATTCCTTGCATTTCTTAATAATGGATTTAGTTGAACTACAGTTGATGTTCTGGGACATGGACATTTTTTAGTTTCCATCCTGACCTACTTCAATAACCTTTTGTCAGAGCTGCATAGAGTGTTTTTTTTTTTTTTTTTTTGCACTTTCACTGCACTGAGGTGATCAGGCACTGTTTCTGAATTCAGAGCTTTGTAAGCAGGATTACCAGTGGAAATGAGCCTCAGCCAGTTTAATAGCAACAAAAAATGCACTAAAAGGATGCCAAGACTGAGACAGACCAAAGGATGTTCAGCTTAGCTAAATTGCATCTCTTAAATCTGCTTATTCGATTCGTTGGTCAATACATCGATTACAACTGGCAGCTTATGGGCGAACCTGTACTTCACCTTGTTGATTGTAGCATTGGTGTTTCAATCCCCACATCATCCTGTCCACATTTCAAAGTGTCCAGGGTGAAAGACATTGAATCATATATTGCTTCCAGTGTTAAGTGTATGGAAAACACATGCTGGAAAAAATGTGGTCAAATTAATGGAAAATAAGCTCCACACCCAAAAAGAATCCCGCTGAGGTGATTATGATGTCAGAGTAAATAATGCTGTGAATTTTAAATGGCAGCTCACTGTGATTACCTTAACAGCTTTCTGGATACTTTGGTAAACCAATGAAAAGTAAAGGAAGAAAAAAGGGAAGGTCATTGTGCCACTGGCTGTCAAGTTCGACACCAAGATGCTCACTCAGAAACCACATGGATATGATGAGCAGAGGGAGCGCAAAGCACCAGATGGGTGGGATTTACCACATCTATAAAACTGATTTTATTCAGTCAGTGTGATAGCAATTTCAGTGAGAAACAGACTTTTAAACACTTCTGCACTTTAAACGTCCTGATATTTGCACAGTGTGGCCATTCTTCACTCTGAAGACATTAAAAAGTAAAGAACTGTGTGCATGTAGTATTTGACCCCAGACTGGGAGATGGATTTCTGTGGCAGCTGATGGAAAAGGCTGATCTTTATAAAGTCCCCAGCCACACTGTGGCATTTACCCAGCATCGACACTTGATCTTCATAATGTGTCTATGATGAGGTCACAGCAACTCTGGCAGACGTGTGTCTGCTGCACTGCAGACTGGAAGCAGAACATGCCTGTGTTGTAGTGCTTGTCACAGCATATTTGATTCTCCCACTAAAACATGCAATGTGGTGTAGCTGCACATTAACACTGCAGAACACATGGCACCCTGTGCTCTTTGATGTAGCTCTGTGCTCTGTGGTGAAAAACATTTCCTCATGTAGGAATATCCTGTGAGCTTCTGTCTTGATATCCTTTGCAGAAAACACGTAAAATTATTATTTAACCTTTATTTCATCAGGCAGCTTCCAACAAAGACTCTCAAATCCAACAAACAAAGTCAAAGAGAGTTCCTTGGCCGCCCTTTCCTTAAGGCGGTACCTGCACAGTCGTTGGGCCTCATGTTGACATGAACATGATTCACACATTAACAGTCAGGGCTAATGTGGAGACATTGTTGACAGAATCGTGTGTAACTGATACATTTGTTGACAGAGGGAACTTCATTTGGATGTACATTTTCAACCCCCTCCATCAATTTTCACCACTTAACTAGATTAAAGCAAAGCAGTCCAGGTGAGAAGTCCTTCAGCCTCTCCCAGAGGATCCCGGGTCGTTCTCATAGCAGAAGGGATACATGTATATGTCTTCACTCTTAAACACCCAATGGAAGAAATTAATTTCAGCCACTTATATCTGCAATTTTATTATTTCAGTCACTACCCAAAGCTCATGACCACAAGTGAGGGTCGGAACGTAGATCGACTGGTAAATCAACAGCTTCGCCTTTTGACTCTGCTTCCTTTGCACCACAGTGGTACAGCACCTCACTTACTGCTGGTTTTGCAACAGTCCATCTGTCAATCTCCGACATACATTTACTAGTGAACAAAACCTGAGATATGTGAATCCCTCATTTGGAAGTAGGAAGTGAATGAGTGAAAGAGAATATACACTATAGCGATAACTATAGCTAACAACAATTTTATATTATTATTATCATCATTATTAGCAGCAGTAGCAGTTGAAGTATTAGTAGTAGGGGTGGTGGTGGTATTTCATTTCATGAATTTCATTATGCAGTGGACCACTGAGACAAAACTATTTACTAATAGCTTAGGAGCAGTTTTTCTTGTCCTAATTTTTTGTATGTACTGTTGGGAAGCTCACCCCATAAAACCTTCACAGCAAAGGAAAACAGTTACACCAACCAAGCAATGTTAACGGCAGCAAAAACCAAAGAGTATTACAGGTTCTGTGTGCAGTAAAATTATAAGCCTGAGGTGACATGTCATGTCAACTACAGTATGGCCTAGTAGATGATTGAAATTTTAAATCGAATAGCCAACTCACCTGAAAAAGAAAGAGAAGTTCCAAACATTTAAAGTCATGTTTTTAGCAAATGACTTTACTGTGCAAAGGCAGGATTTAATTCCAAATGTTTCACAACTGTGGTGTTTGCCAGATCACTCAACTGAAACCTGTCTGTCTGATGCAATTGACAAACACTCCAGCTCTCCTGACAAGAATTAAGTTGGACCACTGTAGACATTTTAGAAAACTGATACTGAGATAGTGCTTTTTTGCTGGCAAATGTGTTGACACAGAACATGCTGCAGTACATCACACACCATTTGGCAACAGATAATTGCACAAGAGCTTGTACCTGTTTAGAATTTATAAGCACTACTTAAACATTTATTACATGGTTTATAGATATGAGGAAATTTTACGTGTTCACGAATGTGCAGTGTCTGCCAGTTATCATTTTTTGCCATATTATGTAAAATGTATGTGTTTCAGTATATTATGCATTTACAGCTTCTAGGTATTAAGAGTATGTGTTTACCTCTGTTATGCTCCAACTGAGAAACACTGTTCAATTATTGCTGATGAATTTTATCTTTAGTATATTTGAAATTATTAATACAGAAGGAGGAAATAAACACAAACAAGCCTTCAATGCAGATCTTCTGTTAATTTGCCAAATTGAATACTATGTGATATACTGTCTATTAGTATAAAAGTACACACTGATTTTGGACACCACTCATGAGAAGTGAGTTAAATCATTTGGTTATGCACAAATAGAGGAGGAAAAAAAAGAAGAAGTTCTTGAAAATTAAAAGGTATTTGTTGTAATAGTCATAGCAATCAAGCACGGACAGATAGTTGTATGGGTGCAGGATTAAAGCCATAAACACACAATACTCCACTAATTCATGAGACCCAACAGCAGCAGACTTTGCCAGTTCCATTAAGGGCTGCTCAAGTGAACATAAATAACACAACACTCTGCTGCATTTATTACAGCAGTGATTATTCACTTTACAAAAATCAAGACTTGGAAAAACCACCAGCAGCTATGGCCTAAATATCTGATATTTTTCAGCTGAGATAATGAGGGTTAATAATTATATATCAATTAAATTAAAACATCATTTAGCCCCAGTGAGTTCAAGAGCTGTTTAGAATATGGTCAGACTTAATGGAAATGCTTTTCAGGCTCTCCACTATATTCATCAGCTAGTAGTTAACTTTAACTAATCTATCTGCAGTTTTGGACTCGACAGGTAGATAATGAACAGAGGGTTGTTACTGAAAACAGCAGCTGGTATGGGTGAAAAAATAAATTGTTGGTCATGACACTGACCAAAAACAGCAAAGTTGTGGGCCCTCACACCAAAACAATGAATAAAAGATGCAGTATTTCACTAAGCTAATGGGTAACTGCAGAATATTGTGAATTTTACTCAGCACATTTACCCACTTCTGACATACTAATGTTATGTAATCCAAAAAATAATAATGAAATAATTTCTGCAGATTAGTACAATGCAATATGGAAAAAAAAAAAAAAAAAAACTTTTAAAATAACGTGTGGAAGAGTGGAAGATTTAAATTTGGAAAGATACCCCTGCACTTGTTGCTAGTTCACATACTGCTGGTAAGGTGAATATAAAGATGTAAAATTACATTTTTGTCAATGTATATCAAACATCAAATTCAAATCATAAATGCATAGTCTACAGGATCTCCTGCAAGTCTTTTTTAGGGTTAAGTCCATCATGGTGTGTTTTCAAAATGGAAGAGCATATCCAATGTGGAAGAATTAATTTAGTTTAGTGTTGAGACTTCACCACAGCGGACACAATAGTCGCATTTGTGCACACGGGGAGAATCTATGTGGACTTAATTAGCCTGATGCAGCTTTAATTTCTAGCTCCATGTCCCTCTCCGAGCTCCAGTGGCCTGAGGTGAACAGATTGACTTTGTCACAGCCAGTAGCTATCATGTGGAGAGAGGGTGGTTAGAGCACAGGCCTCGCTGTTCTGCATCCTGCACTCGGGTTTGTCCTCCTGTCTGGGCTGTCACAGCTAAATAACCCATCTTCCCTCATCTGTCTTTCTAAACCTCTGTGTGTAATTGTCTATTTAAATAGGGTCAGCATTAGCAATGAGGTCACAGACATAAATCCACTGATAACAACCATTTGTGTGTTGAAAATGTTCATATTGTTAAAATGATATTATTCACCATTATCTCTGAAATGACTTCTTTAATTTTTATTTATATTCTACAAAATGTATTTTGTTTTTATTTGATAATACAACTGGTCTTTAGGAAACTAAAAAATTAAAATGTCACATTACAATGAACAGGCATAGAGCATCAAAACAAATTCAGTGCCATTATAATATTCTGGCAGAACAACTTTCCAGGTTCACATGCATACATAACAAAATTGAAGTTATCCACTAGATAGATTGTAATTAAAGTATTGACAGTAGCATTTGTTATTATGAGACTTTTAAAAGCCATAGTGGCTCCAGTGTAAACAAATGGTATTCCAAGACCTTGAAACAACCAACCACAATATTGGAACTTTCCATTATGCTTACATCTTTATTTTATGTGGAAAAAATATACTAGAATAGAAAAATCCACATAGACATTTCTAATGTGTCTGCAATGTATTATCTTGCAATTTTGCAGCTTCATGTAGCTTTTAGCCTGTTTTAGCGTGTTATGCTTTCCAAGCCTGCAATCATGTAACAGCAGTGAAGAGCTTGATTGGACTGCATTGTATTCACTGCTGTTTCCTACAGAAAACCTACAGTTCTTCCATTTCTTTCCACTGAAAAATGTCATTGTGCACCTAAATTGCCCAAGGCCATTTAAATGACTGATTACTTCAGATGATGGCGCACCACTACTTTGTACTTAAAGATTATTCTGTTGATGTCATTTACTGGTGAGGTGAGATATCCATGTTTGTTTTTCACATCCCACCATATTGTGCCAAGTTGGATTAATTGGGGATGAAATTAGTTGCTGGCATAAAGCCATATGGTGGAAATTATGGTGGCTTCTGTATATGAAACACCGTACACATTTGGTGCTCCACTGATTTACCTATTTACTGAATAAACAGACACTGTCAGAGCAGTCAATAAAAACCCAAGTTCTAAAAATTAACTCTAATGCTGCAACTACACAATTCACCACAAAGAATTACTAATGCGTGTAGAAAGTTTAGAGAGAGAGAAAAAAAATTGTTAATTGGAAATAAATTGAATCAAATTAGGCTTTCATTTGCTCTGAATAAACTTTTTTTGGTGGATTTATTCAGCTACGTATGCATACACAATGTGAAGCCATGTAATACACAAGTGAGGTGCAAAGTACAATTGGAATGATTGAAATGAAAAAAAGGAATGTTAAGAAGGGAAACACAGGGTACTGGTTACATTGTCTCAAATTACATGTAACTATACATTTACATAGCGTCATTTTCACATTTCACATTTCATTATTTTCACAGGCCATAGAGAGAAGACCACAGGTCTTACCTCTGTTCAAAAAGTACAGGGCATAAATAAAATAAATAAATGCAATATAAATACAAAGGAACATAAAGAGAGCAGACTGAAAAATAACAAAAGTGATAGCAAAACATCAGGAATGAAAACACACGCACAACACTGAGTCATATGATGTTATTATATCATAATCATTCTCACTGAAATGTCAACGTTAGTGTCCAGCAGCGTGACAGGAGCTGTAAACATAACAAGTGGAACAACACAAATCATAGTGTTGATTGTTCAGTTCACAGATTTGTAGTCACTGTGTAATTCCATTATGTTACGCTATGCCTACGCCATGAAACTGCATCTCCATTCAAAGGGACGTATGCTAGTAAGAGAACACAATGCTGTTCAAAACACATGCAGACACGTGCCAAAGCTGATAGAAGAAACTCAGTGTTTTCAGTGGCAAACCAGGTCAAAGGATGGTGAGGATAAAGACTATCTTTATAAGTATGCTTTGACTGTCACTACTCCAAGCTGTTATGCTCAGTACAGTCAGCTTATCTTTATTGTCCTATACAATCACTGAACAAAGTAAAGGTAAGTAGCTCAGCAGCCTTTAGAGACTGTGATTGTTTCTCTGGCTTTTAATGTTACCACTTAATACATGATGATAATGATTCTGTTATCATGAGTTCATATTGAAAATGTATATATTGTGCACACAATTCATTGCATGCAAGCAGCTTGCAAAATGCTAAATGGATTGTAATGTTAAAGTGCTAGTCATCAAATCATCCACACTAATATATCTTAAAAACTATTCATACTTATATATATATATATATATATATATATACTATTTTGAGTGATTGTTGGATGGAGAAGTCTGACAATGGACTGGATGGACTGCCATGTATATGTACAGAAATTCAATGTCCACAGAGGACACATTCTACATAAACCTTCATTTCCAAATAATTTTTCAGGTCAGATTTAACACACTAGATTGTCTCATTGTCTTGAGTCTCACTAACGAAGCAGAGAATAAGAGTTTTGTACACTGTTCGACCGAACAAATTCAAGTATTTTCAACGTGCAGTGTGTAAATTTCCATCCTTTGTGTTGAATCATTACACAGGAAATTTATGGGGTGTTGACAGCATCTAAATGCTAATGCTAGATGCCATAAGTGTCAAATAATGCTCTGATTGATAGAATCGGCCTGATTGTGAACAGTTTGAGTCTGATTGCACAAGTAAACAGTCATGGGATCCCCTGCCAGCAATATCACCTAATCTGCCCCAATATAATTCTATAACTCTTTTTTTTCTTCTTTTTTGTTTATTTTGTGTGTTTGTTTTTTACTCATAATTACCAAATGGATAATGGTGTAAAGGGGATCAATTTCATTTTATGGGTAACATTAAACTGAGTAGCTCTTTAATTCAAGTGGTATTGACAATGTTGTTGATTCTACAGAGATTCTGCAAAGAGGAGGCAAGGACAGTTCTTCTACATAACCAGATGTCATGAGTCATTTATTACGTCATTCACTGGGTGGATAAAAGTCACTCTCCAGGGTTCTGGTATGGTGTCAAAAGAGTTCTTCATTACTAATTCACTGATTGGCAAAGAATGAAGGAAAGTGGCAGTGGAAGTAATTGAAGCCTTTGGTTGCTTAGATTGACATCCTGTGGTACGACACAAAATATTGGAGCAAAATTACCAAAATGTAAACTCTGGTCTGAATTACGACAATGTAAACTTCAAGCAATTAATTGTACAACTGCGTGTGTTTAACAAATACACTAAATAGACAAAATTATTCAGATAAACTATGTTCAGGAACTGCCATTTGCAGAAAGCTGGAGGAAGGTGAAAATCCTTGCATGAGTGTAGATATTCATGAATCCATGGTAAGACAAACTATCTCAAAAGAGATGGGTTATGTGGCTACCTTCCCTAGGAGCAGACACTCTCAAGACACAACACAGGATGTTCAATGAGGTAAATAAGTAAATAACCCCGAAATAACAGCTAAGGGCTTAAAGGAATCCTTGCAGATGATTAACATTTGTGTTCATTAGTTCAGCACGTAATTCATAGTATATGGTTGCATGGAGCATTATTTACATGGCAGGACACCATGAGTCTGAAGTTTTCATATAGAGCACATTACTGGAAAAACCAATAATGACGTGAACTGATGAAATTAAGGTTGACTTATTTAGGACAAACGTGCAAAACTATGTATGGTGTGTGTAACTCATGTATAATTGAAATAATTGTGTGAAGAATAAATAAGTTTAAAGGATTAAAAATATTTCATTAATGTCAATTAATTCATCAGAGTTAATTAAAAATGTCAATACAACAATGATTTAATGCTGAGGTTAAAAGTATTCCGATAGAAAATTCATGTCACTGCCCCTTTAATTAAATGTAATGTTTAATTGTATTTAAAAGGATTTGTATTGTTTAGACCTGAGATCCGCGAACCAAAGGTTCCCGGATGGCTTATTACTTCTGCTAGGATTTTGCAGTATGCGAGCGATGTACACTACGCTAACTACGCTATCCCAGAAGTCACCGGGAGGTTGAAAACCGTAGAAGAAGAAACTTCGCCCATTAAATGTGACATCTGATACTTACTTGGATAAATTAATTACGTATAGTAAACAGTGATCGACAACCACACCTATGTGCTTGTTAGTGAATGGGAATGGAGACAGCAGCCAGGGAGAGATTATTTTGATATTTTTACAGTTTTATTCAAATTTGTTTAGTGATAACAGGGGAACAGCAAAAGGGTCAGATGTCCTGTGATGTATAACTTCTTTTCTGACCGTTTCCATACAAATCTTAAAAAGCGATTGCATTAAAACGCAAATGCAGACTGTTAAGTAAATAAAAGCCACATGTACTTCAGTAAATAAAAAAATGTCCATAGTCATTCACATCACCAATGTGTGTAAAAAGTCGCCACTATGACTGCAATGCTAACCCTCCACTTCAAGCCGCAAAATCATGACGTTGATGTAAACATCCAGGTCACAAAACAGGCAAGATGGCGGTGTTGAAGTACATCCGAATTGTGCCTACTACTGGCTAGCTTGCTATGTAGTAGCTACTACTGCAACGGTCAAGTAGTAGGCACTCAGTAGTACGCAGTGCATACTAAGGATTCAGATGCAGCCCCAGTTTTCATCTTCTTCATCATGCAATCATCTGTGTGTGGTCTGATCGGTGACTCACTGCCAGAGTGGTAGGAGTATGGGGATATATTTTTTTTTTTTTTTTTGATTGAACTGGAAAATGATGACCCTTTTTTCATTTTTTTTTCCTCTTTTTGAAGCAAAAAAGAATTGAAACTGTTTTGAACTGAATACAGCTGAGTCACAATTGAACTTGGATTGACTTTGAATTTGAATGGACTTAAAGTGTCAGAGTGTTAAAGTGTTTATTTGTTGTTTCCTATCATTCTGAACGCATAGTGATTGTGGTTCATCTTGATTTGATTTTGAACTTGGTGTATTCCTTAACCTAAAAAGGGGGAAAATAGATTTTACTTAAGATAAAATGGGATATTTAAAATAAACTTAATATTACACTGATAAAAACAGACTAAAAATAGTTTATAATTAGTCTGATTAAAAGAGAAATAAAAGAAAGTGAAATATATATATATATATTTTTTACTTACCTCTTACCATACCTACCTTTTCTGGAACCTGCAGGGTAATTGTTTTGTTTTGTATATTGTTTTTTTGTGCCATAAGTAAATTGCTGGCTTCTATATTTAAAACAGCAGTCTCTGGTGCAATTAATTTTGTTCCCCACTCCTCAGAACCTAGAACTGGTCCAGTGGCACAGTTGTGGTGTGATACCAGTGCTACATGTGCAATAAAAGGGACACTGCATACTGACATTAAAAAATACAATGGATGGAGCATTGTGATTTGAAGCTGCTTTGCTGCCCATGGATCTGGACAGCTTGCCATCAACACAGGGGAAAACAATTCAAATTTATCAAGGTAACTGACAGGATTATATATGGGTGGCTGTCGGCCAACTGAAGCTCAGGAAATGTTATGTGATGCATCAGAACAATCTCCTTAAACATTGTAATAAACCTTCCACAGAATAACTGCAGACAGAGAGAATCTACCTTTTGGAAAATCCTTTCAAAGCCCAGACCTTAATCCAGCAGAAAGTTTTGCAGTTATGACATGCAGCAACTGCAAGGTTTGTCCAGATATTCCATGGAAGATTTCCCACCAGTTCTGTAAATGTTTGTGTTGTACTTAAAAAAAAAAAAAAAAAGACAGATCACATTTTGTTGCTAACTAGAACAAAAGACTATGTAGGCCCTAAGGGTCTACCTACTTTTTCCTTGTTACCATATATTATGAGGTTAAGGCAATGAAATTTAAAAGGTCAAATAAAGATTCATATAGAATCTTACTATATGTGAGATGCAAGAATCCTGTGTTGGTATCACTGGTGATTTTTTTTTTTTTTTTTTTTTTAGCAAAATCTATCTGAGCATTGTCCTGCTACTGTCCACCTACTGTAGCTTAAAGGATATAAAAAGAAAGAGAAGCTGGTACAAAGGTCTGTACATCATTTTTGCCCTGAATTTCATCTCACAGGCTACATACCATGTCCCTGCAGGAGTCTGATAGATTTCCGAAAGAACGTTTCAGACATATCACCTTCAAAACCGAGCTAAGTCTGAAAAATACAAAGTCGATAGAAGTAGAGAGAGAAGTTGAAATACTCATTACCTTTCAATTGTTCAATTTATTTGTGCCTGTTTCCTTCAGGTAACCTTTTCTATCACACTGCTCTCCTCTTCAAAGTTTGGGAAGAGAATAAGATTCAAATGAATTGAAATGACACTATCATTACTTTGCTGTATCAAGACAATCCCACCTTTGATCGCACATGGCTGGTGCAACACATTTCAACAACTCTCATATACATCAAGGTGCTCTTACCTGTCTGTAGTGCAACTAGTGAATAGCACTGCATACGAGTACAATATCTTGAGGGCCAGGATAGCACTCTGGATGTGTTTGATAATGACAGGAGGAAAAGACACAGACAGGTGTGTCAGATGATTTGTTTTTGGCTCATGTCTGGCACCTCTGCTAATCCCAAGGCTCTAATGTTAGCAGAAGCTGCAGGGGAAGTGTGAGCCAAATGCTATTGCTAGGTGAGGATTTTCAAAAAAAAAAAAAAAAAAAACTAAATGAAGACATGACAGAAGTGTTACACTTGGGTGTTGTCTACCTTGCAGTCTGCAAGACACGTCTTATCTCTCAGGTGTTTGGAATATGAATATAGATCTTATTTCCATGGTGACTGTGATGTGTTACCATACTTGATTACCATGCTCACAGTAAATTCAGGAGCCAGCCACATTCAAACCCCCTGGTACACAAAGGATGGTACCTGAGTAGCTATTTGAGAGGCAAATGGAATGGAGGATGAGTCTTGAACTCAAGTGCATCAAAACAACAAGAGAGTTTTGAGTATTTAAGTGTATCATGGTCCTGTATGTCATTCTGATGATATTATGATGATATTTCTAAATACAGCATAAAGTAGACCAATCAGGAGAATTGTCTGTCTAAAAAGCAGATTCGAGCCATTTTCTTTTTATTTACTTCCACTTTTCTCCATGTTCTGTTCAATCACTAATCACAAAGCATGCAGAGATGCTTAATGTTTTGTTGGTTGCCAGGGAAACCTTCATCTGTCATCTAAGCTGTTTGGTTTCCTCTCCATAGGTCAATGACTTGTCTGATTGAATAACTCTTTTCATGCAAATAATGTGCTCCAGTGACCGTTCGTCTCATCAGGGTTCAGGGATATTTTGCAGCACATGTGGAATAAAATGCTCCCTGTCTCATGAAAGTGACACATATTGAAAGTTTGAAATGTTAACTGATACCGCTGATGGCATTTCATATTGAAGCCTGACCTCTGACTATAGCTCTATTGATGTAGAGGCACACACCTATCCAGCTGTGTGGGAATAGTGAAAGCACTGTTTTTCAGTATGACAGTGACAAACGTTCTCAGTTTCATTCTCATTGTCCAGTCTATAGTATTGAAAGGTGGGTGGGTACTTGTAAATATAAATCATGGAGGATAGGTGGTTGTTGCTTGGTGTCTAGAACTAATGACTTTAAAGAGAAAACAGCCTGGAGTCAGATGAGTGTTATAATAATTATTAAGTGGTAGAATACATGCAGGTCATGGTTTGTGTTAAACTAATGTTAGTTCACTCCAAAACAATTGTAGTAATTGACAGCAGGAAGTCAAACTTTCCTCCACACATCCTAATATAAGCCTTTAACAAACGAGACCAAAGATCCCTCTGTGTTTTTTCTTCTTTGTATAGGTCTCCTGTACCCACTTTGTTACTTGGAAACAGTCTTTCAGAGCCAGAAGAGATGCCTTCCACCTGTGGCCTATGTATTTAAATAACATATAAAATTTGTGGATTTATATCCCAACAAAATCCCAGTCACACACCACATCCATCATTTTTTTTGATTGTAGGCCCTTTTGCATTTTGTGAAACGTCTCAATCTGTTCAATCAAGGCCTTGCAAACTCTCTCAAGTGATTTTGCTAGCTAGCATTCCAGCCTGTTGAGTGACTGACACATGTTTTCCCTCTAGCTTACCATAACACCTCAGGAGTAGAGCTGGTAATAAGCTGACAGAAGCTATTTTCATCACCCACCAACTCAATGTAAACATTACGACCTAAAACAGTGTTACAAAACCTTGCTCAAGAGCACTGCAATCTTTTTGTAGGGCTTGTTGATACAATAGATACTTGCAGATAACTTACTCACTACCATATAGAATGATTTTTCACATTATATTTTAAGAATACCACTATGTACCTTTGTCTGTTCACTGCAAAAATACACATGTCAGCATTTAAGTAATGTAGACTTTGTTTTGTGTAGCATTAATATTAAATGCAATTTGTTTTACACCTACTCAACATGAATCCTGCACTCTTGTAGCTTAAAAGTAACACAACCTCAGACTAGACAACATCCATAATTTGAATTTTCAATATATTTAGAAGGTACAGACCTGGCACATTCTGGGTCAATATGACATTGAAACTTCCTGGCACAAGGCAGGAATGCAAATGTTGATTTACCAGATCCACCACTTGGAAAGGATCAGTCTAAAGTAGGAAAGTAGAAAGACTGGATTTAAGCCAGTGGCCTCTGGCGAGCACTATATTACCCAGCTAACGCATAAATAAGTTTCATCGTGACATATTAGTTATAAAAACAAAAGACAGTGTGTGTCTATTTGCACTGGTCTGTGCCTCTGTCAAAGTGTGCACCCCGTGTTTGTAAGTCTTTCTATCGTGTGTGTTGCATACCTTTGTAGGCAGAGGATATAAAACATCTGTGTGAGTGCAGAGGAGCCTATACAGGGCCTCAGGACATGCACACACACACACACACACACACACACACACACACACAAACACATACATACAGACAGACACACACACACGCCACGCAAAACATTCCTTCACCTTTGGGCCACAAACACTATGTTCCCTTTGATCTATGATGCCAACACAGTTTCACCAAATTTAGGACAAAATGGTGCAAACTGAGTCACACTTCAGGGCAGTGGAGGAGTGAGCAGCAGAACATCATCCACCAGTATCACCCAAATATAAATGGATTCATTTTCAGCAGTGGTAGTGTGTGTGTGTGTGTGTGTGTGTGTGTGTGTGTGTCAGAGGCTAACATTAAAAAATAATTGGAAAGATAGTCAATATTTTTCATTATAAATGGGAATTAGAAGGTTTTGCACCAACGGGCAAAATGGCTATGATGGGAGGTTTTGGGTTTGATCAATAAAAATGATTAATTGATTTCTTGCCCAGGTTCTGGAAACAAAAGAACACTTTTCTCTTCCTTTGAAGGCAGGAAAGGTCTCATTAGTTAAAGCAGCATTAAAATGTAGGTGTGTGTGCATGTGAGACAGAGCGAGAGACAGAGAGAGAGACCTGAAAATCTCCCAAAACATCTCACAGAAACCCTGATACACAGTTGATTTATGAAGTTGTTCAGGCTGATGTGCTGGCAATCAATCAGCCGTTCATCAGATAGGCAGAGAACACAGCTAACTCCAGTGGGATGTTCATGTAGCTCTGCATCTTCAAGATATGCAGTGCTCAACATCGAGCGTGTGGGAGCTACCAGTAACTGGTAAAATGGTAATTTCAAAACTAGTTTCATTCCAAGTTCAAGTTTTATAACCCACCAGGATCAGATATGGATATAAACAAAATGACTTTTGACCTACAGGCTATAATGTGAATACAGTTAACAAAACAGTTTGTGGGCGGTTTGATATTTCTTGGTGTTATCCACCTTTTCGAGAGAAAAAATAATTCCCTGCATTGGCTTAAACACACCTACATCATACACACATTTAACAAACACTAACAAACAAATTCAGCTATGTGTTGCCAGACGAAGTTGTTTACTGCCCTGCTGGGATAAAACTGTACTCATTTCATTTCCATCTATGAAAAAATAGGCTATATTCCAGGAAATCTGTGTCTCCTGTAAATGAATGAGTGAATGATTTGTTTATTGTCCTTTTGTCCTTGTATTATAAAGCTATATTATAATAATATAGGTATTATAAAGTCAGAATGCTGACTATTGTACCGCAGTAAAATAATAATAATAATTAGGGTACTAAATCAGCAAGAATTGATCATGGTCAAAATCTAGAATAAACAAATAATTTAATTTACTGATTTACTGTGACCTTATTTTGGACCAAAAAAATGACTACTCAATAAAAATAAAGAATTAGTGCTGTTTTATTGGATCTCTGATTGGGCTACTTTTTTCACAGCTCACTCCACAGCTTGCACCAGTGCAAACACTGCAATGTGCAGGTTTCTTCTTATCTCCACCCTTCTAAGGCAGCCACAGCAGTGGTTCAGAACCAGACATCTCTGAATTGTTTATCTACTTGTCTGTGTAGTTGTGGTGCATCATCATCATCAACGACCAGCACTTCTACTACTGCTTCATCTCCACTTCATCTTCATCTGGTTTTTGAGTCTGCCGTGGGGTAAATACTCTCAGCAAATTGATTATTCTCTGCTTTTATGATGACTCTCCTGGTGACAAGGAAACCAGCGTGATGCAGTCAGCTATTCAACCACATTCACAACCCTGTGTTCAGTCTCTTTGCCACCTCAGCCTGTTTCTAGCACTTGGATATTCCTCGCACCGCGTCAGCCTGCTTTCCTTTGCGTCCTCCTCATCATCAGTTTCAAGTCATTTACCATTAATACTTGATAGGAGTTATGTGCATATACTTGGTCATTTTAATGGAACATATTGGCTCAACATAGCAACAGAAACCATGTATTACAATGTAACAACATATTATTATCTTATATTTTAATGTGCAAACCACACTTTGCTTATGTTTATATGTGTTTGAGACCTTTTTTTTTTATCATTCTATAGACAGTAAAGAGTAAAATCTTTATTTAGCATTCAAATGTGTGTATTATTATGGTCCCTCTGGTGTTGGTTTAATAGCCCGAACCAGCTGAGCTCTGGGAGTTTGTTATGTGGTCCCTCCTGTGGAGCAAACCATTTTGGAGCTCTCCTGTGCTCTGCATGGCTGCTGGACTGACCCATTTATCCAAGCAGGGGGAGCATTTCATGCTGTTTAAACTGAAACTGAGATGTACCTGCTCTGAAATGCAATGAAAGATTTTTCTTTTAATAAAACAGAATATTTAGTAATGCACATTTGTTTACACCATTAATGTGTTTACTTTTTAATGTAGGAAGAGACCTTGGATAAAAGGCCTGTCAGACTTACCACATAAGCCATTTTTACACTGACACTAATATTTCAACATAAAAAACATGCACTTGTTGCTCTTTTCACTGCTTTTGATACCTAATTAATGTGTATATAATGGTATTTTCATGCTTTTTTCAAACTAATATTATAATATATCCTCATAAATGTCTGTAATTTTCACTGTCTGTCAGTCCATGACCACACATCACTGTCAAGCCTCTCTCTGTGAACATTTATCCTGTGTGGCATTTTTGTGCACTTTTGTCATGTTAAATTACACAGTCCAGAGACGGCAGAGTTGGAAGACTGACAGTGTCATAAATATAGTGGCTGTGATTCACTCGTGCTGAGTTGTGGAGAACAGAAAACAGTGACAAGATGACAAAGAAGACAGGAGACAATTTTAAGTCACGGTTGTTCTTAAACAGTTTACAGACTCCAGCAAGGCTATGACTGTGGGGTGGAGGAAGCACAAAGCACAGGAGGCTTAGATATATCAAGCATTGTATCTGAACAAATATGACTCTCAGGGGAAAATCTGAGTGTTACATGATGGTCTCAGTGCTTCTTCAGAGGCTTTTCCACCCTAAGAAGATTATTTTGGATAAAGAAAGTAAAGAAATAGACCAGCACAAATGTGCATTTAATTTTTGTTTATATTCTAACTTTGATGTCCCTTCAGGGGCTTTATGGAAGAGAAGAAGAGATGGTATTTGTCAGGCTGCAAGTTAAGGAAAGAAATGATAACATGTCCAAAACACTTCCTCTGTTCACAGTCGCAATCCACTCTAGTCCTTACAAACTCTAACTCAGAGTATTAATGTTGAGGGAGGAAGTAAACAAACTTAATAGAAAATGAAAAGCATAATGAGCCCTACAATAAGACTTATAATAAGCTCTGCAGGTAGTTTGGTGCAGCTGGTGGGTGGCGGTCATTTGACATGACAGATATCTCACTGGCTTACTCAAACAAATACACGTAAAAATAATCAGCCATTTTTTTCATTAACATTCATCATTGGTGTTTTTTTCTTTTCTTTCAAAGCATAATTTATACTTAATATGATTTGATTATTTTTGCATATGTGAGTTAGTTCACTACTCTGTTCCAACGGAAATATCCACTGAATGGATCCCTGTGAAATATTGTACAGTTGTCATGTTCCCCACACTGTAGTTTGGTGCAGACCTCCGTGTTTTTTGAGAATTTTGTTGATTGTCTGTCTTTTCAGGGATCAAAGAGGGTTTTACTGTAACTCACAGCACAGCTGTAGACTCTCAGCCCTGCTATGTAGTTGATACAGCTCTTTGGACGTTTTTGTGGCAAAATTAACTGTTTTCACTCTGTTGCTATTATTATACCATGTCCTATAATTTGTTTATTGTCTGAAGTTTTATTTGGTAATATCCATATTCTTACTTTACAGAGAAGATGTGTAGACCAGTTAATTGAATGATGCATCTGTCTATGTTTATGACATAGTGAGTCACACTGTAGTGTATGTTCACAGGGATCCATTGATCTTCATATTACAATTAGTGCCAATAATATTTCCGTTGGTATACAGTGAATGTATAGTTACTGCCTGTAGAAAATCGGAAAGGATGCAATTCTCCATTCTCCTGGAAAACCAGTCTCCAAATAGCAGACACTATTATGTGGAACTGCCTGTTATTATTGCTATTATGCTCATACAATTCAGGAAAACTGAGTGCAGTCCCTTTTTTCTCAGAACTACAGTGGTGAGAACAATGCAGCGATATCAGGAGCAGAGGGGAAACCTCACTGATGTTTACCTTATAGCCTGGCATGCCCGCTTCCTGCTTTTATGCCACAGCAATGTTTGTCAAGTATTGTTCTAACACAATGTTGCTATCCATCATACCGTCAAAAGTCAAAGTGCCGCAGATAGGCGTGAAGTTTCTGTAAGGTCCTTGAGGTCTGGGACACTGAAGATGAAAGAGCTGGAAAATACAAAACAGGCCAATATTAGGTGCACACATGTCCATTCATAGACTATCCAACAAAAGACACATTTTAATTAAGCACAGTTTAAAAATATTCTCAAGTTTCACTTTAAAAAAATGTGCAGCTTCCACACATGAGCGAGATCGATGAATCCACCAAAGAATCTTAACTATTCCCCTCAACAACCAAACACCTTTTCTTTCCTCTCTTTTATTATAGAAGGTTACGCAAGTTCTTTGACAGGTCTATCAGTTCCATTCACCAGTAATTAGACATTCAGTGAAAAACCTGTGAATAGAAAAAAGAAATATCGCAAGCCACTGTCATAAATGTACTAGCGTTCAGTTTTATGATTTATTATTTCATTACACAACCAAAGCCAAACTTAACCAGATTCACAGACTATTTTGAGTTTATGAACCATAAGTTCAGCATCTCATCGACTATCTAACTTGGTCGAGAAATCAACTCTGCAATCTTTCTTCAAGTAAAACAAACTTTGTAAGAAACAAAATAAAACTAAAAAAATAACAAGAACCCACTGAAAACTTTCTATGGGATATAATGAATGCTATTTATTTAGTTATTTATCTTTTGATTTATTCATTTCTTAGTTTATTTATTTGCATATATTTATTTTAATTTCACTTTCCTCTCTATCCCAGTATTTTAATTTTTTTAAAAGTCCTTGTGATAACAGTTAATGTTGAAACACATTTCAACATTAACTGGTGAAATCAACATCATGATCATCATTCATTCTTTTATTGTTTCATTCATACACCACATTACTAAGACAGGTTGTTCTGGGTCAGACCTTTCCAGAGTAAATCAGGATTAAATGCGTTTCTCTCTGAACTGTAAACGTCAAGAGAAGAACTACTGCTCATAAACTATTCAGACTGGGTCAGAACAGTGCTGAGCAAGGTGTCAGTAAGTCAGTGGGAATGTTATTGCAGTTGGTTTGACACTAATGCATCTCCAGAGGCAGCAGTGAGTACTGAGGTGTTGACTCTGAAGACAATAAAAAAAAATCCTGTAAAAAAAAAAAAAAAAAAAAAAACTTATAAAAACATTTTATGGCATGTTAAGACTGCTAAGTTAGGTTTCTTTGCTAAATTTGTTGTGTATTCTGGGCACAAGGTGAATGCACTGTCCAATATAAAGACTTTTCATACTTATGGCTGGAGGGTGCAGTTTTTACATAAAGATAAATTACAATTACTATACATTCAAACTCTTTCCCAAATAGGTTCAGCCTGTTAATAGGTAAATCTCTTTGTATTTTGCAGTTTACCAGTGTTTTAAATCTCAGCTAAAGACTTGCTTCATATTCAAGAGTGGGTCTGATATAAAACTGTGAAGAAATGGTTTTTTCACATGAAACTGGTGCTTCTATTTCTGTTGTGATGTTTATGTTCATATTTGTGCATAAACTTTCCAATCTACAACAATAATCATCTTTCATATTTGCACTTACAAGAACGTGACGCAGGAGAAATGAATGATACGAAACCCACTGAATCCAGTTTAGATTTGACAAGTCAGTGGTTTCTGAACAAGACCTGGTCCAGTGGAGTGGGGATGAGGAAATAGGCAGCAATATCACCTTTTTTTTTTTTTTTTTTGGTTTGGGTTTTAGTGTTATATTTACAGGTTGGGGTTCTGAATTGACATTGTGGCCCAGTGGAGCTGAAACTGCCCATCCCTCAATGGCAGCATAGCTGACGATACTGACCAGCCAGCTGGCGGGCAGAAGCTGCTGAACCCAGTCGCCTTGTGAAATGTGAAAGTCCAGAAATAAATGTTGGGTTTGTACTGCTGTATGAGGTCCAAAAAAATACAAATGATATCCACTGGTGTCTAATGTTGCCTTTCTTACACCGCAGCGGAACAGAAACACTTTCTTCCAGACATTGTGGTCACTGGCATTACAGTGCCTGCAGCCTGTACTTTGTGGGCGTGCTCCGGTGCTGGGACGTGCTGATCCTGGAGGTGAGGCCCAGAGCGAAGATCTGTTTATGCACTTCCAGGATGTTCTTACACCAAAACGTCTGGAAAGAAGAGAAAACATTGGAATGAAGCATTTAGAGCAGAGACCAAAACTTGGACTTTTAGCTTACAGGGATCTTTATAACACATATTCACCAAGAGTTCAAGAACTGGCTGTTTTATATGGGCATTTGACATCACAACAGCATATAATGCAAAATTGTAAAAAGTTCAAGACTAGAAAAACTCCTAAATATACGTTCAAGGTGGATTTCAAATTAAGAATAATTTGAAGTTACATGTTTCAACCCGGTTTGTGGGGTATCTTTTGTGAAGGGAATTGCAGAAGTAACTATCTGGGGATTCAACATGGGAAAAGAATTACAATGGTTGATTTATATCAATTTGCAGCAGTATTGTAAGAAAAATATGATTGATGGCTAAATCAGTAGCTTCAAACTTCAAAACATTAGCATTTTGTAAATAGTTTTCTAGCTGATGAATGAAGCATCATTGCTCAGATGTTCATCAGCAGCCACAGAGATGGGTACAGTAGCACTGACTGTTCTCATGCCGCTAAAGTTGTAGTAAGTCAGTAATAATCCCACTATTCAATGTATGATAGCACACAGACTTTTAGCATTTAAGTCATCACAAGCTAAAATTGGTAACATTTTATACTTAATAAAAGAAAAAAATAACAAAGCACAACCTGTTGGTAATGTTAAATATGACTTGGAAAATTATCAAAATCTGACAGACCAGATCACCATATCAAACACAAATTGATCACCTGTATAACATGAGTGAAAACAACTTGTTAGCATCATAAAAGACAATTTCAAGAAACAGTGAAAACTATGTAATATGATTAAAGACAGCACAACTTGGAAAACATAAAAGAATGGAGAATCAGTAGGATGTGTTGATATCTCAGATTGTAAAGAGAATAGCACACAGAGTGCAGTATTCACACTTGTTACTGGCTCCTGTTTTTCAGGCAGTTAATGTCATATCATATCATTTTCATCTTCTCCCACTGTAAGGTCTAAATGTATAAAGGTTCAATAAGGTTTTTGAAAAAGAAATCATGTTTACAATTCTATACATTAAGGCAGAATAAAATAATTAAACCTGTGATTTTTCTTGGTAAGTAAACATCTGACATTCTCATTAGTGTATGTGACTGTCACTTAGGTGTGTTATCGCACGCAACTGCCAATGTGACAATTCATATCTGAGTATCTGAGGAATCTTTCTGCTCTCTATATGAACATATTAAACACACGAGCTGAAGAGGGAGATGGGAATGGATGGAACTGAAAAAAAAAACAAAAAAAACAAAATAAAGAATAATTGAAGGGTGATTACAGTCCCTCTAGAGGCTGCAGTTATTAATGTGTCACTTCCAATAAATCTCTTGCTGTTCAGATTTTGGTCGTCATGGAGATCTCAGTCACTCTTGAGATGGAAGCAAAGGGTACATTGCTGGTGAATGATTCTGGCTGCACAGTGACTGTATCTGAATTTCTGCCACTCAGTTACAGCAAGAAATGTTTTATTTTATCTTTTTATATTTATATATCTTTATATATCTTCATATATCTTTATATATCTTCATATATATATATGTATAGTTGTTATTCTTTTTATCTGTCACTTGAACCAAACACATCTGACAGCAACAATGCATTTATTATCTTGAAAGGTAATAGCTTTTCATGCTGGGAATTTATTTTGTCATTATGTTGTTTTATGTATTTGTGAAATGTAAATGTTTGTTACACCAGAGAGATTGAGTTTCATGTTCAGTCACAAACACATAATGTTTTGATTATCGTCATTCATGTAATGCGTACATTTATCACATAAAACCTTAAATAGAAAAAAAAAAAAAAAAAAAAATCACTTCATCTCTGGATGAGTTTTCCTGTCTGGTCTCTAAAGCTGGTCCTTTCTGTCTTCCCGTCAGACTGATACCAGCTGTCACAGAAGCAAAAACTCATGTAATAACCAAAGGTTTATCAGCAGGGAGTTTGTGGAAGTCATCATTTCAAGAGGTTTCGTTTTCAATGAGAACACTTGTGGCTCACGGCCAAAGCGTCACCTCATCCTCAGCTGTGACACCACTGCATCAGAGGTCATGTAATGATTTGCTGAAGAGCCTCATTCACTCAGTCCCAACAGTTGACCCTCAAAGGGAAGAGAGAAAGTGTTCATTCAGACATTCAGGAACATAGATTTTTTTTTTTCATGCTTTTTGACACTAAAGGTATAAAGTGCAATAATAATTGTTCTATATGAATTACAAACTCTCTCCAAGGTTTCCGTATATAGATTTGCCCTTATGGTCACTCTGGATCAAATCTTTAAAAAAAAAAAGTCATAACAGCAGCTCTAATCTGCTATTTTAATAACTTTGAATGACATTCTTATGCTTTATTAATTATTGTTTTAATTTCTATATGTTTTTAAAATAAATTTTCTTTTCTCTCTTCGTATTTTTTTTTCTTAATTTCCGATGTTTTCTTTGCCTCTGTAAAGCACTATGAATTGCCTTGTGTACAAATTGTGCTATACAAATAAACTTGCCTTGCCTCTAACTACTAATATTAACGCAACATGCTCACAATTGCAATTCTAACTCAGCAGCAAATATAATTTTAATGATCATAATTTCAGATGTTACAATGTTTATCTTTGCTCATCACTTAACAAAAACTAGAAAAAGTACAGCTGAGACTCATAGGCTTTGCAAGTATTTAGTCATAAATTCAATGAACTTCGTCAGTATTATTTAAAAATCAGGGATTTGTTCATTTTGGGGGAGAGTCATTAGAAGAGTCATCAAGTTTTGAGTAAATTAAACAGTAAATTAAAGGGACTTTCCATAGATTTGTTGAAAATGTAGGACAGCGCTAGATGTCTTGATTAAAAAAAAAAAAAAAAAAAGGTCCGAAATGACTAATTTGACAAATTGTGCTATTCAGATGGTCATCATCTTTTTTTGGAACATTGTTTCATCAAATTCCCCTTTATCCTCCCGAAATGTGACCTCAAAGCACTGGTGCCATATCTGATCAAAACAGCTCAGCCTGGATGCCCAAAACAGAAATTACAACATGTTTTATTCTTAGTACATGAGCGGGGATTATCCAGGGTTGATGTATTGCAGCTGAGCAAACTGAAATGTATGTGTGTGGAAGTGTTATCAAGTTTGTGCTGGGGGGGTGAGGTCACTTCCTGTTTCTGCTTCCAGCCCAACTAGATAAGAGCACCCACTCTAAGTCCCACGGGAGTTTTTTCTTACCAGGAAGTGGTACAATGGGCAAACCCATTAGCTCTCACATCGGACCACATCACAAATGGTCCAAAATAAGCATCCATTACATTTCCTAGTCGCAAATCATTTTTGGGTTGTTCATTGTGCCATTTCTCTGTTGCGTTCAACAATATATACTGATGCTGAGCACACTGGAAAAGTCATCAGTGCCATTTTTGTTCCTTGGCTACCAGTATGTGTACCTGTTCATCAGGGCTGATAGCTTATTCAGTGTGTAGGAAGGAAATGTAATTGCTCTGTGTAAATCATTTGGTGCCACAGTGACAGACAGGAATGCTTTTAGGCTTAGGTTTGTCACTCACTGGGCTTTGTACATGACTAACCTCAGGACTAACAAAAGATGCTTTTCTCTTTGGGCAGTATATAAATTATGGGGGTAAAGGAAGTTTCATATTTCATTTTACTAAAAGGAGAGTTGTGGAAAATTTGCGGGTGGCTTTTAATTCATTCCAGATTTCATATTTCATCCACTTCCCTGTGATGTTTGTTTTGCAAAAACCAATATGTCAGATGTGTGATAAATGTCATGGTTGTGACACCATCTGATATAATTTCTTTATTTTTAGTAATGCTAGCAGCATTGATCTGTTGATGGATATTTCAGTTGGTCAGTCCAAACCATTGGTCCAGAATAAAATATTTCAACAACAATTTGATGGATTGCCATGTACATGGGGCGAATGCATTCATGATTCTCATATGATGAAACTTTGAAAACATTTCATTGCTAACAAAATATTGAGAATTTCAGTGAATTGTTGTAACAGCTTAGGTTGCCAAGGAATGTAGTACAGACATTCATGTTCTCATGAACATGAACAGTCATGATTTTAGTTATTCCTTAGCATTTTATTAACTGTCATCATGAAGCTAAAAACCTAAAACAAAACTTTCTGACAGACTGGGCTGCACTTGTTTTAGTGCAACTTAAAAGATATGTTTGGTCTTCCTTTGCACAGTTTGAGAAAATGTTTCCGATATTGATGGCCATATACATTTGCACATCATTTAAATGGTTTGTATACATTAATGTCAGAGACCATGCTACAATGTAATTGGATCTTATTAACCTTGATTTTTTTTGGGCTGGTGAAAAAATGGTCCTTAACTCCATCAGCATGCATGAGTGCTGCTGCCTTTACCTTTTGCTGGTTCATTGACGTTGCGGCAGTTTATTTAGCAGCCTTTTATTCAAAATAGAGAGTTTTTAAGTTAAGAAGAAATACTAAAATAAAAAAGAGGGGACCTTCTCCTTTTTATATAATACAGTGAAATGAAACTTGTCATCTCTCTGTGCGTTACTTTCCCCCTTTTTCTTTTCTGTCTCTTTCTGCTTTTGGAGCAAAAAAACCTGACAGCATGATACACTGACTTAATTGAAGTTCAAGCAAATCTTGGAAATTATTTGTGCAATGTATCTGGTCAATTTGTACTTTCAAGTAATTTGGTCCAGTTCGTTTATACATTTATCCTTATACAGAGTCTTCAGAGAGAAAATGTATAGATGAAACTTCAAATGAATCCAACATATTTTATGTGGACCACTAATCCCCGCTGTTTAGCTACAGAAATGAAAATCTACATAGTGTAAGCACACCCATTTATAGCCTTTCACAATGACTGGGGGGATCTTTACATCTATGCTTCAGAGTTTATACGATCAAGCCTGTGTTTTAGGAGCAGTGACAGGCACATCACTCACCCCACACTTAGTGACTCATGAATATGTATACTCAGCAAAGCTTGTTAACATTCCCATCTAATCCTGACCAGACAGGTAAAGTGCACATGTGGAGCCCTTTACAACCCAGCTGGTTACCCCAGGGAATAAACAAACACATTCTAAAGAAGGGTCACTGGAGGCTGGTGCCTGGGAGATTGACATAATTGGTCACCGTTATTTCTCTTTCTCAATTGCTCCGATGAGAAGTATTCAGTTCCTGAAGGGTTGCTTTAATAATTCTTTGTCTACTCAATGCAAATAAGCACTCACCGGGTAACAAGCTGTTTATGACCATCCGGTTTGCCAAGAGATTTATTCTGAATCAATTTATACAGAAACATTTATCACAGCATCTGTCACAGGCAGCTACAACTTGGAGGCTTGTTACAATGTCAATACTTTAACTGTCTTATTAGCGAGTGAAAGGCATAATTGTAAATCCCATATATGGCAGAGTTAAATTTAGGTCCATCAGCATGTTATTTGTGCAGGATGTTCTCCTTGAGACCTTTTGCAGATTTGTATGACTCAGCTGGGATATGACGCACAGGAATGAAACAGCTTCGTTTTTCCCCCATGCAAACTGAAAAGCATTTTTTCATCAAGTTTTAGATGTGAAGCCGTTTGTGCAGAAATTGCCTTAACTGCTTCAAAATATGAATTAAGACACATGAGGAAAACGACAAGACAAGTGATGAATCATAAGCCATGGGCATCAGTTGTAAATCTGTAAAATGGTAAGTGACCATACTGAGCCATTTTTCCTGCTGCAACTGCAATATTCTTTCCAAGCTGTGCCAACACCATCAATGACAACATTATGAGCTCTCTTTTCAAAATATGTCATTTGTCTTGATTACATGCTGGTGATGTGCTGATTTGCATACAAGCTAGATTTATTTGTTTTTTTTTCTTTGAGTATGCTATAAAAGCTATGCTAAAAAAATATGATTATTGTTTTGGGGCTGTGTGTCTACTCCTGCATCCAAAATCAATAATGCCACCAATGTCACTGTACACCAGACTTTGACTATACCTTAATGTGACCACATTACATTCTTCTTGAAGATGTTTTTTTTTTATTATCTTTTATTTTTATTACATTTTAAATGACTTTCAAAGCTGTGCATCTGTAAATCAAACATTTCTGTTCTCTTGACATTAAAATATTAAACTCAGCATAGACAGCAATAAGTAAATTGGTTAAACTTAATTTTATATCTTTGTGATAACCAGAAATTAGCAGTTGATAAGTCAGTGATAAAAGCTTAAGAGATGGTTATTAAGATGTGTATAAACATAAATGAAAAAGCATTTATGAAATCACAATTCATTGTGATTTGTGTCCCACTTGATTTTTTTGTTGCTGCAAAGGTACATTGCTAAGAGTTAATAGTGCCTAATAGTCTTATTTCTACTCTTATTAGACATCTTCACAGTTTTGATGAGCGGTCTACAAACCACTGACAAGTTTTATAAATATAATAAATGATCATAAATATCATAGAAACTAATAATACATTTTGTCCACTATTATCTGCACTTATTAATGTCAGCAAACAAAACATATCATTAAGGTTCATATGGTATATAACTTGTTATCAAGTTCCAAACACCATATACATGTATTATAAGAAATAGTAAATTGTTCATTGTCCATTTCTTGACACCCAAATTGACTTATGTGTGTTTATAAGCATCTTGTCTCTTATTAACTGTTAATTACTGTTTCTTACAAGGACCTTATAATAAAGAGTGAAGACCTGCAGCTCTTCAAGCAGGAGCTTGCTGTGGTTGATTTCTCCTCTGTGCAGTGTTTAAAAGTATCGACACATGAATAGCAACAGAAATGTCCATATCTTTTTAAATAGCCCCATTTTTCATGTTGCACTATAGCACTTCTTCAGTGATGAGGTCAGAAGAATCCTTCAAATGTGATGTAACAGCAGGGCACTGTTTGCATCAGCAGTATCAGTTCTAGACAGAGTTGTAGGAAAAAAGAAAGTATGAGTGGAAGTCAACTCCCAAAATGCGGAGATTCATTTAAAAAAAAAAATGCTGAGTGTTAGCTCATCCTTATATTTTTGTAATAAATTATTAATTTCCTCATGCTGATGAAAATATACCAACTTGCAAAGGAAAGATGTTCTTTTAGAAAACCATGCTACTTCTGGCCCACAGTCTGGTGTCCAACCAGACAACCAACTTGTCCCCACTCATGGAGACAAAGTTAAGAAGTGAAACAATAGTGGAAAAAAAGCTTTATGGTCACCGCAATAAACACACAGAAAAGGTTGTGGAATGGTTACAGTTTGGTTAGGTTCACACACAAATCTACTTATTTGGGTTTAGGAAAAAAGATAGTGGTTTGGTTTCAGATCTTCCTAATATAAATGAAATATATATTCAAAACACCTCCATGTCTGAGTGATGGGCCAAATAGAAGAACAATGTTTGATGTGTTTTAAGTTTGACAAGTCTGAATACTGCTGTGACCAAATTCATATAAACCTGTTACATCTATATCTGTAGCTGGAACAGCGTTATTAAAAAAGAAAGATCAACATACTTTACTGCATAATGTACATTATATAAGAAAAACAATCCTTTTGGGTCATTTCCATGAAGATCTAAACTCTGCTCTGGACACATCCAGTAAAACTCTTTTTTACTCCTTTGACAAACTAATCAGTGAATGAACAGATTAATAACAATAAATATCCTGTTTGATCAGAAAAAAAAAAAAAAAAAAAACTTGATCTCTGCTGGAAAAAGGAAGTTGAAGCTCTATCCTGTATCTAACCTCAGGCCTTCCTTCCAGCAACAGAGATGTGTTGATGATGTTGATTTTTTGAAAAATTAGCTTCCAATATACACTTACAGTGCCTACAGCATTATTAAACTTGTAAATAAATATGTCTAAGCACTAAAATGTCTTGTTGATAAAGATTGTGATCTTAATTTAATGAATAAAAGATCAAGGTGCAATTGGCCAGCTATAAATACTCCTGTCATACACTGAATCTGCTGCCATTAATAAATGTAGTGCATCATTCATTTAAAAACGACGTTGCCTGCGGGCATAATTCAGCTACTGATTACTTTTGTCTTCACATTGTAATTGGTAAAATAATTTAGTACCACGATGTATAAACATAACTTCTAAGTGACAGGGTTGTTGGGATTGTTGGCTGGACCACAGTCAGAGCCACTCCCACGTTTTCTTGGCTGTAAGCTTCAGGTCATTTTTGTGCTGATAGATAAACTGTTGCATCAGTCTCTAGAGCAGGTTTCCTTTAGGAATCTTACTGTCTTTGGCTGCTTTTATCTTTCCATTAATTCTGACCTGTCTCTCTGTCCTTGTTGCTGGAACAGTGCTGCCACCACTGAGCTTCACTTTAGGGATGGTATTAGCCAGGTGATGAGCACTACCTTGGCGTTCACCACACATAGGACCTTATTTACTAAGTGTTTTCATGTGCAAAAACGAGTGCAAACTTGCACATGCAAACACACGTTGAAGCTGATCTACTAACCGGACACAATGAGGATCGCGTCTCTCAACGCAATGTGATTTACCAAACCTGACACCATTTGTGTTCACTAATTTTGCGACTACATTTCCCAGCTCCACTCACATGCTCTTATCTGGGTCTGGGAGAATTAGAATGAGTGAAAATTTTACAAGGAGGAAATCAGACCTGGCCTTAATTTGAGAATGGCGTTTGTTTCCCAAATGTGTTTCTGCCCCCAGCTGGTAAAAGAAACAGGCGTCAATAGGCTGTTATTTGCAGCTTTACGGTCATAACACACACAAAAACCTCATTTAAATAGGACGGTCTCCACCATGTTTGCACCTGTTATCAACTGTGCAAGCAATCTTTGTTGATCACGCACAACATGCAAACCAATAGCGCATGCAATCTGTTAAGTGCACGCAAACAATTTAGCGCCCCTTATCTGCGATCTTAGTAAATCAGGCCCACAGTGTTTTGAGCTTTGTCCACAAAGAACAATTTTGTCTCATCACATCAGAGAATTTGGCAGCTTTTCTTGTCTTGACTTTGTGTGTAATCACGCTGCGCACAAAATAATTTTCTCCCTGTGGGCTCATGGTCACCTTTCTGATCAAGGTACGTTTTATCCAGTAATTTATCTGCTGGATTTAAAGCTGGATTCTAATCACATTCTAGACACATATAAAATAGAATTACAATAGGACAGATGCACAAGACAAAAATTCAGACCAACACAGTAAAGTGTGATTTGAAATAATAATTATAATTTTTAACAATAAAAAAAAAAAAAAAGGAAAAAAAGATATGGTTTGTTGGATGCAGATCCAATGGCAAAAACTTTGAATTCTCTCTTAAGCGACTGCATACTAAGTCCGGAAAGGAACTTTTTATAGCACTGATTTGCTTAATTACATAATCCTTAAAGCTTTGGTTATTCTTGACCTTTTTTTTTTTTTGTTCTGTCACACAACTTGTATTTAATGGTTACAGCCACTCAGAGTGTTTGCACCTTCTGCCTCAAACCCACTGGGTTTGAACTGTAAAACCCATATCTGTAAGTCTGTGAATGTTTTTTTCATGTAATGCAGTGTGTGTGTGTGTCTGTGTGTATGTGGGGGGTGGGGGTGGGGGGGTCCATAGGAGTGAGGGAGAGTTGTTCACACTCATCCTCTTGCGTGTGTGACCTCTGTGTGTCTGTTCCACACAGTGAGGCATGACGCTTTGCAGGCAGATCATCATCAATCATGGATGAAAAATGGTCCTCATCCCCCCTCCCATCCCTCCCAGGCACTTGACCTTTCCCAGACGTTTTCTTAGGTATTTCTTCCTACTGTGATATCTTAATAAAAAATAAAGTACTGAGAAAGATATACCCTCTGGAATGTGCACATATTATAAATACCAACACTATAATGCTACTCCATGCTTCCAGTATAACAGCATTCCACAGGAATGCCTACATGTTGAGAAAGATTCTCTCAGGAGGATCATATGATAACTAATCACCACTGCTCAACAAAGATCATGTGGTATAGTGTGAGAGAGGATTTTCCACACCAACCATATTATGTATTTTAGTTTACATCGCACTAATACAGTGCAATAAGCAGATCAGAACTATGTGTGAGACTTCTTCAACTATACAGCTTTTTCCTGTAGTTTAAATGATGATTTTCCATGAATCACAAGGTTTCGCCTGCTGCTAGTGCAGCATATTTCTTGTGCTTTATGAGTAACTGTAAACTTCTAGATTCCTCTGACAGATTTCTTTGACATTGTAGAAAAAACAGCCCAAGTGCTCCATTACTGCTACAGATTTTCAGTGTTGCTCTGCAGTAAAGCAGACAACATAAATTGCAAAGTTACCTGCTTTAAAACAGGTGCAGTTTAAACTTTACTTTTACTTCAGAAATATCAAAATACCTTCTCTCTTGCCCTCTGTTTGTTTATGACCTCGGGCATATGAGCATCCAGGCTGTGTGCCTATTTTCTCCTCCCTGTCCTTGCTGTCTTTTGGCTATTGGCTGTTCAGGACGTCTGTTTCTCTTCCCTGTCTGTTGGTGCCTCATTTCAGATATTCTGGATCTGAACCTTGATCCTCCAGGGGCTACAGTCTCTCGTCTTGCCTCACTCTTGCTGTCCTTTATGTACATGTTTTCTCCTGTTTGTGTTACTTTTGTGTAGTCTGTCCTCTTTCCAGGTCTTGATGTAGAGGACATGCAGCAGGAGGAACACCTAGGAAGCTGCTCAAAGTCCTCTTGGATCAATTTCTGAATATTTGTTTACAATCTATAATTTTATCATCCTGTCTGTCCGTGCTGGAAGAGGCATCCCACCTGAATTGCTCTTCCTGATTTTTCTTCAATTTGTTTTCCCCACCAAAGAGGATTTTGTCTTATCCTCTTTGAGAATCTATGGACAGAGGAAGTCATTTCCTGTACAATTTGTAAATTCTCTTGTGACTAATTTGTGATTTATGACACTGGGCTGTGTAAATAAAAGCTGTTGTGACTTGACTTTGACCACGATCCACAGTTTGTTAATCAATATCAACCATTCTCCAACTTTGTATTACTTTTTTCAGTAAGGAGGTTCTAGCCCTGTAGCTTTCATACCATATTCCTGACAATCTTTCTAATCTTTCATGATGGTTAAACTGCATCACCATTAAATTTGAGTGTTTTGGATTATTTTGATCTACAAATATTTGCCCTTAACAGCTCGTGGAAGTACTCCTTCCTGAAAGCCAGGTGCGCTACCATAACCACAACCAATAGCTGGAGTCCCTAATAGATCCATATGTTCAGAACTTTCCTGGTATTCCTACTGTTTTCTATGACTTTTCTTCAAGCCTTTTGCTTTTTATTCTGTCTCTCTAAAGTACAGAAGTTGTATTTACGCTGTGATGGTTGTGGTTTGTCACTATGAGTGACTCCTTTCACATTATTTACATAATTTGATTTACTGTTTATCAAGTAAACATTACTTAAACTTGTGAATCACAGTTCAGTGCATCATGCTGCTAATATAACATATTTACGAAATGCCGAATGTATTTTTTTTTTTTTTTTTTTTTTTTTTTGACAGTAAGGTATGTACACAAGGTCCAGTGGATTGAAATGTTTCCCCTCAGCTGCTTTGGCCACTTCCTTCTCACTAGCCCTTCCCTGTGGAGAAACTGCCCCCTGTTTGCCCTGTCCCACTGAGATTTGGCCTGCTGAGACCTTTTTTCCTGTGGAGGAGTAGCACCACAGAAACTGGCAGGACTCTGCTTCTCCCCCACCAGGGCTAGACAGTAGCAGCCTATCCCCCTGAGAAAGCTCGCAGTGTGCACAGAGAACCTGCTGTGCTCGGCCTCTTTAGTTGCTCCTTTACCCTTATGGGAGTAATCCTGGTTTGGCAGTGCACTAATAACTTATTTTTAAATGTTTAAAGGACTGAGATCAACCTTTACCTACCCTCATGTCATCTTTATCTCATGTCATCTTTATTAGCAGGGAAGAAGTGAAAGAGGTGGACACAAAAAAGCAAGGAGAAAAAAAGGACTAGTGATGTGATGTACAAAAAGCATAGACTGAGACAGACTGAAGCACAGAAAACTGTAATAAGATGGGCTCCTGCTGTAATGAGTATAGCTCTTTTATACATCAACTCAAGGACAACACTCTCAGCAAGCTGTTCTTGCAATTGAAGTTAAATCTGTCTTCAATATAATCTAAAAAGACTAGAATATTACCAAAGTTTCACACAGAGAGCTTTTAAGACCTACAATAGATGTTAAAGGACAGCAGCAGAGAACACAAAGGCCTTCAAACCTTTATGTAACCATGGCTAGCATGTGGTCAATTTTAAATCTCCTTGGTAGTTTCTGGAGGATAAGACTATCACAGGAGATGAACCTTCTATATTCAACAGTGTGACACCCATAAATACATGTAATGAAATGGGTACAGTCAAGGTTCAGATCACTGATTGGTCAGCCTGTCAAATGGGTGGCAGGGCACTGGTTCTAATCCCTTCCTAACCTTTTCTAAGTATTCTCTGTCCTCGACTATTAGATCAGTTACTAAATCCTATCAAATATATTGCTGTCTAAGATGTGCAGTGGTCGGGAACAGAACTTGCCACCTGCAGACAGTTGTCATTAAAGCTCTTTATGAGAATGCCCTGTTTGTGTCAGTATTAGTGACGAGAGGAGTCAGCGCAGTGCCGAACCAGGATTAAGGCTGCTGCGGAACGCTGGGAAACATCAACAGGAATGCCATCGCAGAGATTTCCCAAGACCTTAAAAGTGTCACATTGTAACCCACAGCAATAATAAAATTGTGCATTGGTTTTGCAAGTGTACCCACAGAAATAGAAAAAGATATTGAGACAATATCACAACAAAAAATTGCAGAGGTGGCATAAAATAAGAAAGGTTTGACAATACATCTTCCACAACACAGCATACTGGTTCGAGGCAGCTGGCAGGTTACAACGTTTCTCAGGTAGATTGTCTTCATTTTTAAACTTTAATATCCAAGCACTTTAATTTCACATCTGTTCATTAATCATGAACTCAGTAATTTAATGTATGTGTCAGCTACATATCAACAAAAACCCACAAAACCTTGTCTTCTTCTATTGTCGAAGAACCTTAATATCTTGAGTTTAACAAACTTGTTTCCTCAGTTCACTTTCAGTGAATTGGTTACTGCAATTTTGTTTACAGCTGCCCTACAAAATTGTTTTGTTTACATCCAAGGTTTGTCACCAGAATGAACAGTACATTGTTGAATAGGATGAATGAATTGTGTGCATTTTTAATGAAATATTTGCAAAGACATTTTTTTTTACATCACCAGGTTTGCTAGGTGTTTTTTTTTTTTTTTTTTTTTAATTTGTTGGCACAAATTTGTTTTCTTGTACATTATTGCCACCAACTATCCATCAGACTTATAGCAGGAAAACCTGCAGCAGGAATTTTTATGGTGGCATCCACATGCCTGTCTGCATGCCACCATGTTCTAGGTCTAGCCCAAGGTCTCCTACCAGTATGTCCCCCTCGGCAGATGTGTGGACCACCTAAAATCTGTATGAAGTAACAGTGGTTCTACCCCAACTTACTTCCCAGTGCCCCTCTGAGAATTGTGAGTAGTCCCTGGTAGGTTTTCCCAAGGCTAATTGGTTCCAGGGAGCGGTTCAAACCAACTGTATGAAAGCTCAAATAAAGGAATGTACAACCTTGACTCAAACATTGACACCAGGGATTCTTCTGGAGCCAGACCTCAGGGAAACTTGCTGCTGAGCGTCTGGTGGCCAGGGGCATTTGCCCATTGGGCAGGCTCCACCTGAGCTAGCCACATGGAGCAACCACCATCATGTGGGCTCACCAGCCGCAGGGTTGGGCATCAGCTTGTGCCACATGATGTCCGCGGCAGCAAGGCAGTGCAAGGGTCTGAGTGGGGCAATGCCACAGACTGGCTTGAGCGAGATGATACATTCAACAAACCCTTCGTTCAATAAATGTGTCATATCTATGGAACATAATTTTATCTGAAATAGGTTTATCTGAGCTGACTCAATAAGTAACTTCTCTGAGTAAAACATTACTGTTTGTTAAATATTGAAAGTTTAATCCTAAAAGTTGCAGAATCAAAACCTCAAACTCTTGTTGTGTTGATTGTTTAGTCATCTAAATGTTTTACTTTTTACAGCTGTTGTGTTTAATGTCTTATCTGTTTTTGTCTCCATTTTTTGCCCCTTGCTTTTAGATTTATTAGGTTGATAATGCAAAGGTTGACAGGAAGTGGGGGAGAAAGCAAGGAATGATGTGCTGTAAAGCTGCACTTTATTTGAATAAAAAGAGACTTTTCATTTTAGTGTCCAATTAGTACTAAGCTTTCATAGATAAAGTTCTTGTGTTTTCAAACAGCTTGTCAAAATCATCTTTTCTCTTCCTCCAGCCTTTTATTGCTCTTCATTCTGCTGCAAGAATGGTTTTCTCTGTTGTTGTAACTCCATCTTCTGCATTGTCATCTTAGTCAAAACCTGCATCGTGTTAATCATCCCTGCACCTGTGCCAAGTTATTACACTGTGAAGAGCAACAAATACAATTATGATAATGGGGGCGCAGATAGTTGAGAGGATAATTGCGTATTTTTTTGGATGAACATGAATTGACATCAGGAATGGAGTTGCAGTTCACATCTGCTACTCATCATTCACTGCCCGGGTGGACATATTTAGCCCAAATGAGAAAATATTGACGGATAAGACAATGGAAACTGATGGGTGACGTAATGAAGAGCTTTTATCAATTAATGACAAACTGTCTTCTCTTGTTCTGATAAATGATATTGTGTGTGTGTGTGTGTGTGTGTGTGTGTGTGTGTGTGTATGTGTGTGTGTGTGTATGTGTGAGAGAGAAAGGGGGAGAGTGTGTGTGTGTGTGTGTGTGCACTGACAAGTCAACAACTGGATGAAATATTCCACAATAACAACAAGTTAAGATTAGAATGGAGTGTATGTCAAGACAGGAAGAGATAAAAATAAATTTAAAAAAATCTGGCTCCAGTGTGACTGTGTCTCCAGTTGTTTTGTGCTCCCAGTTTGTTTTCCTTTGATTCAGCATTCGAGGAAAATGCCATTAGTCAATCCTAGGGAGGCGGGATGCCATCGGTTTGAGTTATATCCTGCATCTTCTGTGGAAGCAGGACAGATTAGTTTGCTACACCATTCACTCTCCATGTAACAGACTGATGAGTTAAACTATGGAGTGAGTCTTGACTCAGCAAAAGGAGGGGTTTGTCTGGACCAGATAAGGATGTGTTAGCTTTCATTTTCCAATCATGTTACAGTTTGTTTCATGAGGCTTTGAATGGTTTGGCAGAGGAGTATGATTTAATTAAAATCAAATCACCATGTACTGGAATTGGATGAAGCTAGTAAGGTGTAAGTAAATGCTTGGAATCTTATTGAGTCAGTCTTCAGTGTCTCCATGCTTTTTTCTTTTATTTTTCTTTTTTGTTTCTTTTAATAATCTTAACTGGAGAAGTTAGACATGTAGCAGGATGTAATTATGACAGCAAATAAATATGCTAAGGCAAATTTCTGCAGGACTATAAGTACCATGGCAACAGCACACACTAGGTGATTGTTTCTTCCTGGAAACTAGGAAATCAGTTCTCAGCTGCATTCACAACTACAACCAATCTGAATAAGACTCCAGCATGCTGAGAAATAAGACAGAAAAAATGTAAAGTCTGTCTTCACTCTGCACCCTGAAACACTAGCATTAAAGCTGAAAGCATCAAACAACCCTCTCGTGTTTTGTTGCTGCTGTCGTAGAGAAAAACTCTCAGGCCCCCTGGTGAATTTATTGCCACTGTATCACTTTCAGTGCCACACTTCTGCAAGGGGTGGGGGACTGGCTTTTTGTTCTGAGAGCTGCTGCAGCTTTGTGTCGCAGGTGAGGAATATAGGTGCCGACTTTCTCAGACAATTCCGACCTGTGTCTGAATAAAGGCCGGGCCACGTCTCTGCTGGGTCCCATTCGAGCTCTTTATTTAAGGTTGAAATACTGAGATGCTCTTTGCCAGAATGTAAAAAGAAAAACACTCAGGCAAGAATAAAAACAGGGGGCATGGCCAAGACTACAAAATACAATTATTCCCTGCTGGGTTTAATTCTGCCAAATGTACTTTTTTATCTAAAATGAGCAGGGAGGAAAATGGGGAGGCATCACAAAAGGAACAACACCTGCATGTCTGATTATACATTAAGGGAACATACCAGTAGTTTTGCATTTCTGAGCCAATAACAACCACCCACCTACAACTTTTGCTCCATGTGCCCCTGTGTGGCCAAGTTCAAACCATCCTATAACTCATACAGCCACAATAGTTGGCAATATTCTTTTTCTGCAATATTCGTAATTCTCTAAACTTTAACCATGGAGTGTTCAGGGGATACATCCCTGTTAACAATCCTTAAGGTTTTAAGACACTTTCATATCTTAACCTAAGTGACTCTACTGACCCATATAGTGTCTGGAAGGTTCAATGTTTCACTCAATGTTGTTAGTTTCATTATGATAAAGATGTGGAACTCAGTCAGACGACTTTCTATGGGGGGCAGGAGGTACAAACCAAGATTATAAAATGTGAAAAACTTTTATAAAGCTTGAGACAAATTTACATTTTAGAAAACATTTTTACATATCATAAAACAAAATTACATTACCATAACACATGTACAAGTCCCGAAACTAATTTACATTTCAGAAAACAAATTAACAAGACACAAAACACTTTTACAAATGGCAAAACAGATTTACAAGCAGTGAAACACTTTTACAAGACCCAAAACAAATTTACAAATATCAGCCTTCAACCGGAAAGGGAATGTATCAACTCTGGGGTTGAACTGGAAGGATAATGGGGAACAGCCAATACAAGTCCATGAACTCTATCAAAAAAAACTCGTACTGGCTGTTCCTGTTCCTCGTCCTCCAGTTCAACCCCGGAGTTGGTGCATACCTCTGGACTTGTTAAAGGAATTGATAAGTTGTAGATGCAAATGATACTGATGGATCAGAGCATTTGGAACTGGATCCAGATAGTAGCCAGTCTCAATTCTCATCCCTCTTTGGTGACAATGAACTATTTTATCAACCTAAATGTGCACTTGGCAACAGAATATTCATAAAAACCTATGAAATATAGAGATCGTTTTACAATATTTGTTTGACTTGAGGCTACTCTGGAGAGTCCACCGAAATAAGACCTTGTCAGGGATTTACAGAACAGATCATGGTTTGAGAGAGATGTTTATATAACTTTGTGGTCTTTTCTGAAATAAACATCTAATTGATGATGTAAAAGTTGGTCAGCAAGATCTAGTTAATTTAAGTTCATTTTAAAAACAGGCTGAAGAGTTTTATGTTCACTTTTGCTTTTTAATGGCTGCTGATGATTGCACCCTAACACTTAACTGTGCTGGATTTTATTATGTTAATTGTATTTAAACATTACTACTATTACTACTTAATCATGTCACTGTTTTTCTTTTCAAGCTTTTCTTGCTTCTTCTGAGAAATCTCTCTAAAGTGATGTACTAAAACATTAATGTATATGTAGTCAGTTTATCCTAATGTACACTCTACCCGAGTGCAGCCAGAGGGTTATTATAGTGCAAGCTAAATAACTAACTAATCACTATAGGCAGTACAGAGCTGTGATGATTAGTTAGTTATTTTGTTATGTGTTGGCCACATGAATTGTCCAACACATCAGATGAAATTAGTAAAGGCTTTTTACTCATGCTCATTAATTCTCTGTCCAAAGTTATCCATTCATGGTACCAGAACCAGTTTTAACAGACACTGAAGGAACCATAGTGCCTGCAACTCCAAATTAGCAACTAATGCTACCACTGAGAATGAATGAAGCAAGACTGGAGAGCCAGACCTATTATATTGAATCATTGTATAGTGTAGGTGGTGGTAAAGTACAGAATGATCCCTAATCTGCTCATAACCCTGCAGTAGTATAAAGCTGGAGAAACAAATGAAGATAAGTGTAATTCACCTTGTGTTACTCATGATCTATTTGTGTGGAAATGAATAGCTGGCCTGTATAGAGCAAGGTTAGCAAAGTTATTGCAGTGTGGCCATTTCCACTAAAAAGCTATCAATCAAAAACTCAAAAAACTTTTTGACTGGAGCTGCAGTTACAAATCAATTTTTCGTGTAGCTGATAAATAACGTTGAGCCATCTGTTATGGAATGTTTTCTAAAGTGTCAGAGGCTGCTGCAGGGAAGAAAGGGACTCTTATCTTAATGTGGGTGGCTAACCAGCCAGAGAGGGAAAAACATGAAAGTGTACCACTGACAGAAAATCCTGAGGCATTAGAGCTGAGGGAGATAAATGGACCTTCAGGGAAGGAGGATAGGCTTGGTCTGAAGACCAAAGCCCACAGTTGAGCTACATCCTATAGGTGCTCTTTTAAAAATGAATGATCACAGTAGAGGCCATATAAAAGGTTGGAAATGTTTGCTGAATATCAGATATTACTAGACACAGATTCAGAAAAGAAAATCAGAAAAAAAAAAAAAACTGGATGCAATGCAACCCAGCAATTTATGACAGCGGACAAACACAGATCCACTTCATACCTATATACAAATGTGATACCAAACATGCTACAGTGGTGGCATATTATTAGCCAGGCTAGCGCTACCTCGTGCTTTCACTCAATTTCTCATTGAGCTGACTCTGAGCTGTTCAGGCTAATCAGTGAACAGAGGGAGCGCTGAAAGCGATGACGTTGAAGTTAAGCGTTCAAGCTCTTAAGCAGTAGTTCGAGCAGCACTGAACGAAGCTGATAAGATGGATATAAGTCGCAGAATTGTCAACATTCGTTAGTGCACGTTTTCGACTTATGCTCAACTGCTACTTCCCCTGGGATGTCACTAACACCTGGATACCACTAGGTGTGTTCCAGCGGATTCCAGCTCGGTCACAACCAAGCAGTTGCAATTGGTTGCAGCAGAAAGTCTCTGCCCATCGTGGAGCAAACGTATGTCAATGAATAGCTTTCAGACGTTTTGCACAAAGGCAACCAAGATATTTCAGCTTCAATTTTGGGGAGGTGACATGTCATCCATCTTTATATATAGTCTGTGAGCAGCACTCATGGTCACTTTAATGCACATGGTGTTATAATGGTGTTATGTGGCGGATGGTAATGACACTATACCGTTTATGAAAGCTCATTTTCTAAATAGAGTTTTGCTCTCCTGGCACTTTTTTGGAGCTGGCATAATCTGTTTCCTGAATTCATTGTGTATTAAAATAATTCAAAATCCTAGATCAACACAACTGTATCTTGAACACAAGAAGGGCAGAATAAATATGACTGTGATGCTGGCAAGCTGTGACGCCTGTCACAGACCATCTGGGGCCACTCGTGACAGAGTGCTTCTAAGATTCAGCTACTACACAAGAGTGCAAATGTGTAAGGACTGAATGTGTGTGTGTTACAAATAAAACAGTGGCCCCCACAGAAATGTGAGGCCACATGGTAATGCAAATGAGAGAGCATACATACACCCTCATTACACATGGTTAAAATGACACCGGCAGAAAGGAAATGACTTTATATTCTGGTATCCATTGCTTAATTTGTAAAAGTGGAGGTCGTGGAGCACAGGCAGGGTACTGCTTCAGCAGGTCATGGGGTGAGAAAAAGTCACATGAAGTGAATTAAAAAATGCACAGTGCCTAGAGCACAATGGACACTGCCTGAGTGTTTACTTTTATGAACTACTAAAAAAAATGGCATGAATTTTTATTCTTTTGGAAAAAAAAATATTTCACCCCATTTTTTGGGAGCTTGGAGGTCCTTGATAACATATCCATCATAAAATCTGATGTGCACTTTCACCTTTAAAACAAAAAGCAGGGAGTACAAATTCAAATGTGTCTCTCACTCTACATCCACTGACACGCATGCACGCGCGCCCACACACACACACACACACACACACTCTCTTATTTGCTGTGCTGACCCTTGACTGACCCTGCAACTAACTAACAGTGTCTCAAACCTGATGTAGCGATCCACTCTTCCTCAATACCACTGTCACTGTCACTCTCAAGCTCACTGTCATCACTCTCTGAGGGAATGGCCCTAACTCCCAGATCAATTGCCATCTGCCCATAAAACGTTCTTGCATCCATCTCCTGTATTTGTTAATAGATGGTAAAGTTAAAAACATGATTATTGTCATTATTTTGCAACTAAGAACATATACACTGTATAATGATGTTGCCTGAACAAAAGTGTCCTAACTGCGCAGTGTTGCCCTGAGGCAACAAACAAAAAAACAGTTTTAGAATACAAATAATGCCAAAATAAGTGTTAAAATTATCAAGATCACTCCTTTACATGCTCATACATATGAATATATTTTTTTTATTTCAACTTACTTCTAATTTAAACATGTTAAAAAGTGATATTCAACTTACCAATTTGTAGCAATGTACATGACCTCAGACACACCTCAGACACAAGGTCACATGACCTTCAAAGCCACTTATTATTGGACACAAACATAACTGGTGATTCTTAAAAAGAATTTCCCCCCAAAAATATTAAAGGGACAGTGTGAGGTCCAGTTATGTGGTGCGTTGCCTGAGGGCAACAAATTCATTTAATATATCCCACAGTCCGAATATTTGAATATTTACAGCAGCACATCACATATAACATATAAAATATATTAAATATAACAGATACATTTAAGGAAATTGTTTGGTGTCTTATGTGTGAAAGGAAAAAATCACAAGAATTTATACTTTGGTGTACAGTATGTATTTACTGGCAGCAGTACTGGTTGTAGAGTCCCATAGCTGCAGGAAGGAATGATCTGCGATAGTACTGTGATAACAGTGTCAGCAGCGTCAGTGTCCTGCTCTGAACTTTAATTGTACAGACTGGTAGTGTATCAGTATTAAAAGTCCAGTCACCTCTGTTGTTTACATCATGGGCATCCAAACTTTTCCACAAAGGGCTGTGTGGCTGCAGGTTTTTATTCCAACCAAAGAGCAGCACATCAGATTTGAGTCATTTGATTTACTGAGCTCAGTCTTCACACAGTTGATTGGTCAAACTGTGCGATCTTGACTGGTTGGAACAAAACCCTGCAGCCACATGGCCTTTTGTGGAATAGTTTGGATATACCTGGTTTACATTAGCACCTAGGTAATAGGTAAGATATCATCATTTCCATGTCCTTTTTCTAGATGCTCAGAGGTGCCAAGTCGAGTGCCGATTGGGAGCACCTGTGTAAATCGATCACTAGATTTTTAGTTGAGCATTGATCTGGAGGTGGTTCCATATTGATCTGGAGGTGGTTCTGCTGGCACCAGTCCATAAAGTTCTGCATTAGTCTTCTGTACTCACTGTCTTCCCAGTCTGTAACAAGGCCAATGATGACAGAGTCATCAGAGAACTTCAGCAATTGACAGGAGGGTGAACCATGTGAATTTATAAACTGACTGTATGTAGAGGGTGAACAGGAATGGATTCAGAATGTGTAATACAGAGGATGATGTTTAACACGGAGTTCAGTTTCCACACATATTATGGAAGGTCAGTGAGGTAAAACAATCCATGTGTGCGGTGGTTGTCCACTCCTGTGTGTTCCAGCTTGTCCCTCAGGTTCAGGCTGAATCCATCCATTCATCCAGGGATGAACTCCGAACATTTTAAACTATAGATGTCAATTTTTGATTTAGAGAATGTCAGGGTTGATATAGACTTTTGATTTCTATAGGCAGCACTAATCACAGGGGCTTTCTGGCAGATATCAACATTCCATTCAGTTCTACATTAATGATATAAAGTGATAATGATATTATATAAAGCACCGACAAGCTGTTTGTAGTCAACAGAAAATGTTTATATGAATAAAAACTAGAATGTGCAGTCATGAATATATGAGATTAACAATTCATGTGTGACATATAACTTTTTGTTATCCCATTTTTAGAAGACAAACCACCAGTGAAGAGGGAGGACTGAAGTGTACCTCCTCCTCCACGAGGCAACTATATCAGCCGTCACCTCTCTGAACCTTCATCTCCACAGAGAACATTCATCTATATTTTTATTGCAAGATGAGGTGCATGCAGAGGAAATGACTGAAGCCTACACTCCAGTATTTTTTTCTTTCAGGCTGCACTAATTTAATATTAGAACAAGATGTAATACCTAAATATATTTTAGATGATTAACTTCATCCACCATTTCTGCTCACAGCACTGCAGACATATGACAAGCTCTTATCATGTCCCATATGTGGATAAGGAAAACCATCTGCATGGTAATTGTAATTTATTGCAGTGTTAAATTAAGATGAAGTATTTATAGACAGTCAAATGTCTGGACACACTTTTCTGAATATGATGGTGAATTTGACTATTTTTTTTTAGTTTTAGTTTTGTTTTGCCTCTAACAAACCAAATGTTGCCTTCACCATCAGGGTGAGGCTCAGGCAACCACAGGATCCTGGAGAAATCCCAGTCCGGGGGGGGGCTACAGTAGTGTGGCTACACTGTAGCCACACTAATGTTCTTGATCACAGAACTCATCAAACAGGCAGGCAAACTACTGCAGTATTCACTAAGGAGTAAGTTGAAATCAGAAAGAACAGAATAATTTCTTTGATCTTTTGTAGGTTTCAAGTGAGTTTCAAAATTACCATGAGATTCTACATTATAATTTATATTGCCAAAACATATCCAAAACTATTAACAAACTTAGCTAGGTAATTGCCTTGGGTTGGATGACAAACTCTTAATTGTTAAATAAGCTTTGATCCTTTGATATTCTGCACAATTATATCCATCTACACTTTTTAGTACCTTGTATGTATAACTGCTGTTATACATGGGAGCAGACAAGTTTGTGCTCTTAGACTGTATGAACTTGAATACTCTTGGAATACCTTCACCTGATCCCTTTCACAAGTGAGGTAAGACATTGTTGATTATGATAAGGTATGGTGTTTAGCTTGGTCTGGATTATTTTTAATTGTTTTGATTAAGTTCATATTGAATATAGACTCACTTGTTTTTTATTCATTCTTCCTGTGGGAATCTGATGAGCAGTGCCTTCTTCATGCTCTCAGAGATCTTTAAGTGCAAAACATTACAGTTACTTCTAGCTAGCCTGATTGATGGAGAGCAACTGAGGTGGTTCTGGTTCCACCAGGTTTTCCATTCTCTGTGGATTGCTTACAGTCTGTTTGTGTTAGGCTCTTGGTCACCTTTCTGACAAAGGCCCTGCTTTGAGCAATTACTCAGTTGAAAAAGACAGTCAACCCAGAGCTCAAGTGGTACCATTTTATTAAAGACAGTGCACAGAGGGCCCTTTGGACTTGGCTGGCTGAGTTTAGTATTGGACCTTTTATCCACAGCTGTGTGCCTTTTTTAAGCTATATCAAATCAATTCAGCTTTGACACAGGGGTCAAGTCACAGTGTCAAGTTCTTGACATAAATCAAGGTTAATTATGTAATAGTGTGCACCAGCAAAAGGTCTGAACACTTGATTGACACTTGAACAATTGATTTTCAAAAACTTTAAAAACATTTTATGATGTTGCCCTTACTGATCATTGAGTTTTGGTCTTTGGCTAAAAAAGCAGTTTTATCAATTTAAAACTGTCAACAAAACTAGTGTGAGAAAAGAGAATGGGGTCAGATTACTTTCACTCTTGCTGAAGAATGTATATTCTAAACCCTTGGTTACCCCAGTAAGGAATCAATAGCCTAAAGAAAAAGAAAAAAAACAAAAAAAAACTTTGAAGTTGTGCAGTAGGACCCTGGCTGGTAGTTTGCAGTGTGGTGCTGTCAGGGCACAAATGGAGTCATAAGCAATACAGAGAAAGAGGAATTTATAATCTTTATCACACTCAGTGATCAAGACAAGCTAACATTTATTGAAGCCAGCCTAGAGGCACTTCAGTTTGGCTATAATGTCTCGTCAATGACAGTTAATGCCACCACAGATGGTCTCGTTAAAAAGCTTTTTAATCAGTAGAGTAAGAAAAGAAGGGCTCATCTATTCACTTTTGCCTCGTCTAACCAAGATTTCCCTTCTAACTAATCATAAACTAATTTTGAGCCAGGTACTTGAATGTTAATAGCTGTGAGATTTCTCCTTACCTGGATTACAGCTGCAGATGAACTGAAACACCTGCAATAGAAAAAATGTTTAATTTTTTGCACATTATATTCCTTCTTAGAGTCTGTCAGTGTAACTGTCATTGCCTTTGTCATCCTCTCTCTACCTCGCAGACACTTGTCATGGCCTCGACTCCAAATTTCCTTTCATACAAACACATAGGCCTACGTTGTCACAATGTCATTCAACAGACTTGAAAAAGAGAGAGAGAGAGAGACGAGGGAAATCACCGCCGTTGTTCCATGCACTCTTCCTATTTGACTAGTCTTTGGTGTGAAACGGCTCAATATTTTGGGTGTGGAACAGCTGCTATCTCAGATCAGTGGAGACTGAATACATTAAGTCGAGGTCTGTGTTCAAGCATGGTTCAAATGCAAATATTTCATGCCCCTGAAACCATGTCATTTCAGTACTTGCTGAACCCATATGAGAATTCATTTTTCCGTTTCACTAACCTGTACACAGGTACGCTGCCTGGAGCAATGAGAGGGAGCACTGCACAGATCCACAATGCATGTTCCACATGTATACACATCAATTATTCAAGTGGAAATTCAGACAAAAGCGTGGTCTGGCTTTCACTCAGTCACCTGGTTAAACACAGTATCTCTGCCAAAATGCCAGCCATGATAATGAGTATTAAATACAAATTCTGCGACATATAAACAACTTATGATCATATTGGTATTTTACATTACTCACAACAACTTAATCTGACTTGCCGGGGCCCGTGTTAGATATATAGAGGACAGTAGATACAGTGTGACAAATGCTAAACTTGCATGTCTATCTGCATGAAAAACCCCCATCTCAACCAGAATTATTTAGTCAGTATCTGTGGTTAAAGGTGACAGAGAATGATTGAACGGAGTTTTGATCCTTGTTCTGTGATGTGACATATACACAATAAAATGTTGGTTGGACCTGTAACACCTAAGAAGCTTCCTGAAAACCTTTCTCAGAAAGCTATTTTAGGGTGGGGGATTTAAAATGTGTGTGCAGTAAGATGTATTTTACGTCACAAGCAACCGTTTTTGAAATTGATCCATTTTCTAGTGGACATTTCTAAAAGAGGAATTTCTATGAAAAGGAGATGTTCAAAATTTGTACAACTTTTCTCATGTTCCTGAATGTGGGTTGACTATCGTTCTTCAACAAATATGAGGTAGAAGCATTTTTTGATTCTCTGCCGACTTAAAGTCCACCAAAAACACACTTAGACTGTTCTCTAGTTTTTTCCTTTTTAAAACTGAAATTAGCTTTACTCAAAAGTTTGAACTTTAGATTATAAAAGTCAATAAATAAGCTGAGTGATGTACCAGTGATATCACCAAGTTCATCCAACCTTCATCGAAAACAATGTATTTATCAATTCAGGCTATTGTAGCCTCACCCAAATTTTGTCTCTGGCATGTTCCAAAACTTTATAAAGGAGCATTATTCTGGAAGCCTTTTAAATCAGATCATTTTAATTTGTTTATTTAATCATATTCATTTGACCAGTAATTCAGTATGTGTTCATAAAAATGTTCATTTCCCTCAGTACATGTGGCTCTGTGTGACCCTAATATTCATATTTATCCATCTGATTTGCTTCAATATATCTTTAACTCAGTCCATGGTCTTCATCAGTGACTAATGTTACCTAATGTTATATGATGAACTATATAACAACTATTGGTCATGTGAAAATAGTTGAGTCACACAATGATCTCAATATGTTTCCAGTGCAGTGCTTTATGTTTGACAGTGTTTAAAAATCTCTCTTAGATTTTTTTTTTTTTTTTTTTTCTGTGAACTTTTGTAAATTGACCTCAAGGAAAGAATATTTGAAACTGTTTTTTAATGATTCATAGCCTCTCACCACTTGATGATACAACAGGGTATTCATCCTGCCTGTGGGTGTGATTATTCAGAACTACTTATATGCACCTTCACCCACAGACCAGAAGACACTGTAGGATCTGTTTGCCTGTAAGAATACTAAGACCAAACCACATTCTATGTTCAAAAATGATATTTTGGCTTTGGATATGAATGACCTCCTTGATTCTTCCTTGGCCAATAACTGACTTATATCATGGGTCAAAAGTCATTGTATGACTTTTGACCTTTTGCCAGTCGTTTACTTTTGTCTTCTTGCCATGTTCCTGGTCATTTCACTGCTGCAGTGCACTCCACAGTTGGATATGTCATTTTCTCCATGAATACAGTATAAATCATCACCCGTATTTGAAAGTCAGTGTGTGGCTACATTGTAGTGTGACTACAATTATAACTCTAGTATGACAAAAATTCATTTATTAACTTCAGCATCTTTTCTATCAGCATAATTTCAAATAGGTAAGCTTGAACAGACAACAAATTAACATATTGTATTTTTATACAGCCAGAAGGCTTTCTATTTGACATACTTGATTTTAGTGGCTTCTGTGGAGGCATCACATCCCTGTGGTGAACCAGGGGTTCCTGAAAGCTACTCAGTTACACAAATAACTAAACTAAAATAAACTAAAGCAAACTAAAACATTGCTAAAAAGAAGAGTATACCTAGGTGTTCAAAAACAAAAAAAAAATATTACCAAGCATTGAGAGAATGCTACACTTTAATTAAAATCAAAACTAGCTTAAAGCAAGGAAAGAAAGAAAAAATAAATCAAAAAACAAGCATTTCATTCATAATATTTGTAACTGTTTGTGTCTGTGTGTAGACCTCTCAGGCGTTCATCTATGTTGTGAAGTAAAGTCATGCAACTTGTGGACACAAACTGAATGTAATACAATGCAAATTTTCAATACCCATTCACAAATGGTCTTCTTGAGGGAAACATTAACCTACTAAGTAGAAGCAATGTAGCAATGTATTACACTTCTGGCAGCATCAAAAGTAATTTGTTTTTGAGTAAATGAAAAGCTTAGTTTACATGGTTGGAAGAGTGACCGAAACTACATCATGGCTATTAAATTTGCTATTAAAATTTGTATAGACATTGATTTTTATGCATATCACATCTCTCATCTGTTTTCTCCATAAACGCATTTCACAAAAAAAGAAAAAAAAAGCATAACTAAAAATGAAAATAAATAGCCAAAAGCTGACCTGTCTATTATCACTACATCAAAAACAAGCACTAGAAACTAGTTCTATTTTTGGGTGCATCTGTTGGCTCCATGTTACATATATATTTTTTTCTGTAGTATGCTGTGCTCTGCCCAGATCTCATTTAAATAAACCCTATTAAATGTACCTTCCATAGAGAGTATGGTTTTACATTTTTTACTTTGTATTCATTCATTGAGCTGATACATTATCGTGTGCCATCTACATTGTGCTGGGTTAAAAAACAGAAAGTTAAATAACCTCTCAGCCACTCTAAAACAATGATACCATTGCGAGTTGGTAAAAATGAGGTGGAAACGCACAGACTCACATAAACAGCAGTAATCAGCCACCACTGATGACTCGCCCTCCCCCCATTCCTCTCCCCAGGTTCCTGACATCATTAAAATTAATGTCCTGGCTTCCATTTCTCTGGTGCAGACTGGGGCTCAGAGGTGGCGCTTCTGTGTTTTGATTCTGATTTTATTTCAATATTTATATATTTATTTTTCCTCCTGTCGCTTCTCTCCGTGTCCACGACAGATACAGAGGGTTCAGATGTGTGTATGTGGAAGAAGGAAGGAATAATCTTTCAAGATGTCAGCGAGGCAATTCCATTTTTCTCTGAGCCATCAAAAGTTTGTCATTTGGCAATCACACTGTGTCAGGCTCTATTCACCTCCTGAGGATTGTTCTATTTTACCATGCCTAACAAATATTCACAGAGAATGCGAGAGTCTAGGAATAGTAATAGAGTGCCATAAAATGATAAGATTGTGTGTGTTCTTCAGTGTTCTACCACGCTCATCTGTGATTCTGTTTGTAATCCCAAACTAAATGTAACAGTCTTTCCAAAGAGCATATATATATATATATATATATATATATATATATATATATATATATATATATATATATATATATATATCAAAAGTACTGCAGAGCTGGAGTCAGTGTGTGGTTAGCCAACTTTCAACCTAAATACCAGAATGAAAGGTGTACAACAAGTTTGCAAGTTTGTTCTGCCCAAAGTGCATAAGCACACCTCACTTTACTCTACCATTAAAGTAAACAATGCTGCCATATTGTTGTTAGTTATAGACACACTGTAACTACAAAGACTACACATATCAAGTAAATACACAAGAGCCATGCTGTTTCTACTTGATTTCAGTCTATCGACTAAACTGAAGGAGACTTCTCAGAACCTCTGAGGCTATATAACTGGGAGCTCTCGATATTCTAGTTCAGTTTGATCCTGGGATTGTCTTGAGGTCGTTGAGCTTTCTGTCCAAGAGATCACAATAAATTCATTTTGAACAGAGTCTGCTCTACTCTACTGGTCTTGTTGTTCTTTGAATATTGAGTGCAACATTCCATGATGGTCTCAAAGGTTTGGTCTCTGATCTCCTGCTGCTGACTAACCCACAGTCCCACTTTCCCTTGACCCGATAGCCAGGAGTAGGTTGGGTTGTATGTCATTGTTTTGTCTTTCTTTACCCTATTTCTATTACTCTAATAATACAAGTTTTACTGATGTTGACCTACTTTGTAATAAAATCAATATTGTTTCTGATTCTGTTTGATCTGAGTATTATTGTTGTTTAAGCCACTTAACACAATCAACTCAGGCCTTTCACTAAACTCACATGGAATCCCTTTTCTCACTGAAGTACACATCCAAACATGCTCTTTTCATCAAGACAGTGTACTTAGGTCAATCAGTATTTTACTCAGTCCAATGCTTCCTTGCTGCTACCACACTAGTCCCCTCACAGCTTTGCTGTCAGTGTTGCTGCTGTTGCTCCAGACGTTATTTGATAGTGACCCCCCCACACACACACACACACAGTGCCATGCTGAGCTGGGTGTTTCCTTTTGGGAGTTATAAAGACACAAAGGACATACATCGACATTTCTCCATTCGTTTTTCATGAGTGCTTGTTTAAATAGTAATAACAGTGTATCATTAATACACACACACACACACACACATATATATATGTGTGTATATATATATATATATATATATATATATATATTCTAATCAGTTTGGACTGTTCATGAAACAAAAGAAAAAAAAAACATTTGCCCTGGGTATGGCTAGACTATATATTTACATATTTTCCATTCCCTGTAGTCAGCTGGGTGAAGGGTGAAACCATTAGGCTTAGATGACTGCAAAGACATGTGAAAATCCAAAGAGAATAACAAGGATAATCCTTTATCACTAACATTTCTGCATTAAATCCTTGGATTACATCTAGCATTTTGTCCTGCAATTTATAATGTGCCAGTTATGTCACAGTCACTTGTGATTTCACCATGCTCAGATGAACTAATTTGACAACAATTCAATACAATGATTCTTTTGTTTTTTTTTACTCTGGTTTGTGCAAAATTTAACGTAAGGTTTAATTCTCAGAACCATAAGTTCTAAATTTGTCTTTTCTTTTGACTTCTTTCTGGACTTTGGCTCAAAGTAAAATTAATAGATGTTTTGCAGACTGTAGATTCTTAGTCTTTATACATACATACACACACATATACTGTATATATATATATATATATATATATATATATATATTGATATATTGTGGTATTGTGGGGATTGTGGAAGATTGTGGTAGAAGTGTTCCTCTCTCACACTAAAAGGGAGAGACATGGGAAGGGAAGTGCAGTGCAAGCCCATGTGCAGGCCTGCAAACACCCACAACCACCCACCCACCCCTACACACACATAAACACACAGTGTGCTAGGACTGCTTTATCCTGCTAATTAGCAAAAAAGCTCAACAGTTCAAATGTACATCTCGCACATTGAGATTTGCTTGCCAAAATTGTTTTATCCTTTTCACTTCGCTCTAATCCAAAGAACAAAGCTGGGGAAAAAAATGAAACACACACACAAGATCTAGTCCTGTAAGAAAAATAAATGCTGTCATAGAGGGAGAAAGTAACAGGGGTGCAGATGGGAAAAAGAATTGAAAAGTAGATTCATTCAATGTGATTCCAAGCTGGAACACAAAACATATATGAGGGGTAAAAAAAAAAAAAAAAAAAAAAAATCAATTAACGTATTTGTGGCATATGGTAACTAAGGGGGCCTCCTCTCATTTTGGCAGAGCAGATCATACACATATGAGGTGAACCATACTGAATTGAGTAAAGTAAAGGTCAGGGTCTGCAACATGCAGGCAGGAGAAAACCCACCTTCAACCTGCTTTCCAGCTTGTTATGCATTAATTTTTATTTGGCAAACATTCTTCCATGACAGTTGACCTTATCTCCACACACTGAAATACGGGTGTCAAGAGGCATGATCGAAAGCAAATTCATTTTATGAGCTATTCCGTAATATGTTGAGTTAATTCCCAGCTAAATGTCAGGTGAAATGCTGGTTGGGCTTTTTTTCCACACTCTCCTGGTACTCTAAACAATGTGTTGTACCTGATTAGTCTAAAGCCACATAGCTGTTTTTAATAGGTCTTGTCTCAGCTCAATTGTGAGGCAGTTTTGTGGCTTGTAAAATCTCAGTCATCGCGTTAGCTGATTTGTAAAACCTTTCTTGAATCACGCATGTGTCATATTAGGCTGGGAATATGCAGAGCAATCTTATATATTACACAGAGATATCAACATTATTATCAAAATCCAGCAGGCGCAGCTGGTTCATATGGGCAGGTGGGACAGCAACCCTCCAAAAAAATCATGCCCATACACCCCCCAAAATAGTTCCTCCTAACAAATAATGTTCATTATTTAATGACTTATCTTGTAGTGTATTATTTTGTTCTGTGTGTTTTTCAACTATTTTGACTCTTTGAAATTGTATTTAGAATGTTTTTGGTGATTGATTCTCAGTTTAATGTCTTATGGCAGTTGTGGGGCAGGACAGGTCAGCGACCACATTCATCTGTAGATTTATCATATCACCATGTCGGCAACGATTGGAACTGCAGGCAGCGCTGATAGAGTCGCATATGGGCAGAAATGAGTCCCAAGAACACATTTTGCCGGCACTAGCTCACTGATTGGTCCACTCGCATTAGACCTCACGTGACCATAACAACCACGGCAATGGCGCACAGCTTTGAACCTGCCATATCAAACAGTGGAGTTTCTTTTAAAAAAAACATTTTTTTTTTTAATGTTTTTTATTTCATTATAACCTGGCATCTTTGTCATTCATCAATAGTGCTACATATGCTAAATGTATTCAAAATAATCTCTGAAATATAGGCCTTGCTTGCAGACATGTTTATATTATAGACCTGCTTAGCGCAGATGTGTTACGACTTCAGTCGAAACACCAGCTGAAGAGTAAGCGGCGATTAATAATCAAGACAGTTCCTGTACTGTTAGACTTTCACACTATATATATATATATATATATATATATATATATATATATGAATTAATGAGGAAGATTCCCTCAGAGAAATTGAAGTATAATATATAGAATAGTTAATATCAATCACAAACATATATATTTATTATTATTATTGTTATTATTACCACTATTATTCTTAATAATATTAATAATAATTACAATAGTAACAATAATATTTTAAACACGCCCAAAGGGGCGTGGCTATTGATTAAGACATCGGACCCAGAGTCTGCCCCACTAATATGTATGCTCACGAGCCGCTACTGAAATCCAGTTAAGTTATGGAGCATTCTTAATTAACAGTGTATGTATGGTCACCAAGTGTGAGGATGATTGGTTTCAAATAATATGAAATGCTGGATGTTGCTATTGCATAGTTGTTTGCTGTAAAGGTAGCCTTGCCATCAACCAATCAGAAACATGACTGATAATACTTAAGGGCTTCCCCACAGTTCCTTTCCATTAATGTTTCAATTTGTCGCATGATGGTTTTTCAGAATGGGCCAGTGCAACTCCATGGGCATTACCTGAATGTGATTTATGTGCTCATTAATTTGCAAGTTAGAGTTTTTGGGAATGTAACTTTCCAGTGAACATGTAGCAATAAGTGATAAAACTGAGAGATGACAACAAATCAACATCTAGTAACATATTTGTTAGCTTGACTGTTTAAGCTCTTTGATAGTGATAATGCCATAATCGTGGTAATTAATAATAGCTGATATAATTTTATTTGAATGGAAGTGGAAGCACTTCCATACAGACAGAGCCTACAAGATAGGCAACTCTATAGAATAATGACACCATCAGCATTTTTATTGGTTCCCTGTAAGCCTAAATTTCTGTGTAAATTTTCAATTTAAATGGAGGCTAAGTAAATGTGCCTGACACTGTGCAACCACAGCAGAAAGAAGATGTTTTGTGTTGTTTAACTGGAAGGTATCAGTAGTGTTCCCTGAGGAACAGGTAGTTTCTGCTGAAACTCTAGCCACAATATGAAAGCCACAATATGAAAGGAGTTGAAAATGGAGAATGATAGAAACCTTACCAGGTTGGACTGGGGCATGAATTCAATCCTACCCAGTGGGACTCAATGAAGTTGTGTATTATTTCATTTACCGTATTTACCCAAATATAAGACAGTATTTATTCTCTAGAAAATAGTCTGAAAAAGATGGGTTGTCTTATATTCGAGGTCCAGAGACCCTTGGATCTAAAACAAGAGGTGGTGTGAAACGTCTCCCCAAGCCAGTCAGAGGTTCTTCTTCTCACTAACACACACCAGAGACCTGGAAAGATGTATAATATAATTAATATAATTATTAATATAATTAATGTATTAAAATATAATATGATATTAATATAATTTTTCTGTGATATATCGGATGTCTGAGTATTTCATGTAGTGAGTCCAAATGAGCTGTGGGAGTTCACACAACATATATTCAGCTGGCATTGTTTCTATTAGATTAAGTAATTACCAAAACTAATATAACAATAAATTTTAAACTACCATTATCATAGCACTGATATCTAGTTCATATTGATTCATTCTAATGGTTATATCTTGGTTTGAATGCCAAAGCTAGCAGCCAGAAACAAGTAGATGATTTATTCACTTTACTATGATCTAAACACATATATTTCCTGATGGTGACCTTTACCTTTAATATATTTTCCATCTTTATGGCAGTGGCACTAACATAAATACCACTTTGAAATGATGGGGTGAAAGTCAAAAGTATTATTAGCTCATAGCTGCTGAACTGTACCACATGTATTCCTACATACACATTATCATATTACACTCAAATTATAGTAATACTGTTGTATTGAGCTTAAAATGATGGCGAACTGTGAAAACTGAACTAATGATTTATTTTCTTGTGTTGTGTGTTTATTGTATAATTTAATATTGATTGTATTTCTACATTCTATATAAAAGAGAACAAAGACTCATCACAATTAGCTTTTGAAAGTGATTCATTATTTTGATATTGATATTACAAATATATATATATATATATATATATATATATATACATGTAGATTTTGACTATATTGTCCCATGAAATACCAATGTGTTAGAAAATATAAGTGTTAAATATTCCCTTCAGTGAAAAAAATCAATAGCAAGATTATAGCATGCCATTGACCTAATGTTAAGCCCTGCCATCTTAGCACATTTGGACAAACAATTGGTGCTCTGCCTAAATTAACTGTGACAGCTGTCGGTGTCAAAGACATAGTAACATATGCTCTTCAGATGTTTTGGGGACAGAAGGGTTTTATTTCAGACAGAGGCCATCATTTCGCTGCTGTGAAGGGATATGTGCAGAATTTAAAAGTAGATATGATGGTGATAGGATCAAGTTAGAAGTGAGGGTTTACAGGTCTTAGCGTGGTAGCGATGGAGACAGCTCATCTAGCCTTTATAATGCTGTTATATGCCATTACAGCTGAGCGTAAATGATTTTTTAGTGAGGTTGACTGTAACTACAACCATTTTTTATAGCTGACACTGACATCTGACACTGTCAAAGAGCAATTCATCCACACAAGACACACTGCTGTTTAAGAGAGGTTTCGTGAATGAGATAAATCATAAAGTATGTTATGAGTGTATGAATCTTCAGTAGAAGTCTATGAACAGAATGTTCAAGTGCGTTGTGTGGTTGCAAGAAATGTGAATGGCTTGTGGTGTTTGAGCAAATCACTTATTATACAATTTGAATTACGGCATTAGATTTGTGGAATTTTACAGAAACATCATTAAAACTGTTAATATAATGTTAAAATTATCAACCCATGTCAGACTGTCTGACTTTTCAAACTAAAAAAATAAGCTGAAGAAATCTGAAAAGGAGACAATGAGGAAATCCACGCCAAAGAGGAATCTTTACAGTTCCGTAGAATCAGATAGTTAAACGCATGCAAATACCAGACGGAACACATACATACAATCTCTTCTGGTGTTATCATTGGATCCTATCAGATACTCAGTCACAAACAGAAGGATAAAGTGGAATCTTGGCATTTGTTCTTTTCAAACAGAGCAAGGCAAGCATGTGTAATTGATGCTTGGCAAACAATGGTTTGTGACTGAGGGCAGGGGGTGGGGGGCCTGGGAGTGCAGGGATAGTTTCCAGATGAGAGACGTTTGCTTTTATCATTTTCTGTTGTCAGTGTTTTTGCCGTATCTTTGATGGTGGAAGGAGGCAATATCTGGAGGAAGTTAACAAGCCGCTCCACTTGACTTGAGATCTAAGTTGAGACAGATGCGTCCAGATGTGTCGTGTTCAGGGTAGTAGCTGTAGTTTATTCTAAGACTCTCTGAAGCCATGCTGCATGTGATTTATGCGCCAAATACAAGCAAACAGATACAGAATTTGTCTGAAGATACAGAAGTAATAAATCCCACATCTGCTGTTGAGCAGTCCTTAGAAGTTATAGTTCAGGCTATTCATTATTCAGGCATTATTCACTCTTTGTGTGCATTTTACTATACAGTAATTAAAGGTTAATTCCCTGAGGAAGCATGTGCTCACTGGCATTTAGCAGGATCAAATGCTTATTTTATTTTCTTTGTAATGGCAGATCATTGAATAATGACTCTTTTTTCAAGCTCTGAATCAGTTGACCTCTGTCACCATAACCACTGGTGACAGAGAATGACACCCACTGGCTACCCACTCCAATCCACATTGAATCTGTTTTGACCAAGTAGCCATGAGGGCTCTGCTCCATCTTAATTAGTTCTGAAGTGCAGGGAGAAGAGGAAATGCTTCTCTGAGTGAGATAGCTTTATTCATTGGGGTTTAGCTGTGACTGGCATGGCCTCAAGACATCCCAACCTCTCTCCTCGGTAAGCTTGCCAGATGTTATTGATATTCACAAATGGCTAAAATTTGCATCTTGATATGCCAAAGAAGAGAAAGAAAAAACACTAGAAGGGAGGAGACTGGGTAGGCAAGTTGACTTGTGTTGTATAAACAAAATTAGCTTGTAAGAGTTTGGTGTGACAGGCATTTTTTTTTTTTTTTTTTACTTTCCCTTCTTCCTTTGTATCTATTGTGACATGGCGCATTGCAGCTGCCTTAATATCCACTTTCTTCTTTCCTCTGTGAGATATTTTTGCCCATTACTTGATTAGGACATAGCAGTGGTTGATGGGAAACAGGGGTAGAGGCTTCTGGGGGGGCCAAATCGTACATTACGCATGTCTGCCATGTCCCACGCCATGCTTTGATAGTCACATTTGCTTTCTCTTAGCTCCGTTTGTTTTTGTTGTCTCTCTTGGTTGGGCAGAAAATCCGCAGTGTACGCAGCTGTGGACGTGTGGTTGTATGGATGACAAATAATGATCCACCAAACTGTACACAGAGGTTTTGCAGAGTGATCGTCTTGATGGAAATGATGAGAGGAAATGGAACACACAGGATGTCTAATAAGCTACACTCTCGACCAAATTGTGGGCAATCCAAATTAATGAGCAACGGATTGACAAGCAGCTCTGTCTAGATGCTGTAATGTCATCCAAATCAGTGGCCTGGAAAACAGAGCTCACCTTCAAAGAGGAGAAGGAGGGATATGGACTTTTTCTATTAATATCACAGAGGTTTGGCAAGAGGATCATCTAGGTTTCTGCTACCATATACTTCTTTATGAGATGTTTATTCACATGGGCGTCTCATCATGAAGCCTGGCTATCAAGAAGAGCCACAGACTGGTGTGTGCGTCTGTGCTGTGGTGTATTATTAGGTTGAGAGCCAGGCCCAGGCAGGATATCAGGTGGCCTTTTAATTACTCCTCTAGTAGAGAAGGTAGGCAGTGGATGAAAATGACAGATGGATACTATGACTTAGCTTATCAAGGTCTAGTGATCCAGAGCACCTTGAGAGCCCTTCTGGCTAACAATAGAAACCCTTGTGGTACGATAGCAAGAGGCACTACAGGGATAAAGGGAGCATGAACACAAAAATATAGCCTCAAGTCTACACCTTCACGCAGCGGTGCCCCCTTGACCTGCATACCAACTCCTCAAAAACATACACACAGTCTTCCCCTCCCTGTGACGCCCACCTCCCTGGGCTCTGAAACCCAAAGCAGCTGGTCATCCATCTGGGGCTCATCATTTGCTGCAGAGAGAAAAAACAGTCCCCACCGTGGCAAAAAGGGCATCCGTTCTGCATTATCACCACCACCTTCGCCACTGACCCCTCCTCTTCTTTCTTCCACCACCGCCCCTGCCATGCGAGCACCAACCACCTCCTCATCTGCAGTCCCAAAGCCACAGCAAAGAGCCCTGTTACGGTCTGTCTTTCAAAAGATACTGTTGCTGTAAAGTATTTCTTTTTAAGCTGTGTGTTAAGCATGTGAGAATGTGCACAGTAATGAATGCGGTTGTCATCATAAGAAGGAAATCATAGACAAAACATGGGGCCCAGAGTCTGTATGAGCTACTAATGGTGGTGATCATATGTAACTTTGTCTGTTGGAAACACATACAATGAGAAATGAAGCCAGCACATAGCAAAAATAAGATGAGTTTCCATTAAAATGGAGCCCAAATTGTAATTTTAACAAAAGTCCCTGAAGTTAATGTGTTTCCATTCACAAGAATTGGGAATACTAACTCAACAAGACACAACATGCAGACATAATTAAAAGAGCTCTAGTCAAAATGGAATGATGGAAAACCGTGTAAAAAAAAAAAAAAATCCATGTGGTATTCCTGTTTGATTCATGTATCAGCCCGAGGAAGTTTACAGGCTCCTTAGTGTTTCAGACAGATCCAAAGTTTCCATCTGCAGCCATTTCTTGTTTCTGTAACAGAGCTAAATCTTATGTGGAGATATACGTCATGTACTTCATGATTTATTCACAAAGTCTGTTTCCACTGAGCTTTGTCACAATTTCTTGTAATAGATACACCAACTTTTCTACCTCAGTCAAGCATACAATCATGTTTTGCAATATTTAGAATGAAGTATTTTTAATTTAGGTGGAATGAAATGCTCTCTATAGCTGCTATTCACTCACAGATGAGGCTCGTAGGGTGAGAATGCTGTCAACATATAAAAAAGGTAACTTCAGCTAGTAGAGGTAGCTACCAAGTTAATATACACTAATGGTTTTGTCTCTTTTTATAATTACTCACCTTTTAAAAATTCTTATAAGATCTTATTTTGACAAGAAACAGTTGCATTTTTTATGCACATTTCAGATTTTACAATAGAAATTGTATGTACTGCTGAACTGAAGGAAAAGGTGACATAATTCATAAGCTCCACTGACTATCCATACTGTGCTGCAATTCTCCTCTTGCAATTTGAAATACTATTGATTTACTGATTAGATATTTAATATTAGAATATGTTGTGTTTTTTTTATTAGACAGACTGCACAGCTAAGCTATTAATAGAGTACAATTTATTATTTCATCTAGAACCAAGTAGCTGGAAAGGGAGTAGCTGGTTGTCTAATGCTTAAAGCACAGGCCACCTAACTGTAAGGTCCATGCTTCAGTTCCAAGCTAGGAGATGTGTGTTGTGTGATATGTGTGATGTGTGTGCATTTTATAACCCTGTCTCTCTCTTTCTGTGTCTGTTTCCTGTCTCTTCAAACTAAGTGAAATGCAAAAAAAAAAAAAAAAAAAAAAGAATCTTGATGAGAAGAAAGACTAAATTGACACAAGGGTGTGATAGCCAAATTTAATGTTTTTTTTTTTTTCTTTTTTGCACAATACATTAGTGTATCATAATTCCCAGTGCTTGATGCAGCAGCGTGTCCAGGTCTGTCGATCAACTTGCCGTCTGTGTTTCCCTTCAGTGTCCCCTCAAACTCAACAACAAGGGAGAATAAAACTGACAGAAAGGATGGCGAATCTGTGATTTCCCAGTGGACTGAAAAATAGAAAGACTGGAAGAAAGAAAATACAGAACACAAGAAAACAAAACTCAACTGGATGTGGGTAAATGTCTACAATTTCTAAAGAACCACCAAGGAAGAATTTAGCACTTAAATTGTATCTTTAAGCTCCTAGCTGATAAACAATAAGTACCGTTGTATGCTGGCTGCAGTTGGCATCTCAGCATCAGTGAACGTGGCCTTTCATTGGGTAAACAACTTTTAATCAAAACACAACGACTGCAAATTGTATGGAGGGTTTTGAGCCAGGCTTGGCAGAGATCACCTCATTACAGAAAAGGAATGTATTTTCCCTCCTTATTTTCTTGGTTCTACATGACTTGCCTTGATATACACCTCATCTGGATGTCGAGGGAAATACTCAAACCAAAGCTGCACTTCTACACATGCCTGGAGTTAGAAACCACATGTTCCAACACTACACTGTACCCCCACAAAAAAGTAAGCAGTGCTAATTGTTATTGATTGAGAGTTTAAAGACTGGGGAGTTGGTCTAGAGGCTTTGACTGAATTTCTGTATGCCACTGAGCACAGATCCCTTGAAAAATGTTTTTCATGATGAAGACTTCTAAGAAGAAACTATGAGAGGAAGTTTGATTTTCATGATCATATATCACCCAGAATCTACAGGATATGAATAAAAGGCTATTTGTTTGATAGTAAACCAGTATTTGGTTTTGAGCAAAATGAGCAATGAGGTGTCCTTTGGACCTGATGAGGCCTGAATGTGCATGGCCTCCTGATTGTTCTGGTGGCATGATGCCACAGATGCAGACACAACAGGAACTGCATTGGATCTAATAGACCACCAACCTTTATTTTCCCTACTTGTACTTATTAGCTGTCTCCAAGGAAACCAGCTTTTAGTGCTGCAAATGTGTGAGTGTAAGGTGGGAGTGGAGAGTGAGAGGAATCAAGGAGCACAGAGTTATTCTGTATGTCCCCGAGGTTATGATGCAGGAGAACAAGGAATAAGTGTGTGTGTGTGTGTGTGTGTGTATGTGTATGTGTACCTGCAGGCTAGTGTGTGAACAAAGTGTCTTGGATGTAGACATATCTGTGTGGATATGTTCTCTTGAGTAACTACATCCTTAGTCAGCGTGCACTTGCCCACAAGTCCTTTACCAGGGGGCTAAGCGTGGGTGTCATCCATGTTTTCCAGGAACGACAGCCACGACAGGAACAGCAGAAATGGACGGTCTGTTGTTCAGAGATAAGGTCCTGGTGAAATCACAGGCTGGCAACGAGACAAGAAAAGACATCCAAGGGACCGGGGCCATGCTGAGGTAGGCTCTGGACTTTCATTTCTTTCAGGTCTGTTCTGGACACACACAAACACACACACACACACACACACACAAACACACAAACACACAGGCTCACACTGACACAATAGTGCTGGTTTATTGGCTTCCACTGACCTAGAGCAATCACCTAAGACCCAGCTACAATGTCTGTAAATGTGTCTGCGATCCATTAGAGGGGATCTAGCCTGGAGGATCAGAAATATCAGCCAATAAATCAAGGATTTACTTTTTTTTACTTGCCCAGTGATGTTTCGGTGTAGGTGGCCTTTTGGCTGGAGAAACTTCTGTGTTACCGGAAGGTCATGGGTTCAAATCCCACATCAGCTCTGTGTTGAGAGAGAAACTAAAACGGACTGTATCTGGTATCTTGATTAATTTAAAACAAAACTGACCCTGTCCTCTGTCCTCATGTTTGTGGACTTTTTCCAGATATTTCATATGACAGATGTCTTAATATTATCTTTCTGAAAACAATTAAAGGAAGATTCCTGTTTCAACATGACAATACCACCGTACACAAGTCTTCATTGAGACAGAAATGCTCTCTTGAGTCTAGTGTGGAACATCTTGAATGGTTTGCACAGAGTTCTGACCTCAACCGCTTCTAACACTTTTGGGATGAACTGGAATGTTGACTGTAAGCCAGGCTTCACTGAACCCTGAATAGGATCAAATCCCTGCTGCTAGGTCCCACACATCTGGTGGAGAACTTCCCCAGAGGGGTGGAAGCTAATACAAATGTGGGTAAATACTAATATTTCAGAATAACATGTACATCTATCACCTATATGGATCCATATTTCATGTTCGTCTAGTTTGTGTCTCTGAAATTATCCCTCTTATACCGTGGTCACTTCCCCAAGAAAAACAGTATCAAATGAGACCTATTACAATTAACCTGCCATTTCCATACAGCTGTCATTTAATCATGCAATATAGTGCTCTTTCAAAAACCAAACAAAATAAAAAATAAAATTAAAGCAAGCACTAAGATCGACATGTTGGTGAATTATAATGTTATTATATTCATCTTAGCTCATTTCTTGTGGATGGAATTATTCTGTTTTGTTTATTTTCAAGCAGTCAGTAGTGAGAGAGTAAACTTTTAACTATTAGTATAGAAACATGAATCTTTTTTTTGGCATAGCTATGTGGCAGCTAACTAGATAGTAGGCAGATAACATTTTTCAGGTGTTCACAGACTTATCAAGCTCTGGTTGGTCAGTTTGTTTTTTTTTTTTTTTTTCGAGAGCAGTCATCATAAGAGCATCAACATCAGAGCAATTTGAAGATGTTGGCAGTGATTTATAGCTCTTGAACTGAAATACACCCACTGTGGATTTGTAGTGTCTCACATAAGTCAGACGTATCTGCAGAAAAAAAAAGTAAATCTGGCTGACATTCGGAATCGGACAGAAAAAAGAATCAATTACATCCATGGTATAAAGTACCAGTGCACTACACACTAAGTCTATCTGACAGTTACTCCATCTCTTTGTTCCAGACTGAAATATCTAGCACCACCATCAGGTCAAACAATATCCAAGACATTTGACCAAATACCTTGGAAAGCAGAAATGACATTCCCATCTGTCTTAGCTGTACTTCCTGTTTATTGTTGTTCAATGTAGCGGTGAACAGAGTTAAACTTTATACCCATTTAACACAAGACGCAGATGGATTTATTGGTAGTTTTGCTTTTGAATTTACACCAAAATCACATGTGACTCAAAATACTGTGGTTGGTCCCTTTTTACTTTCAGACTACAAATAAACAGTCTCAGTCCAAATATTTGGTCTGCACCGGGTTTCGACTGACAGCTTTCTCACTAACCCAAATGAACCTTACCGAAACGCACCAGTTTGTTTTAATCAAAACAAATAGGTTAGGTGTGAAATCGCCTTCACTATAATGCATTTCAGCTGGAGAGTTAAGTTGAAAATAAATCATGATTACTTACACCTATAAAATGGATTTAAAAGAAGGCTTCAGAGGTATAGTGTTGGAAAAAAAAAAAAAAACATGTATAAATGTGTGGTGGAGTTATAAGAAGAACCTCTCCAGGTCAACAGCAATACTAACCACTTTTGTGTTGCTTTGAGTGGTGTCACCTCTGTGAAATCACCAAAAGAGAAGCACTGACATCGAAGTGAACTTATCCAGCTTCTTTTTCTCTCTCCTGCTCTCTCTTCTTCATTTTACCACCAATGCAAAGTGCGTCCCTTGTTATAGTTCAGCAACACAAATAAACTCGCTGGCTCCCAGACCTGATTCATCTTTCACACAAGAGTGCTTGTTTTGTGGGTTTTCCAGCTCAGGCCACGCACAATTTGCACTCTACACCACTGTGGATGAAAAATCTCAGTCAGGGCAGTGTAATAACAACAGCCTTCTCTTCTCTTACAGCTTCCCTCTCTCTGTCTCTCTGTGTTTTTGATTGTTTTTCTGTTACTTGGTGGGACTGTGGAGGCTAGCACAGCTGCTGTTTGTTCACTCTGACTAAAATGACCTGCACAGATTTCAAAACAGGACAGAGATGACTGACACTTTTGAGGATGATATATATATTTTAACATTTACACGTAGAAATTATGGTGTACGTTATTTTGCTTTTATTTTGAAAAAAAAAAAAAAAAAAAAAGCACGTGTTTAAAAAGAGGAGAATGTGTTGGATAAAATAAGGCTTAAAAACAAGTTGGCCATCTGTTTTGTGACAGGGCGATGATGGCACCCTGTGTAGCAACTTGCTAATGGAATTTGCAGCTTTACATGACAATTTTCACTCCTTGAAAAGATTTTGGCTGACAGCAGTGCAGTCACCATCTCCAGAAACATTCTGGTGAAGGGGCTAAATCACGAATATAATGTGCTCCTCGCTTACAAGATTTTGGCACCATTTATTGTTGAGCAGAACTTGCGTTTTTGGCATCTTTTCCGTTAGATAGTAAGTTTCTGTCGTGACATAATAAATGAGTGATTCCAAGATTATTGTGGTATTAACATTCACAGGAAAATATGTCAATTAGTCGTGGCACTGACGACACGTTCAGAGGGCCAGACCGCCTACATCAGATAAAGAATAGGCAAAGACATCCTAATACCATGAGGTACTGCTTGAGTTGTGTATGTGGGATATTAGTGCCCAGCACTGCCTCTGAATAATCACTTATTCATCCATCATGTTATGAGTGAAGAGTTCACAGTGGAGAAATAGTCCCAGAATGAATAGATTTCAACAAGAGAACAGAGGGAGGGAGAAAAAAGGCATTTGGCAGGAGACGGATGCGGCTTGGAGAGCAGAACCTCACCACTCTCTCATTGTATCCCTTTCTCAGGCTCTGTATCTTTCTCCTCAATATCTCTTTCCATCTCTTTTGTTCCTTTCTCTCCCTTCTCAGGCACACTTTTTCTTTCTCTCCATTCACCTGCCCGTGGTTCAGGCATTGATTTATGACTGCACGCAGTTTGCTTCCTTCTCTGAAATTGTCTGGATATGTATGTCATAGTGCGCAATTATAAGAGCGTGACCTCAACTGTCTGTGACCTGAATGTCCCAAACAAAAGCATCCAGTTTTGTTTCAGTCGAGCTGTTTTCAAGCGATATTGAGGCTTTAAAATAAAAGTAGCACATGAAGAACTTTTATTTCTGACACGTTGTGTATGGAGACGAGAAGCCTTCAGTACAGTGCCACCATCCAAATGCCTCTTAGCACACTGTTTAAACATATTTAACTAGAGAAAAAACAAACAAAAACAGTGCATAGCTTCTGGTAAGTAGTTGCATTGTTTTTTGTTAAAGTTGGATTTTATCTTTTTTTTACTACCAATGATGTAGGATTTCACAAACAGCTTCTTAACATGTCCGTAATTTTTTTCACAACGTTGGTGTCAGAAATGTTCAACATCTCAGAATGACTTTTTTTTTTTTACACTTCATGCTTTAGACACTTTTACTTTAACTGAGAATATGATAGGTGGATCAGACTGATGACTGCTAACGTAGAGCAAAGCTGTTAGGAAACAGCTTTTCAGGTTTCAAGTTTTACCATTTCTAGTGTTTTCAGCAGTGCAGGGCTATTATATGTGAATGGAAATGTGGAAATTCAGGATGAGATGTTAATCAGGGGGTAGTTTAGAAGAAACATTTACAATATGGTAAAAATGACTCCAGGGTTCTTTTATGTGCATGTGAAATGAATGCTTCCCATCTATCACATGTAAACTTCATCCTTGATGACATGAGTTCATATTGGGGTGAGTGTTGTGGTGGGAGGGGAGGCAACTTGCAAAGATCTTCCTGTCCCCGTGCGCAGCATGCCAAATAGTCACCAGAGGAAGAGCAGAGCAGATGAAAAATATGGAGAACACAAGAAAACAACAGTGCAGACGACAAAGAAAATAGCATTATGCTAATACAGTGCGATAGAGAACAGAAACCCAGTGACTGTGTTTGCTTTACTTTGGTGGAGAAAACAGAATGTTGGCTCAAATGAGGGAGCACAAAGGAACATGTGAAACTCTGATAATGGTATCTTATTACATGTAGGTGGGATTGTATAATTGTAAAGATTGTGTGTGGACTGTCTGGTGTTTATACTCAGAATTTCCCTATTTGTTATTCATTAAGGAAATGCTTGGATGCTAAAAGCACATTCCTGTTGTATTTTCATATCAAAGTTCACAGTCTTTAACATTTTTTTATTTATTTGTGGACTAAGTGGTATAACAGATGAATTATTCAGATGAGTTTCCTATATTTTATAAATTTCTTCTGGGGAGGCAATTCTATCCTAGTACTTCCTCCTGGAAATGTGGTGTTTTGGCCCATTTGCAGCCATGTTGGTCAGACACTGGAGCACAGTGTGCGACAATGAACAAACACACAGCATTCCATAGACGGTATTTCATTAAGGATTAAGGCCTCTGTAGCTGTAGGTGATGTCCAACCGAAATAAATACCTGTGGAGGCTTTGCATATATTTTTGTGAGGTTAAATGGAAAACAGGACAGGACTCAGCAGAGTTAGCTGATGAAATTTTATAATAGGAATATATTAAGGTTAGTCGATTTTTTTAAGCAACTGTCAAAGGACAGCAAACACTTTGCTACTTGTATCACAAAAAGGAAACAGAGCAAATTACATCTTACATTAAAAATGAAAATTACTGTCCAAAAACAGTGAACAGAAAACTTTTGTTTTCAAGATGTTTGTTAGCATATCTGCATTTCTGCCCGGGTTTTAAATTATGGCCTTTTTATTACTCTTTTATGCCTTACTCTTACTACTTAGTGTAAGTTAGACAAGTTGTTTTTGTTTGTCCTCTCCTTATGATTTGCTTTTCCATTCCTTGGCTCATGCAGGTCAGGCTAACACCGATCACGACACTCTCAGTATGAGCGATTAGTGCTCTACAACAAGTCAAATCAACCACAGTGCCTCAAATATCACACAGAGACAGATAAAACGGTGCAGTGACAGCAGCACATTAGGACAGTCTTCTGCCATTAACATTTCCCCGTGGTTAGCGTCTCTGGGAGGGGTGCAGGTTGCCACCGCCGCAGCAGCCGTCCTGGCTGGCATGCAGGCTGCAAGTAGGATCACCCACACCTCTCACAGTCCCTGTGGATCAGTCTCCATGAGCTGATCAAAGTCATTTGACTCCTGCCACCAAGGCACTGATTGCCTCCATGCACTCACTGACACCACTGGGCTTGGCTGAAGACACCCTAATTAAAATGGAGAGTACGGGAAGAGAGTAATAAAGCTGCTCTCTGTTATTTCCTCGCCAGTCGCCACTCTTTCTTTGTTGCCTTCGTTGTTTTTTTTCTTTTTACACAGTGACCTTGCATTGAGCGTCACACCCCTGCTATTGTTGAAAAAGGAACTCTGAAGGATGGTTAAAGCAGCAAATGCTCCTTTTAACCTGTGTTCACTGGCAGAGCCATAAGCGCAATGTCAATGGTGGCACTGTGCGTCATGGCACTCGGCTCTCTGGCTAATGGAGTAGTGGATTCACATCACAAAGCACGGCTAATGTTGTGAGTGGAAGCATAAAGAAAGTGTCTCTCTAAAGAACCACAGCACTCATATTCCCCAGAGAGTCTGAGTTTATCAAATTTCTATTTAAAATTCCAATAAGCAGTGATAAAGGAAGGGGGGTTAGATTCCCTGTTGTTGCCCCAGACTAGGCTGTTCCAGGTAACCAGACTCTTTGTTGGTCGCTAAGCAGGAGGGATCAATATCATATCAGGGCCCAGTGGAACACCTGACAGTTCAATTTCGCAACAAGCCTCGCAATCAATACCTTTGGAATAGTTTTGGACTTTCCCACAGGCTATCCACTGGAGTTAATCTATGGTGTCATTAGTCCGGGTCACAGTGTGCATGGTCATTACAATGTGTAACAATAAATGTTCATAAAAGACGACACGCTCCGTCCTCTTGTGCTTGACTGCAGCCTCTAATTGAAGTAAATTCATTCAGGGGGGAGAGTGGACGCCTGATCGACTGGTCGTGCTGCTTGCTCCTCTTTGTAATTCACATTCAAGAGAACATGGGTAAAAGCCAGCATGTCAGGCCTATCTAAGTGGTGGAAAGCACAGGAAATTGAACAAGGTTTTATCAAGCAGAAAATGTGCTTAAGTGTTTAGTATGTGTCAGAGTGCCTGAGGGAAGGATTGTTTACCCTTAAAACATACTGTGTAGTTAGTTTACAAGTTCTTCAGCCAATCACCACTTTTAAAAAAGTGATTTTAGATTCCCAGAAGGAAGAACTACAGTCATCCATCTTGATCACAACTTTGCTTATCATTCCATAGCCAACAGGAACATCAGCTGAACACTGACAATCATTACTAATGTCTGTAAGTAAACTGCAGTTATAATACATTGCAATCAGTCAGATGGGACAAATAATTAGCCCTTTTTTGATTTTAGTGGCTTGACCAAATCTGTTATACAAGACTTAAACCAGCCACATAAGTCAGCACAGGTTCCTCTTTAATGTTACGCATTCTAAATGGAAACGAAAGAAATGGAAGAGGGAAAAAGAGCCTCCCCCCCTTATTTATCGAAGCTTAGCTGGAATGGCCTGTCAAAATATACCACGGAAACCCAGTGGAAAAATGACACAAGCAGCCCTGGCTTTGAGTGGCACGGTGGTTTTGGCCAGAACCCACTCCAAACTGGAATCTATTTTCTCCTCTGTGGCAGGGGCAGGGGCTCTGTCAGGGGCAGGACAGGAAATGGCCAAGGAGGAGACTAACAGCTAATATTGCCTGGATACCTTACCTTCTACTGCACTATTCTCAAGATCATAGCTTGTTATGGTGGTTGGAATAAATATTTAGATTAGGTCTTTATGATTGGATTAGTGGAAGCTTAACATACCTGTCTTTTGGGATCCTCCCCACCTTTCTGTATATTCTGCTTAGATTCTACATATACAGCAAATGTACATACATGACATCACCTAGTGAGAGCAAAACAAAATCATAATTACTCTCTCTTCAGTATAGTGCACTGGCCATGGACAAGAACTGCTTTGTGGCAAGCAGAACATATTTGGAAATCATGGTTTTTCAGGGATATCTGAAACTGGCTATTTTCAAGACAAAAATGTAGAGGTTCGGCTGACAAGTGGCATCATTTCTGGGATTCTGGCCCCATTGTAGATATTCACACTCCTCCACTTATATCCCAGCTATATAATTTACAGTAAGGCTTGAAGCAGAGGTCCAAAATCGTCAATTTTCCTCCCAACACGCCAACTCAAGTGTTCATTTGGAGGCTTTGTTGCAATGGGAATAAAGCAGTTAAAAGGTTAGTGGCTTGGTCTGGGAAAACAAATTTAAGCTCATGTTTTCCTTTAAAAGCATGTTATTCACCAGGTTCAACATGTGCCTCTTAATCAAAAACCTCCTTCCGACGTTAGTCATTTCGTGTGCTGATTTAAATTTAAGAAAAGTTGATGATGATTGCCGGTAATCACCTGTTGGATCAGTAAAGTAATACAGTATGTGAACAAGACATCATTGACTTCTCTTACAAACTCTATGTTACTGCCAAAAAAAAGGTTTATGAAGCCAAACGGTGTTTAAAAAATCACTGTCAATGGAGTGAAGTAGTGGGAAAGATTCTTCAAACCTGAATGAGATTTTAGGCTCATGTAGTCTGATGGTTTTACTTTGAAGTTTTGTCCTGGTTTAAATCAGGTACCAGGCTCAGTGAAGATCAGATCTGATTTGGTTGAATGAGTCCAGGTCAATTCAGAAAGGTATGTCAGTCAGGTCTATATCAAACAGTACAAAGTCACACATCTCCATATACAAATATAGCTGTTTTCTCCCTTTTTTTACATATCTGTACATTACATTCTGAGAACCTGTCAAAAGTAATGCACCTTGTAATGTTAAAGAGATTAAAAAGTTTATCTGAATCACCTAACAGCCAGAAGGTTCTATGTTCTACATTATGTGAAGTTTACATGTTCATGCTCTGTCTTCATGGGTTTTCTCCAGTCACTGACTTCCACCAACAGTCCAGAAACATGCAGGTTGGATTAACTGATGAGTTTAGATTGTCTATAAGTGCAAAAAGCGATTTGGCCAGGTTCTATCCCACTCTTGCCCATAGGGGGGCTAAGATTTGATAGTGCCTCTCAGCAACCATCATAGAATAGTTTGTGTAATGTAGATAATGGATATATGAATAGAACTATGTTCAGAAGAACTCAGTGTCTGAAACATTAAAGTTGTCGACGAGGATGGGATTTGAACCCATGCGTGCAGAGCACAATGGATTAGCAGTCCATCGCCTTAACCACTCGGCCACCCCGTCTGCTTCAAAGGAGATTTTTGGATTTAAAAAAAACAACAAAACACGAAAAACACCCCAGCCAGCAAATACTCCAACCATACTCTTTGAAATAACAAAGGCTTATTATTAGTTACCACTGAATATACAATCTGGGTATCTTTGGGTATCTGGGTATCTATGTCCAGGTCAAATCACAGATCAAGATTCAGGGTGGAGCTCAGTGAAGTTCAGGCCAAACAATCCTACATGTCTGTCAGGTCTGCACCAAATTGCACAAACTTAAACATCCCCACAAACGTATCTGATTTTTTAAATTTTATTTTTTGTTTACATTACTAAAATTTGTTATGCGTTGATGAAGTTTGGTGTTTCCATAATGTGTGTGTAAACCAGCTGACAAACAAACAGATGCAGGTAAAAAGTGAAGTAAAAATGTAAATTTAAATTTATAAATCAGAGTCTTTGAATTGAATCTTTATTGATCCCTGCGGGGAAGGTGGGCTTTTTTACAATTGCTCTTTATATCTATATCAGTTGCTATATGCACACACATTTCTATGAGTAAAATTCTTTCGGGTAGATATATTCATAGAAGCATGTTCAGTATGAAAAAAAACATATAGATACAAAGAACATAAATGAGAATACATATAATATGACACATGCAACAATCAATTCAGTGTCTGAAATATTAAAGCTCTCAACAAGGATGGGATTCAAACCCACAGGTGCAAAGCACAATGGATTAGCAGCCCATGGCCTTAACCACTTGGCCACCTCGACTTCTAACAATATTTATTTTGGACAGAAAAAATACAAAAACAAATAACAAACAAAAAGAAACACTCAAGCCAAGAAATATTCCATCCATTCTGTCTGAAACAACAACGGCTTATTATCAATCACCGCTGAAAATACAATTGAGGAATCTTCATGTGCTGAGGCACAGACACAGGGCTCTATCATCCAGCAACATTATATAACATTATGCTGTTTGGGATTCAAAGGAGAAGGTGAGTCAGGAAATCTTGTTAGACTTGGATCAGGCAGGAGAAGTGTGACTAGAAATCACTTTAACTCTACAGCATCATCATTAGCAGGGACAAGGCACCATCTGTCGTGGTGTTGTTCTATAGCTTTATGAGAGCTTTAACATCCATGACTTTGTTTCCTAATTTTCATTATGTTACAATGAAACTACTTTACAGTGCTAAGCCAAAATTAATCTATTCCTGTAGTATATTTGTGAGTTTCATACACATATCAGTTTACACTGGCCTCCAGGAAACAGTCATATGAACCAAAGAATTACAGCCTAGAATTGTTTCATGCACAATAAACAATGAAGTTGTTGTAGGTATAAGATCAGCAGATTGAAAACAATACATTTTAGTGAGGCCTCAACTCGCCTTGTGGAAATGACACATTTTAAAAACCCTGTTTCAAATCAAGATATTTCTTAAATTCAGTCTTGGGGATTTTAATGTAGAAGACAACAAATATTCGGCAACATGTCTATCGAGGGAAAAGAACATTTCTGTAGTTTGACAATTAAATCAAAAATTTAAAACAAAACATGATTTCTGAAATCAGGATTAAAACAAGATTCACTATAGTTTTTTTTTTTTTTTTTATTGAACACTTTCTTCTGTTGTTTTGATCATGATTTGGACTTGCAAACTAGCAAAGAAATTCTACGAGGCTCCCACATGTATCAAATTCATGTAAAAACTGTATTTTACACGCACTTGGAGCACATAAATAATCAAGAATCTACAAGAGTAACTAGAGTAAAAGTACGTTTTTGGCTAAGATATTCATGACACCTTGTAGTGAACCATGCAGGTAAAGGTTTCTATGAGAGTTTTTCAAGAGTGACCCTGGCCAAGAGAGCAGACATATGTGCCAGGTCTCATGCACACACACATCCATACAGAAGCACAGGCCCACCACAGAGCTTTACAGGAAGGCTCCTCCATAATGAATGTCGGTGTAAAAACATGAGTCAGAAGGAAGGGATGAACGCTATATAAACAAACGTCCCGTACCAAACCTTGGAAATAACAAGCAGCTGACAATAAAATCCGAGCTGTGGAATCTGTGGCTTCTTAATCACTGCACTGCCCTGTTTAAAAATGTTCATCTCAACAAGTCATTTTATATAAAGAATAAATGTCTTCAAATTAGCAAAGTGTTTAGTCTGAGTCAGGTATTTTTAGTCTGGTACATTAGGCTATATTATAAACATCCAGAAACCTCCATTTTTCATTGTAACCCTTTAAAGTTTGAATTCTGTGATAAAAAAATAATTAAACCACGCAGCATTTATTTACAAAAAAAGTTAGTGTTGTTATCATTACTAATCGATATGATTCATCTCAAGTATCTGAAGATACTGAACTAGAGGGAAATGTATATATACAATGCATAATTTGATACACAAATAATTAGTCTTATTCAGTGCATTGATGAAATCAGATAAATAATAATGAATAATAGAATAAATAAATAAATAACTGAAGTGACTGTAAAGTCACTTAAAAAAATAATTATATCAAATAATAATTTAGCTATGATTCATTCATCGTGGTTAAACTTTTGAAGTTAATGTAAGGTTGGTGGAGACTAATGTGAATCTCAACTGAAATATGTGTTTGTCCTCTTTCTGTATACATATATATATATATATATATATATATATAGTTAGATATTAGTTAGATATTTTTTAAGTAAAATAGCATTCTGATTTTTCAAACATTTCTATTCTTCTTTCCATTTTTTTGTGCTTTAATGGGTCATCTGCAACATTAAACTGAATATTTCTGAGTCTTAGACTAAATAAGAGAAGCAATTTCAATGAGCTGTGGAAATTGTGTTTTCATGAATTCTGAACATTACATTGAAAATCAAGGAAAAATTCAATCTGTCTAGTCAATCTTTAAACACTAAAACTTGCTCAGTCGGTGGTATGGGGAGATAAGCTACATCTATCTGGTCACTACCGAAATATGTGCAATTGGATTTGTTGCAATGGAGGGTTTGAAAAGCACTGAGTTTGGAAGGCACATTAGATGAAGTTTGCTGTCTCTCGGATGGCTACATCTTAAATCACAATCATCGTGTTTTCTATTTCTGCATCTGTTACAGTGGATATAAGTGATAGTTTTAACAAAGAGATCAGAGTACTGAACATAGTGGAACATTCCCCAGATTCTTTCCCTAACAGTTGCTGGAGACCCAAACAGAGCTGAAAGAGTATTGGACTCAGACACCCACTCTTTACAACTGTGGTGAACAAAAAAAAGCATCTCCGAATACATAACACATCAGACTGTGGAGCAGATGAGCTACAATTGCAAAAGATGACAAGAAATTCCAACTCTGTAAGCCAAGAACAGAAATCAGAGGTTGTAGTGGACATGAATTAACTAAATCCAGACAGAAACAGAGCTGGAGACTGGAAAATGTTGCTCAGTTTGATAAAGCTGGATTTGTGCTAAGGCAGCAGGTAGTAAGGTAAGAATCTGGAATCAACAGCATGAATCCATGAGCACGATGATCCATGATCTAGCTTTATCATCAATCTAATATGACTTGTCAAGAGTCCAAGCTAGTGCTGGTGGGGTAATTTTAAGTGATGTAAGTAAGTAAGTGTCCCTTTGTCCATTGTGGACTCTTAATACTAATCAGTCACAGATTCAATGTCATAGCCTTTGTAAGTACTGATGGTCACCATGTGTCCACGGTCCACAGTTATCTTCCAATTTCACATGATACTATAGAGCAAAGGGAGGACTACCCAGCATTAAATGTGGTACTGCCAATGGAATGCTCAGTAAGTGTGTACTTAGATGTAACTCAGAAAAACAGAACAGATTTTCATGGTAATGCTTAGACAACTCAAAGCACTTATGGTTTGGTTTGGGAGAGATCATGATCATAACTTTGGGTCAGTTGTGGGTAAATACTGAAAAAGTTAACCACTTCACCAACCTTTAACCCTTGGATGAATTGGCACTATAAAATACTTTTAGTATTTAGTTTTATAAAAATTGTATATGATTTTCCTTTGTTTATTTAATCAAAGAGCCACACAGGATCCCCTGTATTCTGCTCCTTTCTTGGATTGGATTCTGCATGCACTTACACAAAGACAACCTGCAATGTCAATAATCAATAATTCTCGAACCAAAGGCCAATCCCACCTCAACTTTCACATTATAAGGGTATTGATGTGCTGTGTTATTTACTGTAGCAGGTAAAAACATGGTTCTTTTTATTTTGCAAAAAAATAGGGGTTCAATTTTTTTCTTCACCTATGTTTGGTACCTTGACACATCTACGCTGGTTGAATAAAATCGTTACTTCCTCTACAATAGCAATTGGGAACATTTTATGCCACTTAATTAGCCTAAGCTGTGCTTGTTCCAACTCTGCTGTCAAGGCTTTACAGAAATGTTCAAGCTGGGGATTGTCGTGCTTCTCTTCAGCAACATCAGACATAGTGAGTGCATAGTGTTAGCTGTTGTAGAAATCCCTTTAAATGCATTTACCCCGTATTTCTACTGCATTAATACATGCTGAAATTCCATAATTACATGCTATGTATATATCATAGGATCAAATTCACACTTTGTCAGAGAACTAGCTACAGTCACTAAACCTATCCTTGTGCTCTAGCTTAGTGGTTGCATTTTTCCACATGATGTCTTTCGAGGGGTAGAGGAAAGTAAAGATTTGGACTTCCACAATGGCCACATTTGCACTACATGTCACAGCTGGTTTAGCTCAGTGGATGTTTCATGCTTAGCTCAGCTCCCTGTTTCGTGTCACTTCTCTCAACCCTCAGCAAGCCACGGGGTCACGCTAAGACTGTCTTTCTCTTTAATGAACCAGCAGAAAATGGCCTATGGGGGCCTGGGAGAGACATGACACAAATTGCCATGTCTTCTGACTGGGATTAGTGGTAATTACTGTTCGCCCTGGAAAATCAATGGGATAGCAGAACAACACGTAGAGGCCAACCTATGTCACACGCTAGCTTGATACTAACACTCATAAGGGCATGATTGAAGGGAAGTGGTTTCCAGTGGGCTGGGTTTCCCACTATCAACTCCTTGGTTTATGTTGATGGTACTTAAGAAATAATATATTCAGAACCCTCAGTTTTTGCTAATTTTATATTATTTTAAAATAGATATCAATATAATATAAAACATATATTTTAAAATAAATTATTGGAAATTTATTAAAAATCAAAGGATGGAATCTCTTGTCTGCAGTATTCAGACACAGGAGTTGGTGCTTTGTACAAACAGTTTCAGCTTCTAGGTCTACTGGGTAAGACTCAACAAGCACACGCATCTGGTTTTGGCCTTCTTACCCCACTCCTACTGGCAGATCCTCTCATGTTGTCAGATTGAATGGGAAGCATCTGTGAACTGCCATCTCCATGTCTCATCAAAGTTTTTGCTGGGACACTCGAGGACAGTTAGTTAGTTATAAATGACACTGTACTTCTGAGAACACCCAAAGCTTCAGAAATTGTTTAGTTTGTCCGTGTGGGGAAGTTGGACTAAGGATACATTTTAGAGGCTTGCTTATATGAGTCTCTAAAAAAGAAATTAACAGATATAAAACAGATATGTTATATCTCAAATAACTGAAAAAAAGAAACAAACTTAAAACTGTGTTGTGATCTATTTAGTTTGATAGCATGTTAGTGCCACATGCCTTGGTGTCCTTTATTGTTGGATATCATTGTTTAATTATGAGTTTTCTCTCTTCTGATGAATGTAAAACTATACAAAGGAATGATGATCCATATTTACAAGTGGTTATCAGCCCCAGTGGTTATTAAACCCTCCTTTATTCTATTAGGTCATGACAGATTGTAGTTCAGCAGAAAGTTGACTACATTTGTTTCTGGATGCTAACTGTAACTACCAGTAATCTCCTCCAGCAATGGCGCTTTTTTCTTTTGCTGAGTTTCCACACTTTGTGGTTGTTCCTCCATTTTAACTACATGTGCAAATCAACTCATAGCTACTGGGGAAAAGAGAACTGCTGTGTTTTTTCTGTTTTAGTTACAGTGGCAGATGCACTTTCTATGTGCCATGTGTTCCTATGTGTAAATGATTTTTTCTGCTAAATGTTATTCCCAATGGCAGCTAGCATTGAGTAGTGAAGAAATAGTGGCTTACAAGGAACCAGTCTGTACACAGATGGAATCATTATTTTTTTAAACATTACATTGTGCAATCAGCAAAAATTATTACTCCAAAATCAGATCAAATCATGTTTTTGCTGTTCATTAATCATAACTGAATTTTGGATTTTGTACTTATTATAAAATGAGACTCGTGCCGTTAAATTTTCAAAACTCAATCTTTGCTTTTTGTAAAAGCTTGTGCTGCCAGTATGTTTCTTGTGAAAGCTACTACGTAACCTCATCCACCCACACAGGTGTTTTCACTTATGTTGACTAATTAGGCCTCTTCTGTGTGACTGTGTGGGCATGTACAGGCTGTTTGCTTGACAGCTCCCTCAGTCTCTGATTACTTGTTTCACCCATTAGGGCGGGCGACTTACAGTATTGTCATTATTACTGGTACATAAAGTTAACATTCATCTTTGTCTCCATGAAAGCTAAAGCTAACTTCCACCTGACTTGAAGTCTAATCATCCAAACAAACAGACAACACCTGCGTGGGTGTTCCAGGACTTAAACCGTCAGAGATGCATTTGTATTTATAAAATGGACCGAGTTCAGGGAACCTGCAAGGTTTGTTAGAGAACTATTCTATACAAAAAGTTAACACTTTACTTACCACCTTTCATTTAATTTGTTTAAGCCCAAATTTTAGTCCATCCAGTTGGTAAGGAAGACAGCATCAGTTTTGTGCAAGGTCTCACTAGCAGAGCTGAGGCCTGTACTACGAAGCAAGTTCAACTTACTGAGGATATCTTTCAGTTATCTGGCTTCACTAATCCTAACAATCTCAGTCTGGCTAAGTGGTACCACAAAGCTGGTTATCAACTTGATTAGTCAACCCAGGTTTTTCCAATCTAGATGTGAGTGCGTTCATATAAAAGAGGCAGAGTTTGCAGCGGTTGTCCAATCCCAAACATGGAAACGAGTACCGCCGAAGAGCAGACGATGATTTTACAACAATATGAGGAATACTGGCTGGTAATCCAAGCAAAAAACAACATGGTGGCAGCTGCTAAAAACCGAAAAGACAGCATGTAAGTTCACAGCCCCACAGAGACGAGTAGATGTGACTGCAATTAAATAAAAATCAAATGAATGAACTGCTGAAATCTAGGCTGTTCTTAAGGTGAATAGGCTGATACAACTTTAACATTCATGTTCAGCTGCACCCATAGCGACACAAAACAATAAAAACTAAATATAATAATATAATTCAAAGTGCTAAGTAGGCGTACTTTTATATCTTATAAGTCCAATTACAGTTTTAGTGCGTTAATCAGTCTCTGATTCAGGAGGACAAGCACAGTTAATGAAGGTGGATGAGGGTGTGTCATTGGACCCTGGCAGCTCCAAACAGGATCATTTGTAAAATGTGTTAATAATAAAATACAGTTTTTTAATATCCTAGTTAATTATTGTAGGAGTCAATAACGCAGCAGTGCCACTGTCTGAGGGACAGTCAGTGTTCAACTGTGCTGTCACTGACAACGTGCGCTTTGAGGAGATCACAGATTATTTAAGTGATGTGCTCCAATTAATAATTTTGCCTGTCTCTAAAAACCCCAGTCCTCCTCATAGACCCTCTCTTGCTCACCGAGCTCCACAGATCTTCAATAAAAGGACAAGACATTTTCAAGAGCATTGATCAATCAGAGGGCGGGGATTTTATAGGTGCCAATCTCTGATCTGGAACATAACCTGCTCCGGAGCAGGTTAGCCATTCAGCATAAGTTACCATGGAGACGTAGCCCGGTAAGAAGTGAACCACCTTTGTAGGACAGAAAACCCAGAGTTAAACCTGAAGTTACCACAATAAAAACAAATCCTGCTTCATAGTATAGGCCTCTGGTGTTACAGTGTGGCCGGTGGTAATTTGCAGGTCATGGTGCAGATATCCTGAAGGAACAGAAGCTCAAGTCGTCTAGGTGGTGTTTCAGGTGGTGTATAATGTTATAATTAGAGATCGATTGAAATTGCCCTTTAAGTTCTGTGTTAACCATCTGGTTATCTTAATCTTTGTGTAATTAAAGTGCATAGATGTATAAACATCTTGCAAACTGAAATACCCTTTCTTTTTGCATCATCAGCTAACAGCACGTCCCTGTTGGGTAAAGTGTATTTCATGCACAGCAACCTCAATGAACACTGTTGAGTAAATCAAATGAAAATTGTGCTTCACAACCTTCGTGTTCTGTTTAATCTGTCCTGCCATGTTTTTATCCAGGTCCGCCTGCTAGTTATGCAAGAAAAGAGCTCTCCACTGATATAACCCTGTGTTGCTACTGACAGCGAAAAGAGCATCACTCCCCTTTACCTCTGCAGCGGAGGAACGAACCTCTGATAAATGGCAATGGCTCTGCTCTCATGAGTTTTTAATTAAAGCGCCCAGACAGATACATAGATATAAACACATACACATGAATGTAACATTACACAGTTACAGACACACACTCACACACACCCTTTGGCACTACACAAGGGTAAGAAGAATAGGATTTAATTGAGAGACTGTAATTTATAGTGGGAATACAAATGGAGTGATCTGTTATGTTGGGACAACGCTGCCCTTTGACCCCATTCTTGTCTAAGTTTTATTCTCCCACTGTGTGAGAATGCAGTTGGTTAGTTAATTAAAAAACTCTAAATCTAAAATCAAAATATAAATCTAAATCGAGATTACACAGTGAGGTGTGTTTGGAGTGACTATTTTTAGGCTACGTGTAGAGCAGAGACTTCAGTTTTGTTGTAAATGAAAATGAATAGATTTAATTGTTGCCTAATTGGGTTTGTGTGCAGCTGAGGTAAATATATGCTGCATTTGCTTTATTTTCATCTTTCTCTTTGTGTAAAGAAGTACATGCTTCTCATCATACTTTTCCCTCTCATTTGTTCAAGTTGTCATCACAATACCTGTCAGTCTTCTTGATGAGCTACTGCCCTTAATGCTGTGTCTGTGTGCAGGAGTTAACCAGTGCCTGTACATAATTTTACTTTATTTTATGAGAAAGTTGCAAACTCTAACATCTTTCGCCCGTGCGAAATGGAAAGCAAAAGTGATTGCTATGGAGGAGTAATTGCACTATAGTGGCAGCTGCAGTGGATTTTCTGACCTGATGAATGCAGATGGATGCTGCTCCTCCGCTGCACAGAGGCCTAGATTAAACAAGCCGCCTCTTGCAGACACTCAGACTCAGACAGGAAGGCAGGGGAGAGCCGTTTTGATCTTATTTCATTCAATTTGGGCAGTTGCAGCCACTCATCTTTGTACTTTTAAGAGCCTATCTCAACATGTAGAGCCAGAGAGAGAGACACACACAGTGAGAGACTGGTGTCTCCGTTTACAGGGTTATTGTCCTCCAGTGATTCGGATTAAAGGCTTTGTTGGTATGGGTCAGTAGAGGTTTCATTGTGTTTAGTTTAATTAGTATAGAGAAGGTCTCCTTTGAGTGTAGAACTGAATGTTCACAGTTTGCATATTGTATTAAATCTATCAGTTCATGTGCATTTTTATGTACATAAAAATTCAATCATCTTTGAAGTGTGTGTCATACAAAAGAGCCAACAAAAACAAATGGAATGCTTAAAGGTATTAAATTCAGTTCAATTCAAAATTGTTTGACCAGACAGAATCTGCCTTACAAGATTTAAAATAAAGCTGTTAACACTGAAACATCGTCAGCATATCTGTTACCTCAGTGTGACAATATAAACGGTTGTCTTACAGGTGTCATGTTATTCATGCCTTACTTAGAAATAACATCTTTAAACTCAAATTCATAATGCAAAAAAGTTAGTCAGAAGAACTGAGAGAGAGATTTTATTTGTAATTATTATTTTTTGAGCTTGGATGACACACAAATTATGCCTGTTGATTTAATATACTGTCTTAACTTGTCTGAGTTGAAATTTTCAGTTAATCAAAAAATAATTCAATTTTAAGTTCTGTCAATGTAAAATACAATTTGATGACATGTAAATGGCCCACAGTTTCCCCGTTAATGTTCATGTTCATGTTCAAGGCCAGATGAGTGACCACAATACATGGTGACCACAGCTGAAACTCATCAAAGTGCTGTCTGGTTGTACATAGAGCCACCAATTCTGCGTTCATGGAAATCATAGGCTCTAGTTATAGAGTGTTTAACACTACTGTGGTACAGGTTTATCACTGTAATTGGTTTAAAATGTTTAAAATATTGCTATTGTTGTTCGCCACAAGGCTAACAGTAATGGCGCTAGACGCTATGCTAATATCTGTAGCATGTGAGTAATAACATTCAAGCTAAATAAACTAAGTTGCTATCACTGCAGTGAATGCTGTTTTTGTTAGTGAAGCAGTGATGGCACAGTGCAGCATAAGAGATCATCTTATTTCTGTTGAATTGCAAGTCAGTTGTTATAAGTTGTTATAGGACAGGGTTCAACTTAATTTTTAAGTTCAAGTCACTTAGGAATGTGTTTTATTGTAGCCAAAAAGTTACTTTTCTCAAAACATTGCTTTGAATTTACGTAATTCTGCCAACAGGTGGCTCAACTTAAAAACTGTAGCAAAAAGAGTGTTGTTTTATTTTTTGAAGTGTTGAAAAGTAAAGTAATAATATAAGTTTACTCCTTGAAGTATAAAGATGATTCTTTTTTTTTTTTAGATATTTCCTGACTGATAAAATATACCAAACTAAATTTGTCCTTGCATTAATAACAAACTACCTTGTTTTTAAAATCATATTTAAGGAAGCTGATGTGCTGACCGTCACTGTGGCTGAACAGACAAGAATCACCAAAACAAAGGCAAACCTCCCACCACCTCATAAGAAGTAATTACACCAGTGTATGCTTAGACAATCCAAATCTACTTCTCTATTCCTTCTATTTTGAAAGTTAATATAAAGGGTCTTAAGAGTCCTCCATCTTATAACATAACCTGAGTCTCTTTTAGTCAAACTTGTTGAGGAAGTAGAGGGAAATGACTGAAACTTGTTCTGTGGATGGGTAATAATGAATCTAAAAACAAAATACCCCTTAGTTGCAAGCATGTGTCAGATTGGGCAGTGAGTACAATAAGAAAGGTGATTGGATTGTGTGGCAGCACAGCTTGTACCAATTTCCTGAGTTAATGGGAAATTTCTCCCTCCTGCCTTGTCATGTTTCTCTGTGCCCTGGCGGACGCCGGCGGTCATCATGGATGGCACAGGAGTCTCTGCAGCCATGGCTGTGATGGTAAACAACAACCCCTATGGGTTGCCACCTAGCAGGTGTCTCTAAATACATGTATCTCAGCAAACATGTTGTTTTTCAGAGGTGTGGTGTCAATGGAGGAAGGAGCAAAATTGGCACAGGAACTTCTTGAGCTGGCCAAACAGTCCTTTTGTATGCTTGACAGGACAAATATGGCTGTCCCTCCCCTTAAGATAGAGCCAGTGCTGCTAGCCATCACCACATCCATTACAATACCCAAAATAAACAGCGTATAGAGAAATATATACTGGCACGAGTTATCGCTGAGGCTAGTTAAGCATGAATTGTGGTGCAATCCAATAGAGGCTTTTCAGACTTTCATCTTCTCACTGTGACTTTTATTTATTTTAATATATTGTATGTTGGGTTGTCTCTTTCTATCTATCTTTCTACAAGACCATGATTTGTGAAGAAGGCAGATAAAAGGAAAAATGTTATACTGCAAAAATATTAGCCTGAAAATGTAAAATTGTGATAGCTAGTAAACAAACAGATGTATTTCTGTCTATGTTTAACTTCCAGTATACAGACTGTGCATTGCTTTTCAATTATTTTCAAAGGTTGTATACATTTTTCACCTTTCCATTCCCTAGCATCTCCTACTGTGACCTTTTAAGGTCTTTTTAAAGTGGAGGTAGAAGGAGGCACGCCCGCAGCCCCATATTATCGGATGAGGCAGCTGACAAATGTGGAAGTGTTCACGCGCAAGCATCTATTAATCTCTCAAACGATGCAAGGCCTAATGGGAAGAGGACTTAAGAGAGGACACGGCCGCTTTCTGCTCTCCCTCCAGGACATGAGCTGAGAGTGATGTCCTATTGCAATCAGATTACTCCTTTCACCCTATGACTTTTTCCTGACACCAGTGTGACACTCCTCCACTTATTCATTTCACTGGCCACTGTTAATTGTGGGTATCTGTCTTTTTTACCTTTAGTTTAGCAGAATTTAATCTTTTCCAATTTTACAATTCATTTTTCTTTGCCTGCACTTAGATTACACTGAGAAATTGTCCATGAAAAATTAAACATACAGCAGCTTGCGCACTGCATATCAATTGAATTATAAGTTAATCTTATATGGGAGGTCAGATATTTTGGTGTGGTTATCAACCATTACACCATTTCAATCCTGTAGTACTTTTGAACAATTTTTAAGTAAATTATTAATCCAACAATGAAAACCACTCGGGGCCAATCTGGGAGTCTATGTTGCTGCATTTTCATACCGATTCTCCACTAAAATCAAAGGAATCAAGACTTTGGCTGCAGATTACAAGGACACAGAAGCCAAGCCAACATGCTACATAACAACACACGAGTGTCCATCGATTTCCTCATGAACCCAAATAAAATATCATCGTAATAAAAGTTTGTCCTAAATAAGATCATCATGTCTTTTTTTTTTACACATGTAACAAATAGTATTTCATTACAAACATCAGAGGAAACAAATCAAAATGTTGTGTTTTAATGGAATAAATCTTTGGTAAAGTACTTGGTAACATTACCCTCACTTCTTATGTTTCATGGGGCTGATAACATAGAGAGAAAAGTTTTCATTATTATCATTTCACACTTCACACATATGTAAATACACTACACATTCCTGCCAATGATAGGTCACTATTCCATTAATCTACAGTGGTAATATGTCACCACCAACAAAAGCCGTGATATTGACACTGCATCACTGTTCTTAGACAAGTTGAACATTGTGATGTGTCTGCTGAGGTTAATGATTTTTATGCATTGTAATGGAACTATTTCATAGATCTTGAATTATAATTCCATGTCTCTATGGGATGTTTGTGTGTGGATGTGTTCAGATCAAATACAAGATGAATTTTTGATTTCATTTACTTTCGTGAGTATGACCAGTGTGCTGTTTTTGGAAAAATGTCTCTGAGCACTCTCTGTAGACTTCTATATCTACTAATCTACAATTGGATTCAAGTAATACAGCTGTGTGATCAGACCTTACCTGGCAGTCCAGCAGCTCCCCTGACTTTACCACAAGACCCTCTCCTTTGTTTGTTAAATCTCTCTAAAGTACAGAGGTTTTAGCAGGCAACTTAATTAGCTCATCCTCTGTTTCATGATTCTCAATGATGTCAAGAGAAGCGCAATACTGACAGGCTTTTGTGATACAGGACTGAGCAAAATCCATATCATCCAAGGTGATTTTTTTTTTTTTTTTTTGCTTATTTGTGTCTTTACTTCCGCTTTATATGTAAGCATACTGCATGAAACATTTGATAAATCTCAGCTGCAACATCCAATAACATAACTAAATATCTATGGATAATGATCCCTGACATGTTCTCCCCTGAGTCAATGTTGCTACCTCGGCTACCGTCATAGCTGTAATCTCATCAACCAGCAAAAGAAGAGAAAGAAAGCTCACTTGACACCATAGATGTGTGAGAGAGGGTATGTTGTGAGGGGGCTGCTACCCATCCATATGGCTCACAGAGGGAAATGCAATAATGGTACTTCAGCAATAAAGGCCAAAAAAAAAAAATCCCCTAAGTCAGCAACTCTTGACTCCAAGGTCTGATGAGGAGTTCCATATCAGTTCACTGGCTTTTCCTGTATTTTTACCTGCATTCCTCTCACTGTCTTGTTAAAGTTGAAGTGATGCAACTGCACAGAAATTGAATTTTCCAATTTTGATTGTCTCAGGCAAGAAACAGGAGCCTAAAAACAAAGAAATCTGCACCAGATTGATACATACACCCCATTCTAGGGAATATCTCTTCTCATATTCGGGTACAATGTTAAGTGCCAAAGTGCGTTCCACTTTTGAAACTTTTGAGGCAGGAGTTTAACCTCACAGAGGCCAATTTCGTAAATGTCAGTTGAGACACAGCAGCAAATGGTGGATGGCTGAAAGTGGAAGTGCAGGAAGAATATGCCTGTGACACTTGCTGACACGCTAGCATATTGTAAAACCTCTGCAAACCCACAGCAAGAGATAACTCCTTAACCTCTATGTTGGCCTTGATATCCTGAAAGACTGGTCATATTGGAGTGATGGACACATATCTTTTTAATTTAAGGTTAAGTGAACGTTGATCTCATAACTGTCAGCTTATCCTTATCATCTGTTTTTCTTGACTTTCCACTAAAATGCCAGTGTGTTTGTTTTATTTTGAGTTTTATTTTATCTTCTTAAAGTTTGATTGATTTTACAGTTTTGTAATTTTTGTGACTACACCACTCTTGGAAGGCAACCTGGAGTGAATTTTACAACATATTTTTGCTCAGACATAACAACAAACCAATGTGTGCAATAAGACAACTGGAGTAACTTACACTACAATTATGTTTTGACAGTTATTTGTCCTTTTTTTATTCTTGTTTACTTGATATGAGATTAGAGAGGTGGTGTTAATTTCTGTCATGTTACACCCTGTATCTGTGTGCATCCAATATAATGCTTCTATTATGAATGATTCATTTTAAAGTACACCACATTTACTCATTGGGGAGTTGTTTTTATTTAAAGTAATTTACAAGTGAGGAAAAACACTAGGGATTCAGTGCAGTAAGAAACATTAGGGAAGTAAACAGGTGTTGGATCAGTTCAATAAGGTAAAGTTCAAGCGGGAAATGCTCTAGTGCAGGTAGTTAGGGATGTCAGGATGTTAGAGGAGTTAGGAGAGAATATTTTCTTGGAAGAGATGAGTCTGCACCACAACAGCTGTGGTTTGTTTGATGCATTGTCTTTATTTTTTTATTGCACATCGATCCCTATGGAATGACTTAATTTTAACAAATACACATAGTATGCATGTGAATGACAATAAAGTGGGGTTAAGTGATTTTTGAAGATAGAAAGAGACTCTCCTACTCTGATACCATTTGGCTTGCTTTGAATTTGTTCCACCATTGGGGAACCATAAATGAGAACAGTCTGGACTGCAGTGCCAGGTGATGCAGCAGTCAAAAATGAGCATAAGCTTGTATGGTTGAGTTCATGGATATCTAGACGTTACTCTACTTTGTAGGTAAGCTAAAGTATCTTGAATTAGACTCAGGCAGCCATGGGTAGCCAGTGGTGGTCAATGAGCATCAGGATGCCATGTGCCCTTTTAGGCTGATCAGACCAGACAGGCTGCTGTGTTCTGGACCATCTGTAGAGGTTTCACTGTGCATGAAAAGAGGCAACAAGGACACCACAGTAGTCACTGGATAACTATGGCTTGTACCAAGATACTCCTAATGGCATTGCTGGCTGGTATAATGGTTACCACTTTCCTGAGGTCAAGACTGTGAAGACGGTTGTCTCTCATCCACAGATGTATTGATGTACAACCAAAACACAACCAAAAGCTGTCTCTTGGCTCATATAACTTAAAGCTTTGTTAAATAGAACAGTTTTTAATATACAAATGATGGTGTGCTATTGATTATCATGTTGTGTGAGGATAAACTACACGTGAACGTATGAGTGGGACATCATTTGAATTTTAAAAAGGATAGGGAAGGATATTTAGCATGATATATAAAAATTCCTCTAGGTTCCATCAGATTCCATCCATTCCATCTGAACTGAGATTGTTCTGCATTGATCAGTTTCTAGGCCCATACACAGCTATTTTGGTTTCTTTGCTTCTGTTAGTAACATTACACTTCACAATACATTTTCAGTTTTTTTTTTCCTGGATGAAAAATATATATATCACCAGAGTCATTGCAATTCTTCCTGAAGTGAGTGTGCATGTTTGGACCAGTCTTTCAAATGTATTCATTAGTTGTTGAGACTCAATCTTGATCAAATTTGCAGATTTACTGCCATCCACTGAGATGATCTTAGTAAGGCAATCCAAAAAAATGTAGAGCAAGGTGAAAAAAACAAAGTTATAGATATATGAAAGGTCATTGGTGACTTGGAGAGCCAAATAAAGCATTTGTACTTGTTGAAATGCAATGGAAAATGTATGCCTGAGTGAATACCAAAGTTGTTTTGTGTTGCCCTTATCTGAATCAAAAACTATCTGCTGTTATCACATTTCTTCAGAGCCAGGACAATATCAAACAAAGACCAGAATACTATACACGACTTTCTGATAAGGCGCCATTTATAAAAGGTATGCAAACAGTAATTATGCATAGATTTCAGTCCAGATATCCATCAGCCCTTTTCCAAAAGATAAGTGGTCAAACAATCTATTGGAGAGGTGCCCCCGATGCATCCAATAGCTAGCTTGAAAGACAAGCAAAGTGTCATGTTGAGAATTTTCCACAACAATTTATAAACCATCGATAAAGCCATTAATTGTAGGTTGCTTTTATGAGGGGTATTGAATGTTGTGCCGTTTACATGATTTCCACCACTATAATGTTGCTTTGATTTTAATTGTTCAATTTTATTAATTCCAGAAAAACTGATGTTAGACTTGTACCTTTTGTCACTCAGTTATTTTACTCCTTTGATTATTACCTAGCAGCTGTTACTTTGTATTTCCAAAGAACACTGTTCAGGTTAATTGTGCTAGGATTTAAATGTATTATTCCCACAGAATGATTTTTAGTCGAGGAAGAAAATGAATTACCATTGATGAGACTGCATTAAGCTAATTAAATGTGTTATTGACTTGAGGCAGGTAATCAGTAATTAGCAGAAGAATAGATAAGAAGTGAAACATCCATGGCCTGTAAAGTATTTTGATAAGATCATTCCATTAAAAATGTACATTTCACCTAGTTGAAGTGGAGCAAATGACAGCTGTATTCAGTACAATGAATCCAAAATGAATCCAGTCATGCATGGAGTGACTTGTAAAAACAGTATATGTACAGCTTTACTTCACTTGTGCATTTTCCTCTCTGCACCAAAAAGTAGATTATGAATTCTTTGAACACACTCAAGCCACCAGTGACCCATTTCACAGGCATCCTGGAGTCTTACAGCACAAGCCACGCAATGCAGCGTATAACCTGGATTCTCTGCCAGTCCTCTCCATTCAGCAGGTGTCAACTGTCCTGTCTTTGCATGGCAGACTGTTGTGTCCTAAAGCTGTTCACCACATGCTTAGATTTTCTCTCTGCCTAGCACGCATGCAGAAACACAAGAAATCTTGTGAGCACATTCAAATGAGAGCTGGAAAATGAGTTCTGTAAAATGTATTTGAATTTGATTCCTATTTTACTAGCAATTGTATATTCCTGGAGCAGCAGCAGCTTTACCAGAACATTTCATTTAATTTAGAGGGGCCACTACACTTAGAAATCATCCAGATGTTGGCCTGACTGTCTTGTTTATGAGGGCAGGTATGCTGTCCATGTTTTGTGGCAAGATTAATGTAGAAAGTTACTCATTGACAGGAGATAGAGGTTGTTGTTTTCTGGTCAAATTACATTTGCCACAAAGATGTCATCAGTGACAGATGAGGTGCAGTGACCTCCGGGGATGATTAGAAAACATCATTATATCCCAGCTGTGGGACACTAACTATTTATGACTGCTGGCGATTCATTCCATCACCATGGTGCGTAACCTTTTCCTGTATTATCTTCTCTGTTGCCACAGAACAAGGTGTCATCCGTGTGGAAAAATCTGTTTTGCCCATTCGCTGTCCTCCGGTCCTCAACTTCAGCTTTGATCAAGCGACGGGGTTGCTGATGGGAGCAAAGTGCCGCAACCGGAGCCTCCACCCGTGCAGATGCTGGAATATCTGTCAGACAGCAAAATGATTTGTTATGCAAACCATTATTCATATCTGACACTGTGCAGAGTGGCTACTTTGGTATTAATGACCCCTCATGCTGGAAGACCTTTATTGATGTTGACAGCCACACCTTCTGAATAGCATGCTCATCTCACGGGCCTGTTATGTGACTAATAAATGAAAGAGTGATGGGAATTTAATGTGTGTGTGTGTGTGTGTGTGTAACAAGATTGAACACCTTGATATACTTTGAGAATGTTGAGAATGTTGACACTGTATACATTGTATGTTAATTCTGTAGAATAAAAAAGCCCATAGAAAGATTATGCTCATACTGTGCATGTACATGATGATGCATGTTGCATCAGTGCAACACAAGTTTCAATGGTGTAAGTGACATTAAGGATCAATTCAAGTATTAACCCATTGCAGACAAAGTGCTAGTTTGGGATGTTAGAGTGTTGGAAAAGTTAGGAGGGGAGATGTTCTCAGAAAAGATGAGTCCTTGAGAGATTTTTGAAGACAGAGAAGGAGTCATGTACTTGCATTTGGGACCATGTTCCATCATCAGGGAACCACAACAGAACATGACATTCAGAAAACTCTGAAGTGCAAGTGAGTCTTATGTGCAGGAATGGTGATACCAGATGGTGTTCCTTGGTGGAATGCAGCTGTCAAGAAGCATCATTACCCTATATGATTTCAAGTAGGTGGTGCAGACCCAGGAGTCACTCGGTAGGTAGCACAAGTGACTTGAATTTGATTGGGGCAGCCATGGGTAGCCAGTGGAGGTCAATGAGAAGCAGGTTGACATGTGCCCTTTTTAGGCTGATCAAAGACAGGCTGCTGTGCTCTGAACCATCTGTAGAGTATTCACTGTGCATGAAAGGAGGCCCACCGGAGAAGCATTTCAGGAGTCATAGTGGGAGTGGGTACCTGGAGTTGGGTGGCATACTGAGTGAGATAAGGCCAGATTTTAGTTATGAGTCTATGTATAGAGCGTAAAACAGTATGACAGGGAGACAGATGTGGCAGTGTCAGAGAAGAATAGCTGGTCATCAAACATGACATCCAGTTTTCATCTTTTAGAATCTCTCTGGTTGCATCTATGTATAATTTTGAGTTTTTGAGTCAGTCTGTCTCATATAATTAATTCTTCACATTGTCAAGTATTTATCCAGTCCTGCCCATCTACAAACATCTGTTTCCGTTTCAGGTCATCTCATTCCCTACTTGACTATCAGTAGTTTGTAGTCGATCATGTGTTTCCTAATCACCTGAACCTTGTTCCTCTAATCAGCCATTCAGATACGTAAATGCACAAGCCCACTCTTTGCCAGATTGTCTTACATACAGCACATGCCTTTCAGCCACAGTTACAGCGTTCAGCCCATCTGCATCCATAATTGCCTACTTTTGTTTTTTGTTTAGCTGAATCTGTAAACTTTTTTTTTTTTTTTTTTTTTTACTGTGATTCTGAGTCTTTTACAAACAGACCTACTATAAGCTCTGATCATGATGTAAATATGACAGATTGATAGCAACAATCAACAGTATGAATATGGCCACACTGCATGAATAGGTGAAGCCAGAGTCTTGAGTGAGGAGCAACCTGTGGGAATTGAGCAGTGGAGAATGTATGTGCCGAACAGAGCATGAGAATTATGGAGCAATGACCAGATATTTTGAAAAATCTGTAGTTTCATCTCACTACAATTTGTTCTGGTACTATTTGCGTATTTTCCCAACCCAGAATAAATTATCTATCATGGACGTAACTTTTTTTTTTTTTTTCCAGTAAAACAAAGGTCTGTTTTATTAGCCTTTAAAATGAAAAATAATCATTACATTTAAGTTGGGCTTTTTTAATGGTAAGATGACTGCAATAGTTTATTTTTTCAGGGTGAAATCTTTGTTGAATGCCGGGCAATATTGAGCTGAGCAGCCATGAGCAGAGGAGAACGGACAGCTCGATGAGTGGCAGACTGGAAATTCTCACTGCTCTGTTTTGCTGTGGACACAGACAAGGTCAGTGGTTTGTTGGAGAAAAATAAATGACCCATTATTATTTTGCAAAATAAATCAATTTCCTGTGTACATTTGGTTTTACACTCAATGTTCACCATTGCTGTAGCTAAAATTTTGTCAATATCATGATCATCAAGAAGTGCATCTAATTGAAAGAAATAATGTATTATGGAGAACATGAACAGTAAAGGTCAGCACAAATGTTGGACTACTCTGTTCTTCTGACCATAACAAGACCACAGCTGGGATTGTGTGTAATTATCCTTATATCCCTAGTTGAATCAGCTCTGGGATTCCCCCCAAATGCAATAGTACTCCCCAACATTGGCAGGCCAATAGAAATAGGACCCAAGAAACACATAATTTTCTAAAAATCTAGCTCAGCAAATTATTATAAATAAAATTAATTTTAAAAAAAGAATTCATGACCTGTTTGTTTCTTTGTTAACAGTATTTAGGTCAATATTCAAGTTTTTATTGATTATGACTGGATAATTATAACATGGTTAAGACAAGACATTGCTAATGAGCCTTAAGTCTAATTGTCCTAAGTGTCCTTGACCTTGACTGTAATCATACAAGCATATAGCACATGTGATATAGTTCATAATTGTGATTTTTGTCAGTTGTTGACAAAAACACACTTTTACTTTGTCATAAATACACTGTATAAAATGAAAAATCTCTCAACAGTGCAAATAATCCCCCTCTTCACATACAGTCATCTTTAAAAAAAAAAAAAGAAAGAAAAAAAATCAACAATAAGTTATATGGAGTGTGACTCAGATTTTGCTGGTGGTGAAATCATGAGGTTAGCATGCTAGGTATGCAAATAAGAAACAGCCCTGTGGCTTCCTCACTTTGTGATTTTAGTTTCTGAAAGGAGAGATATGGCTTCGCTCTTTTCGCTCCTAATCTTTTCCTTCTCCCTTCAGGCAAATGTGCAGCACAGGAAGAGAATTTTTTTTGTCTGCATAACCAAGGTCAGTCAAAGCAGTTTTCAGAGGTTTAAAAATATTAATCCCTTACCTCTGGGGTTGGAGTACCATCTATCTGAGCTGTAATGTGATAAGGGGACAGGGTGGAGAACAGGGAACCAGCAGGTGCTCAGCACAGCTAACACACACTCATTTCATCACCTGACACTGTTCCTTTTCCTATTACACCCACACCTCCAAAGCCTCCAAGGAGACTACACCACGGTTACAGGAAATGGGGAAAATAGCTTATTCTTCCTGCTTATCGAAATTGCTCTAAAATAAGCAGTTCTCCCATAAATCCCTGTAGCTGATGTACTACCCTCAGACATGATACACCTATGGCAGCCTGGATCTCCCTTAAGGCATGGGGATCTAAGGAGAAAAGCACTGTGGTATCAGATTGGAAATCCTTCACATACATGCAGACCCTAAACGGCTGCACTTTTGTTATGAGGACAGATTGTAGCCATTTCATATCATAGAATGTAGGCATTAATAGGGCTGATGTGTTGCATTCACCTGGTTAATTTGGTGATTGTGAGCAGGCAGCAGTCTGGCTCAGCATTTTGACAGAGCAGAGGGGGAGGGACAGTGAGCAAAAGAAAATGAAAGCTCAGCAGAAGCAGGGACTGAACAGGGTGATGTATGGCCATTTCAGTGCCCTTTTGACATTTCCATCAACCTATAAAGACTTAATGGAGGATGCATTGTCACACATGAAATGGAAGGAGAGCAGAGAGGCAGAGAAAGCCACTTGTAAATCTCAAGATGGAGGCTAAATAAAAGAAAAAAAAAGGGGTCAGGGGGGGCATAGGTTTAAGCTAGGTGGCGAATTGTCAGGTGAAGCAGAATAGCACATCATCTATAAAACTCTGAGAGGATGGTATCACTTCTGTCCTCTGTTCCATTTCCTCCATTCCTTACTTATGTTTTCTATCTTCTCTCCACTGTCTTCTCCCAGATTGAACTGACGTGTCTTTGCAGAGACAGATTGCTGTTCTCCGAGTGACGATGAAGTCTCATGCACTTCTCCCCTCCGTCGCCGCTCATCAGCTGTAGGGAAAACATCAAGTGGAGCGAGGGTGCGAGGATGTCACAGAGACACTGATGAATGGCAGGCAGCTTGAAGGAGCGTCACTCTTGCTCACTCATGTCTGCTGAGTCTGCTGCCGTCCCCTCATAGGTGTTCATCATTCTACTGCTTTTTGTTTGTTTTTATTTGTGTGTGTGTGTGTATGAGTGTGCATTGGCTTGTTTGATTGCCATGCAGCATACGGGGAATGAGAGGCTGAGGTCATATTGACAATTTACAAATTGAGTTGCAAATTTGTGTTGCTTTACGTGTGAAAATGAAAGCGTGGCGAGATGTGAAATGAAATTTGCTTCTTCATGCAGCAGATGGAATGATTCATCTTTCTGCGTTTGAAGTGACAAAAATCAAACCTAATGAGGAAACCACATCTGCATGTACAAAGAATTCGGTGATGATAGTGGATGAGGGAGCAGTCTTTGTCTGTACTTTACTTTTGTCTCATCTTGGAAACTCCTATACCTACAGAGAAACACATCCTCCCTCAAATCATAAGCATCAATGAATCTGACATCTTGTTATTAAATTGCTCCTCGAAGTGTTGTCTGACAGGGAAAACCTTTAGTTTGCTGCCTATTGCTTCATCAGTCATAGGTGAAACTATATCAATAGCAGAGGGATATAATTCCTCAACCTGATTTAGGTTGTTGCAGACTGTCACTGTCATACACCATACACCTCCTCATATTTTCTTGTCTTTGTTTTGCTAGTTGTAGCATTTTGCGTCGCTTCATCATCCTTGCAGACCTTCTACAAACCTCTCCAGTTGTCGCAAGTGGTGCAGAACCATGCATCATTTACATTTAGCCTTCCAGGGTCTCCCATCCCCTGAATGAATGAATGTGCCTTGTGAGTTTTTGAGTCTAGTCCATGTACCACAAACACACACATACATGAGATGCACGCTTTGGTCTGTATATGTAGACATGCGCTGACACGTTTCTGCACATCACGCCGTCTTGGCCTCAGGAAGTGATAATGAGCACAGTGAGACTCTGAGAAATCGAGATGATGTCAGCATTTGAGGAGTGACATATTAACCATAAAGAGGTGTGGGATATTCAAGGCTTCGGAGTCATAAAACAACTCTGTGGAAGCTATCATTGTACTCCCCACAGTCACTGTAGGCATAAATCTCTTGCCCCTTGGGTTAGGAAGAGATGTCACCTGGAAAAATGCAATGTCAATGCAATGTAATTTCAATGGCTCCTTCAAAACCTTCCATCAACATTCACTAAGGAGACCAGACTAAAGCAGATGCAAATAAAGTAAACAATACTTTATGACATGTTTTTTTTTTTTTTCTCACATCATTTTTTCTTCTTTCCTTCTTCCTTTTTGTGCTTTACTTACCAGTGTCTATTAATATTCTGCCATACAAACATTCTCTCCTCTCACTGAAACTGAAACACTGAAAATTATTCTTCTCTTTCTTCACACTGGCTCTGAAAATTTAGATTCATGTACCACTAATTGGCAACATTACAAGAGAATCACAATGCCACTATGAATCACTATGATTTATAACCATTGTGTTTACAATTGGAATGAAGTTTAATCTGATTTATTTATTTATTTTTAGTTAAATATATCTACAAAGCCCCAACAACTCATTCGTTTTCCTAAAATATCTAGTCATAATAACTAAAGCATGACCATAACTTGAAAACATAAAAAGTTTCAAAACCCGTATTGAAATGTCAGAAAAAATTATACTCTTCTCAGTTAACATTTTTGCATCGTCTGCCTGGAAATTTACAGTTTGAGTTTAATATGTCAGATAACATTAACTCATTAATATCCAGCATGCAGCCAAGACATGAAGTGTGTAACAATATGTTCAGATAAGTACCTAAACTAGGTGCTGTGTTAGACTAAAAACTGAACCAAAAAAAGAGAGTGAATATTGGACAAACACCAGAAATTATATGATGGCGTAAAAATTCATGAGAAGGACCTTTGGACTTTTTTGAAGCCGATGTGCTACCATAACAACAACCAACAGCTGGAATAAAGTAATAGATCCACATTTTCAGAACTTACCTGTTAGTCTCACTCCTTCTCTGAATTTTCTCCAAGTCCTCTCTTCTATTCTTTTATCACCAAAAGGTGTAGAAGTTGTATTACACAACTCTGGGTGCCTGTTGACAACTTGTCCTTCACTTCCTAAGATTCTGAGTGATGTCTGCAGAAGCTTGATAGTGTGTTGCTTTTGTCATTAAAAGTTAAATTATTCTGTCTTTTGCATACACGTGTTGATGTCACTTCATGTCTTTGTATTTACTTTGTATGTGATTGGAAAACATGAGCATTTGTTCTGTTCCCTACTATCTGTGTGCCACAATAGTACATTGATCTTTTTTTTTAAAGCTATCAAGTTATACCACAAGCCAATACCAAGAAGTGAATATGCTATAACCTGCACAACATTTAAGTCTAAACCTATTTTTCAAAAATCATCTAATAGTATTCTATTTCACAGCAACAATTTCTTGGAGACACAGCTGCTTTAGTGAAATCAAAGCAGCTCTAACAATATAAAGGCAAAAACCCAATTAATTCTGCTGAAATTCTAGCCTCATCTCTAATTATCACTGCATCAGCAATGATAAAGTACACATGGCAGGCTTTCTGTGCAGGTGTGACCTCTGTCCATCTTATCTTTTGTTAATTACCACCACCCTACAAAAAGCTGTGACTGCTCATGTATTCTTTTGCTTTTCATCACTACTCATCTTCACTGATTTTGGCAGGAGCTTGGCTGCAAAGTGCCAAGGGGTGACGCAGGGCAGATGCGTATTTCTGCACAAATAGCATACGGACATGCTGAATAGGCACAAAGAAGGCATAATTACTCTGGTGTGAACTTCCTGCACATCTGTTGATGCTCTGAGAAGAGGTAGAGCGATGCAACACTGACGCTGCCTTCTGATTAGATCCCCGCAGGAAACAAGCATCTCTGGGACTCTCTGGCATGTGGTCCCAAGCTTCATTATTCATAAAAAAGGGACATGATATTTAAACTCGACAATGGAACCTGCTGTATTGATGAAACAATCAAACAGAACTCTGAAAATTGTTGAAGGTCAAAGAGTTTAGAAAATGAGAGGATTGTAAACTACAAAAGCTCCTTGGGTGGATTTGCAACAGGAAAAGCAGGATAATTATAGGATTTTTAGAAAATTTAACAGCAGTGGAGGGGAAATGTCTGAGACTTTAAAGAAGATTTTTTTTTTTTTTTTTTCTAATGGATCTTGTTTTTTTCAAGCTCCCTTCACACTTTCTTCATTCCCACCAATGAAAAGGTACAAGGCACCTTTTATAACTATAATTACACAATTTTGCATTTGACCAGTCAGTACTTCAGTCTTCACACTTGTAATTTTTGGCTGTATAGTTTTTTGTTTTTTTTTTGTCACTTCATCACTGACTTTTTTTTTTTGACTAAATAATCACACCTAAAAGACCTTTTACTTGCTCTGAAGCACTTGGAACTGGCTAAGGTGCTATTTGACTTAAATGCAGAACCATGGTCACATTTGATACTAAAGACCTTGATACTAAAGACTTTCTTTAACTATTCACACAGGTTGCAAATAGATTCCGAGATTAAATTAACTCCAGTTAAAGGTTTCATGTGTTACCATTGCATAGAAATTAAAAAAACATTGCAAAGTACAGTACATTTTATAACTCCTAACATTTGTGCATCAATTTTTAGTCATTTATGCAGGTTCAGGTCAAGATGGGAGCAAGCTAAGCAAGGTAGTCCTCTCCTCAGCTACACTTTCTGGTTTCTCCTGGGAGATCCCAAGGTCTTCACAGGTTAGATGAGAAATAGTATTTCTCCAGCATGCTGTGAGTCTGGTAGCTCTGTTATCTGGGGAACTTCTAATTCTACTTCTAATATATATGTATATTATGACGCACAATCCTTTATGATCATCAGATTAGAAGAAACAATGAGATGCAATCCTCCAATCACGTCCAGCTTCACATTTTCTGAATAAGGTGATAACACAATGTTGTTCAGTACATGTTGTGCACAATAACGTACATGCAGTCACACAGCAGAACACTGTTTCTCCATCCACAACCACATGTCCTGATCTGACACATAATGTACAACAGTAAGCATGTTCCATCACCTGCTACCACTTCAGTCTCCATTTAGAGACACAGGCTGCTTACAGTGAACATGTGGTCTGAGCTGTTTAGCTATTTTCCCCCCATTATTTCTGATTTCTTTTCTTTCTCACTGTATTAAGTAGCTGTTAGTGGTGGTTGCTATTGGAAACCATGTACACTGAGGTTATTTCTGTTGAAAGATTTGGAGAGATGGTTAGTTTGTGTATGTGTGTGTATGTGTGTGTGTGTGTGTGTGTGTGTGCGTGTGCATGATTTAATAGCTCCAGACCTCATGTAAGACTGGTTCTGCCATTTGATTTTGGGTCATTTGACAGCATGAAGGCAAGACATAATCAAATATAATTAATCAAATATAATTTGTAGTAGATGGATGTTGTAGATTATTAGCATTATTAGAACATACAACAAAACTTTTGCTCCACAGTTGCACTCACAAATCTAAAAAAGAAAAAAAAAAGAAAGAAAAATAAAGGAAAAAAAATGCTGATACAGATAAAATGTGACATTTACAAAGCACAATGCGCAGCAGAGTCATATTTTCCATGCATGGCCAGCTGTATGTGGTATGAATTCATGATAAACTGTTTAGATGTCAGCCTCTTCAACTTGCATTCTGATAAACCAACATGGCTTGAAATAAAATCAGCTCAGCACCCAAACTGTGACTGTCTCCTCACGAAGAGGCAAGAAAGATGAAGAGAAGAAAGAGAGAGAGAGAGAAGGGGGACAGAAAACTGAATTGTAATGAGATTAAATTGTCGAACAGAATTGGTAATCAGCAACAAAGGCTGCTGAGTGAATGTAGCAGCATGTTAACAAACACGCACAAACACAAATATGCACACATCACTCATTAACACTCCATACAACTGGTTCATTGCAAAGCACTGCAGTTTAACATGAGCAATAAAAATGACACCAGCACATTTCCAGCATTACCGTGGGTGTCAAGTGCAACTGGATTCTTCAGTTTTATACTCATGAAATCATGTCAGCAGTTGGTTGTTGCCAACATCCTTCACCTCAGTGAGACAGCTACATACTGTTTTTGTGTAGGAAAGTATTTTGATATATGTAACATTCCTGTCCACAGCATGGAGGCTCTTCTCAGGAGCTCTGGCATTATAGTAGCTAGACAGCATGAACACAGTCAACATGAGTCAATACATGAGCAATGTTCAGAGGAGTACTGGACCCAATATCAAAGAGTCAAAGTGCCACATAGTGTTTAATAAAGCTAACACATAAGACTTTAAGATGAGGTAGAATAAACTGAGCACTGCCTGCACTGACTACAAGAAAATATACAGCTCATTGCCCCCCACATGAATATTAGAGTTCATGGCACTATACAAAGCCAACAGAGCGCTGCTAATCTATATCAAGAATTGAACCCATGTGTAGAAAACAACAATGGAAGCCAATTCAAAAACCATTGGACAAATCGATCAAAAGAACAGAATACACAAAGGTGAAACATCACCTCCACTCATCTTCTGTGTAGACCTGAACCCCTTCAGTCAGATCATCACAAAGAGTGGACCATCAGTCTATCCTATAAATAGATGATACCTTTTACCAGGACTGAACACGACACTGACTCACCTCACCAGGATCTACAGCAAGGGCAATGGGAAGTTCAATAAGTGTGGCCACATGGTGTTGACACCTGGTTTGAGGTGTTGGGGAGTATAAAAACACTGTAGAAAGTCTAGAAAGTCACAAGAAATGTGTGAAATCTGATAAATGACATCAAGCAATATCACTTTGGTGTGGATTTACAACAGAGAATTCATTAGAACTCTGTAACCCACTCTCATTAGCTGCTGGTAGCACAACACCCTGATCTCTGATTAAAATGTCAATGGGTGTGTTGCACTGTGGGTAATGTAAGTGCCAGGTTTTGATAGGGAGGAAGAACGTTGGAGTAAAAAGAAATAATGTCTCTGGTTGTGGAGCATCAATTTTGATCTCCCCTTTCTTAAACTTTTCCTTGTGAGTCTCACAGTGTTATGGGAGTGCTGTGGTAAATCAATGGATAGAGGCATTGGATTAAATCAGTTTTACAGGCAGGAGTTTTACAAAATTAGACTCTATATTTTTACATATACAAGTACTGCAATGTACATACATGCACATATACTATAATGCTTTTGATTCCATGAGGTTACAAGCACAACGACACAACTTGTATTTCCCGTTAGTATTTCTCATGTTTTTGTTCTATATTTATAGACTGCATCCATATTTGCTGTGGTTTCTGTTCATATGATGTCTCATCACAAGTTCTTCTCACTAATTAACTCCATGAATGCGTTTGTGTGTCACTGAGACGCATCCAGATTTGGGAAGATTATAATGAAATCCAAGGAGGCTAAACTGGATTTAGCCTCTTAGCCCAGTGAAGAGCTAAGAACTCAGGTGTTTGACTTGGCTGGTTAGCTGCTGTGGGACACTGAGGAATCTGTAGATCAAAGGACACAAATTCAGTCCCAGCTGGAGGGAAGTGTGTGGTGTGGCGGGGGCAGCAGTGTCCTGTCGTCTGCTCTCACCAGGTGGGATGAACATGGAGCATCTGGTCCGGGGGAGTGAGGAGTATCCTCACTTGGTTCAGGTCATTGATATAGCAGGTCTTTCTATTCAGTACTGGTGTGATCAAACAACACGCTGTGTGGATTACAAAAGTTAAGAAATGTGTCACTGATCAAGCATCTCCATCAAGAATGAATGACAGATTTGTGTTACTGATCTCACATTATTCTTTTATAGAAATTATTTATTCCGGAATCAATTTAGCTTTGACAGCTATCAGCATTGCTAATAAGTGATGAATAATTAATGTCATCACAAATGTAACACGATGAACTTGATAAAACAATCCTATTAGTTTATAGTTTTTACTGAGTGATATTATATTTTTAGGTAATTGGACTAATATTTCAGATAATATAATATATATATATATATATATATATGTGATAGATAGAACATATGATTATTGATAAGGACACAATCTTGGTTTCCCATCACTGAAAATCAATGTAATAATTTTAGAATCAATTTTGCATTAGGTTTGACAAGTATAAATAACTCCAGATGGTACAAAACAATTGCCAACAATTTAAAGGCTGCTCTTGATCTATTTTACGAGGAAAGTAAATTGAACCCAGAGAATTATCCCCACTTGTGTATTTTCTCTCAGCTCTACATATTTTTTTTGTTGTTTTTTTACAATCAGCATCTGTTGTCAGACAGACAGAGAGACAATGTTGTAGTTACAAATTAAAGGGCCAAATATTTCACTCATGACTAAAGGAGAGGAAACGCAGATAAACTAAGATGTATTCTTATTTGCAATAAATGTTAATTTAAATGACTGCTAAAGTTGCTAAATGCAAACTCCTTAAGCTTTGCTAACCTCAACAACTTTAAATTGTGATATACCACTCTGTACTACAGCGTTAAGTGCCAAAAGTCTTACTCAAAAGGTATTTTTTTCCCAGGTCACATTTATCAACCAGGATACCAACAATGTGCCACTCACAGATAAATATCACACACATGCTACCGCAAAAGCCTCAAGCTTGTCAAAACATGACTTTCATGTTATTCAAACTGAAAAATAAACTGTGATATGATTTAAAACTGTGTTATCATCAGTCAGAAACTTCATGAGTAGGAGGATGTCCCATGAGCCATTAGTAGTTTGATAAACCACAGCACCATATGCCGAGATTTCATCTCCAGTGAGCTTGTTTCACACTCTTCAGGTTTCAGGAGGAGGCTTTTAAATCTAAAAAGTGTGTTATGACTCAAACTTTTCCTGCAATCACGGTAACGCTCTGCTGTGAATTTACACAACTCTGCAGAGGAATGTTTTACCTTTGTTCTCCAAATCTGTTAACAGCGCTTGCTGAATATCAATTAGGTTTTCAATCCATAGCTATTAAAAGCTGACACCATCGTTCATAGTGTTCTGTCAAGTATCAGTCATGCCTTCACAGCAATCATTCACATATTCCTTACACTTTTAATTATTTTCTGCTAGCTCTCATCAGATTGAAACAAAGTGATTTGATTGTCTTTTCTTTTTTCTGGACTCAGCACTGTTTACAACTCCCACTGCAAATTGCCTCTGCAGAGTCATTCACCATTGCTCATGGGCATCATATCTCTCTGTGGTTTCCGTGGTAACAATTAATTAATTCTATCATTCTGGTGAACTCCTGGCAGTAGTGACTTAGCAAAAGGGAAAAACTGCTGCTCTTCAGTTCAAGAAGAAGAAGAATTCCCCGGTGTCCATTAAACTAAGAGGCATGTATGCATAAATAAAAGAGACAGATACTGATGGTGAGTTGCTATGATGGATATGTTTATGCAACATAAGCTTATTTGGTTTTGCATCAATCCGTCACTACATATAATACATTATATTGCTGTGAATCGATTCATCACTCACACAAACGATGCTGGGTATTGACTGATGTGGTTATTGGTACAATGTTGCCCAAATTAACCACACATGAAGTGGAGGTCGTGTCAGGTTAGTACATTTTCTTACCACTATCTATCTAAAGTGACAGACTCAAACAGCACTTGATGAGCATTCACTGTTGAGTCTACATAGAGTCAATAGGGGAGTGGATGAATCTCAGAGGTGTTGTTTTCTTTGAGATTAAAACATTTGCTCTATGGTGACAGATAGAGCTATTTCAGACTCTTCTCAAACACAGCAGTGACAGGCCTGCTGTCCACTGGGTTTGTTCAGTCCCTTCATGGCTCTCTGCAGTCTTAAAACTACATAGATCTCTCTTGGGGCCATTGAAACGACAACAATAGCAGAAGTATAAATTTCCCTATATAGACCTAGACTTTGATAGTAAGACCTGACAGGGCTTATTTAGCCAACTGTTGCTTCAGGGTCTTTGCTGACATTGGGCCCCTAAGTCAAACACAGACAGTGTTTTCATGGCATGGATTGGTGTGACTTGCAGCCATTGGATTTTCCATTTTCTCTCTTAAAATGGTCTCCTCCCAGAAAGAAGTTAGAAGATGGGAGACCTTTTATATTGTTCAGTGGGATGCTGTTTGCCTTACCCATTAATCTGTTAGTCTCTTTGGTTCATTTGTAATGTATTTCTTGTATCAGGTTGTATATCAAAGTGCACAGGACAAGATGTTTTGTGTTACAGCCAGACTCATGAAAGAATGAGGAGAAAGTCACCAAGGTGGGTGGGACACAAGTGACACAGGCTTACATGGCCTTTAGTGAATGTTAGAGTTGTTTTGTTTTGGTCTCAGCTGCTGTCTTGCTGCTTTTTAACTTTCACTGCATGTTAACAATTAATAGTTCACTTTTATGAGCCACTGTGTTTCTGTTCAGTAATTTTTTTTAAGCAAATCAGATTGAAAGTATTTCTTTAGTTATTCTCCATCCATCAAATCAACCCACCCTTCATCTATCAAGTCTATCCACTTTTGTTGGGTGACATTGGCAGCAGGCCAAGCAAGGTAGGCCAAGTGTCCCTCTCCCCAGCAACACTTTCCAGCTCTTCCCAAGGCATTTCCAGTCAAGATGAGATGTATAATCACTCCAGCATGTTCTGGGTCTACTCCAAGGTCTCCTATCACTTGGATGTACCCCAATAATCCTCTAACGGGAGTTGTTTTTAGTTTTGTTCAAAGGTAAAATCAGCTTTCACTTTGCCTTTTCAAGGACAAACGGCATGCACTCTCAAAATATTGTATTTATTTTTAGTTTTTGCTCTGGTTTAAAAGAGGTGACATACATGTGGACATGTGCCGTTTTCTACTCTACTGTCTTCTGATTGATAATGGTGTCCATTGCAACAGAAAAATATTGTTGAAATGAACTTTAGTTTACATTGCAGACTTAACAGAGGCATTCTATGTTAAACATCCAGGTTTTCACTATTATGAAAGCCCTACGCCACATCTTTCAATATACAGTCTGATTTTAGAAAGTGTGAAGGAAATCTTGTTTCATTACTATGACAGCCGTGAGCTGTCACGGCACTAAACTTAGCTGTGGCATCAGTACATATTTAAGCTTAGGAATTGTAAAATAGCAATATGTGAAGAAATCTGTTGAACTACCCTTAAAGGTACTTGAAAACTGTCTTGGTGTTGAAAACCAACCAAGTTATGTTCAACTTTGCTTCAAAGTAAAAATGTATAAATTTTTTCATATATTATTTATTTTAATTTGTTTTTTATAAGGGTGGTTTATATAATCCTCTCCCACACAAACTGGAATCGGTGACATTTATATTGATTAGTATTTTATTGCTGGTCTCAAGTTAAGCCTGTCTTGCCTGACACACATGGGAACCATTATTAATTAGTGCATGAAATGTAGTGCTCTCTCATTTAAGCCTTTGGCTTATTGTTTGTTTTCAATAAGCCTGATGAAGTGCTGAAGGCAGTGTGCTACTCATTGCAGATTAAAAAAATCCTTGATCACATCTGTGATTATTCTCATCTCAAAGTTCATGCACTAGTTTTTCCAGTCCTTGCTTTAGTGAATGGAACATGTCCAGGATTAATTGCACTAGATGATCATTGTCTTTCCTGTGAGAACTGCCACCTATATATTGCCCAGACTTTGCATGCTCCTTACAGAGATTACTACTAGAAAGCAAAAGTTTAATTTGGTGCGTCCCTATGGACCTAGACATGGTTATTTTCCAAACTGCAGTGTATAAACACTGTTGCCTGGTGGCATTTAATATTTTGACAGACACAGAAGTTACCTAACACCAGCCTTTCAAGCCCTTACAAGGAGGAGACCTTACAAGTTTGTCTGACTGCTATCCCCCCAATTCACTCATGGTGTTTTTCACTTTCATGACCAGAGGGATAGTTCCACCTCTTTCTTTCATCAAATTTGTAAACAGTGACACCTGCGTAATTTGCATAGCTCTATGCAATTTCTGTAGAACTTAGTGTCTTTGGCCAAGGAGGTTTGAAAAACATTTTGGCAATAATAAAAGGAATTGCAAAAGCATCCAATTTTAATAATTCAAGTCATTTGGAATTCTATTGGCAGTAGTGATCTTCAGGCTCATGATAGGAGTGATGGGTGGTTCAGGCTTAGTTTTGCCAGCATGTTGTTGCAGAACAATGTATATGTTTAAAATGTGTCAGATGGTGGTATAAGGCTATATTTACAAATAAAAGCAATGTTCTTCAACCAGTGATCAATATGACTTCCCAGTCATCAGTGCATTTTCTTGGATCCACAGTAAAACCAGTGGTAAGTTTTAAGTCAACTGGATGAATGAATGTCAAGAAACTCAAGAATACAGACAGAAAGAGAAATGTAGAGTTTTTGCTATTCATAAACAGCATAATTTCAGCACGGAAAATTTATTGATTGTCATGTGATAAAGACATTGTCTCATTGTCTATAAAAGGAAAGTTGTCACTGTTGGAGATCTTCACCAGCAGCTAAATAAAAAGATTTTTGATGATTTTTTTTTTTGAAGAAATATTGTCAAAGGCTCAGTAAAAGTGATACTTGAGCTTCATTGTTATTGTGAATGTTATCTCTTCTTTGTCTTCAGTTACACCTCATTTTAGTCACAAAATTAACTTACCTTTGCCAAGTTTTCTCCTGGAAACCAAACCTTTCCTGTGTGCAGCCTCTTGGCTGAAATAAAGTTTGTTTAAAGGTTCATTACAAAAATATTCAGAAGGTATTATTCATTAAAAATGTATTCTCTATTTTCAGTGATCACCCAGGCCCTCCTGTGATTCAGTCTTGGATGAAATTATCTTACTGATGGAATATAAAGCACACATACTGAAAAATGCACATCCTCCCTCCCTCCTACTGAGAAGCAGCAAAGCACTTCTCCTTGTTTATCTCAGAATCTTATCCAGAAGCAACTCCTTCAGCCTATGCACCATTGTTCTTTCCTTACCCATAAGCCTAATTAGATGCCTTTGATACAGTATGAACAGAGAGAGGGACCCAGTTGGTGTGGATCTACTAATGCACCCTCCAGTGGTTCGCATATTGATCCCTTTCTCTGTGAATCTGCCACTAAGGCTGCTCATTGGCTATTACAAAAGACAATGGAGCAGGAGTGGAAAACAAACTTAAAAAGAAATGGGTTGTTTTATTGTGTTATAGGCTGTAAAGGCTGCGTAGTACCTGACATGAATATAGCTGGCATGCTAATGTAATGCTAATTGTAACACAAACAGATCAGCGACATTTGTTGAGCAGTTAAACAGGAGCCCTCCTGGGAGATGTTTATATTACACAGAATATTTATATGCTTACGACATAGTTAACCCATGATGGTGACAACTACGATTGTTTAAAATGGTGCTTGGGAGGTACGAGCATTAGAAGTTTTAATTCCCTGAGTCATTTGCAGCCTGTGAGGTAGTGAGGCTGACAGCATTGTATTTGTTTTTCATCAGTGAGTGTTTGGCTTGGCAGCAGGTTTCCATGGGCTGACCAGGGTGGGAGAGGCAGGCAGGCAGGGGGGAGACTGTGGATTTCGTTGAATGAGCCAACAGGCAACGGTGCCTCAGGAGACATTGATTGGGCTGCAGCCATTGTGGCCTCTCTAGGGGAAAATGTGCCAAGTGCTTGTCCATTATAACAGGTTCTGTACTCCCTCAAGACACTCCCCCCCACCCCAACCTTCACACATAGCACTCCTGCTTGAGTGCAGTAGGGATACAGCGCGGGAGGGGAGTGTTGTTGACATTTTCTGAAATTGCCTGAAAGCATTTTTGGTCAGCAGGAGCTGGCAGAGGACTTCAACTGTCGGATAGCTTGAAATGAGCTGAAGACATAAAAAGCTTGAAAACTAAGAAAGAGTACAGCACTCAAGGAAATCGGCATATTTATATTTTTACTGAGATAGAGACAAGTAGATTGACGCAGTTTTTAGATAAAAATATGTTATATACAGAGCTAGAAGTAGGATTTAGTCTAGAGATCTTGGTATAGAAAAGTGAAGGCAGAGAGCTATTCTGTTCAGGTATTCAGCTATTCTAGCTCTGGCAGAGTGTTGTGTGAGTACACTCTAGTATGTGTATCATACCAGTTGCATGGGCACAAAGAAGCAGTGGCTCCACTGGGAGCATCCTCTGGATAGCTGTACTCCTCCTCAGGACAGCCACCCGGTGGAGGAAAGTCATTTTTGGTACCTGTATTCCATTGTAACTTTATTCCATTATTCTTTCAGTAAGTAACCAGAGCTTAGGGCCATAGGTGAGGCTCAGAATGTAGACTGATCTCTTCACCACAATGGTTTGTCACACCTGCCTTACTGCTGGTACTGCACCAATTATCTATCAACCTTTCAATTGATATATAAACCTCCAACTGCAACCTACCTTCACCCAATAAACTTAAACTCCTCCATTTAAAGGTGAACTTCGGTGTAAAATGCTCTGTACTGTATCTCCTCCTATTCTGCCTATTGGTTCGTGTTCGTCAGTCGACTTGTCTGACCATCATGGCAGTGACTGGCAACTGGGTCCAACCTGTAAAAAACATATTTTAAATAAACGATTTGTACACTGACAAATTCTCAATACTTTGTTTTAAATGTCAGGACCCTTATTATACTTGCAAGGAAGTGAGGAGCTACTTTGAGCTGCTTTAATATTTTAAAATAGCGAAGTCTTCAAGCTACCTTGGTGCCCTAATAACTAGTATTTCGAGTGTTTTCGACAAAAACGATAAATAAATAAAATAAATATTATATATTATAATAATAAAAATATTTGTAATGCAGCGGGCTAGCATAGTTCAGTCTGTCCACTGTATGTACAGAGATGAAACAGGAGATTGCAGTGTATTAATTAGAACATGTAATAAATAGGACAGGATGCAGTAACACTTTAAGCATGATTACATTTTTGACTTTTGCATTGATTCAAGTACACCTTTATTAATGGAGCATTAAGTATTCTATAGTTTTCATAACCACAGAAATAACATTTGCAAAATGAAAATCATTTCAGTTCATTCAACCCCACTGAATCTTTTTGGGGACATCATTCTCAGCCGGTTAGATATCAAACGCCCACAGTGTGAACGTGATCGTCTCCTTAATTAGTGCCAACAAATTGTCAGCAGTAAACACTAATGGGAACTTGTTCCACATGAAGAGCTGTGTTTATAATGTGTATCACACACACACACTTAGTCAATATCCAAATCAAGGCTTAGATGCAGACAGGCAGGCAGGTACAGGTAGAAAAACAACTGGCATCGTTCGTCAGCCTGTCCACATGACCAAAAACCTGAACACAGTGCTCAGTGATGACAATCATTAACCCTGTGGTGTCAAACTAAACTAAAGTGTAATGTTGTGATTTCAAGTGGAATAGAAAAGTCAATACAAAGTGTTAGCAAGGTGATTTTCTGTCCTTTTCTTTTTCTCATCATCCTCATATTTGTTCCTTCTCTCTGTGCTAAAAAATTGAGTTAAAATGAGTTTGCTTCTATTATCAATATTGTGGGATGCTCCTTAGGGACTTTGGATAAATCATCAACAGAAGCAGGGACAAGATCGCAATAAATTATGTGTTAAATGAAAAATACTTACATATTTATTATACTTATATCTTTCTTTGTACTTCCTCTTTGTCCATCTTTTATCCAACTGTAATGAATGTCACTCAATGCTATGGATTTCTGTCATTCTGAGAAGTTCAAAGTTGGACCCTAGTTCCCAACAAAAACAGATTCTATATGTGCAACCACACTGTTTCCCTCTCTTCTACTCTCTTTCCTCCCTCGCATTCCTGTTGAATTTCACATTCTGCTTCTGACATATTCATATCCATATATATCTCTTATAAATATCAGAAACAGCTTTATTACCAGGGTCAAAACCACAAGGTGCAGCGTCACTTTTGATAAATTACTTTTTTATATATATTATATATATTTTTATATGTATTGTGCTTAGGGGATCCTGGGGCAACATCAGCCCTAACCTCAATTAATATCAGAGGATTCAAACAACAATGCACAGACAGGCGGAAATGAATGATGTGTTTGTGAAGTGGATGACGGGTGTAAAAACATGAATTCTTGAGCTTTTGTATGCCAAAAATATTGCAGAAAGTTAGAGATAAAAACACTGTGAAGGAAGTAAAAGCGAAGTGAAATAACAGTTCTGCCTGATGCTGGTCTTGGTCCTGGTCCTTTCCTGGAAGGAAACCTTGACTGAAGCCAGGCCAGTTGTGATGAACACTAAGGTTTATCTAAAAGGGCTGTGACTACTGCTCACCACTGGGGCTCCAGCTGATGGTAGAGCTTCTTAGACAGATGCGTCACTTCATCCCCAAAGCTGAACTAGAATGTACGTTAAAAAAACAGATGAAAATAGAAAACGTACATGGACAGATTGAAAAACAAGTCACATGCAGAAAAAAATATGCATCTCCACACACACAGTTCCATACACACAATGTGTCATGGGGCTACTTTGGTCCCCCAAAGAAGGTTTATTAGACACACCACAGATGGACTATCTGTATTCTGTCCAAGTGAAATTCCTGCCAGTGTCAGTCAAAGCTAAAAGCAGAATGAATCAGTAGGTGGCAGATTGCAGATAGGCACACACAGTACATGCAAGGGAAGTCTAATTTGCTAGTGATGCTAATAGCCTCACATATTTCATTTTGGTATTACAAAGTAATTATTGCTATTTCACAGCCTGCTGATAGTGGAGGCAGCCAAATATAGGAAGTGGCATTGAGTAGTATCATAGAATAAGAAAACTTAGGGAAAAAATATGCTTTTGTTGGGAACTGATAAATGAATCCCCAGGTAGACACAGGTTGTGGTTAGTTCTGTGGGATGTAACAGGATGTGAATACACAGACAAACCTCACCGAAACCCCGTACCATCAGGAACACTGCTTTTGTTTCTTGGCTCCAGGGATTTGATTATTCAGCCGCAAAAGCGTTAAAAGTGTTAAGGCCCAGTTCACAGTCGGTGTTCCAGTTCATGCCAAAGGTGTTGACTGGGGTTTACGTCAAGGCTCTGTGCAGTTCAGTCAGGTTCTTCCACATTAAATTGGGGCAAGATATATGTGTGTTTTGTTTTTTTTTTTGTTTTTTTTTTGTTTTTTTTCTCATGGAGTTGGCTCTGTGCACGGAGCCCTTGTTAGGCAGAAAGAGGAAATGGAAAAACACAAACTGTTGATACATAGTTGGAAACAGACTCCTGTATGAATTGTAATTGTAGGCTGTAACATTAAGAGTTTGTTTCACCAGAACTAAGAGACCCAGACTCTCCCTCACTTGACTCTTATTGGCTAATTAAATGCAATAATCATACAGATGATGCTGTGCATTGTATCCTATTGACCAATGGGACATAATTGAGCACAGTTACCAGTTTCATAAGATCCTGTAAATGTAGAGATGTTTCACAACTTGACACCATGCCCATGCCCCCATGACTAATTTAATTAACTTGTCACTAAAATACAGTACCTCCCCTAATTGCTGCCAACAGGCCAGTGTTACTCTTGTTACTAAATCTGGACACCAGCTCAAAATTTGCAATAACAGCCCCATAAGCTTCTTGCCAGTACTTTCAAAGATTGCCTGGTGAGGTGGCACTTAACAACTAATGAGCAGCTTAAAGTTATATCACAAGCATTTTTTGGCTTTAGTACAAGCCACTATACCAAAACCACTACCTTCCACCATACTGAGGCCTGGTAAACAAGCAGCTCATAGCTAGTGTTTTCAGATTTATGTAAAGGATCAATTACAATTAATAATCTTTGTCTTTTAGTTAAAGTTAGTTAGTTAGTTAGTTAGTTAAAGTTACAGAGGCACTGTCCAGCAGGTACCCTGTGTTTATAGTGTTTACCTCAAGGTTATGTTGTTATGTAATTTAATTATTAATGATCTTCAAAAGAGTGTCATTGGATAGAATTGCAAATATTAAGTGGTTCAATGTATTTGCTCATGTTAAAACAGCTGAGATGGTAATGTCTGATGTGTAAAGGATCACACAGTGGCCCAATTAATTATGTAACAGTTTCAACACTGGAAGGATGAAAGGTAAGTTTACCAATGTACAACTTTCTAATGCAGGTAATGTTAACATTTTTATATACATATGGACTAAATAATTGACTTGGTGTCGTGATAAATCAAAGCCTTATTTTTCATTTATTTATGTATTTATTTAAAGAGAAATTTAAGGAGCAAGGAGAAATAAAACACTGTTTGGAAAATTATCTTTCTGTGGATAAAGCATTATATGTTATGCCGTTATCCTTTTCCACATGTTGTATGTTGCTGTGTGCAGGCTGCAGTAATATAGCAGCTATATTTACGTGACCAACTGTAGAAATATTAATCTTCTTTACAAGTGACACTTTTAGATTCTATTCAAATGTGAGTCTTGTGTATAACAATTTAAATGGCTTGGGCCATATTCCATTATAGGTTTGTTTTTGTTCACAGGGGTCTATGAAAATCTGCAAGAACACTTTGTAACAGAGATTGTAGTGTGCCCTTGCGTCACGTTGCATTTGGTCAATTACAGCAGCAGCACTGCTGAACAGCCTATATTAGGAAACAGAAAGAGTTCGAGTTCCATCAACAGCCTTAAATATGCTGTGGAAATATATAATATAACCTGAAAAAAAAACATGAAATATAATTCAGTTTGAACAAACTGCTCCAATAACAAACAAACCTTAAAGACAGAGAATCAAGCATCTTCAAAAAAAAAAAAAAAAATCACTTTTATTGTCTTAATATTGTTATTATTACATCTCAGTATTTCATTTCATTTGAGAGCATGATACTTCAATCAGCAGTCACATTCATCAGTATGAAAAGCATCAGTTAATTAAAGAACACACATCTGTTTTATTAAACATGGTGATTGTTTTTTGTAGATGTCATGTATTTGCAAGAAACAATAGTGTTTTAAATCAATTATTCTTTTCATCTTTATTCATCGGCTTGAGCTTTACTTTTTAACTGCTGGCATGTTGTTGCACATGTAGATGGTAGATCAGTATAACAGTGTTGTCCACTGGCAATGCTGTACTGTAGAGATAGAGTCACATTATTTTGGAAAAATAGCACAGAGGTAAAAGAAATGTGGAATAGAAATTTGCATTTATTTACTGGTACGGTGTACAGGAAATGATCCTTAATCATTGCATCCTTAACTTTGTTTTCTCCCAAACATAGCAGAGGAGGAATATTCCTAAGTGCCTTTTCAGTCCAGCTTTGCTGTTCTCTCTCATGTCTCACTCCTTCTCATCTCTTCCTCTCACTGTGGGAAAGATGAAAGGAGACACTGGTGCTGGCTGTGAGCTTCACTAGCCACAAGGATAATATTCCTTTTGCGTGTGTGGTATTTGTGCTTCTGTATCGATTTTTACCAGAACTGCTCAAATAACTTACAACTAGACACAGAAAAAATTCAGAAGGATTCTAAAAGTACATTGATTGTTGTAAGTTTACTATCACTGACTGACTACACACAGCTGCCATTATGTTTTGAATCATTTTTTTTTTTTTTATCTGAGGGGGGGTTAGTGAACGTAAGAGTGTTCGATTTGTTACAGCACTTATGGAACATGCAGAAATCTCGTCTGCTTATTTAAATCCTCTTAAGGCTCTACCCCTCAAGTAATTGTTTTGTCCGACAGAAGCCAAGAAAAAAAAAAAAAAAAACTTCCTGGAAAAGCTTCCTGGGCTCCTGTTGGACAAAACAACCCTGTTGCCAAACTACAACATAGTGTACTACAAGTTTGTGCTGACAAAATGTAAAACATACTAGGATTACATTTTACATTAGCCTAATGATGAAGACACTCTAACTTAAAGCATGTGGTTACAGGGCTACTTAATACTTACATGGTATACCTGTAAATACCTGTAATACTTACAGGTATTTACATGAGAAGTTTAGTTGCATTTGAGCATTATAACAGCAATCAGCAGCTTGGTAGTTTAGCATGAAGACAGCAAACCTATCACTATTTTTACACTACATTATATTTACTTCATTAATCTTAATTTGTTTTATTTTTTTTTTTACATCAATTGTCAACATGGTTCAACTCATAACTTTCTGATTACTCTCTTCTCATTCCCTGTTGTCACATTTTACAATTTCCATTTCTCTAAAAGACCTCTGCTGACTCTCTGAAACTATCAGGATAGGGTGACATGCATTGCTGGGATCTCAACCTTCTTGACAGTGCCTCCTTGAGATTGTATTGTTTTAGGGGTAACTCCTCTTCAGGGGCATCTATGGTCATATTTGTGGTATCACTCTGGACCTCAGTGCTACAGCTTACAGCTCTCCAAGAAATGTCATTTCTGCCATTCAAGGAGCATTTGCTTCAGATGCTATCAGCCCAGAGTATCCCCCACTGGCAACAAAAGAGCTGCAACAGTTGTCGCTGACAATGATATCTTTCCCTTAGCAGGAGGTCTTGGCTGGAGGTCCATCTGATCCTGGCAAGGCTTTGAGGCTTCAGATGGTTCTGTTTCCAAAACTCCTACAGTGGAATGAGGGGTAGCCAGCACTGCCTCCACTACAGCAGCCATAACGTCAACCACTTCTGAAGGGTGGTAGTCACGGCCCTTGTACCGGTGACATCAAGAGTTTTTTCAGATTTCTAATTGCCTATCCAGGCGTGTCTGTTACTTCTGTAACAGCCTAAAGTGGCAATAGACAACTTTCCCCTCTTACAGCTTCCAAATAGTATTAATGCTGGCGCCACCGTTGCGAAAGACAGAAATGCTTCCTGCTTTTTTCAACTCCTTGGTCATCACAAAATATGGGAAGTTTCATTGGTTAATGCTGCTGCCAGAAAACCTGTTCTTTATGATTCTCAGATGGACAATTAATCATAGATGTTTGTTTCTGGATACTAGCAGTAGGTGAATGTATGTTTTGATTGGTTTTATAGGGGCCATAATTCTTCTTGTAGCAAATACTGCATCCTCAGAGAGTGAGGAACTGGTTTGCTGACTTGCATACACACTTGTCTCTAAGTGACATTGACGATTTCATTAATTTTCTCAGAATAGGTTATACAGAAAACAGCAGTTGGTAGCTTGTTAATTACAGCATGAGGCCTCCCCTTAATTCCATTTCCATATGAATTGGACTATCGCAATGGATTATTAGACACAGAGCAAGTTTTCTCTTTGGATTTCAGCCCTTCAGGGCCAGTGTTTTTCCACACCAAAAACTGCAGAAACCCTAAGATTCATCCTATTTGTGTGGGTCTTTGCCAATTAAAATCATTTGGCTGATTATTTTCCAGGGATTAGGGGTATTTTTCCAGTAGAATGTAATAACTGCCGTGTATTTTAACCTCCTTTTAATCAGTGGGGAAAAGGAACAATCAGTTACATCACTGAGATGGAGAGCGCTGGTTTTCCCCCAAGCCAAAGTGTACTGCTTATTTATCCAGCATCTAAGGCTTCCCTGGTTTATTTTATCTGACTGAGTGAAATTCCAGTATCAGCCCAAATTTCTATGGGGCGACGAGCCTTGTCAGGCCCCTCTCTGAATTAGCAGATGTGGAGAAGTGGACCGGAGGTAGTGTTCCTGGTGTGAGGGCGAAGAGAAGGGGGAAAAAAAATCTACTTTTGTCTTAATAGTGGAAATGTTTCAGACCTCCAGTAATTGGATCATTTAAAGACCTGGTGACAGACGCGTGCCCAGACAGGCAAACAGTTTGGTGGGAGACACTACTGAGAATGAATAGAGCCATGTAGTAAATGTATGTAGTAAGAAACATTAACAAAAGAGTTACTGGGTTTCATATGGTTGCCTTTGTGTATTTCATCGAGGTCATAAGCTGAATAAATGGTTGGTTAAAATGAATAAGCAAGCTCAAAGGGAAATTTGTTGAATTTGTGGTTTCATACTTGATACATGATGATAAAAAAAAAAAAAAAAATCTTTTTAAAAGCACACAATGCATGCAAACACAAACTTTCACACAAACAGGATTCACTGAGTATTAGTGCCAGGGAGGCTACTATTAACATGATGTCAGAAAAAGAAAATTACCGTAATAGTTTCTTTAAAAACTATGAACATTTGGACATAGACAGAGAAAAGAACGGAAAAGGCCTGAAAAATAAAAATTTACGAAATATATTTTCTTATTCAAACTTCCTTAATTAAAGAAAACGGGATGTGTTTTCCACCACTAGCTTAATATGCTACCTGATATAATGTGACAGAGGGATAGCGTGGCCTGTAAACAGTGTGTCCAGGCTTCTGATCACACTGTGCTGGGAAAGGTATTAGTTTAGGATTTTGTTGGTAATTCAATATGCAACTGCATGCAGATGATCAGGTTTTTTATTGATACTAGTGTCAGAAATGATGTAAATCTACTGTATTTATTTATGGTGGTCACTAGATTTCTATATTTTTACTATGCTAGTTCATTTCTAAGCAGGTAGAGGTTGTAAGAGATATTGCTGTTATGTATAGTAATATTGAGGCAAATGAAGCCAAACATTGTTAACACCACAAATAAAAGCATATGCATCTTTGATCATCTTTGAATCATTAATGATAAAATTAGTAAGGTGAGACAACTAAACTATGGATTCATTCAAACATAACATGCTTCAGATTTTTTTTTTCGGGGGGGGCACTGCATCAACTAGACATTGTGAAAACAGTTATATAATGTATTGTGTTTCTGTAGGGAGCTTTAAAAGTTTGAAGAAATAACCCTGATTCAAAAGGGTCATCTCAGCTTGACTGAATTTTTTTCTTCAAATAAATCCTGAATCCCAAACTGGAGGTGTGGAGGTTGAAAGAAGTTGGTATTATGTGTCTAATGAAAAGATCCCATCAAGTTGTATCATGGTACATGTAGGATCTAGTGTTTTTAGAGCTTCATCTATGCCTAACAATCTAACAGACTAACAATCAGGATGACTTGGCCTTTTACAATTGTTGTTTTAATCTGTCAAACATTATGGTAGTGTCATAACAAAAAAGTATCTGTCAATGTTCACAGTCCACGCAGCACAGCTCCCTGGGGAAAGACTCTGCCAGAGACTCAAGGCTTAGATGCTATTTATGTCCAAAAGTTTTATCCCTTGATCTCCCTTGAAAAATGGAAAAAAAATAAAAATAAATAAAACACACTTTAGCTGAAGTATCATTATTCTTTATATTTCCTTGCACAGAAACTGAGGAGAATTCAAATGAGTTGGATGGGACTGATTGGGTATAGAGTTGTTTTACATTCAGGTCTGCTTTACCTGTTGATTGCAGGCACGGTAAAGGTTGATGAAGGGTTCAGGCTCTCACATCCTGATTGGTATTGAATCCACTGGGTTTGGTCCAACCATAAACATACACGCTAACACACATACACATACATCACTTTTTCAGCTAAGAGGTGGTGGGTGGTGGGGTGGTTGAGGGCACACAGCTTTGGATGAGCAGTGCAAACATATTGGCGTGATAACTTATTCAGTGCCTATTTCACTGCCATTCAAAAGTCTAAGCACTTCACTGACTTGACCAAAAACAAATGATAAATAATGACTGCTCTCCCATCGCTCTGTCAAATTTAATTTTCTTTTTAGTTCCTCACTTGGATGCATCAAAATATAATCAGCTCATTGTCCCCGTGCCTGTTCACATTGGGTTCCCAATTAATTTCTCAATACTTGGCATGCCTAATATGGGCTGCTAAGTCTTTGATCTGTATTAGCAAAGTGCTAAATCTGTTTGATCTCTTCGATTAGCCTCCAACGTGGTGTCTAGACACCAAGGCCAGCGGGTGAGGAGCCTCCCCTCTCTTGTTTTTTTTTTATGCTCTGTAGGTCTTGGCTCTAGTAAAACCCTGAGGGAAGCATTGCATACAAACACGTACCGCAAAGGTACGCAGGGAAAAACGGGCATCCACGTTGTGTGTTTAATTGCGTTGGTAATTATTCTGAGTGATATTATCACTTGACCCTCTGCTGTCTGCTGAAGAAAAAAAAAAGGAAAGGATACATCAGTTTTTAGTGCAGAGAGAGATCCTCGACCATCGCATTATCAATTTATGCTTTTTAATAACAAGCTTTCGCTTTTAATTTTTACTTACAACATATTATGCATCAGACCCTCACACAGTAATGTGAAAGTACAGAAAGTAAGTGAAGCATTTTACCCAGAATTTACTCCATAAAATTAAATTTCATAACTTTTTATGTGAAACTTCATGGTGTCAGAGAGGATAAATGATGTTACCATGTGCCATTAATGGTTCAAACAGTCAGTGTTCCTGCAGAATTCATTTCCGGCAATGAATGTCAAGAAGCCGAATGTAAAATAATACAGTGTTGAAATACAAAAAACACAGTGACATGATGAACTTAAGCATTCATAGTCAGTCTTATGGATTTTGTTGCTCTGAGGGGTCAAGCATGTGCAGACAGTAAGAGGATTAATGGAGAGAACACACTGCTGTCGTCATGTATGTACACAACATGAATGTATATTGTTGTTGGGTTTGTTTTATCATTAACTGCGAAGCCAGTCATATTAAAAGTGTGTAAAATGTTTCCTGCCTTTTGGACGACATTTACATAGTGCAGGTCAAACAGAGAATAAAATGATCCACTCATCTATTTTCTGGTTTAGAAAAGAATATATTTATTTGTCATTGTCACATTGTACAAGAGAATTAAAGTGCCATGAAAAATAGATAGATGAAAAATAAAATAAATAAATAATTTAAACAATGTGAGGAGCTCAGACATCTGGGAGGGGCTCAGGGTAGAGCTGCTGGTTCTCCACATCGAGAAGGGCCAACTGAGCTGGCTAGGGCATCTACCTAGGATGCCCCTTAGGATGGACACCTCTCGAGGGAGGTGTTCTGGGCATGCCCATCCAGGAGGAGGCCCCGGGGGAGACACAGGACACGCGGGAGAGACTGTGTCTCAAGGCTGGCCTGGGAACACCTTGAGGTCCCCCCAGAGGAGTTGGTGAAAGTGGCTGGGGAGAGAGAGTCTGTGCCTCCCTACTGAGGCTGTTGTCCCCACAACCCGGACCTACCAGATAAAGCGAGAGAAAACGAGCTGAAAAGAAAAACAGAACTACAATCTCACACACACACACACACACACACACACACACACACACATCTACATTTAGTATTACTCAGAATCCAACAGTACAAGCATTAGATATATTCTACAATTATACTGTATAGAGGTTATTCTGGTTTGCAAGGGCTGTGGAACTAGAATCAGATGGATTGCAAGTCAATGACAGCACCAACATATATAAACAAACAACCAGACAAGTTCACATTGAATCACCCATAAACCTGTGGGAGGAAATGTGAAGTACCCAGAGAAAGCGAATACAAACTCCACAGTGGAAAGATCATAGGTGAAATAAAAACTAAAATTTTACCTGCTTGCAACTGACCCAAATATAAGATGGTATTTCTTCCCAAGAAGAAAGTCTGAAAAAGACGGGTCGTCTTATATTACCGGCCTAGAGACCTGGGAGTCTAAACTAACAGGTGGCGTAAAACACCTTCTCCCCAAGCAAGTCAGAGCTTCTTCTTCTCACTGACACACACTAGTGACCTGGAGAGATGCGAACACGACATGGAGACCCAGTAGAAAACAGTGTCTCAAACGCTGAGCAAGTTAACAAAAAGAAGAGGAGGACCAGTAATTGGTCTTCCATGCATTAAGGCAACCAAGTGGCTGATAGCTGTAATGCTAATGCTTAGACTCGTGTTCGATACTGCTCTTGGGGGCTGCCTGCGTAGTGGAGTATTTATACCATGCAGCTGTTAGCGAGTTCGAATACCCATCTAGACTAGCTTCCCTGAGTGTGTTCTCCTCCATTCTCTAAACATCCATATCCATATCTCTAAATTCTCTCTATCATTAAAAGCAAAAATTCCCAACAAATAATGATGAAACAAAACAAAACAAAACACAACACAAATCTACTCAGGTAATGTGCTCGCTCACCAATTCTTCCAAAAATGGGTCTTGGAAAAAGAGGATCGTCTTATATTCAGGGTCAATACGTTATTTTCAACACATGGACACAGACATGGCTTCATAATTGGCATCATTATAAGGGGACATATCATCCTCTTATTTTAGTTACTATGAAACGGCCCCAAATGAATAAATAAATAAATCAGCATGTCAGAGTGTCTTAGGATTTTATTTATTAACTTATTTATTTTGCCTTTTTACTGATTATGAGAGCATTAGTCATCCAGCGTGCCTACTCAGGGAACCAAATCTTCAGGCTACCTTAAAAGCCTTGCGCTTGTTAATTTATGACTTTCATGTTGATAATAAGAAAACAAGTCGGGCAATAGTTTCAAAACTTCATCACTGAGATAAAACTTTTCACCTCCTATGAGTTGTTAGTAGTTTGATCACAGCACCATATGTTGTGCAGTGAGCTTGAGCTTTTGGTTTGGTAATAGCATTTCAGGCTATAAGTATGTTATGACTCCAGCTATTCCTTCATGGTGATAATGTGTCAGTGTTGTGTTTTTAAAATTGTTATGCTACCCCCAAGTCTGCAAAAATCACTTCTACTAATTTACTTAAAGGTCAGTGAGTAGAAGCTGTGGCAAACAGCGCCAGCCGTTAAATGCTGGAGGCTTTGCTGGCTTACCCATACAGGATGTGATGTTGACTGGAAGAGATAAAACTGTATGCTATATTATGAGACCAGGCATTTGCAGTGATAGCTGGACAGTGGAGAAGGGATAGTTGGACTTCACAGTTGGAGGCTTTAGCTGGACCCAAGTCTTTTCACTGCGGGCTAAAAGTACAAAGTTGTGTGAGAGAAAAACAAAGTGTCAAACAGTGGACAAGTTTAGATGATTGCATTCTTTATGACTCACAGAAAGAACAGCAGCAGGTGCCCACCTCCATTCTAACAACTGTGAAAAATTAAATTCACTCTGCCTTCCTCCAGTCTGTAACTGTGGAGGATTAAGGCTCTCAGAGGCACACCCGACTACCTGCTGGTCCCGTTCAGCTCTCTCACAGGAGCCAACATACAGGAGCCATTCACATGGTGGCCATTCTTAATGCCTGACTTATGCCCATGCTGCCATTTCAGTGACATCTGCACAGAATCTAGCAATCCTCTTTTAACTGCCTTTCCATCACTTTCCGCTGCTGTTGTGTCTTTTTTCTCTTTCTTCTTTTATTAAATCTAATCGGGATGACATGTCTCACCTTTTTCATCCCTCCTTTGTGTTACACTTTCTTCTCTGGCGTCAGCCATGGGAAGCAAAATGAGGTCGACCTGTGTGTTTACATTAGTGTGGTGCCTCCTCCCTACTGCGGTATTGATGTGGCATTATGGGGCCTGGGACTGAAGAGGCACAGGGAAGTAGACAGAGGAGGGAGAGGCTAAACAGATGAGTTTTTCAGAATGCTTAACAGAGCCCAGAGTCCACGGGAATGCAGCTTGCCCCCCTCTGAGCTTTTTTCTGTCTTGTACCTAATAGGACAGGACTGGGAAGGAGTAAAAAAAAAAAAAAGACTGAAGATACCGTGTATTTGTGCGTGTGTGTGTGTGTGTATGTGCGTCCATTGCATTTTAAAGTCAACAGCATCCCTACTGGTCATTCCTGGAGCTGAACATTACAGCTGATCAAAGACAGATTTTTTTTTTTTTTTTTTTCTGATGCAGTTTCCACTGTCATTCCCATGATGCAAATACTATTGGGTAAAAGTGATGTGTCCCAGTTACTCCAGTTAGACTGTCCTGGTGTTTATTCACAGACTGATTGACAAGTTCCAGACTAGACAGGGCCCTTGAGGCCACAGAGACACTTTGATAATTTTCCATCACACAGACATTTGTTGGAGAAGGAAGCCACATGCGATTTTGGCTTATAGAATTTTTACGATTTTGATATTTTGATAGATATATATTTTCTATGCATTCTTATGATGTGCTCTCATCAGTTTCCAGGCTAAATGATGAATATGCCAAATGAAAAACAAAACAAAAAAAAAAAACTAACAGAAAGTGGCTCAGAAGAGCATGTATAAAGAGTGACGAGGGCATCTCAGTGCACATGTACACAAATATTCTATTCATGGTACGAGCGGGTTCAAAGTACTTACAAAATGAAATCATTCCATTTTAGTGTCTTTTGAAGCGTTTAAATGGATGCATGAGCAATGTTTTATGGTATTAAGTATTAACACAGAGTCTGCTGTGATGCCTCCATCTGCTCTGTCACGGGCTCATAGATCTGAAATAAAAGATAGAAACAGATGGAAATATACACAACACTGTCAGGAGGAGGCACACGTGTCAGAAATGGACGGCATACAGATGTGATCTCAAAGCATTTTTTTGTGCTACATAAGTTCTTCTAAAAGCTGCTGACAGTGCGATGCGGTGAATAACACATGGAAATAAAAGCCAGCTAAAAATACAGTTGTAGAAATGCGCCTAAAAGAATTGTTCCATTTGTCTGATTGCACTGATTTATTATTGATATTGTGGACGACTGTGTGGACGTAGAGTCGTAGTGGATGGAGTAGAGACATATTTAGACTTTAATCTCAGATAAAGGCAGTTCTTTTTTTCGCTTTTTTTTTTTTTCTTGTTGTTTTTCAGTCTTGAAAAACATCTTCATACTGGCACAGATGTCAGCATTTCTTGGGAATGAGTAAAAGAGCATAAGCTGCTTTAAGAGCTTGTGGAGCACATAGCAAAAAAAAATACATACATTTATAGAAAAAAGTCCTGTCAGTTTTTTTTTATATTTGTATTTTTTTTTTTTTGCCAGATTAATTTTGCCAGATTTTTTGTAAATCATTGTTCTTAACATTCTCACAAACAAACAAACAAACTTTGAGATCAGTCCTGTCATCATATGTTGTGTCTGAAACTGTTGTAAATTGATTATTTTCCTTTTTACAAAGCACACAAAGTTCGTAATGCCATTTTTTACTTTGTAACAATATGTTAATACAGACTTAAAAACTCGAACAAAATGTGAAAAATGAAAATTCAAAAGTAAAGAAATAAAAAAAAACAAGTAAAAAGTAAAAAACATCCAAGTTATCCTAATATAACTAAATATAATCATTATATTCTTATACAATTTGTAATAACAACAACGGCGTTTTATATGACTTTACAGATTGTTACTAGTTAGTAACATAAGAAGTGTAAATAACAGATAACACATATTTCCCGAGTCTACAAAATGAAAACAGCAGTTTGAAGCCACGGAAAGAAAAGAAAAACACAAGCAGCGGGGTGGCTGCTCAAGTTTTTTAAGGTAACACTTTCAGTACCAAACCCAAGGATTGTTGTCACTAAGCAACCAGCTGTAGAAGCTTTTGGAAGCTTTAGCCCACAACACTTTCTGTAATTTCTCAATCCCTGCCGTCAACTACAACTGTGCTTCATTCAAGGGTCAGGATGTTGGGATTATCTGAAAAATAAAAAATGATAGGGGGGAGAACTGAGCCCCTCCCCTCTCTCTTTGTATCTCGCTCTGTTTCTCTCTTCTCACCAACCGCCTCCATCCATAAACTTGTGCCAGCTGTTGCCTCGCGCTTAAACCCTGCTTAAGAGAAACAGACCTAAAAGGCCCAAACAAGAGCAGCGGCGCCACTGTGAGGTTATTGCGCCACCACTGAGTCCGGCTGAGGATTACAGTGCAGCGGGTTGGAGCAGAGACGTTGACTAAACTGCACACGAGGGGGGCAAGTTTAATTCCAAGTTTAAATGGCGAAAGGGAGAGAGAGAGAGTGTGTCTCTACACATCAAACTCTGGACACGTAATCAATGTGACACTCACTGAACACACAACGCACAACTCAATCTCACACAAGGTCAACAAATCTGCACCAAAAATGAAGATAAAAGGATATTTGAGAATGATTTTGAAATGCAGGATGGAAAAGATAGTAGGTATATTAAGAATATAGTACATACATTGTGTAACTAACTGTAAAATGTAAAGTACATCAAAACTTTTGTTCTCAGAGGGAAATTGTTGTGTAATTAGGAAAGAAAAGAGACAAAAAGGATAAAACGAGAAGGAATCCATTTGTGAACACTAACATTGTCATGTGGAGGATGGACAGCTGCAGGGGGTGAAAGCTTGGTGCCACTGATGACAATCAAAAAGCATGTGACAGTTTCAGGGTGAGGGAAAAGCCCATGGCTCAGAGACATCACAAGTTCAGGCAGAGGTTAGTGTGACAAGAGGAGGGAGCTGTTGTTTCCACCCAGACTGTTCCAACTCTGCAACATCCTCATCACTGCCACTATCACTGCTGTCACCGCCGCTGCCACCATCACCATCACCAATTGTATCAGGAAAATCTGCATTAGCATCGTTCAACTTCTGTGAACCCTGATAAGGCTGTTCATTTGGTCACAAGGTCACGAGGTTTCTAGGATAATAATATATATATATATATATATATATATATATATACACACAAAATATTTATTACATTTAAATAAAAAAATGTGAATCTTAACTATGTATATATTTTATTATTTTGTAATAACATGTATATTATATTTTTATTGCATAAACTATTCAACTATATAAAACATATATTGAAATTAAAATATCACATACAATTGACAACAGCTGTGACTATAAAACATAATAAATATCTTCATAAATTTAATTGTATAATTATTTTTTTTTTAATTCAGAAATATTGTTTGATTTTAAATTTAAAGTATTAGTGTGCAATATATAATATGACAAAAATGTACCTAACAAAAGCAATAAAAACACATGGATTTAACTCTTTATATTTACATAAAATACTATATATATATATATATATATATATATATATATATAATTTAATTCATAATAAGCATTATTTTTATTTTTTGAAATCTACTTTGCCTTATATTATCATTATTATTAATAATATTTTTGATATTATTATCTAAATCTCATGAACCTGGTTGGCTCATCTAATAAACCATAATTTAATCATAATTTATTGTTATATTGTTAAATAATACCCAGTTTGACTAGATATAAATATTCAGAATTAATAATAATTATTTGTACATTTTTTATTTCAGTATTCTGTGATTGACAGGAAATAATTTACAATAATGAAACACACACGTACACACACACAGACATGCAGAGGACCACCCTGCAGCATTTTCTGGACCTTCCATCTCCCAGACTCTGGCGACGAGACACAACACACATCATGAGATAATTAAAAATCCTGCAGAGCGATTAGGTTCTCCTCACACGTGCAGGGCAGCGATGGCAACTCAAACCTGGCTTCAGTAATCTCCCAAATATGGAGCACAGGCCTCATCCAATCATGTTGCTTGATCTGCCCAGCTCCCACAGATACAAGTGGGTTCATGTGGAGTTCACAATGGCGGCCAATGGCGGAGATTCTACTGAATGTGATGGGACAATGTCAGCGACACCGAAGTTTGTTTTTTTTGCTTGAATTCATCCCGCAGCTATGGAGTAGCTGTTGAGATGAAAGTTGTCATAAGGCCTTCAAATCTTTTTCTTATCTACTTCACTGATTTTTCTTTGTTTTATACTTTTTCTCATGACAATTTCTTCAATTCTGTGATGTTTACGCTTCTACAAACACACTCAGACCAAACTTGTGCTGTGCATTCCTCCAATCCTGATCTCATAAAAATACTTTTCCATGCCATGAGCCACCACAAACACAAACCCAGTTGCTGAAATCCCCTATAGAGTAATCTGTGCTTGCCCTGCTTTCGCTTTGGGATACAGTGCTACCATCAGCAGGACTGTGACTCTGAGTCCCAAACTTCAAATCAGGCCCGTCAATCAGGACACACTATCTTGCGTTAGGTGCTACTGGTTACCCACCAAAGGAGCACCTCAACATGATATAGGTACATGTGAAATGGCAGCAGGACAGAGGACATGCTTCTGTCCGTCTCATGTGAAAAACCATCCAGCTTCATATGTATGTTCCTCATCTTCCCTGAGAGCATTAAAAGCATAATACCTCGGAGGCCACCACCCCGCCTTTCCAACAGCCTGCGAACCTTTCACCCCTGATGCTGTCAAGCAAGGATTGCCGAGCAATAACTAAACCAGGCCACAGTGTGTTGTCATGATATCATTATCGGCCGATTTTCTCTCACTTAAAGCCGTCTGATTGAATTTAGAAACAATTTGTCCGTCAGCTGCACTGTCCTGAGTGCTTTTATGCTCCATTAACACATTCCTTTACACATTACACAGTTAAATGAGCAACATATGGATATAGATTGTAGGTGTGTCTGCTCACAAATTAGAGCATTGGTGTTTGTGTGTGTGGTTGTGTGTGTAAACACTGAAACTACACTTAAACAGAAAAATAATTCAATCGAATGTGTTGTAGTATCAGAAGGTTCAGTGATTGAATTGGTGGAAAATGTAATTGTCAAATTTTATTTAAGTTAAAGTTGCACAATAAAATAAAATTTTAATTTCGATTAATTAAACATTACCATAATGCATAACCCCCGAAACATTTCCCAAGTGCACATGATAACAACGTAACTATAAACTGTAACACTATACTATTCTTTATAACAAAAAAAAACAAAAACAAAACAGGAATGGATTTTAACACCAGCAACTTACAACATATGTAATTGTGTGATCAATACCCACGCTTTAAAATTGTATAAACTTACGTTGCTACATCAAGAGCACACGGCTATGACCAATTACGTCTTTGCAAACATTATGACATGAAAAAACTGATATCCACATACGCCAAAAACAGAGGTACAGTGTAATCAACAAACAATAACTGACTGACCACGAAATCTAAACAAACCATGAGAATGATGACTCCTGTCTCTGGCAGTTCCACATCATTCTATGAAGATAATTTAGATTTGATTAGGCCACCACGTTATTCAATATAGTATAATGTGCTTCAGTGGCTAAACTCAATACATCTCAATCAATGGTCTATGCCATATTTCAGTAATGATCGGAGCCAATGCGACTGATTGAGCGTCCATTGTCTTCATTCCTCCATCATATCTGTATCAAGGAGCTTGGTCGGCGAGTTCGCCGCAGCACCAAGCAGTAATGTAGGTTAGCTCCACAAAAGAGCTTTAATCCACGAGCGGAAATAAATAAATAAAGTCTTTAGAGAGAGGTGAGTGCTCGGTCAGTGCGTCTGAACAGCCCCACACACTGCCACAGTTGTGTCACATCCAAGAGCAGCCATTAGGCCTCCGCTGATCTAATGTGGAGCGAGTGTGCCGTCTACAGTACAAACTGGGCACCAATGGGAAAACCGCTAGCTGAATCCACGTGCTACAGGATATACCTCCACATCCAGTCATACCATTGGTCAGATTAATTTCCTATGTCATCATCAATCTACGACATGAGTGTCTGCACTGTATATTTTACAAGAAATGTATGAATTTATGACTTATCTGTTGTCAAAAGAGCAGACAACATGTCATAATCCAAACCAGCCTTGTCACTTTAATGATGTATTTTAATTCTAAACTCAAATAAAACTGGTTAAATTACATTTACTTGTCTAAGTTGTTTTTATTGTATCTTCAAGTATATATTTATACTTTTTAATTTTGATAATTTCATATGTACTCTAAATCAGAAAAAAAATTAAAAACCAATTCACTCAAAATGCAGCTTTTTTTTTTTTTAGATAGAAAATTCTACTTCACAATTTGAGCTTTTTTAGTAAAACTTACTTTAAAAATTTTTAGCTAAAAAATATGGTTGAATTAGATATGTAAGGATGATAAAGTTTTGTCTGTTTATTTTGTTTTCCCAAAATAAGAGTAAAAAAATATGAGTTTAAATTAAAAAAAAAAAGTAAAAGACAATTAAAAACAAAATCTTTCAGTTTTTTTTTTTTTTGTCCTATGCACAAATTTAAGTTATTTAAAATTTCTAAATTAAAATAATAATAATAATAATAATAATAATAATAATAATAAATGACTAAACTTTCAGTGTCTTTTATTAATTGTCAAACTGTTCTTATTTAAACAGTTTGGCATGCTTTTCTCATGCTTTTCTTTATATATATATATATATATATATATATATATATATATATATATATATATATATATTCAAAATAAAAGTAAGAGTGTATTTAAACATTCCAATTTTGATTGTATTTACTATTCTATTGCATTTACATACATTTACTTATGTATTTACTTACATGAATTTATAAATTGCATTTCATAACTGTTTTTTTTTTTTTTTTTAAGACAATTTTTATTTTATGCTTCTCATTTACAGTATAATAGTGCAGTTTTTTTCTAACCCCAAGTGACATAATTATTCAGGTATACTGATTTTTTAAAGTTGATTTTAAGGCATGAGGACTTATATCAAACCACTTGAGGATTTATTGGAAGAAAAATTGGCTATTCAGTTTCTTTCCACACCACATTCCACACGATATAAGGTCAGTGCTCCTTTGAAACGTCATTACTTCCTCACGGGGGGAAAACAAATACCAAAGGCAAAATTAAAGGAGTCCAAGGTGTTCACCTGTTGAATCTCTCCTCTGAACAAGGTTAAGAGCCCGAGGCTGTCATTGGTATAAAGTGTGAACTTTCCTTCATATGAGGCCAGGACATGGAAAAGCACCGGGGGGCAGCGTGTCAGAGAAAATACTACTTCAGCTCTGTGATTGAAGTGTGGACTTAAAGCTGTGATGGAAAAGGGCAGAGCAGCTCTTTCTGGCAATTGGGAGCTGAAATGCCATATACACATGGCACTGTGAAAGTGCATTACCGTTTCCACACAGGCCTTTCAACTGTTTCCAAAAGCCCCACCGCTGCACTGTTATAAAAATACATCTAGCTGTGAGTATGATTTGTGTGCATTTGAGTGTGTTTTCCAAAGTTCCCTCCATTCCACAGTATTTCTGTTGAACACAACTTCTCTCTTTCTCTCTCTGAGTGACCTCACAGTGACCAGCTGCTCTCACTCGCTCAGAACATCTACGCTCGCAGGGGAAGTAAAAATATGTCTTTTTTTCCATTTGAACATATTTTGCTTTAATCACGGCGATAAACGTTTGATGCAAGGTGACATTCAAGCCTAACTGTGTACATGAACTCACACAGGAAAGGAATTGAATGTCAACTCAGCGTCTTTATCGCTTTATTCCTATAACTCATGAAAAAAAGACTAAAAAATAGCAGTTTTGATTACACCATGTGTTTACAAGGATGGCATAAAGTAATGTAAAGGTAAGTAATAATAATAATAATAATAATAGTATGAAAGTAAAAATGTAATGTAGCATAAAAAGGAAGATTTATATAAATAGTAAAAAATATGACTTTATTTTATTTTTTTTAATTAAGAGGTTAAATTTAAGAATATTTGAATTAAGAATATTACATGATATATTTAAAAAAGTTTTATATATATATACACACATTTGTTATTTCACAGTTCATGTCAGGTCAGAATACATAGTTAAATGTCAGAATTATTTTTTTTTTACTTTATTTGTTTTACTTTTACTATATATATATATATATATATATATATATATATATATATATATATATATATAATTCTACTAATAATATCAAGATTAGGATTATTCAACAAAATCTCATCAGAGTCAAATCTCAGATTACAAAGACTTGATTTTATTTCCTTAACTGTAAGAGGACTGCACTTATCTTATATCTAAATATATGCTACATATTTTTGAACGGAATATGTGAATCATACATATGAGTGTTCCACCCACACAAGTCAAACTTAAGACAAATATTCCATATTTAAGAGAAAAAAAATGTGGAACATGTTTTAATTAAGGGTGAGGACTGAGGAGTCATGGTTAAAAAAAAAAAAAAAAAAAAAACACAGCCACATGTGAAACATTATATATATATATATATATATATATATATCATCCTCTATTACCCACACTTTTCCTTTTGTACTTATACTGCACCGTATGTTCATATGAATTTTGTGCTAAGTGAACAAACATGTGAAATAACTTCCCACCTGAGGCATGAGAACTGCAGACAAACACAGCTTTACTTGGCCATATAGAAATTACAGGAGACGGGACGATGCTCATAATAATAATAATAATAATAATAATAATAATAATAATAATAATAATAATAATAATAATAATAATAATAATAATAATATGACCTACAGCTGAAGGGCCACTGCTCTCTGTGGCACATATATACACCCTGACTGAACTTGTCGAAACAGAGTTGCCTCTCAGATCCCCGTGTCCTCTGTGTATCACATGTTACAGTTGACTGCGTGTAAGTACAACATAATACACTTTGTACAATAATGAAAAAAAAAAAAAAAAGCACGAGGGCGAGCAGTGTTTTCCAGTCTGTGCGAACCCAGCCCTCCTGAAATGCGATAGTGTGCAATCATATAGGTATGGTTGTAATTTCTGCTCCTGCCTGATGATAATTGCCAGCTTGGCTCTTCAGGATGCTTCACCGGGCTCAACCCTGAACACAGATCCTGTTCTGCTGCAGAAAAACAACCGCTGTGCCTCCGTGACTTTTGACCATATCTTTTACCATCCACTCTTTTCCTTTAGAGCGAACCATTAAAAACAATGCACTGATGATGATGATGACTAACGATGAATCATCATGATCGACTGAGAAAAGGATGGAATTTAAATGACTGCTCTTCACCCACTATCAGTTCCATGTTAGTGAGTCAGGGTCAGTGAACACAGGGAAGGTTGATGTTAAAAGGATTTTAAAGATAAAAAGCACGGATAGACATGAACGAAATATGATCATGAAAAACATATATGTTGATGAGAATTTCATTTGTGTGATAACTTGACAGTGTGAAGTCAAATAGATAGTAGCAGTAACAGTAAGTTTTCAGTTGAGTAAATGCACAGAATTATAATCACCTGTTAAAAGCAGCACTAACAATTTGGGAAAACATGACATATAATATATATATATATATATATATATATATATATATATATATATATATATATATATGATTTTATTATGGCTTTTATTGTTATTATGACTGATTAACATACATGACATATTTTTATTTTGACATTTGTTTAAAGGCATATATGAAAATCTAAAAATATCTAAAAAAAAATATCTAAATAAAATGTATCATAATTTCAATAAATTAATACATTTTAAAGTGACTTTAGTTGTTATTAGTTATTACTGACAATATATAAATATTAGTGCATGTTTTAGTTGCTGAATTACCCTAACATTTCCCAGTTCATGCAGTGCTGCATTTACGTCATTTGTCATAATAAAAATAAAAATAAAATTCTCGCTTAAACGCTAAAACGTTCTGCCTCCGACATATATCGTTGTCAAAAACATATGTGTTTATATGCATGTAAGGAATTATTTACTCCCAAATACTGTTATCAGCTTCGGCCCCAACATTTCCCTGAAATACGAGTCAGACTCGGAAAATTGTACAAAATAAAAAAAAAAAAAATGTGCCTCGGAAAATTAAATAAATTAGTAAATGACAATACAATAGGGAATAGTTGAATACATTATGGTTTGCGTCCTTATCCATCATTGATGTTACCAGTATAAATCGTGGTCACAGTACTAAATGTGGCGAGATTAGTAACACACACGGTTAACATGTTACATGATGAATAAGGTATAAATATATATTAAAAAAAAAAAAAAAAAACATTATTTGATTTTGATTTAAATATGTAGTAGAAAATGGTAAAATACATAATGTGGATGATATTTACACAAAAAAGCATGTATGACACATGCATAGAGATAAATAAAGTCAAAATGGTGCTAATGATAATTCTTAGTCGCAGTTAAACGGTAGTAGAGTTAAGTCACATAGTAGTATTACTAGTAGTAGTACTACTAATAGTAGTAGTAGTATTGTATGTAGAGGTAGGAGGAACGGTGCTATTATGAGGAACTAGTGGAGCATAAATGCTCAAATATGGCAACAGATGATAGTAGATATATGCACTAATATTCTACAATTGTACAAGAGTACACATCATAATTATATAATTAGTTTTATGCGATTTTTTACATAAATTAAATGAGTTTGTGTAGTGGAAAAAAAAAACTAAACACATCAGTGATTAATGTGAATGGACAGAGGCTAGAGGACAAACTGAAGGAAGCTGGATTCCCAAGTTTCAGTGGAGAAAATAGGTCAACCGGCCTTAATGTGACTGAACTTTTGACCTGGACCAAGTGGAACTACTGTTTCAACAAAAGACCCACGCTCTCTGCCAAAAAGCAGTCATTTGATTCTCGTCTCCTATGTTATTCTGCTGCTTTTTTCCCTCCACTTTTATAACTTAACTCAAAAACAATAAGGCGAAACCAGCTGCCGATCAGGGATATGACAAGTCTATCAAGAGAATGTGAGTTTTTTTTTGGTTTTGTTTTTGTTTTTTTGTTTTTACAATGAATAGAATAGTCTTTTATTGTCATTGTACAGTGGGGGTACAACGAAATTGAGGATGAGGATTGAGGGGGAGCTGTTAGAGGTACAACCCAAGTCTAAATAGATTCCTTTTATTATTATTTTTTTAATTGTACTTAAATCACTCTATCTACAGCTCCATTCGTTCAGTCACAACAGAATGAGGCTTGCCCCACTCCTCTTTTTTTTTTTTTTTTTTTTTTGTTCATGGCTGTTTGCGTCACATCTTTACGCCACCGCTGACCTCATTTCTGTTCGCAGCAAACCTCCATTTAATAAGGGCAAGCGGCTGCTCCGTGTACACAAGAAACAAGATGGCGGTGTACAGTACCTTGTGTCCCACTTATCTCTGCCGTCTCTTCTTTTTCTTTTAAAGCGAAGGCGAAGTTTCTATCACAACTGTTGTGTCTTGAACTCCAACACCGTCGACAGACCGACGACAGACGTTTCTCCACGAGTCTTAACTATTCCTCCAGTAAAGTGAATTATAAACAAAGAAAAATCTAGTCCTGCTGCCAAAAACATAAAATGATTTAAGAAAAACGGACTTCCATTGTATGTATGTGTGTGTGTTTCCCTCTCATGCATTTTCCTTGCTGTGTCATTTTTGAGTGCTATTTCAAGCCCTCACTCTCTCTGCGGCAGGGCTCATAATATCAGATTGCACAGCCCGCCTTGGCCAAATGTGAATTTTATACTCTAGTGAACACAGGCTTTACACTTTCATTAGCTCACATTCTCCTCAGCAGTGCAAATGCCATGTCGCTGGTTTTAGAGGAAGGTGGGGGGTGAGTGTGGAGGGGGCGACGCCGTGGCGGGCCTTGCTGACTGAGCCTGATGGGGTGGAGGATTCTGGGGGATGGGGGGAGCAGGATGAGGAAAAAGAGCTTCCGGAAAGTACAGTTTGCCTACAGCTCTGGCCTCTGAAAAAAAAATTAAATGTGCCTCATCGAGCACATATTGCTGATGTTCTCACAAGCAAATAAAACCCGTGATTTTTCACCCAGCACTTTTACATAAGATGGAAATAATTACCTGTTTGAAACAATTTCACCCTTAGTTACGCAGTTTTCCTCAATAAATTGGTCTTTTGACAAATATTATGTTTCCAATTATATGTTCACACTAAACAAAGTCGTTTTAGCTTTAATGAGCAGCCTCATTAAAAAGCATTGTGCCCCGTTGGATATAATTTATCACTGAGCTTGTGATGAAATGAAATGTGATATAAACCCACTACTTAACTCATTTTTACTTATTGGTGATGCTTTTTTTTTGTTTGTTTGTTTGTTTTACCCTCACGCATGCTCTGGTGTATTCCAACAGGAGAAAACGAATCAAAAAGTGAAGAGTACATGTGTGGATTGGCGAATTGAGGCGGGTGAGAGAGGGAACGAAAATTGTTTGTGTCAGTGCTCCCCCTGGGAGATGAAAGCAAATGCTGGCTGTGTCTTAAGCTATTAAGGTAAGGAGTGGTGTTTGGCCTAACCCCCTCCATCCCACCCATCCCCACCCCCACCCCCACCCCCTTCTCTCTGCCAGACATGGACAGATAGAAAAAAAAAACTTCCTCACACAAAGCTGCCCTTCTCACTTGAGAGAATTAACTTTCAGTCAGGCTCTGAGAAACTGCAATGTTAGGTATTTTTGTGACTTTTGCCCGTTGTGTTTCCAATTATGTGCTTGTTGGACTGTGGTGGCCAGAGATGGATCTAACGAGACGGTGGCATCTCCACAGGCTGTGTGGGTGACACAGCAGCATAGAGTTGTCATCTTCTTGTCAACACTCGTTTCTTGCAGACATTTATTTTGAAACGAACTCCCACTCCCTGAACCTGATTTCAGCCGAACAGGGCTCAGACGATGCGACGGATGATGGTCTGAAGCCTTTCGACCAACGGGGCTGACGTAAATACAAGACACTTCTTCTTTCCGTTACTTTTTTTTTTAAGGTTTGTGTCTCTAAGTATTTTTCTCCATGTGGTAAAGAGGAGTGGGTTCATGTGGAGGCCAACGATTACAGTTTTGAATGGAGCTAAAATGGAAACATCTTCAGGGTACACTCTGACCTGTCAGCCTCATTTTCCTCCAGTGGATCCGATGAGTGTGGCTGTGCCATCCTTATGACGCCCATCCCTCTTTCTTTTCTCCCCTTAACTCTTCCTCTGTTTCCACATCTCTGTCCCATTCCTCCACTCCCTCTATCCTAACCCTGCCAGGTCAGGTCTGGCATACAGAGACAAGTCCCCTCCCTCCTCTCCTGCTGCACACACACACACACACACACACACACACACACACACACACACACACATACACACATTGTCCATTGTCAGCAGCGCCCAAAGCAGATTTGCTCTTTAAACTAATGGCCCGTTATGTGAAACAGACCTGATTACTGCCTGACAGAAGGAATTAAGGCCGTCCAGAGCCAGAACGAGTGCGCCAGCATCCATGACCTGGCACAACCACTTAGGGAGAATTTTATTTATACAGCATGCAGTAAACATTTGATATATTCAGAAACAAGAGAAATAAAAAAATAGGAAGATGTGGCGCTCACGATGTACTTGACTTTGGCAGTGTGTCATATTGATTTGACTTTTTCGAAAGGATTACTTGTAATTTATCAAATGAGCGATGTGAAAGAAAAGGGGATGGATTTTCTAATAAAGTGCAAGCTATGAAACATAGAAAGCTATTTTTATAGTTCCATAAGAGCTGAAGAGAGCGCATTTGTATTTGTTCGTTGCAAAGTCAGTCCTGTTTAAGTATATAAATAAATAAATAATAAATATGAGCAGAGAGGACATTTTATTTATTTATTCTTTTTGTCCAAGTATAAATTAAGAAATGGATACGTGAGCTCGTCTTTCAAAGTTTTCAAAGTCAACTTTTTTTCTTTTTTCCTGTCGATGTAAAGTTGAGAAATTGTTGTTGAAATTTTGTTGTGAAGAATTCAAGGAATCCTGTCTGACTTGTCAGAGATTTATTTTTCAGAGTTTAGCAATTCTCTCAAAGTGGCAAACTAATAACCAAACGTCTTCACAGAGCTCAGACCGGACAGTTTACTGAAAGAGAAAATATGCTCTGTCTTGTGGATCCCATTACATTGATGACATTGTTTTGAATTTTGGCTTCTGTATTTATCATGTCAAAATAATTTGAATATCCATCTGGCTCTCATGCTGCCACGCTGCGCTTAGATGACTAATATAAATATGAATCACATAACTCGTCCAATCACTAATTATATCTCGTAATTATTCACAGTGTTGTACATGAATACAAAAAAGAAGAAAAAACTCATCATAATTTGAAATCATCTCAGAGTAAAACAATTGTTTTTTTTAAAAGGAAAAAAAATGCAATTTTATATTGTGATGATCATTATAAAGTCAATGATTTGTCAAACTTCCACAAAATACTGATTGTTGGAGATGCAAACATTTGATTGAAAGAATATTCTGCTTTTGGCTTTGATATACATAAAAGCACTTTTAGTAGAGTTTAATATTTGTACACAAAACTGAAAAACTAAAGTGTGAACACTTGGAAACACTGAACACTGCTCAGATCACATGTTATTATCGCAATATTCTATTCCAGTTATGTCACCACAGTCTGTTGTGCATTCGATGTGTGTATAGATATTATGCAGTGTTGAGGCCCATTCATGCTCTATGCAGGATACGCATACGGAGACGGACAAAGTTTTTTGTCCGTGATTACATGTGTAATTTGGTCCGTTTTCAGGGGTTTACTGATCTGTAGCAGTACGCAGCAAACGGAGTAATATCACCGGAGGCCATCGGGGCAGTGTTGTGCAGTACAGCTCAAGTGCACAAGTACCAGTGAGAGGAACAAAGAAGAAGAAGAAATCCACAGGCCGTAACATATTTAACGATCGTACCACCACCATCTACTGCGCTGCCTCTTTTAATCTCTTTCTTAGAATGTGGGCTTGTGCAGCCGTTAAATACCTCACATCATGTGGACAAAGATTCTTCTTCTTTTTTCCTGTCGCTGGTGGTAGTTGAGCTACACTGCACAACACTGCCCTGACGGTTTCCGGTGGTATTACACTGTTTGATGTGTACTGCTATGGATCACTACGTTCCCTGAAAATGGACCAAATTATGCATGTAATGACAGACGAAAGGCTTCATCTGTCTTCGTATGCCTTCCTACGTAAGAGCATGGGCCTTAAGGCCTGACTTTCAGACGTACATACTTACAAATACTCATAATTGGGCCTTAACACAGAGGTCAAGGTGACTGGTCAGTTACTGGGGCACTATACAAACACAAAATGAAGATTACAAGCTAAATATTTATATTCTAAAGTCACTATTTTGTGTTTTAATGGAAGGTTAAAGGTTTACTTTATTGTCATTTCTCAAAAGAATGACCTAATATGGAACAGCAAACTGTGACAATGTGTAATAAATACATCTTTGTCCTCAGGGTCATAATGTCAATAATGCAAAAAGCAAAAAGGAATTTCAGCATAAAACCTGATAACAGACCTGGGGCTGTTTCAAACAATCTGTACAAATTACAATTAACAAAAAATGTTTATGCTAATGAACTGAGTAAATACCATTATTCTGTGTTGTAGCAACTGTGAAGGATTAACAATATAATTGTTAATTAGTATTGTAAAATCAAGTTAGATGAACATGTTCTAAAATTGTCTTTACAGACTGTGGGATGTATTTAAAATGGTGATGGAGCATTCTGTTGCCATGTCACGTGTGTGTGTGTGTGTGTGTAGATGGAGTTTTGGCACGCTGTGGGACTGATGAGAAGCCCCCATGGGTGGAATTGCTGCACATTAAAGAATTGAGTTGCGGGTCACATGCTGTCGCTTCCCATCCATCAGCTCACTTTCCGTGCTGATAATGGTCGGAGGGAGGAGAGCTTTCACAAAAAGGAGGAGAAAGGGGAGGTTGGCAAGAGAATGAGCGGTCACGTGAACCAGCAGAACCAATCACTGTATGCTGACCTCACAGATCTGCAGGTGTTGAAGTGGAATTGATTTGATTTTGTGTGGACCTGCAGGCACGAACACAATATGCTGGATCCCCTGGTATACATGAGAATACAGGTACTGCATCAAGGGGTGGTTCTGAAAGTGCAGGTTGGAGAGGTGCTGGTGGTGGTGGTGGTGGTGGGGGGGGGGTTGATAAAAGCATGTAGTCAATATCCAGTACATGTTGGATGTTGAACAGAAAGCAGCAGGGGGATTCTGGAACAGTACTTTGTGTGTCAGATGACAACAGAGTTACATATTTGACCGTACTTAGAGATGACATGTTACAGTAGATTCTGACTCCGACTGAGAGAAATTTAGGGAGATTTTTTTTCCAGCAGCCTCTCACTTTACAGACCAGACCAGACTTTTGATTTAAAGGCTTTTTACTCTTCACATTTCATTTAGAGGTGACAGCTTCTGTTACTCATATCTTCTGACTGGCTGCTTGAAAGCCTGAGGCAATGTGAGCTAAACTCTGCCTCTGTAGAAAATGTTCTGGTATGAAAATATTCCAGGTTACGTTCTGAAATTGTATTTGCTCACATACCATGATTTTGCATACATGATTATTTTGGTTTCATAGGAAAATTCCTGTAATGTCTATTTGAAGCTGGTGTGTTACTTTTATGCTAGCTCATGTTACTGAGATAGACAGATAGGTAGGTAGATCCTGAGGAACCAGACGGAAAAGATTTTGGGTGAAATGAACTTGATTATAAGAGCAGACATGTTGACTTGCCAAACACATTGTAACTAATAATGTATTAATGAGCATTTAGCGGTAAAACATTGTTATTAGCTCCACCTGTGTTTTTACTACTCTAACAAGTCCACATGTTTGCTGTGAAAAAGAGCAGTGAATCTGTTGATGTTGTAAAAAAAAAAATAGAAAAAAGAAAGAACTGACAACGTGCTGATGAGGCTATGAAGAGTCGGTTAGCAAGTTAGATTTATTCAGACATGTTATACACAATATCAAATAAATAAATAAATAAATAAAAATCCTCAATCATTTCATCAATATCAACCATAAAAACATTTAAAATGAATTAAACTGAACCATAAATTTCTTCAAGGCAATAGCCTCAGTTATTTATTGTAATTTCCTGTCATTGTCTGCCAACAGTCTTGAAGCTGGAGCTGGCGAATCAATAAATTAAGTTTTCTAGCCAAGGTACATATTATATTTTGTGGTTAGCCCAAAAGTCATCTGATATCCTACTGAATGTGCAAGTTGTGTTAGTGTTTTCTGCAAAGAGTATAATAACACACACACAGACTTTTAAAGAACGTGAAAATTGAACTTTACCTACTTTTATACAACGATAACATTTGGATCCAGCGTTCCATGCTGCAGCCCTGTAAGAATACTGCCACGTTTATTACTGCGACCACACAAATTGCATTTTAATAATGACACAACTGATTAACGAACGCATGGTATAAACAGCCCGTAAACGATCTCCTCATCAAGCAGCATATTGATTTTATCAGCAACGGTAATACAATTTGCATTTTGCCAGTAATTGTGATGGTAAGTGAATACAAAACCTGGTGATGCCGCTTTTATTTAATGTTCAAACTAATGAAAGTGGAAGTGACGTTGCATTTTCCTCTCCCAAGTCTTCCTCATCAGTAGATACTGTTTGCTCAGAGAAAAGACCATTATTCACATTGGTTCAAGAAGTTTATATTTAGAATTCATTCTTGACTTGGAAGCAGGAAACAGATAATGTGATAACATCAAAAGCTCCACAAGCGGTATTAAATGGATCCAAAACCCAGAGCATCTAATACAGTATAAAAAAAAGGACATTTTTTTCTCATAGCTGAAGCAAAACAAACATTATGATATAAATGGTCAATAAACAAATTACATGTGTTTAAGACACAACGCTGTAAAAACTGCCAAGATATAATTATTTAGATTGATTTTACAAGGACCGTAGTGGTCAGAGGTAAAGTTACGTGACTCTGAAGCCGCTCGATCAATATGGAATATTGGTGCTTGGCTCAGTCTATGCAACTTTGTTTTACATAAACAGAACCACGGCTGTGTTGGGACATCAGATTTCAGCAGACACTTAACAGACCTTGAGGTGGTATTAGTTGAACTTGACAAAAAAGTGCAATGGATTAGAATCGCTGACTATTCCTTTAAGGCCTGGGGTCGCAGGAGTCTCAATCAGACACTAATCACGCCTTAAGTCCTGCTGTTGGAAGTGATACACCACAACCTCCAAATTTCCAGCCACAAACATCACAGTTTCCAGGCCCAACTGGATGGAGTGATCCAGGAAAATGCCCCATATTTCGAGTAGCGCTCTGTTTATGGTTTATGGACAGTTTAACAGTTCAGTCTGAAATTCCCCACTGTGCTCAAACAGTGATATTACAGACGCCTCACTGACGCACTGTGTTATTACTTCGACTTTTCATTAGTTTAAATGTGTTTCATTTACTGATGTTTTTCATTCACATGATATCCTCATATACTCTAATCTGACCGTGGTACACTGAAATATGTAATGCCATTAAATAGGTTGACACTGTATAAACAAGACTAAGTAGTAAGACCTGACCCAGCACCTTTTCTAAAAAAAAAAAAAAAATGATGTGCCTGCAATTTTATTAATTCCTGTACATTAAGATGATTAAATCTGAAATATAAAAATCAGTTTAATTCTTTTAATTGCAAAGTTATTTCATACGAGAGTAATACAGTTTAATAACTGCACACTTTGTCAGTGTGCAGTCTGGAGCACACACGCTGTGGTTTTCAGTTAATGTGAACTTTGTGTGACAGCCTATCTCACAAAGACGAAGGGCGAGGGTGTTTGTGAGTGTGGAGGGTGAGACTTACAGAACACAGACTTAGGAAAAACAAAATGAATAGAAAACTTCATCCTAATATGAATGTTATACAGCAGCAAACACACTTACCACCACTACAGCCAAAAGTAAATATAATCTTGTGGTTTAAAGGTCGCTAAAGGCCATAAATGTTCCACTATCAGAATTCAAGTGCGACTCACTGATGTCAGAAGTTCTATGATGAGTCATCATACCACTGATGCAGACTATCACTCTAGACTGCATCAGTGGGACTGCTGTGGAGATTGTCAAGTCTTATAAATATCTTGGTTTACAACCAGACAACATGCTGTGGTGGTCTGTGATGGCTCTATCTATCTATCTATCTATCTATCTATCTATCTATATATCTGTCTGTCTGTCTATCCGTCTGTCTATCTGTCTGTCTGTCTGTCTGTCTGTCTGTCTGTCTATCTTTCTGTCGGTCTGTCTGTCTATCTATCCATCTAACCATCCATCCATTCATCCAGAAGGCCAATAATCAATTAATGCAGTTTCTGTGCTAATACAGAGTGATATGCGGGGGGGAGGTCACAATATAAGCAGCTTTTAAAACACACTCTGAAACGGACTGGAAAATAAAAGAAATATGTGTCATCAGATATTATTTTTAAACAGAATACAGAAGTCCTATGTAAGCTAATGTTGAGGATTTGAAACATCTATTCTAATCCTTGGTATTGTACTTCATGTAAAATTTAATTTAGACGGTTTATATGACACACCATTAGACTAACTTTAAAGTGTAGGCTGATTGAACTTTCTATTTAATCTACAGTAAATGCACAAGAAAGAAGTGTGTTATCACCAAGAAACATCTCAATATGTCACTGTGATGAAATACAAAAAAATAAAGAAATGGGGCCACAAACTGTAGTTGGTAATGATTTAATGCTTTGCAGTAAGATAGTGAAAAGATTCACTGTGGTATTTGGAGGTAGCTTGAGGTTTTTCATACTGAATCACGTCAGTACATAAAAAAGATTGTTATTTCAACAAACTTATCAGATACAAGCAATTACCTTATTGCCTTTAAACTTGAACTTGCCAGCATTCTGTAGAGCAATTGTTGTGGAATGAATGGCCACGGATAATGATATGTTGTCGTACTGTAACGCAAGAAAAACCCACCATGGTTTCCTTTTTCAAGAGCAAATAGCTAAAAAAAAAAAAGGTTGAAACAATTTGAAAGAGAAATGCTGCACAAGGAGCACACAACTCATTCTCAAGGCATTAAATGGCATCAATGCACCACATTCTCATTGTCTGTGATACACAGTGTGTTCAACAAATTCTAATTATTATTGGTTATTGCTTCCAAGCCATCAGCTGACACAATGTTTTCTGCACCGTGTCTACACTGTTGTCATATGTGATTACATGACTCGAACCGGATCACATGTGATCTAGTTTGTTACTTATTGTGATGTTTTTTGTGTCCGTGGTCAAACTATCGACTTTTATAGAATTAGCAAAAGTAAACAACAGACTTTCAAATAATCATTAGGAAGAGACAGAATCAATGCAAGAAGTGGACGAGAAAAGTCATTGTATTGAAGACATTAAGATACTAAAATGACGATCTTGTAAATAGGTTGGCATATAGGTTGATCTTGTAGGATGACTGAATACAACGATTTTATAGCCTTTATAGCAAAGAAAAGAAAAAAAGTTCTATCAGGATCATGTTTATGTAAATATTGTCATCATATGTTGGCAAAGATCCTAAGTTACCAAATTAGTCACATAAAATGCAGCCATTGCTGCTAGCATGGTTGAAAATTTAGTAAATGTACCCACTCACTCAGTGTGTGTGTTCCAATTTCTCCCAATTGTTAAAAAAAGACTTCAATGTCACACAGCTGATTTAGTGACAGAGAGGGAGACCGGCTGTCACTTCGTTCATAGTTTACTGTTAACACCATAAAACCTCTGTGTTGTGCCACTACTGTCAAACAAAAAAATATTCAATCTCCATCAAACTTGCAATTGTTTCCAATTTATACCCAAGAATGGAATAGGAGTGAGATATCACAGGACAGGTTGGAAGGTGAAGGTAGTTTTTTTTTTTTATTAGTTTTTTTTGTTTTTTGTTTTTTGCCATCTAGAAACAAATTATTTTAGGAAAAAGTAGCAGTTTGATTTGAGATATAAACTTTACCCTTTCACAATATAATAAAAAGTCTTATCTGTACTTGTGTAATTCTTTAAGATAGCAGCGATCTAGCAAAAATAACAAGGACAGAGTTATTGTCTCTAAACACATGAATGGAAATATAAATGAATGTGATTGTGGCAGGAAGAAGTATGGCCTCTTATCAGTATCTGTCAGGAAGCTCTGGCAACTGTTGCTGTGATGTTACTATTGATTCAACAAAGTCTGAAGCACAAGCAGACAGATAATCGCATAATCAGGATATTAGAATTCCTTATGATTAGGTCCCAGGTCATATCAGTAGCCATACCTTATCCCTACTGATCCGTAATGCATGTGCATATAAAGACACTGTGCACTCAGCCTCCTTCTGTTCACTATAAATGTGTTGCCATGCATAGTTTCAACATCGACATTAAGTTTTATGATGATATGACCATCCTGGGCCTCATCACAGACAACGAAAAGATGAGGTTGGATAGGTGACAAACTGGTATCATGACAACAACCTCTCTCAGTGTCAGTAAAACAAGACAGCTGACTATGGACTTCAGGAGGCGGCAGGGAATAGGTCAAAAGGGCTGGCAGTTTTAAGTTCCACATCCCTGATGACTTCTCCTGGCCTGGTCTGTAAGTAGCTCTTACTTCCTGAGGAGACTGCAGAAGTTCAGTGTGAGTGCCAACATTCTCACAAACTTTCACAGATGCACCATAGAGCGCGTGCTGACAGGCTGGATCATAGTCTGGTACAGGGGCTGTTCTGCCCACAGCCACAAATCACAGCAAAGTGCAGCAGAGGCAGCACAGCATATCATTGCTAATAGTCTCCTGGCCATTCAGGGCATTTTCCACCGGAGGTGTCTGCAGACCACACCACCACAGCCACCCAGCATGCAGTCTGTTCTCCATATTACCTTCTGGCAGCAGGTAAGGAACATGGCTGCATGCAACACCGCACTTAAGGACAGTTTTTATCATCAGGTCATCAGGCTTCTAACGTCAAACACATAATCACTCCATATGATATATTATCATTCATACCATTCTGTACTTGTCATATAATTCTTACTTATGTCATTTGTATAGAAACTAAGACTATTACCTTTAATATGTGTTTTTTTTTTTTTTTTTCTTTTATTGTTAACTCATTCTCTTGTCCATTACATTTCAACTTCTCATTCTCCCTATGTTAACCTGGATCTGACTAGTTGAAGTAAACTGAACTGAACACCTGTGATAGTGGTAACTATGTATATAGAACAAGAAAACTGTGTGTGCACAACTATGACAAGTACAAAAGCCAAAGTTAAGCCAGGAAATGGCTCTGTAAACTGTGGTGATGTTGAGTAACAGTATCACTGCTCACTGCTAACATGGAGGATTTCTGTTGTCATTGTCATTTTTGCCCCATGTCACCTCTGTTTAACTATGTCATTACCACCGAACATAATCACAAACTATAGTACCGTTTGTTAGTCTGTGGCTCAAAATACAGAGCCAGTCGCCCACTGACTGGAAGGTCAGTTATGTGATTCACAGCTCCTTTGTAGATAAATGAGTGAATGTGGCCGGTAGTGTTAAGTGCTTCAAGTGGCCATGAAGATTATAAAATAGCTACATAAAAGCCGCATCTACTTTTTGAGTCAGCCTTTTTATTTATCCTCTTTTTTGCCATTATCATGACACACTTACATGTCTGTATATATACAAAAGTTCTACAGCCGTGCCTCTATTTCCTATTTATTTATTTTTTTAAATATTGTTTTAAACTCTTAAAGTCTTGTGTATGACAAGTGGGATGGTCTTGCACTGCTTATGTGATTTCACATTAAGTAAATATTTTCACTTCAAAATTGACTAAAAGCGCAAGAGTTGTACATAAAGTTGTCAAGTTGACATACTGATTCTTTAAAGTTCCTTCTACCTAAAGATGTGCAACATCACTCATGATGAGCTACTGGCTACACTGAACCAAATAAAACTGTAGCTGTGAAACCACTGAATATACTGAACTAAGCAACATAAGTTTTTACTGCTTTCAATCTTTAGATTTTTAAACAGGAGTGCATTTTATGCCTTTTCTCTCTACTGTCACTACACCAGATGTAACACTGACAGGTTATTTTAAGGTTCCTCTTGGGACAACAACCAAACCATGACATTCTCCTTCCTCAAACCAGTTGTGTCCTCACAGTAAACTGATTGGATCACGTGTAATCCAGGAAATTCTGTGTAACTGTTAATATTTCCACACAACCACTGCAACCTTCAATTTATCTTGACATCACTCAAATGTCGAAATCACTTGATCTGGATATTAAACAGACTTCTGCCCTCACAGCTTCTCTGCGCAATGTCTGTGCAATGTCCGACTGAGTTGACGTGTGAATAGAGTAGGTCATTGTCCAGACAGTTTACAGTGGGAGTGGGTGTGTTGATGATGTTTTTCTCCTTCTTTCTACCAAGGCACCTTGTCTGAACCAAATGGAATATTTTATTCATATGAGAAAGTGTCTGGTGTAGGCAGTGTCCCCTTACATGCCTGAAAGGGTGACACTGGACCATGTCCTGACCTAATTTTCCAGATGCTGTTTGCAGTGTTTTTTTTATTTACCTATGCTGTGTCTACCTATCATTGTGGTCTTTATTTGAAATTTATGATGCATGCTACCGTTTCATTGGAAAATTAAGACTGAATTCTTTGACATGTCCTGAAAATACTTGCAGCAATTCATATGTACATGTTCATATCTTGAGGTCAGCCGGTCTAACAGTAGCATCATTCGACACAGAACTGAGGAGCTTCACTGGAGCAGCAGATAGCAATTTGGTCGAGACTCTCAAGAGGGCAGTCCACTGTCTCAGCTCATGGCCTTTCTGTCTCTATTTACAGACGCGACCAAGTGAGGCCAAGCAAATAAACAAACCAGCAATAAGAGGGAAAATAATCCTAACATCCTTGTGTTGTTGCATTTTAGTTTCCAGCAAAAAGAAATACATTTATATTGTTGGTCAGCCAATGTAAACATCTACAGAATATTTTATTTTTGTTGCTCTGTCATTGTGGTCTGTCAGCATTCTGCGACAGGGAAAAATATCATTATTTTGGAAAGGCTGAAGCAAGTCTGGTTACTGTCTAGAGCGTGGCCTTGCGGCCACTTTTCTCACATCTTGAATTTAGTCTCACAAACACTTTCTTTAAATCATAACTCCAGCTGGGGTCGGCTATTATGGAATAGTGACTTTTTCCCATGCAAACAGAATCCAAGATATACTTTTCTCTAACTGCATCAGTCACACACTGTACATCGCAGTCTCCTTTCAAAATTCTCCAAATTGGAATTATATATAAAACTACAGCTTCATGAAGTTTCCCTCTGCCAGACAATATGTAATACCTGGATTTCCACTGTCTCTGGCCAAAGCTGGATTGACCCAGGCACCGTGGACATCTGCCAAAGGCCCCAGATTACATGTAAAACTGCAACTATGATTCATCAGAGGCACTAAATCAAAATATAGACTAAATATCTTTGCATCTCAAAGTTCTTCTCCACCCAAAACTTTCTTTCTCTTGTATATTTGGCCTATTTGTAGAATGATGTATGTAAAGAACCTGACACAGCTTGTGTTTTCAACTCATAAGATCTATATTTATGTAAAATATGCTGTGCAAAAACCCAGGAATCTTCACTTTCATTGAGTGAACCTCCCAAAGGAATAAGTAAAGTTATCTGTCTATCTATCGAGAAAAGAAAAGGGTGGAAATATTGCATACAATAAACAGAACAGGAGGATTTCACTTTCTTTTTCATTTTATTAATTTCTCAGTCAAATTAATTAACATGAAGCTCCAGATGAGTGGTTGAGGTGGCAAAGTGGTAAAGCGGCAGGTGGCAGATCAGGACCTCACCACTCACACAACCAACCATCTTCACACACAATAACATTCACATTCTTTGATGGGTAAATGGATAAATGTCTCTTTGCCCACATGAACTGATGTGGAAAAAGTGACTGAATTGAAGGTAGAGGAGCCAAGAGGAGCCCAGTAACAAACTTTAGAGTAAAGCAACAGTGAATGACATAATACATTCACATGTTGTTTGGTGTGCCAATACACAAATTATGTGTGGATTAGGTGTCAGATCTGTGATTCTCACTGACCAGCTACAGGAGTAAACGTCATGACAATGCAGTCAGTTTAGTGGCCTTTCTGCCGCTATTTCTGTTGTGTAAAACTGACTATTCTGTCACCGAGTGAGCAGTAAAGACTTTACCACCCTCTGTGGATCACACACCTTTGTTGTAGCAAGTTTTTCCCTTACATCAGTCACAAAAAACATGACTTTGCAATAGAATAAGTGTAGGAGACGTTCAATGGAAATTTTTTCCACTTTGTAACAAATGAATTATGAAAAAAAGTTAGTATAAAACTCTCTTTGTGACTTCTTCCTGAGGGTTCTGACAGTTACTGCTATTAGAAGTGATTCGGCTCTGAAGTGTGTGCTGATCTCTGCTGGTGTACACTTGTTCATGGATTCTGAACAGGGTTGTATTTGCTCTGGGCCCCAGTCTCATTCAGCCTCAGTTTAAAGCTGGGCTTAACTCTACGACTAACTACAGTGGACCAGTGATCTTTATATCATTTCTGAGCAGCTACCTAAAAAACCAGCAGGTGATTGGTGGCAATAATAGGACTTGTCACATGTATTTGCAACAGATCTCAATAGATCTAATCATGACAGAGTTGCCTGACTGTTCTCAGTGAATGTAGAGGTAGAGAGGTGATGTGTGTACATATCAGTTTTCCCACGTATGTGTTCCTCATTATCGAGCAGAAGCTGTTGAGATGATCAAAAGATGATTGAAGAGTTTTGATCTTTTTTTGCAGTATCTGTTCTGTCATTCTATTTTTCTTTTTTGTTATTTTCTGCTGGAAGTTGGCATTGTGTTTGTTAACAGGCTACAACTTTGGAAAAATACAGGGGAGGAGAAAAGACAAAAAGACAAAAAGTTTCTCCTTTTGTGTTTTAAATGTGACACGGGAGAAAGCTGCATCGAAGCAGATGTTCACACTTTTACATGAGCTGAATGTGTTATGAAGCCAAAATCTTTTTTTTTTTTTTTTTTTTGGGACATTGTGAAGTTTCTTTTGTTTTTTTTTTTTGTTTTTTTTTTTAATAAAAGAACAACAGTTTTTAGAATGTATTTATTCCACTGAACTCAATAATTAAGTTTGTAAGTACAACAACTGACTTGACAACAACTTGTAAGTACATCAACTGACAATACAACCGCAAAAGTGAACTGGATGTAATGACACAAGAGTCATGATTGGTTGCTTTGCCCCAACCTGCCGCTGCTTGGTCAAACACTTACAGGCATCTAGTTAACTACCTAACCAGTGTCCGTTACCAATTGGCTTAGCTCTTACTAAGACAAAGATACAGAACTCAAACAGTTGTATTTTGCTTTGAGCTTGTCAAGACCTACTTTCAACATGGCGGCAATGGTATCTTCTGCTAGGTCCAACCTGCATAAAAAGTATTTTTGATAAACAGTCTGTACACTTACAAAGTTCTCAATGCCTCGTTTTCAGTGTTAGCACCCTTATTATACTTATATATGCAAGGAGGTGTGGTAAAAAGTAAAAATGTTGCTCCTCAGCAAATATAACAAATTGTTATCATGTTTTACATATCTGAAAATCATTTTACACCGAAATTCTCCTTTAAGAGGCAGAAAACTCATTATTTTGGGCAGGCTTGTATTACTATTCAATGTTCAGGGCAAATAGAAGATCGTTAAACTGAAGTACATTTTTTTTCCTACTGTGAGTGAACATGTTACCAGTTTAGACACTGTTAAGCCTGTCAGTCATGTCAGTTGCCTGTAATTGGCATGGAGTTTGGTGAAGAGAGACAGTAGAGTCCGCTGAGAGCTGATGCAGCAGTGGATGTTTTGAGAGTTATGAACACACAGCTAACGGCAGCTGTTTTTGTTATTCTGGTGTTGGCTGCAGCCAATAGTAGCATGTGTTATCATGCCCAATAAAAGTACCAACGAAATCAGGTAACACCTCAGCAGTTACTGACCTGAAGATTATCAAATTATTCTTAACTGGTACACACACGTGAACTACCTCTGATGATTTTATCCTGATGTCTGCATTTTTGCCTTGGCCTTTATTTGTTTATATTGACCATGCTCCCGGCCATTATATGAGACATTTTATAATTGAATCCCAGTTTTTATTTGAGGAAATGTGGTATGCCCATTTGCCCAAGGGGGCAGATTAAGTTCTCTAACTGAGCCAGAGGTTCCCCACCCCAGATGTAACACATAGATCATTTTATTGCCATTTTGTATGTTTTTTTTACTTACAAGAAATGTGTGCTCATAACACTTACAGTACACTCTGACATAAATCCACACTATATATATAAACATCCTTAAATAGCCAACTGTTCCAAACTGCAGAGGCAGCTTAAGGTCACAGAACACAGTGTACCTACTTTATATGAGTGGATGTGCATTCATATGAAACACACACACACACACACACACACACATACATTACACCCATCTATCCACCTGGGTAATTGATTCAATTTCCCATATTAGCTTGTGCACATATGAGCTGGTAATGAATTGACAGGACTCTGGCTTAGCAATAAGGAGGAACAGGTGCACCATAATGTCTGTAGATGAGCCTCCTGGGCTCAGCGGGGTCTCACCTCACACGACTCCACTCTCCCTCTGTATTACTTCCTCTCTCAGGTCAATTCATTCACTCAACTTGTTTTTTTTTAACCATTTATTTATTTTACCAGACATGCCACCTGTGTTATGAGTCACATTATACCCATGAGGAGTGCTATTCACCCTGTGTAATTAGTTGCATGGTGTCTCCTGTATCTTTGTTTAAGTTTAGAGAAAATAACCAATGACAGATTATAATGTCAGAGATGAAGTGATGCTTGTCAGACAACATCTAACAAATAGCCACAGGTACATATCAGTGCACATCTTTCAGACCATAGGTAATGATATCACAGTATTATTATATGATTCTATAATATGTGGTGTTTACTGTGAACAGATGACTTCTGTTCCCCAGCTTTAGACACACAGGGTGGTGCTTCCCCACAGGCAACACAGACACCTTGTTAAATCTGCACCAAACCTGCAGAGAAGAAAAGGAACAAATGACTCACATATACCACAGCTTACACAACTATAACAGACAATGAGACAGAAATAACATGAGATAACAGTGTTATAGCACAGCACAGCAGGAGGAAGTAAATACATCTTTAAAGTTGCAGTTGCAACTAAAAAGAAGGCTACACACAATTCAAACTAAACTACATGGCACAATAGACATAATATTATTTAAATATGTTCAGGTGTAGACAGGATTTGTTACTTTGTGAACATACAGTTTGTTTGTTTTTTATTATTATTATTATCAGTATTTTATAGCCATTTTATGGCCAGTGGCCTTAAGTGTTAATCTAAATCTAAAATACAAAAAAAAAAACAAAAAAAAAAAAAAACACTGTAACTTATATGTACGTGCAGTTACATACTGCACTGTATTACATCACCTTCAAACTAAACCTGCTGTATGTTGTTAAGGTGACCTGGTTGACAGTGGGAAAAACGGGGGTAAAAATAAATAAATAAATAACAAAATAAATAAATAGAGATTCATTTGTCAAGGGTTTCAAAGTTTAATTCAAAGCAGCTTAACTCTTTTTATTCTAAACATTACTTTTTTTTTTTTTTTTTTTTTATTTACTTCTATTTTATTGTTGCTCTGCAAATACAGAATTCCTCTGTGAATGCAGCCACACTCACAGGAGTTCATATCTGCATTGTTACTGTAACTGGTGACCAGTGATTACATTGTCTGAGCACATCTATTATCCCCATTATAAGAATCATTACATTTCTTTGCCATTTCTTAGGGCAATTGTTCCCATACAGGGCATCACGAATATGTATGTTTCCACCAGGGCTATAAGACCCTTTTAAACAATTTACTGTAGTACTCAGGGTTTCATTAGTGGTGACAGATTTATAACCCATGGCTATAACTTCTACAAAATTTCAAGATAGCCTTAGTTTGCTGCATAGAGGAACATTATATCATCAGCTCAGTTTTCTATGTTAAGTCTTCAAAAGACTCCCCTGTTGTCCAACCAAATTTCTAAACCTTTACTGCACTCTGAGTTACAGACGCTGCTCATTTCAGACGTCCATCATGCTTGTCTGGGTCTTGGAAGTGCTGCTTTGAGGCATTCATGGTCTGTGTTCTTTAAACTGCTTGCAGAGTAGATTATGATTAGAGGTCCTGGCACCGTGACGGCAGTTATTTCCATATTGCTTTTACTGTTTTGATTGAAGTCTAATTTATTTCTTATGAGCCCAAGTGTAGCACATCATGGGGGAGGGTGTTCTGCAAAATAGATCTTTTGAACTCTAAGGAGCTGCCTGTTCATAATAAATAATTGCAAATTAAATTTTTACGTTTTGTTTTTCTTCTAACATATTACGTTTTAGTGTTGTAGGTGGTATTTGTGAGCTTTACCATTGCTACATAACCAGTGTTAGTGTTAACTTGAAAGCCTCACAGTCATGTTGCAAGTTCAGCATCAAACTTTTTTCCTTCAATCACCAATAGTCTCCAGCATTGGAAAAATAACACTAGTACTAACTTTAGCTTTTATTTTGTTCACTTTATCTCAGCAGAAGCGAGCATGCTAACTGGATAGAAAAACAGAAAGCTGTTACAAGGTGTTTCACACTGGATGACTGTAAAAGAAACAAATAAAAAATAACAGCATATGTGCCCCAGGGAGGCATACGATTGTGAGGTAAGTGTAGATCAATGTAGTGTAATGTCAGTAAAAAACTGTGATGATCACAGTTAGATTTTACACTTTAGAATTTTACTGGTTGGTACCAGTAGATCATAACACCTCTCATAAAGATTATGGTTCCATTTCCAACAAATACAAACGTGCTTGTACAGCTGAATTTAGTGTATAAAATGATACTGCAAATGTTTAGGTTGGGGAGAGATGAGTTTGAGCAAACATGCATCAAATAAGAAGCAGGGTATGGGGCACACTGCACAGCATGGTGGCACATCACTTCCATGAGTAATGAAGAGTTTACAATTTACCACTGACTCATATAGGGTCTGGAGGAATACAGCACGAACACACAACTGATTCTTTTTGTCTTCATCTATCACTATCTTTCTGCCTTGACATTTCTGTTACACTTTGATAAACAGTTTTTATCCTCTGCAGTAATGATGAAATGTGAAATTTGCAGCATCCGATTTAGAACCTTGCTGTAAAGTCACCTCGTCTCAAATAGTCTCAAAATTCTTTCATTAGGAATGTTTGTTTTAGATTTAGAAATGAAGCAATTTCTCTGTGAAAAGTTTTCATTTTCAAACTTTTAGAGCTTTAAAACTCCATGAAATCACAGTATTAAGTTTTTCGTGTTTTCCTCAAAATATAACATGGTTCTAACATAATTGGTTTGATCTCAGTCTCACGAGGCTGATTGTTGGAAAATTGCAACAGAGATCTAAAAACATCTGTGTCCTTCATTTGTGGTGGAAAATCAGTTTAGAATATGATGTCCACTAAAATGGCCCAAAAACTATAATGAAATATATTTGGTGCAACTACACTGTTCATACAGTTTATTAGTTTAGCACATTGGGAAATTATGCACATAACAGAATAATTGTTTCCTGCTACATCCAATATCTGATCAGTTTTCCTAGTGTTTCCTAGTGACACAGTGTCCACATTATTAAAATCACAGATGCATCACATTTCCACCATCCATTTTTTAAAACCCTGATTCAGAGAAATGTCTTTTCTGGTTTAAGACAGAATGAAGGATATTGTATTTATTTTTTTTTCTCCGTAATTACACCGGGCTAACATCAGAGAGGACGGTCACCCACTGAATGGGGTCACAGGATCGGGACGGCATCTGGAGAAGAGGCTGTGAACAGTCAATTAACGCAAAGGCTGAGGCTGCCAAAGACATTCACACAGAACCCACAGATGAAAGCCAAACCAGTAATGACAAACAAATTAGGCTGGGCTGTGTGGAGATGGAACTTGCAGATGTGTTCACTGTCAGCTTCCACACATAAAAGCTGCTGTGGTGTCCAGATTGAATTACATTACTCATTTGCACGGGTGTGCCAGGGCTCTTTTTTATGGGTGCAGGACACAGCCGTCGGACAAGAGATCCACTTCATGAGCTCTGTGCTATACAAGGAGACCAGATGCTGTGAAAGGTGAGTTTTACTCACCTCAGTGAGTCCTTAAGCCCTCTATCAGTGAGTGAAGTGCTCAGATTTCCAACATCCTGCAGAAGTCTGTACCATAGCCCTCCATAGTAAACCTTATAGTGTGAAAACAGGTGTATTCTCCTCACAACTGTCCAGCCAAGTAAAGAGTGAACCTCATTTCTGAATATGTGAATCATAGTGATCCAATAATGAAAACAAATACTGAATGAATTAATTGGCCTCATACTGATTATTTATTTTCCTAACTTGTAGGAATGCAAAATGGATTGTTTTGCCCACAGTCTAGTGCTTCCATCAAGCTTTTTATCCAGCTGTAGCGGCAGACAGCTGTTTTTAGTGAAAAAAGATCTAATAAATCCAGTGCATGCTACCTGGCCAGCACCAAACAGCAGACAAAGCTGGCAAGTAGCTAGTAAATTTAGTGGAGCTTTCAATGGAGCAGCTAAAGAAATAAATATTTAATGGTTCCAGTTGGTGGAGATTGGAAACAGAGCTAAAACGAGAGTGAATATTGGATTTTCATTCATCTAGTAAACAGAAACATAACTCCCACTGAAGATAAAATGTTACTAGTTGTTAGCTTTGACAACTGCATGACAACTTCAAGTTGATATGTCAGTATTTTCAACTTGTGGCCTCCAAGCAGCCAAGAGAATCAATTAATGTAGCCTTAAAAAAGACTGAGCAATTTCAATAAAATGGCTGGGCAATGTTCTTGTTAGGAAATGTCAACAAAGAGTAAATGCAAGATTTGTTTTAGACTATTTTAAATTAATTTAATAAAAGACAGAAATTATTTATGTGTTAATTAACCCTGGACAACAGTGGAGCTCTGTCACAGAAGTTTTGTATGGAGTGGATACATAGGCAACACTTGTTAGTTGGATCTATTCTTTTGGCCTTTCTGTGTAGTTTGTTGTCAAAAAGAAGGAACACCTTATCATAGTTATCCTTTTATAACTGATTAGAGATTAACACTAATTTTCATTAAAGATAGACAGTTTAATTCTTAATATTTGTGACTAACTGATGAGCCACTCTCCTATTCTTACTTTTGAAAATTATGAAAGTAAAGCTTCAGTCATAAAACTTCAAATGACTGTTGGTTACTGGTAAATGTAACATTTTGTTACAATACTATTACTCCGGTATAGTCCATAGATAGTACAGCAACAGCAACATACAGCAACATAGTTACAGCAAAGAATAGCAACAGTGTTCACATGGGCAGCCAGTGAACCATGACGGGGGAAGATAGACTTAGGGAAAAGGGCTACTCTGAAAGTGACACTTGAGGTTGCATGTCGCAAGTTTTCCAGATCTGCACCTTATGAGGAAAAAATAAAGTCTTAGTAGTGTGCTGCGGTTGCTGCAACCTGGAGACGACGACAAGAGACGTCTGGAGAAATTAATGAGGTCAGCCATTTTGATCGGTTAACAGTATTATTTCACAGCAGGAGGGACAGGCTGCTGTCTGCTGGTGGAGAGGAACACATGACATTTGTCTAATTAACTTGCGCCTCTGGTGACGAATCAGACCCTTAGCGTCACTGTAAGGACCTGCTGAGGATGTTGGCTGCTTCAGCTGGTACTAAAGCCATCATTAGAGGAAAAGCTGTTGGCCGCTCTCTCCTCCAACCTGTCACAGTGTGATTCTTTATTTTTTTTTTTATCGGTTCTTTGTTCTAAGAGCAGAGGGTCTTGCGACAGAACATCTGACAAGGATCAGGATGAGGGCAGCAGGCGATTATCAGATTTCTGTGGTTTTCCCAAATGAGGTGTGCAGACAGGGCTGTGACATTAGACTCTTTTTAAAAGAGATCCCTACATATTGACGATGATATGACTCTTTATTATTCCAGTTTTGCTCATTCACACAAAACTGCCAACATATATTTGGGCTTTTGGATAGCATGTTGGAGCTCTGACATCAGAGGCGTGACGTGTAACACAGTAGTTGTGGCACTTTGACACAAATGTCAGTCAAGTTCTGTGATCTCTGAGGCTGCTTTAAAGGTAGAACAACAATGTCCCTCCATTCCTTTTATACAAAACAGGGAAGGAGAATGAAGTCCACCTTGAGCAGACTGTTTTAAAGGGGCCACCGTGCAGAGCACAGAGATGGGAGCTTAGGGCAAAATTTGTGATTTGGATGTGAAGCTGAGTAAAGCCCAGGAAAAACTGAGGGCTATTCTTCACTGCTCTACATCTGTCTTGAAATCGAAGCTTGAGATGAAGATAAAAATGTGAAAGGTTGTGACAAAAATGTATCTGGCAAGACCTCAAAATCAAACACATCTCAATAAAATTGAAGCGCTGGTCTGAGTGAATGCAAACATGCATGTAATGTATTCATCTTAATTAAAACCCAAACCAGGTAGCCTACTACAATACATGGTAAATTCAATGTTCATTTAACATTCCTCCAGTGTTATGGAGGTGTTCAGCAAATAGGAATTCATGGAATTAACTGAATACGACATTTCACATCAGCAAAATTTGATTTCAAAGATACAACTAATGTTCTTGGCACCAGTTGTGCAGTCAAGAGCAATGAATATGCCCCGGATAAAGCAGTTGCCATGAAATGTGCCGCTGGTGATCTGTTTCAGTGGTACGATTACCAAATGCTAATTTTGCATGTTATGTTATTAGATGCAAAGTCAACACAAAGACACAAAATACTAAAATATAGACACTTCCATGATGATCTAAATTCTAGGAAAACTATCAACCATTAACTACAACACTCAACACAACTTGGGCAGTTTTCAAAAATAAAACTTTTACACTTTACAACTTTTATTTTTTTTTCACTAAATCAAACAAAAGTGGTCCAGTGTAGCAACACAGATGTTTTCACTGTAGTTTGAATATTGATTTGGCACTTGTAATTCTTGGTATTACCCCAGTCACTTTGGATTTACTACTCAATCAGTCCCATACTGGCTGTTTTCATTATCACGACACTGCATCCTCTGCCCTACACTGATTGGCTCATGAAAAGAGCAGATCGTGCTCCTTCTCCTCAACACATTATGGTGCCTCTGTCTGGTCCCTGCTTATCTGACAGGCCCTAGCATCATAAAGCTGATTGCAGTGGCAGACCTGCGCTCCTCAGCACTGGAGATGGCCCATTTAGTGGCTATAAATGACAAGCTGACTGACAGCCTGGGATGTACCCCTAATTACACCTGGCTAACCAGGGCCAAAACAGTATTTATAAGGAAAGTCCTTCAGCCATCACAGTCTTAGACTCCTATACAGCCTTTGGAATTTTGTTCTCTTTCATTGTGCATTGTTTGATTCCTCTTTCAAGCATCATAAAAACAGAAAAATGAAATGTAATGCTTACGATCAAAATTCAATAAATGTGTTGGAGGGCAGGACAGGCAACACAACCCTGTGGAGTTTGTGACAGTTCAGGGAAAAGATATTGAGCTGAGCTTGGTGTTAGTGCTGTTGTTCTAGTCAAACCACTGATGAACACATCCAAATGGTTCCTCTCACTTATCACATATAGATGTAAAATAAAAAGTAAAAAAATACTGGAGCCCAATCTGTCATAGGTCTCTGCTGCCACACAAGGCAGGATATTGCATGGATAATGGCGATATAGTATCTGAAATGTATTTCTCTGTCTCCTTCTCCATGGCTAAAACCTCTCCCCTTTTCCCGTTAACTTTACCACAATCCCCTCTACACCTCTCAGATTTTCTTGGCCTTATTCTCCATGCAATCACTCTCTTTCCTCTCTTTCTTTTGCCACCTCACACCTCCATGCCTCCCTGCCGGTCTCTGCTCTCTCTTTTTCTCATCTCTGGCAATCCCCGTGGAGAGATTGTAGCCTGGAAGGGCCTGGCTGCTTTATTGAACAGCGTCTCCTCATCTTTCTTTTTATTGAGCGGCCGAGCCGTCAGCGAGCCTGCCAGCCTGTTCCTACTGCACCCCATTTGTCTTCATGTTTGGGCAGCTAGTTTCTGAGCGCACGTCGGACAGCCCACCTTGTGCTCTTACAGACCAGCACACACATACTCATGTCCAGACACTTGCCTGAGAATGCACACACACATACTGTACCATATGTCTTGTTGCATTGAGTATGTAATTTGGGGGGTGGGGGGGTTTCTAGGCAAAGCACATGCATCATAGTTGTTAGAGATGGAGAAAATAATTGGCTCCTAACCACATATGTTCCAAGCTCAACTTAGAAACCCTCACATGCCTGTGATGCCCTGGTGTACAACACTGCGCAGATGTTACAGTTAGGGGCATGTGTCACATGATTTCTCAGTATACTCCATAGAATGAAGTCCAAGTCGAAGTTGTGTGAGAGAAACCCGCTAAAGTGCTGGTTTTAAACTCCTGTGACAAGACCAAGTGTGCAGTTCACATAGCTTTTAAGTTACACAGACACCCACAGAAAGGCTTGTGGTAAATCCCCTGCAAGTTATGAATGACAGTCCAACGGCAAAGTAAATTGTCCAGGGAAAAAAAAAATCAATTTGGAAAATTGCTTGAATTCATTGCAGGCCTGTTTCGTTGTCATTAAGAGATCACACAGAAGGGAAGGGGGTGAGATGAATGTCTCCTTGTGCTAAGGGGGCAAGTGCATTGCTTATACAGTGGCCTCTGAGGGCTTATTAACTTTGTCTGTGTTCCACTAACCTCCATTGGTGATTTCCCCTGCCTTGTAAAGCTACTGACCAGCCAAGGAAAGGACGTCTGTGAATAATCGATCAGAAACTCTTGAGAGAAATTTACTCTTACTATCATGTCGATTTTCACAAAGCGGATGATTTCTCTGTGTTTTTTGCTCTGATATAAGATGTTTTCTGGCATGATATTTTATATTATCATTAACAACTTCAAGTTGCAATTCTTCACTTGAATGCAGTGTGCCATGATAGTGAGACAGTGAGCAGATGTTGCCATTATCTTCCGCCAATATGTTCACAATCCATGAATCCCGCTCCTAGTCATTCTCTGTCTCTCTCTTTGTTTCCTCCAGGCTTTTGTTGCCCAACAACAGCTTAAATTAGATCACTGTCCACTGTTTTGCTTGATGATTAGCTCATAAGCTACTGCAGGCCCCTGTGATCACTGAGGCATGAGTTGAACAAGATATAGCGCAGAGAGTGACTAGTTGTCATGCAGAAGTCCTCCAATAACCATCTGTTCCGGCATGTAAAATCACTCTGCGTGAGAGCCTACAACATATCCCAGGGGCACCACACATTCAGCTACTGAGGAAGCAGAAAACTGTGTAAGCACTTATTTAGGCCATGCTAGACAGAAGTCTCACTGAGTTATTAATTTCTGAAGAGAAACAAACTAGATCGAATTAATCCAGTGGTAATTCAATGATAAAACTTCTCAGGGAGAAGTTGAAAATGTTGATTATGTACCTGGAGAAGAAATGTTAATATTAGAAAACTGTGGTAAAGCAAAAGGTGATGCTCACTTATGATTTTCAATTTGTAAGCCCTAAATGATGACTAGTAAGAATGCGGTGCACTCTTCACCTGAATTTATCCCAGTGACCTGTAATGGATGCATGGAAATGTGTGTATTCTGAAAAATAACCAAAACTATCATGTATGTGCTTTCTCTTAGACTATAAAATGTAATGCTGCAACAGGCAGATAGAGGCAGATAGGCATTTAGAAATATTTCAGTCTCACAGTAAGTATGTTAACATGCACCGCTGTCATCAGATTATAGGCCGAATCGAATTTACACCTCATGTATCCACACTCGAGCAGATTGAAATTGGAATCAGCTTGAGAGAGGAGGTGTACACCTTTTGAAAATCCGATCGCTAGGAATGTAAACATGCAATCGGATCTTTGGAGCACATGACTTGTTACTGTGCATGTGTGCCATGTGTGGAGTAGTGCATAATGATGTGTCTGAGTGCCCATGAGGAAGTCAACAGCATGACGGTACCTAGTGGAAAGAAACATATAGCCCCTTAATGTTCTGGTGATGAACTGCAAACTCGGGTTATTCAAACACGTGTTTGAAGCGAAGTGTGAGGAACCTGATTAATTGCTCTGGGCCATGCAAGCACGGATGGAATGTGGATCGCTTGGCTCTTCCGATTGATTTCAAACCTATTGAGGAAAAAAATGTGCATGTAAACACATTCAGTCTCTTGATTTCACCCTATTTATTTATTTGAGAAAAGTTTACGTGTGGACATAGTCAGGTGTCAGACAGGAGAGTAGCTTGGTCACAATCAGTTGAACAGCTGTTCAACACCCACGTGGATGGTGCCGATGTTGCAAGGATGCAGAGTTACTGTGTGTGTCCCTTACAAAACTTATCTTCTTCAAGCTGTTAGTATTCTGAGCTGCTGGATGTTGCTGGGCATGTCTGCTGTGTGTGACACCTTCAGTCGGTGTGTTTTGGTTTAGGATTGTCAGTTAGTGTCAATTGTCTGTTAGGGGTTTTTTGAGTATTATTGTCTTGTCACTTCCTGTTTTATTTTGAAGGTCTGTGTGCTCCAACATCTCCCTCAGCTCAACTTCCTCTTTTTGATTGTATTCCCGGTCCTAATGTGTTTCACCTGAGTCTTGTTATCTCCCTTGCCCTGGCTATATAAGCTCCCCTCCCCTGTCCTCCTGTGTGAGATTGTCTTGTCCCTTGAGTCAGTACTCCAGCCTGTATTGTATTGTTTGAGATTCCCAGTTGTTTGACTTTGATCATTTTATAGACCCCTGAGTTTTGCCTGCTGGATCTTGTACTTCTGCCTGATCATTGTAACTCTTCTGGTTCTGACCTGTGCCTTCATTAAATTGACTCTGAGCAAGCCTGACCCCCTGATTCCATGTCTGTGTCCTCTTGGTCCGTACCTTGATAGGGATGACCACCTCCACCGCCTCGTCAGATCTTGATCTCATCAATTCACATCTTGATCTGATGAGATTAAGATGGAATTTAATTGCCTCATCAGATCCTGAGTTAATGAGGTGATCAAATTCCATGTTATCTCAAATATAATAAATATATTATAGCCTGGATTTATATAATTTTTTAACCAGCTAAATATAACACTGACCGTTCACAGTCAACCTGACAAATCTTGTGTTGCCAAACTTTGTTGGAGAACTGATTTTCAGCATGAAAGTACTTTATTGGCACTTTACATTAATTTGGTGATTTAAATGTTTTTAATCACCTGGTTTGTTTTGGTTAGTAGAGATAATAATGAAAAAAAAATTTGACACTGAATCCTAACCAATAGAAACCGACTGTGTTGATGGTGATGACCACTGAACTCCACTAAAAAGACACCATTTACTTCACCTCAGTTTCATCAAACTTGATTTTGTTTCTCAGTGGTTTGAGTAAAAACCTCTGCTTTATTTGTCTTTTGTTTGTCCAACACTTCCTCACGACTCTTGTTTCAATAACTATTAGACCAAAAATTCCCATAATTAATTAGTCTAAAAAAGATAACTTATAACAACATTGACCTAGTAGTTTTATCATTACGTCAAAATTTCCCTATATAATTTGGTTTCTAATACTTTTAAGCAAAGGCATTCCCAGCATGTTCAGCTGCATTTTGTGTTAAATATTAATTTGGAAATTATACTAACACACTGAACCAAGACTCACAGAACCATTAGTGTGACTGTAGACTAGATTAATGGATTCAGAAAGAATCTATAATTACATCCAAGTTCTGCGACTGTCTAAGTTCAAACTCAGTTTGAGTATAATAAGTATGATATGCATGGTATGATAGGTTTGCATCTTAAAGTTGACATAATTCGTTATTACCTGTTGCCATGGTGGAACAACAAAGAGGGAGAGAGTGATGTTAAATAAGCCAGAGAAATTTACAACATAATGTGACACTAACATGCACTGCATAGTTTCTGCTGTATTGTAACCACAGTCATTTTCACAGTAGATATTTTAAATTGCCTTAGCAGCAAATGCACATGTGGTATTAATAAAAAAAAGAAAGAAAAAAAAAGTGTCCCTTCAAACCGTGATGGTATGGCAGTGAGCTAGTATGTACAATACAAGGACCTTGAAATAGAAAACACCAATTTAAATGTAATCATCATTTATTTAATCATTAACACCTAGGGTCTTTCTACTGCAATGTACTTAAATATCCTCCATGAAAAAATTTGTTATTTAGAACAGGTGAAGGACCAAGAATTGTTGCCCCCTTTCTGACTACCCAAGGAATGCCATGGCACCAGAGTTGCTGGTTATTTCTATTTACAGTGTTATAGCAAGTTAATGTAATGAAGCCCTGGTCAATGTAAGTAAATGTGGGCAATGATAACAGTGATGTAAATGAACATTTTAGCATGAAATTAGCTTTTTACAGTGTAGCTTAATTTTGACTTTGTGCTTAGGCCGCATGATTGTCATCACTGTAAACAAGTTGCCAGTTGTTGGTGTTTATTCATGACATTTCAACATTTAAGTTAGGATTTAAAATTTATTCAAAATCTGTCCTAAGCTAAGATCACTGACATTTTTAAGAAAGCAACATTGGGTCTGGTTAATCTGTGGTAAATACCTGAGCAGGGTTGTCAGGTTTATTGCTTCAGTATGGCAGCTTTAACTGGAAAGAAAGTGACTGTCTGTGTCTGCCATCCCTCATACTGATTCATGCATTATTGTTTGGTTATGGCACCCTAACAGCATGGAGCAGGATAGCAGGGAGCACCCTGCATGGTTGGATAAACCCCATCAGGTAAAGTAGTCTGTAAAATTCTAAAAGATAATGAAATCATCATTGAACATTATCCCATGGGTAAGACACTGTCAATGTCAGCTATGTATTTGGGCCACAGCAGTCTGCCATTCCCTGCCCATATTCCCCAGTAGCAGGGAAAAGTCTGTTTTAAGGATCTCAAATCCAGTTTCCCTTCATTCATTCCTTTAAAATACCCATAATTGGTGATAACCCTCTGTATACTTGGATGTGTAGCAAAGTGAATGTAGTAACTGCTCTGTTAATTTCCTGACAGACAGGTCAGCCACAGTTAGATTTTTATTTTCTTAAATTCTTGATTATTGTGTCACAAATAGTCCCAAATCAAATTCATGCCTAGTTTTATGAATTTCCATTGGTCGTGGTTTTGGGCCTCTCACTTTCTGGTTAGCCTTAATTCTAGTAGTGTGATTAACATTCCTGGATTCAAGATAGTCGACATTATCACATTTTTATTTCCAGTCAGTGGATTGTATCTGTTCAGAGTTCAGAGGGTTGTGAAGTTAGCTGTGGTGCTCCCTTATTTGACCTTTTGCTGGATTGGCCTATAGATGACATCAGGCTCCTGGCTGTTGTCGATCCATTCAACACTGGTACTATGCCAGTGGTGTTAGTGTTTGTGGTGACACATTTGGAAAGTGTGACAGCCAAGTCCCTGATGGGAAGCTTTACATTTGATGTAATCCTGTGTTAAATAACTGTGTCAGTCTGTTGGCATTTGGTGGTTTGGCACCTTGTACAGTAGCTCCTACGGAGTCATTGAATTGTTCCCCATTTGATGCTGTATGTCACTTCTTTTCCAGTTGCATTTTACTGTCAAACAGTTGCTAAAAGTCTGTGCAGCTCACTTATTACGCATGATGCAATGTAATTTCTTTTGTTTAAACAGCTATATTCACCTCTTTAAACACCACTGTTTCTCATGTATACATATAACTGGCATTATGCTACTATGTTGGAATGAGATGAGTGGGAAGAAACATGGAAAAACAAATCTTTTTTTTTTTTTTTTTTTTTTTTTACAAAAAAGCACTACAAAAACTACAGATCTCTGAGAGATGATTTAAATACTGTTTAAGCAGAAGTATATTGGACAAAAACGTATGTTTGCACCAAATGTATTTAGTACTGAACTGAATTCTTTAACTGCTTAACTAACAGAATATTTAAATATACAGTGATCTCTTGCAGGGGTTTTGTTCCAGAACCCTCTACGAAAGGTGAAAATCTGCGAAATAGTAACAATATATTTATTTTATTTTTTAAGCCTTTATAAATCTTCCCCACACTCTTATAAACCTTTCCCATGCTTATTATTCATTGTTTAGGCTAAAATTCCTTATTTTACTGCAAAAATAATTAAAATCTAAAAAAATAAAAATACCTGTTGGACACAGAACCCCACGATGTAATGAAGACACCCACGATATAAATGTACGCGATGTATTGAAGCCGCAAGAGGTGAAGCACGATATGTCAAGGGATCAATGTACTCTGATACTAGAGGGTGAATTAAGTGCAATCTGACTAGGCTCTTTGGGGAGAACTGTGATCACTGAATCAGGAGAACATCTTCTGGCATCTAGTGCATTAAGGAAATGGACTATAGATTGTTCTGATGTAGATGTTTGGCAAATTGCAAACCACTAAGCAAGAGACTTCATCTGTTTCTCTTCACAATATCAATCTGATTCATCTCCACACAGCTGCATGATAAGACTTCTCACCCTGAATTACTCCCTGTGTCTCTCAGCTTGGATCATATTTTATAACAAGAAAGTTCACCATTTTTCTGTCAAAAAGCAGCAACTCCAAACTAATGTAAACATATTAAAATATTTACTTTATTGCATTAAACCATTAGCAAATAGGATCAGTTAAAGAAAAAAAAAAAAAGAAAACCAGTGAAAAATCAGCAAAGGCAGCTTCTATGAAATTCATAGTGTTACAATGTGCACAGACTAAATAGAAATAAACTTAAACTTTGGTTGTGTTCTCCTCTTCTACATCAGAGACGAGTTATGACAACAAATACACAACAGTTTCCGCTGCTTTCTCTGGAGGATCACACTGATCTCAGTGCTCCTTTATCTTTACCTCAGCTCTATGAAACCTCTGTCAATGAATAAAGGCAAGTCACCAGGTTTAGACAGTTTACCTCCCCAATTTTATTTTACCTTCTGAACCCTGATGGGACTGTGCTTGCTGGATATATCTCTGTAGTTTCAAAATGTTCATTGTCAAAACAGTAGAAGTGCCATTAAATGTCTACTTTTGAAATAAAGTCAGGATTCACATAAGTGCAAACATTATTAACCACTATGATCACTGGATAATGACATGAGGCCAAAAGCCAAAGCGCAATCCTTTGAACCGTATAGAAAAATCCTCTTAATGACGAGGATCAAAGACTATTGTCTGGTTAAATAGATGTCATCAATGGAGAAAATAGCTTGTGGTCACTTTAGAGGCATTTACTATAGCAGTTTTACATACCTGCATATTACAGCTCTGCTGGTTCTCCATCAGTGAGTTGGTAGAGAACCTGACACTATACAACACCAAGAACTTATTTTCTCAGTGTGCTGATGTGGCGGATGGTGGTGAGAAGAAGGGAGAGTTGCTTGACAACGCCACCTGTGGAATTACACCCCAGGAAATACACTCTTGACCCTGTACCGGGCCAACAAGGTCACACAGATTCGTTACACTAACATTTTAGAGAGGACAAGAGACGAATTTCCAAAACCATTAACATTTATTTATTTATCATAAATTACTAGATTTAAAAGAAGAAGCTCAGGTGCAACAACTGGGGACAACTGGAGTGTAGATCGCAAACCACAACCACAGTAAAAATCATCAACAACACGAAACTAGGCCTTAGCGAGGCGGTCAGACTGAAGCAACTCAAATAACAAACAAAAAGAAAAAAACATTACTAACCAAAGCACCACAACGTGTCACAGCAAACTTAAGGGAATGTGAAAGTGACCACCACCAGGGGAAGCCTGCCGCCCACTGCACCAGCTCCTGTATGGGAAACAAAAGAAACTAAATTATAATCCTGTGGTGGTGTGACACTCAGTTCCCCCCACCAGAGCTACATACTAATTACTGACCAATAAATCAAAATGCCAATATTCAAAACAAGAAAACCAAATTAATAATATTAAAGAAAATACCAATGCAACCAGAACAAATTCAGTGGTTTGCCGGGGCCGAGCGAATCAGTCACCCCAATACGAAACCACTTGGTGTTAAACTAAATCAACACAGAAATTACATAATCGAGAATAAATCATATAATAGAGAAATAAACAAAAAAAAAAAAAAAAAAACATATCCACAGGTCAATACAAAGAACGAAACAACGCAAAACATCAGCAATCTGTGCCCCAGAAGAGGCGCGGCAATTATACAGGTGAAACCACTCTAATCAGGCCCACATGAGAACACTGAGTGGAGGTGGGGCAACACCCGACCTGCCACACTGATAATATATTGCTTTTTATCCAGGGTGTCCCTCAATTTTCCCGGTACCATATATACATATTAAACCTGCTTTACTGCCACTGCTAAAGGTACCAGCAGTAATATCAACATCAATATCTGATACTCCTCTCCAAAGATAAAAGGATGAAGAGACTCTCTTCCAGCAATTTCATTTGTCAATTGTACAGTATCTGGTCTATGGATGGTAAAATTCTACTGTTTGTCTTGGAGTGGCAGTGGAAGGGAATAGTGTCCACTATCAAAGGTTATAAAATTGGATCTTCTCTAACAGTTCACCCAAACAATTGACAAAAGACATTTGACTCAATTATTACTGAAGTAATCTCCACCTGGCATTTTGTCAAAAGGCCTTTAAACTGGTATCTCCACTCTTCCATTTTTCATGACAATAACATCCTATTGTGAAGCCATCCAATTTTATTCCCTCAAAGGAGCAGTCAAGGGCAGCATTCCCTTAGTGACATTTATTGTCCTGTGGGCCACCAAGCATTTCAAGATATCTAGAAACATTTAAATATATCTAGCACATTTTTGTCTCCACCTCCGCACAGCAGTGAACACTTGGCATACCTTGGGACATACATTTCTCCACACATTCATTTTACACAGGTCTGATGATCCCTAGTGGTTTTTACAATATATTTTATCTTGTGTAAGGCCTCCTGTGAGCTCCTATCTATCGACAGCGCATGGAGGGCGGACTTCTGCCTCAAATAGCTTCGACCCTAATTGGAAACTAATCCAGCAGAGCATGCAAGTATCCTTCAGGAATCCCAATCAAGCTTTTCATTTTAATTCCATACACCTAACATTCTTCCCTCCCTACACACAGCATTAAATCGACTCTTTATCATCACCAAGCTGCATTCTATTCCAAAAGCTTCATGGACAAAGCTCCATGTACGGTGAGTTTTTTTTCTGAGAAGCCATCAGAAGAAAGTAGTAATTAGAATGATAGAATGTTTAATATAATATAATTATGTAGTCCTTAAGGTCAAGTGTGATTTTCATTTATTTATTCATTTTGGTTACTTAACAATTTTTGTGCTAATTAATGCATGGGCATTTGTTATCATTTTCACCTACCAATTTGTAACCCCAATAAAACATTCCTCACAAAATGTAATGCACTGAATAAAAAAGAAATCACTGATCAGGAGCAGAAATATCAACCGAGGTGTTCAGATACTGTCAGGAGTTCAGGGTCTCATGGGATGACATGTTGTTGTAGCCAGCGGTGAATTCCATCAACAGTGAGTGTGAACAAGCCTCCTGATGGACCACAAAAGTGTGATTACAGAATAAGACATGGCTATGGGGCATTTGAGTTCATACATGTTAATACGAGCATACACTGACTGCACACCTTAGCTGTGGGCTGTGATGAATATTGATCTTTGTGTACACGAAAGTGTGAGACAGTGTGTGTGTGTGTGTGTGTGTGTATGTGTGTATTTTTAAGCTGTATGGGTATGAAGCAGCATGTGTAAATGACTGTGTGTGAGCCGTGTGCTTGTTTTTCTATACCGTGGGGTCCACTGTGACTGATGTTGCTGTGATGGCCCAATTTCTTGGTTGTGATCATTAAAATTTTATCTTGTGCAATTATTTGAAGTAAGTTCTACTTTCTGAAGTCACTTCTGTTCTCAAGAAAAACGCAGTTTCAAGGTTATTGTTTGGCATTTTGTATGAAGACTTTGACATGGTAAATATTAAAAAGAAAAAAAGTTTTTGTAAAGGTCAGTGTACTTGCTTCAGAAGATTTATTTAAAGAGAATATTTCCAGAAGACAAAAAATGATGGAGAGTAGAAATAAAAGGCATATTAGTTAATTCTGTTCTTATCTTTTCTGCAGTCATATTCTATCAAAGTTGCATGCATCTTTTTTTCACCTTAGAGTTTATATCACCTGCCAGCCAATGTCTGAGACCCCTCACCCCACACGTCCCACATTGTGCAGTTGTTTTGTAACCTGTCAAATGCAACAATGTGAAAATTACACCTATCGCACAGTTAATGGCCAGGTGATGGTGGTGAGAATATGTGTGCCCTATCAATGACTTTAAGGAGAGACTACCCATAATTCCATGCTATTACCTCTATTTTTTGTTTCATGGTGTCTGTTTTCCTCTCTGTGACAGACTTGGGGTTGAATGTTGGGAAATGACATCTATCTATTCTAATCTGTTCTCTGGACTGAATCGGCTACAGACTGAATCTCCTGGAGAATGAAGATACAGTTCCAAAAGATCCAAAGAGCCAGAGGAGAGTGAGCCAGGTCTCGGGACAACAGATGGTACAGCATAGAGAGCTGGTGTGAAAAGAGAGGAAAAAGAGGAGGCAATAAGGTGAGAGACTGAGAGAGAGAGAGAGATAAACACACAACAACATAATACATTCATTGAGATTGAAAACCAGCCCACCAATAGGAGAATGGTCACAGCCAGGTAGGGAAAGGCTCTTCAGCCGGCTGATTCTTTTTAACTCTTGTGAAAGACAGGAGCCCTTTATCCTGAGACAGAAGAGTATGGAACAGAATAAAAGACTTGACGAGATCAGACAGGTACAAAGACACCTGCCGATTTAAGGTTTTGTGTTATATGAAGTCTCAAAGCATGATCTGACATGGGTAGAGAGCCTTTGAAGAGACACTAAAATGTGGTCAAATTTTCTGGATTTAGTCAGAGTAAACTTTATTGTCCCTGAGGGGAGATTTGTCTTGTGCTCTGTGCTACAGCCCATTACTTAACATCAAAACATCATAAAAACCATCTGAACCATCCAGAGAGTTTTAGTGCTAGCACATGGCAGGCCAGAAAACAAACTGTTGCATATATCAAGTCTGGATGACACAAAGGTTCGACTTAGTGTCCCAGCATCTGCCATGGACAGAAAAGACTTTTATCTTTGTTACGCTGGTGAAAAAAGACTTGGTCTTGGTGGCGTTTTTAATTTGCAGATCTGATCAGTTTTCACTCCAGACACTTCTGACAGTTCACAGTTTTATAACTATGGCTTTTCACCTCTTCACAGCAAACAAGCAGGTCCCAGTGTTGATCATTTGAGAATAATCACCTTTACAAGCTTATACAGCTGAGTTTTATCAGTGAGCCAGCGGACATTAATTCCATGACTGTGTACGATTCAGCCTTAAGCTGAAATACTGAAATGTTACAAGAAAAAGGCACAAGGCTGAGAACAGAGTCCTGAGGGTACAAACTTAAAAGAGGACTCATTATTAATGAAAACAAATCCCTTCTGCTACTGCTGTGACACAGTTAGTGAGGGAGTGTTAACTATAGGTAACTAAAAGCTGAGCTTTTAGGCTAAGTTGAGAGCTAGGCTAGCATAGTCAAAATAGTAAGTTTAAGAACTGAGCACACAGTGAGTAGTATAAATTGAGAAAAGCAAATAGATTAAACAGAAATGAGTGGGAGGGAGCAGATAGCAGTTGTCAATCTTACACAAAATAACAATGTCTGTCACAGGAAGCAGCATCATCACTGGAGGGAGAATCAAAGGACATTTCCCTTCCCTATAATGGTGTGCCATTCTGTGTGGGTGTGAGCCCTTAACAGATAGTGATCAATAACAGTTGGACTAGCAGAGTGACCCACTCCTCACAGACCACTTAGAAATACATCAGTGCGCCCACTAACAACTCCCCAGCTTGTTATTCCCTCCCTTGGGCCTCCATACAGTGAGAAGGGCCATGGGCAGCCATAGTCCAATATATATTAGTGGTGGGAGGTGGAGTTTGAAGGTGACAGACAAAGTCTTCGACTCTCCAAAGTGGCTCAAGGTTGCAGCTCACCCCAGAGGCTTCTCACCAAGAGGAGGGAAAAGGACAGAATGACACTTGTGAAATGAATAGACCCACACATAAAGTACCACAAAAAGAGGCAAAGAGCTGTGTGCTGAATGCGTTGGTTGACCAGATTATAGCATGACCATTTGGAGGATTTCCCTTTATGTGAGATATTGCTGATATTAGTTGTCCTACTGTTAATTCATTTATCTGCCTGACATTTTGGAGTGTTATCGGTCTCTATCAGTCTGTCCACCTTCACTTTTGTACCACGGATAAAACTTTTTTTTCAGTTGCTACAAATTTAACTTTGGCTTTAGTCCATTACTGTTTCCACAAAACTAGCCATGAAAATCCAAGTAAAGTTCTTCAAACTTTGTCCACATTTAGCCAACTGGACAGTGAGAGAGGAGGCACTTGGATAATGTTAAACCTAAAATATGAAAATCATGATCCACTTATGTTTTCCCTCTGCACCAAGGGGCAGTTGGTTTGATGATTTGTGACCTTGGTGCAGAATGTAGAGTATTTTGGTTTAGGAGGAGATGTACTTGGAAGCGCCCAGGAGATGCATAGAATGTACCGAGGAGAATAGAATAGAATAGAATAGAATGGATACGATCTCTTTGTTTAGTTTGTTACGAGCCTGGCTGCTGCATCTGTACCAAGTGAAGTTCAAAAATTGCAGAATCACTGAAGCAAAAAAAGCAGGGATTTACAGTCGTATGGACAGGAGGAGATAAAAGCATGGGTAACTTGTTCTATAATGTTCTTCTGCAACACTGATCACATTTTGGCAAAAAAAGGAAGAAAAAAACATGACTGAACTGTCTTAGGTTTTAATTAAGTACAACACACAAGATATCTGACAAATGATTTCATCTTTGAGACTTGACATTGCCTAGGACAGGTGGTGGAGACAGAGCTTTAAGGACAGTCAACAGACTATGATTCAGAATGAGTGTCACTAAGTTGCCAAAAATATTTAATGCAGCTTAAATAAATCCAGAAGAAAGGATTAACTTCAGAGCTGACAATCCGGTATGTGACCTGTGCTGTTCTTGGACAAATTGTTCACTACTCAGTATGAGCATTATGATTCGTCCTGCAACTATTTCATCAAAACAAAATGCACTGTTGAGATGGGGTTGTTTGCCAATAAGTATAAAAAACAAAAAACAGAACATATATGTACAGTTACACACATTCACCGAAATACATTCGGTATATAACTGTGTTGTAAATATCAGTCATTCAGTTACAGCAAATGTGTTCCACAGGCCACACTTTCTGAAGTCAACAGTGAAACATTATTTTGATTTTAATTGTTTTCTAATGTCCCAGGCTTTGCCAGAGAGCATCACTTCCTTTACATCATCAGCAAACCAAACAAATAAAGTCCCATAATAATGTGCCCTCAGGGAATACTTGGCTTTGCAAATGCCTCATTGCTACAACATTTAATGTTTATGTAAATAACCCCTGTCCTACAGCAGCAAATATTACATTAACATTAGTTTTATTCCTCTACAATACAAACAATAAGGACAATATATAAATAGTTTTAGGGAGTTATTACTGGATAACTGATGCAGGTTTTGTAATAAATCTACCAGTTTGTGTTGGTATTTGAGCGCATTGGTATTTTCATTAAAAATATACGCCCTATGATTTATTTACTTTTATTAAAGGTCCCATGATTGACCTTTTATTGTTGATGCTATTGTAATGAGACAGCAGCCCGTGTCTTTGGTATATTTCCCACCACATACATGTCATATAACATTGCCAGCAATAAATGGAAAGCGAACAGTAATTCATATTTATGATTTGTGTTTTCTGGAACAAAAATAAGATGCTAACATGGTTGGACAGGATTTGTAGAAAAATAGCAGTAGAAATTGGCTAGGGAGCGTTCCCAGAAGCCAAATAGCGCAGCCACACTTCTGGAAATATATATATATATATATAAAACAGGAAAGTAGACATTATAATATATGTATAGTTCATTCAACTTAATTTTATCAAAGTTACCTAGTGGCAATGATTTTTTGTTTTGTAACTATAAATCCCTGTGCTCCTTCACTTCTCAGATCGTCATCTTTAGAGAACTCGGAATGCAGATATGTGATAAGTGAGAAAGCAGTCACTTTGAAGACATACGGAGAGATTATTATTGCAAATCAGTGATAAAACATTACACAAAATAGCTGATAACCCCAGACTAGCAATGGAAGCTGTGCTTAAAACACAATCTGAATAAGCTACAAAGCAAGGAGCTATGAGTTTAATTAAGCTTACAGGTAGAAGGTACAAGTCGATGTACACATCAGTGTTACCTGTTACCTGAACGGGCTGTTTGCATTGCTGATACAATATGTTTCCATGGACATTATAAAACAACAACCCCAACAATGCTATATTTTAAAATGTATGATTCTTGTGACTTCACAGTTCATGTCTAAACATGTCTGGTTTGCTGTATCTTATGAAAATGATTTTTGTGAAGGTGGGAAAGCACTATGTTGACTGTCAAGTAATCCTTTCACACCTCTGTAGATGACTCTTGTGATGTTACCACCACAGAAAGCACAAGAGGCATAGCCATGCGGTTAGGTGTCAATTGTTAGACGTGGTTATTGTATAAAGCTGAGGGATTAGGCCCCGGTGGGGAAGCAGAGACTGTACTAACATAATGATATAGTGGTCCCATCTAACGAAAGATGGATCATCTTGTGGTTGGGCCACTCCCACACAAGACTCAGGGCTTGTCCAGGCTTCCTCATGTCAAAGACAGAGGTGTCAGCGAAAAGCAAGAGAAGACAAGACAAGGCATTTTTCTCTGTTGTCATCTTTTGTCTTTCACCATATACCTTTTTCATAACATCTATGATCAACCTCATATCCTACGGTGGATATGAGGTTGATATGAGGTAAGAAAATTATGTATGTACTGTACTTAGAGTACTCATACAGGTGGCTTTCAGATTACCTGCCATCTCAGTAAAGTAGTAAAAAGCTCATAGCTGACTAATAGCTGGTTTTGTGCCTCAAGAGTAACCATAAATAACAACAATATCAAACCACAAAATCACACTAAATTTGATGTAGCACACTAATAAATCTACCCATCTCACCCAATCATCCCAAGACACATCATTGCATCCTCTGTTCTTTTTTAAAGAAAAAAACATGTACTGATTTCATTTTTCAGGGGTGCCTTTTGGTACATTAAAGCATTAAATGCACCACAGACTTGATCAGTGAGTGAAAGTTAATACCAGTCTGAGAGGCAGCATTTCACTTTCCTCTGTGGCTGAAAATTTAAGGTCTGTTGCACCTCAGAGTCCCACTCATCACTAACGTAACATCTACATCAGTACAGCAGGGGCAGAATGAAACTACTGATGGTGTTTAGTTTCTTACTGAAAACCATAAAAATAATTAGCATTATTGAGCTTTACGCAGTCTTATTATGTCTACCACATATTCAACAAAATATCAATTGAACACTGAAATATTTATTTTACTGAGGTCTTGACAAGTCATGGTGATTTTCTTTCTGAATTATTTTTACATAAATTATAGTTCCATGCTCTGTGGGTGTGCTGTGGTGTCTGGCACTGAGACATTGGCAGCAGATTCTGTGGGTCCCATTATTTGTTGATCTGGTTTGTTCTGGCATATCCCAAAGATGCTCCTACCAGAATCAAAATCTGGGTATTTGGAGGTGCGGTCAAGACCCCGGGCTCTTCCTTGTGCCATTTCTTAGCATTTTCTTCCCTGTTTGCTGTCAGGGAGAGCTATTGCCATGGGGGAGTGTGTTTAGTCTAAAAACAAATTTGGTTCACAGTTACATCCAGTGGGCACCCATTTTTTGTTGGTCATTTTAGCTAAGTATTGTTGGTTGCTTCTAATTTTGTGCCATTGCAGCTAATGTTAACATAACCAGCTGTGCCTAGTTTTCTCCAAACACCAGAGCTTTGGGAACAGGCTGAGGATCGTTCAAGATGATCACGTAATTTAGTAATAAGATTTTTTTTTGATAAACTTTCACATTTTCAAATATCAAAGCATGACAAAAAAGCATCAAAATTCAATGTATTTAAGTCTCAGATGCATCTGTGTCACTGGCAGCATCATGACAGTTCATGGCTGGTTCTGATGAAAAGATTTGACAGTAAAATGAGCTTAAAGAAATGCTGTTACTTAGCCTCAGGCACCAGAATCCCACAAATAAAACAAGAATATGATAAAATAAAAAAAAAATAAAAATAAAAATAAAAAAAAAAACAAAAAAAAAAAAAAAACCTCAGCCAATATCCAAGATATTAGTTACTTTGTTTTGCAGTTTGTTCTCCAAACCTCCATGGCTGGATCCTGCAGTGATGGTGATCATATCAGGCCATATTTTTGCACCACTATGGCTCTGACAGATAGGTATAGTTATGACTATATCTGACTATTTAGGAATGGCTGTTGCTGTAATTATGATAATGCCTATGACCAAGGTTGTGATGGTTATAATTATGGTTTTTGTTAACAGGGTGCACAGGTTGACAATGGCAAGATAGTCAATACTGTGATGACACTACTCTTATTCGGATTCGTATTCATATATATGGATACATTTCCATCATCAACATTTTCAAAGTCAGCTGATGATGTCAAATTACAATTGTGACTTTTATGATTGTTTACTCAGACTGCATTTTTCAGTTCAGCTGTGCTGTACAGTATGTCTCTACAACCACAGGAACAACTTGGGTGTGTGTTGTGTATATATATATATATATATATATATATATATATATATATATATATATATATATATATGTATATATATGTGTATATATATATATGTGTATACATACATACACACACACACACACACACACACACACACATATATATATATATATATATATATATATATATATATCTACAACCACAGGAACAACTTGTGTGTGTGTTGTGTATATATGTATATATATACACACACACACACACACATATATATATATATATATATATATATATATACACACACATATATACATATACATATACATATATATACATATATACATACTGAACTGAATATACAAGTTTGATCTAGCAGCAGAATGAGTGGCTGTGTCAACAGTGATGTGCTCACTTACTGCTCTATGTACTTAAGCCTCTGTGAACAGTGATGCAACCACTTAGCTTAGGGAAGATCCTTATAGTCCTGAACTTCTGTGGCCTTTGCTGAAAATACATCTGTAACTGATGGAAGATGCTGGGAGTGTCTGGCTTCACAAAAGTTTCTTGGCCGATGGAAATATCTTAAATGCTCTAAAGAGTAGACAGTCGCCATGCTAATAGCTACAGTCATAGCATTAGGTGTAGCTATGGTCATGCCAATACATTGTGTATAAAAAGAGACAGCCACAGCCCCAGCTACAGCAGTATATTTGTAACAATAACCATAGATGTAGCCACAATCGCAGTCCCAACTGCAGTTTCAACCATAATGTGAGCCGTAGCCAGAAATGGTGTTCTCAGTAGCCAACCCTGAGCCAAGTATGGCCAGTCACTGTGGTCACAGCCAGTGATTGTAGTTACTGTTTAAATTAAAAAAGTATTGCAAGGAAAAGTAAAATTTCTTCAACAATGTGAAGATAACACAAAAGGAGTTTATAACTGTCCCAATGTGAGCTACCCACCATCATTAATTTTATTTGTAAAATGTGACTTGCTCATTTACAAAGTATTAACTTACAAGTGACAAAACACTGACACTGGTCATTGAGTCCTGTGACAGTTACTGTCCAGGATTTATTTTACTCAGACACAGTAAGTAGCACATTGTGAGCATGTAAATGTGTAAAGTGGCCGAAACTAAAGTTTGGTTGATTTTATTCAGAGTCAATTCTCTATTGAATTTACCAAATATCTACCAAATTACAAATGATGCTGTCACATAGAGTTGAAAGGACATCTAAGATGCATCTATTTTTGGCTTACTCCATACAGTGAAAATCCATTATGATATAATGAAGTGAGGTTCACCTGGGACATAATAATTTCATTATGTGTGATGGTGTGGGGACAACTATGCGCTTAGTGTGTCTCAAATCAAAATTCTTTCTTTTGTTGTTTAAAAATGATCCTTTGGTGAATAATGCCAAAGATTTAACACAGGTTTATGACAAATCACGCCACTGGAAAGTGAAAAACAAAAATGTTGTTTAAAAGAGAAGAGATGCTTGAAATGTGTGATGTGCGATACTGTATGCGCACATACACACACGTCATATTCTCTGACAGCAGCAGGCATGAATGCTTGATGTTATCTGCAAGTGAGAACATGAGGATTAGCTTTTACCAGAGGTGCTGCTGACAACTCTGACAAGAAGTGAGGAGGCAGGGAGAAGGTACTGACATGGCCACAGGCTGGTAAGTGGAGACACCAGAGTGGTTATTGTCTGAGGAGTTCAAATGCATGGTTGTGCAAAGACACAAGGCCAAAATGTATAGATACAATGTATACAGTTGTACCAAATCTGAACTTATATGTAATGGTCATATCATATTATATTGTTAAATCAGGAATACTAGAAAACAACATTCTTTATCCAACCCAACCTAATCATAGGTGTCAGTCTGTGATATTGCTCTGTTGGTGACCTACCAGCTTATGGTCCCTCAACATGTTAGGTTATAGTTACACACCACAAATTCTATTCACTTTCTTTATTTATCTTACATTTTTCAATTGCTGTTTTTTTTTGCATTGTCCCCTTTATTCCCCTTGGCTTACCTCTTTTTCTTGTTGTTGTTGTTTTAGTCAGAGGCCATGGTTATGTGCCACAAAAGGGCCTTGATCACAACTGAAGGTAAGACAGAGTGGGGGTTTAATAGATAAATCAGTGTAGCATCACCAATAAGGCTAGCTGTAAGGCTAAAATGATTGCTAGCTGTACAGTATCATGATGTTACAGGGCACTGTTGTGTGTCCTTTGCCACATTGTTTCCATCACTGTATCACCCATATCACCCACCAGAAGCTCTGAATTGAACACAACAAGAGCTGTAGGCGGGACATGGTAGCTACACTAGTGTGTCTATTTGTTTGATTGTGGATAAGTTCAGTTGAGTAAGGGCTTGGCCTTTTGTCAACTCTGCCGCTTCAGTTTAATCTCCGACCCCTCCACTCCTCAGGCCTGTGTGAACCCAGTGAACCTGCTCATCATGGTTTTCTGAAATGAAAGTGTCAGTGATGTACAAGTTCACAGCTCCGTGGATGTCATGCATGCTCTGTGAACCTCTGGCATTTAACTAATTGTTTCAGTAGTTATATACATGCATATACAGATTCAGAGGTTGCTTTGATGAATTGTCAAACACATTTAAATCTCCCCCTTTGTGATATGCACTTGAAAACCCATCTGGCACTTTGACATCACAACTTCATTCAATTCAGTTCATGCAAACCTGACATTTTAATGTATCTTAATTCAGATCTCAACCTCACACATGACACACATAGCCAAATGTTAGTCTCACGTGTGGACTGATGTCATTTACCTGAGACACATAACCAGACAGTTTTTCTTTCCCTAGCTCTAAAGGCTAGTTTGTTAACTTTTTAACAAGGATATGATGTTAATTTATGCTTTAATGCAGTTTGTATGGATCTCTAATTATAATGACTACAGCATTAAACATTTTTATTGTTATGATTAGAGCATTTGGAAAAGATTATGGTCTGATTTTATACACAAAGTTTTAATTTAACTGAAACCCCAATCAAGATGGATTTGTTGCCTAAATCTAACCACAGATAAAATTGTGGGTACAAACCTCCGGTCTCTGGTGTGACAGTTATAAGATTTGTGCCCAAGCCGTCCAACCAAAGCACTTCTTAGTGCCTCTGAAGCAATGTAGCTCTTCATCGATTTAAAAAAAAAAACATACAAAACAACATGCTGCTTCTAAACATAATCCACCCAGAAATATGATTCCCACAAAAGTTATTTATTGTTGAGGTTAATCTCCAGGACACAAGTTTGTATTTGGAGACAGTTGATTTGAGGCATACACCGCAACCAAAATGTGTTGAAAACAACTGGCAGAGGTGTTGGTATTGGTATTATAATGTGAGATATGTTGTTTTTTGTTGTCGTTGCTACCTCATTGTATTTCAATTCGAACTCAGCATGATGTGTCAGTGTAGACTTAAGTCTCTATGTAAATGAAAATATGCATCAGTTAATGTGAGAGGAACAGAATATTCTATTTCCAGGTCAGAATCGGTGCATGTCCGTGTGCTCTGTAATAGCTTTTCCAGGCAAAGTAACCATGTAGCCGGAGGCCAGTGGCCATATCCTGCAGAGATTAGACAAATTAAAGCAGCACTTAAAGTATATGGACCTGATTAGCCCCAGTAATGAAATCAAGCCTGACACCACGGTTCTCCTTTTGCACACACACACACATACTGTGTGCACACAGTTCCCTGTGCCTCTGATCTCCCTTCTCTTAACTCTCCATCAAGCCTACAAAAGCCTGATACCAAGCTGCACACACAGCTCCTCTCTCTCTCTCTCGCTCTCGCTCTCTTTTTTCTGTCTCGGTCTTCTTTCATTCCCTCACCCCACAGCCCAAAAGCTACCGCCTCCTCTCTGACCCCCCCAGTTACTCTCTCTTACTCTCTCTCTCCCTCTCCCGCGCCTTCTCTCTCTCTTTCTGTCTTCCTCTCATTTCTGGAGTAAGTGTGCTCCCTAGTGTCGTTTGCATCAGTGAGAGACGGGGAGAGCAGAGGAAAGGCTGGCATCGCACTTAAAGACGCCTACATTCAGAGATACACAACGTGGACTGGATTTTCACAACAATAAAGATGAGGTTTAGATTTCTTCACATTTTTCAATACAACACTCAAATGTCAAATATACCTTAAGAGATTTCTGTAATCATTTCTTCTTTTCACATTGGCCATGAAAGAATCCCAATGCAAAAGAATGACTATACTGGAAGAGAAGGCTGATTCCTCACACTAAAAATACATTCTAAAGTTCAGCCAAACCTAATGTGCAGTGTGATTTATGTTAATATCAAATTACATACTGTTTTGTCTTTTCAGGTGGCTACTGTGTCAGATTAGGTGGAAACAGAGTACTTATAGTATTCTTAATCATTCTCAGTACACTATATCAGGCTAATAAAGGGCTACTGTCACGCAGACTGATTCTGTAGGGCAGCAAATCTTCTTTGTCATAATTGTCGTGTGTAAATACGCCTGAAAACAAACCTTAATGTGAAACATGTTCCGCTAATGAACAATCCAGCAGGAAAATACCCACTTGATTTTGCCAACTTAGCTTCAGTTTAACACAAGACTGTATTTTTCAAAGAAATGGGGACTGTAGATTGGACAATGTTCTGCTCAGCTAAGCTGCTTTTTATTGCATTGGGTGGGTAAAAATTGCTTTGGTTGGCTTGCTGCTATTTGGGCTACTTCTTGTACCATTTGAGTTGGTTCCTTTAATGAGAATTAAAGCTATATATCCTCCAATTAGAATGATAGAGGACAGGGCAAAGAGTTTAGTATCCAGACACGCAAGGAATGACTTAAACTGATGACCGACAAATGTCATTAAAATTAAATACGACTTGGCTTAAACTTTTTCATAGGTTAAAATAATTATTTTGTTATTGTAAAATGTACTAATGAAAGAAAATTCCAGTGGCACATTTCGGAGCTATTTGGTTTCTACCCCAAGAGGACAAACCCAAAAGCCAGAGCTGTTAAAGCAGAGTGTTACCTAGATGCAGCAGTTCTGCTGCAAATTGATCTTCATGGCCACTATGCAGACTTTGTTTTTTTTTTTATTAGGACTTTTATCGACATCAGGTGGTAGAAGAAGTCTAAAACATGTAATAAATACAAGTTTGTTGTGAGTGAAAAGTGGCAGCAACATTGAACGTATGCTTGATAATTAGCTCAGCACAGCAATCAATAAAATCACCTAATGGAAGGTGCGGATTGTTACAGCTTTTGCACATATAAATATAGATCAACTGAAATACTGTACATAAATCACACTCAAGAGCAATCACACAATCACACACACACACACACACACACACACACACGCATGAAAACAGGATCAGCTGTGTTAAATGACGTGTCGCGTCGGGCTCAAATGCCATTCAAATTCACAGCTGCACTTGTGCTGAAAAGCAATCTGTCGTCAAGCCTTTTTATTTGACAGCTGTTCTGAAGAGACTGCTGTCCTGTCTATTGCTTTTTTATTATCAACATGCATTTTTTTTAACATGCTCTAACACTTGGAGGACTTAAGGGATAAGGGAAATAGCATATCGGTTACTCATGTCCTGTGAAAGTGCATGTAATGTTCTCTGTAACGCTATTGTTAATGGAAAGTGATAGGCCAAATCCAAGAGCCACCCCAGTGTATGCCCACATATCTCTGTAACTTTTATGAAGTGACGTTCATTTGGATGCTGGCTCTCTGCAGGTCCCATCCTTTCTAATTTAATTTTGACCTTTCCATAAATTCACACCCATTTTCCAGCCAGAAATATAGAGGAGAATGATCTTTAGTATTTTAAATTGAAAGGTTGTAATTGAAAGAGCGCCTGGAGCCAAGAAGAGAAATTATAGGATATTCATTTTTTACACTGATACCCCTGAGAAACACAGTGATAGAAGCACGTACGGATATCCTTCTCATTCGTGGAAAAAAAAAAACCTAGAACTTCTCCAGACTGATCCATCAGAGCTCCCTTGACATGTAGAACATTATATACTCAATACAGGGCAATGCTCCTTTGTATTTCTCATCCATGAAATTGTGCCCAATAAGTGCTGAGATTTAGGGGGAACAGTTCCATCGTTGCCTTTTGCAATTAAGTACAGTCACACAGGAGAGTGGTTGGCTCTGCTTTCCCCTGCCACACAGGAGTAATTTGAGAAAGCTAGCCTTGAGGCTGTCCTTTAACAAGCTCACCCAGATCGCCATATAGTACACCACTCTGGAGGCAGCTGGCTTTAAGTGGCTGCATGTCATTCTGAAGACCAACTGACAAACACACAAGGCCCCACTTAAAATGAGAATCTCTGAAACTATAGGCGTCAAGATGCCATTTATAATGCAGCAACCACAGTATTTGAGTCCGGCTTTTTACAGACATGCAGCACTCCTCCATGTGTAAATGGAATTATTTGGGATATGCTGCTGTGCTGATGCAGGATAAATGTAGAAGGGTCTTGGGTTCACACTGTGTCGACAAAGACTGCCACTGTATTCTAAAGGCAGCTGGCCCTGTCTGAGCTTGTGTGTTTGTCAGCTGGCACTCAATCATACCCATACGTGCACAGTCACACACATGTGATAAATGTTCAAATCATGCTTTCTTTTCTGCTCTGTTCCTCCTGAACTGAATTATGGTTTCCTCACCCACAAAGGGTAATATCCTCCATCACAATTACAGGATAAATGTAGGTGAAAAGTGGGGAAAAGACAAATTGCAAATAGAAAAGGAGGGTAGAAAAGGAACTAGGCTCTTCTTTTAGCGTGAAAAGAAAGAGGGTGCACTCGAACCAGAATGAGGGGTCAATTTGACTTGCAATTACCCCTCTCCTCCCCCAGATGATCAGCTGGTGTTTGAAGTTGATTGGCTTCCTGGAGTCTGCTGGGAGAGAAAGTTCTAGAGGTGCTCTGACCCCTGCTGACCTCCAGCCAAAGTGTTGCATGACCTGGAAATCCTGGATGCGCCCCATGTGCTTCGGTCATGCAATTCATCCTCGTCAGACATCTGACAACAGATGTTGCTTCCTGTTGGCTCCAACTATCTGGCAACCCTTGACCTAAACACCACATGAAGAAAAAGACCTAGAAAAGCATATAATGTTAAATGATCCATTGACAAACACGCAGTGACAACAACATACATGGATGTAGGCTTGTCCTCGTAGTCTCAACACATACGACTGACACACCAGTGCGTACAAAAACCCATTAAAACTCATTCACAGAGCAGCTGCGTCAAGCACAAATTTAATTGACCTGCCCCAGTCAAGCCCCGTAATGCAATAGAAACTTAAGCCTGTAGATCCCCACTGATGGAGAACTGATTCTATCCCTCTAACACAGCAGATGACCACGGTGTGGATTTAAAAGGCAGATTTGATTACACCATGTTAGTAATTGGCTAATGTGTGAAATGGGAAAGTATGCATGAGAGCAAGAGAGAAAAGACAAAGAGCTGATGGACAACTAATCAGAATAAACCATCAGAGTAAGTAAATGAAGGTACCATTACAGAAAAATAGATTTAGAGCACTAAACAATGTGTTTACTCTCACTGTGATTTAGGAAATCTGACAATAATAATACACCGTGTCATCTGTCATGACCTGATGACAAACTATCATAAATGTTTTTGCCACCTTTTGTTTTGGCTTTATCTCACCAGCATCATGCCAATGAAATAAGCTTTGTAACTGAAACTGAAATATATCAAATTGAGGAACTTGGAGTGGCAGATGGGAAATTGAATGAATTCTCTGTGCCTTTTCAATCTCAGCTGTCTAATATATGCACCCCCCACTTCACCTCCCTTCCATGAGTCTTGGTCTCCCTCAGTCAATATTAATCTTGTGACATTACTGTCGCTGTATTTAGATTAGAATTCTTGATTCTTTTTACGATCTGCAGCACATCTGTAACCTTGCCGTCTATTTTAATATTACATCATTTTATACTGATTTGGTTTTTCATTGCAAGGGTTTGCTCATAAACAATGACAGTTAATGAGAGTAATAATAATAAAGAACTTTCATAACAAGGAAAGGAAAATAGGTACATGTATGTGTGCTGATTTAATAATATCACAGCAAATTTTCTCAACATTACTTCCTGCACTTTGTGTGGCAACATAATGGACACATGTAACGGTCCAAATTAAAACACGCTGACTCATAGTCATCCATCATTTCCTGTAATGCAGCTTGGTAGCATTAGACCCCCGGTCTCTTGAACAAAGCCCTGATCTTTTTAAATAGAAGTGAAAGTAAGTTAAGCTTGTGCAAAAGTGCACCCGATCTCAGTTCTAAGGTAAAGAAAACTTTATCCACAAAGATAATTACAGTGAATAACAAGAAGGATATATGACTAAAGAATGATTCTCTGATTAAAGAATGATGTCTGCTTCTGGTCAGATAAGGATGGTGATTTCAATCCAGTTTTGTATTTATTCATGTTTGTCCAATGTGTTTTCAGCTGGCTTTTCAGGTTCATCGTCACCGGTTTCAGAGTTGAGGCTTGTGGCTGCAGCTGTCGTTCTGTCCAGGACAAACGGCACTAACATTCCTTTTAGACAAAACAGACTTCATTCATTTTTTAATGATTTTATTTTTTTTCATACCTTCCAAAATATCTAGATTGTCATTTTTTTCAATGGATTAGCAAAAGATCAAGTTGTAGCTGTCAGTTGTTTCTAGAATGGACTTAATCTATTCCCAAAAAAGAAAAGAACTACTTGTCACATGACGGTGATGATCATTTGAAATAATATGGTGACAGTAATTCAGACTTAAGTCGATAGGTACAAAAATAAAGTTTCTGCATATTTGCACAATATTGCATTATGTCATTAAGACTCAAACACTCCGCACCATTACAGGTTGTTAGATCATTTTCTTTTATCCTAATTCATCCAGTGAAACGTGCAGGCTGTGTCACCTTTTAAACTATTAAACTACACAGAGGAGATGGAGAAAATGCTTGGATCAGCCTTGATCCACTTGAGGAAAATAATTAATATGGCAGAACATAATGATGACAGGAATCTGCCCATTCATCAAAATGACGAACAGTGTAATTTCTTCGCTCATCAAGCACCAGTGACCCTCTGGATGTGGGAGTTTTATTACAGCTGGCACATATGCGAGCATCACAGAATTATGTGCATTAAATTGTTGTGTGTATATATATATATATATATATATATATATATATATATATATGTGTGTGTGTGTGTGTGTGTGTGTGTGTATGTTTATATATACATACACACATATACACAATATTACACAACAATTCAATGCACATAATTTTATATATTCTATATATATATATATATATATATATATATATATATATATATATATATATATATATATATATATATATATACAATATCTGTTCAGCGCTGCACAATTGTTGGGCCACACCAACTCTTGGGATGAAACATGGTATAAATGACCATGGTGGTTTAAAATGTAAATAATGGTCCTGATAATGGAAGCAGGACTGTGGAGGTCAGGGGCACAGATGTGGACACATTTACCTTAAAATCTGACAACCTAATTACACCTGCAGATGAGGTTTTCTATGGTGAGCAAAGATTGATAATAAGCAAAAAGAAGAAAAGTACCACAGTGGTTTAGATACCTGAAACAAATATTTCTTCACTGTTATTTTTTTGAATATATTGAATTTATCTATTATCTATTTGAATTTTAATTTGATTTACACAACTTGTTTACACAAGCTGACTGTTTTAAGCTTTTAAGAGAAATTCATTGTAAGCTGAAATATCAACACTGCCATCAATACGATTTATAACAAAAATAAATAACTGTTTAGGACAAATTTTATTAAACGGAAAGGTCCATTCAATTCACTACGTGATACCTTCACAGTGCAAACAAACCAGAACAAAAGAATAAAGAACAAGTGGCTTCAGTTTATAATTCATAACATTATGTTGTGTAAGCAGATAATACCAGGTAAAAGGTCAGCCATATAGACTTTATAATGTGATAGTATTTTTTTATTTTAGGTTAGGTATTTTAGTTTATTTTGTATGAAGATCATGAACTATATTTTTTTTTACATTTCCTGCCATTATATTGTTTGAACTTAAAGTTATTTAAGTACCAAACAATATTAAAGTTTAAACCTGTTCTACATGTAATAGTAACAAATTACTTTTATATACATAACTCACTCACGTAACATAACATTTTTTTTTTAATAATTCTTATACGTTTGTTTGCGTGAGTGGTGAAAAAGGGAAAATACACCAGAGCTTTTTCACAGTGTCAGTTCCGTTTAGCTTCAGCTTTTTGTAAATGTGTTACAGCTGAATACTTTAAATGTCTTGAGTGATGTCGGAAAATGGGGCAACCTGAGTGTGAACTCATTTTTTCCCCCCAGAGGAATTACAAAGGTGAATAAAGATTTAAAAACTTCAAGTGAGAGCTAAATAAACAAGGATGTACTCAGAGGAAAATATTCAAAAATACCAGTAGAACACAATCAAAGCACAAAAGGAAACAGAACATGAAACAGTTTATAACAACGTCCAAGAGATCAGTGAGAGAAACACAATCAAAGTGAATTTATTCCTTTTTTTCTCCACATCACAACCAAACAGCATTTTTGTGTGTTTTGTATGATATGAGGGAATTGTCATATCTTCTCTGTAGCTGTGATGATGAGCAGCAGACTATGTTGATGTTTCAGCCAATAAATTATTTAGTTAGAGATTTGTGGGCCTTGTAATGGTAATTAACAACAAACTGGATTTTGATTTGATTTGATTCTAAGACAGAAAAAAAAAATGATGCGCTTGTTTTACAAGTCACTGATTAAATCAGTTCTTACTCTCTTGTAATCTCTTGGCAAGTTAACCTTAATATTAAGGACGGAAATCACCTGAGCCACATTATGAAAGTGGCTGTTGAAGTGATGGGTAAATGAATTCTGCTGATGCCAGAACTCTCCACAAGATCTTTATTCACTGGGAATTTGCAACTTTTTTGTTGAGCTGGAGATTTAGAATTTTAGATTAGATTTAGTTCAACAAGAGTAAGAACTCTTTTACTCCATGTGCAGTCATCTTGTCCTTAATTTTCAGATGAAAAAATGACATTTTTTTTTTAAATTTTAGAAACCTTAAATCTTAAAGATTACCATGTATTACAGATACTGTACGTTACAGGATCATTCTGGATACATATTTTTTTCTTTCATATATTATATGATGTAAGGGATTTTTGTGTTGCTTTGTTGTCTTTTGTTTACCACCTGGGATGATGAAATCAAATTAAACTGAACTGAATTAAATACATCCTCTGAATGCAGAAGATGGATTCATATATCTCTGTATCCTTCCCCAGACTCCCAATTTTTCTTTTTGCTCACTCAGACAACAGTGGATTATTCCTGCGTATAACTGCAAATAATGTATTTTAGAGTTGTTAGAGATAATATTGGTGATGCATGGCAGATCACACAAAAATTAGTAGGAATATCATTTTGTACATTTTGGAGTTGTTGTATTTTGTCTTGAAAGGAAAAAGTACAAGCTGTCAAAGCTTTGGTTAGATTAGGAAATATTCATTTTAATTCATTTTTATCAACAAAGATATTATACATTTTAGACTATTTTATCTTTATGCTTCATCACATACTTTAGGTTTTGTGGAATTTTCACCATTCCGGACTAAATTATCACCTACATGTTTTTTTCTATTCCCTGCTACTTTAAATATCCTCTTTTTTTATCTTGATAAAAAAAAAAAAAAAAAATGTATGACACTTTTCTCTTCTTGTTAAGATGCTAGTATTAATGTTTACCCAGGCTGAATGTGACATGTGTCACATTAATCAACAGATATTCATTCCTCCGTTAATCATGTTCATGGGTGTTTTGTGAATGCGCAGGTGTTCCATAAAATATCGGCGAACACCTTTAACGAACAAACAATCATGAAAAAACAGCATTTTGTAACAGATAAAATGCTGCTCGGCTGATCACTGCCGAAATATTGTATTACTCAGATGCAGGTAAGTAAATAGGAGTTCTCTTACATGCTGCAGGTGTTGATTAGAAAGCAAAAGATCACGCACACACACGTGTCGTCACAAAAAAAAATATCTCACAGTATCTACCCGCATCAATTACATCAGAACCACACACTGCAGTTCCCTCTTTCAATCTACCGTTCATTCAGTGTAACAGTGGTGTGCCAGTGTGTGGGGTTTATAATAATGGGTTGGTTGGTTGGTGGCAGAGGGGGGTTGACAGAGTGTCTCACATGTATTAGCAGGGTACAAGCTCACTGATGAGGCCCGCTGAGAGACTAGAAACGGCCTCATCTCGCTGAACAGTCTCTCTCTCTGTGAAATGGACCTGATGAGAGGATATGATTCATGATTCCCGTTGGCTTTCCAGTGCAGATTCCTCCATTTCCCTCCTTTGTCTGTCTCTCTGTCTCTGCCTCAACTGACGCTGATGCTGGTATGACTGTGGAGGGAGTGGGGAGCTTAAATTGCACCAGATGGCAACAAATTTTCATTTTTCTTTTCAATTGTGTACGAAATGGAAGGAAAAATGGCAGTGACATGTTTGACACAAGCAACGCTCGGCGACTAATTTTGAGCCAGAGCAGGCCAAAGCCACAGATGAACTCTATCTGTGACTACTTTTTGCCTCAGTTCAACCTGCGTGTTCATCAACGATGATGTCGACTTTGTTTGGTGTATCACAAGAAACATTTGTTTCCAATTTCCTACTCAGATGAAGAGAACGTTCCACATCTGAAGCCGGACCAATCTACGAACCTTGTATCTTAATTACACCTTCCTCGCTATAGACGAAGTCAAAGGTCAAATGTTTTCTCGCTGCCTTTCAGTGGCTGCCTCAGACACACATGCAAACATCACGTCAAAGGTCAGTGCTTTGAACTTTAGCTGCTGTCGCTGGACAAAGCAGCACTGACAGCTCATTCATAAAGTCAGAGCGTGCGTGTGAGCCCTGCGTGTTTACAGTTGCTTGCTTGATTTATTAGTGCAGCACTAGCATCCTCAACACATTTGTTATCCTGTTCTCTATTTAAAAAGCCCATTCATTACACAATAATTAGTTGTTGATAACAGCCCTTATAAACCACAGGACAATGCCAGAACACTGGAAAAATGGCTGAGATCAGGCTTGTTGCTAAAGTCTGTATTAACTCTGGGGCCCGTGAAAGTTGATTGCCCATACATTTGGCTGCTGTGGTGGCTCCACTGGGGCTTATACCATAATGTGCAAGTCATAAACACAGGAACTCGAGAAATGCATTAGTCAAGAAAGTGGTAATGGCTTAACAAGCTTTCATTCATAGCTTTTGTGAGACGTAAAGTGCGCTGGAAATGCAGTCATTTCAGCCAGTTGGGACACTGTTCTAAATGCACTGTCAACATATATTTAGCTATTACACAAACAGCTTTTTTCCACTAAGGCTACACAGTGTGGTTCCAGACTGAAGGTACTTTCCCCCAGACAAAAGAATGATGTACATATTTAGTCACAACTAGTTAATAACAACACTATTGTCTGTAGTGGCTCTATGATGGTGTCATTCTCTATAAATAAAACCAGCTGTAAGACCAAAATTAAATAGGATTCAAGGCTTGTTTGAGTTGTGGATATAGTAGATATTCGGAGACAGAAGCTGCAAAAGCAATTAAAATCATGAACAGTTGTAAAAAAAAAAAAAAATCTCAGGTAATCAAAGTGATCTTCCAGCTTTGCACATATCTGAATGAATGTACTGCATTTAAACAAATCCTCACTGCAGGATGACCCAAACAACGTCTCACCCTCGAGCTGTGGTTTTCTGAAGATGCACATAAACCCTGCCTGTGGGCGCACATAAAAAAGATATGGGTCCATAGATCACAAAAGTTTGGCCACTTCCCAGCAGTGCATTACGAAGAGCTGCAGGCTGAGTGAGAAAAAAAAAACCATGTCAACATTATACTTAAGTAAAAAGAGTAGCATAAATCTATTCTGTGCACGTTCACATCCGTGTAGCCTTGGGAAGCTCTTGTCAGTCTTTTGGCAGCACAGACATAATGCTGAGTTTGTACAGTCTACAGTGTGTGATTATCATTATGAATAGCACAGAGGAACCTGCAGTGTTTCATTTTTCTATAATTACACAAATAACACACGGGCATGCATGAATCCAATCCTTTGATTGTCAGTTGTCAGTACCAACTCATTGAGGTGCTTCACCTTCATGTCAGTTGTGTGGTTGCGCAGGTATCCTCTAGTTACCTGGCCCTATTGCTGACAGCGACACCATTTTAGATTAAATGCATTGCTGTGACATATTTAAGTCCAATAAAAAACAAAAAAAAGTGTCTCTAATTTAGCTTTGGGTAGTTCTGTCTCTCAAAAGGATTTGACCCAACTTTAACAGGAAATCAGTGAATTTGTCAGGATCTGAAAAAAAAAAAAAACCTCCTGAGGATGTTGATGATGAATAATTGTCCCTCTCACCATCTCTCATCAGCTCACTCAATTTTCAAGGCGCGGGACAGTTGCAAAGGTGAAATGTTGCTGGGGGATTCAGGAGCTGAAAAATTCTGATGTGTTTAGAAGGGGTCATATAAAGTCCATGGCACATTTCCCTCAGAAAAAGATCAGGGGGTTAATTTTAATCAGAGGGGGTGATTGAATTTTTTTGGGTACTAATCTGTCAGACCCTTAATGGGAAAGTCCATATCAAACCGTCTCGACACCCCTCCCCTCTTTTTTCGTCACTGTTGCTTTGTCGGCTAATGGATTAATCAGCTCTTGTTTCGTGGGGAGTACATGAGTCCTCAATAATAAAAAGACGACATGGTTGACCCACACTGGTGAAGGTTTGAGAAGCGAGGTGTAAACATCAGCTGGCAGGATGTCTACACGCCGAACAGGCCTAGCATGTCATAAAGATCGCTGTAAGGGAACAAAACAGCGGGCGCTGATGAGGCGCTGCCACAGTCGGTCATCATGAGGTTTGTGGGTCAATCTCAATTTAGCGCTGTGAGATTTGGCTCAAACATATTTTGCCAACAATAATAATAATAACAGTCACAATAATGATAGTAATAATATTAGTAATAAAAATAACAATAATACGCTTTCTAGACTCATTTTTATCCTCTCACGTGTAGACTAAAGTCATTCTCCCAGATTAACATGTTAGCTCCTGAAGGGTTCATGTAGAGTTCACATTAAAATGCACGATGAGATTATTATATAAAAAAAAACTTGCAAAAAGAACTGTGCATATTCACTGCATGTTTCACAAGGTTCATTGACTAAGTTTGCCTCCAGTAAATGTTGCAATCTCTCTCGCTCCAGTTAAATAATGTTAAAGAGGCGGTCCAGACGAATCACCGCTTTCACTCCACCACCAGCTTTGTTCACGTCTCTATTTTGGTTTAAAATGAAAAATGGAAGAATGATTATGGTAATTCACATATACATTAACTAAATCTATTTACATTTTATCAGTGAGACATTAAAAAAAAACAATCATCATGTTAAATTGAAAATATAAGAATATGGATTTTTGTTTCCCTCTTTTTCACACAGTCATACTATCTTAATTGCGTGTCATTAAAATACATAAAATAACGGTGACTGAGACAGAATCAAAAATGACATTGAATACATGCATGAGTTCACTACACCTCAGGGTGCCAATTTTGAGCTCCCTTCTCTTTCAACTTCAGGGTTCAGCTCAAACCGCCGTATGGCACTTATTGAACCCCTTCTCAGTGTCCTGCTTGAAAACTATAGGAGGTCAAGACATGAAACGTGCTGCAGGGGCTTTGACAAAGACATTAAAAAATTTATGACAGCGGGAAATCTTCTTAAGTGTGAGTGTCTGAGCACCAGTCTAGGTCCGTCACACACACTGTCCAACAGCAGGAGCACAAACAGAGACAGACAGGCCAGCAGGACGACTTGTAGGTGTTTAGAATTCATTATTTATCGTGGGACTGAAGTGAAAAGGAAATATAGTTTCTGGATGTAAGAGTTCTTTTTTTTTTTCATATGAACAGTGTAGTAGCCACAGGTTTATGTAAGATTCAAACATAAGATGTCTGACACATAATAATTAATTAACTTATGATTGATTAATTTTTATCTGCCATACCTGAGGAGCAATAGCAGTGCAATTAAGATGGTTGTGATTTTGTCTCTCTGTCAGTTTTGATATCAGTGATGGAAATAAATCCACAAATTACTGGTCCCCACCGATGATTCTGTGCTATGAGTCAGTTTTATAGTTTGCTGAGGATGCTGCTTGTGGTGAAGGTGTAACGAGTGGATGCACTCGCATGATGAAGGCGTCATTTAACATGAGAAAATCACAAGATGAATACCACAGCCGACATGTATGAAACACATGCAGAGATGTCTCGTAAACATCCACCTACACAAACACATAGTCAGTACTCGTAGCTACAATCCATCAGGTTCAGTTCAGAACTCAGCACAAATTTCTTTCTCATAATTTATCTGGATTCTTCTTTGAAGCTCTCCAACTTCACATGCAAGCTGTCAAGCTCATTTCTCCTCCCACTAATCCCTCCATTTTAATGCTTGTCCACATCGGGCTTGGCCACATTAAACCCATGATTAATGATGTATTGATTGGACTGTTTTCTACCACCGAGCCAAGGTGCTGAGTTGACAACACACTTGCTTATCTGAGCCACCCAGCTTGCCAGAGGAGAATGTTTCCTGCAGGGCAATAAAGGCCTGGCACATACTGGAGAGCTCAGACACATTTGTACACTCTTGTTTCCTATCTGAGCATTTAGATAGACTCAACGTTTTAAAAAAAAAAAACAATTAAAAAAAAGAATAGAAAGAAAAAAAATCATAAGAAAATTATAAAAAAAATTACAAATTGTCATTGTGATGGATGTTTCCTATTTCCCTGTCAGTTGATAATTATTCTTTTGTGTAATTGCTTTTCAAAAATATCTATTATTATGAAACCCAGAAATGCTCAAAATTAATTGGAAACAATACATAGAGAACTAAACTAAAACATGTACTAAAGCTGAATTATTTGATTATTTACTCTTTTCTATGTCCAGTATTATGAAAATTACTTTTTTTTTTTTTTTTTTTTTTCTTTATTATAGACATTCTAGCCAGACAGATACAGGGTTTTTGAAGACCATAGAGGTAATAAGAAATTGGGTGTAAAATTAAGACTTTCTTTTCTTTAAACACTTCTTTTTTTCTTTACAGCAAACAATCTGTTTCATGTCATAAAGAGATAATATGTAAGGTAATGTAATATTTAAGGTTTGGCAAAACAAAGAAAAGGTTCATGCTAACCAGTTAGCCCCATCTTTCACTACTGCTTTGCTCCTAAAGAGGCGACAATGACTTGCTGTCTGGTTTGTCGTCAGTCCAACAAAAGTGGATGGATAGCCAATAAGTGACAGCACAAGATTACAAACCCACATTTCATTCGTCCTCCGTTCTTTCCCTAAACACAGCTATCGCTGCTGCCCCCTCTCCTTCATTTTCTTTGACCTCTTGTTGCTTGTCTTGTACTCCTGCAGCTACTGCACCTTCCTTGTGTCTCTGACAGGGCGGACTCCTTGTCAGGCTGAAAAAAAGCACCTAATCAGATTGGAAGGTAAACCTGTGTGGACAGCATTATCCTCCAATCCAAGCAGGTTTAGGCAACATGTTGACAACTGCCCTTTGCTTGGATTAGATTTAGTGGAGGTAACATTAGCTCAACATGAGAGGGAGGATTAAAAACCTTGGACATGTGATGTGGAGGGGAGTGAGTAGTGGTGAGGGGGACCTTACAAGATGGGTGAACACCCCATCTTTCTGGTTATATACTGCTCCCTTTTGGTTTGGAGTAGGAATGCAGCAGTTTCCCAAATTCTAACGTATTTTCTCTTTTGAAATATTTGTTCATTTGTCTGTTCCTAACTGTCTGTCCTGGACTGTCCTTCTAAGCAGGTCCTGTTATTTTATCAAGCAGGTCTGTCTCTGTATTGCTTTTTTAAATTTCTAAAAAAATTTTTTTCGACCTTTGAATTTTTGAACCTCCACCTCAGAAACCTTCATTTCCAAAAGTCTTTTCGTGGAAAACTGATACAACTAAGATAAAAAAAAAATGCATTTTAAGAAAAACCTGCACATATTTTGATTCATTTTCAATAGACATGTGCTTAGCTCAGTGCGTAAGTGCTGTAAAGGAAATTATAAAATTCCGCTGCGGACATTAAAGGGTTAAAGAGCACATTTTAGGCAGAGGAGAATAAATTATCTGTATCGAGATGACATTTCCATCTAATGTTCACTCTCAGGCGAAAGTAGTATCTTCCCCCAACTGAACCAGGTGAAAAAAAAAAAAAGAAAGTCTGATGTTCTCTTTCTATTACCCCACCCCCTCTCACTCACCCACTTTCTATTTGTCTGAGTCACACTTACCTTCTCTCCAGCACACCATCTTTCTCTTTCATGACCCACATGTGCTTTTTCATCGTCTATTACCTACTCCTCATCCTCCGCCCTCGTCGTTCTCTAACAGTCTGAACGCTGCACATTCTCTGGTTTCCCTTCATATATCTCGCCATCACGCTCTCCTTCACCTCTCCTCTCACTCAACACCTCACTTCCTAGTGTCTCTTCACCTGCAATCCGCTTTTCCTTATCTTTGATTTCCTCCCTGATTGGCAGATAAGTATCATGTTGGCAGGCCTCCACAAGTCGCTGCCTTCTCATTTCCTGGCTGAAATGGCTTTTCTGCTTATTTGCACTGTCAGTGATCATATAGAACATTCCCTGCATACAGCACTGATTCCTATCTCATCCACAAATACAGTAAAAGAGGAGGAGCAGTTTCAAGAGGGAGGTGGCATAAGTCACCTTTAAGGGATGATGATTCTTTGTACCCTATCCCCAAAGAATCATGTACTTCCTGTATTTTTTTTTTTAATGTGAAAAGAACGTCACAGAATTATTCTCAGAATGTGCCCAGCATTGTGGTAAAAGAAAGTGAAAATGGGCATGTAATGGTGGGTTTGGATCAAATCCAAAGCCAATTTCTCATGTGGTGCAATCAGGCAAAGATAGAAATAGCAGCAAATTCACAGCATTTGAAAATATACCGCAAAAATTTTCCTTCATGCTGTGTCACAAAATAGTTTCTGCTGACATCACCAAGAATCAGAAAAAGAAGGACTCAATTATCAAGGCTGTCTGTGATCACCCAGTGGTGTATGATACAACTTCTGTATTTCATGGAGACAGAACAGAAAAGTAAATGGCTTGGAGAAAAATCAGAGAAGCAGTAGGACTACTGGGTAAGTTCTGAACATATCTCTCTCTATTACTTTTTTCCAGCTAATGGTTGTGGTTATGGTAGCACATCCAGCTTTCCAGGAGGAGAACTTCCATTCACTGTTAAGAGTGATATTTTTGTGGATCGTGAAACACTTGATAGACAGTTCAGTGGCCGAGTAACCTGAGATGAAAATGTACTTCTTGTTTGGTCTTTTTACATTTTGTGTGCACAACTGATCACAACTATGACCATAAGACTCCCTTACATTATCCCTCTATTGTTAGCCTGTTAGCATTGATAGTGACAGCAGATTGAGCTGACATGATCACTGCCATCATCTACATGCTAATGCTGAAAAATGCTGACGTTATTAGCACTCCACAATAACACATCACATTTTCTGTCTTTATAAAGCAATGAAACAGAAGAGGTAAATACTAAAGTTGAATATCCACTCTATAGATTTCAGGTAAAGTGACTTTAGCTGCTGATTGAATGTGGCATGTTAGCTCACTAGCTAGGCAGAATATGGCACTGAAGGCAATGCCGATACACTAAATGTAAATGGAACAATGCATGACTGGTAATAGTCAATGTGATATAGTAAGTACAAAAAAATTTATTAAATGGATTAGATTCATTGCTATTGATAAAATGAAATAAAATGAGACGTCTGAGGGTGTAAATATCCCATCTGAACTGGATATGGGCATCCTTTCTTTTTGTCCATCCTGCATATAAATAGAAATGTCAAAAGTAATTTACACAACATCATAACCACCTGCATTACATTGTGGAGATCTCTTTGAATCAGCTTGGACCCATCAGGACATGGACACTGGGCCTGTTGGGGTGTCATGTGGTGTCTATCACCAGGACACCAGCAGCAATTTTATTTGGGCTCTATTGGTTGTGGGCAGGGCTTCTATGAATGTGGCTTGGTTTGGCACATAATACAGGTCTTCAACCAAGATCAAGGTCTTTGTTGTTTGAACCTTTGGTCAACTCATGGCTTTTTGTCACATTCCTATTCCTTAGCAGAGAACTCTGTCCTGCTTTAGGGGTGCAGTTGTCGTGGAGTGTCATTGCCATGGAATTATGTGTTTAGTTTAAAACAATGTTTAAACATGTCAAAGTAACTTTTAGATGAATGTCAGGACCCAAGGTTTCCTGTCACCCATGAGTGGTTTTAATGTTGTGGCTGATCGGTGTATTTGTTATAAGGCACATCCTCAGCCTCCATGAGTTGTGCATCAGTGCACACTGCTTGTGTCGATAAGCAAATCTAACTAACTTCCAATTATTTTCTGAGCTTGTACATACACATTTTTCTACCTCCAAGGTTCTTCTTCAAGTCTCTCTGGAGCTTTATTGGGTAGAAATTGTCCCAGTGCTACAAGAACAAGTATAATTATGTGGCATCAGTAGTAGTAGAATGTGCAAAGGGGTTATTCAAAGACACAGCAGTGTAACTTGTATTTTTTACTCTCAATTTAAAATCTGCCCCCCAACAGGAGTTGAATCAGCCTGTCACCTTTGTTTTATGCTCTCAACCACTTGACATCTTGTTGTGTTTTGGAAGTTGTATGTCGTTTCCTGCAGCCACATGTATCAAACCCCTCAGTGTGTCACGTCACAGACATACTCACTCAACACAGACACATGATTCCAGATTTACTCACCAACATTCACAACAGAATAGATAAAAGTCACAGTAACTGAGAAAATTCCATGTGACAACATCCCCATTGTCAAAAAGCACTGTTAGAATTACTGATGACAATGAGGTTGTAGCTTTAGTATTATCTAATATTCATTTTTAATTTCACACAGTTTGGTCACATGGTGTGATTATTTTCATGTGTAAATGTATGTGGAATAAATTAAATAAATCCTCTACCATATGTTTTCTACATACACCATGAATATGTGCTTTATCAAGCTATTTCTCACAACCTTACGACCAACTAGAGAGCAACATTTTTTTTCTAATGTTACTTTTTCAGTGTTACATGGTATATCGTGTCTCCTTACAGCCCTTTTTTATGCAGCGCGGAGCTGTAATTCCACAGTCAGGTCTCCAGTGGACTGTCATCATGGTAACAGAAGTGGTTACAAAAGGATTTATGATTCAGGCACCAGACCCCTACAGGTTTACAGGGCATGCTGACCTCTTTTATTGGATTATTATAGTTCTGAAACCAACAGACATTCAACAATTATAATACAAAGAATGACAGAATCATGGTACATCTGCTTCCACTAACTCATTTTGAATAAAAAAACATATTTTGTTGTTTTGTCTGTGCTGATAAAGCAGATATTCAACAGAAGGTACTCGAAGTACCCTCCCTGCCCTCAATTCAAAGAGCTCCGTGTCCTCGCTGTGCTCTGCCCCTACTGAACCAAAGCTGTGAATCCTGTCAGCTTTCCAAATTGTACCGTTATGCACCCACTCTGCATTGTCATGGTGATGCTAATTCCCGCTCAAGGCCTGGCCTTAGCCTGCCCCACCCCAGGTGTATTAGAGAGCGGAAAGTAAGTCATCGTCCATTTCCCTGCATCGACAGAAGTGTCAGGTCTGCTGAGAAGACAGGATGTGATGAAAGAACAGAAAAAGAGGTAGATCCACGGAGATGGTGAATATGAAAGTGAGGAGAATGAGATGAGGGACAACAGTGGATAAACAGTGAAAGACGGAGAGTTCGGGAGCAAAGGAGTTAAATAAGACATGAAAGACCACAGGGGAAAAAGAACAGAGGAAGAGAAGCTTGTTAAAAGGAAGAGACAATAAGATCAAGATAGGGAAAGGGAGGTGACTCAGAGTAGAATAGAGTGAGACTCAGACGGGAAGGGGGAGTTATTTGTCATTTTGCACCAGATGAGGTCTGATGGTTGCTCTCTGTGCTTCTGTCAAGCACACCATCGATATAATGGCTTGTTGGATGCTTGGTCTCTGTAGCCCAGCAGACTACTGCTGTTATAATGTTAGACAGACAGTCCATGCCAGGTCTGCTGTGTCATGTGAACCCAAATACATAACCCAGGTGGTTAGAGCAAAGCAAAACTCCTGCAGCTGCATCACAAGTCTCTGTATGAACACTAGCACACTAAAGGCTGTTACTCCATCTCCTAACAACATGTAAAGCACTTTGAGTTTCCACCATGTTTCACTGTTCACTGCAGATTTTTTTTAACATAAGGCATGTGTTAATTTTGAGGCTAAATCTATGGGTTATTGAAGTGGGGAGATTTAATTGGGTGTCCAGAGTTCTACACGGATTAGTCATGTTCATTTGCGGTATATGAACATGTATTGTAAGAGCTTCAAGGCTTGGATAAGCATGAACCTCCCAGTTAGATGTTCGGTTTTGCACTAAACTCAGCCTACACAACCATTTACTTAATACCCCAACAATCATCTGTTTGCAGTAAATCACATCATAATTGGATGTGCAGCTTTTTTTTGGTAAGCTTTAACAAGGAAGTAACACATTGTGTTTCATAAGAAATACTGTGCATATGTCAAACATTATTTACAACACATTTAAAGGAAGTTCCAGTTAATCTACAATTAATCGTGGATGGACAAGGACATGAATGAATGGGTGGTAGGTGCTGAGACATTTCACTTAAAGTTACAAATGTCAACGTCACGATGGTGCACAAAGATAAGTCAGAGGCTTGCCAAAGTCAAATTAATCCTCTGGGAAACGGGATTGTCCATCAAAAATGTTATGGAAATTCATGTATATGATTTATTTCTGTTGTGATCAAACTGGTGGAACAACCAACCAAAGAATAGGACTTGAAGGACTGAAGATGGCAACCTATGTGACACATAACACTAACATCACTGATCTAGGTCATGTTGTCATAATTCTGGCATCATATCAGCTTAGCTGAAGTAACATTGGCACCGAAGACATAATAAGGATATGACATGATATAGCCGTCTGTTATTTGTAGTGACATCACTGCTTCTGTGGAAAGTCTAAGGTGCATGACACAACCATAAATGTGCTAAAAAACTGAAGTTGATGTGACATTCTCTGCTGCCACTGTTGGCATGTTGTTTTGACACTGCTGTCAGTCTGGGGTTCTTTGTTTCAATCTGTGAATAGATATGAAAAGTGATTCACAAATAAAGATAATCTATGAACATGTCACCACATGAAGTCTACATATTAATAAAATAGTAGTTAATGGTTTTGTACTTGTGATGGAGTAGCCCTGTTATGGACTGCGGGTCGCAGGCCGACACACACACACATTCACACGGACGCCGACAGTCATACAGCGATTATAATCATTGTCATATTATAATCTTTCCGTATTTAATCAACGAGTTCACAGTCATCATAGGGCTTCATGGGTGCACACATGCCGTCCTATGCAACCAATACATCTACAATAAACCAGAGTTTTTCAGTTACTCACCACTTCGCTGCAGTGTTCACTGGTCGTCTATCACGCGTCCATTTAAAATATTGCACATGTCAGCAGCAAGCTTATAAAACCACATGGGGGAGCGTCAGAAGATGATGTCAACACTGTCAGGTCATTTTTTTGTGTATTGATTAATTTTGGCCTTTTATGTACAAAAGAAGTGCTATTTAGGGCCGGGACAACCCATTAAAGTTTTCTCTATTTTTGCTTATTTTTGTTTGTTTGTTTTGTTTTGATCAAGAATGTTTCTGTGGAGTTATTATAGATTTTGTGATTAATTGAGACTATGGGAGGAGTCAAGGCCTATAAAAGATGAGCTGCCTCCATGTTAGTGTGGGAGAGTTGGAGAGAGTCGGACTGAGAGTAGCATGTGAAGAGAGACAGAGCGCAAGAAAGTGTGAGAGAGAGAGCCACCAGTAATTGAAGTACTGTGTATGTATAGTTTTGTAAATATTTTTTTCCTCCTCTTTATTGAGTGTTATCTTTGTAAATATTTTTCACTTGGGTATGTATGTAAATATTTTTCACCACTGCACTGGGACTTTGAGCACAATAAACCACTATCACTGAAACAGCGACTACGCCATCATTTATTTGGTAGAGCGGAAAAAGAACTCCGTGACAGTACTTTTTTGAACAACCTCACAAAAGTTTGAAAACACTAAAATCATGATTGCAAAGTACATATGGTTTTTGAATCATATGCTTAACTCATCCAAGGATGGAACAGGAGCAAGTCGAACTTGACAACATTTGCCAGATGTGGGCCAGAGACAACAGGGTTGATTGACAGGGTTATAGGTTCTACGGACCTTCAGCATCTGTTCTGTAAACGTGATGAAACATGGACCTATAATTGAATTGGGTGACTTTCAGTTATACTGTAAGTACAATATCAGGTACAGTACAAGTCATTCAGACAGTCTCCAATGCTCTGATCATGATCAAAACATTCATTAACCATATTCATTCAGATTCTGTTTCGTCACCTATAGAAATTACAAAGAGTTCTACGGTCGGTACAGGTCTCTGCTTGCAGAACAGTGATGAAATCAAAATACATTTTTGTGACTGCCATCATTTGGTTATGCTCTAACAGGGACAGTTTGCACTTTGTGTTGTCCAACAACTAACACAGAAAGGTAAAAGATGTAATCTCATTTAAATGTGGGGATAATGCTGTACATTTTTAAGAAGGCTTTCCTTTCAAACTGTTGCACTGAGTTGATCACATCAAAGGGGCATTAACAGTTGGGTTCATAATGAAACAAAAGAGCTAGAGAAGTTCAGATATAGGTATTAAAAGCTGTGTGAGTAGGAGCTTTTTGAAGTTATCCAATTTCTGCAAAGAAGTTCTGACAAAATATGGTGGCAATTTAAATCTCTCATAAAATACAAGTTAATCTATGAACAGTGAAATAAAAAGAATTTTCTCCTTTGCTCTTACACTGTATGGGTACAGGAAACACAGGACAAAGTGTTTTTCATGTTTTGCATATTGGTATATTTTGCTTTGGTTATCCTACTTGTTTGTGCTGGATTTCACTTATTTAGATCTAAGAACTGACTTCTGAAATATTCAGAAGTTATTACTTAGCAAAGCTTATTAAGTCATTAAATCCAAAATGCTCCCAAACACTATAGTATGTGGATGATGTATTCCATCTCAATATTGCACTCTTTTTGTAGCACCATTTGTAATCTGTGGATTGAAAAGGAATCACGTACCATGTTGGACACATGAATTGTACTTAGTCAGACATAATCTCAATCAAGACTGGCCTCAGGGTGACATGGAAAAGCAAAGACTGAACTGTTGAACCTCCAGGGTGTTTATTTGCTTGAGAGACAGAACTGCGAGACCACCATTACAGTTGGACCCCTCCCTAAAAACCCTCTGAAACAGATTATGTGTATATGTACATTTGCTGGTGTTTTGCTCTTTCCCCTGTATAAATAATTGACTGCAGCCCATCTGCACAAGAAGTGGTAAGTAAACCTAACAAATTGAACACATTCACCCCTTTTATTCTCCTTTTCAACAGACCAGTGTTACTGTTTTACTAGTTAGGAAAGAAAAAAAAACTGAGCTGCAGGTGAGTATGAAGATGAGGTATTTGAGTTAGGAAGTTACTCTGTAAAGCTGTCATTTGCACCCGAAGGCACCCATATATGGTCCCTCCATATGTGGTAAAGTGCACCTGCTTTGTGTTGTTGTACTTCCTTCCTTCCTGAGAAAGACTCAATTCAACATTCAAAATCCCACTCCATCTGTTCATCATTTTTCATGTATACTGTGTGGTCAGCCATGTTGTATATACAGTGCCAGCTGCCATGTGACAAACTGCTTTCAGCACTGGGATAAAGCGCATAAAATGGGTTCCTTGTGTCAGATTTTGGTCCATTTAGGTCCAATATACACAACGTGAGTTGTAAGGACATAGTGTGCCACAAATGTGACTTCAAAACTTCCAAAGAAATCCTCTTGTCTCTTAGTTTTTTTTTTTTTTTTTTTTGTTTTTTTTCCAGACTGTCTAATTTTTTTTTCCTTATTTATCTGCATATTCATTAAGTTGTCTCATTCAGGTCTTGAATGAGAATTCTATTCAAACATTTTCAGCTTGCACTAATGGACCATCATCTTAATTTGTATTGCTTGGACTGAACCCACATCCACCCACATCTTGTCACTGATCATATACTACGAGTAATCTAAACATAATTTCCTCTACTTAACAAAAAAAAAAAAAAAACAAGAGTGACCAAGGCTTTTGAGCAATATTGTTTTTTTAGTGTAGCCAGCCTACTTTGGGGCATACTGTTACTGCAAAGTTAAGTTCTACAGTGAGAGTCTTGTATTGATAAAATGTTTCCCTTCTTTTTACCAAGCTAACTGCCAAAAACTACTGTGAGAAAATGTGGTTTCATTTAAGTAGTACAAGTTTTAAGTTGGATCAACACACACTAGATAAGTCTTGATACAGGTCAATTAACTAAACTCTATATATTGCTGTAAAATTAAAAAATAAGTCAAAGTCACAAATTTCAAGCTCCTATCTGTTAGTTGGCAGAGTGAAAGTATATTCACTAAGAAATCCTAGCATATTTGTTCAAGGTAAAAACAAGTTAGTGACTACCCTAAAAGTTGCTAGATTGGCCATTTGGTGCACTTTTGAAAACTGAGTATAGGTCTCTTTTTCAAGTACTGAAAACAAGTTTTACAGGTGACAATTATTACATTTTCTTTCTGCTAATAGATCAACACAAAGAAATGTTAGATCTATCAAAAACAATTGCAGTACACCACTATTTTCACTAGGCTACATGACTATGACAGTAGTTGTGTTTCCATTACAGTGTTTTTGCAAAATAACGGAAATACTTCTAAAATTTCAAAAAAGTACCAAAAAATTCCACTAGCAGGTGTTTCCGTTGGGGGAGGCTTGTGTATGAGATGTAATTCTCATAAAGTGTAGTATCATGATATTCAATAATTTTTATAAATATCCCGCAAGACTACACTCTGAGAAAGATCGACAATAGAATGTTGTGTTTGCATGGTTTTCAAGTTTCCATGGACAGCCATCTCAATTTCCAGTGACGCTGGTGTAGTTTAAATGCGGAAAAAGTGTTTGCATTACATTTTTACAATACACTTTTATATCGCCCTGTCTGAAAATGTTTCAATGACATTTGAGAGTTTTTAGGTGTCTCCAGTTTTATATTGTGATATTTAGGTTTTGTACATTTCTATGGGTAGTAAAAACCCAGCTAGTGCTAACATGCAAAGAAAGTTGTTTACCATGCATATACGAGGGTCGTTCAAAAAGTTCTCAGCTTCACCCAAAAGTAGTTGGAGAAACAAGACAGTTTGAAACTCTTTTTCAATATAGTCCCCCTTGACATCAATGCACTTGGTCCAGCGATGCTCAAGCATTGCAATCCTATCACAGAAGAAGGTGCAATCTCCTCCAAAAAATTCTCCACAGCATGTATGACCTCATCGTTGTTTCCAAAATGGCGACCACGCAGGTAGGATTTGAGTTTAGGAAACAAGATGAAGTCAGATGGAGCCAAGTCTGGTGAATAAGGGGGATGGGGTAGCGATTCAAAGCCACATTTGGCTGCTTCAGCTACTGCGACCTGAGCAGTGTGAACAGGCATACAGCTGCCTTCAGCTTCCCTCTGTGTTTGGACTTGATTGCTTCCTTCATTTGTCTTAATTGTGATCCATAATATTGTCCATTCATAGTTTTTCCCTTTTCCAGGTAGTCTATCATAATTACACCTTCAGAATCCCAAAAAACAGAAGCCATCACCTTGCCAACAGATGCTGCCTGCTTGAACTTCTTTGGGGGGGAGAACAACAGTGTTTCCATTGTTTGCTTTGAATCTTTGATTCAGGTTCAAAGTGGTGAACCCAAGTTTCATCTTGAGACACTAATCTGTGGAGGAAATTCTCAGAGTCAGCCTGGAAGCGAGTCAGAAGTGTTCTGGAAATGTTAACCCTCTTCAGCTTCTGTTCTGGTGTCAGCATTGTCGGGATCCATCTTGCACACAGCTTGTTCATCCCTAAGATCTCAGTTAAAACAGTGTGGAATGAACCAGAACTGATGCCTACAGACTTGGCTATCTGCTGGACAGTAAAACCATGTGGTGAATGTTATCAACTTTTTCATCAGTGGTTGAGGTTTTTGTCCCTGCCCCACTTGAATTCTGCACCCCACTTCTTCACAGTTTAATAGGATGGGGAGTCCTCAGCAAGTGTCTGTACCATGTCCTCTGAATTTTCTTTGGGTGTCATACCTTTTTTTGCAAATATTTTATGACTGCTCAGGCCTCTGTTTTGTCCATTTTGGATTTTTCACAGACCTGTCACCTTTTCATGTGCCTCACTTGCACAGAAATTAGGACAGAAATCTGAATTCGTTTTTCTAGCTTTATAAGAAGTGGTAGTGTGTAGCAAAAACAAAATTGTTCAGTTATGACTGTTTTTCCTGGGTGAGGCTTAGAACTTTTCGTAAATTCGTTAATACAATCCATAATTTTTCAATGTTCATGAAAAGTCAGATAATCATCAGTCATTTGTATCAATCCTCAGAGGATCATGTATGGCTGTACAAAATTTCCATGTCAACCCCCTTCCTGTACTTGCTGACATATTCTAGTGAGTGATGGATTGGCAGGCTATCCCTAGAGCCAAGGCACTTTGACTGATAGAAATAAAGGACCTAGGATACTTTGTAACAAGGTTTGTCCACTACTAAAATGAAACCATGTATTCTCATACTTACTTATCTTTCTGCTGAGAACGGAGGTCTCGTAGATTCCAAAACTACACGTTTTATCAAGATCTCGCTAAAATTGACTGAACCAGCAGTGATAGAATATTCAATAACGTTCAAACGATCGATAAACATGATCATAAAACCTGCCTTACCTTTGTTGTTTTGTTTAGACATAAATCTACAGCGATAGGGAGCCTAAGTCACTTCCGGTGGACCCACTGGGTCCTTAGATCAAAAAACAAATGACGTTGCAGTAAACAGAGATAAAAATTATTTTCCGATCCACTTTGAGTTCTACCCAGGATCACACATATGTTGTATTTTGATTTAAATGATAACTAGAGTCAAGGCTATATTTGTGGTGTGACTGTTGATTGATATGCTTCTGAAAATATGTAACTGGTTCGACTACAAACCAAATGGTCTCGTAGATGACGTCATGTCACAATTTCTCCTTGCAAACTTTTCACTGAATTTCTTTCACCCTCTCTTCCCAATTGAAGAGAGAACGAGGAGTAGGTGGATGAAACTTACCAAGTGAGATATTTTCCTAGGTTGTGCAACTAGCTGTTTAGCTAACATTAGCTGTCAGAGTTTGATGGTGTCATAAATTTTGCATGATGAACGTTGTAGTCTGCTACGTGATCTCACACAAGACTTAAAATAATGTTTGCTGCCTGTCACAAAACAGTGCTCTTTCCATGTCAAAAATTATCTTTAAAATTCACAAACATCATACATGAAAACCATGACACATTTCAAACGGTACCAAAAAATACTTTTTTCTCTCCATAGACGCTAATTCATAAATTTTACGATCAGAGGACCCATGGACCAGAAGTAGGTGGGCGTGACTCAGGCGCCCTATAAAGCCACATTACCTAAACAACTACACCACCCAGGGTGCTTTGTAAGCACTTCAAAGGTCAAAAATCAGCCATTCCCGCCTGGTAACAGGCTGTGATTGTCAGAGTCTACCTGCTGAGTCCCTTAAACGCTCTTTTGGATCTGTACTCGACTACTACTGTCGAGCACAGATCCACTAAACTGTACATTCAATAGCTGTGTCTCCACCAAGTAAGTGCCATTTAATGCATGGGGACTGGGAATTTTCCAAGAACTCATGCTCCTAGCGTCTCCACCGAGGACAAACCCAACCCCGATCACTGACAGGGAAGGTCGGACGTTACCGATGGTCTTCTCTGTGGTCGCTTCATAAACTACACTCCAGCAGACCAGCAGTGTTTGTGTGCGTGTGCATTCATGCAAGAGAGGACAGAATCTTCCGTTTGTGTTGGAAAAAATATATTAAGCAATATATAGCGACAAGTGTTGATTCTGTGGTGGCCACCACACATTGATCATTTCATGTGTAACCTTGTGATCATTTTGAGTTGAAACAAATGTTGGTAATTTCAATAAACTACAAGTTTAAAAGTGGAAATTTCTCTTTTTTATGTAGAAAAAATATCAAACTGTGACACTAAAGTATCAAACCAAACCGGGAATTTTTTATTGTCGCATCCCTAGTAAATAAGGTTTGATCATGAAAAGCACATTAACTGGCATGTAGATGATTGTTTTACAATTAAAATAACATTCTAATTGTCATTAATTTGGATTTGTGTGGTTTTTAAGACTCATATTTAATTTTATTTACTTATGGATGTGCAGATAATTTTGAGTCATTCCAATTCATGGTTTCCTTCACTATTCCAAATCTGTATACACATCTCATTATACGAGGGGGGAATTTAGCTGCTCAAGTCCTAAAACATCTTATGGTAAGCTGAAGGCACTGCCACAAGTTGGTAAGGATGCACTGAGAAAGTGCTTTTTTCACCTGGTCACAAAACTATTTTTCTACTTATGTCTCATGCTTTATGCATTTTATATTTAGCACTCCCAAATAATACTAAGAAAAAAATATAGATTCAAGAGCGTGAGATGAACTTTGTGATTTTAATTAAAAAAAAGTTAGTAGAGTAATTTACTTGAGTTTAAGAAACCTGAGTCAACTTCAACCCTCCTCTGCAACATTAAAAGATAAAAAAGAGATAGCCTGCATTGCTTTCCGCTGGCAAACAGTGTATGGTGGTGAGAAGAGTAACTAATCACAATCAACTCTACATTTTCTGTGCCAGTTAAAGTCAGGGTTAATTTTATCTATGTGTTAAGGCAACCTTTGTTTTCAGCTAGACATGATAACTGAAATATTTTTTTATTTGTCATCAGTAGATCTTAAAAGTGTTAGTGTTAATTCTTTTTGCTTCAGCTTTACCCAAACATAATCTGTTACAGTGGAAAAATTTTTACAAAGTACAGTACAGTGCTACATATTTATAACAGATTGATAATGGTTTATTATCACTAATTTTGGCTGAATGTATTAAATTTACTGCAATTATACACCATTATCATCTGTCATTTGCTCAGGTATTATAAAAAAAAAGTATATGTCATTGCCTTCAACAGCACATGAAACCTTTGATATACGATTAAAGCATGGCATAGTTCATCATCTTACCTATATGATCTCTATACTGATGGCAATTTTGCTTCAGTTGAACAGGTACTTAAATGGTTTGGTGGTCTTAATACACCCTTCAGTAGATGCTTACAGCTCAGAAATTTTATGGCCTCCCATCAAAATACTATCTGCCAGCACTCCCCAGTGCCTCTTGTATTTAGTGCTTAAATAGATGTTAACCCAGTCAGAAACAAAATCTCTGAGGTACTCAGACCTGAGCTGGGGAAGACAGTCCAGATGATACCGTATATTGTACAAATGATAGACATAGCACCAGCCTGTGTGATACACAGTGTAGTTCTTTAGTTTTTGAATGTTTTGCTCATATTTGTCTTGATTCTTAACCTCCAGCATAAAGATCAGCTAAAAAGCTAAAAACTAAAGCCATTCTCTGAGATGGTATTTTTGACTTCTTATCATACATGTTTTTGTAGAAAGAATGTAAATTGTCTCACTTTCTGATTAATTAATAAGTGCCCTCTTTATTTCAACCAGTATTGCCAGTTACTATTATGACTTCAGTGTGCTTGTACCTGGACAAATTACTTGTCTATCACAGGGCCAACATATCGGGTCTAATGCCTGAGGTGGTGGGAATGTTTTTTTTTTTTTTTTTTTTTTTTCAGGTATTAGCTCTGGGTGTTCTGGCGTAAAGAAAAGTAAATCGATCAGCAACAAAATTAACATCTATCATCTTGAGAACATGAATATATGTTCAAATTCTTATAGCAATTCAATTAATTGCAGTAGATCTTTGGGCTTGTAAGTAAGTGATGAATCAAGCGACTAACATTGCAGAGCTATACTGTTAGCAAGGCTAAAATTCTTCTCCATGTTTGGTCCTCCTCATTGACCCCTGCTGTATAAGTGAGAAGTTTCTGCGTCTGTACTTTCTAGAATTATTGTGTACACAAAAATGTTTTCACACACAGAGAAAATGAGACAGATGGCACCCAGACAGCACCATGTCCCGCATATGGCACAACAGTGTGAGACATGAAAACTAAAGTGAAGTGAGTAAAAGAGGGATGGAAAAAAAAAGATGAGGTAGCAGAGGTCAGTGTACAGTCTGTTATTTGGGCCTAATTAGTTGCCTTGCAGAGCACTCCGAGATGGAGAGATGGAGGGAGCACTGGAGGGAGTGTACAATGACAACTGAAATAGAAATCTCAGGCAAATTTATTGCTGAGCTTCTCACAACAACACAGTTAATAAAACAACTTTACTGCTACTATTCTCGCTAAGCATTTGGAAATGTGCGACTGTAGCAGTTTATGGCCAAAGCAGTAGAGCAGTTAGGAATGACGTGTAGGTTTGACATTAGTAGCAAGGAAAAAAAAACGTCAAACATTTGGATCAAATCTTAGTCGATGTAGCATTTAATGTACAGTGGGGGGAAAGGGAGAAATGTTAGAAGGATAGAGATAGATAGCCAGTGGAGTGAGACAGAAAGGGAGAAATTGAGGGGAAAAAAGGAGAGGAAATAAATTAGGTCTGCTTGGTCATGTATGGTGTAATGTGAAAGGAGTTAAATCAGCAGCATTAGTCCCCCATGGCAAAGATAGAGGTGCTGTAAAGAACACTGTAGCCTACTTATGAGATAAATTTTGCATTTTACTGGGAACACGGCATGACCCTTGTGTTCTACATGTATTTTCCACATTCTATACACACCCTTACATAAAGGTCCACTGTGTAGAATTTTGGGGACTCTACTGGCAGAAATTGGATATGATGGACATATTTTTTTCCAATACATTATAATCAGTCATGTTGCAATCTTTTAACCCTAGCCCACAACTGACATACAATCTAGCTATTGATAGCATCATTCATATTTTGCCTGAGGGCAACCATATGTTCTTGCACACACCACAAGGAGTATAAGGTAAGAGGTGTTTCCAGTATTTGCAATGTGCAACCTCACCACTAGAACTTTTAGGTTTAGAAGTCCAAGTACCTCACAAGAATCCACTCATAAAAAATACACAGGGATGTTCACATATATTCAATAATTACTTTATCAGTTAATATACAAAAGACATGGAAGCATAGTGAGTGGTGAATATGGTCCAAAGTTCCTGTTTCAAAAAATTGTAAGCACTGCCAGAAAGTGTCATCAATCATTCTGCTTGACAACCTGAATAACCTGCTGGATGGTGCATGATAAAAATAAAAATCTTCTCTTTTTATTTCAAAGAGAATTTGGGAAAAAGAGCTTGGAAGGGACAAGAAGAATATTGATTTATTTGTTTTAATGAGTTCAGAAGTACAGACTGTCATCAGGATGGATTTAATATGCAATCAAACCTCAGAGCTACTGTCCTGGGAAACATGTTTTATCACTTTATTTTGACATTATCGTGATCCTGCTCCTGTAAATCAAAAGAAAGAATTCTCAAAGTTATGCCAAGTACTGAGAACTGCATTTATCACCAGCACAAATTCATACCACACATGGAGACAGATGAAGAATTAAAGGAATAAACTGAAGAACCGAAGTCAGAACACTTTGCCTTAATAGATAATGTAGTGTTTACTGTGTAACAGCCACTGTGACAGTTACTACTGACAGTAAGTATAATGGTGAATATTAAAATGCAAAGCAACAGTAACAGCAGTAGCAGTAGTATATAGTAGTGTGTTTGCCAATATTATTCAATTATTAATCAACTTAAACTACTGGTCAAGACAGATCAAGTCTGTAGCAACCAAATCACTGAGTGTATTTAATTTAGAAAAAATTCAATTTTTTTTTTTTTTTTTTTTTTTTTTTTTTTTGCATCTATCCAATGATTTCTTATTTCAAAGGTTATTTGGTCTCACTTTTATTCATTACTAACCTCTAAGATCTTTCCAGTTTCTTAGTCCTCCCCTAGATTTCAAGGATATGGGTTTAGCCAAAAACATAAGATAATCAATTGATTTAAACTTCAATTGGGTAGATGTGGGTCATATTAACTGATCTACAACTAACGGCACTGGACGTTGTATCCATGATTTTACTCTACATGGTATGGTTCCTAATCCCAACATATATGCTCAATAAAATGAATGAAGGAATGGTTTTCCTCAGTGGTTCATTCTCCAATCAGCTAAACTACAATACTGGGCAAAAGAGCAGTTTAGTAGGTAATATAGTGTCCATCTGCTGGATTGCAAGCAACCAAATAAATTAAGGTGCAAACATCAACACAACTGAAATGGCCATGATCACAAAGGCTGTAATCATGACTTTTGTTCAGAAAGAATCATGAAAGAGGCACAAGAGTAACTCAAGAAAGAGTGGCACAAAGTGAAATATACTTTATAATCACACAAACTGAAGTGACATCAACCCTGAACTGCTGAAATAGGTTTAACCTGTCAATGATTGCTACTGTAAGGTAGCTGTTTCACTCAGTGGGAGGTCAGAGGTCAGAGTCAGTTGCTGAACAGCAACTCCGGAGTCAGCAGAGAGGCAGGGTTGTGCTGACAGACTGTGGAGCAAGGTGGATGCTTGCTGAGGGCTGCTTGCGTTGTGGAGAAAATCTTTCTGATATAAATAGCAACATTAGCCACTCCTGCATGTCCCCACTGAAGAGTGGTTACCTCAAATAAAGAACCATATTTTCCATTTCAGTAGTATTCTACCACCATGTAAAATGAATAAATCATAAAGAGAGAAAGTCAATGCTGATGTCAACAAGGAGAGAAAATTCCCAAGTGTCGTACAGTTGGATTGCTAATGGATTTGCTCTGCCACGTGTTTCGTCAATATCACTTACAATACAATATGGTTCACTCTTTCATTCACTTGCATAAAAAATGCCAGTGGGAGATAAACACACTTTGCATCACAGAATCCAACAGTAGCAAGATATAGAAAATGTACACATTGCCCTGTTGTTACCAAGTCCCAGGTGATACCAGGTTTTGTGTCAAAAACACCATAGGAGGACTAATTTCTATCAGATTACTGTGTTAGATATCGTCATTAAGCCATATCAAGAGACACAGACAAGAGCAACCAAAAGGAGAAGATTTGGAGAGAAGGGAGGGAGGGCATGGACTGTATGCGATCAAGACGAAAGAAAGCAATTTTGAAAAGTTCATTGAGGCATTTTTATGATGAGTGGAGCCATGTCAGTCTTGACAGCAAGAGATCAAAGAAAGCCATGTGTCGTGGGGGCAGACACCACCTTTTCAAGACCTGTCAGACTAGTAGATTTTTCAGTCATAGTTATTTAGTTTGCTTGGACAGACACAGCACTAAAGGAGAGCAGAGCAAGAGACAGCATGGGCACAACCGGTGTGGGGAGAGAATGGTGCTGCATTATAATGGGCAATGAAGATTTATGCTTCCATATTTGAACTAGCAAACACTCAGAGAAGCCAACTGTCACGCAATCACACAGATTATTAGCTGTTACCTGTCTGTCTGTTTTTTAAGATTAAGTGATTAAGATCACCTAATAATAGTAAACTGACATAAGCTGAGCTAACTGTTAGTTAGAATGATGTCTTCACCTTATAATTAGAGGAGGAGTCCAATCTCATATAAAAAACTAAATTATTTAGATCTTGACCAATCCTTGAATAATTAATGAAGCCCCCCTGCTCAGCCCCATTCTCATTTCTGTGATTTCCTCTGCTGTGTGGGGAGATTGTTGAGTTACTTATGTCTTATTTATGAAAATACAGCTACTGTCGGAATATAACTGAGCCACTATGACTGATAATAACAGTGAAGCATTAAACAATGAGTAGTTTGATACGTACGTGTCTGAAGGTGATTGATTCTACTATTGACAAATGTTGCATGGCTTCAATTCCTGGCAGACACGCAGTTTACTTATTGTTATCTTATAGCCTGTGCAAACAGATGGTTATGCCTAGAAAACCTCTACCTTTCCACCTTGTAAATTCACCAACTTCCCCTTTACTAATTCAGTCCAGTTCAACACTTCCTTTACTGCTGATGGACTGATGAGCCTCCTAGTCCGTTCTACTTTTACTTATAAGACCCTGAGATACTTAAAGGTGACAGAGAATCAAAAATTGTTTTTACCTGGTCTTTGTTGAAGAACGATAGTCCACCCACATTCAGGAACATGTGAAGTGCTAAAACTCCTGATCATCTCCTTTTCATAGAAATTCCTCTTTTAGAAATGTTTGCCAGAAAATGGGTCAATTTCAAAAAGTTGTTTGTGACGTAAAATGTATCTCACTGTCACTCTGATTCCATTCCCTCCCCTTCAAAACCAATGAAGTCAAGTGCTTGCATTTCATAATGAGGTTGCCAGTTAAGTCAGAAAACAAAAAACCTGCATGCAAAACCTCACATTTAAAATCCCCCACCCTAAAATATCTTTCTGAGAGGTTTTTAGGCTACTGAGGCTGAGGCTAAGCTACTAAGGGCATTACGCATCCAACCAACATTTTATTGTGTATATGTCACATCACAGAACAAGGATCAAACCCTGTTCAACCATTCTCTGACACCTTTTATCTCCTTCACTTATGGAAGGATCTCACCCCCAACCAAAAGAAATGAATCCAGCCTTTCCAGCAGAGAAACACGGCTGCTGACTAGGAGATAATAACTCTCGTCCAGCCACTTCAGACTTTGCTGCAAACTGTCCCAGTTTGTGTGAACTCATGTTCATTTACCAGGTTCAAGATTATAATTCTCATTCTCTGATGAGATATTAGGTTTAGGTTTATTTTATAATGTCTACATGTCCAAATGTAAATGCTCTCATTACTCAGACTGTGAACTGGTCTGATGGTCTTCATTCGTAATGGAAGACAAAAAGTAATGATTAAAAAGCAATTGCAATCACATTTCAAAATTAGGTAGTTACACTAATAGCTTCTGCCAAAATCAGGTTAATGAAAGAAATCCATTTCTCCCAAGACTGGTGGGGAATACAGGTGTTTCAGCAACTACTTAGATTTAAATTGTCATAGGCAGCTCAATCATCACCTAAACTAGCTGAGTTGACCTTTCTGTGGGATTCTGAGTCACTGGATTATATTTGTGGTGATGGATGTCATTGGTAATCCTCCTCAGTCTCATTAAAACAGATATTTTATGCATATATCAATGTGAAATGTGTCTGTGTGTGTGTGTTTTCCTACACTGTGAGGACTTAAACCTGTCTACACACTCACATATGGTGACCTGTGGCCCTTATGGGGGCCACAGGTCACCACAATGAAGGTGAAGACATGACTTACGGTTTGGTTAAGGTTAGGGTCAGGTTTAGGTAAAGGTTAGACAAGTGATACAAAAAACTGAGCTCTCTAGGGTTTCCAGCAAAGTCTCTGGGAAATGAATGCAAGTCAATGAAATGTCCTCTAAAGGCATGAAAGCACAACCACATGTGGGTATGTGTGTGTGTGTGTGTGTGTGTGCGTGCGCATCAATAGAAAAATTGTCCTGCATTTGTGATAAGAGGCACCAGAATTGCACTGCACTGCCCAATCGATATAAATACCAACTAAGCTGTGCCCGACTCACCTGCATCTGCGCAAACACATTCCTCTAGTGCCAGGAAATTACCAAACAGATACAGAGGCATAAATACACACTTATGACCAAGGAAACTACATAACAACTGCATTTGTCCTATCACTGTCATTGTTTTCTCACTAGGTCCTACCTGTAAGCTGTTACTCCCTGGATCCTAAAGTACTAAAGGGATGAAATAGTTTGGAAACTGTCATAATGGTTCGAAAATATTTGAAATGTTTTTCATTACAGTGGAGAATTTGATGTCTTTATTGTAACGTGGCAGAGATTGCCTCTCTATTTAGGATGGGATTTATTTAATGTACCGTGCAAACAGGCTACAGTTTATGGACTGCACTGCTTTTGTCACTTTTATTATTACCACTGTGATTAAGAGGTTGTTATGCAGTTCGAGAATGGAAAATTTGTGAGCAATATAAGGAACCAAATAGTTGTTAACTTGATAAGGAGAGAGCAGAATACGTATTCATGCTCAGCCTCCATTTAGTCACACATTATGCATTGATACATTCACTAAAACTTTGAGATGATCTGTGCTTTTTTTCTTTTACCTATACTAAGCAATAACTACTTGTACCATAGACAAGGAAAGAACAAGAGAAAAACTGTAAAGATTGATGTCTTTGTATAACACTACTTAGACACACCACATAACATGCAGAGCTACTGTATATTTTCCTTTTTGTGTTTTACTGCACTTGCTGTGCTCCTGCCCAGGTTTCCCTAGCCTGAAGCACACACACACACACACACACACATATATATATATATATATATATATATATATATATATATATATATATATATATAAAGACCCTGTGAAGAAATGCAAGCAAGGATAACTTTCCTAATCCACAGTGAATGTTTCAGCCACACTTGAGTTTGTAATGACTGTGCTAGCCTTGTGAGTGCCATAGCTGCCATGATATTTAGCAGACAAACTCAGTAATGATTAACTTTCAATTCTAGTAATGGTGAGTTTGAGGGGATACAGTCCAGCAAAAACAGTCTGTTGAATGTACCACACAGATGTGTTTTTCTTACTGATTACAGGTAATCACTATCGTTACAGCTTGCACACTAGGGTGTCATTGTGGCTTTGGCTTATTATTATCTCTTTACATACTATTATCTCTTAACTACTACTTACTACCACCATTCATGTTTTAAATATTATTTCAGCCTTGTATAATAAGAAACACTTCACAGCCCTTTTTGTTGACCTTTCAAAAGCTTTTGATACAGCTGATCACACACTGCTTAGAATAATGTTGGTTTTTATTACGTAGCACTAAATTGGATCCAAATATATCTAATGAACAGATAGACAGACAGTTTGTAGCAGTAGCAGCTCTAACATCAAGATTTGTTGAGGTTGCATAAGGTGTCCCTCAGGGCCCAGTTCTGGTCTTTACATTAAGGATACACCTTTATGCTGATGACACTGTTTCATATTGTATATTTAATATAGTATGGTCTTGAGCAGAATATCTCCAGCACTACTTTCCTGATTTGAGAGTTGCTGTACTAAAATAGTACTTTTAATTTTTTATTATTATTATTATAATTTTTTTATTCTTATCAATTTATATTACTTTCAGAATATCTGTTCATGCTTTTCTACTGAGCCAGTATTATTATCATTTACTGAGTAAAGTCATTATCACCACTGGCAATGAATATGAATAGTGTTGTACTAAATATTCTGTCAAATATCCCACTTAAGTTATCGTTTAGTAATTGGTCACATAATTGGTCTCACACATATGTTGTCTGTTACAAGAAACACCAACATGACAGCAACCTACACATTGATAATATTTAAGTTTTGACAGAGTTGTGGATCATGCAATGACACAGTTGGTTTGTGTCACTGTGTCATAAGGAAAGGAGAATGTGCAGAGTACAGATAAAAAAAAACAAACTAGACAGATAGATAGATAGATAGATAGATAGATAGATAGATAGATAGATAGATAGATAGATAGATAGATAGATAGATAGATAGATAGATAGATAGATAGATAGATATTTTATTAATCCCAAAGGGATTAACCAACATACACCAACATAAGACAGTGAGTTAAAAAGGGTGAAGATAAAAAAAAATAAAATAAAATAAAATAAGAAATATAAAACAAAGCAAAAAATACTAGTATCACAAAAGAAAGTACCACGTACAAGATGTTGGCAAAAGGAAAATCTATGGTCAGTGTATGATAAAGGTTTAATAACTATATTAACCATTATTTTTGACATTTTATTCTGTTTGTACACACAATAAATCTATCAGCAATCACCTACCTATCAATTTATTTCACTTTGCCCTCATCCAGGACTGTTTCACTCTGTCTTTCTCTCTCTCTCTCTCTCTCTCTCTCTCTCTCTCTCACACACACACACACACACACATACACACACATATCATAGCTGTGCAGAAAAATACATTTTCTTAAAAGCACTTGGTTGCTGCTGTTTTCATGTAGTTTAGTCTATATGATGGAGCCTGCTGGTATGAGGTCTGTGTGGCACAGCAGGGAGAGGCTGTTAGGAGAGGAAATGAAGGAAACAGTTGAGCAGTCACACAATGCATATCACCTTGCTCTGTGTGAAGAGCCCCTCACATGGCACTGGCTGAAAGTGTGGCAGAGTGGAACCAAGGCTGTCAGTGGCCCCACGGACATGATGGTGCACACTATACCCTGTGTGTGTGTGTATGTGAATATTATACACATAAAAGTTCAGAGGTTGTACATGTTCAATTTTAGAGATATTTCTATTCTATTCAAAAATACACATTATTGTATGCTGTAGTTAGAATGCTCAGCTACCTTTCGGATAATAAAAGTTATTTTTATTTCATGATTGAGTTCTTGACAGTATTTTCTGCAAGTTGCAAAAGTTGGATAAAGCCTTGAGTGATGGTCAAGTCTTAACCGGACAGCCTGCTATACACATCGCACTGCATGGGCATCAAAAAGGCCAGCGATTTGAGGCATGAAGTGAGAGGAGAGCAGCCTTCAGAGCCTCTGTATCATTGAGGTAATGGAGAATGAAATGATGTTTGTCCGAGGTCATCACAGATGGAATGAGTGCAGATAAAAGAACCAATTCTGAGAGTAGCTGTGTGAAGGGACAAGGCTGAGTCACTCAAATTCATGTTTACCACAGAGCAGAGATGTCTGTCATAACAACTGTAATGAAACAGATGAAAAAATCTGCTCTCCAATGTTCTGATACAAAAGCCAAAGTCTCCAAATTCTGAAGTTCGCAGCACTAATGTGGCTCTCCATTCAAGGACATTTGTTAATTCTTGTTATTATGGAATCGAGGTGAGCACAGAATTTATTTTGTTTTTTGAAACTGTGACATATCCCTATGGGAAAATGAGTTTTATGCATCAGAGAATGAGAGTAGAATTAGACTGACTGATGCGAATCAAAGCAAAACCAATGAAAGAACATCAACACTGAGCATTAAACCAGATTATCATATGGAGCACAATCTCAGTGTTCTTTTGTGTTTTTTTTTTTTTTTTTGTTTGTTTGTTTCTTTCTTTCTTTCAGCTGCAGTAATTAATATTGTTATATTAACAATCAATCAAATATCTCTGTGTAATGAACCCTTACATAAATATCACCATCTGCTTATGGATACTGATGTCTTCACCCTTATTTACACACATAGTACTAGGATATTGATGATAATACTGGATCTCCTCACAACTGTTGAAAACAAGTTTCCATTTTACTCTTCTATCACATTGACAGATGGCAGTTTATGTCAAGTAGGACCTAGTTTTGATCTAATGTTTCTCTGTATTTGATTCTATATTTATTATGTAAAGAGGTAAAGTTTGCTAATGAATTATCTCACACTTTTATATGAACTTATTAAAATAGAACAAATTAAGATGAGAAGTGGACAGCTGCTGCTGTGGAAAGGAATTGTTATTTTCATATTTATTTGAATTTGTATCTCGTAAATTACAGTCAGGAAATGAAGTAAACTTGGGATCATAGCTATATTTAGGCTAAGGCATCCAATGCTTCAACACCCATTAGTATTAGGTGTTGACAAAACACAAAATGAAATCATAAAAAAAAATGTTTAAAAAATCCCCAAATTTAGTCATCTGCCACTGTGACCATGCATTAAAGCCCTAAAAAATAATATATTATTGATCACAAACTCAAGTCATTGGCATTATTGACATCTAGTGGTAGCTAAGCAGCTAATTCTCTGTGGCCAGACGTGAAAAGGCATGGATAAAGAATGCTTTTATCTTTCAACAAAAGAAAAGATTAGAGGCTGGAGGAGGCAGATGAAGAGTCTCCTGCTGCCATACCAGCAGATGAGTCAGGACGTGACAGTATCACGGCCTTGTCTGAGTTCAGATTTGGGAGGAAGCTGGCTCAGTGGTTCTCAACTGTTTTTGTCACAAGGCAGATCATTTATAAAACCACACATATACTAGTATAAACATATCTCTAAATCATCATCAATAGGACTAACTGCAGGCACACCAGTGTTAGAACAACAATGTAAACGGATACAATATGAGAGGGAGAGAAATTAAAGAGGCATGAGACCACAACTGAGGAAAGGATGGGGTTAGTCAGTGTTATGGAAGACAGATGTTTACACTGCAGTAAGTAATAAATAGCAATAAAATGCTGATGGATGCACATCTGTTGATGCAATAAATACTGGCCTATAGTTGGCTTCTAATACTGTTGTGTGTTGATTTAGCTGTCAGCCCATATGGAATAATCATCTCTGATGATTATGGGATGGAATGGAACATTATTGGTTTTCTATTGTGTAAAATGACATTAGTGGCTGTGCTATAATAATTGGATAGGTTTTAGTGTCAAATAACTTAAATAATATGTTTTTGTGATGTAATTGTCACAGGAATAAAATAAGATTTGATAAGATATGCTGATTGCATCCTTTTTTATGCCCAGAACAGGAGACAGGAGAGGAGATGAGGATTGCAACAGACAGATGGGACAACAAAGGAGCCACTAGAGAGCTCAGGCGAAGAGAGTATCAGATAGAGTTAACTCAGTTTGTCACAATTCAAATTTGTCACAGATCAAACGGCTCTTGTCACTCAGCAGTAGCTATGAGACCAGGGTTTGACAATTTTTCAAAATTGCTTCATCAAATATCAAGGGGCTTTTTTTGTTCTGTTTTCCTTGAGGTTTTGCTCCCACTGCTGAAAATAAACATAATAACGAAGTTGAATCAGAATTCAAATTTATAATGATTTTGGTTATTTTGATTTTATATTGTGAAAACCAGCCCACACACCTGACCAGGATCTCTCAGTCTCCCATCTTACATTTGTTTTGCAGTGAAATAATTTGAAACTGGTGCAATTATCTAGTGATGTCTAGATGTCTAGTCTGCACCCAATGTTTAAGGATCCTAATTGCTTGAGGTGAAGTGCCGTGTCCTCTAAAATCTTAGGAGAAATGCAAATACATGTTCCTATCTGAAACTTGTTTCCTATTATGAAACTACTGGATATGATAACTACTGGATGTCTGCAGGCAGCTATTCTTGTTTGCTTTTCTTAGGGAGATTGAAACTAAATTACATTTTTTCTTGAAATTACATGTGTACAAGCAAAAGAGAATGTGAAACAGGATGAAGGCCATCCCCGTTGTGGGCAGAAATGATCAAGTACATTGCTCACATCAACTGCATGGCTGAGAAAAAAGACTTAAAGGAACAAATAAAAATAATTATTCCAGCACCCACAAGTATGCTTGTTAAAATCTGTAAAAATCATCTGCTGCCTATGAACTTCCATAATCATTCTCCTCAAAGCATTCTTTCCCCACTTGCCACCCATGCTTTCACAAAAAAGCAGCAAAGAGACCATTTATCTGCCATACTCTGCTGCCTGTTGTTATTGTATTAATTTGACTGCCAGATATTCTCTGTGTTGGTCCCCAATCACCTCTCTCATAGTCAATGTGCTTTCTGTAATTTTCATGTTAGTCCCCATCACTAGCCCTACCAATAAATTACACTTGCTCTCAGAGAAAAAGCCTAAGCCTGATACTTCTCTCAAGCTTTACGAGAGACAAAGAGAGTATCTACAGAAAGAATATATGAGCATCGATCGGCCCTCGTGGCCACGTCTGGCCTCCACAATAGCACACTATTGATGTGCTGGAATTGCTTTTGAAGGCAGAAAGATTGATATAATGGTGTGGTGTGGGCCCTTAAGGGTTGGGCTGCCAGAGCTGAAGTCTGATTGACTGACCTTGGGTCAATGTAACCATTTGCATCGGCCCTCTTTGGTGTTTGTGCTGAGGCCACCGGGCTGGCAGGCACACAGTCCTCTGAGAAGGGCTGCAGTCTCTTCTCTGCATCGGCCTCCAAACATGAAATGGACCCTTATTACTCTCACAGTTGATTTTTACTGCAAACAGGTTAATGCCATTGATTTTGTGTCTGCTGTAACCTGTAAAAACTGATGTGATGGCACACTCACAGTTTCTATTTGTCAGCAGTGACTCTCCTGGCTGAATACAAGAACTGTGTCTATGGATTACCCTCACTGTTTGCTTGTAGTTTGACCAAAATGATCTTTCTTTTTGCAATTTGTGTTTTCATTCTGAACTTGTTTTTGAAAATTCAAGCCTGCCAGTAATACTTGTATTCACCAACAATTTATATTTATTTCTATCACATAGATTCTGTTTTTTTAATGTGAACAATGACGCAAGTTATATAGGGCTCTGTGCTGGGAACTTGTCCTTCTTAAAGGCAATTTTATCAGGAGGCACCATATAAATATGCTATGGTATAGTGATTACACACAGTTATATTTATCTCTGGAACCATTGGAAAATAATCCAATATTCACCATTCACTTTGAAAATCTACTGTCTGCTGTTTGATGTAGATTGCATGTGGTGGGCAGCCAGTGCTGCTGGAAATGAGGTTGATGAGAGTGGCAGTCGTGGGCTGGAAATAAAAATAATATTCTAAAAGAAGCAAAAAAAAAAAAAAAAGACTGTGAGGATCCAAGGGGGAGGCTGAGAGTAGCACCTTTCATGTCACACATAGGCTCCCTGCACATTTTATTGGGAATACACCTATTCATCCAATTGTTCTATCAGAAACAAATGTGGCAGCAGTGCATTGACTGAAATTATGCAGATATAGGTCAGGAGCTTCTGTTAATATTCACAGGATGAAGCAGATAAAGTTCAACAGCAGAGGACCATATCAGGTTCCACTCCTGTTATCCCTGCAGTGAACACAAGCTCACCAACCCTGGACAGCTGAAGGCTGTAAAAATGAAGCCTGTTCTGATGAATCTGGATTTCTGCTGACGCAGCAGGTGATAGAGTCAGAATTTGGCATCCAGAGTATGAATCCATGGGCCCAAACTGCTGTGTGTTTTCAGGCTAGTGGTGATGGTGTAATGTTGTTACACATTACACTATTTTTCAGCTCACTTTGGACCCTAAACACCAATCAATCATGGTTTAGATGTCACAGCCTGTCTGAGTACAGTTGTTGACCATGTTCATCACTTAGTTTGTCACATTATACGTTTAAATTATCCAACTTTATCCTTTAATTCTAAAGTAGAAAAGAGGCCATTTACATTCAACTTGATCCATTTATTAAGACACTTATCCAATTAGACCCACATAAGAAAGGATGAGAACTGTCAAAGTAGAAGAGACTTGAGGCTGAAGACAAAAAGGACACAGCCTCTCTGTCTGTCAAGAGCCTTAGTGAATGTCTCTGAATGATCGCTGGTGTTTGTTACTCTCAGCAACTTTTGTTGTTTTCTCATTTCAATTCCCTGTGCTTTAGTTTTCAGCCAAGATGCGTCTGTCTCGTCAAAAAAAAGGAAGAAAAAAATTCACGCCAGGCAAGAACTAATATCTCCAGCAGCACACAGTCATAGTAGGTGGTCCATTTTTTTTTTTTCCAAAATGAAAGGACAGAATGAAAGCTCTGACCTTATACGTGGTCCTCGGTGGAACAGAGCTCATGAGATTGTTTTCAGCTTCAGGCGCTTTACTTTGTCTCTGTGAATTTCTCAGCTTTTATTTTACTTTATTTACCCTCTTTTGATCTCTGATCACTGCTATACCCAGTGAATAGCAGCCCATGGCTAGATCCAATTCTGGATTACATTTAGTTTCCTCAGGGCTTGTTTCACTCTTGTGATCTTCATACCTTTCGCTTTATTCCGTCTATTCTTATTTAGCTCATTATACATGTAGAGGAAAAAGAAAGTTTCCTTTCGGTCAAGGTACTCTTGGTAAAGATTCTTCGACATATTGTCTATTCCTCACTACATCATAAGATGCAATATTTTATATTGCGTTACTGGATGTCTTTCCAAAGTAGAGGCAGTGGTGCCATGATTTTTTGAAAGTGTATGAGGAAATACCTCAGCAATATGAAAGTTTGAGAGTCTGAGCTAATTAGAATATCAAGAGCAGAGAAATGGAAAGATCTCTGCAAGTGTCCTTGTGTTTGGGTTTCACTGTCTCTTGCATCTGACACATTGAATGATGGCTTAAACTTTAATGTCATAAAAGTTGAGCATGTTGGCGTTCTGAGACAGGAAGCAACAGAGGAAAACATAAATAACATCTAACTGTGATTTCAGGCCAGGATGTATGTGGATGTGTTGGACTACTGACAGGGTTTACATTTGCGACCGGTTTTCTCAATGACAGGTGATGTGTTCAAATGTATATTTTATTTGCACATTGTTGCATATTGCTTTGCATTTGTGGGTATTTTTGTGTGCATGAGTGAGCTTTATGTCCATTGCACTACTTTACACATGGACCATGAAAATTCAATTTCTATAGGTGTCTAGTTTGATCACTTTCCATGGTCTGTACTCTTGGACAGAGGGGTGGGTGGTGGTTAGACAGATAGAAACTGAATGGCACCTATAGTTTGAAGATTTATCCTGTTTTGGGTGGAAGTCTTTGATAAATATCATCATAAGCATACAACTTAATCAACACAACTGAAAGTGTTATAGTATCTGTGTAGCTAAGCAACAGAAGGAGCTTTTTTTTAGACCACATCAATGTGAGGCACTTATACCTAGTTGAATTGTATTGCATTATACTGACAATTTTTTCTATTACTTTGTCCATTCCAGTTCTATCAATTCCCATTTTATCACTGAGCACACAGCACACAATGCATACAACAACATTTGACCTCTGCATTTAACACATCACACATGTGAGCAGGGGGCAGCTACACAGCGCCTGTTGAGTGTGGGGATGGTACTAAGTCCACTCCCTTAGCCACCAGGCCACCACCACCTAATGAGGATACAGGCTTATAATAAAACACCCTTATATCCTTCAAAATGAACACAGAGTTGGATTCACACCATTATGACAAAAGTTTCAACAAACGTTGAACTTTAAAACCATCATTAAAGAGAATTTTAATTCAAGTGTATCTTATCAACTTATAACTGATGTGATGTTTAACGTAGACATATAATATTAGATGGCAAATGATCTTGTTGGAGTCTACAATCTGATTATGGTGGCGTTAAGCCTGCAGACATCTGATGGAATTAGTAATGGAGGGGGTGGGTTATGAAACAGTGGGTCTGAAAGTCTTCAGATCATTGTTCTGGCTTAAAAAAAGAGGGCAGCAGATTTACTGATCATATACTGTGACATCAGAATCACAAATGAGTGATTAAGACTCACTGACAGACTAGGAAGCAGAAGTGACAGAACAGATTTGAGATTTGAGAAATTTTATGGAGCATAAATAATACACAGTGTCATGTTTCAGTACTACACTACTTTAGCTTCAAACATGAGCAAGTTCTTATAATACAGGAAGATATTGATATTTCAGTCATCATAACCCAATAGATTAAGAAGTTTAACCACTCTTTTTTATTCATGTTTTTATACAAACAAAATCATGTAGTGGGTTTTACTTTCTAACCCACCTATAAAAATAGCAATAAGACATTTTGAGACCAGACCATAATTTCACTGGTCTCTCTCTCCCAATTAAAATATTGGTTCTCCTTTACCTTGTAGCTTTCTTGCATGATATTATCTTCTAACCAGAGGTTGCTTGGATAAAGAGTGGAGGATAGTGCAGCATGTGGCTGCCATGGCAACAGTGCCACTGGCCATCCAGTCTCCAGATGTCTTTGAAATGGTCTGTGTGCATCCGCTTCAAACAGAACATCACACAGTGAGCTCTCTGAAGTATCCCTGGTCTTACCTCACCTTTCATCTCTGGCTAAATAAGTATTTTCCTTTTGCCCATCTGGAGGAGGAGAGGAGGAGGAAAATAACAATCAGCCACTGGATATTCACATCATCACAACTGCAAAGGAAACTACTTGAAATTTTTGTTGCAGTTGAAAAAGAAAATGTAATGATTCTTTTTTTTTTCTTCTTCTGACTGCCTCATGAATTCCCCTCTGACACAGACTGAGACACAGCTGAAAGGATTATTTTCAACCTTGGTGTATTTCCCATTAATCTGGCTATTGTGAATCTATGGGTCAGGCTGACTTTGTATTTGCCACCTCAGTTGTGGGAAATTAGCATTCAGAGAAGATGTTGGAAATAATTTCTGTAAATACTCAGGTGTTTTAATTGTTAAATGCACAGAAATAGGTTGTTTTGCTGGCATCACACTGAGCATCACAAAGTAATTTGCAAAGCTCATTACAACTACAGTCCACATCATTTGACGTTCAGCTTTGTCCACGGCTCATAGGTTGTGGTATTGGTCATGGATGCCTGGGCCTGGTGAGTATTTACTGCTTTACATTTACTATGGTAGGCAGCTGAGAAACTGAGCTATTTATTATTCCCTCTTGCCGTTCTCACCGTCAACATATCGCTTCACAGACAGGGCTCCGTGTCAACACGCCGTTTTGTCGGCTGAATGTCACTCTTCATTATTTTGTGGCCTTTAGAGAAAGTGTTCTGGCTTCTTACCCACCTGTGCCTGATGCAAAGGCTGTTAAACTGAAAAACCACAACGAGGAACAGTTGAGGCTGCCTTATTATCAGCCGCCAGCTGGCTTCATGGAGTGCCCACTTCACCTCGTAACACAGGCCTCGTTCAGGTACAAATGTCCTGCAATGTGCCCCCCTCCGCGCACACAAATACTTCCACACCATCTGCTCTCAATTATGCTGATTTGTATCTTTTTAACAAGGAGGCTTAACCAGTAGTTTGACTCACATGCATGAGTAACAAGCGCGTAGGAAATGAGGTGCGTGTGTGTGCAGCACAAGAGTGTATTTGTGTGTGAAAAACAGAAGACAGAAGGAAGCATTCCCAAAGGAAGTCAGTCATTGCAAACTTTTGAAGAAATGACACTTGCCTTGATGGAGATTTGTCCCCAGTGTGTGTTGTTAGAAGGTCAACATGAACGTCAGGAACACAGAGACATGACTCATTAAGAGGTAAATCTGAGACCAAAAGAAATTTTCAAGCTGAGTCAGTCTCAGACTTTTCGATATTTAAATTGGTGCACAGATGGCCGGTGTAATGAAAAGTTCCTCTGGTGTTACTAAGCTATCTCTTCTGACAGCATTTACTGAGCAGAACAAGATATCATCACACCAAAGCGGTACTTCTAATATGCAATTAATTAAAAAGTATACTTCCCAATTAAAAGTGATCAAAAACAAATCAGAACATATTTGTTCAAACCGTAGCTCCAAATGCAAATACTTACCTCAATAAAGTTGAATGGGAAAAGAAATGTTTGGGAAATGATCACATTTTCTAACCCAGTAGAGAGAGACAGCTAGAAGATTGTGGCTAGGACTTGGCTACAGAAAACAACATCATTTGTAAGTATAATAAGTCATATTTTAGTATCTACTACCTGTGGCTGTTTCAAATTTAAAGCCCTGTAGCTTTTCTGAGGGCAGAAAGACTTTGTTTCTTTGCAGGGCTTTTGTTTTGAACATTTATTGGAACATCATGTGAAACAAACACCAGATGGAATTAAGAGATGTGGATCAAAATAAATAAATCAAGTATTTTAAATTAAAGTGGTAGAAATCTAAAATACTCAGCTGACTATCTTATAATGACTGGCTCCAAGAGTTTTGTCTTGGCCTGTATTTGTTGGCTGCCCTTTGTTTGTCCATGTCGACCACAGCCATTATTGTAGACCCAGAATTTAACTGACCAGTGTTTTTTTTTTTTTTTTAAAGAGAAAATAGTGTAACTATAAAACTTGTAATTAAGTGAGCGATGGCCTCGGTGCTGAGTACGATTTTATTGTATTCTATTTTATTTTTAATTTTTTGGTTTCGTTTGTTTATAGGGCAAAGCCTTTGAGATGCAGCCCTTGAGATTAAAACTAATGTTTCTTTACTCTAAGAGGGTTCGGATAGAGTGGGAAACATAGAACAGAAATTACAATTATAGCTATAATAAAACAACATTACGTCTGTCTATCTATCTATCTATCTATCTATCTATCTATCTATCTATCTATCTATCTATCTATCTATCTATCTATCTATCTATCTATCTATCTATCTATCTATCTATCTATCTATCTATCTATCTATCTATCTAGCGTTCAGTTATGTTTCTGGTGACCTGGCGAGTATTGACTCTCTTGTAACCTTGAAAAGTTGTTCTTCAGCTGTTTGGTCAAGACAGGTAGCTTTTCACTGAAGCTTTTTTTTGTCAAACTAATACTAGCTGCCTGTGTAATCTGGGTGACTTAAGGGTTGTGTTTGATGGCTGCAAAACTTTTGGACAGTAGCTTTTCACTGTGGCTCACACCCTCGATGTTCCACTTTGTCATTCAGTCCATTGTTTGGTTAAATTTATGAGTTATAGCAGCTTTAAAATCAATTACAGCAGCTTTGGGAGCAATTTCAAAAATATCAAATGGGTCATTTTTTCTTTAAATCCTGAAAAGATTTTTAATATTTGACATCAAACTATTATAACTACACCAGAGTAACAGCTTAATTGTAAAAAAAAAAAAAAAAAAAAGTCTTTTTGAGTGGTGCATAATTAAAATTAATGAATTTGAACATTATTATAAAGCAATGACATTTTTCATTTGGAATTTAAAGATTCTTATAAATATCACAATGACATATGAAATGGACATTTTCCAATAAATGGGAACAAGCTGTTATAAATAACATTTTTCTTTGACCTCATTTTACTCTCTGAAGCCCATGGGAGCTTTTATGCTCCCAAATATCATTTTGTTTTTAGAAAGACATTATTCCTCAATACTGATGATTGAGAGATGTAATGTGAGTTGATAGTCTCATATTTTCCTGATGCACAGCTTATTCCATCTGTGTGCACTTGGTATTGATCAGTTGTCATTCATCGTCTTTTTGGTACTGATGTATAAAGCCATGTTTCTGAATTGAATGCCTCTATTAAGTTGAGCAGGTGCAGCCAGTCATGCCAGGCTGAGCATTATTTGATTACCCAATCAGGAGCAACACTAGATAATCCTAAGAAGAAGACAGAAAGACACAGCAAGTGGGATACTTAGTGCAGGTGAGACTTTGTAGCTGATTTTGCAAGGAGATGATATGACGCTACAGTGTCTATAATGATAACACTGATCATTACAGCATGGCAAAATACAAATACAACATGCAGAGAGGCCATAAGTGAAGCAAAGGAATTTAATTTAGTAATCCCAATCACAACAGTTTCTTATTCTGATGCTAGGTGTGCAGAGAGTGCTGCACAATGAAACCCTTTTTGTACAATGAAACCCTTTTGGGACTGGTTGTAATTTCCACACATTCTCATGGCTCCTCTCCAAACTGGCTCACTTTTTATGTGCCCTTTTTTTTTTTTTAGCTCAATTGAATTTACTTGTTAACATGTGCGTCTATATATCCAGGCCATTAAAACGCTGCTGCAATATCATTAAGTAAATATGTGAACAAGAGCACATTAACAGTTTACACTAATGGGTGGAGAGAATTACAAGCTTTGAAATATCTGGCTCTACTCACTCTCCTAATGAATTTTGATAAAGGCTATTAGAGTATGGGACTCTCTGCATTTGCATTGGGAAGGTGTTGGGGTAAGTCTCTCCGTCTGTGAAATCTATTATTATAATCACATATAATTATAAGTGAGAGTGTTAGTGACTGTGATCACTAGAGAAAATGTTGTCTCAAACCAAAAGCCTTCAGGAATAAATGGACAAGTGAATTAATGAGACTTTACCTCAAAGCTACAATATGTGTTTGTGTGGCTTATCGTTGTTATTATTCCTACTATCTACTTGCTGATCTTGAGATGTCAACTCTCCTAAGGCATCCAAACGTGGCAGAAAAGCAAATGATGCAACTGCAGGAAATCTACAATCTAAAAAGAAAAAAGTAATACTAGTAAAGACTATATTTGAACAGGTTTTGTCTGTTATGTCCTTGCTGTATGTTTTCCAGCTTTGCACTTGTCTCTCATGGCCAGTTGCCTCATTCTATTTTTTTTTTATTTTTTTTAAACTTTGCAGATTACCACTGTATATATATATATAGAAAATCATCAGCCATCACCCCTCTGACCCAAGACCTCTTAAAGCTCCTTGAAAATCTAAGCTCAAGTCTAATGTGTATATTTGTATATGTGTGTGGTGTTTGCTGCTGAGAAGAAGCTTGGCTCTTTATATCTGTTGGAATCTTTTTTGGAAATCACATACACAACAGACTTGTTTAGAAATGGGGATCATTGGGAAATAAAACATTTTTTTGATAAGTGATTATTTTTTTTCATCTCAATTTTTATTCTCTTTTTAATTTACCAGTTAATCTACTATCCAAACATTACCTGTAGTAGCTATGAGCTGTGGGCGGTGACTGAAAGAATGAGATCACAGATGCAAGCAGAAGAAATGAGTTTTCTCCACTGGGTGTCTGGACTCAGCCTTAGAAATAGGGTGAGGAGCACAGACATCTGGAGGAGGGGAACTTTTTGTAGAGCTACAGCTCCTTCACACTGGAAGGAGCCAGATGAACCTCACCTCTTTCTTTCAGGCATCTAATTAGAATGCCTCCTGGGCACCTTCCTTTGGAGGTTTTCTGGGCACGTCCAGCCAGGAGGAGACTCCTGGGTAGTCCCAGAACTTGCTTGAGGGATGATGTATCCCATCTGTCCTGGGAAGGCCTTGGAATCCCCCTGGAGAGGCTATGAAATATTTGCTGAAGTCACTATGAAGCCACTATGAGTCAAACCCAAATAGGCAGGATAAAAGGGATGCATACATATTTGGTAAGTAATGGATGACATCCAAAGGCTCATACAGGGAATAAACTGTACTCAAACTGCATGGGATCTTAGGGACCCCAAACAAAGAGTCAACACCAGTAAACATGAGGGTTAATTGCACTTTATATTAAAATACCACAAAATAGTTCAATGATTTGTGAATGGAAACACAATGAAAACCACATGTAACTTCAAAAAATACCAATTTGATTTGGCCAACAAACACTACTGAAACAAATATGTTTTAGCTAAACTCAAATCTTTTGACAGTTATTTCCTTCAATAGCAAAGGATCACTTAACAGCAACTCTTTCAATGCAATTACAGAGCTGCTGAGACATCAGATAGGTCTGACAACAAGTAAGTCCAGTCTCCAGTCTGTAGGGGATCTATGGTAAATATTCATTGTATTACTTTTATATTTGGTTTAGTACTGCTCAGCGAGATATGTCATTTCTTTGATTCTGGATATATTGTGGATATTTCTGCCGAGCATTAATGTTTGAATCCTTCTGCATCTGCAGCTCTTTTTTTGTTGTTTCTGTGATGTGACAGAATCTAAATTACGTGAAAAGGGAATTGAGGCAAGAACAGGATGAGAGAGAAGATTTGTTTGGCCAAATCAATGCACAAACTCACAAATAAAAAAATAAAATAAAAATACAACTGTGTGTGTCTTTGTCTGGTTATGGTGCAGGAATCTTAGCCATGTTCTGTCACAAGATTTAGCTGTGTAGCATATCCGTCTTCTCACCTTTGACCTAGACAAACAGTGTTCAGGTGAGGCTGGTCGTTAGAGCGTGGTGACCGCCCATGCTCAGACAAAATGGCTGTCAGAAAAGAAACTGTAAGAAGACACACAGCCTTGCCAATTCACCCTACTGCTCATTGAAAAACCACAGTCAATCTCATCCACACACATCTGCACCTCCCAGATGTTATTTTTGCATTTACATACTGCACATATTAACTTTTGCTTTTTTTTGCATGTATATTCTTCTGAATCTTGGTCAGAGGGTGAATCAGAAATAAAATGAAATAAGCTTTAATAGGTCTTCAAATTTGGCCCAATATTTCATCATAAGTAGAATTTCAGAACTCATTAATCACAATGATTCCACAAAGACCATATTTCACTCGAGTTGGTCAAGTCTCTCATGCATGTGTAATATTCATAGCTATGACTGTGTTGGTGTCCTTGCATGCATCTCCTGTTTTTATTGACCTGTGATGATAAAAACAATCAACTCGACAGGTTATCTATTGATCTGACCCTTGCAAGTTCAGTGCTGACACTCATCTTAGGGCCAGAGAACTCTGAAGATGATGGATTCTGTGAAGTGTATGATCACAGCTGGTTAACCTATTCAACAGGAGGCGTAGCATTAGTGGCATGTTAGTATGGCAGTATAGCATTCCCACTAAGTCTGTAAGGACTTAAGACTGTCAAATTGTCAAATGCCTGAGGTTTCTTGCATAGAATTCCTGAGCCCTTCATGCATCACTTTCCGTAAGGCTGCATCTCTGCAGACGTTGCGGATTACCCACAGTTCATAGCATGTTGACGTGAAACACAGGGATTACCAGGGGAAGCCTTGAAGCATAAATAAGGTAAATAACTAACAAAAAAAGAAACAACTGTAAAAATGATGATATGAAATGAAAAATGTCCATTGGTCCATTCATTGGGTGCAGCCAGTCCCAGCTGATTGTGGGTGAGATCAGGGTACATGTTTTGCTGTTGTAAAAGTAATGTCATATAGAACTACTTTGTGTGCTGTTTTATTCCTATTTTTACCATGTCAAGCCCTAGCTGTGTTTCACACTCAATCACCTGTCAGCTAATGTCAGTTAAGTCTGGTAGGGCTCAGGATTTGTGTCCTGAGGGAGGACATTGAGATTCAGCCTGAGTCTGATAAGTGGTCATTGTAATTCCGTGCTTAAAATAATAAAAAAAGTAGGCTTGAGGTGTAAGAAATGATGTTACTAAAATAGAAACATATCTGTTACATCAGTTGTGCATCAGACAGATGACTAAATAATGCAGGTGATTCGCTGTTAGTTTCAATCCACTGGCTGCTAGAGCCAGCCACCTGCCATGTCACTTTTTTGCCAAACTATCTTTCAATATTTAGACTAATGTTTAATGAACATGCATATGAAATACAACAGCAAAACTGAACTGTCTAAACTGCAGACCAATTTCAGCACCACCTTTTTTTCACATACTAATAAAGTCTCCAGTGGACACTGACTTATGTTTCCACATGTTATTGTTCATTGTATGATGGTAATGTTTTTAGTCTATAGGCATTTTATCCCTCCCAACTCTGAGTTTTCTTCACCTTCAGCTCTCTTTACAGATGATGATTGTCTGCAGGGACATTTCTACTCCCTGACAAATCAACATACACTCCAAACAGGGAAAGAAATAACAATTAATTTAGTTATTTAATCCACCCACTCCCCTTTTCTTCCTTTAGCAAGGAGCAAGATTTTTATCCATCTATCTAATTGTGCCTGAGTTATTCTGAGAAAGCTGTCACAATCTCTGTCTCTGTGGGATGTCATTTGTGCATCAATAATACACACGTCAGTGGCGCTGTTGATGTGCAGCCAGCCATAACACAAGCAGACCAGACATGAGCTGACTCTGTGGAGACGACTACATTAGTCTTTCTCTAAAGAATCATACCAACTTACGATTTTTTTCTTTTTTTTTTTTTTTTTACAGGCTTATAACATAGACCTTTCACAGTACTATTGTGGCTGTGTTAAAGCTGTTGTGGGTTTTAATTCTGCCTGGAAGGCAATTTTTCACTCCCACCCAAGTCATAATTAAAGCCTCAATTACCTATTGTGTTCTTTTATCGTAGTCCCTGCTGCTCGAAGGAGCCATGTCCTTGTTTTTTAAAGTGAATGTGAGTTCTCCCATGGGAAGACTTGCTTATCCCTGCACTTCCTTTTTTCTCAGCTCTCAATGTGAAATTTCATTTTGGTATGAAAATCTCAAAGTCAAAAATGCTGTTTTTCCAAATCCGATAGAGAGAAACTTATAAGCCAATCTGAGAACCAGTATGATAGCAGAGAACCTGAAAATGATTCAAAAAAATTGTTAAAATGACAGCTATAAGACCTGTCTTTGGTAGTCTATATTTGTTTACATTTTGGCAACCACTAAATGTATGACATTTAGACTGAAGCAGTCACTGACAGCTATCACAGGATTATTTTTGATACCAAAGAAAACTTAAAAGTTATACAATGTCTTATTTCTTTGAGTCCTATGTGGATTTATACAGTTCTATTCTATATGGACATCAGAGATAATGGATTGCTTGATGACTGTCTCCCACTGAGTGATATCAATGAGTTTCTCGAGTTAGGACTCGAAAGGAAAATGTGTCCTCACATAAAATATTTCCCTATCCTTCATATCTCCACACAATCTGCACCACAGCCTCCAATGTGTTTACATCTGCTTCACCTTGTGATCACATGAAATAAGCTTGTGTATCACAGTGTTTGATAATCTTTATAAATGTCCAGTAATAAGCGTACACTTGAGATAAGAGAGATAATCTATGTTTATTTATGTCCTTGTGTGCATGATCACAATTTCAAAACTGTTTATGCTTTTAAAACTGAGCTAAATTCATCAGCAATGCAAAATGTTGAATGTGGGTGAAAACTCCATAGTTACGTTTAGTAGACATTTGAAAAATGTCTGCCCCAGGGTCAATGATTTAACCGAGAAGCTCAAAATTCTACCAAAGTAATTACAAAAGCCTTCACTGTGGTGGATGAAAGAGAAAATGACATAAGATCAACTGCTGTATCACAGGCATGATCGACACAGAGGAAGTTGGACAGAGACATAAAAATATATTAATGCATGAGATGTAGTTGAGTGCATTGCTGGCATAATATATCCCAGAGTGAGATATTATCACAGAACAAACTGGCTGCTTATAGTGTGTGTGTGTGTGTGTGTGTGTGTGTGTTGTGTGTGTTTGTGTGTGTGTGTGTGTGTGTGTGTGTGTGTGTGTGTGTGATTTTCTTTGCTCAAAAATTGAAACATGATGTATGAAAACATGTTCACCTCATTATGAATCTTGCATAGTGGATTTATGAAAAGCATGTATCTTGGAAATGAATGTAAGATTAAATGATGAATCACCACATGAGGTCTTTGAGTTTGAAATAAAAAAGGGAAACATGATCACATGAATATATGTTCGGTAACATCTAGTTGCAAATTAATGCATTAGTGCATGGTAACGCAAGTCCTGTGCTACACTACTTTTAGTTTCATACACCAAACCAGTTCTTTTTTTTGTTTTGTTTTTATTCCAAATATTCTTGGAAACACGTCATGCTAACACTATAATAGCATATTATCTACTACTGGTAGGAATTCAAACTAAAAGTGACATTTCACGAGCTTGTAGATGCCTATGACTGTAGACTTGTAGGCATTGTAATACTTATTGTTCCATCTGCTGTGTGACCCACAGATGATTAAACAGACCTGATGACTCACTCCATCTACCAGTCATTAACAGTATTGCTTACTTAATGTGAAGCTACGGCCACAGAACATATGAGTTAGTTTAACATGGAGACTGAAATTTTATATCCACCCTCTAACATATCTACAGCCAATCCAATCGCAAATCTGCCAAAACCTTATCAGCAAATCACCCATTAAAAAGGTATTTGATTTCCTACAAATGAAATACTGCTTCCAGAGCTTATGAGTTTGTGAAATTGTGGTTTTAGTTACATATCAAAGAAGAAAATGTTTTGAAACACAAGATGTATTTGGATATTGAACTGTAAAAGGTACATAGGCAAGTTTTTGTTGTTGCTACATAGCCAACATTAACATTAACAGCTGTTGCATGTTCAGCATCAAACTGCATTCCCTGACTCACTGTGAGTTGTCTACATTTACAATTTCATTGGTTCATAAAACACATTTTTTGGTGACAGAGAAAACTGACACAGAACTTCTTTACAAGGTTCAAATTCAATGCAGCAAAACTTGATTATTTTGTCTTTTTTATTCCTCAGATTTAACTTCCTTGTTAAAGCCTGAAGCCTACATTACGTAATATGCACGACTACTCTCAAGCGCAGATAAGGGCTGGCCTACAAAAGCTTGGTAAGTTTGGTCAATTTTAGCACCCAGCTGACCTGATATTACTTGAGGCAACCACAATGCAGCACCCACAAGAAAAAAAAAAAAAAAAAAAAAAACACATTATATACACATTAGTACTTGCCAAAACCTGTAAACAGACTTTGTTGTGTAAAGTTCCCCTTCAACTAAAGTGCACTTGTGGTCTAAACTTAACCACAAGACTCAGTAAGTGAACTGCTCATTGATGTCAACATCCTGATTTACACTATTACAGTTGCAATATGAGCAAGAGCTCACTTATCCCCTGAGCTTAATTAAACCAGTATAATATTAATGTTAATATATTAACATTTTTCTAAACTTCAGAACTTCAAGGATTGCTGTGCATTTCAGATATTGTTGTTGTTTTTGTATTCTACTGTTGTCCTGAATCTATGCCTGCAAGTCAAGTTTCCCACCTGGGATAATACAATTAAAGTGAAAACTCAACACGTCAAAGCTGATGAGTGTTTTAAAGTCAGTACTTTTGTTAATGTCTTACTCCTGATGGAAGAATGACTCAATTTCACCTCTTAGCTGAATAGGCAGTACTACACATTATTAATAAATCAGTCTCTGAGTCATGCAGTACAGATATTATAGGTGACTAGTTCTGGTTTGATTGGTCCAGCTTTGTGATGAACTGCAAAACTTGAGTTAGCTGGCCAGTTTTATTTAATGATTGAGGCCACAGATGGGCCAAGAAAGCTGATGGTTGTCTGCACATAGAAAGATAATAGTCAACTTTATGATCTTAAGTCTAGAATAACCTCAGGCCAGAGCATAATGACTAGAATTTAAATAAATTAGCTGAACAATGATTGGCTGCTCTGCATGCTCTTATATTAATGACCTTTCTGTGGACCAGGTGTAATTTAGAAGTTAAATTTAAAGTACATTTTGAAGACAAGCAATAACAATTTTGTCTATGGATCCTCTCCAGTCCACATTATTGAGTTGTAATGATACTGTTCATCTACAATAGTTTTTTTATTCTACTGCTGCACCCAATCAAAGTCAAATCAAAGTAAAAAAAAAAGAATAAAAAATTGTAATCTAAATGTGCTTATGTGGACTTTCATAAAGACGCACACACACACACACAGTTACACATGAAGCTATCAAATATCAAATGGTAGTGTAATATCTGGTTTGGTATTCAGTCAATGGAAAAGAAGAAATTGCCTGTTTGGAATCAACAACAGAGATCTGTAGTGATACTGCAGACAGGCACTCTGTGGAAGGAGTGGGGGAGGGAGAAATAAGAAAAAAAAAAACAACTCTTCCATCACCTAAACATCTCTGCAACCTCTCTTTCACCATCACAACCACCCCCTCCATTCCAGCAAAAAGGAAAAAAAGAACAAAAAGCTATTTCAAATGTAATTCTCCAACAACACCAATAAACCTCAGTGTTATTCCCTTGAGACAGAACAGTATGCATCCCACTGACAGAGGAGGATTGTGTGGTTGGATTACTTGGAAGTCAAAGATGTTGTGTTTGTTATGCTTTATACAATATGGATCCAATGACTTTGTGAAACTTTTATTTAATGGGTTCATGGTACACTGCAGCTTTCTCAGATGCAAGGTTGGTCTTTAACCTCTAGTGTTTGCCATCTACCAAGCAAGAGAAGTTAACTACAGTACATTGTTGTGAGAAGAACCACAGAAAGACCCACATACTACTGCAGAAGCCTGTCCCACAGTTTACTACAGCCATTAGTTTCCTGTGACATCACTCATGTTATGAAGGCAGAGCTGCTCTTCTCCATCCAACCACTGCTATAGAGGCTGTCCCAGGTCAATCTGTGTGATCTTGTCACTTTTATCTTTTTCTTTCCCTATTTACTTCCGGTCCTAGTCTGCAAGTCTTAACTTATGGGCTGAGCTCCAACTGATCAAGCAGCACCAAATCAACAAGAGACTTTGCACATTTCCTCTCTAATTAAGTTGACTCCACTGTTTCTACTGCCACTGAGGAAACAAGTTCACTGTAGCCACCTGAATCCTGTCTCAGAACACCCAGAAAATAAAATGATTATGCATGGACAGAGAGTTAGTGTGTGTATAGCATAATTATTGTTTGGAACAGTAATGCGTTGCTGTGGGACTGCCATGTTTGTGCACTTTTGTTTATACTCAGCTCATTGTACAGTCAAACCAGAGTCCACATCACAGCTGAGCATTAATTTTACCATTAAAAGCCAAAAAAAATGAGGTTAAAGACCAGTTCCAGGACAAGCCAACATCATTTACCGTGTTTGTTACCATGTGGTAAATAAATGCAACTTACTGTGCTTCTGAGGAACAAGGATCTCCCCAGCTCTCCTTGTCTACAAACTTACTCCACACAGTCTTAATCTCTGTGGTGCCCAGATAACATAGTTTTTTTGTCCATACTCTCTCTGATAAAACATGTCAGATCACATTGTTCTTATTTGTCCCTCACAGTCTCTATTCAAAACCCATGGTCAGCACAGCCATCTTGAACACTGTGAGATGATGCCACTCTTGCCCTGTGGTCACTAAAGAATCAGTCACTTGCTTGTACTTGCAGAAGATGAAATACTGTACCAGTACCATTACTGCAGTGTTGCTTATTCAATTTGTTAGCTTCGATTAAGACTGAGACTGAATTTAGTTTTTATTCTGGTGCTGAATATTCTGGATGCAATTTATTGATGACAGCATAATTAAGATTTTGTGGCCTCTTTCCTCATGCTCTCGCACTGATTTAAAGTAAATTATAATGTCAGATAATTAATATCACAATCAGAATTAAATAATATTTGATTTTGATGACTATTATTTGGCTCCTTGCATTAGTGCTATGAATATCTGTTGTCAATAAAGATTAGATGAGAATTAGATGAGTGGCTGAGTTTTAAACTTTAAAAAAAAGGTTTGCTTTTAAACTTTTTATTTTTGCTTATTTAGTCAGTAATATTTACTGTTATAAAACATGTCCAAACTGTGAATGCTGATGCCACAAACAGTGTCAAAGTTAATGCTGTTCACTTTAATACCATGGTGAAAAACAAGGTTTCTGTGAAGGTGAGGCAGAGAGGAGTCAAAACAGCGAAGGCAGTCCATCATAGGAAATCAAATCCACAGCGGCACGGGCAGAAATCCAAAACCAACTCAGCAGGCAAAATGTCAAAAACACTTGGAAAACATCACAAGGAAATGGAGGTTTGAATGCTCGATGCAATGAACATAGAGGCAGAGCCTGAATGCAAATGCTCGGACGTCAGCGATGTCGCAGACTCACGGACGTTTTGAATGCATTCTGTTGGAAGTCTACGAGAGTTGTGAGCACTTTCCAATCCACTGGACTTCCTGCAGAGGACCTCCAGAGAATATAGCTAGAGCGTACACTTCTTTTGACCTTGCTTTTTTATTATTATTATTATTATTAAAAAAAAACATTAAAAGCTCATTATGAAAGTTTATGATAAATTATAGTCATATTCCTTAAGTAAGTCAACTATAAAAGCCATGCAGTGTAAAGACAAATAAACAGGATAAAACAAAAGTGCAAACAAGGTCAATGGGTGAAACAGACTTTTCATTGGCTTATGAAGTCCTACAGTCTCTTGCCTTTACAGACTTGACCCGGTGTTCTTAAGGACTAATATAGGTTTTAGGAAAACAAGGTGGGAAATGCAAAAGCAGGAGGTAAAACCACCATCTACACCACAGGTATGTTATTTCAAAATGAAATGTGTCCTAAGGAGCACACACCAACCAAAAATGAACATATCTGTTCCTATGAACTTTTCTATAATTGTCTCATCTCTGTTACTCAGCCTTTAATCTTCTCATTGACCCCATGTAACATGTCCATATTTCATCTGTGGGTATTATTATAATTTTAGAGTTTAGCATTTTTATGATATACAGTCTAATTGTATGCCTTATTTCCTTACTATATTTAATAGAAAAAAACTGTTCTCTAGCCACTGCTTGTATATCAGAGTTTGTCTTGTGCCACATTTCTGTCTGAACACAACCTCAACCTGGCAGAATGTCTCTGTTTTTTAAGTCTAAACCTGACTCTGGCCCATCACAGTTATTGTGAGCTGAAGCACTTAGTCTGTGTCCTGCCATTATGAAGCGGTTGTTACCATGGTCACATCTTCCCTGTTTACCCCGTTTACCCTGTGTGGACACTTTTGAAATAAAAATCAGATGGTATTACTTTATTAAAGCTATGGGGTTGATTGTTTTAACACAAAAGTCAAATGGTCACTGCGGTGTGCTGGATGGGACCAAACCCGACCATAAACTGAATATAATCTTTACATTTTTTGTCCAAAATTACCCATTTTCAATTTAAGTCAGTGAGAAAAGCAAGCAGGACAAAAAAAAAAGAAAGTAAAATCCATCTCTCTCATGTAGGGCTGCAACTATCAGCTATTCATGTTTTTGATACTATAATATTTTGGAACTAAGGATTGTTTTTCATTGTCATAAAATAAAGAAAAAATGGTAAAAAATAATGTTTGTGTGTTGCATCCCAGTACTCATATTTAGAATCTGATTGAGAAAATTAGATTTCTGGGCCTTAAAGTGAATTGCAAAAGCCTAATTTAACTCTAACTGAAGATATCTTGATGATGTCTGAATCTGATTTCTCCCAGGAATACTTTAACAACCCCTCTGCTCTCTGGGACTCAGTGTGTTTCCAAAAAGAGGCAGGGTTGACCGAGAAGAGCATTTATACTCAAAGTGTGGTGTGATTTGCCTGTGTCTCTAGCTCTGAGTTTTACTGGTATCACACCGACTCACCTTGAGATAGAGAAAAAACGTATCAGAGGTGCTTCTCCACAGCCTAATTCTCTGTGTAAACAGCAGCAGATAAACAGCCTCAGGGGATTTTCAGTGTCAAGCCTGAGACTGCTTGTAACCAGTTTATAGCTGTGTTCCTCTTTCTTCCTCATTCGTTTTGCCTTTTCCTTTTTGTCCTCTCTCTGTCAGACACCCTGCCTCTCTTTCATCCTCCCTCTTTGACAGTGTTATCATTGTTTGAATCTCTTGACATTGACAGATATCAGAAAAGGTGAAAATGTTAAACAGATGTACCTCTTGACCTTTTTGTCTTTTTGTGAACGAGTGGTGTCTACATGGCTTTCTGGGACAGATATTGATGTTTTGACAGTTTGAGGTTGTGAAAAATTCATTTTTGACATCTGGTAACGTACAGAAACATGTCGATAACAGATTATGATGCCGTCCATATTGCAGCTAAAGATCTGACATACAATATCTGTTGCAGTGATTACCCTTGTAAGAAATGTTTGCTGTTTACTAGCGAATAAGATATAAAGTGCCTGCACAGAAAAGAAGCCATTTAGTTTGTAGTCATAAATAGAGGATATTTATGATGCCTGTTCTTGTGTGTGTCAGGGAAAAAGATGCTGGTCTGCTGACAGATAGAATGAAATTATTAAATGCAACCTGAGCTCAGGGGGCCTTTGGCTGAAGAGCAAAACATTTATCATAAACAGTAATCGCAAGACACATATCATTTACAACTAAATAAATTGGACCTTCACTCTACTTTTGGCAAGCCCCAGTTTAGATTTGGTTTTGCGGTTATGGGACTTAAATCGTTTGTGACAGCAGAAGTGCCGCTACTGGTGTGTGTCTCGACAAGCAGAGAAGAGGCTGACACAGAGACATCATTCTGTGTGTGTTTGTGTACACATGTACACTCAAGCGTATGCGTGTGAACGTGTCACTTTGTCTATTAAAAGTCCATTTTCTTTGCAGATGCAGTAAGTCAGTGTAGCGTTTGAGCAGCAGGCCGCTCACAGTTTGTTTTTTTTTTCTTTCTCTTCTGTCATTTTATCAGTGGTGGACCATCAGTAGCAGATGTGAAGCCCCTTCTGCAGCAAGGCACACATTCTGTCTCACCAAATGACTGAAAATCCTGCTGTGAGAGTCAGTGTGGGCTCTCATGGTGATGAATATGAACTGTGTGAACTCATCTTGACATCTCAGCTATCTTGTTGCCCTGCCTCTCACACTTATAGACTCTCACACTTTTTTAAAGCTCCTGAAAGCTCAAATCTTAAGGGCCATAAAGTTGTGGCCCTTAATATTTCATTCCTCTTGATTTGGTGGCACCAGTTGTGTAGAAGTTAAGGCTAAACTATGTCATAGTGCAGTACACTATAGTCTAATGAGATAAGTCCTCTCTTCTGGCTTTTTAGGGAAAGTTAATAACTCACCATGTCTTCAGTTTTTTTAAAGGAATCCATAACAGTAGATCATACATTTTCTTTAAAGCCAATACTTTCACTGATACATATTAAAGTGACTTTTTTCTCAATCTTATCATGGTGAAGTTAATGTTAATAGGACACTTTAATGGCTAAGAAATAATGTCACTGTTGGCACTGGCCTCTGCAGTTGTGGCAGTTCAGCCAGAATTTTTGCGATTTATGGCACAAAGGAAGTGTATTCACCACCGCACAGCCCAATCATAACAGAGAGAGGACAGTGTTGTTGTTTTCCCCAGTAGCTACAAGTAGGTTTTCCCAATTGTAGCAGAAATGGCAGACAGTGGAACAACTGAATCTGTGTTTTGAAGACAAAGACGACAAAATGAGACAGAGAGAATGATGGAGATGGAGGTAAAAGTAAAACCTAAGATGGGCCATGACCATGGCTGGACTGAGACAAAAATCCAGACACGGCTTATCCATTGGGAGCACCATTATAGATTTTTTTTTTTTCACGGTCCACCAGCCCACCGCTATGACCTCCTGCTGCCACTGGGATTTACCACAGGAGTCACGACTATGTGGAGAGCTGCAAACTGACAAACTGACATCAGTTGTCATTACTTATAACAGATCAATAAAGTGCCAACTTTGCCAACACAAACTTCTGTGTCCATTTGATGATTCCATTTGACATGTTTTGTGGTGTTGGTTTAAAGTAAACAGTGGTCAAACATGTTTCTGTTATGATCAGGGAAGGAGGAGTAAAATGAAAAGTGATATGGTCATTGTGACAGTGGTGTCAACAATAATATGATGTGGTAATACCAAGGGGGGAAGCTGCGCATTGCTGCTTTAAGTAGTGTTCACACAGCATTGCATTACGTAGCATGATAATGCAGATGAAATCTGCTCTTACATATAGAATATCGTGTTCCTCCTTCATTAGATTGATGCAAGTGTTAACACAAGCACTGTGCTAGAAAGTCATGATAAAGAAGGAGCTAAGCATGATGGCCAGATCTCAAGTTAACAGCTGATCTATGTTCTAGCCCTCACTTCTACTCATGAGTATCCAGAGCTGCCAAAATTAGAAGTTTCACTTGCAGGGCCTTTTGGCCTCCTGAGGTCGGTCCCCGACTCATTTACATTGAGAGGAGCCTATTGAGGTGGTTTGGCCATGTGATCACAGTGTGCTTTGCTTGCCTTCCTTTAGAGGTATTTCAGGTATGCCCAACTGGGAGGAAACCCTGGTTAGATCCAGAACATGCCAGAGGGATTTTATATCCCATCTGACCCTGTATCACCTTCGAATGTCCCCGGAGGAGCTGGAGGAAATAGTCAGGGAGAACAGTGCCTTGACTGCTTTATGATCACTGCAACGGATAAGTAGCAGAAAATCCTGTAGGTAGATAGACTGTTATTATTGTAACAGAATTTTAATTTAATTTAAAAGTAAATTATTAAATCCCTCTTTCACCTTGAGTGAGAAAAATTCCTACATCCACTGGTCTATTTATTTACATTCTTGAACTCTGAACAGCACACTCAGAGGTGTAAATAAAATACCATGCCCTCCTACCCCAGCACAAAAGCTTTGAAAGCCTCTGACTTGATGGATGTGAGACTCAGGGAACCTTACGTGACAAACACTCACACTCACACACACACAAATACAAATGCACAGACTCACAAATCTGGCTTGAAAATCTGAGCCATCTGAGCAAATGTTGCTCTTTGCTCCCAAGGTCACAGCATGTTGTATCAGTGACAGCATCAGGAATTCTCAGCCTTTCCTAACTCATTCAAGCCTTGGGGATATTTCTACCACCGTAAGAGTCAAGAGCTGTGTCTCTGTGTGTGTGTGTGTGTGTGGTAAGTGACTATAGTTTGTGCTGACATCTGCAAAGACGGCCCTGAAGCACAGGCACTTGTGCACAAATCCATACAGCGATGAGGAAATTTGCTCAGAAAGGAATTCTATTTAAACCCAATGCACATTTGCAGTCGAAGAGCACACACACTCTCACACACATGCAACACCCTGCAGAGCATAGACTATTCTCTTTGATACCATAATGCAGTTAATAGAACAGGACACCTTTGGAGCAGCACAGCCTCATGGTGAATGGTAGGATGAGAAAAGAATCTCTATCTCAAACACACAGTCCCAGTTTTTCTGCCTCTGTGTCTCTCACTCTCTGTTTTTGTTTTTGTCTCAAGTCCACTTTCTTACCCTACCTCTCTCTCTCCTTTACATCTCCTCCAGCGTTATCAGCTTGAAATTATTTTGACCAGGACGTCATCGCTGACAAATACCCCTCCATCCCACTGGGACCGTCTCTACCCATCCCTCTTTCCACAGAGGTGCCCTTCGTTTTAGAGGGGAGAATTTACCATCTCGCACACACACACACACACACACACACTGGCATAAAATTCGAGCCACAATGACAGATTCACAGTAAGAGTTGAGTTATTACATGTTTCAGACCTTTGTCTCCTTGTCAGCTAGAATGATTCATGCCTCTGGGTGCCCCTGTTCACTGGCTGGGCTTTTTCTCTTCCCTCAGTTTGTCTCTTTCTTGCTGTTAAATGCTTATTCATGAATTACACACAGATATATGCTCTCCGCTGCTATATTGCCACATCTCAAAATATGAGACCAATGGAAATCACTCCTTTGAAAGTGAAGTGAAAGAGGTGTCAGACAGATCGACAGTTGTAATGTATTAAAAGATTAGAGTTAAACACAAGGTGAGAAAAAAGATAAATACATTCTAAAGTTGCTTATGTTTATGGAGTCGGGGTCATATTTGTATTTGGTTTTTTGTATTTACAACATTGACAACATTGGCAGATGGCAAAAATAAATCTGGCCTATACTTTGGTGATATGATTGTGTCTCTTCTTATCTAGAGTGTGGCCATATATACCAATCAACCACCATATTAAAACCACCTACATTGCATTGTGAAGATCCCTCTTGGATGCGGATACAGGGTCTCAGTGGGTGTCCTGTGGTGTCTGATGCTGGGATATTGACAGCAGACTGTTTGGGTCCTGTGGGTTATGAGTATGGCCTCCATGGATTGTGATTTGGGAAGTATGGAAGCGTCATCATGTTCCTTGAGCATCTCTTCACTGTTTTATTGCCACTGTGGGGACATTTCCCTGACTTGGGGAAGTGTTTGGCGTGAGATTGAAATTAGATGATCGATGTCATTCACTTCACCTCCTATCAGTGGATTTAATGTTGTGGTTGATTAGTGTACAATTTGCTTGTTGGACCAGATATTTCATGTTTTAATCTTATATTCTATTTATTTATTTATTCTTTGCTGAATAGGTACAAAGAAACAAGGCTATGTGGCCATGTAACTCCATGACACTGTATGAAATTTAATAAAAGCAAATGTAAAAAGAAGTCGCACAGTGGTTATGCTGATAAAGTGTTCTAAAAGGCAACATTACCATGAGATAATGTTTAAGTTCACCATAGTTCAGTGTGTTAGCATGCTAATGTTGGCACCAGGGCACGGTGGAAGCAGATGGCAGTTATTTGATAGTTCATCCTGTGTGCATGGCTGTTCCATTCTAAACTGCTTCTTGTATATTTCTTGGCAACCCAGCATAAATACAGCCACCCCCAGAGGCCTGTCATTTAGGTGGCAAAAAAATTAAATGGTAATTAGCTTGATTCAAAGGAAGTTGGAATACATGACATGTATCTTGATATACAAAAAGTTTTTTTTTTTTTTGTGTTAACATTGACCTGGCAACTTAACTATATCCACTAGAGAAATATATATTATACTAAAAGTTAGCTTTGTGAGATTTCTTTTTCAGTCTAGCCTGTGATGCTCTTACCAACACAGAAGTTTTAGTGATGAGGTGGTGGTTGGTTCTCTATTCACAGGACTACACAGGGGACCTGTGCATGAAAAACAGAGGCCACCAAATTGTTATTGCATCATGCAAAAAGTCTTGTGAAGCGTTTCACAACAGTAACAGTATTTTCAACCATCCGCAGTTTCCAACAGACTGGCTAAATTAAACACAAAGAATTGTGCGTCACAGACACTGTATTTAGAGTTGGCACTCTTTTGGGATGGAGGGCATCATTTGCAGTTGTTGGCTGACGGAGGCAAAGACAGCAATAGCTTGCAATACAATAGCTAGTTAGTTGTTCCAGCGTTGAGATGTCCAGGGCAGACAAGACCTTCTGCCTCCTGTAGACATCACAGTATCCACCACTGCTCCCTGTTGCTTCCTGTTGTTTGGCAGAAGGCTGAACCTTGACTGAGTCCAGTTGACATGACCCAGAATCAGTCTTTCCGGGGAGCTGATCCAAATCCCAGACTTAGAACTTTTTACACAGTTGTGTACATGGTAAAACAGCAGAGGGAAACAGTTTCACAGACTTTTGTTAAACCATAGTTGTTGCATCACGGCAGGGTGTGTGACATGTCACATATAAGCCCGTAGTCACTTCACACATCTCTGAATTGTGTCTACTATCAAATTTGATCAATGTCAACTAGATTTGGTGTTTTTTAACACACCACATGTTAATACTGCTGTTAATCTGAGCTACAGCTCTGATTTCTTCTCTTAAGACAACATTGGCTCAGCCACAAAAAGGACGTCAGCATCGTTCCTATTTGTTTTCTGTGAGAAAGAAATGATTTGCTTGTCACTGATGCACAGTGAGTGACATATATCAACATATATAGATAAATGTAGAACGGCATAAGCCATAAATAAGTCAGAAAAACAGCAATGTGAAGGTAGAGAACACTCAGTATACTCAGACAGGACACAGATAAGAAACAACAAAAATACCTGCACCTATTGTTTATGGTGTAAAATCTGACATTGTTGGCATCTTGACGCACATTAGTTCTTCCTAAAAAAGCAGCAATTTTAGTTTGCTTTCCCAGCTCAACAGGCGCCAGCAACTCTGCCTTGTGTCCAATGTGTGATACAGGTGTCTGTAAACAACGTGAAGCTGCAAGATGTCAGTCGGTGGCATTTTATTGCAGAGACAGAAAGAAAGAGAAGAAGAAAGTGTTCAGACTCAGGCTTGAGGCTCAGTATAGACAAAGAAATCTTGATTAGAGAAAGTAATTAGGCCTGCAACTGTTTCATTATTATTATTATTATTATTATTATTATTATTATTATCATTCATTAATTCATCAGTTTTTGAAGGAGGGGTTCAGTTTTGGTGATGTCATCATTTTCAGTGAAGAACAGTTCATTCTGCTCAAAAATTCAATGTTTGCATTTCATTGAGTGAATAACTGAGAATTCCCTCCTTTAATATATTTTAATGGAATTTCAGTCTCAAGCTGATAACTACTGGCTGCCGGGAGAAAGTGGCTAATGCATGCCCATACACCAAGTTAATCAAGATGAATACATTTTACTACATAACACCAGCAGCGCTTCTTTTTAACGTCTTTTTACTCTGTCTTTATCTGCCTCTGTCTCCTCATCTTCGTCCTCTGCGTCTTCCCTCTGTCAGTCACAGAACCCCTTCGCTTCATCTCCCCCGTCATTTGGCTTCAACACGTCTTTCCATTTCCATATCCAGATATTTCCATATCTGATCAGCTCAGTATTTTTTTCCCTCGCCCTTATCTCCGTCCGTTCTGCCGTCTACAGATGTGTCGGCGGTGTCGAAACCTGTGTTAAATAAGCCTCCGGGCTCAGCGGGACGCTTCTCTGCCTCTGGAAGAATAGATGTAATCCTCTCTGTGTTTGAATATGGCTTACAAAGTCAAAGCTTCCCGGCGCAGTGGCCTCAGAGATAGCCACATACAAACAGCTCGAGCTATGTTTTTTTTTTTTTTGAAAAGAGAGGACGACGCTTATCTCCTCATGCACAAAGTTGATGCGAGGCAAATGAACATTACGGCCCTGAGAGTTGATTATCATTGTGATTCAAAGGCTTAAGGAGAAATTTGTATCTTATTAATATGTTTATTTCTGTTTTCGTTTTAGTTTAATTTATATTATCTTGTTATATGAGCACTGCTGAGCAGTGCTCTGACTGATGGTTGTCATCCATCACACCAGGTTGTTTTAGTGACAGTTTTTTTTTTCTTTCTCTCTCCCAGTGACCACATACTGCTTCCCTGCATTTGCTCATTTTAGTTCCATATGGGACACTTAAACTTTTATGAATGTCACTTTGCACTTACTATCCAAATGTTTAGTTGTTAGCTGTGTTCACCATCCACATGCCAACCTGGATGTCCCATTAAAAGAGATGAAATAGTAATGATGACAAGAAACCGGTAACAACAAACAAGAAGAGGAAGTAAAAAAGAAAAAGAAGTAATGTTCAGGTTGAGTGCTAATCTCTGACTCACGTCTGCCTTTTCTATCAAACAGAAGAAATCAGCATCGTCGCATTTCCCATGATGCTTTGAGGTATATATATATATATATATATATATATATATATATATATATATATATATATATATAGTTTGAGTGGGCATGGCTTCATAAAAGCACCCAAAATGAAATTCTCATTTTCTCCAAGATATTTGCGCTGACCTGAAGGTCTTTCGATTAGTGTGTGCATTTCTTCGAGCTCGCCTCTCAAGCACATTTCCTAAGTCTCTCTGCCCTTTCTTTTTATAATCCACATTTACTCTGCACTCAGAGAAATATTAATATTTAATGGGAACCAGTCGGAGAAATGCAAGGCGCAAGAATGGGATGGACTCCACACGTGCAGTCACAGGAATGCTACACTTCTGATCACACTCAAGCATAAACTGGACTTGGTAATTGTTTGGGATGTGCTTTGAGTGCAGAGCCCCTCTGGGCCAGGAGCTTTTCCACAGGAGGACAGAGGCTCTCTGCCAGAGAAGTCTTGGATGCCATCTGGCTTTCTGACTGAAAATGAATGGTTAGAGGAAAGGAGGCGGCTGCCTTTCTGACATAACCTCTGTTTTTTACTAACTCTCTTTCTCAGGATTAGGGTGACATTCCTTTATATGAGCTGAAAAGCATAAATACAATATGGAATCAGCAAGGAATATGCATTTGCATCATGCATCCAAATACCCACACCTTGGTTTGATCACATCATGACAGCAGGTGGCTACAGTCAAGTTGACTGTGGTGGTGGGGATTGTACAGATGATATTGTTTTAATGGTGCTTCTGTGTGAATTGAGGTTGTTTGTGTCAATAACATTGAGGGCTGCCCAGCAGCAGACCTGGATATGAGAGTTGTGTTATGAGTTCAAAAAAACAATTAAAGTGTAGTGTGAGTGTTTTGGACAGTTAGTGACTAACAAAATAAAGCTAAGGTCAGTATTGGTCTTACTCTGCTCACTTTCTTTTCAAGTTTTTTTTTTTTTTCGTAATCAATTTATTCCTTCTCTTTTGTGTCTTTTCTTCTTTCACTTTCCTTCCAACCCATTAAAACATCCCCCTCATGCACATTAATACATACTTACATAGTCATGTTCTATTTATTCAGTGGTCTTGCACCCATAGCGTCACCATAACTACAGTGTTTCCACGTTGTTAACTTTTTTGTCCTGTCTGTTCCAAACCATCCACAGTTGTTTCAGTCTGTCTCTTGTCTTTGTTTCATTCTTTCTGTGTGGAGTTTGCATGTGTTGTGTTACCTGTGGCTATTCTTTGCCTTCCTCCTACAGTTCAAGGACGTGCAGGTTAGATTAATTGGTGACTCTAAATCCCCCGTAGATGTGGATGTGGATGTCAGCTCTGTGATAGACTGGCAACCTGTTCAGGCTGTACCACTCCTCTTGCCCAAAGTCAGCTGGGATTGGCTCCAGCAGCCTCACCGACCTAAATAAAAACAAACAAACAAAAAAAGCAGTATAACTAAAGGATGGATGGTGCAAAAAAAAAAAAAAAAAAAAGAAAAGAAAACAGTGTAGCTAATGTCAAGTTTTTAAAGAACTTTAAAAAAAATGGTATCAACTGTATCATGATAGTAGATATAGCTCCAGACAAAAGAAAACAAGTACTCCATTCAGGGAAAAAGGTTTTACGGTTTAACAGGCAGTTGGATACTATGGGGAAAACAAACAGAGAACAGAGCTTTATAAGGGACAACTGCTGCCTCAAGACCTGACAGTTACATAAACTATAGAAATCTTAAAAACTCGTTGCCATTATGCTGAAACTTTCGTATGCCTACTGCAAATGAAAACTATGGGCTGTAAACCGATTACAAAAAAAAAAAAAAAAAAAAAACTTCAATCATGTCTCTCCCCGAGTTGACTTGCTACGGCCATTAACAGTCAGGAAAAAAACATTACTCTAAAGCTGGAGGGCGCTCAAGGAAACAGAGTGTGAAAAATAATAGGCTGTTGCTTTTGCACTTTCTAACTGGTGTTGTGGTGCTGAATGGACAGCTCCTATACAGCGCCCTGAAATGCATTTGTTTCAAAATTCTGCTGTGTTGTGCTGTCTTTCGTTTTTTTTTTTCAATTGTCTGTAGAACTATTACTGAAGATAGATGAAAGTTGCCTGATCACCCTCTCTGTGGGTATCCTGCCTTTCTCCCCTGTTTGTCAAATAAAACACTGCTGCAGATTTTTCACTGGTTTTCCCCCAGACATTAAATTTAAGGGTCAAGGTGAGAGAGAGCCTGAGGCCTTTGTGTCGACGCTGCAGTGCTTATTTTGCAAAATCCAGCCTGCCAGCATTTCTTTTTTTGTTAGCACTTATCAGCTGGCAATAATTATCAACAACTCATTTGAATAAATATTGATTGCACAACTGTTTGTTTTTCTGCAGTGCCACTTTCCATTTAACTCACACCTGCTCTGTCACATGGACACAAACAATCTGACAAAAACACATGCTTATATTTCAATATGTGTGACAACCTCAACACTTTAAACTTCAGGCTTGTAACTGTGTTTGGTAGGGAAACCAAGGTGAAGTTATGAACTGAAGAGTGGAGTAACTGAAAAGTAGTGATATTAAGATGTCTATTTAAGGTCCGTATTTTTGCCTTTTCGAATGTGATCATCTTCTTTGTTTTATACTGTTCTGAGTATGACTGATGGTTGTCTTCTACATCCAGAATTCTTCTGGATGTGGTACGGCCAAACACTAACAGCAAACAGCTCAATGTCCTGTGAGCTGCCCTGCTCAGTAACACTGATGTGCCCAGTGTTACATGTCTCTCTTGTTAATAAACATTGCAACATCTTGCCGTTCTTGTTAGCCTCTCTGTGCACTGACAGGTCTCAGTGAGACACATGATGCTGCTCTCCTAGTAGAGGCTGGTCAGCATGAGTTCTTCATCTTATGGGTGGATAAAAGATGATATATTTAAGTTTTTACTGCTGGTAAGTGTGGTTTCTTCCCAGGAGCAGGTAACAGATGCTAGATGCTAGTGGTGTGTTCATACCAAACATGAAATTAATTTTCCAAAAGTCAAAAGTTAAGGTGCCAATAACCATACATTCTTACTGCTGCAGACTGCCACTAGTGTCCCTTTAGGGTAAATATTTGCACATTACAAATTACTAACAAAATTCTATTTTTCATTTGCTCTAAATGCATCATGAGCGCTCCAGACATTGTGGATTTCACATGTAAAGAGGTTATGATGCGCTCTCTGAGCAATACTACTTCCTCTGGCCAGGTGCTACAGTAACTAGCCGATAGAAATAGAAGCGTAACATGTAACATGTAACAGCTTCTTTTTGAGTAAACAAGATTAAGGCTGACGTTGAACTGACATCATTTTCTGCTGGTAAGTAAACAGCTGTTAATGCTAAGGTTGGGCATGTAGCAATAGCAGAAACTTAAATATAGCACCTTTTTAATAAATATAATCCTTAGTGGCAGCTCTATAAGTGTCTAAAAAATGCTGACTGACAGCATGAAGTTTTTTTTTAAAGAATGTGTCTGACTGTAGTTGTACAGGCTAGAATGTTGACAACTATACATAGCTGTCAACAACATAATCTGAACGATTGTGGGTTTATTTGGTTTAACATTTGCTTTGTAAGCACAGCCATTCACCCAGTCTAATCTGTGCAGTACTTTCTGGAGAAAAGTAGCTTGTCAGCAAAATCAAATGTCAACTATCGCATTATGTATTTGATTTTAATGTTAATGTGTAATGTCTAGAAATTATTTTAATCCATGGATACTCATCATAATATCATTATGCGTTAAACCTGATCATCCTCACTGAGACCGATGAGTGCATGTAAACAAACATAATACTGTAACAGCAACATCTCAGTGCTGGCATTGTACATGTTTTCTCATGTTCTGTGTTCTGCAGCATTTCCTTTTAAGTGACACTGGTGATGTAATGTTGAATTGGCTCTATACTGTAATAGAGAAAATCTGCCAGGTCATTTTAGAAAAGCTACAGCTCTGAAAAGATTAAGCGGATTAAAAACAGACCGATTTTGTCCAAAGAGCAAAGCTTCAAATGGACAGTCCTGTTCTAACAGAGTTTGGATAATGTCCCTTGGGCCAAAAATCTGCATTGCTGTCTCTCCTCTTTCAAATGAGCAGCACAGCCTTTTTGGATTCTCTCCGGCACATCTCCAAGCCATTGCGCTTGTTTGTTGATCTGACGCGAATGCAACACCTTGAGGCTATGTTTGTCATCCTGTACGTAAAACCACAGCCAAGCTGATTTTCCAGGATTTCAAGGCCTGGCTTGATAAATGTTTATTCATGATCCTGAGTTAAATGACTACATGTGTAAATCTCTTAGTAGTACATATGTAAGTGATATTATGCATATAAATATTTGTATCATATTATATGTAGAGTAAAAAAAACATTTTCAGTGTGCAAGAGATTTATACAGTATTTTTTTTTTTTTTTTGCACAGATGTGTCTGTACTTAACATGGCAGAGGCTTCATGGAATCCATCACCATAGTGACACGGCAGACGTTTTCCTTTGTTGTTGCCATGACAACCTTTCAGGCACAGAACATTTATTTATGTGCCAAAAGAAAAAGGGAGAAAAGCCTCCCCAGGACTACTGACTCATTTAAAGAGTTTTACTGTCAGTGTCTGTGCACATACACTCCAAACACACACACACACACACACACACACACAAACACATACACACAGGTGTGTACATACATAGACACACTTAAGTACATAGACACACTTAAGTACACCATCATATACACTTACTGTATATTCAGAACTAAATAAAGATGTATTCAACATATTTTTCATGGCATTCTTGCTTCATTAGGGCCCCTCTCCACCCCCTTTTTTTCATTTTTCCTTCTGTGCCTAACAGCTCCAATCTGCTGCCATTGGCTGCAGCTAATTGAAGCATTTGTGTTAAAAGACCTGGGGAAGGTTCTGACGGAAACTTCTTTAATAAAGTCTGATCTCATTAAAAGATACAGCAGCCAACGTGAACGCCATGGAAAAACAAGCCAGGACAAAACAGGAGAGGCCAGCTCAAACATCAGTAGGTTGTATTCCACATAATGAAACACCATCATTAACAATGAGCGAATCACAGGATTAGTATGCACAGAACAGGCATGTCCATGCAAATCTGCATTCTGGAGGGGTCATTCGCTGGTGCGCTCAAGATGGCTGTTGTCTCAGATTTGATGATGTTTTGATGCTAACAGATGGGACCTGATGTGTTTATGGCAAGCTTGCAGCATCCACAGTGACTGTTATGTTGGCAAGGGTGTAATTCACCCTTGTGATGGGGCATATGTGCCCCTCACTTTTCAAATATTTAATAAAACACTGACTTACATGGGTCGTGGGTAATTACCAGATTACATGTGCTTACTGCAATAAGCTTAAACTGCAATAAGCTTAACCTTAGGGTCTGCCTGGAAGTTTAAATTCAGAATCTACTCTTCTAGGATCAGCAACAAGTGTTCTACTTTGCTGAACTTTGTCTCTCCGGTCGCCCACTAGATGTAATTTCTGGGGCTGTAGAAGCCGTAACATAGTTCATAGTTCATAGTTCTATTCAAAAATGGCACCAGAAACACTCATATGAAAGCTGCTCAGTGCATAAACTGAAAAACCCTCCACAGGCCTCCGCACATTTTTGAGTTTTACAAAGCAAGAGCTTGCTCAGAGGAGGCCCTCTCCAGTTGAGCCAGTTAAGAGCAGGCTGGCCTTCTGCACATGAATGACATACAATAATTCATTCACAGAGACTTTCCACTGACACAAACTGAATGGATCTACCTAAAAAAAAAAAAGTAGTCATTTCAGGGCAACAGTGACATTCATAAAAATGTATTCACCATTTTACAGCTGCTCCTTTTCCAGTGATTGACTGTGGGGGGCAAATGACTCTACACCAAGACCACCCTGCAGCCTTAGTACAGGACCTACAGAAACACAGACATTGCTCAGGGCTGAAAAAAATACTGGCGTCTCCACTGCATGTAAGATTTCAAGTAACGGCTATTATTACCCTAAAATGCAGATAGACTTTAAAATACATTATACCTTATGGTGAAGATACAAATACAATAGAACTTATCATTTTAACTAAATGCAATTCTGAACAGGAACAGTGTAGCACTTTACATGAAATCACAATTTTTTTGGTGGGTGTCATTAATATTAAAAGCACCATTAGAACACTTGAAATCCATCTATTTTCTAATATGTAATACAACTTTATCACTCAGTTAACTAAGCTCTTGAATTGAGATCTGTGCATTAGTTTTAAAACACAGTCAACTGGTTACAGAGGGGGAGGTGGGACGTATGTCAATGGCTGATGTACCAAAGTTGTTACACAGAAACAGATTTAGATCAAGTGTTTTCCATTATTATACTGCATGTTAGGGTTCGATGATGATCATTAAATTTTATGCCTTTCTTCCCCATTACATTTGTCTTAGTTATTTAGTTAGTGTGTGCTTTGCTAAAACATGTTGGACTGTTAAAGGTGCTATATGTAATTTCTTTGCTATTACTATAAAGACAACATTTGCACATAAGGAGTCACTGTAGTGTCCAGTCTGCCATGAAGAAGTAGCTCTAATCATTATAACAATATAACAATGTAACAAGGATCTAAATGGACAACAAGGATCTAAAAGTGTTATAATCTCTTTTCTTGTTGAGTTGCTTGAGTTGAAGCTGAGGCTCATAGCAAATAATGGTTACTTGCTATGAGCTCAGCTTCACCACCATGTGTTCACAGCATGAGACCACAATTGACTTAGCATGTTTCAACAAACCTGACAGACTAAATCAAATTAGCTTTATTTTCATTATCTACAACTTAAAAATGTATATATTAATACATCAGTGATAATCAAGGCTAACTGTCCTTTCACAGACTAATACATTTATTGAAATTATGGTAATTATAATAAAGTAGCAACATTATCCAAGATAGCAGCCCAACAGTACAACAGGCAATAACTCAGCCTATGAACTCAATCACCAATTCAACTGCAAATGAGGGAGGAAAGGAAGTGACAACATAGGAATAAATAAGGCAGAAAAATAAAAGGAAAGTAATAAAAGAAAGGCGGATAGAGCTAGACACATCTACATTATCCAATCAGCACAAACAGGACTGAAGGTTTCCATGTGGTGGCAAAGTGGCCATGTGTTTTAAATCCTTCCTCCATGTCTGTGACAAAGCCTGTCAACACCAACACTACCTCCCTATCCTCGTTTGACCAACCACTCGCACATTCCATCCTTCACATGTCAACAGGCTGACACTTGATCCTAATTGGCACTACTGCAGCGAGGGCATCTAGTCTCCAAGGCAGAAGTGTTTAAATTCTGACTGTGAAACCTGAGCTCGCCCACGGGGTCATTTCTCCTTGGGTGGGGAATCAAAAACTGACAAACACAAACAACAAGAGTTCCAGTTTTGGCCCTGGCCGTCAGGCGTCATGCCCCTATGGTGGGCACATCAAACGTGTTCTCCCGTCTGCCGGACTCCATTCCTGACAGGTCACGGGTGAAATCTACTCCACTTCATCAAATGCACCCCCCATTCCAACCTGTCAACAAAACGAGTGAACAGGATCCCGTTTGTGTTCCCACATAAATGCTCACACTCATGGGACAAATCTGTGTGCATACTAATAGGCTTAACTTATTCTTGATAATCTGCTGATAGTGATTATGACTGGTCAGGGAAAAACAAGTAAGCCCTGGGTCCTTCTCCTGCCTTTTAGAGCTAGACCAATAAACTGGTTCCATCAGTTCAATCATCCAGTAGTGCTTTTTTTAGATATAGCAGTGTAATTAATTGAAACTGGTTGATTTATTGTTTTGGATGTTTTCAAATTCTCAAATATCAGTGATCTTTACTTGACTGATCTTGGCTGTAGCCTTATGAATTATTAGTCACTTTTCAATTGGATAAATCCCTGAAAAAGTTTTGTAACTCTTGTTATTATTCTTTGACTTTCTTCTGCTTGGGGGGACACAATGTGCAGTTTTGCAACTATAGTTCCTTCTAATGCCATTGACTCTGTGAGTCAGTTCCTGTTAACCACAGATAGCTGTTACTGGATGAGTTAAATACAGACAAAAACAAGAAATAACCATCAACATCTTTTATCATCTGTGTAATTTCCTGGAGGCTTTGGACATTTATTCACAATGGATATTAGAGATAATGATATCTGTGGAAAGTGTGAGTGGAGCCAAAATAGGAAGTACAGTTTTTAATTCAGTTTCACCTCACACTCTATCACTCCCTCAGGTCTCCCCTCCATGCCTCCTCTTCAACTCTCCCAGGTGCTTCCTCAAAGTTTGAAAACCCCTGGTATAGAGTGTGTATATATAGTAGATACACAGTATCTAGGTGTACTAATACCTTTCACTCCCATTTGTTTCAGTTTTTCACTTTTCCGCCTTCTTCTACTTCTCTCTCATTACAGTGCACGTCGAATCTGCCACACCAGACAGAAGAAATGTGTTTCACCGTTACAATTCCAAATATAGAGCTCAGGCTACAGAGACCAGTACATGCCAATGTGAAGAGTGACTGTAATAATACTGTTGCATTTCTAGGGTGTTCAAGAGCAAAGTAATACTGTGGAATGGGACAGTGGCACATCATATTATATTTTTAACAATGGGCGGGAGGTGGGGGTGTGGGGACTAACAAGACCTAACAAATTTGCTTCTTTCCCTAAGTGGCTTGATGCATTTTTATGTTTTACATTCACACTTTTCTTTATTTTTAAAGTTGAATTCATGCATGTTTATTGCTTCATGTTACAGTTCAGTTGGTCAAATACAATAACAGCATCAGACAAAACAATGTGCAGTAGTCAGGTTATTGTATTCACTGTGAGAGGACCTCTTTAGTTTTAGCTCAGAGAAGAGTAGTTAGTAAGCGATAGCACATCAAGTGATACTGACCTTGCAGCGGCCTACAATAATGTGGGAGCAAATTAACATATATTACAGGTGGCAGCTGGTAATTTACAACTCAGAAAAAAAACAGGTTGGATCTGGACATAAACAGAAGTTGTGAGAATTGCCATGAAGGGCAAGATGCCTAACAGCATCAATAGAGCTGCTCAGTCTGTACCCAGGAACAAACACACTGTTATTATCAGTCAAAGTGTGCAAATAATTACACGTATTGTCTGTCAGGTTGGAGACAGTCGACTGTAGACTGTCTCTTCCTGTGTTAGCATAGATGTTACCTTTTTACTAACAAGTTTTGATCTAAATGATAATGATAAATTATTGTTTATATAGCAACTTCACAAGAGTAATTTTGCGGGTAATGTGTCTTTAATAGCTTAAAAATCTCAAACAAATTTAAATTTTTAAAACACATTTTGAGAAAGTGTTGTACTTACTTTCTATTCCCTGCTCTCATTCGACCATCATCACCTGTGCCACACAGTCTTTTTTGCATAAAGACCTTGCCATTTTGAATTTTTACCCCATCTCCTGTGAGTTTCTCTATCATTTGTCTCAGTTTTTACCAGAGTTCTTGCTTTCTAGAGAAAAATGTAACTCACCTTATTTAACTGAGACGAATTTCCATTGCTGCAAAGTGGTCAATAACCATGTAAAATGGTTTCCCAATAGACTACTAGTCCTGCACATTAAATTTGCTCGAGGCTGAACACCCATTTGATGATGATTCATCAAAACTCACAGCCCATTTCAATGTTAAATAGGATCTCCACCTTTGCTGCTAAAAATCCACCTCATATGCCTGTCCTTGGTGAGTCATCACAAGGTAGGTAGCCTTTGCTTTCTTTATTTGGTACTGGAGCATCGATTGCCATTCTAACTCTAATTCTAACTCTCCATGAGACCTTCTGGTCATGGACTGGGCCAGATTACATGATGCAAGGTAGATATATCAGATGAATACAAGTTCTTATTATACCAATAACTCAGCCCAGCCTAGCAATAATTTATAAGTCATTTCACCATGTATGAGCTCAAGTATGTCCAAGTTAACAGAAATAAAAACCTGTTCTGCTCACATAACAACCAACCAAAGCAATTAAAATATTAAGGCCATACCTAACTGACATTTAAAATCATCAGGGGTATTATATGTTACTCAATTTCCAACATGACCTGGAGTGAACTGCACACCACCTGTCAGCAATAATAAAAAGTACAAGGAGACAACTCTGGTGTGTAGAATAAAATCCAGATTCTAGAATTAAAGAACCATACAAATGAGCAGAAAAATCACACTAAGTATTTCTGAGTTGTGTATTCAGATATACATCTCTCTGATACCATGTAATACAATGTGCGTATTCCACAATGCATAATCAAAAGCATGACACACAGCAAGACATTACATGCCTGAGAAAGAAATCCACACATATAGAACAGAATGATTACTGACAAAGTCTGCAGATTTGCCTTTGGTCACACAGAGAAAAAAAGTTTAGTCCAATCTCTGGACACAGTCCATGACAAAGAGTTCCCAAACAAGACCAAAGCGGAGCAAAGCAAGTATTCTTTGATGAAAGTGTAAAGTATTACAGCTTCTTTGACAGACCTACCACAGAGACGCCAGTCTTTCAACTTTTCCATTGGCTAACAGAAAAGCCAGACAATTTACCGCAGCTTTCAACAGGTCATAGTTTGTAAGTGGAGTACACAACATTCAGCAATTGCAAGGCCCAGTGAAGCACCAAACCAAAGGCTCAAAGCAGCTAAGCACCTTTCAATTTATACAGCCACTGTGGCCAGATATGAGTCAATGCAGCCAGGAAACTGGAGAGACCAAAGTCCAAAACCAGAGTTGCCCTGCAGACTTAAATGTTATAACTGAAGCAAATTGGAGTAACACCACTCTAGGTTGGAAAGCTTACTAAGAAAGACATTAATTACTTCTTCAAAAAAGTAACTGAGGTAGTTACTGAGTTACAGTATTATAAAAGTAACTAGTAACCAGGGAAAGTAACTAATGTGTAACATTTTATTCTAATGTTCAAACATATCAACCTCCTCTGTCTGCTTTGTTAACAGAGCTCACATTAGTCACCTGGTTTGCGCTGCTATCAACAGTGATGTTCTTGGCAGCTAGTTTAGCAGAAGCATGTGACGATGAGAGGTGCTTCATTAGAAAAAAAATTAAAGCTTCAAACCAATGAGGAGAAACACTTGGTTCCTGAACATGATGTACAATTCACATTCATATTCTTTTATCTCATGTGTGTACTTCCAATTTAAAAACGAACCCTCTGGACTTATTTGTGTGTGTGACTGTGCATATGTGTTTGTGTCTGTGTTTGTGTGTGAACACCTACCCTAATCTGTGTGTTGCTGGACCATAAATCTTATTCTTTCTTAGCCCATCACAACCCAGCCCCATAACCTCCACCAAAGACAAGAAAAAAAATCTTTGGAGCTCCTGTGTCTGAGACAGCCTGGTTGGATGAAAACAACTTTAATGAGCTTAATTATAGTAATACGCCACATTTTATTGTGAGTAATGATAACAGCATTGTAACAATGGAAACAGTACCCAGTTAGATCACCCGTTGCTGAGAAAAAGTTATGCCGTTTATTATAACGCTGTTATTCCCATTAGTGGTGAGGGGATAGCGCAGCAGGCCTGCAGCAACCTCCACCAGAGAGGAGGCCAAGTGCAAGCTGTTTAAAAAAATAGCAATTCCTAAAATTCAAGCCACTTAAACTTGTTGCAATTACTGTAAATGTTAAGTACATGTTGATTTAAAACATGTTGATTTAGCTTGTGCCACCATCTTGGAACTCCATCTGATTTTCTTTCCCTTCCTTTCCTTCATGAAGATATCAAAAAGATGGGACAGAAATCAACCCGGGGTTACTTACATAATAGAAGGATCCTGGAATAATTACTTCTTAGCATTCAACAACTCTACAAGCTGACACGGAAGCTTGTACATGGCAGGGCTGTCACCGCAGAAATAGCACTGATGTTGGCACCAATCCCTGAACAGATGATGAATGAGATAAAAGTTGGGCCAAATCTCCAAGAAAAGTTGGCTCACACTTTGAATAAGCTTGACTCTGACAAGTCTAACTGACACTACAAGTTAGCACATTAGCTCTTTCCCCCTAAACATGCAATTGTGAGTTGAGAGCTCCCACAATGACAGTCCCTTAGATGTCTACTCACAGACAATGACGAATTAAACATTTACCCTAATGGAAAAGGAATGAAAGCAAGAAGACACTTTCAAACAGATCTCAGATAGTCCTAAAAGAAAGTAACCATAAAAAGATGATTTTATGATGATGAGGCATCTTAGTCTGGATAAAGACTTTAGGTAGAAACTCTACCATCTACCCACCTAGGTCATTAGCTGTCTTCTTAAAAGCTTGGCGTGTGGCATAAAATCACCTGAGGACAGATGTAGTTACATTACAAGACAACAGTATCCATTCAAGAAAATCTACCACTTATGAATAATTAAATTGGATAAATTATTAAATAATATGTCCTGGTTTTGGGGGCTTTTTGAAAGTGTGTTACATCACATGGTGAAATTGCCTCAAGTCAGAATCACTTTCAAGCACGGCTGGAACGCACTCGTGAGCATACATATGTCTCATATTAATGACTGTTCATTTATATTTTACTTGTGTGACATCCAAATGTATTAGCTGCTGCATTTCTGCTAGCCGGTGCAAACTGCACTGAAGGAAAGACAGCTATAGTGATGGTTGCTGTCACCCGCCTCTTCCTATAAACATTCCATTCCTGTACTAAGATCATCTCTCACTCTGACTTTAGGATCTGTATGCAAATTAATAGGGTGATGGTTGGTGAAGCAGAATTATATTCTTTTCTTTCTTTTTTTTAACTTAGCTAGCTAATGTCTGAACTGTAAGTAAAGCTCCTACAACCTTGTTTTATATCAATAAGTGCACAAAACCAAATCAGCTGTTCAAAAAACAGCTTACCACACTGTTTTCCAGCAGCACCTTGTTAGATGAGACGATCGATACTATTCTCATTATACTCACTAAACATAAAGAGTTACCCCTCCCTTTCTGTTGCCTTGTCTAACATGTCCTCATTTTGCAAGTGCATCTGTGGAGGAAGGGGTCATTAGTGTAATGTGATGGTATCTGGTTAAGGGTCCCAACAAAGGCCATAAATACCTGCACCTTCTCGCTCACTAACTTATTATTTTTTACATTATTTTGCAACACCACCACTTACAGCGGCAGAATTTAGTCAGAGTTGCATCTAAATTCCAACTTAATCACTCCCAACAGATATGTTCACATAGGGAGTGTTGTGGAGTGATGAGTAAGTACTTTAAACCCACTAGTTGGAGCAGTGGTTGGGCTGGTGTCAGAAGACAGAGCCAGCAGGCGATTGGATTAGCTTAGAATTGCATTAAGACTGAATGCAGGTGGTGTCCAAAACAAAAAAAAAAGAGAGAAAATCCTAGCACCGTCTCTAAATTTTATGTAAAAAATACAAAGTTGATGCCGATTTCTTGCTGTGACATTTCCTTGGCTAGTGATTTCCTCAGCAGAGCTGACTTTTATGCAGTCCAGCCCTGCTGCATACAGATAAGAGCATTCATCAATATGGCACTAAATTGTCTGTGTTTACATGTATTTATCAGCAGCTCAAAAAAATATTAAGATAAAGAATAAGTATTGTGCCTTTAATATTCACCATGCAATAAATTTCAAATCAAAATGTAACCTAACTTCCAAGATTGAAGAACATCAACTTTAAATTCTTTAAACCTTGTGACTTTCAGTTATACCAATACTGTGTTACTATATTATATGTGATATTGTGAGAGAAAGGTGCATTTGTTTTGTGAGTGACAGACACACACACACAAACTATACTGATAGAAGTTCAGCACCACTTCCCACCAAAACAATTTTCTTACAGTCCCTTATCTTCCTCTCTTTGAACGTCAGTGTCTCAGTCATACATGAGAGCAGATGTCACTTAAGTGGAACAGTGAAATGGGTCACCTTCTCCTGATCATCCACCTCATGAGTAATTCACTCGAGCTGTGTCCACACTGCAGCCTGACAAGCAAACAGTAGACAACTTCTCCTCGGAGTCACACTTGGATAACCAAACACAACAAAAACATGTAATCAAACAACACTACTTCCAAAGGCCCATTATTTTGTTGCCTTCGCCCATGGATGACTAATTAGGATGATTAATTAGTATTCAAGCCAAACCACATTTGGAATACATTTGTTGTTAGGGTGAAGCTTTATGCCCATACTAATTCAGCTGGAGAATGTTCAATTTTTCCAAGTAGGCATCAGAATTTCTTCTGTTTTTAATTTTTTGAAATTGTTGTGAATTAGCATTTTTTTTTTTTCCCCTTGCACATTTGTACTATAACCATATTACGAGGTGTCTGAGACAGCTCATGTTTTGACAGTGTTGCCAAACATGTTTTAAGGCAGACATCAAAGTCCTCTCTATAGCAACACGGTCAACTGTCACCAGCCTAATTAAAATGCTATGTTTGCTTTGGAGAGAGCGATGCATACATCAACTGAAATCATTAGGAGCAACAAAAATACTGAGGTGCCAAGCTGCTTTGTAATGAACTCATATTTGGTCTTGCCACTTGAATGAACTCAGCCAAAACAAACACTCAGAGGCCAACTCCTTTCCCCATTACATGCTACCACAGCTGCATAAGTGCGTACATCAGAATTGTTCAAGGAGATGTACAACAGCATGCCACTGCAGGTGTGAAATGTGCAAGTGAAACACTGGAAAATGTTGAAATGTTTGAACGTGAAGAATTGCAGTCAGATGTAGACCCCTAACTTCAATATCCGATTGTCATCTGTCTGAAATCAAATGATCTGTGAGAGCTAATCAAGCTACTCTGAGGACATACAGTGGAATGAACTTTATGTCAGTAATAAGTATTAGCCTCTATTTGATAGCTGTTAATTCTAAATGATATCAGCTCCGAAGTCACACTCTGGACCTCCAGCTACAACCAAGCGTTTCTTGTGAATATCATTAGTCTGCCTTGCTTCCTTGCTTGATTCCTCCATCTCTATTTTATCTTAATGGTGCTTGGCACACTGATACCATGAGTGTGATTGGATTATTAGCCGCAATTAAGGACAGGATAGGAAATGGCTTTCAATGAGGCTTTAACTATCAGACGAGACGAAGACAGTCTGTGAAAGAGGACGATGTCATCTTTAGGAGCTTAACGACAGATGTGGCTGTCTGGCAAATGTCAACTTTGAATACTTTGATATACAGCACATGGCTATGAACACACCTGAGTGAACATACACATTATACATACACACTGATGGCAGATTCGTATGCTCATGGGTATAAAGACACACACACAGACACACACACTCAAGCTGTTATAGACCCAAGTGAGTATTTCAAGATGGATGTTGGCAGATTAAGAATAATGCAGACATTCACATTACAGCTAAGAGAATTTGAGGGTCTTTTTAGAAAAAGACAAAAAATACAGTCTAGCTCTATTCTTTCATCATAACCTTTTATCAATCTATTTTCAACAGAGCATTCATGATGCAGCTTACATTTGATATACAGTACCAGTGACTTATGTGAGGACATAAACTGTTCCAGTCTGTTTCCAAGCCAGCAGGCAAGCGGAGTAACCTGATCATTAGGTTACCTTATATGGGCTGCAGCGGACTCTTTATGGTGCATTAGGGAGGAAACGTTTATGCCCTTAAAGGATGAGCAGACACTATTGCTTGGGTCTTTTCCATGAAATGAGATCCACACTGTGGCTGTGTAGTGCTAAACGCTGAATGTCAGTCTCCAGAATGACAGGATTTCCAACATATTTATTAAGCACACTATCAAGGATATTTGATGTGAGGGGATTCTCCAAGTGAGGAAGTTTACATCTTCTGGAATGGCAGGGTGTCGACCTTCTCACAACAGGCGAAGATTAGCTAAAGCCAAATACATATTCTGACTTAGCCCCTCTGTGACAGGGACAAACCTGTCAAAATATAAACCACATTATTTAGAGGTAAAAACAAAAGTTAGGACACTGAAGGCTTCATTGCACAGGATAAATATGTGTTGGCACACAGATATAAACAGGCTGACACTGGACTTTATGGGTCATCTTTTTTACCATTTACTATTTTATATTATGTCTTTTGAGAATTTATTCTAGGACGGGATTTTATTATTCAAAAAAAGTGCAGAGAAAGGTATTATGACATATGACCTATAATATGAGATAAAATTAAAACTTTCAAACTCTATGCCTCGCAGTTCATAACACAGGGTTGCAGACAACATTACACAACTGTTGTGAGTATATTCTCTTTGTGACAAGTAAACGGAAAACCTCCAGTAAACCCTGACTTTACTGGAGGTTTCTGTTTACTGATGCATAAACCCTGTAACCTCCAGAACTCTGTAAAATCTAATGTATGTGGACAATTGGGCATGTGGACCAGTGATTGTAACTATTTAATGTTTCACACTGGACCAAGCAGTTTACTACCTGCTACTACTATGTCAAAATATGGCACTGCTAAAATATTTCTGCGCTTTTACGCTGTAATAAGGTAGATCATATCAACTTTATCATACTACTACTGATATACAACTGATCCCTGGAGGGAAATCGGGTTTCATCACAGCTGCTCAAACTACCAACTGAAAATATAAGATATATATTAGAAATATTATAATATGACAGTTATATTGGGAAACATACAAAAGTAAGAAATATTAAATATAAACAAGAAAAGAAGTAAGTAAAATAAAAAATATGAGTATCATACCACAGAAGAGATATTATACTACTAAAGAGAAATATTTTCAGTAAAGTAAATGGTAATAAATGATGGTTTAAATGTGCTGACAGGGTGAAATCAGTCTACTTTCAGTCTGTTGACTCAGACCGTGGTCTGACACTCCAGGGGTGGAACTGTAAAGTCTGATGACCACAGACGGGAGTGACTTCCTGTGGCACTCTGCAGTGAGTCTGTTACTGACCATACTCCGCTGTTAGCCAGCACGTCACAGACTGTGTGGGAGACATTGTGCAGGACAGCATGGAGCTGTCATGAATGAGTTTGTTGACATCTGCTGCCTTCAATCTGCTGCCCAGCACACAACAGCAAACAGGATGGCACCAGCCACCGCAGGCTCACACAGCATCCTCAGCATCAGGTGCTGAGTAACCTCAGCTTCCTCTGAGAATTCAGAACAGCGCTGGTTGTTTCTGTAAAAAGCCTCAGTGTTCTTATACCAGTCCAGTCCATAAATACAGTTTAGCGCTGTCAGCGGCATATAAAACTTAATCCCTCAGTCATCTTCCTTATTCCTTTAATCTCCCCTTTGCATTTATGTCATTCAAACATTCAAACAATTCTTTATTTGTTTTCTTTCCTTAGAGTCTGATCTGATTGGTGTCTTAAAATGTGAATTTTCCTTCAGGGATTAACAGGTTTATCTGATCCCATCTTAATTTAAAATCAGTGACATGCCCCTTTAAAACCTGTGTAACACTATGATAATGACAGTCAAGCAAGTCAAATAGTGTCACAGAGTTGTATATTGATGGGTAATTAACACTAGAGCAAGAATTGCCCATCCATTTTTCACCTAATCCTAGAATATATGACAGAGCTGTAGCTAAGATGATATATTAATATTTGTTGATGTCTGAAAGTGTTAGCTATCGTTCTATATGTGTGGTAAGTTATTCCAAGTACAGATTAGATTTTTTTTTTTCCAGCATTGTAATGCTCATGGCAGTGTAAGGCAGAGTCTCCAGCAGCCACTCAAAATTTAAAAAGCTTATTGTGAAGCACACAATGTGGTCTTTGTGCTGCAGGTGCTTTTGAGAGGCAGAGAGTGATGGTGACACATAGAACCTAGAGAAGGTGATGGAAGTGAGTGACACCAGAGTGTTATGTGCCCTGAGAGAAGCAGGTATGGAGAATGATGTGTGGGGGTGTTTTGGGAGGGGCACTGAAACCAACTCATTGACAGAATAATGGGAGGATAAAAACAGAGACAGCAGTGAGAGACCAAATGCCTTAGCAGCTGCATTTGCATTTGACATTTCAGGCCTTCAGCTGACACTCTTAGAAACTAAAAATGATTGCAGCAGTAGAAAAAGCTTGGTCACACAAAGCAAGATTTATATGTTAAAAAAAAACAGCCTAAACCTCAAATGAATCGGTACCGCTGCAGAACAGACTATCCCATAACTCCTGTCTGAGATGTCACACATTCATTGTCTTTGCCAAAACTAATTTCAGAAGTCAGGAATCATCGCTGTGGGGGGAAAATTTTCTGCACTCAGAAAAGTGACGCATGAAAGTTTAAGAGCAAAATACAAAAAAGTCTCTAACAGCAGAAAATGAAAGATGGATGCAGTGTAAATGACGCCGCCTGCTGAGAGAGCTTTTTTTTCCACCCAACAATCTCACATCCTGCAGCAACAATCAAGGCAAGATTAAAGTCCATTGCAGCCCAGTGCAGTTTATGTCAGAGGGCATGATTGCAGCTAATTAAATCATTTCGGAAAATTAAGTTATCTCTTGCTGACAGTCGGTGTCACCGAATTTGCCAGAGCGCAGCCCTGAATTCCAAACTGGCACGACACAAGCAGGAGGATGTTGCAGATCCACTGCATTAATTTAATTTGTTGAAAGTACAAGACGGAGTGACTAAAAAGGAGCCAGTAACTGGGAGAGTTGCATCAGGTTTGTCATTGTGGATCAATCCCTGCATTACAAGAGCTGAATATTTATAAAAATACAGATTTTTTTTTTCAATCTTACTTATTGATTTTCATTAAGGAAACCAAACTATATATATATATATATATATATATATATATATATATATATATATATATATATATTGTACAGTCATTTTCTTTTAGTTCTGGGGATGGGGTGTTACAAATTTGATCTCTGGTGGTCAGAGTTTCCATCCAGTAATCTTCATTATTTCAACTAGATTTCCACCATTTCCACCACTAAACTGCGAGGATATATCAAGGTGACAAGGAGTGTCAGTCAAACCTTACATGGATGACAACAACAGTGGAAATGTGCTGGGAAATGCTGTTTGTTTGTTTCACATATTCATTTTAGGAAGGTAAGAGTTTCCAGACGTTTCATTTATTTGACCACTGTAATTTTCTGCACTGTCATATATTGATTTCAAGTGCATAAAGATATTTATATTGTTTTTTTTTTTGTTTTGTTTTGTTTTAGTTTTGTTTTTTCCTGTTTTGAAAATAAATACTTTTACCTCTGGTTTAGTTTTTCCATGAACTCCTAATGCTAACATCTGGCTCTTTAGCTGCTTTACCAGCTGGCTGCTAACTTTGTCATTCTGCTGTACTGGAAATATCAGAGTTTTTTACAGAAAACATCAATCTGCTGCTGCTGCTGCTGCTTGAAATGAATATGATGGGAGAAGTTAAAGTGAGACAAAATTTGCAGAAAAGCTGGACGACGAAATGAAAGATGTTATAACTGAATTGCGGAGTTAAGTCTGGAGCTGTTTTCTTTTAGATTTATTCATACTCATTTAATCTAATGGTAATAAAACACATGGGCTGTAACAGCTGTGTGTTGTTTTAAGCAGAGACTGCATTATCTTAATCCTAATCTGTGCTAATGTAGAAACATGTACATGTGAAGAAAAAAATCTCCAGAGGGATTGGCCTTTTTTTTTTTTTTTTTTTTTTTTTTTGCACCATAGAGTGACTTTTGTTCTGGGAGAGAGTGTAAGAGACAGATTGAATGTCTGTTGAGTTTTCTTTTCTCCTCCTGGCTCTTGGTTGTTCTCCAGCCGTGTGTTGGCAGGAGGATGTGGCAGGCACCATTAGGATGAGAAATGACAGTGAAGTGTGGGCCAACCTTCAGGGCGTGCAGAGAGGAGAGACTTAACAACCGCATGCACTAACACACACACACAAAGTGCATAGCACATGCATATGCACACTTCACATATAACACCAAACATAATGTCCTTCCCTCGCTTCACCAGCATTCTTACTCTGCTGGTGCTCTTTTTAAAGCAGCCTTCACCCATACCAGTGTCAAGCCTCCAACATTTAAGAGAAAAGCTTGACCTTTATATGTCTGGATTTTTATCTGCAGCGTCTGTGCGATCCAAAGAGAGCTGCGTTGTTGCAGACAAAAGCAAAGAAGCACTTAGGGAGAAGACCACAGCAGACTTCTCATTTCACAGCTGTTTCACCACTGTGATGAATTATTTCCGGGCCGTGGTGATTCGCCATAACGCACACAATGTACCCACTCTGACAGTCTTCCTCACATCTAAGTACTGTAAGCCTTTATAACTGGCAACTGCAACTCCAGTGTTCATTATGGAAACTTAAAGCGTCATTGCAAATTTCTATTCAAATTGCAAATGTATGCTTTGAAATGACCATTTGGAATCTGTGACTCAGGGTAAAAGTTAATTCAGTCTTACATTTTGTATTTCGGAGTCAGTTCAAAGGTATAACAATATGTGTCCAGCCAAAAACATCACATCACTGGTCTGAATTTACTGGAATATCCTTGCGTGGATGTCACAGATGAGCTGGTTCGTGTTTTATTCACAGAAACCTACATTTGGTTCTGACCAGTTGGCAAAACATCATCAAACGGATGAAAGATTCTTGATACGAGTCTCTGACAGAGATAGACGCCCAGCTGAGTTAATATCTGTGGAGTTTCTCACCATGCTGTGATGGCACTGACATATAACCATCATGACTTACAAGCATCACACCATCGTATTCTCTCAGTGTTATGTCTCACGGCACATATCACAGTCATGGTGCATCCCCTTCAAGTCAGTGTGGTACAACTGGCCGCCTGACAGTGCGGCATAAGCGACTTTTGGCTTCTGCACCAAACACTAAAGCTCACTCAACCTAACATCACGAATAGGTCTCAGCCTCAAGGCAGAACTGGGATAAGCTCCGTCAGCCGTGATCATGTAATGGCCTCTCCGAGGAGTGATTCAAGGCCACAGGTGCAGGTAGAAGCGAAGGTTTCCATTCATTCTCTCTTACACATGGTGCGGTGGTCTTGGGGACTTGGGGGATAGAGGATGAGAGGGTTTTGGCAGTTCTAGTCGAGGGGCAGCTCGGGTGTGATGGAGCTAGTTAAGTTTCAGTAGATCTGCATCGACATTGTCCAGGTGGAGTCATGCACCACTTCACATGGAAACATAGACCAATATAACACTCTGCCACGAGCTGTGCATGCATGGGAGGAAGATGGGCTCACTAGCACATGTGACATTATGTATAAAAATAACAACTGGTTTTCTTGTGTGATTTTTTTTTCTTTTTTTACTGAACTGCAGTGCGCAGACTAACACATTCTAACAATTGGTGATAAATCACCTGTCACCTGATGCCTGACAACATTGTTATCATTAAATTACCATTGGATTCCATTGGATACCAGTTGCCAGTTAATGCTTTAGATTCAGCTACGTTAGATACCGTTTGCTAATGTTTCTGATAGCTTGTTAGATTAGTTAAATATTGATTGAAAAACTTTAAAAACAGATCTGGTTTGTGTTGTTGTTGAGCCTACATGTAGTCCACCCCACTCAACTAGGTTTCTTACGCTGAATATCCATCATTGACACTTACTACACCTGTAGATTGGGGCGAACTTTTGTCTCCCCCATTGACAACAAGAGACATTACATAAACAATGTCAAATACAGATCAATTTCCAAGTTCCAAGATAATGACTCATTACTTTAGTAGAGTAAATATAATAGCTACATAGTCTAAATGCCAACATATCCAAGAGTATCAAGTTGATGTGCCCATCCCTGCTCTCTTTCTATACTCTCTAATGGTAACCTGTTTATCCTCCAAATGAATCACTGAGAAACACTGATTTCCCTTTTCATATGAAGCATCAGAAACGTTTCTTTGATGATTTCCATAGGGTCCACTTTACTTCACTGTGGTTGTGATTGTGTCTCTTGTCACCTCAGAACTAATTGTTACTGTTTGACATAAAGTGCTACCCGCATGTAGCATGAAATGTTGCCACACCAACTATATTTAAAATTTTGGTGTCTATCTGGTGTCTGGTGTTTCTTAGCTTGGCAGTGTAATGACAGCTAACACATTACCCAGCCTGTATCTGTATCTCAAAGCTAAACCATCTAAACAAGAAACCTGAAACCCAGTATAACAAACTAAACTCTGGGCCAGGCACAATTTATGACCTATAACCCCACACACTCTACCAATCTGCAACAAGCCAGTAACAACAACATCTTGCTGCTTGGTCTGAATGCTTTCATTATACCACTGTTGTTCACTGTGAATACACCGCTACTGGCAAGATGGTAGTTGCACTCTGTGTTTGTTGTCTCAACAAAACAAAAAACTGCTGCATCTGCAGAATAAAAAGTTATGTATAGAGAATTGAAATTAACATTTAATATCATTAATAAATGTGATGATTCTAAAATGTAAATGGAATTTCTTTTCCGTTCAAACTGTTCAGTTGGAGAAACCTCTACACATATACACACTTCAACGAAAAACAGCAGAACGTTTTTCATCTCAGCAGTCATATAAACATATATGATGTGGTGGTGTGATTAACAGATAAGACCAAGCCTCCCATCCATCTTCTTCCTTTCTCTTGCTCTCTAACACACAAACTCACTCACACTCACATACACACACAGAAACATAGATCATTGTGACTCAGTGTCTATAGACTGTGAAAAGACATGAGGACGAGGTTCCTAGACAGGGTCAAGGGGAGGAGAGGTCAGCAACAGGACACAGATGAGACATGGACGGAGAGAGAGAGTGAAAGAGAGAGAGAGAGAGTGTGTGTGTGTGTGTGTGCGCACACGCTGGCTGTGGATGTTATGGTGTTTCACCATGAGGAATTGTGTCCGGGAATAACTCTGGATGAATTGCAGCCTCTTGCAAAATGCCAGCATGACGCTAACTGGAGCATAGAAACCCAAAATGAAGTTTATACTGGTGCTTGTACTCAGCTGCACTTTCACTGTGCCACACTCCTTGAAAAAGTGAGTGCTTGAGTCATTTAAAACAAGAGCCACTCAGTAACTGTTGTGCTGTTGTGAATATTCTTTTACCAATTACACATCAACATGTTCATTGTTCCACAGAAGTGCCACTGAGGAGTATTACTTGAAAAGTTGACAGTGCTTCCATATACAGCAACTCTAGTCAAAGGCTGTAATTTGAAAAAATGAATAAATAAATAGAATTAAACATAAAATCAGCACAGTCCTAACCTTTGTTATAGAGTTACATTATATAAATATTTGCTATCATTATGTTATTGTCTTCTATTTGTCAGCTGCTGGGATTGTGTGTACGTGTCCTTTTGTGAATGTAAATTACTGTGTGCAGGTGTGAGACTGTGGTTTGTAGACCAGTGTTCCTGCTATTTAAACTCTCAACATGGAGACAACCTTGTACTCTATGACTTTGATAACTAGTAGGGACAGACTGCCATTTCTTTGAATGAACCTTTCCCTCATGTTTATGTTAAGGGAGGGAGGTCAGCATTTGTTGTTGTATGGTTTGTTTTCTTAGGTTTTAGAATTCACATGAGTTTGTTATTTTGATCTTGGTCACCCTGACATTTTCACTTGGATTTTTTCCAAGCCTTTTTTTTGTTCAATTTAACATTGTTCATGGTAAATTTGGTTATTTTGGCTACACTTAAGTATATTTGTGTTGCTGTGGCTTCTTGGCACTTAAGGTAGAACAATGTTTTCTTTCATGTCGTGTCCTGGCTTCTTAGATGGAGCAAAACAATTGACGGTTTTTTCAGACCAAACACAAAGTGATTTTTTTCATGTAGCAGAGTTAGTCAGGACAATGATGTAAATAGTTGCAAATCAGCACAACGCCAAACGACGGCTCATGGACTTTGCTGTTTGAATTTTTCAAAAAGTCTATGGTGAAGCCAAAATCTTCATGAATATTTCAGCACAGACGTTTAATCTCTAAGAAGCGAAATAATTCCCAGTTATTTTTTTCCCTCACAGATGAGAAGGACAATTCTTAAAAATGACTATGCAAAAAAGTGTTTTTCCACCTGTTTTAGAGATGACTCAAATTAAGAATTTTTTTTTTATCCTGTTATAAACAAGTCATAAACAAAGGAGCAAAAATAGTTTAGATCACAGTTAGAAAATGGAAAGTACCTTTCTTTACCTGCTCTTTACCTTTATCTATTAACTATAACTCATTCAAACAAGAACATTTGGATGTAAAAATCTTAAATGGAAATTGAAACAAACTCAACAGGGTCTCAAATTTTATCTGCATTACAGTTGCACAAAGTCAAACAAAGCAGTTCATTACACTTGCTTATTCAGGTAATTAACCAGTTGTATGTCAGGAGAATATAAAACATAAAATCATGCAGATGCATGTCAGGAGTTTCTGTTAATGTTCACATCAAACAGCACTATGAAGGAAAATGTGAACTCGGTGACTTTGACTCTGGCGTGACGAGCCAGACAGCTTGGTTTGAGTATGATTTCCTGGAAACATGGGATTTCCACAAACAACAGTCTCTAAAATTTGCTCAGAATAGTGTGAGAAAAACAAAAAAAGAATAAAAAATGAAATAACAATCCAGCGAGAAGCAGCTCAGAAAACAAAAATCTAAGGTTGTCACTAAAACTGGTCAGTTGAAGACTTGAAAAATATATCCTGGTATGATGAATCTGGATCTCTGGTGCTGCACACAGACTGAAAAGTCAGCATCCATCCATCCAACATGCCTTGTGTCAACACTCCACACTGCTGCTGGTGGGGGTGTAATGGTGATGGGAATGTTTTCTTGGCTCACTATTGGCCCTTATTATTAATCAATCATGGTTTGGATGCCCCAGCCTGTCTGAGTGTTGTTGCTGACCATGTTCATCCCTTTATAGCCACAGTTTACCATCTTCTAATGGCTGCTTCCTTCAATATAATGCTCCATGTAACAAAGCAAAACTTGGCTCAAACTGGTTTGTGGTGGTGAATTGAAGCCAAATGGGAGAATCTAAAGGTGAAAGGCATCATGATATGTAAAATGGTGCATATTGATCATAAACATCCAAACCAGCAGTGTAATCTGTGCCTGTGTTAGTGAGTCAGTACTATTTCATGGTTGTAAAAGACATTTAAACAATCAAATTCTGCTCTTTATTTCACCTTCAGAGAGTTGGACTATAGCCACTGACACTCATGGTCAGTTATGGAGCCTGTGCAGCTGTTGATGCCAGGATGTGGCAGGTGGCAGGATTTACAAAAGTCTGGCGTCTTCTCTTTTACCTCCCTGACGAGGCATGATGAAATTGTCGTCATGGGTTGCATGGGTTCAAGGTAACCTGGAATTCCTTGATGTTTGATCGTATCTGTGCCTCTCTTTGTCAGTCTGAGAATGAGCAATCATGCCTGTTAAATCTCAAAAATTATCTTGTCTGTGGTATTAACATCTGCTGCAGCCACCGGTACCATGGCCCAGAAGGGTCAAACAGATACAAAAGACACAGCACAAATATACAACAAGTGATGATAATTCTTGGAGCGACTGGGTTTTTCTTCTCTATGACATTGTAAAGTGCCTTCAGATAAACCTTGTTTTATGGTTTGGCAATATATGAATGAAATGAAATAAAATTAAATTAAACTGAAAAAATAGTAAAGAGATAAATAACTGGTGGTGACTGTGTTTTTTGTAATTAGTCAAAAACTGACCATTCTGGGCCACTGTACATGAGCCATCATTCTTAATTTTCTTAGTTACACTGCCTCCAGTCTCCACAGGAAATGATATTCATAAGAGATTTGGATTGACAACTAATGGTTAATTCTCTTTTGGGTGGGGCAAAAGATTCAGAAGTTCACATGTAGTCAAAAGGAAGATTGATAGCATATATGTGCAGCTGATAAATCAACAGAAATGACATGATGCTCATGTCAACATGAAGCAGAATCTGAGAGGAATTTTTCCAACAGCCTATGAAATCTATGCCACATAGAAAAAAAACTAAAGCTGCAAAAGGAAAGAACTACTGTGGTATATTTCCGTTGTTCGTCAGGTTGTTCGCCAGCCACAGGAAGGGTCACATGCCAACCGATTCATAAAGGACAGCTGTATCATACTGACATCTAGGGAGTCTGTTTAATGCTCCAACACTGCCTACAAAGGACAGGTGAGCTCATCCTGCAGGACACATACATTCCACCACTGGCCTGTACAGCCACACAACCAACCTCATAATTAGGCTGTGTAAAGAAAACAGATGATCTACGGGAGCCCATAGGCCCATATTTTATTTTTAATAGGAACACTGGTTTTTGTCCCTGTCAAGTGCAAAAGAAGAACCTATGTTGAAATGTTGGAGTTACTGGTAGAAATTTCTGGAAGAGATTAAAGAGAGAAGGTTCCCCTGGGAGTCAGCCTCACCATGTCGGAAGAAGATGAGGGGAACCCACCAGAGGATATAAGACAATGCTTTCTGTGTTAGTTTCAGTGTCGTGCTCATGAACCAGCTTCAATTTACTGTGTTTTGCTACAGGTACTGTAAATCCTACAACTGCAGCTGAGCTCTGTCTTGTATCTATGTTTTATTTGGTAACTTCAAAAGTTGTACAGAAAACATAAAGTATTTCTCAGCGAGACTTACTAATTTATGAGTATAATACGCTCAAAGATTGCGTTTTTTATAATCTCTTTGCCCCCTTTTAAATTTGCACCAGAAAAACTTATAGCATATGTCAAAGTGTGGGTCACTGTGTTCGTTAAACACCTATTTCTCAATGTCCTTTCATTGTCTGCAGCCTGGTGCAGAAAAAAGCCTCCACGGCACCAAAATGTCATTATTGTCAAAGCCTATAAGATGTGGTTTGCAGTTATGCTTAACATTCTTTTGTACTTCAGAATAATGTCATTTTTAATATCCTTTCCAGGAAGCATAAGACGAGAGAGCACAGCTGTAAGTTAATTAAATCTGGAACAGTCCAGATTTTAATCACTGACTTGAGCAATAACAGAATAGAGAGAAAAGCTAAACAGTAATTTTCTGCCCGTGCCCACCTAAACAGAATAAGAGAAACGCATGTATTTCGTTTAGTGGAAAGTTCCTTCTTCAGGAGGTTCAAAGGAAAATCTGAGGCATTTTAAATTAGACACGGGCCCAGTACTTCTTAACTAGTTTTATCAGTAATTACATTACTCATATCTAAATCACGCTCTCATCATGAGTAATCGAGCAAAAATTGGACGCATAAGAAAAAAAAAATAATTAAGGTGCCCTTTTCCATCAAAGAAATTCATTTCTAAATACAAGAGATATGTTCTATGATTTTTTTTTCTTCTTCACACAGTACAGTGAGCGCTGCTGCTCATTTCAAGCTATTTTAGACATTTTTTCTTCCAAGGACGCTCACTCAAGTATCATACTCAAGACGAAACTTTTGGTCAGATGTAACAGGCTTTCTTTCTGTTGACCGCAGCTACTGTCAAACTATCATATTTCTTCAGAAATTTCTGTCAGTCCAGACGGATTCAGAAAATCCCAAATCCATTTGTGTTATATTAATTAAGAAAATAATTTATATTATGAGCCTTTCATGAGGAAATGGACAGCAAAAGACTCTAAAATAATTTTTTAAATGCAGTCCATTTGCCATTTGAGGTTAGCTCTTTTTTTAATTCAAATGGTAAATAGACTGTCTACAGCTCTGTTCTTGTCTTCAACCAACCACAACCTGACATGCTCACCTTTAGCTAATCACTGGAAAGCTGTCAAACTTTAAATGTGTTTTCCCTCTCTGCTGTCATTTAGCTGTCATTTCAACACCCACCTCCACCCCTACACCACCACAGTGAATGTCTGGCCGTCTCCAATCAGAGGTTTAATTCTAATGCAAAGATATCATATCCTGAAGCTCTGTTCTTCATCGCCATAGCTATCACCATCACCACTGCCAGTGTCTGGGCTTTGAGAGGTAAGTTCCCTTCACACTGGAAGCAGCAGAACTACTGGATGACATAAGAATGAGCTGCAGATAGCACAAAACTCTGCTTGTGACTGACAGACATGTGCAAGGAGATGGCCCTCCTGACTAAACTTCTGCTAATCATATTTCAGGTGATAACTATGACAACAACATGGTAACAACATATAAAGAAGAGAAAAAAGGACAGACCTTAACAGTGAATGTGTTGCCACCGAGCTAAAGCTTTTGCTGTTAAAGTGAAAAATGAACATAAACTGCGGTCATCAAATATCACAAGGTGAAAAAAGGCAATGTTACTTTTATGACAATGAAAGTGCTTAATTGTTGTTCTGGATGTGGGAAGGACAAAAAAAAGGTGATGAAGTAAATGACAGATACCTGTGATCCATTGGAGGTGGGAAACTAACTAAAGCAGAAAGAAGAATAGAACAGAAAGGAGAGTAGAACAGACTGTGATAGAAAAGTAGAAAAATCTACCATTTTGTGTTGAGGGTACCCTGGGTGAACAGTACTGATCCCTGGAGCTTTTTTATCCTTACCCTCTTCAGAGCCTGAATTAAACTGCTTCTTTCAGACGAATTCCCAATGAACTTGGAAGGTAAACCCTTCTGCCCCTTCTGCCTTCATTACACACAACAGCCTCACATCCTGTGTCCCTGATGTTAATGGTTATCTGAAGTCATTGTTTAATTTGAACTGTGGTTAATGGACATTGATTATCTGTAAAGACTCTGCAGCTGAATTTACCTTTGAGTCACTGGACAATAACTTATTGAAAAGGCTGAAAGGAGTATTTGCTTGTTTGATTTGACTTTAGTAGCAAATATATTTAAGAGTAAGATATATAAGAGTAAATTATTACTCTTAATTATTTTTAGTATTTGCAAAAACCTAAGCTACAGATCAGGTTGGAGAAAGAGATAATATGAATCAATTCCTGCAGAAATATGAATGTTAAAATTGCGTACTTCGAAACTTGTGTACTCAGCATATGAGCAGTGGTTGGCCAATAACTTTTACCCTGCAGCTTGTGTAACTGGGCTCTCCTGTTGAGAAACAATGAGGAAGTTTAAAAAAAAATCAATGAAGCACGTCCATTATTCCAAATGCAGCATTCTTGCAGTTGCCTTGCAGTGCAATATATTGAGTAATAAAATTGTGTGTCTGTGCCTCATCCCCAATGTATTTCTCATTAAATGTTTGTTTAACAAAACTAAAAGGACGGTTGCCAAACACAGTGTGATGCCAGAATCATCCATCATCTATTCCTGCTTATCCAAGGAGGTTAGAGCCAGTAGTGTAAAAGCTCACATTGGCCAAGAGGCCACAAAACACTGACAGTACCAGATATGTCACTCATATGGGTCAATGTAAATTAAAAAAAAATAAATAAATAAAAAACAATACGGATATATTTTACCATTTACACTTCTGAAAGTTTGTCCGCCAGGTGGCAGCCCTTCAGACTCTAGACATAAAACTGACAAATTATCATTCAGCTTATTTTTAATTAATGAGAATTTAGCCAAGCGATATGAAGCAGCATTTGCATTTATTTAGATCAAGTCCATGGTCCTATCTTGATGTCAACACTCACAGATTCACAGACTCAAAGTGCTTGAGGGATCAGGGCCTTTCCATTGGCTTTTGCCAAGTGCCTGCAGGTCTCACTCTCTCTCTCTCTCTCTCTCTCTCTCTCTCTCTCTCTCTGGCAGGATGCACATCTCAGATTTTTCTGAACTCTTTATTGATGCACCACTTTACTTTTACTAGGTTTTTTCACAATGTTTCAAGTCACTATGCTATAAACTGTGGGTAATGCCCTTTGGGAAAAAATGCTGAAAATGCCAGCTTAGGCAGAACGGTAAGCTTAAACAAACAAGCATTAATTATTTAAAAGTGAGCTTTGTCCACTCTGTAAGAGCCTGGAACAACCGATATCAAGCAGTCACTCCATCTAGCAGGTCAATGACATAATATAGGTAGCCACATGTTTTAGTGTCTCTGCCTCTCACAATCACTTACCAGCTGATATCATTTAAGTCTGCGAATATACAGAACTTAAGTCCTTAAGGGGGATCATCGAGATCAAGACGATCAAGATTCAGCCCAATATTAACTTTTCTTTCAGCTCTGATATAGTCTCCTCAATCTCCACAACTAATCTGGCTCTGTAGAAACTGAATGTTCCACTGTGTCCACCAGCTATAGCTGCTGTTTAGTATATTCAGCCAGACAACAGCAGCCTTTTCAAGAGTTTTAATGAAAACTGCTGCTGGCTCCACTGAGACAACACTGATGAAAGGCTGCAAACCGTAATTTAAGGCAAACTATATCTGCATGATAATGGATCAGTTAACCGTGGTGTCATCTTTTGTCTGTGAAACTTGATCCAGCAGGCAACATGTTTGGGACTGACTTTCTGTAAATATTTCAGAGAACTAGAGTACAATGCTGTTTCTATGGCAATGAGAGCAAACTAGAGTCACTCAAGCAACAGTCAAAACACACTTCCTGGGCAAAGTGACAATTACTGGGGCTGTTTGCATCAAAGGACATTATAAAGCTGTCTGCATGACCCTTAGAAGCAGAGCCAGGAGAGACTTAAGGCACCCTAGGTCACTATTTCTCTTAAAGGAAGGTGGGTAACATAGAATGAAATACATATGCAGTTTTGCAGTTTTTTGAACATCCAATAATAGCTGTACCTCTTACAAGCAGCATTAGGGTCCTTCATCATCCGAAAAACAGGCTCGACACAGAGTTTCTATCATCTTTGCATTGTTTGGATATTGAGTAGCTAGCCTCATCCACGTGGACTGAGGTTGAAAGAGCACACCAGTCTATTAATTCTAATCTGACATTAATTCTGCCACTCACCTCTGCCCTCAAAGCTACCAAATCCACTTCATTATTCACTTTAAGTAGCACTGGGTGACACGTCCCTCTAAAGCCAAATGGTACAACATCAAGAAACCTTAAATTTCTCCATTAAAAAAGGAGATGGGGGTTAACATCCATGAGTCTGGTATAGTCACATAAATTTAAATAACTTGGCTATTAAACTAGTCAACTTCCTTCATTAAAATTTTGGCACTGATCCCTTGTCACCATGGTTTTTTAATGAGCTTTGACTGGATTTTCAGATGTAGCTCTGCATCTTATCCTCTGATTGTCCAGAGGCCTTGCACAGATTCCAATAACTGATGTAAAAGAGACCCAGCAAGAACTGGCCTCAGCAAAAGAACAATTTGACTAACATCCTCCAGGCCTCCGGGGGACAGGTTATTTCACTGAGCATTTCTCAGATAATCCCATGTTGTTCTACCAAAGCAAATTATCAACAGATACCTGAGTGCTGCAATCTTCTCCCTCAGTAAATTACATCTTCCTATCTTTTTCTCATCTGAGTGGTGTGAATTTTGGGTTGTGATAGAAGCATGTATAAGCCACCTTTCCTTCCAAAAGGGGATTATCTCTCACAGCTTTGCTTTAAAAGTTTAGCGTAAACATTACAACCTCTATCTTACTACAGATATTCTTCCTCTCCAGAGATGACTCACACAAAGTTGTCTCAATAGGCTATTGAGGTCTATGAAGCTGACATTTTATGACATTGTCTTTGTATGCAACAGTGGCTAACATGGCTAATGGTTCTTGATGACTATAACATACACAGACATAGAGCATATGTTTTTGTATGAGTGTGAAATGAGAAGGCAAATATCAATCTCATTTCTATTCAAACCCCCGGAGTGAACTGCATCAGATGTGTATCAGCCACATTGTTCCAAGATGATGGCAGGAGGCTCCAACTCTGCAGATCTGTGAGCCAAGTGCAAGAGGGTAGGGTCCCTCCGGCATGATATCCATCACTTCCTTTAGGATCACAAAAAAATAACATAGCAAACATATCACTACATGTGCCATTAATATAACTTCTTGCTCAGAGCAACAGAGTAACAGTATCTTTACTGATTTAATATAACCACCCATTTTTACTGTTGCTTAAACAGGCTCATGTCATGGTGGCATCGGGGCAAGAAAGGTTGCCCTAGAGTGCCTCTTCCCAGTGACACTTTCCAGCTCAATCATAGGAAACTGTAAGATATTTCCAGGCGAGATGAGATATACAGGTTCTCTAGAGTGAGAAACCTCCAACGGGAAGGCACCAGTAACACATCTGCTTCAGAAACCAAACAACCTCAACTTATTCTTTTTGATATGAGCTCCTCAAGTTTACAGATCAAATATAACTTTATCGCCATTTTCTGTGACTAGCATCATCTAGTGTTAAGTGTAGTAGGATGCACGAGAAAATAGTCCAATCAAATATTAGACAGTAATTTTTCTCTAGTTCTTGTTGTACAGTACATGGTGATTATGCTTACCATTATCACTGAGACTATTCTTATGTTGACAGATGTTTTACTGAAGGTTTTATCGTTAGATGTCATCTAGTGGTTCAAGTAATTATAATGGGAGCAAAGGAGGAAGATTCTTCAGTAATAAAGCCCAGTATTTTCACACAGAAGGTTTCTGTTAGTTTGCAGACAGTTTTTTTTTTTTTTTTTTTTTTTTATTCAGGTTAGGGTAGAAGCAACCTCTCTTGTTTTAATTATTATTGTAATTGTAATTGTTTCATCTTCAGGCATCAAGGAGTTGGGAAGGGAACTGTTATTTTTAGTTTTGTTTTTTTCTTTTTAATTCCTGTCATTTTAGAAGACGTGGGAATTCGGGCACACATAATTCACCAAAACTTGTCACTGACATCATTAGTGAAGTTTATGCTTTTGTTTTTATGTCTTTGTTTGTAATAATTAATGTTTCACGGGTCATCAAATGTCCCCAAAAGCTAAAAGACAACAAATGTTCTCTATTTGATTCTCAGTTATAGGCTAGCTCCTAAAGGCATTGAAGTCCCCAACTTCTCTTTTAGTTTCACCTACTTCGAGCATCGTATATTTTATCTTTCTTCTTTTTTTTCCACTTTAGAAAGAGCTACAGATTATTCCCTGGTTATATAAATTTGCAAAACAATTGTGTACAATAAACACAAAATAGAAGACATAGGCTACAGTATTTTGAACCCAGTATCTCACTGTCAGAATCCTTTGTACAACTTGAAACATCTTCCTGTTCATTTCCTAGTGACATGTGGTGGTTTCTTTTACTAGTCTTGTAACTCCAGCCTTCCGCTGATACAAACCTTGTAAAAGCATGCAGCGTGCCAGATATACTGTGTCACCTGCGCTGTTCCCATTTGTTGGTCCCATCAGCCACCTTTCAACACCACCATTAAGATGAAACTCAGTTTGGTGTTGGGGGAATGGGTGATGAGTGAAAGAACTAGAGGCGGCTGAGGAAGGGAAGACAACCAGGTCCCTAGACACATTCTGAATCAGAACCCCGACTTCCTCTGGGAAATAACTTCTTGGAGACTCAGCTCTGCACCTCCAGAACCCCCCGCCCCACACCCATGTGCTGATGGATATCCAGGTGGTTGACCATGAAGTAAAACCGGCCCATTAGCAGACGTATGCAGACAAAGCACAGCTGAAGGGGACAACAGGGACTGTCATTATTACTGTGACAACCTCCATCCCCATACTGATTATTATGAAAGTATAGAGAGAAAGATGTTGATGACACTGTTGTTCCATTTTGTACTTTTTCATTTGTCTGTGTCAGGTTGCATTTCATCAACACAAAAAACATACACACACACAAAGTAACACAAAGTATCAATTCTTATGATATGCTTTCTGTGTATCATATTTAATTTATAATTATTTTGGAAATATGAGCCAGCAAAGCACAATATCAACTGATGCAATAAAGACCTTAATGTGGGTCTGACTTTATTACCATAGCTTGGCACCATGTGTCAAAGTGCTTCTTCTTCTTCATTATATTAGTATTACGCTTATATGTTGCATATATTCCTGAATTAATGTGCTTAATCAAAGTCCAGCAAAGAAGACCTAGGGCCAGGTAATATTCTAGCCAAGACAAGCCGCTCAGGCAATGGCATGAAAATGAAGATGAATAGGAATTCAACCTGATATTAAGCAATTGTATTTACACAATACCTTTCACAAGGCAATATAACATACTACACTAAGGAAGATAAATGTATATGCTGAATATGAATATATACATAAATACATGCATGTCTTGGATGCCAAGCAAGGGACACGTAGAGCAATTTTCTTCCAGTATAAATCTGTATCAGAGCTTTTGCATTTTAAAAATAGTGTCTACTTCATAAAAGTGTGTACTTCATAAAAACAAACAAACAAAACCCTCACAGAATCAGCATTAACTTAATTTTAAAGCAAAAATTAATTCAATATGCACTACATGAGTCTTGTATACACTGCCTGTCATCTTTTTTATTTTTACATAAATTATTTAGTAATAGAATTATTTTAATATTTCCTCAGAAGGACCCAGATGCAGCTGGATCACTGCAGTGTTCAGTCTTTATAGTGACTGCTAAGTGCTGTTTAGCAATAACAAGCCAAGGAGTATTAACTGAATGTAAACATGTTTGACAGCAGCGCCTCTCATCAGTAAAATGATACCAGAAACAAGGAGTGTCCCTAAAGCACCTAAATCCCTCTATGGAGAAGTTCTTTTCACACCTGCAGGCCACAAGCACCGAAACCCTGCTCACAATCCACCCACTCCTCTCCCAGGCCAAGGTCGACAAACTGAGGAAGAGAGGGGGGTGGAGAAACCATCACTCAGCCCAGGTCAGGCCTCCTGGGATGGGATAACTTGGGTTACTTGGTTCTTCCCCTCAGTTTGGCTAATGCTTTAAACACCTGCCTCTATGCTGTGGAGAGCGATGAGCTATAGTTTGAAACTGAGTGGCTGTGATTCAGACCTGCATCAGGGAGCATTTGCTAATAACTCTTATTGTGTGCTACAACCAGCTTGGTGCAGATTTACTGCCTGATTTAATGACAAAATAATTATTTTAGACTGCAGCCTTTAGTGGCCAAAGATGCTTATCATGAAACCACAATGTCCCGGCTTCAGCTCCAGCCAGGGGACTTTTATTTATTACATGCACCCACACACTTTCACTCCCCTTATTTCCTGTCTGTTGTCACTGTCAAATAATGGCAAAATGTCAAACAATAACTTACTACAACTAGACACAATGGTACTGAAAACAGGCTCGCTATTATACTGTGTCTGAATATGTGATTAAGCTTTTCAAATAATTTTAGTCATTGTCTTGGGAATACACAATGCATTTAGTATGGCATTCAGACAGTAAATATTAACTTTGATAGATAGGTTTTGTCTTAGTTCAGATAGTTCTAGTAAAATACACACAATTAAATCTGAAATAAATCCAGTATCTCATCCTTGTCCTATGAAGCTTCATGTGAATTAACCATAACATTTTAATTTCACTATTAATCTGTGGAAAAAGAACACATAGTGTGGGACATTTTTAAGATATAATCTCTTTTCACAAATTACCCATGAGGGTGGTTGCCATGGGAATGAGATTAACTTATTTTCTTTTTTGCGTCAATACAAAAGGAAAACAAACAGTAAAAGAGCCCTCATCAGATATGGCTCCCCAGCCGAGGGTATGTTTCATTATCACCCAAGTGCTCAACAAAAGCTTAAAGAATCCAGGGGTCCCTCTGTCACACAAAAAGAAAAGGCAGACAAAAAACATGCCAAACAACTTAGTACAGATACAGAACAAAACTGCACTTAATTTTGCTTCTAATTACACTAATGGAAGTCTCTTTGTAGGCCTCAGAGCATCCAAACTGTGAAGCTAAAAGAGGATAGGCACTCAGCTAAAGGTCCCATTGTGCAGGGTAAGCCCTTGGCTTAGACAGAGAGGGAGACAGGACCAGCTGTAATTAGTTTAGCTCCCTCACTGCTTCACGGTTTGCCAGGAGAGGGCTTTGCCCAGTGTAAGGTGTCTCCACAGGGCTCTCGAACTAAAATGAGGGCGGATCACCTACTAAAGGCCCTATGGAAAGGGATCCCTGAACCCCAATCTGACATGCTGTGACTAAATTGGACAAGGGGGAGTCACACAATGTATGTGGTTAGATGAGTGAAGGGACCTAATTATAAAGGTAGTAAGGGAGGATAGTGAAGCGTTGGCTCAGCTCAGAGACCAGCAAACTACTTGTATAACTCTTGAAATAAAGGTCAAGAATCCATTAAACAGAAATCCGGCTGCACTCAGGACTCAGGCTCATGGCATTTTAAAATTCTTATCTTAATAAACTCAGAGAAATTGAGGAGTGAGATCAACCAGATCAAGATAATTCAGTGTTACAAGCATTTTCAATTAATAGTACATAAAATTGCTTTGTAATTTTCAGAACTGACTGAGTGATATCCATACAGCATTTACTCATGGAAAACTACTATTGGGGAACAGCAGATCCTTTTTGTCAGATAGACCAGATTTACCAATGTTTGTCTTCACCTGGCATACTAGAGTTGTTTTCTCTTTTTCCCCCACTATGGATGTTGTCTTTGGGAGAAGGGTTGTTCACACCTCAGTGAGCAGCTTCAATGGTTCTCAACCCAAAGTCGTCCATTTTTCCCAGCCTTTTGCCCTGTGTGAATGGATACCCTCTCCCCTCATTTGCCCTCACCATGAAAGAAAAGGGGCCTAAGTAATCTCCCCATGCTCTAATCAGGGGAGCTCAGGAGGATTTTACAGAACCAGGAGGTTCACGCCTTTGTTCTGGCCTTGACCGTCTTGATTCCATTGGCATTTTCTGGCAAGGTCCACCACCCGGGGGCTTTGTAATTTGGTCGCTATTGACTCCTTGTTAATTGGGTTGGGGAAAGATGCATCCAGATTTCAACCCCAAGTTCACTCATTTTGAACCTTCATTATGTTTTTCAAACATTTCACAAAAGATATACGGGCTAGCTTCAATGCAAGCAGTGTCAGGGTAGTGGGAGGAGTGGGTGAACAGAGGAGGGGAGGTATTGGAAGAAAAGAAGGAATTTTGATTCAGTGTTGTAAACTATACTTTTGAGAGATGGAGCGATAACAACCCACTGGATCTCTGCATCATTAATCAGCATTGTCTCATTGTAACTGAGTGATCTCATGGGTTAGCAAGACCACAACTAACTATCTCTATATCCATCCCTGTTTGCCCCTGGTGAACATAGAAAAGACAAATGTTAACGCAAGATGTAGCCTAAATGTGTATTGTGAACTAAAGCTGGAATGTAATCTGATTGGCCTAGCTTCATCTGAAGGTTGTTTTGCTGAGATTGTGATTGAATCTCAAGCTGTCCATGAATAGACTACAAACGAAACGTTTCTCCTTTAAAAGGAAAAATAATCCCTCTAGCAGCATCAGTAGGAAACTTTCCATGGGCTGCAAGTGTCACAACTGCTTCCCATACCCAAGACAACCTTTCATTTTCCTTTACTTGTTCTTGGAAAAACATGTATTGAGGGAAAAAAATAATGAAAAGGCACTGGTCAAAGGCTAATACAGTCCTCATCCTTAAAGCCTTTACTCAATTATGAAATCCCTCTGTCATACCATTATTGTAAATCCTTCACAGAGTGCAGCTAATTCTTCTTTCTGTTTTTCTCTGGAATTGATCAGTTTTCAGGCTTATTTCAATCTCCTCACTATGACATGCCATGACCCCAGAGATGTATGGCTTCCAGAGCCTTGTTTTCAGTATCTGTGTAAATGAATTTCCTCTGTAGCTGTAAAACACATTACACAAACGAAACCTGAAAAACTGAAGAACTGACTACATTTAAAAGACACATCATCAAAAAGAGTTGTTCATTCAAAGTATGGATTTCGTCAGCGGTTACAAACATTGAAATCTAATGTGAGAATCCTGTTTTGCATCTTCTTCACAGTGTTTGTTGACAAATCTATCTCTTTTGTTTGTTCAGTATCGACCCATACAGTTTTAATATGTCTATCTAGATCGACAAATGGAGACACACACTTATATTGTCAAGAGTACAGCTTGCCATTTTAAGGGTTAAGAGGTTACGGGGGTTTGGTGGGAATGACTGTAACAAATGAAGTGTCCCGGACAGAGCACTGGGGTGTTTAAGTGTGTAATCATTTGTTGCCTCCCTGTGGACCCACTAGCCAGACGAAAAGCAGTCAACGCTGGAAGAATCATGAAATCCCAGCAATTCGAAAATGCACCCCAAGGAATCTCATTAAGGAGCTCCACACGTCGATGGAGCAGCTTCACACTGCTGTTTTTCTTACAGAGTGGGAGCAGTCCATGGCGGATTTAACTGGATAATGGTATTGGTTTCACATCAGCAGGAAGGAGCAGGAAGACCACAGTGGATAAGCTACGAGGACAGCCTCTTTTGCTCCCCTGTCTCCTACTTCTTGTCTGCGTAATTATTCCTTAAGCCCACCTACCCGGGCAACAAAAATAGAATTGATTTCCCATTATGTGAGGCATCACTCCTGCTGTGGAGGTCCTGTCAGGGTGACCAGGCAGTGAGCAGAAATGTCTAACCTGAGAGTGTGGAACTGGCTGTGTGCTGCTGCACGGGGCTATCGATGTGATCCTGTGCTTCATTTCCCACAGCAAAGCAGACGCCCTGTTGTTACACCCTTCTGCTCAAGAACAGTCACTTGACCACAAGTCAGAAAAGGCTAAGGGAGAGAGAGGGAGCCTGGCCCACACAGCCACACGCTGCTGAGTTTATTGACTTTAAGTCTGAGAATTTAAAAAGGTTTCTGCTCAGATTCAACGTCAAAGTTACAATTGAATATGATGGGTCAAAGTCATGAAGACTTACATCACAGATTAAGGATAGGTCTGACGCCAAAACATGATGGTCTTTACCTTCAAAATAACAAAATGTCTAGCATGTGTGACTGTAGTAAAACCCTAGTGAAATAATTCTTTTTAGCCTCATGAGCATGAGGTCTCACTGTGCTCAGCAGGCACTGAATCCTGGATTTCAGTGCCACTCTCCTGTTCTTAAATACTGGACGTATTACTTTCAAATGGTTGTTTCTGCAGATATACCACAGCTGCATTCCTAATAATGCAAACAAAGAATTGTCTGCTGTTGCTGCTGTTTCAAATTGAAAGATTTTGACAATCCAGGAAGGCTTTTATTGTGAAGCAGGTAAAAGAAATGGAATAGATTTGGTCAGTAAAACATATGGACAGCCTGCGATAACTTTAATATTGCAGGGAGGAACAACACAAGCATAGACAGCCACAATAAGTTTTTCGATACAGCAATTTGTACAAAACTCCAAAATAACATCAAGGCAAACACATTTTTTAACTTAAAGGAAAACCACTACTTCTGTGCCAGTCCAGTTCAAATGATCATGGGTAGTCAAGGGTTTATTGGCACATGTAAGATATTATTGCTATAAAAATATTATTGTTATTATTATTATTATTATCATATGTGTAGCCAGGTGAAGGATGGAGTGTATTTATGAATATGTGTGTCTGGAATTAATGGTGTAACAGCTATTTCTGACCACTGTGACCATGCTGTCACCTTAAGATCAGTCTTAGTACATGTGACATCAGACACAAGGAGGCAGCAGCAGATGATGTCCGTTTGTGTGCTTTATTATCACCAATTTGTAAGATAAATATCCTCACTAAACGTCAATAAAACACCAAAATTACTTACCACATTCAGCAAATATGAGTATAACTAAGCCAGCAGACTGAGGCTGATGAGTTGTGAATTTCTATTCCTGCCTATTTCTGTACATCAGTGACAGAAGTTGATTGTGAGTCACCCTCCCCGCTGAGTGTAATATCAGCAGGACAGCCTAAGTGGTCATAAAGTGTGCCAATAGATGTGCATATATTCATCTCAGGAGTGTGTATGTTGAATATAAACTGTGTTCCCTTCGCCCAGTTCCACCTGATGATTTTGCTTTCGGGGAAAAGGTATTTTAAGCATATTGCAAATGTCTAGTTATATATGTTCATATATGTGTTTTTATGTGTGTTTTTGTAAAAACTTTTCACTTTATACCAGTTAACTATCCAAGTTTTACACCAGCTGTATTTACTTATTTGTGGCTCATTTGTTTTATTTTATTATTTTTTGTTATTTTAGAACTGGGCTACTACTCTTGTCTACTATTATCTGTACATGATTACTGCTGTTATAGTTCTCCGTAAAATGCTATTGTCGTGTCTATATATTGTTAGCAGATTGCTGCTCTTGTGGGTTTAATAGGGTGAATTCCCTGCAGTACTGCAGTACTGAGCTAGGGGGTGTTTGCTGTAATTGTTCATATACTGTTCTCCACAGAAAGGCTAAGAGACTGTTGTTTTCTTAGTGGCTTCACTGACATTGGTTATCAAGTACACCGATGCTGCTCTCTGTTGAGAGCAGTCAGAGAATAAAATACCAACAAAGATAAATTTGTCGCCTTGTCCAGTCCCATCATTTATTATCAGTTCACTGCTCGACAACCAATCTCAACTTGACTGTAGATAAAGGGCTTATCACTTCTGTAAAGAAAGGAATATTGTGTGTTACTGCTGTTATTCATGGATTTTTCATTTTTGTTTTTTTTTTTTTTTTTGGGGCAATGTCATCACCAGCTGAGACAAGTGGATAGAAACTTTTAACTGTGCCAGACTTTACACCAGTCCGACAGCACTGAAGAAGCCTTGTGGATAAGAAGGGAAACACTCTAAAGTAAGCTGCAGCTCCTTTGATTTAGCTCTTCTAGATACACCCTGACCTGGATAACAGAATTGTTTTAATTGTTAACAACAATGACATTACTATCACAGTCACCAAAGAAATAAAAGAAACCCATCACAGAAAGGCAATAAGCACAAAACAGTAAATTATCTACACATGAGGCATACACACACAAATCCATTGCTACTGCCATTTTCATGTCATGAAAGAAAAATGCGCAGTGAGAATATGTGAACCTCACACATACTTCAGAGGACGAGTACAAATAGTTGCAGAGCCAGCTGTGGGTGAGATGAGAGGAGGAGATTAAAAATAGAAAATGAGACATAGGGTAGTCGTAAAATGTTGCTGAGGTGTTTTGCTTTTTACTTGTTTTAAAAAAAAATCTGCACACCAATCTGTCAAATTTAAATCAAAGGTTCATTTGTAAATTAAATTTGAAATAACTGCGTGGAAAAGAGACGAACTTCATCATCTTGTTATTTACATCTGAGACAGTTTCCCTGTCAGTGATCTTTTAATTCTTTTTAATTCTATCCTCAACTATAAAGTGAAGTCTGAATACTGAAACTTTCATAACATCAAAGCTTGTCATAATTTCTGCCTGTCAAACACAACCTGACTCCCTCTCTCTCTCTCTCTCTCATTTGATTGCTGTGGGCTCAGCATTCCCACAGCTGAAACCCTGCTTTCATCCCATTTTACAAACCACACTGTCCTCCTAAGCAGGTGCCAATCACAGCAGGCTTACTCACCCAGAGCCCTGAGCGGCTGGAACTCATTAGAAAAACCTGGGCATGTTTTTGTGCCGGCACAGCCCATATTCATCCAGAAACCAATGTGAGACATTCCTTTGGGCGGGGAGAGGTTAATCAGCAGGGCAAAAACAATGAGCTCAGGTCCTCCAGGTGGGGGTGGTGTGGAGGGGAAGAGGAGGACGGATGATAGTCGGTGTCCGAGGGAGTACGAAGGACAACATTGTGGGTCGACTGTGAAATGAGAAAATGCATCAGGAAACAAGGACATCCAAGATGCTGCACATTTCTGTACATGCAGCAGATTACTGTAACACAGACAAGGTCACAGGAAATCAAGAGTGTTATAGACGTGGAAGTGTTTGGACTCGAACATCTGCTATAAGAGAAAGTTCTCACAGTACAGTTATATATCACTGTCTGATCCAATAGTATGGGTTTGCCACTGCTCATATTCATTCTTCCTTTGGTGTAGCAAAGCTCTCATTAGGCAAGAGAACACTCATAAAACAAATGCATAACAAATGCAGAAAACCAAGGCGTCCAGGAAAAAAAATCAAAAATGAAATTGAGTGGAAACTCGAAGAAGCGGAGAGGCCATGTTGTAGTTATGCTTTGTTTTCTTCTCTACTTGCTTTTGTACTTCACGCCATTTCAAATGGGAGGTTCCATCCATGTATTGTGGGAACAGATCTAAAGGATAATGGTTTGCACAGTTGGATATTTGCACCTTGGCCCAATTTAACCGCTAATGGTGCAGGCCTGGTGTCGACTCAGGGCCAGTCCAGCTGTGGTTGGCCTTTTACAAGACGTCAGTGGACAAAATCTTGGCCCTGGACCATGCCACATATTCACCCCATATTCTTTGCACTGCCACACATATGGGAAAAAAATACAATATACTGACCAGCAAACAGTTATAAAAATGAATGATTCATAGCAGGGACAGGAGGGACCAATCTACACAGCACTCCACAATGGCTCTAGGGAAGATAATATATTTTTAAGTGATAACATTAGGTGAGGAATTGAAAGATAAATCAAATGTCAGGACAATCTCACTCACAGCCCACCCTAAAGGATTTAGAAAACTTGTTGATAGCAGCCACCTACCTTTCTCCACTCCTCTGCCTTCCTTTGCTCCTGCTACTGGACACATTCATTAGCATATCTGGTCATTCTCCCTCATTAACATGCACCTCTCTCATGCGTTTGTGCCTCAGTTATCAGCTTGCACCATATGCTGTGTAGGTGGTAGTAAAGAGTCTAGACAGATCCTCTGGCAACTCTATCTACCAGACCCATGAGAGTTTTCTCTTAGTTTGACTGCTTTACAACATGAGTGTATTCATCCTTCTTTATGTTTGATAAGCGTCCCCTCCTGGGCAGCTCTTTGTTGTAGCAGTGTGTGTATGAAGGTGCCTGCTTGAGTCTGAAAAGGCCAATGATGCACATTCTCATCTACAGGCATTAATCATTGCTTGGCAAAGGTCTGCTTGTCTGATGTCTGAACTACATTCACTTTGCGCTCTGGGTTTCTTTTATCTTGTCTGTCTCTCCACCTGCGTAACTCCATCTTTGTTGCTCTGTAGTTTTGGGTTAATTTGACTTGAAGAATTGTTACTTAAACTCTCTGTTTATTTGACCTATCTACCTCTGGTTCAACTCTTTCTTTACAGTTCAGGAAGATGTGTATCTCCCCTTTTCTCTGTATGTTTTGCCCACAGCTTTTCAATGCAATATTCTTCTCCGGTTATAAATGACCCTTTGCTGAGTTCCTGCAATAGTTACTGTAGTTACAGTACACCTGTCAAATTCTCCAATTGTATCTCCTTAAAAACATTTACATGACCTCAGTTGGTGAGAACTTATCCTTTGCTTCAGACAGACCAACAGATTGCTCATGTTTTGTCAGTGAGTGTATCAGCACTTCTGCAGGTATTTCACTAGATCATTTTGGTGAAGAGGGAGCTGAGCATGAATGAGGGGCTTTCAATTTACTAGTCTATCTAAGTTTCCTTCACCTTTGGTGAAAAATGAAATTGTAGATAAAAGCAGGCAAAATAAGTTTCCTTTGGTGCAAGGTGTTTAGGTTTAGCTCATACAGGGTCCAAAGCTCAGAGTACAGCCACTACTGCTTCACGTCAAAGAATTCAGTTGCAGTGGATCAGGCATCTGATCAGTACATCTCCTGAGCACCCCTCATTGGAGGTTTTCTGGGCATGTCCAACTGGTAGGAGAGCTCAGGATAGACCCAGATGCTGGATAGATTATATACATATCATCTAGCCAGAGAACACCTTGGGATTACTGGGGAAACTGTTACGCTTGAGTTTCTGCCACTACAACTCAACCAAAAAATGAATTAATGTAAATTGGATATAGCTAAACTAACAGTTGCTATGAGATTTTATCACCTGTTGTTAGCGAACACCTGTTGTTAGATCTTTCTAGAGGTTTTAATGTTTCCAGTTGATTGCTCATCATGAGTTGAGACATAGTAAGACCTAGACATTTTACCAAATGTTAATTTTTAATGTGATTTATTTTTCTTTCAAACGTAGGAGACTAGCCATTTACTGCTGATTGGAATTTAATTAAAAAAATACTCTGGACAAAAAAAATACAGTTGTTGGTTTAATACCTTATTGTAAGATACAAAAGAACCAACCAACACATACACAAGACAAACACCATGGAAACACACTCATATTACTGGAGATCCAAATATCCACAGGACATCGTTACTGAATGGGCCTGAGCTGCCAACATTACCCCAAAACCTAATAAACCTAATAAAACAGTGCACAACCCCGGGTGCTGGTGTTACTTCAGATCATTGAATGAGGACATGTCAATTTTTGCTTTGGAAGTGGTTAGTTATGTTCTTGCCGTTTGCAATTATCTTTTTGGCCAAATAATAAAAGTAAAATTCTTATTGGACGTATGAGTGTATTTCTGTGACCTCATCATGTTCTATATTTATCAGTTTGGTTCCTGCGGTTTTCATAAAATCCTCAATTGAGTTTTGACTAACACAAGAATCAGTAGTTAATGACTGAAATGACAAATGATAAATGTTATTACTCTGAAAGCATGTCAGTGGTATGAATGTGGTCAAAGCCATAAGTATTGTCCTACAGCTAGTACAAGATGGATTTCCATCAATGTAAGTGCCAATGCCAATGATTATATAACCACAAATAAGTATAATTCACATCCCCTCTCTGTCTGTAGGGGCCAGGGGTTGGACCTCACCCATCAGCAGCAGAGAAGTTACCAATCTGACATCAGCTCTCACCTGCAGGGGCTCCGTGATCTCAGCTGAAGCCAGATTTCAGACAGAGGCGACGGGCTGCCCAGACAGGCTGCTTGGACGTAGGCCAGTCACGCAAGCTGTGAATAGGTCCTGCGGCCTCCCTCACATTTCGCCAGCGTTACATTTGTTCTAGCTCCTCTCCACTTCCCCTGCCATCTGCGGTCTTAATGAAGCTGTCAAGAAGCTGTCATTCACTCATGAGTGGCTGTGCCTCACAGCACGATGGCTAACATTTAGCCAACAGAGACTCAGCAAAGCCTTGAGCTGTGGTATAAAGTTCCAGAATTGCTGTGTAAACTATTTCCAGCACATCAAACAGCATTGCTTGTGAACAACTTTTTACCTGTAATGACACAAGCTGGCTGGATTAAAGAGGAAAGACAGGCCTTGGACTCATTCATGGGAGAATGGACACACAGGGTGTATTAACAGAATGAGTAATGACAAATCACAGCATGCTGTAATGTCTCGGGCCAGAGAAAGATGGTAGTCATGAAGAACAAAAGAGAAAGTATACTGTTGGTGGCAGTGGAGTCATGGCAACGGCAGACCACTGGGAAGTTGATGAATGACAGAAGGGATTTTGATTCTTGTTCACATGGTGTCACACACGGCTGAAACGGAACCAGAGGCTTCATGGCGCTTTGTGAATCCACGCCCTCCTGTTCATCCACTGCCAACGTGAAGTGTTCCCTCCCTGTGTTCAAAGGTAACTCGCCAAAGGACAGAAGGGTGTGGGATCTGACTTCATTAGGTCGGGCTTTTCTTTCTTCTGATTTGGAATTGTTTTAAACAAACACATTGCCTCAGGGAAAATATGGTACACTTGAATCTAAGCACTTAAATGTCATGTGCTGAAATAAAAATATTTCACTGAAGATAATGAGAACCAACCAAAAAAGTTCTGGACACAAACCAGGCCAGCCTAAATTGGGCCTTGAATTTATAGACAGAAGAAGGTCTCTGGATGTGTGGACCACCAGAGCGCTAGTAGCATGGCTTTGCGGTGCCTGCATTGTGTATCTGTGTATGTCCTTTGAAAAAACCTTCAGTCTTAATTACCATTCTAATTGAGTTTTATCTCTTATGAACATAATTTCCACACTAATGTTATAATCACCCCCAGGCTGAAGCTCATCAATGATGACGAACTGAGGAGGAAAAAGGAAAAATGACAAACAGATTTGGATACAAGGTCAGTGTCTTTTAACCATGAGAAAGTGTTGCTGGTGTCACTTTTTCCACCACAGCTTGTTAGCAATTGTGATAGGTGAAGGGGTTGAAGGCTTTTTGCAAGATGCATGGTGCCAAATGGGGATGAGTAAGCAGTCCCAAGAGCCAGAGGTTGTTCTGGGCCATAAGGAGTGTGGCCACATTGACGTTAGCCAGCACTCTCCTTTTATAGAGGAGGAGGGTAACTTTGAGCCAAAGGAGGCAGAGTGAGCCAGCCAAAGCTAGCAGCACAACTTAGTGGCTGTGGCCCATTCTTATCCACTGGCTGCTAAGCTTGGACAGACACCCGCAACCACAGAGCTTGGAGCATTCTGCAGCTCCGTCCCTTTCATTTAACCAATCACTCTTTCATTTCTCCAACTCCTCTCTCACTCTTTCTTGCTCTATATACACATCTGTCTCTGTCAGTTTCTCCCTCCACCTTTGGCTCCCTCTTCTATTCGTCTTTTTCCTTTTGCATTTTTTTTTTTTTGACTTGCCTACTTGTCAATCTGCTAAACCGATTAAGTATTACTAAGAGGCTAAAAATGTGGCATAATGAAATAACATAGAGAATTACACCCTGTTGTGGGTGAAGATGAAACTCGTCTATTTATGAGTGCTGAACAAATAAACTAGCCTTGAGGGCGCACCTGGACTGTGTCTGCCACCAGTGACAGGGCTTCAGAGAGCAGCACTTTTTCTTTTCTTTTCTTTTCTTTTTTTTTTTTTTTTTTTTTTTTTTTTGCTCAACAAGGCTGCAGGGAAAATCCATTTTACTCCCATAACTGAGGTCTTTATAAAAAAATTATGTTTGGCCCTAGCTTAGTAATGTTTCCGCCTACTGTGCCTGATGCACTAATGTTTTTAAACTGTATTTATCCAGGATAAAGTTAGTCATAATGTCTGGTCTTGTCCTTCGACACTCAGCTTTAAATTGAGGCAGTAATACACATTAGCATGTAAGGACTGCGGAGTGCAAAAATAATCATCTACTGTTGGAACTTCAAGAAAATATCAAAACTCAAAGCTTTTGTCGTAAAGAAAAACCTGATTGTGAATGTGCATTTCCAGCCACATTTTGATGATGTACTTTTCTTCTTTTGACATCGCTCCCATGATGTTGTGGAGCTATGTAATGTTGACAGTAAATGTCAAATCAGAAAATGAGACAGATGCCTTCCATAGAAGATAATGTAATGCAATACAGATGAAATGCTCCTGCTTTTCTGTCACAGCCACCATCACTGCTGCTCTTTCTACCTGAAAGCAAAGCCAGGCATGTTCTGAGGATTGTTGAAAGGCATAATAAGAATAACTCATAATGTAGCATGAAACCCAAGTATTGTTGCTATGGTTACCCATAAACACCAGTTATATTATTTTTGAAGTGTGTGTTGATACATTGAACATGACTGGAAGGCGGGTCAGAGTCATTGACCGTGAGTCAGTGGGTGGCCAGAAAAAGATCAAGGCAGACGTGCAAAAACAAGCCTCCTATATACGACCTGTTATCACATCATGACTGAAGTTCTAAACATAGATCATGTCATTACAACTGAGATATCTCCATGACAACTGATCAAAATGCATTTGGCAAGGGAGGAATACAAGCTGCAGTTAAAATCTCTGGAAAAGCTCCTAAGTGGGAGGGTCATAAGATTGAGATAAGATTGTTTTTGACAAATCACTGTTTACAAGGTCAAGAATGAATCTTTACACTTAAGATGATTAACAGTTTACGGGATACACAGAAGCCAAACACAAACCAGGTGTAAGGTGTAAATGAATGATAGAGTGCAGGGAGGTAGATGGAGCTGAATGTTCAGTCCTCTGGGGGGCTGATTTTTAAGACATAGAATTTCAGTCACTATTCCATTACCTGACAACAGAAACAGAAGCATGTAATAAAACGCAGAGTAGAGAAGATAAATGGCCAGCACTGTCTGGTATGATACATGATGACATCACTGGCCAACAGCTGCTAATTATGACACGAAATCATCTGGTGACATTTAGCTATTTTTTGCACAGGCTTAGGCTAACATTATTTGAAAGTAGTTGGAAATTAATTGCTATTAGTCACTTTGAATAAGGAATTGTGGGCAGTATGTGTTTAGCCTAGCTTAGCATGCTAAAAATACTAATGTGGATGATTAGCTGGTAAGGCTCTCATGCATAAAAACATTTTTAAAAAATAGTGTTTCTGCTAAAAACACATTAAATAAACTGCAAATCAATACATAACAGAAAAGTAATAAATTACAGCCTTTACATTGGCACCCAGAGGGACTTATAATATTGCTAACAGTTCCAAGGCAATTAAAAATGTCACTTGATCTCAATGTCCAACAGAACTTTCTTCAACTCTGGTTGATCAGTTACTTGTCTGATGATGCAGAGCTCTGTCTATTTTCTGGAGTGCTCAAGTGTCTGAGATGTTTTCAGTTAAAGTGGTTTCTCCATTGGCTAATGTCATCTAGATTACCGCCCAAAGAGCCAGCATTTGCTAGCATGACGATCTGATTGGGACAGTCGGTTTGATGGTATTAGCCCTTAGCCATGAAGCTAGTTCCTCAACGCTTCCCACGCTTCTGTGTCCCATCACAACATTTGTGAGATTTAATAAATCTCAGCTTTGCCTCAGGCCATAGATGGAGCTCATTCAACCAGCTGAGCTTTCAGTAAGAGATAAGAGAGATGTAGAACAGTTTCTAATGTCTAACTGAAGCTGTCAACTGTATGTGCGTGTCTGTAATTCCTTGTTTGTTTATGTGAGAAGAGGCAAGGAAAGACTGCACTGCAATCCATGTTGAATTGGAGTTTAGCATGTTGACATACAAGCATTTGCCAAGTAGTACTACCCACAGCTGATTCTGATGGGAAAGTTATTAGCTTTAGTTTTAACTCATATTAACCCCAAACTGAAGTATTTGTGGTAAAGAAAGACAAACTACATTAAAAACCAATGCATGTTCACAATTCCTTTACCCCTTAAACCCCTTGGGTCCAAAACAGTAAATTGCTTTTCTGTTCACTTTGCAGCATGTGCGTACAAGTGATTATCAACTAAAAATACACAACCATCTTAACCAGAAAAAAATACAGACAAATTAAACAAAATTGCCAACAATAAATAAAAAGTACAGACCACAGCAGGTGTCCACAGAAATCAAATAGACATCCAGTGCCTTATAGAATTAACTTCAGCAAGTTCAGCTGAGTAGAGATGAATAAACACTGTGAACTCCCCCAGTCTACAGAAAAAAAAACACATAAAAGCAGTTTTTGGAGGTTGTAGAGCATGCACAAATTCTACGTTGCTAGGCAACACAGTGGTTGTTGATGATCTCCTTACAGTAAGTTACAGCAGACACATGTTGATGTGTTAATAGGCCTATTGTTTCACTGTCTATTCCCTCACTGTAATTCCTCTAACAGTCTATCCTCTTATTTTTCCACCCTCACGTCCATCTTTTATTTTCCTGCCGTCCTGTCTGCGTAGCATCGTGCATGTCTGAGCTGCAGCTTAAAGCTACGGGACAAATGTATTCCAGGTCCACGGTCAAAAGGATCCTCTTCACCTCCCAGAGCACCGCTGCTCTCTGGAGCGACGAGGACAAAGAAGGGGAACAAGCCACCAGGGCCTCAGCAGCACCAGAGAAATCAGCCTCCAACTGCTCCTTCATTACAACGTATACTTCCCTCATTTTGCTCTCAGCACTCTTTTCTCTGTTGCTAACACACACACACACACACACATTCAGAGGTCAGTCATCCATACAGATTACAACACCCACTGAGGGGGTTTTGCATTGGTTTTTGCCTGACACAGAGAAGAGCTCTCATTATTACACTGTTATTTTTGGAGCACCTTTGTCTGATCATCATCAGAGTGTTTGCAACACTCTCAGCCCACAGACTAGTTTGAGGCTCGCCTGTGTACAACTCTACTCAACAGATAACGCGTGATATGACGAGCTGAACATGAACCAACAAAGGCTGCCTGCAGGGAGAAATATGTGTGTTGCTATGTTAGTAGCTTTGAGTTACACAACTCTGATCTTTGAAATAAACAAAGTCACAAGTCATTTTATTTACAGACATCCTGAATTCATGTTGTATTGAGACAGAGCATAAATATATTGTTTATTGAATTTTCAGCTGCTGACATTTATACGTCTAAACCTAAAAGTGATTCAGTGTTGGACGAAGTACAAAGTCCCATTATTAAGTAGTAATTTTTTTATTCTTGACCATTTATTTTTTGTTTTCTTTTTTTATTGTCATAAATCTTAAATTTAGAGTTTTTAATTTTACCACACGACTGTTTTAAGCAGCATAAACCTACTTTTTGAGTGTTTCTTTTAGTTTATCAGGTAAGAACCAACAGCAGCTTCTGAAAAAACAACTTGTCGGCAGGCGGGTCGGTGTTTTACTGGCTTGAGTGCATCTCATAATCTGCTGATTTAGGTTTTTTCATTTCAAAATAATACTAAGCTATCATTAAAATCAATTATGTATGATGAAGGGTTGTTTTTTTTTTTCTTTTACAAGTGAATTTCTTTTCATCCCACTTTTCTCTTGACCCTAAAGTTGGAAAGCCGTGTAAACATCAGCCTGCCTCAGGCACTGTAATTCAAAGTATACTTTAAAAAAGTGACTGGGAAAATCAAGGCTGAGAAAATGAGTAGAATAATAATAATGGTAAAGAAAATAGTAATAAAAACTAGGATGAGCCTGAGAAACATGCATTAGCTCTACCTCCCGTGTCTGGCGTCTCTGGAGACCTCGTGCAGAGCATCAGATGTAAACTCTGAATGACTCAGCCACTGCTCGTTCATGCATGGTCCTCTACTGCCACCTGCTGGTCATATGCAAGAAGAATATACTACACTCAAATGCAAACGAGAAAAAGTTGAATAAAGTGAGAAAAAATGATGTCATTTTAAATGCATTCCACACACATAGCAAACATTAAACGACAAACAAATTTAGAAATGCTTTAATGAGTCAATGTAGAGCATTAAGTTTAGTTTAGGCGTTTATTATGAGCGATGATGAAGAGATCTCCACACAGTCTCAGGCTTTAATGATAAACACATGTGAGTCTTCCCACTATCTGAGCCAATTATAGACAGCAGACACTAAACAATCTATCATAGCCGTATAGAAAAATGACCCCCTTGATACAAAAGGCGGATGAAAAATTACATGGAATGTGAAGAGGTGTGAGCAGATGGATTATGAACTATAAGTGTATAACAAATGAACCAAGTAGGGGGCTCAGGACTGCCAGACCTACTCAATCAATCACTACTCTAACAAGAATGTTGTCATTTCAAAGAGAAGGACTTTCAGGCAGTAAATTCCACGCTGGGAGGAGAGTGGCATTTACGAACACGTGTCCACGCACATAGACATATAAGCAGGAGACCACTTGAAAAGATGGCTTCTCAATGGATTGTTTGTTGTGTGACTTTTTTGGATTATGACCTCATCAAACAGCCTTCGACCCTGGTTTATTTCCCCTTCTTCTATCTCTTATTTTATGTTCATCTGCATTGTCCTCTAGTGGCTTGGTTCTACACACTGTAGTCAGTTGCTCAAAGCCCTTTTGGTCCAAAGCAAAAATATCTGACCAACTATTGCTGGAAAATCTTGTATTTTGTGACTTTTCATTTTGCTGAACCAGCAGGTGACAAGTTTGATTGAAATATCCTGACAGCTTTGAATTTGATGCAAATATTCCCCCTCAGGACAACAACTGAGCTGAAACTTTAACTTTGACTCTAATTCGGAACAAATAATAGAAATATAAATAATAAATAAATAAAAAATACCTGCAAAAATATTTTTGGGTTTTATGCTAATTTCCTAATAGCAAAATGTTCTCTAACACGCTGAGCTAACATGAAGAACATGATTAACATTACCTGCTTCACGAATTAGCTATTTAAGATGGGAAATTAGAAACCATCTTAGCCTCGCAGCTAATGGATTTTATTATTACAAGAGTTGGTCAGTTAATCCTCTTCCTGAGCTGAACTACCTACTGTTTTTTAATTCATTTAATAGTCTTTTCATAATTAAAAGGAGCTCTGATCGATATTTTTACAACAATGTATGAAATGACAAGGATGAAAATGAGTTAGGGTGCAACAAGGGAAGAAACTACAGAGAATGAACACCTGAATCTGCAGCTTCACTCTGCGCTTTCACAGAGCTTCATATTGAGTTTCAGCTCATTTGTTTTTCTGCTCACAACTCCACTGCTACGCCTCTCACACTCACCGTTTTTAAAACCACTCTTCCACTAACATGGAATGGGTTTTGTTCCTGTACATCTGCCTAATATGGAACCATACAGAGCATTTCTGCTGTGTGGTTCAGAAAACAAACTAGAGAGGTCAACATAAAGAAAAGGTGGGTGCAAGAAACAGCCTTATATGTTTTATTAGTCTGCTGTAGCAAACACACATCATGTATGTAGTGTAGGCGTCAAAGCTCAGGACACATATAAACTGATTAAAAAGCTTGTATCTTTGATGAGTTTCAAATTCAGCATTCTGGAGGAAGTGGTTGAGGACAGAATAGCAGAACATAACAGAAGTTATGTATTGTGGAATGATGTCTGCCCATGATGCTCAAAATTGGTGGAACAACCAGCCTGGTCTGCCAGATAGTACCAACGCTCTGAATCAAACAGCCGGAGATAATGTTTTTTTTTTTTTTTTCCCAGAAAAACATCTTTTAAAACCCACTGGGTGTCACAACATTACAGTGGTTAATGTTGTCTCCTCACAGTAAGCAAGTTCAAGGTTTGAGTCAGTGCAGGTTTTTTTCCGGATACCCTGGATTCTTCCCACAGACCAAAGCCATGCAGGTTAGGTTAATTGGTAATATGTTTGTCCTGTGATAGACTGGCGACCTGTTCAGATTGTACCCAGCCCTCACTCACAGTCAGCTCAGACTGACTCCAGCCTCCCACAACCCTCTAAGGATAAATGGTTGAGGTAGATGGATGCACACTATTTGTTCAGCATCAAACAGCAGAGAAACAAAACGATGAACACAGTGGAACATTTAGGAGATAAAAAAATAGATATTTAGCTCGGGAGTTGGTGAAAACCAAACATTAAATTAAAATCAACAATAAATTTTTGACTTAAATCTTTTACAAATACATTACAATACTTTGTTTAGAACTTGTTACCACTGCCCCCAAGTGGCAAAAAACTGTTATTTCAATTGTTTCAATTGTTTCGATTGTTATAATTACTGTTTATTTTGGAACATAAATATTGTTGTCCTTTACAGGGACTTTTCCCATCATTGTCAGATTCCAGGAAGTGTCCCTGTAAAGGACAACAATATTTATGTTCCACAATGTTTATTGTCAGTGGGATCTGGACAGTAAAATATATTTCTGCATTTTAAGGAAGAATACAGAAATATATTTTACTGCCCAGGTCCCACTGAAACCTGTCACTGTCCCCTGACACACCCCTCCTCCTGTCCTGCTGCAGTCAGACTGTCCTTGCTCTGTTTTACTCAGTGTCTACACAGACAATGTGTTTTGGCCACTCTGCTTGGCCTATACGTTCCCTCTCTGTTGCTTCGCTGACTCTTCATTGTCCTCGTATAGATGACCTCACCCTCCAGCCGGGGCCCCCACCTGCCATTGACACCACACAGACGGAGCCCAAGAGACTCTGGGGGGGTGAACAGTGACATGCAGCCCTGTCCAATAAACACATCGTGAGCGCAGGCTGTGTTGTCAGAGTCGAGCGAGTCACAATGGGCCAATAGCACAGACTGGCTGCAGTGAAACCATCAGAGAAGTATGTCCTGTTGTCAGGGACAAGAGAGTTTCTTTAGGGCTAGAGGGGAGACCCGGGGTGAGACGGAGAGAAAAAGGAGAAGGAGGAGGAAGGGCGATGGTGATTTGGAGGACACGGCACCCCTCTTCAATCCCCACCCTGCACCCCGCTGCTGTCCTCTCAAAGAGTCACGGAGTTGGCTGTAGAATATTGAACAATGGGTCTGACACACATAAACAGACACAAAAGGGGGTTTTGAAGCACGATACAAATACTTATTATTTTTAAACAGGATCTCAAAAAGAAGCGCTTTGGTTTAGTGCTGACAGTTGGACAGGTGTGCTTGTCAGCCTGGAAGAGCCATCTGGGATATCAAAACCCTCTACTGAAACCCTCCACCACCATTTTTAAAACCCAGTGACAGAAGCGTATCAATAAATAGTTTCTATAAATAGAAACAAAGAAGCAAACAATGCAACACAGTGGAAACCTTTGCAAAATGATCGCAGGGTTTTGTATATAATGATCAATGTATAGCAGGCCTCCACAGAATTAACTATGGCTGCTACAAATTAATTAATTTATTTTTTCCAACACGAAACACAACGTTAAAAACAACAGGACAGTTCCATTCTCGCGCTCTCTCCCTTTCTCGCCCACACACACATACACACACTGCAGAGTGCAGTTTATTAATAATAACGCAATGGAGTGGCGGCAGAGAAGACGATCAGCAAAATCTGTCCCTCCAACCGCCCCTTCAGTGATCACGGCCTTACCCTTGGTAGAGACACAGACGCTACAAGGACCGAGTCAGAGGATATTCCTGAACACTGAAGTGTTACATGGAGCTTATTTGATGGAAAAATGGCTATTGTTTTCCAGTTAGCTAAATACTAAATTAGCTAAATATAAAAGTAACTGAGTCAGGGTTATATCAACTGTTCCTCTGCTCTATTTAGGCCACAAGGAAATCTAAATCCAAATATAATTCAAATGAAGGCAGTTCAGGACATAATCTACAGTCCTCTTCCAGTGTAAATATGGACTCTTCACCATGAGTTCACCTGAGACTAAATTAGACCTCAGGGGTCTGGATTTATTCAAATAAAGTAGATAGTATAAGAGAGCCTGCCCTTGTAATTGGATTCTATTGTATTTTTTCATGTTAAAACACTATTAGTTCTTTTTTATAAAAAAAAAAAAAAAATGAATGTAAAATGAAATTTGTGCAGAAGAACTTTAATATTCCACTTTCTGCGCAGTCTCTTTTTTTCTGAACAGATTGGGTTTAATTTAACATGGAGCATATTTTTACACAAAAGCCTTGGTGGAGATAATACACTGAGTTAAAGCTAAAAAAAAAAAAAAAAAAAACAGTGTGCACAAGTGCATGAAAACACCAGCGTTTGCACTTGCCTTCCCTGTGAACTTCGTCCTGGCGCAGCTTTTGTGGGGCAAGCAGTGTGAAACTGACACAGCCATTATCTCCCTTGTGTTTGTTCCAGCCCTCCCCTCCTCTCTCTACCTTCTTCCTGCCCACCCCACATAACAGAGACGCAAGTCTCATGCATGAATCAAAGGCCTGCGACCACTTATTGAAAGAATCTGGTTTAAGGTCTCTGGTGGGGTTATGAAGCTGCCAGCATGAGTTCATAGTCAAACTAGTCTTGGATCAGTGGTTAAGCATGCTATTGTGGAATTCTTTGAGAAAATGACCTCCAGGGACGACTGTTGCCATTTTTACTCTCTCTACTGTTCTTATTTTTAGATTGTCTCTTAATAAGATCTCTTGGATTTTCTGTCTTTATTAACCAGGACACCCCATCCTCCATCCGTTTCCTTTTTAGCCGATGCTAACCGTGACCTCATGTAGGCGAAGCAGCCATTATTTTTGGTTATGTGAAAATGGAGCCTCAGGTTTCATTATTTTTATGTTCTGCTACTTTTCCTCTATACCTTTATCTGGGGGTCAACCATGTATCTTCCTTAGACAATTGCGCTGAAGTGGAAACCTTCCCGCCTGCAGTCATGTCACCTCCCAAGGCTCCGGAGTTATAACTCAGAGAGAGTCTGCAGCGGGCCTTGCTTTGCTGCATCACCTTCATTAACCACCGTGTTGGAAGCTTCTCTGTCATCCGCGGGTCGATGACTCGCCTCTCAACTCCGGCTTAGCTTCTCCAAGTTTATTTTTCCACTTATCTGTTGTGATGACGGAGAGCAGCAGAGACAGAGGGAGCGAGAGGGGAGATACTCGGCCTGGGCTGTGTTTTTTAATCTGTTATTCTCCTGTATTGGCACGGGCGTCTCCAGTGTGGGGATTAAGAATCCAGACAGAGTGATGGAGCTCGGCACTGACCCCGAGGGCGGCTGAGGACTGGAGGAGGAGAAGGGAGAAACAAAATAAATCATCTCAGTGGAATGAAAGACAGAAAGACGGAGACACAAAGAGGCGGCTGGAAGACTGTGTGTGTCAGTGTGTGTGTTAGAGACAAAGCGTGTGGAGAAAAAGCGATAGAGAGCAGATAAAGTGAGGTGCTGGCAGTGGTAATGGACTTGTTGAGGTGGGGAGCAGTCTAAATCCTGAAACATGACCTAATAAATCTGAGGGTTACCTCACAGAGTTGCACAATAAACAGTTGGGCTGATAACCAGCTGAGGGTCAGTATGTAGGAGTACCACCGCCTTTACACTTCATTTCCACATGACGACAGCTTCAAATGAATGAACCAGTTCATGGTTTTGTGAATTCAGACCTTTCAGTTCAGAGGAAATGCTTTATTCCTCAGTGTGAAGTTTTCTGTCTTTCATACAGCACCAGAGAAGCTACAGTGTTGCTTCTGGAGGAATGGTGTCCCATGGTTTTTAATTGGTCTCGGATGCATCTTCATATGACCCCGTAAAAGAAACATTAAGTTCACGCTTGTTATTTCAGGTGTTATTTATTATTTGAGCGTATAAACATCAGTTGGATGTCACTTTATCTCGACCTGTAATACACTGTAGCATCAACAAACTCCATTAAATAAGCAGATTAGCTAAAAGCACAAAGAATCTAAACATGTGCTCAACTCTAGTACAGAGGCAGGTTCAGTCTAATTTAATAAGGTAAACACAAACCAGCTGTACTTTAAGGGTGTGTTCACACTGCCCGTACCTTGGTTGGACCATACCGTCTGATTGGACCAAACCCTGGAGCATTTACTATCATGGTGGATTTCTGTTGGTGTGATTCAAACTCTGGTCTTGACCAAACAACCGCAGCCTGGTTCATTTTGAAGAAGTGGTCTTGGACTGTGTTCAAATAAACCCTGAACGAGTTCAACTCATTTGTTCCCATATGAACAGGAAGTGTACCATTATTTGTCTTATTTTATTGGTTGAAAAACAATTTCCTTTCCACTTCCTGTTTTGATGAATGCAGGAACACCATTAGGAATGAGATGACCTTGTATGGTGCATACAGCATTCATCAATCCAACATCCATTCTTTCATTTACTGTGATGACAAACATCTTCCCCTAAATACTACGTTGTTTGTATCAAAAACTTGACTGTATTGGTCAATAAATCTAGCAGGGTTGGTTGGTTACAATTTCTGGATGGTTTGGGTTTTGCCTTTGTGAACATCAAACTGAAAGAATCTGTTATTCAGTATGACACATTCTTTACATGTGTGTTGGTTCACCTCACTTCAGCTGGTTCACCTCACCACACTGCTTCACTTCAGTTCAGTTCAGGAACCAGTTCAGGACTTTCAGGTGTGAACCTCTTTCATGCTTTGGCCAATTTCTTTTTAATTTTATGTGAGAGCAAAACAAAAACAAGCCATTATTTTCTGTAAATGTGAGATTTGAGCAGTGAGAATTAGAAAACTCCAGGCAGTATACTCCATCAGAAATCACCAGACCCAGACCTTTCCAACCTCAGTATTTGTTGATGTGAACAACTGAGTGCAAAGTTATGAATATCTTCTTGGTGAGACTGACAGATAATGTGCATTGTGATCCCATTATTTGAACAGGATTGTGCCCTACCCCTTTCTCTCTCCTTCCAGTATAACCATTTGGAACAGATGAAAAAAAAAAAAAAAAAACTTTTGTCTTCCAGCAAGGTTGGAAAAAACACCAACCAAACTCCTTCATAATGCATTCTTTATTGTTTGCAGTAAACCTACGTGAGATAGTGAGGATGTTCAGCATCTCTCCATCCACCACTCATAGAGAAATCACTCTTCTCTTATTGGACACATGAAGCCTCATGTTAGTTTCAGGACTGTGGAATTTTACACCTACTGTATCTTACCAGGCCTTCAAATCGAAACCAGTACATCTTTTAAAAAATGCATGGTGCACTGGTATCAGTGAGACGATGAAATATAATCCCTGAAGGCCAGTCTGGGCAATAGATCCATTATTTCTAAGGCTACACTTCATGGTGGTTTATAACATGAGGAAGAATCAGACATCGTTGCAACTATTATCAGTTCAACAGCAGAATTCAAGCGTTCGTGTTACTATGTGTTCTACCTGGGTTGAGGTTTTGCAAGTTTTGTTTGGCCAATGCAACACTTTGGCAAATGATGTTGCTTTTTTTTCTATTTCAGCAAAAACTGCAAACCTTTCAGCTGGAGCCTTCTATCTATGTTGATACCCCTGCTACATCGGCAGCAGTCCCATTCAGTAAATGAGGCTGCTGTTTTTTTTTTTGTTTTTTTTTACACAGCACTGCTGTATGTCTTCACACTGTCTTGCAGTGTCACACTACAAAGGGATTATGCTTCAGCACGGGAACGAGGGAATGACAACATTGAACCAATAACTTCAATATATATGTAGACATTTAAAAAATTCAGATCCATGGATGATGCGTAGGTTTCACTGGGGGACTTTGTGGTGGTTCATTTTTTTCCCAAAGTAAACTCTAAAAATCAGGATCCTCTACAACCGTCTCTACACAGAAGCATTCGCTCATTTGTCTTTGCAGAAATGAAAAATACTTAGGTGTCCTTCCCTCCAAAAGGGAATGCCTCCTACATCAATAGGTGATCAAAAGAAGACAATATTGCTTTAAACTCCAAAATACTTGATGCTTGATCTGTGATCTTCCCCTTATTGTCTCTCTGTAAACCTCACTGTGTCACCCTTGAGTCTGTGCACCCTGAGTTCTTCAGTGTTTTGTTTCCTTACGTTTCCTTCCCGGGGCTTTTATTTGTCAAGATTGCTTCCTGGCTCAAGGTTATTCCTCCTCATTCACCCTCCTCTCCTTGATGTATTGATGCCGGTAGAGCCATGGTTCTTGGCTGCTAAAGCAAAATCGATATCCCTGAGCGCTCAGCGCTTGTGCACTAATATCCTCCAAACACCACCTGCCAAAATATTTATGCTGTATTCATGGGAGATGCTTAGAGAGAAACAAAGAAGAACAAGGAGAGACACAGCCGCTGGCCTGGCAGGATCTTAAATAGCACACCGTGCAGCTCATATCACAGTAGCATCATTTATACTTCTTTCCGCTTTTTTTTATTAAACAGTAGGTGTCGATGCAGGCGACTTTGCTTGTTTTTTTTCAATCTTAGCTCAAGTGTTAATATTATTGATGTCTGGGTTACGGTGGGTGAATCAACTTATATGGAGCAGGGCTTTTCTTAATTTTTCTACAACAGGGTTAGGGCAACCATTCCTCTGGTTGTTCTGTTTGCTTAAGAAACAGAGAGAATAATGAGAGTGAAAACACTCAAGGAAACAAGCTTGGGAATGATTAAATGATATAATATTTGCTTTCACAAGCAGACTTCAGTTCTCTGCATACTGCCCACTGATAGATGGGGGATGTTTGTCACAGGTGTTAGGCCTGACAGCTTTCAACCCTGCCAGATGGGTGTACAGAACAAATACAGCCTGTGTTAATCTCTAGTTGTCTTTTTGCCCTTGTGGTGAGTGTATGTGACAGCGGAGTGTGTTTCTATGAGGTGTATTGACCGTTTGACCTCTTGACTTGATAAACTCCTCTGTACTTCATCCGCCTGGACAAACAAAAGCAAGGGATGAGGGAGGGGAGCTTTGGTATTCTTGTAGCGCACGTCCTATTGTGGCCCTGTCAGATCTTGGCAGGAGGGACTGGAGGCTGAGCGAGGCGGTGTGGGCGTGGGTTGGTTTTGCGTCTTGGTGGTTAACATGCAAATGAAAGGTTTAATGGGACTAGAGAGGTCAATAAGGTCAACGTGTGTGATAATTCAGTGTCAGATTAACGCATCATCAGTGTGTTTGTGTGGGTGTTTGTGGGTGGCCGGTCAGCGTCGCAGCTGGACTGTTTCCACATACCATTGTCAAAGAGAGAGCACAAGTGACTGCTGCAAACCCTGCAAATTCTAGAAAACATGTCTGTTGGACATCAGTCAGGCTCAGTGAAAGCACTGCTACAGACAGAAAAGCAAAAAAGAGAAAAGAGATTGGGGAGAGACAAAAGACAGAGACAGAAAGTGAATGAAGAGCAATAGAATAAATGATGATGGCTGGCTTGATGGTGTGGATGGAGAGGTTGTTTGGGGGCAATCAATTTTGTATGATATCTTTTTTTATTTTATTGATATGCACCCTGGGGAGGTAAATGCCATCATGGCCAGAGCTATAGATGTCTGCTTGGTGGACGATTGATTGGTCTGGCATTTGATCCTCTCGCTCACAGGGAATGATGGGGTGATGGAAGTCATGAGAGCACCCATGGCTGCACCTCCCCTCCATCCCCATCGCCTTGTCTGTTCCTCTCATCCCCTCCCTGCTGCTCCTTCTATCATCAATCTACCCTTCTACTGCCATATATCCCTCACTGTCTTGTTTCCAACCCAAGTGCCTGTGAAAAATCCTCAGTGAAGTGTGGTATTGTCCAAGTTTAAAGGTTTTGTTCAGGGCTCTCTTAAACTAAAAGCTGAATAAATAGCTGACAGCTGAAAACGTTCACCTATTAGGCAGCCCATCAGCTGTTCTATGCTGGCGATTGTTTCTGTTTCTCCCATCTCTCGGATCTTAAAGAAATGCAGCTAACAGCCTTTTTATTCACTAATTAATCCAAGGAGAGAAGACCTATTCTTCCTCTTATTTAACTTGAAGATATTTAATTGACTACCATACACATGTAACACACTTGATGATGCACTAGACGCATGTAATAAAAGAAAGAGAAAAATAGACAGAGATTGAGTGGGTAAATCAATTACATATTAAATTGTCTAAGTTTAATAAGGCACTTGGTTCATATGAAATCTACATTCTCTTGAAAGGGTGATGAATGAAAAAGGCGCATGCATTACCACACGGCACATGATAATGAAGGACTTTGCTGCAGAAAGGACAGGGAGAATATGAGAGCTGTAATTGGATATCTGTGAATTAATTTGTTCAGCGAACATGCTATGAATCACATCAGTTCATAAAATCCAGATGGAGAAGAGGGAGGATTGGCATAAGGTGCTGAAGGCAGATAGTTAACAAATTCAGTTTTGAGTGCAGAGTGATGCTTTCATCAGTCTGCACTGCCACCATGTGGACATGAAGGAGGTCAACAAACTGTGGGAGAGCCTTAGTGATAATAGTGATTCATTCTGAGGTGCTTAACTTAAAATGAGATCCCCAAAGAATTTCAAATAAAAATTGCTTTTAAAACTATTAATCATAACTGGATAGATATTGGATCTGATTCCTCCTCCATATAAGACAGGAATGTGGGGGAAACTGTGAGAAGCAGGCTAACCACTCTCTTTGTGTTCATGAACTTGTGAGACCCAACCACCATTTGAACATGACTACTGATGAAACTCCATTTCCTTGTGGGAGTCTCAGCGTAAAGGAATGCAGAGGGCCAGAGAAGCTCGGAGTCGCTCTTATCACTGCCACCTCGTATAACCAAAGTTATGAAGACATTTCGCTGGCACGCTCTACATAAACATTAGTCTTATAATCCTCAATAATCCCCACCAAGGGAGTGATGGAGGATGTATGTGACAGCTTGAACTGTACCTTTCCATGTGGATGGGAGGCATTTTCATCTAAGGAGCTGTAACATGGGAATGTTTCTGTATGTTTTGCCAGCTGAGCATCACTATGGAGAAAGTGGCTGAAACTTAAAGAGGAGTCATGCTCACAAATAAGGTCATAGTGGGTTATTCTCTAATATTAAAGCAGAGTCTCACTTAACTGTCTTTTACACACACAACGAAAAACATTCATGTAACATGACACATTGGGAGAAAGAATGATGTTGTAACAGAGTGTGCCAAGGTGTCTATTCAAAAGGGTTATAGATCTGTAGGGTTTGTGTCTTAATATTTAGCCATCTAAATTAAAAAAAAAAAAAGTAAACGTGTAAATATGTTGTAGAGATTAACAGTTGACTCTGTCTATTTGAAACCATCATGTGTGAGTTATGTGCCAAATATAGATAAAAAAAAATACATTAGGGAGCTATTTTATGTAAAAAATTAATTAATAAAATTAAGGGTTTTAAGATACCCAGTATTATGTTATTTCAATTTAATTACAATTTTAAGTAGGTATTTTAGTAGATATCACGTCAAAGCGGAACCTTTGGCAATTTATAGTTTTCAGTCGGACTCGTTTAAGCGTTGCACCAAACATGGAAGGCAATAGAAAACAGTTGATATCGTAAAGTTATGTATTTTACTATTTATTAAGAAAAGGAAATATTGTACATTAGGTAAGTCGTGAAAAAAATCATTTCATATATGTGCGGTTATTTTCAAACGTGTCGAACACGTGTCTGTCTGACTCTGTAAGTACTGTTTTTATATTTATCATGTGCTCGTGTTATTATTTAATATCTGGTCTGGTTTCACACTGAACAATTGATTTGAAAAAAAAAAATACAGAAAATTGATTATATTGATTAATCGGTTTGTTTGCAGTACAACCATGTAATAGTCAAATTCCAAAAGCAATAAATGAACAGCTGAGCACTGTTTCTGTCTAGTGTAGACGTGGTTGCGCTTCACTGACACTGTTGGATGTTGACATGTGTGAACTGAACAGGGGGAGATGTCGTGTCTCCGGCTGACACGGAGGCTTCAGCCCAGACCCGTCTGCGCCGTTTCTCCGCGGAGCTTCCACAAACTGGCCTCGATCCAGGAAGCTAGAAAACTCCCTCCAAAGAAAGCTCAGAGCTTGTTCTACCCCTTCAGTGATTTAGATGCATACCTGCACAGGTACTGTATTGTATGTTAGGATGTGATTTATAAGAGTGCTTTTACATATGCCTTTTACCTTTTAGGATACATCATTATAATCATTTGGAATATTCAGGTCTGTGGACAGGACGCCGTTCCATCTCTTCCATCCCAGTGTGGAGGACATGATTAAAGCAGAGAAGCTCTTCTGCTCCGCTCCATCTCACAAGATTGATTATTACATCTCTGCAGAGAGGATGGATCATGTACCTGTGCTGCAACAACCAGAGGTTAGTGGGCACCTTCAGTCACATATTACCACATATTGCTAAATTTGTGTGTGTGTGTGTGTGTGTGTGTGTGTGTGTGTGTGTGTGTGTGTGTGTGTGTGTGTGTGTGCACCTATAGTAGCAGTAACCGGGTGAAACAAGGATTGAATCCAAGTATAAATTATTCAAAAATAAAATATAAAATAAAATATTGGGCTGATTTTAACAATTCACACCTTTCCAGCTATAAGTTACAGCACCACATATTTGTTTGTTGGTTCACTGAGTACTGACACAATTCTGTAGAGAATATGATCATGTCACCAAATTTTCTGTGATTTAACTAGATTTTTTTTCAAATAACCTGAATAGGATCTTTTTATACTGTCTTTTTACATGGATGCCCTAACATATGCAGACAAGTGCAGCTGTTAGAAACTACATATACCGTCATAATGTGACACATGTCTTGTGAAGACTGGCTTTTGCCCCAGTATATGAACTGATGTGTTGTGTTGACAGGCTGAGGAATATCATTACAACATTTTTGATCCGTAGCACAGTGGTGGTATGTGACAGCTGACGAGCGAAACTTTTGTTCTGGGACAGAAAATATTAACAAATCTTATTTTGCCCATTCATTTTATGTAGTTTACTAGAAATAAATGTGCAAAATCACATCATGTTTGTTCAGGTTGTATCCCTGTCAGCTCAGTGATGACAGGATAAATGTATTAGGCATATAACTCATATTATTATTGGACATTGTGACCTTAAATTTTAAAAGACAAACTGTAAGAGAAAGAGCTGGTGTATTTTGAGCCACTGCTCGTCTTTGTCTCTAGATATGGACATAAAATATCCGAAAAATGTGAAAAATGCAGTGTAATGTCTCTTTACCCTCCTGGAGCCACATACATAATTAAGCATGAGTTGACACTTTATAATAAATGAGCAGAGCTCTAACCTTATAGACAGTATTGTTCACTGGAGGGCTCAGATTGGAATATTGTGTTGAGAGGGACAACAGGGTCTCTTTGGCATGCCGAGTTAGTTACCATTCTGCCCCTCTGCTCTGTCAGTGGATGATGTATTCGTAGCTTACTGGCAGCACCAACCTCCATCCATCTGTCTTGTGTCAGAGAGATGGATGAGCCCGAGCCGTGTTCTGTGGGACTTAGCGGTCATTGGTACCACGGCTCCAAAACTGTAGCAGCCAATGGCAGCGGCCCATGACAATCAGAGCAGGCGTGCTGCTTAAAATGTTTAAAACTGAAGAATTCACTGAATGAGCAAAAACTTAAAATAGACCCCTGAGGAAAATATTTCAGCGCAAAATGAAATTGATAAATTACATTACAGGATTGCAGGAACTCTGTCTGAAGCAGGTTGTGTGTATTCTTAGGTGTGTTTCATCGGCAGAAGCAATGTGGGCAAGTCGTCTCTCATCAAAGCTCTGTTCTCTCTTACTCCTGAGGTAGAAGTCAGAGTCTCCAAAACTCCTGTGAGTAGCCTCATACAACATACTGCATGTCTATGTCTTTTTCAGGATTTATTGGATATATAATGCCCTCCGAAGCCAAAACACAAACAACTATGTATTTATTTAAACTTGTGTTAGGGTGTAGTTGTCTGGTCTAGCATTTGATATTGATTAAGCCATAAAAAACACATGGTATAATACATTTATAATACCTTTTAACTGTCACAGCTGAGCAGATAAAACAGGCGAGATGTATCAAGAAAAGACTGGTTGCTAGCTTTCGAGATCATTAGTGCACATTTCATTACTCTGTAAACATAAAGAGGAGACAGACTTCAACAAATTAAACATCTAATTTCTAGAGATCACAGTGAGCTGTTAGATGAAGAGCAGCAGGCATCGGGCTGCTCAGCCACGTTCCAGTTACTGTCACTGTGTCCTGCTGTTCAGTCTCCTGCTGCGTGCAGCAGAAAAGCACATCACAGTTGCACACAGAATGATGCAAAAAGGCCAATTATTGCCCGGTGTCTTTGTTTAATTGACAGCAGTCTAGAATGCTGTTATTTGTCATACAGTTGTTGTATTATTATTATAAGAGATGCTTTTTGAACGGCTGATTCTTTAAAGACCACAAAAAACTTGTCAAAATCTAAATATGAATCCTTTATTAGCCATTAAAGTATATTGATCCCTTGATACTACTTTACTGAACCATAATTACTTCAGCAAAAAACAGGAATATATACACACTCAATAGTTGTACTAGAATATAAATCTAAATAGAAAGGTTTAAGAAATAGGATGAAATAAAAACCGGAAAAAATATTCATATTAAATGTTTAGCATCTTTTGTTTACCAGTCTATGTAGTGTACACTGTCTCTTTTTTAAGTTTTGATTTTATTATTTAATTGTTTTATTCAGTAATAGAGTGAACCCTTTGGAATCATTACTTATGTAAAAAAAATGTATCTTCACAAGATTATTAACAATTTTGATTAATAACATGCAAACAATCATGTTGCTCTTGTCCATAATAAACACGTAATTCAGACATTCACTCTGTGGTTTGAAAAAACAGTCAATGAAAACCAGATTGAAGATATGGTTGGGAGATGATCTTGTGAAAAAACATTTAAACAGTTTGAGTCACTCACAAAAAAACATCTGCTGTTAAACCATGCTTCCCAAACAAACAAACAAACCCAGAGATCTCAGAAGATTGTTAATTAGCATAAAGCTGGAGAGTCCTAATATCAACTTAACAAGCTTTACCAGTCCACATTTAGTCTAGAGATGATTTTTCTCCGTGGCTTCTCTCTTTAGAAGTAGACGTCCAGCTGAGATGATCTAAAGGCCCAGCACAGATGCTTAGTAAGGTATAGGGGTAACAGCAGCAGGCTGAAAGGAATCATTAGAGCTGGTTAACATCACTGTTTCACAGTCTACCATATACCTATCAGAGTAAATGGTGGCTGTTGCTGACGAAGGAGCAGGCACACAAGTACTGTGGAGTCATGATTTTGATCTGCTTTACTGCTTTTCTGGGCCTGAACAGCTCACCATGGCTGAGGGGAAGAAAAAGAGGCTGTTGCCCAACTGAAGCTCAGTACTGGATTAAAATACATTTTTGATTCCACTTTATGTGCTAAAAGACACTGAGACATTTCACTGAATTTCAAATCCCTATTGAAGTGTCCACATCATTGAAAGTTTTCCTCTTTTATTGCTTCAATTAATGGAGCCATGGTCAATATAATTTGTTCTTTGACAAGAATGTGATCAAATATAATTTAAAGATAAAATATGAAACAAGTGCTTGTACTAATATTCACTCCCTTTAAAGTGACTGACCTAATTCAAGTGGGGTTCAGCAAAATGGTGCCACGATGACCAAAAGTCTTGCCAGTAAATTACTGCTCGTCTGTGTCAGGACTGTTAAATGTGCCATCCATCCATTTTCAGCCTCTTAACGAAAATAGCTACCAAACAGCCTCTCAGCTCCTTTTTAATATGATCGAACAGAAGCTCCACCCCGAGTTGAAAAGACATCGCTCTGAGCGAAAATAGTTTCTATCAATTTGAGGAGTTCTTAATGCACTGGTGCATTTTCAAGTCTTCATTCAAGTTCTTTCAAGTTCAAGTTTGGTTTTATATTTTGTGTTTTAAATCATGATGTTAGACATCATGATTCTCAGATTAGTTCAGCAAGAATACAGCTTCTCTTCCTGCTGAGCACACCATGGCTGTAAATAAAGTCTCTAACATGGTATATTAGAAAATAGAATACAAAATATGGATGCATTTCATATATGAGTTTATTTAGTTCAAGTTTTAATATGGAGTCAAGTTTCTTCCATCAAATGCATGTGGATGCTGCCTTGAAAACATCAGGTTTCAGATTTTCTTCAGTGGGTGTCTATCTTTCATGGGGATGACCTTGTTAAATAGGGCCATGAACTCACTCTGCAGGACCAGTCCCTGGAGCATTCTGTGTCCATGGTGCCTGTGCAGAAATACATTTCTCAATCATTAAAGTTTCTGAGATTGAACAAATAAACAAAGAAATGTTTTTTCACCACCAACCTACCTGACTTCCGGTGCAGCACCCAGTGCCGTCTTACAGACAGCAGTCATGAAGTGCACTGCAAAAGTCTTTCCTGTCGCCAAGATCTGATCTTATCCAATGACGTCAGCCAGCTGGTGAAGGTGCTGTGCTGCACTGCCCCTCACTGCAACACAACGGTGACTGTGGAAAGACAACAGTAATTAATGTCATAGAAATCCTGCGACTAATGTATCGTGTGCAATCAAAGCTCACACTGCTACAATTCCCACTCACTTATTTTACTTCAAGCCTGCGTTTAGCAGAACACTCAGGACTCGTGGGGGGCTGCAGCTCTTCACTAGTGCATCCAGGGCAATGTTAGCCTGCTGGTGGATGAAGAGACTGGTGGTCTGCGCCAGCCTCAGCAGAAGAGCACTGCCCGTCCTCTCTGCCTCAGGGTCTATGGCCTTGCCAAGGTAGACATGGAGATCCCTTATAACGTCCATTGCAGCGCAGGCCACAGCAGAGCGCAGATTTTTAACCTAGATGTTAAAAATGTTAAAAAAAACATCAGTTAATACGCCTCAGTGTACACAGTGTAGATACATGCCCAAACAGGTAAATGAAAAGTTAAACAACAAGCAAGAGGAAAATGTTAATAGTACCTCCTCTGTTAGGATCAGGAACACCTTGTGCAGTTTAGTTTTCAGTAGCTCTAGGTGGTGTCTTGCCAGAACTTTAACTGACTTCAGCCCATCCATTTTCTTCTCCCTGTGTTTAGATGACAACAATAATTAAAACCGCAAGCGGTGTTTACGGGCCCTTGCACCCTACGAGTATCTACCTGACACTACTCTTTGAAGCTGTCAACTGGGCCATTTGTATACTGAAACAGTGATTGGATGGTTACTGAGGGCTGAGGGGATGGGTGTGTGTGTGCGTGCTGCAGCCTGCAGACACAGACAAGAGGCACAAAGACATGAGGAAGAATCTGATATTTTGTGTTTGATTGTCATGTCAATGATAATAGTCTATAGCCTGTAAAGTAACAAATCCTTAAATGATCCTTAAATAAACAAAATATCACAAATCCCCTAAGCAGTTCAGATCAACCCACATAAACTATTCAACGCAATTTACTATTCATTCTTTCTGTAGCCAGTAGGTGGTGCTATGGCAGACAGGTATATTAGGAGTGTGGATATCATCGTGATCATAGTATCAGACACGTCATTCATTGTACACTGCGTGCACAATTATTAGGCAAGTAGTATTTTTGAGGATTCATTTATTATTGAACAACAACAGTGCTCTCAATCGATCCAAAATGTTAACAAATATCAAAGCTGAATATTTAAGAAAGTAAAAGTAAGGTTTTAAATAAAGTGGGTGCACAATTATTAAGCAACTATTAGCGTGCAGAATTATTACACAAATCTGTTGACAACCAACTTTTTGTGCAGCAGCAACCACAGCCTCCCAGACACTGTTCAGAGAGGTGTACTGTTTTCCTTCTCTGTAAATCTCTCGTTTAATGAGGGCCCACAAGTTCTCAATAGGGCTTAGGTCAGATGAGCAAGGGGGCCATATCATTATTCTTTCTTCCTTTAGACCTTTACTGGCTAGCCATGCAGTGGAGTATTTGAATGCATGGAATGGAGCATTGTCCTGCATAAAAATCATGGTCTTCTTGAAAGACTCAGACTTTCTCCTGTACCACTGCTTGAAAAAGGTTTCTTCTATAAACTGGCAGTAGGTTTGGGAGTTGAGTTTGAGTCCATCTTCAACCCGAAAAGGTCCAACTGGTTCGTCTTTGATAATACCAGCCCATACTTGTACCCCACCTCCACCTTGCTGGTGTCTGAGTCAGAGTGGAGCTCTGTGCCCATTACCGATCCAGCCACGGGCTCATCCATCTGGTCCATCAAGAGTCACTCTCATCTCATCAGTCCATAAAACCTTTGAAAAATCTGTCTTCAGATATTTCTCGGCCCAGTCTTGATGTTTCAACTTGTGTGTCTTATTCAGAGTTGGCCGGGTTTCAGCCTTCCTTACTTTGGCCAGGTTGCAGTTCTGAAATATGGCAGCGCTGGAAGATAATGGGTTCCTGGTTGCTTCACATTTAATTCTTCTCAGGTCTTTGGCAGTTACTTTGCGTCTTTTTCTCTCAACACGTTTCTTGCGACCCTGTTGGCTATTTGTTATGAAACGTTTGATAGTTCTGTGATCACACCTCAACATCTTGGCAATGTGCTGCATCCCTCTGAAAGACTTTTTACAATTTTAGACTTTTCAGTGTCTGTTAAATCTCTTTTCTGACCCATTTTGCCAGAGGAAAAGAAGTTGCCTAATAATTATGCACAGCTGACATAGGGTGTTGATCTCATTAGACCACACCCTCTCTAATTATACAATTGCACTTCACCTGGTATGCTTAATTGCCAATAGGCTTTCAAGCTTATACAGCTTGAAGTTGGACAATGCATAAAAAGGATGATGTGATGAAAATACTCATTTCATGCCTAATAATTATGCACACAGTGTATTGTGACTTTTTGAGACATTTCCCGTATCTGGTGAGCTAGTAAAACTTCATCGTGGCGTCATTTCACCATCGTACGAGCCACATGTGATCAGTACCATCATGTATGCCAAATTTGACACAAATCTGATAATCCCTTTTGGAGAAAATGATCATGTGATCAAACTCAAACAAACGCCATTCTCTCACTTCCTGTTGGGCTCTACACACACACCAACTTTGGTGTGTCTGCCTCAAACTATGTGCCAACCACAAGCCTTGGTTTAAAAAGTGACATAAAGGGGCCCTCTGGAGCCCCTGAGCCATGCTCAGACTCAAGAGTTTGTCAGAATGTGCTTTGCAGCAGTTCTGATGACAATTTTGGTGACTTTTCTGGTGAAGCTATGGGCTGGTTCATTTGCATACTACAACAGTGATTGGATTGGACAGACGGTAGAGACAGAGACATGAGGAGGAATCTGATATTGTGTGTGTGAATGTCATTACAATGACGATATTCTATAACTCGTCCACTCTAACAGAGGACAAGGTCTTGGGTTCCTCGTCAATGATATTTGATGAGGACTTGGAGAGGACCAGGAAGTGGAGCTTTCCAACAGTGATATGGCCCTCAGCTCATATGGAGTGTGTGTGCTCACACTACTGAAAGAGTCCTCAGAGTTCTCAGTGTCAATGGGACTCGGGCTCCTGTCTCTCTCTCCTGTCAACCAGCTGCTGGTTTAGACTGAGCACCTTATTGGCCAGTTCCAGCTTGCTTTCAAAAACCAGGTCTTCCTCCAACATCTGACTGGTCCTAGATGACCATCTGCCTGTGCTTAAGTTCCTGCCTCTTGCTGTTATCTCAGCTATCTCACAGGTAAGATCAAACATCTTGCTGGCCAGCTGCAGCTTTCTTTCAATGAAGGGGCTGTTTTTCTCAGATATGTGGTTGGTTCTGCTCTGGTTCTTCTCCTCATATTTTAAAAGAACATTTAAACACATTTACAAACACATTTAAAACAGGTCCAATCCTTCGTCCTTCTTGTCTTGAAGATTCACGGCCCCATCTGGGATGAGCCAGTGGCCGAGATGAAGAGATTGCAGCCTTCTGTATGGAGAGCCCAAGTCTCTCCAGAACGGCGTTGCCGTATAATTGCTGTGTAGTTCGTGTCCTCTCTGCACATTGAGACAGTGCATTTCTCTTGGCACTCTGAGTTCTCTCTATGTCCAAAATACAGGACTGAGAGCTAAAGCTACATTCTCTCCTGTAACTGTCTAGTTAGGAGACAGTTAACAACACACTTTGTGTTGTTAGCCTAAGCACACTGTCTTTGACTGTGTTTATGACATGAACACAGATAAAGATTAGATTTTATGTCAAGTTAATGCAGAAAAGATGCTAAATCCAAAGTGTTCACTTAATTTTTCTCCTCACTGTTTGTTGTGTTTCTTTGGTCTTTGTTTGGTATTTATTTATTTATTTAGGATGATAATAATAATCGCCACAGTTTAAGAGTGTATCATACCTAATACTTGACACTCTTATCATCATGAACCAAAACTTTTTCCTTGACATCTGTGTTTCTTTTCATCTTTATATTCTCCATCTCAGGGTCACACAAAGAAGATGAACTTCTTCAAAGTGGGCAAAGTGTTCACCATCGTGGACATGCCAGGCTATGGACACAGAGCACCTAAAGACTTTGTGGATATGGTGGAACCATATCTCTTCACAAGGAAAAAGTGAGACATCCACTTTGAGTTCATTTATCTTCCTGCATAAAGCAACAGTTCCTGAGTCAGGAAGATCGTTTTATTGAAGACCAACAGAAGAGGAACAGAACTTTTACGATACACACACACACACATATGTATATATACATACACACACACAAATCACTGTTGTCTATGTTTGTCATAGATTTTTTAAGCTCTTGAATTTTAATATAAAGTACTGATATGAGAGGTGTGGCATCAGAGCACATCTGTCCCACATTAAGTTACATGTAAATGACCCTACAACTGTACTGTACTATACTATAAAGTAGTAGTAGTGTCCAATACTACACACATAGTGTGTAATAACTCAGTGAGATGAGATGTGGAATTACATTTGTTCATCTATGTGTGTCACTTCCTGTTTTGTAACCTGTTTGTTCTTACAAAAACACTGTTGTGTCACAGTTCACATTACACTTACACAATAAGATAAAGCTGTTAAAATTTATCTGTTACACAGATTTGGGCTTTGAACCAAACACTTAAAAAAGTCTGTGGGGAAAGAAAATGAATTATCTTTTGTCTAAGGAGACCTGGGTCATGATCATGATCATGATCATTTCTTTGGTTTGTGTTTTATGGTCATTTGACTCGCTATGCTGACTATCTTTCAGTCTTGTCAGGACATTACTGTTGGTTGATGGCAGCGTTGGCTTGCAGAAGGCCGACCTGATCGCTCTGGAGATGTGTGAGGAGATCAAGCGTCCATATGTGGTAGGATAGTCATTTTTTTATGTTTTATTTGTTATTATAAAGAGTCGTAAGGCCAAATCAATGGCCCAAAAGTAAGTTGGCCCTTTGGAATAATGTATTTATGTATAAATTAAGCAATTTTTTTTTTATCTTGTTCAATATCATTAACATACAAATGGCTTAACTGTCCTCATTTGTTGGAAACAACAAAAACTGAAACTGAGGGTAAAAGATAATAAACCTGGAGAACAGTCAGTGAAACGGATGTTGGGTGTTTTAAAGACTAAGACTTAACTAAAAACGCCTTTTTATGAGTTTGGTTTTGACAAGAAATATCTATTAATAAACCATGTCTCACGAAAAAGAGATTTCAGTACATTACGATAAGAATTGTTGTTTTGCATAAGGCTGGAAAGGGTTACAGAGTCGTGTCTGGATAAGTTTGGATAATCATCAGTCCACAGTTACATAAACTGTGTCTAATTGGAGTTGTGTGGGCATCCTCCTTAGAAGTAGACATCCAGCTAAGATGAATCCGAAGGCACCACACAGAATTCTCAATCAGGTAAATAAGAACAGCTAAAGAGTAACAGCTAAAGGATTAAAGCAATCGTGGCAGGGCAGCACGGAGGAAGCTGCTGCCACTGCTGCTGCTGCTCTCCAAAAACACATCACTGTGCTTTTGAAGTTCCTGCCAAACGCACACGGCACTACATACTGTAAAAAATGTCATCATTAACATCAAAATCAACCCAAAGTTGAAGAACAGCAGATTGAATGAAGCTATTTGCTGCTTCTGAGAAATTTATCCCCAAGTTTATTTAAATATCTTACTGTCAGTGTCAGTGTAGTCAGTGTAGCTTTCTGCCACATGAAGTTATAGGGTATAAGAGGCCAGGTGATGAAGAGAAGGACTTTGGGAGTGGCCTAGTTAGAGCCTAGACCTTAATCTAGTAGTAATGCGGTGGAAAGACAGTCAGAAATGAGCCACAATTTACAGACACTTGTCAAATTTGTGTATGCGCCATGTTGGGACATGCAAATTACAGGCTCACATTATAACAGTCAGTTACAGAAGGGAAAACTTAAGTGCACCATCGACATCTGCTGCGCTGTACAAACCACAACAACAAGCAAACACGTAACAAAGTGTGAGAACTGTGGGGTAAACAAACTGTTTTAAAAGGTCAGGAGGCGCGCGTGAAATACATTTTCCATCGTGGTTTTCTGAAAGTGAGTTTTTTTTCCTCGACAAACAACCGAGAACATGAAGAACGTACTGTAAACGCAGGTCTCCACTGTGAAGACAGTGGAGGTGGTACGCACTGAGACTAACCAGACGTGACCCCTCCTTTTTTTTTTTTTTTTACATTCGACTCATTCTTCTTCCAAATCCTCATCATTATGTCCACACTGAATTAATGCTGAACGCTCCCACTCAGCTATTTAAAAACTGTGGTCCCCTGTGAAACGCCACCGCTGTGGCACTATAATGAAGCACCCCCACTCTCTGAGCACTTGGCCGTCAATTATTCATGCTCGCAGGTTATTAAACACTTTGATCATTATTAAGGCTGTGACAGTAGAGCTTTTTAAGAAAGATTAACTCTTGCTGCCGAAATAAAAAGGAAGCATGAAGCTGTGAGCTGAAATGGACATTTTCGTACCTGAAATACACGTTAATGAACTTGTTTCTTCACTTGAATATAATACAGAACTGTTGCTCATGATTGTAGAGAGTGATGGATTTTGGAATTTTAAGTTTGACTTTTCCTTAAATTCACCTGATAATAGATGTTGGGTTTTTACATTTTGTATGATTAGAAATGGGAAATGTTCATGCCTTGAATTTGAAAATTATAAACACATAATATTCTAATAGAAGAAAAACATTAATTTAAAAAAAAGACAAACTCTCCTTAAAAACAGTGAAGTGCAGTGTTGTTAACTGGCCAGTTGTGGGCAGAGTAACTCTTCTCTAACTCAACTCAGGCCACAAGCAGGACTCTATTAATTCATGCTGTAGATCATTTGATGAACAGAATCAGGATCACAGTTTTCTGTCACTGCCACTGTGTGTACTGTGTCAGTCGATAGCTCTGTGGTCTTTGAGCCTAAATGCAGGTAAAATCTTCACATGCGAAACATGTTGTTGTCCGTGCAGTTGGTGGTGACGAAGATCGACAAATGTGGACCCGGAGCACTGCTGACGAACTTAATGAACCTGCAGGAAACGGTTAAACAACACACCTCCAGCTGCTTCCCTCAGCCATTTCTAGTCAGGTGAGTTACACCTGACTAGAAGTCACACTTTCTCTTTGATGGTTCAAAGGAAAAACTCTGTTGAGACTTTATGTTTCTCATTGTCAATAAATGTGTCTGTCTGTGTCTGTGTGTGTGCATGTGCTCTTCACTGTAGTGCTCCGTAGTTTCATTGTTGCTTCATTTATCTTGAATCAGTTTCTCAAACACCAACACCATCCTGTCACTGTGAATTCCCACTAGACCAACAAACAGATTATATTAGGCTGTTGTTTTCACTCTTCTCACTGGATTTCTTGATATCACAACAAACAAAGTCTTGAGTCCATGAGCTGGATTTTAATCACGTCTTCCCATGTTTACTCATTGGGATGGTAAATTCAATTAAAATGTGTATTCTTACAGCATCGTTTTCTTTTTCCTTTATCCACAGTTGTGCATATTCACAAGCGTGGATATTGTTTTTCCTTCTTTAATTATTTCTAGTAAAGTCCACATAAATGTTAATGATGCATTGTTGTCGGATCATTTTATAGATGTGGCTGTAAATATTTTAGCAGGGATCACTTATTGATTTTAGTGTGTGTTGACAGAGGGTGTGTAGCATGAATCAGTGTCATCAGTGTCATATACCACAGTATTTATAACCTCTGATACTTTTGCAATGCCCCTGAAATTTATACAGTTTGCAAAGTGTTAAAAAATGTCATGTTAAACTTAACATATGTTAAAGACAGCAGACAATAAATCACACCAACGGTAGTTAGGAAATTTTAGATAAAGACACAAAACAAAAACATGACATCACATAATACGTTTTAAATTTTAGACTTGAGTAAAATAAAGAATGAAATGAATAAAGAGCAACGAAGTTAGAGTTAGACATGAATGACAAAAGGAGTCGGATTAGACTCACGATTCAGGTTTTGTTAAATCCCAAAAGGTTCTAATAATAATGACTGTTGTGTTGTGTTTTTCATTACAGCAGACTGAGAAGTAATCAGTCCATGCAGTCAGATAATTATATGTCAGGGGAAATAAGATTGAAATGTATTAGACACCACAATTTAGTTGAATAAAGGTGTTTAGGTGAAGTTTATGCATCTGTAAACCAACTACTGTTAAGGTCCAAAATCATAATTCAACTCAAAAATGAATATAATCCAGTCATCAAGATTTCTGACATTTTAACACAGTCCTGGTATGTTAATGTTGGTGACAATTCAAAGTGTGAACAGTGAACCAGATCTGTTCATGAGTTCAACATTGAGCTGCGCATGACTGCACTTGTAACATCTATCTAATGTTAAGGAAATTCCAAAGTAATTGAAAGGAAGTATTTTTTTAAGAAAAGGGTGGAAATGGTCACTACTTTAATATCTATTATAAAAATGTTGTGGCGCAGCAAAGGTTACACTATGCTATTTACACTGTCCTTTACTTTCCTCATTCTCCATCATGTTTCTCCTCTTTCTTTTTTTTCCAACAGCTCCCATAATTTTTGGGGGATCTACCTCCTGAGATGCTTCATCACACATCTAACTGGCAGCATCAAGTTAACAAACACTTCTCAGAGCTGATTTAGAAGCAAGCTGAGCCTCAGTGAGTGACGTTTGGACGCTTTCTCTTCTCATATCAATCTTCCCACAACAGCAGAGAACAATAAGACTCTTGAAGAAACAGTGCTTTGTTCCTAAGTATTGACATCTGCACGTAGTGACGGGAGATGTGGGGTGGAGTGGGTTTTGACAGGATCGCCATCATTATTTGTGTACACATAACTACAGAATAGCTGAAGATGCTTTTATTTAATTTTATGTAATAAAATGTGACATCCACACTTGTTTTGGTTTTTTTTTCTTCTGGGGGTATAAAGGTATTTGACCTTTATATCTTCATCAGCCACAACATGACCCCACTTGACCTGTGAAGATGCTATAGTATCTAGTCACAAGAAGGTGACAGAGAATGGCTGAACAGGGTTTTGATCCTTGTTGTTTGATGTGACATATACACAATAAAATGTTGATTGGATGTGTAACGTGGGGGTTTTAAACGCATGGTTTTGCATATTCTCTGGCTTAACTGGCAACCTCAATATGAAATGCAAGCACTTGACACTGATTGGCTGCCTTTACTGCCACTCGAATGTAACTTTGCCAGCTTCTGAACACAGACAAATTGTCTTTTTACAGCTAATCACCCTTGAAGGCGATGGAATGGAATCAGAGTGGGGGGGCAGTGAGATACATTTTACATCACAAACAACCGTTTTTGAAATCTACCCATTTTCTAGTGGACTTTCCACAGATCTGGAAGATTTTGAGCCAAGTCAAGTTCTTTAACTTATGTACCTCAAACCACAATAAACCATTTTTGTAATGTAGCAGGAGCTTTTTCCTGTCATTTCCTGTCAAGGTCGTTGATGTTAAGGATATAACAACAAGGATCCAAGTTTTCCCAGCAGAACATCTAAAATGCCACTGTCTCCACCAGCTTCTCTCCTTCCCACCCTGGTCGGTCCAGGTACTTTGTCTACAGCCAGATAAGACATGCACTTGTATCCTATTGGCCATATGATGTCAGAGGAAATGTGATTCATCAGATCTGGCCACCTTTTTCCATTGCTCCATGTTCCAAGGTGTGTCATTCCTCTTGCACATAGTCAGATGTGATGGCTCCAGGCCCATGTGAACCTGAGAGGAGAATAGATATAGATAATGGTTGAGTTACAATAATAATGCTGGAGCTAAGATGCTCTTTGGTAATACTACTAACTGAACAATCATAATTCTATGGAGGAATTGTTGACCCCAAGTGATATGATGAATTGCATTAATTACATGAATTATATTTATACAGAACTTTTCTAGTCTTTGTGATGACTCAAAGTATTTTACACTTCAGATTCACTCATTAACACACTAACACTATACATCACATTAAATTCAAAGTTTACAACATCTTTGCAGTTTGTCATACTGGTGTTTATCCCCCCTTACTTTACCAATACATTGTCTATAAATTCTGCATCTACCACTTCTGACCCCTGTGCAGGTCCCTCATTTCACAGAAATGTCATTCTTAGAGCACAGTGTTTGATGAGACATGTTTGTGCTGTGGGTGCAAAACAGCTTTGGGAGCCTCATCCAGGAATTCAGCAGTATAAGATAAGAAACTAGCAAGTTGTTCTGAATTCTTCACTTGAGTGGCAAATTAAGTTTTTTTGTGTGACTTTTGTTGCAAAGTTTGAAGGTGAACATCAGCATCGTGCTGTGAATGTCCTCCTGAGATTGTGATTATTCAAACATTTTGTGCTTTTGCTTGTACAACTTGCTCAACGCATTGGATTGGATGAGTGATGAAGGACGAGAGGAACATTTCTAATCCTGTACAGTTTGTTTATTGTCCCACTCAATATTTGAGAGGCCAAGCATTGTCAATAATCTTCTCAAAAACATGCATGTGACAAATATAAAGATAAAATGCCAAAATGCTAAAATATGATGAGATGAATTCATGAACCAAAAATAAAAGTAGGAAGTGAAAACAAGACAACTAATGAATGTTTGAAGTATTAAAATTGACTAACATGTATAAATAAATCATAATAAAATAGAAATCAGTAACATGAATAAAATGGAAGTAAAAACCACTCTCTCTGCCAACTATGACTTGACCATGTAATGGTTGCTATGGAAGTAGTAGTGGAAATAGCTACGGAAACTGATGCCATGCCTCCTGATGACTTTAAAAAGCTTTAAAAATATATATATATGCGACCTAAAGTAGAATTTGAAGAGTAAGAATTTGTTTGGAAGATTTATCAGTTTTTAATTACTTTAATCAATTTACTTACTTCAAACAAACCATGTCTAAAGGCAAAGGTCTCTATTCCAGTTCCAACTAGCTACATTTAAAGACAGGTTGAAAAAACGTGCAGTCATAAAAGAACAGCTACCTGATGACTTGCACACGTGGAATTGCAATTCATCTCTTAACAGCTTTTTGCGTCACCTTATGATGGCATTAGCGTGTAACACGTGGATGCATATAAAGGGATAGAGGGTGTATCACGAACTATAAAAATTAAGTGAAATCCTGTTTGGAATAATTACTGCTCTGTGTAGACACGGTCAATTACTGCTTTAAGGTGGGTGTGCTTGTCATTTTCATAGTGTTACAAGATTTTTGGCTGATGCAGCCTGTCATTTCTAATTTCAGAAACATGTTGCGGCTCTGCCTTCTTTTATGAGGGTGTGGTTTGTCTGCAGCTTCTTAGGGGAGCCAGTGACGAAGGCACCGAGGGTAACTGGTTAGCTCGAGAGGAGGTCTGCTGCCTCTGCTCCAACTGTGGATTCCTGTGCTGTGGAATGCATCTTCCTGGGTGTTAACAGCATGTTAAGCTCAGAGCTCACAGCAGTGGATTAAGTTAAATTACTCATTTAAATGTATTTGTTATTGTTATATGTTTGTATTTTTATTTTATGCAAAGCTAACCAGAGATGACAATTGAAATGTAGTAAGTTTTGCCTTTGACTCAGCATATTAATCTTATTTTACCCCCATCTGAAATATAATCATGACCGTAACATAAACAACCGCAAACAAGCAAGTTATTAAGGATGTCTGTTCATGATCAAAGTTAAATTTACATGAACAACTCAAAGAATAAATAAAGTACTTATCATAGTGCAATGGAGGATTGTGAGTATTTTAACAACATTGAAGATACATCAGTGTAGCCTTGAAAATTCTGAAAAACCCAAGGACTTTGGATTTTGAAGCATCCTTGACATTGGAACACTGCTTAGCGAGACTCGATGACGAGGCATCCTCGAAAAAAGTGTCCTTTAAGGATGATTCCTCCACTTTGAGAAACAGCCATGGTTTTGGGTATTTTCAAATTAAGCTAAATTCAAAACTGCGTTATCCCATGCAAATAAGAGCCAACAAATAAAAAAAAAAAAAAAAGAAAGAAAACTCAGTCACATGTATTGGCCCCATGCTAGCAATAACATTTGCAGAACAAATCTGTAATATTGGTGAAAGCTGTTATTATCATTTCTATTCTAGACAGTTACTACTGAAAATGGATATTATTATAAAAACATTGTGCACTGTTGTAAGTTGACAAACTTTTACACAATCAATTATTTTTTGTCTGGTAATTCAACTGTGATGAGAATATGATGTGGAAAATATAGTTTACAAAGGTCAAAAGAGTAAACTTTTTTACAGAAGCCAGCCGGCTCAAGGTCAAGGTCACCTTATGAAAGTCACGTATCTCTTTTTTTTTTTTTTGTCCTCTCGTAACATAAAAGAAAAAAATGGCCAGATAGACATATTCCCAAAAGTGTCTTATCATCATTTCCTTATTTTATACTGGAGCAGGAACAGAGTGTGAAATGTGGAGCAATCAGATTAGATTGTTATCTCGAATCAGATCAGCTAAGATAATGACCATGACGTGACACAAACCTTCATACACTCATTCACACATCAGGAGCAGAAAGACACTTAAAATTTACTGCAGCCTGAATGAAGGACAAGCCAGGTTGAGCTGCAAAGATAAAAGCTGTTGGGATAGATAAGGTCTGATAAGACTTCGTCACCGTCCTCATATAACAGCAGTGACGACTTCATATTTAAACAATCATGACATGACACATCATCAAAATCAGAGTAAGAATCATCTGCTTTAATGCAACATAGATTAATTGAAATTGACCCAGCTATCACTCTATACATCGTTGTAAATATTTAAACATTACAAAAATGTACATGGAGACATGAATAGACATAAACTGTGCAATAGAACAATGATATGAAGACAGATAGTAACAGACGGATAGAAGACGGACTAGATAGTGCAAGTGCTTCTTAGAATTTTGGATAATGGAAGTTTGGAAGTATATATGCACACACATCATGAGAAACATGCATGTACCAACAAAAATATGTTGCAATACTAAATATTAAAAAGTATTTAAGAACACATAAAATGTACTAATGATTCTGGATTCAGACTCTGGCCACCCCCAGATTTATGTTCTTAAATACTTTGTACAACTTTCCTGTATTTTCTTATTATATCTGCATAAATGAGAGATAAATATGTGCATATATTTACCACACTGCTAAAGCAAAAGGTGCCTATAACTTTTACACAGTACTGTTTATATATATATGTGTGTGTGTGTGTGTGTGTGTGTGTGTGTGTGTTTGGCAAAATTTATTACCTATTTATTACCTAAATGGCCACCTGTGGTAAAACCACCTACACCCTCAGTTGATCAAATCATTTGATTCTACCCTTTGGTAATGGCTTATGTCAAGAATGTGACTTAAGCTGATTTATTATGCTTAAGTACAAGTAAAATATGACTTAGGCAGTTTTAATAGTTTTATGAGATGGTGGCTACCTTCAGTGAACTAGCTGCCATGATTCTGGACTCATCTCAAATTGGTGATGAGATTTTTACTATAATATAAGTTTACTTCTTATTAATAAAGGCTAGACTATAAATATTGCATAGTTGTTTAGTCTTATTATTGGGTTATACACATCATAGGCGTGGAGTGTCATCACTTCTTTGTCACATTCATAGGCAACAGATAAGAACCCAGCAAAAAAGAGCTGGAGGGAGATTAGGTTTAGTTAGTTTGTTTTATTGTTGAGACAAACATTGCTTGGTCAAAAAAAAAAAGAAAAAAAAAAAAGGCATGCTCAAAAAAATTGCCTACATCATTGCCTACATCAAGTTACATAATTACACACAGTGTTATTACTATGCCAATAGTACATCCTTTTTTATTGGTTTTTTGTGCTTCCTGACAAAAAAAAAATGAGTTGAGCGATTATTTTAGGAAGGTATCAGTATATTTTATATACACATACACTGGACTAAAACACATTTCCATCTTTTAGAAAAAAAAATCCGCTTTTCTCTGCTGCTGAATGTAGTTTCTTGTTAGTAGCAGACCGTCGTGGTGATGATGTTTATGATCATCAAAGGTCGTGAGACGTCCTGTGATCACTGCTGCTCGGGGCAGACTTGATGTTAGTTGGGGCTAGCTGCTTGATATGCTAACTCTGGTGTTGACTTCCATAGCTCAACAGATTGGTTAACTAAAATGTTAATTCAGTTCATTAATGTTAATTTAATTTTAATTGTCCCACAGTGGAGAAACTGTATGGCAAGAGGGAAAGTTACATACATCACAAAGAATGAAAAAAAAAGTAGTAGTATAGTAAATCAAGTAATAGTATGTTTATTTAAAATTGTCTTAAATAAAAACCACAGTTGTTCCATATGAAATAAAATATTCAAAAATCTGAAAAGACTATAGAAGGGATATAAGAAATGCTAAGTACATTCAGTACGTTTTTAAGAGACATAATAAACTCTTTGATGGACATTTTCACCTTCATCTGCAGAACTTTTGCATCTTCATACAGAATGATGTTGTGACATCAAAACTAGTTTGGATGGAGATTCTAGAATATGGATATTTTTTATTATACTAAAGCATAGCAGGAGTTTTATATATATATATATATATATATATATATATATATATATATGTGTGTGTGTGTGTGTGTGTGTGTGTGTGTGTGTGTATATATATATATATATATATATATATATATATATATATATATAAAATGATTTTGTTTAATAATGTTTGACAAGGGAAAAAAAGATAATGAAGAAGATATTCAATATTATTTTTTGTAAACTGTTTCTGCTGTAACATATAGAGAGTTATAGCATATTTTCCAGTCTAGTGACGGTTACATTGCTCATGTTGACGCTTCTCAAAACTGTCCCAACACTGTCTTTATGGACAATAGACTAGACTGTTTGCCCACCTCAGTTTAATTAGTCACAAGTTAAATACCACTGATCAGTTCCAGACACTTAAGTGTTAAAAACCCTCATTGAACCAAACGTACCTGGCACCTGCCTCAACAAAACATTTTATGAGTCATAAAGTGCTTATTGTAGAGCATAATGTTCGGCCACATTAAATTTAAGAGATTCCATTTATTTCATTTTGTTGCTTTAAGTCTTTAAGTCTAAAAATGTTACAAAATCCATCTATTGAATGTAGAACTGATTAACGCTATTATTTCGTACATTATATTCACCTATACAAAATACATAATACATACATAAAATATAAATCAGTCACAAGTTTGCATTGGCAAGTTGTCCTTTAACTTTAAAGTTAAACATTACTTTCTGTAGACATAAAAGAAAGTTTTCAGCTGGACACTGGGACGGTAAGAACAAACCGCATGTGTATGTGCTTGTTTTAGTCAGATTAAGAATAATTTTGTAGTGTAACACTTGCGCACCTTTTGACTTTGGCCAAAATTAGCCGCAGGCAGTGAGTTGTAGAATGTCAGCTGTAGGACACTATAATACATCTGTACACTCAGCATGTGCTGCACGTTGACATGAAGTGTCTACGGGAAATATTAACCACCACTTTTTTTTTTTTTTTTAAGCTTTACAACACTGAATAAGGCTGGATATCTTTACGATTTATCATTGTGAAAGACCAAAAAGAGACGTGTCTCATATGTCAGTGTTAGATACGACAGTCAATTATATGAAAAATGGAAAACACCAAATAATTTAATCATGAATGGATTTTTTCAAAACATTTACCAAAAAATGACTTTGGTAGAAGTTCAAGTCACTGACTAGAATGTAAAGTAAAAGTCCTAAAGTATCAAGTATTTACTGTATTTATGTATGACAAGTTATCTACAACTAAATATTTAAGTAATGAAAGTAAAAGTATGTTAATAAAAACAGAAGACAGTCAGAACTTTGAATATTATGAAAATTATCCATCACTTTTAACAAACATCCAGCACATGGAACCTGCCACAATCTTCATAGGCAATGTCTTGACCCTGAACAAGAGTATAAAAGCTATTCTTTTTTACCCTAAATTTCAACTTGATATTGATATATATTTTTTTTTTTTTTTGGTTCCATCCATCCACCCTTAAAGATGGAGCTTAAATCAACCCTCAAACATGGTTTTGATTGTCTAAACCAGGTTTGGGCAAACTATTCCACAAAGGGTGTGTGGCTGCAGGTTTTTATTCCAACCAAGCAGCAGCACACCAGACTTGACTCATTTTATTATCTGATCTCAGTCTTCAGACAGTTGATTGGTCAAACTGTGTGCTCTTTACTGGTTGGAACAAAAACCTGCAGCCACCTGCAGCCCTAGTCTAAACGGTCACAGGTAGACTTAGAATAAACTGGAGCAGTAGAGAAAATACCACATTTCATTTTATTTGATTTTTGTAACAACACTGAACATTGAAAATGTATCAGTGTAAACGTGCATAATTAAGTTCGAGGATGTAGTGAAGTAAGTGAAAAATAACAGAATTATCAAAAAAATCAAGTATAGATACTCCCAAGAAAATACTGAAGCACAATAGTGAAGTATTATTACTTTGTTACAATACAACACTGATCTTGCCCAAGGACACCTTAACACACAGACAGGCCTTCTCTACCAACTGAGGCTCCACCAGTATAGGGCACCTCTTCACCTTCAAGTCAATATTTAACAGAAGTACTTTTAGCAGAAATTACACTGAGGTGTGTGAAGAATAGTTTTGTTGTTTTTTCCTACTTTCTTTACAATACTGATCAAGACAACATTTGATTTTATCACAAATTCTTCTGCAGATTGACCTTTCCACTATTTCCAGCAAGACTAGTAGCTGTAATCATTCTTTTTTTTTTATCAAAGTTAGTACACCTTGTGATTCAGGAGACATTCATGTAGCCTTCACATAACTGTTTTCCTGTCACCGTGAAGAATATTTTCGTCTGGCATTCATTTTTATTCCTTATTTACACTTAATTTAATACTTAAAGACTTCATTGATACCAGCTATAAGGTTTGGTTTTACTTGATTTTTAGGCATTGAAGACTTTTTTATTGGTAGGTGTAAACCACCATACAATTTAATGCTTAAAAATTTCAAAAGTTCAAGGGGTGCAACTTTTACGAGCATTGTAAAAAAGAAAGCCTTGTTCCTACAGGGAAGGGCAAGCATCTTCCCTCATTACTGACAATATAGGATGATGATGCTGTATAGCATATCCAATAAAGTTTTAAAGAGGACAAAACGTAATAAAAAGTTGGACCAATGGTGCAATTACGTTTCATATTTCAGAATGATTCTCTTTTATATGCTCCTGCTTGTGAACACTGACCCCATAAAACATCAAGTATTGGTTAATTTTTTATCTTATTTTCACCTGATTTCCCTCCCAATTTTATTTGAGCAGTACATAAAGAGCCACGAAGTTGTTCTTAGTTCTCATTGTCACTGTCGTCTTCGTGGATTTCTGAGAAGGAGGAACTTGAGCAGTCTCCTGGAGTTGAAGAATTGCAGCCTCTCTGATTTGGAGCCACTGATAATCTACTTTGTCCACAATGTTCTCATCCAAGGCAGCAACCGTGGCTCTCTCTGTCTGTGACACCTCTGCAACAGTCTGTTCAGGCACAAACTGCCTTGTACCTGGCAGTAACTTTAATGAAATATTAAGCCTGGTGTTGAGCTCAGTGCTCACCGTGATGCTCGCTATGGTCATGTTCTCCATGGGCTGCACCGTGGATGCCAAAAAATTATGGGGCCACATCAAGAAACCGTGGGGCATTATCATTGGCTTCCTCTGCCAGTTTGGCATCATGCCTTTCACAGCTTTTGCCTTGTCGCTGGCCTTCGGTGTGCTGCCTGTGCAGGCTGTCGTCATCATCATTATGGGCTGCTGTCCTGGAGGCTCCGGCTCAAACATCATCTGCTACTGGCTGGATGGAGACATGGACCTCAGGTAAGAAGCCAGCTGGCCTGGCTGCCTGGTTGGCAGACTCACTGGATTATCTAATGTTAGTTAATGACTTGTGGTTTGGATGATCCCACCTTGTCAAGCTGTTTGAAAAACTTGTCCACCTGACACACTGGATGGTTTTCTTGTTAATGATCCAACTGTTTGACACACATTGATTCGTGATCTTAATTTAAAAAGAATATGTTTAGCTTGCAAAGAGTTGGTTGGCATTTCTCTTACTACATGTATATAACACTTATTTCTATTATTTATTATATTATAATTTATCAGAAAAAAAAAAAAAAATGGCTGTTGAGTCTTTGTATGGCCACCAAGATAAAATAGCTGCTAATGAAGTAAGCATGTTGCAGCCTGTAAGTTGGGGCCATGTGAAAAATTGTTCTCAGGACCCACATGTGCCCTTTCTTATATCCTCTTAATGTACCATATATCTACTCTAATGATTGGATCAAAGTGGGCTGCTTGTGGCCCTCATTAGCAAAACTACACATCAGATGTCATTTGATCTAGAGACTGACACTGCACAGGACACATGCTGTTGGAAAAGTTAAATATCATTAGAAACAATGAGGCCTTCACACTTCCTGTGTTCTTTCCTCCTTAGCATCAGTATGACAGCTTGTTCCTCTATCCTGGCTTTGGGGATGATGCCTCTCTGTCTGCTCATTTACACCTCTGTCTGGACTTCTGCCGACACCATCCAGATCCCATATGACAGTATTGGTAAGCAGACAAGTTGTGGTTGATTGTGAGCTCTTGTCTTCGTAAGAACTGTAGTACTTCTTATAGATGGTGCATATTTTACAACACATAAATAGTTTGATTCAATGTCCTATTGTGTTTTATAATTAGCTTAGATTTATTCATTTTCTAATTTCACAATCATAAGAACAGACTGTGATGATGTGAAATCTTCATGTTCTCAGGTATCACTCTGTGTGCCCTACTTGTTCCAATTGCCTTGGGAATGTATGTAAAACGCAGGTGGCCCCTCTTTGCAAAAAAGATCCTCAAGGTGAGAACAATACAGTGAGAGCATTGCAATGACTTGTTCAAATACTGTAAATTTAGTGGATCTAACTTAATGTGTCTGCTGTGCACAGGTGGGATCCATCGCAGGCTTTGCTCTCATTATTATCATCGCTGTGGTTGGAGGAATTCTCTATCAGTCTTCTTGGGACATTGCTCCTTCCCTATGGATCATTGGTACCATCTACCCCTTTATTGGTTTCGGCCTGGGATTCCTTATGGCCCGTTTTGTGGGACAACCCTGGTACAGGTAAGGTGGCAGAATTGTAGTGATGTTTTAATGGTGAATATTATTACTAGCTTGGGAGAATGCTAAGTAATTTTTTGCTTTGTTCAGGTGTCGAACCATCGCACTGGAGACTGGTTTCCAGAACTCCCAGCTGTGCAGCACCATCGTCCAGCTGTCCTTTAGTCCTGCTGAGCTGGAAGTCATGTTTGCATTCCCACTTATCTACAGCATCTTCCAGCTGGTGGTGGCAGTCCTAAGTGTGGGAGGTAAGAGGAACAAACAGTGTTTGTTGAATGGTTAGGTTAGATAGATAGATAGATGTATAGATGATTGGACAGTGAGTCTGACTTTATATTCTTTCCTTTACAGGCTACCGGTTGTACAAAAAGTGGTGTGGTGGTGGTTCAGCTGAAGACAGTTCATCACTAGAAGCTGGTGATGCTGAACTAGGAAAAGAAAAAGACTTTGCTGTGGAAAATGGAGCTTTTGAATTAGATCTGAATGGCAACACTGAAGAGAAGGGTAAGAACATTGACAAGAACACCCAGCTGTGACATTACAACCCTGCAGATCACAAACTTTGGACTTTCAATATGAACACACATGACTGTAGTGCCACTGATGATCATCTGTGAACACACGCTGCACTCTACAGGCTGGAGGTGTCCACTACAGGTTCTAAATGTCTTCCCTGGTGCAGCCAACAAATAACTTCAAGGGCTGACAGTGACTAATATATTGCATTTTTTGTGTTGAATTACTCTGTATAAAACATGAGGCTCATTTTCCCCATAATTTATTCATATATAAATATTTAAAACAACTTTACCCTGTGAAGTCTGTCAGAGCACCTGGAAGAAACCCCATGTTTCTTGATCAAAACATTTGCTCTGTGCCTTATCAGTAATTCAAACTGAATATTTAATACTGTTAATGTGGATGAACCTGTCTTTTGTTCCCTTTCACTTTTTCATCATTATACCTCATATTGATAGATAAGTAGCAGTGAGACTTATCACGAAAAGCTCAATTTTTCTGAGCACACTGAGCTTTCTGAGCATTTCTGCAACATTGTATGCAAGTTAATGTTTTTACATAGTTATCCAAACAATATACAAATATCTATATATATATAGATATATATATCTATATATATCTATATATATATATAAACATTGTATATGTATAAAACATATTCACACTTGGAATCATATATACCCGCTGTGTGAAACGTATTTGTATTGTATTTTAATAAATCAGAGGCATATTTTGTAAATGATTACAGTTCTACTACTAATTTATTTTCAGTCTATTTAAAGTTTTTCTTGTCTTTTCTTGGATGTACATAAACAAAATGCTTTGCGGCACCTTTGTGCGTTCTTATTTACCACTACATTGTTTAGGTGTTCCACTTTATTATTTCTCTATTTTGTTGTAATAATTAATGTTTTGATACCAACATGTACTATTATCAACTCAATAAACATTTTATTTGTAATTTATGCTTTCGTATCCCTTTGTTGATATGAATAAAATGTTAAGAGGATATCATCACCCTCAGTCATATTTTCAAGTATTCAGGAAACAGAAAAAAACTGAACCAAATACAGAGTATATGATATCTATTAATGATTTCACACAAAAAGATTATGATAATAGATAACTATTGACATATAAATAATGCAGTCAATCAATTATGTAATGTAAAAGAATTAGATGACTTTATGAACATGCCTTTGTGACTTGGGGAATTTTGATCCTGACTTAGGCCAGATTACTTTTGAAGTTAACGACTTCAGCAAATAAGTAACTTCTTTTTTTCCCACTGCGGTGACAGAAGATGGGGGGTAAGCAATGAACATTTTAAAACGTTTAAAGATATGATTGGGCCAGCACCGTGTTAGTGTCAAAGAACCAGTGGGTCATAGATCAACATGTGTTCATGGGCTGGTCAGACCAATAAGTAAATAACTAAATGGTGTTGGGTCGGCCCAAATAGCACATCGTCCCACAGGGAAAATGCCTGATGGGCCAGATGGACAGAGGGAAGTTTGGCTGTTTATGGCTCTTCAGTAAGACAAACTCAGAAATCACAACTGTAATCCACAAAACAAATGGCAGGTAATCTTTTCCTCTCTGATAACATGAAACGATTTTTCAACTCTGTACACATTAAAGCACAACTAACAAACTAACCAACTAAACAAAATGCTGAGGTGGGGAGACATGCATCTCCTCACTTCTCCCTCCAGCTTACCTTCACTGTATTTTTATTGTACAGCAATGCATGCTATGTGCTATGCATGCTGTCACACTCCATTTGTGTGTGACCAGCAACAAGGTTCTTCTGTGTTATTAGTTCCCCATGTTTTCTGGCAAGCGCATATTTAGTTAGTATTGTATAATTTTTGGCTGTTGTAATATACTCAAAACTAGAGATGTCAATGGTTAGCTACAAAATCAAACCTTCTTCTATATATTTAGTCTTAAAAGATTAAGTAACTATGCAGCATTTATAACCTAGCCCATATTATTGTAGACTTTATTACTTACCAATAGGGGATGAGACCTGCAACATGGCTACACTACCTTCACTAGCTAGGTAGAATATCTTTCTTTCTGTTGAGTGATGGTTTCACTATTTTCATGAGGACTATTTTTACTCCTCTCTCAAACCATCAATCTTCCCTGTCAAAGATGTGTACATGTACATCTAAGTCTTCAAAACACCTTTCCTGAAATGGAATAGTAAAAATGCAGCCCACAGTCAAACTGCAGCAGATTGTCAGAGATGATATCATTGATGTACATGTGTGCCATGGCCATGGTATGTCTACCCAATGGTTCACATTTAAAATGGGAACATTAAATGTGGGAATGGGAAATGGGATAGCCGCTAAGAAACATCAAAGCCAAGAGACGCTGGATCCTCAGATGTAAACAACCTGCTGCTTCATTTGAACCATCAGACACAATGATCATGGAGGAAACCAATGATCCACCGGTTGAATACATCAGTTTCAGTGTTCAAAGAGTCGAATGCAGAAGTACAGTGGCCAGCTGATGGTAATATTAAAATGTTTTTATTGTTATACGGTAGTTGCCTCTGAGCTCTAGTTGAAGCATCAGGATGAAGGTGAACCTGGTCGTCACAAGCAACTTCAGGGATAATGAACTTTAGGGATGATAAAATCCACATCCTCTACAGAAAAACTGGGACAAATGGAAACCAGAAAAACTCAAAGTTTGTTTGTGGCAAAATCTTGATTTGTTGGAGGCAATTTCCAGCTATAAATCTTCTTGACAGTAAATATCTTCCAATTCTTTCTACTCTGTCTCTAAACTGACCTGACAAGCATCCTACTCATTTACCTCCTCCCAACAATATTTGTTTTTAGCAGTGTAGTTGCCAGTTATTGCCCTCCATTTATTATGATGTGCCCCTTAAACCCTAGAGAAAATTATAATTTTGCCATTTCTATTGATGAGTTGATTTATTATAGACATGATAATGATCATCTTTCTATTGTGCGTGTGATCTGTGTTGAGGCATCATGTTATTGAGAGGTAATGTTGTGTTGTATTTGGTGTTCTTGAGTAATGGATTGCAGTAATGTTTACAATTCACAGTTTTTTGCAGTTTTAATATTTTACTGTAGGAGTAGAATTTGGGATTATACAGTGACTCCCAGAGATTTTTTTTTTCTTTAAATACATCAATCACCAATACATCAATACAGCTCTATAAGATTTCTATTTAGTGTTAATAAAGACTGGTGTAAATTCAAGCCGGAACTGTTTTTCACCTGTGTTAAAATAAACTATGCTGCAACTATGTTAAAAGTCCCCTGATATTTATTATTTACTGATATGCAATGTTTATTTTTGCCTGCACTGCCCTGAATCATATGGATTTACAATAGGCATTTAATTGTGCCGGTTAATATGAACAATAGCTGACAAAAATGTAACAGTCCACTGAGTCCTGAGTCCTTTTGAACAGAGAAAGACTTTTACTGTCTGATTGTATTCTTCCTCTGCTGCCAAAGGCTCAAGTTTCACTGTCTCTTGCTATCATCTGGTTCGTACTGTAGCTTATTATGACTGACAGGATTGAGAGCCACTGTAAAATGTCAATTTTTATTGATGTCATATTGTGTGCACTGGTAAAATCTTATGATAGATTGTATTTTATACAGATATACAGCCACCTGTAGTGGAAATGACTGGTATTTTGTAGTCAAGAAGAGAAAAATCCTGTAAATGTAAAACTATCTATGTGCTTTGTGCTATCCTATTAAAACTTTGGTATTGTTAATAATATATTTTAGATGCATCTCTGTGCATTTAATCATTGCTAGCATAGTGTTTTCTAGATTTAAAGCAATCCAGGATTACACTGAGAGTCTGCACTGTGGTCCAGTTTCTTACATACACACACACATTACACTGTGTAACGCCTCTATTGACTTAACATAGTTTCAAGATTCAAGATCCAAGAGTTTTATCATCATATGAGCTGTCTTTATCAGCGACTGCAGATCCTCTTTCACCCTGGAAGACGTCCACTAACAATATAAAGATGGACCTTCATATCCTGGTCACTGACTATTTTCCTTCCTTCCATCTTTACATGACAGGTTTCAGTGACTTCTCAGACGTGTGTTTGCATACACAGTCAGAATTAATGCATTACAATTCAGGAATAAATGTAAAGCTGAGTATTAAATGCCATTGGATCACTTGATCTGGGACTTCATCTGTGCTCGATTTGTGCCAGAGGACAGTAGAGCCCTTAATTAAGGAAAATGGACAGAGTCTGGTAAATGCCTAATAATGTTTAACACAAATCTAAAGGAGAAAAAACAAAAAAGACAAAGACACTTTGTTTCACATTTCCAGTTCAGAAACATCACATTAAATCAATGAGAGGACTGATATCAGAGCTGACAACAGCTTTAACTGTTGATATAACACATTCCACCACTAGATGTCACTGTTGACACTGTTAGTTGTAAACACGCTGGTACTGCAGCTGTTACAAAAAGCAGTTACCATTGAACTTATGTTTTTATTTGTCATAGTAACTTTGAAATAGTTCAGAAGGTTAATGTTTCTGTCGACTGGGACAGTTGAAATATATCAAGCTATATTTCAAATTATAAAACAATAATACAAACTTGATATTTTTTAAAATCACAGATATCAAATCAAAAAGATTTGAGATTTCAGATTTGGACAAAGTTTTAGACAAAACCTTCAACAATTTCAACATCTGTCTGAGCTCAATGTTTGCTGCGTCAAGTTTTAAGTGTCAGACTCTGAACATGCAAGTTTTCATGTCTTACATTATTTGCAGTAAGTGTTTGTGCTGTGATTACTGTTTTAAACTATTCTTTCCATCATAAGACCTGATCCTCTTTGCTTAAGTTAACTGCATTTGAGCGCTGAGTTTTGTGCAGAAGAAGAGTCACATAACTTCAGATTATCTGACCTAACTGTATCACTTAGAGAAGAAGTTTCACTTTGTGGGTAAAGGTGTGCTTAAGTGTTTTTGAATAATATACAGTGAAATGAGAACATTTGGAATAGCATTTTGTCGTTTTGCTTGACTGGTAAAATGCTGGGGTAGTACTCAGGTGGCTGCAGCTACTGACAATGTCTGACATCACATTTTGCCCGGAAATGTGGAAAAAAAAACAAAAAACAAAAAACCCTATTTTAAATACTTTCAGTTCACTTTCATACTTTATTGAAACACTGGCAAAAGCACATTTCAATCCTTCATTTAAGCCAAATATTTATATATTCAAAGAATACCGTACATATAAGGATACCATTGTTGTTGTTGTTGTTACCTATCCTTAAATTACATCTTGAATAGAGGCAAGTTGCAGATTTGGCAAGGGTAGGAACAATAAATCAAACACACCCTTCCACGCACCCTGTAGATGGGGACAGCATCATCAGTCACAGCCCAGAGAAGCCACATTGATTGCTTTCATTCGCTGTGTTAATTGATTACAATTTAAGAGTAGTACTACTTACTGAAACTACTCCGCTCACCATTCGAGATTTAAATATATAGGTACAGTGAGCTGACATTACGTAGCCCACTGACAGACTTTCAGTTAAAGCATAAATACTCTTAAGATGGGTGAAATACATCATTGCAGAACTCGTGAAGGCTTTAGGTTGTAAACGTGCTCAATTCTAAACATTTGGGTCTAAGGGGACTGACTTCTGGAGCCAGCTTCAAGGTTTATAGTACTTCCGGGTTTCACAGTCCTGGAGGTTGCTGCTCCAGGCATCCAGTTATCTTGTCATTAATTTACTAAACTAAAATATTTGGGATTGTCACTTGTCAATTTCGGCACCTCCATCTTATCTTTGTTTAGTAGCGCGCTGTTATACATACAGGAGTGAAATGTGTAACCGTGACACCTCATGTAAACATCGCTGTCTTTGAGCATTGACAGGTTGACATGTCCGTATGTGAGTCGGCTACGTCATTACGTCAGACGGTAGCAGGTCACATGACCTTCCTTCCAGCTGCAGAGCACTGGGCTCGTTGTTCAGACTCACGGCTGACTAAGCTCTACGAACTGATGTAACAGTTAGCTTAGCTGCGGACCAGTGTCACCAAAACAGAGGCCGAACACACAACTCGGAAACATGCTTTGGTTTGAGGGCTCCATTCCCGACGCCATTAACTCAGCTAAACAGCGAGGTTGTGTTTTTGTCGTCGTCATTACAGGTAAGGATATGTGTTTGTGTTCATTAGCCTGCTTGCTAACATTATCCTCCATAGGGTGACAAGTGGTAGGGTGCTAGCTAGTTAGCCGAGCTAGTTGTCGTACTTGTACTTCTTCCGCCATAAACCATTTAGTATAGCTAACATGTCCTTAAACAAACAAGTATTAAGCGACAACACCGAAAGCGAATATTCAGTGATGTATCAACCTAAATGTAACACCAGCTCTAGCTCTTGGTCCCGGCCTGTGTGATGTTGTATTAAGGAGAACTGTCAAGTGTCTTTAACAGCATAACCAGATTAACTTAAGGCTTCAGTGAGCACTGGCTAATGTCAGACCAGTCAATGATCTGTCGACCAGTTAGTCACTGTATGACTGACAGTCACCTATGACATGATGGGCTAACCTGAAATGAGATGGGTCATTATTGCATCATAGACAGCAGTTGTGTTGTTACTTAGCTACTCTACTATTATGTGACAAAATCGTATATTATGTGGATAACGACCTGTCATCACTGCTGTTGTCTTTGTTTGTAGACGAAGATGAACAGTCAGCACAGCTGATGTCCAGTTGGGAGGACGGCAAGGTCTCAGAGGCAGCGCGCAACTGCTGTGTGGCCATCAAAGTTGATGCCAAGAGGTATTGTTATAGTTATATACACAGTGTAAACTTGTAAGTGAAGCCCCTGTCAGCAACATTTTTTCATTAATACCACAAAGAAAGCATCATGCCCCTCAGATTTAATCAAAAACTCAACTGAAATCTAATATTCAAATACGTGTTAAAAGATCAGAGGTAGTCTACATAACAAACACAGCTCTGACTGTTTAGGCCTATAGCATCATTTTGTACCAACAGTTATCATCAGACATGATGTGTCTGACCTCTGCTCAGCAGGAGCACTATGGCCTCTGTGTTAACATGCATATTATGACTTAACACAACAACTTTGTGTGACCACTTGTGATTGCTTCTCAGTTTCTCTCGATATATGAGGCTGTGATTTCTTTCTGTGTAGACCAAATGGATGGTTGTTTTTATCCTGTCTGACTATGACAGAGGGATCCACTGTCAATATTTTTGTGTGAAAGAGAAAGTGGTTAGGTGAGCTGGAGTTAGCCAAATTAGTGAAATAAGATTAAATCCATTTGTAATTGTAAATCAATAACAAGTCAATTTGTGGTGGCCAGTGTTGGTGTTGATAAACTGACTGATAAAACAACGAATGGGAAATATTTTGTTATTTTTGTCTGTTGCCCAGTCCACCTCCAAATGTGGCCTGAGGGATCAGATTTCAGTGTGTTCATTCACACCTGTACTTAGAACTGTCCACCTGAGATTGAATGACTCAGGACGCACGTTGATGCCAGATATGATCAGGGCCTCTGCACCAGTTTCTTGTGAAAAAAAAAAAAAGTGTAACATAGTCAGTTTAGAGATGTCTTTTGCCCTACAGAAGAAGAGTCTTGTTTTAACTTTTAACTTGTATACATGTATACATTCAGAAGGAACCCTTTTTTACCTGCTTTACAAATTACAAAAACCTTTATTTGCTCAACGGTTCAGTGAAGTGTCAGGTCAATAATACATGTGACTGCACTACTTTAAAAAAGTGCTGCAGTGAACACACTCTTTGTTTTGTACTGCAGAGTCACTATCTTTTTGATTAATTGGCACCATTTGGTATCAGACAACAGTCGGCCGGTTATGCTGTAGCTGTATGAGATATAGTTGCATTGGATATTCTTTGTGGCTTTGGAAATTGTGATTTCAGTACATTTATCAGACTGCGGTTTCTGACAGGAATGGGTGAGTAGCTGTATTTTCCTGTTATTTGGATCTTTTCAGGTTTCAGGTAGAAACAGTTAGATTGGCTGTTCTTGTTTGTTTGAAACAAAATATATTTTCTATTACAGTAGTAGCATTCCCTTGTTTTACATGTGCGACCGTAGCATATCCTGTCGCATTCAGCCATTAGTGAACTAACTGCAAGGGGGGTTTTTAACAGGAATGGAAGCGAAATTCATGAACTGTGGTGAGAACATGACCTTTATTTAGAGGAAAGGAAATAGGTAAAACTGGTAAGCAAATTAGCATAGACTGAAACACTACTGCTCAATTTGTTCAGAAGACTTAGTTAAATTCCTTTTATTAAAATATTTCCGTACTCAGCAAAACAAATAGCAGCAGGTCTCTTATATGTGTTCAATGCTGTATATTTAATTAGTAGATATATGGATGTTTATGGAATTTCACCACATGACAATGTGTGTTTTTTTTCACCCACAGTGAGACGTGTGTGCAGTTCTCCCAGATCTGTATCCTTTTTGTTGAACTGTTCTTCTTGGCCTTAATTAATGTCAGGCTTCTACAAAAAGAGAGTTTTGAATTCATTGATTAGTGATTTATATCTGAGGAGAAGCCATTTCTTCCACTAGAGAGAGAGAGAGATAACCCAAACCCTCATTACAGACTGTAAGCTATGATAAAAAGAGACACATTTATATTGCTCCTTTAAAAAGCCAGTTAGACAAAACGTTATTTTCTTGGAGCTTGTTCCTTGACCCTTCCCCTGTGTGAAGATCCAGTGGTGTGCATACCCTCCAGCTTCTTTATTGGAGAGAATGGGATTCCTCTAGAGGTCATCGCTGGCAGCGTTCCTGCTGAAGAACTGATGAAAAGAATCAACAGAGTTAAGCAGGTACAGACATCAACGCTTGAATTATTTGTGCAAACTCACCCTTTATGAGATTCACATTTTAATATGTCTCATACGTTGAATTGCGACCACGTAACTTCAAATTAAAAAAAAAAAATGTCCCCTGTGAATATTACACTCAGTTAGCATCAGCAAGTTATCATGCTGTTATTAGCATTTAGTTCAGTGAGGTGTGTCTAAGTATAGCCTCAGAGCTGCTAGCTTGGTTGGAGACTAGAGACTCGTGTCACATGAGAATCACTTTTGACTCTTCTGCGGCTCAGTGACAGTTTTAGTATCTACTGGAGCATCTTCAGCAAAAACACTGTAACATAAATAGGTAAAGTTGATAATTATTTTAAGATCACTTTACTGATATTTTTCACAGATGAAGCAACTCATTAATATAGTGACAGATGCCTTTGAAACGGTGTTTTTTAACCTTTTATTGCCTTCAACTTTTTCTTCAGTCACGTTAGGTGTCAGTACAGTCGGTGTCACAGCCCTTTGTCAACATACTGTGTATTTGTGAACCTGATCAAAGTTTATATTGATGAGCTGCCACCAGAAACAGAAAGAGCTGCAGCTATTTTCACATAAGAAGAGGAAGAGACATAAGGAAGAGACTTAATAGTTGATCGGCCACCTATCTTCACACATACACACACACACACACACTGGTTACTGTTTAAGCAGGTTGTCATAATGTGCTGGGTATATATGCTACATATGTAGCTAGATTCCATCTACATCTTATGTTAAAATGATGGAAAACTTTGTGTTTTTTTTAGCTTTCTTCTGTTGTAGGAGGTTTCCAGTCATCTGCCAACCTTTTTGTCACCATTTGCTTTATTGCATCTTGATACAACACACAGTACTAATCTCCAAGGATGTACACAATCAATTTTACACAAGAACACAGCATATTTGTAGTGGTCATCGTGCGCAGGCATTTATAGTTGAAAGCGGATATATTACAACCACTGCCACCGAGCTAATGTTACCTACATGGTGTTCTTTCTTGTAATGATCTTCCTTTTTTTTCTGACAGATGCATGATCAACAGATTGGAGGTGCAACAGTTTTACCACAGGCAAACGCTTCAGTGGAGACCAGTTCACATAACAGCAGAGCCACAGAGACTGCTCCAGCTCCAGTCCCAGCAGTGCCTGTTAGGTCAGCGACAGAAACCACAGAGTCTGTAAAAGGTGAGTGACTGTAGAAGATGCCGTGGTGACTCTGTGCTGCGGTCATAGAGCTTTATGGTCAGATTATGCTAAAAGTGAATAAATTGTCCCAGTGTCTTTTTCCAACCTGGTCAGAAAACAAACGTGTTTAGAGTTGCTCTGAACGTTCACACTGGAAGAGAGAAAGAGCTTCAACTCCTGCCAATGCTCTCGTAGCCAGCCAATCACTGAGTGATGAGGCTGTGATGTCAGAGTGTCAGGGAGGTACAGAAATAGTGGGACAAAGAACCTTATTGTTGAGTTTTTGAACCATTCACCAACAATAAGAGCAAAAGTATGTTCACCGACAATCACATCAGTGTTTGGTGCGGTAGTGAACCCCCCCACCTCCCTCCTCCCCAAACAAACAAAAGTACACCCATGTTGTTGTCCAAGATAGGAAGTAGATTTTATTTACAAGCACTCTCACTTTCTCTCTAAATCTAAATCATGAAATGAATGAAATCCGAACACAGTTTTTAGGTCACTGAAGACGATGTCTCTCTGTTTTGTTCTTTTTTTTTTGTCTTTTATTTCTCTCAAAAGTGAGAGAAATGAATTATGGGGCTATATCTCATGAAAACTGCACTTAAATGTGATTTCATAAAAAAGAAAGTATTAAATTGCCACTGCATCCACCGTGACTGTGACACAGCAGAATGCCATCAATACCAGCTTTTGAATAATCTGCATATATATATATATATATATCAATGATGGGTAGACTGTGTTTGCTTTGTGATGTGTCATGTTTGTCTCGTTTGTCCTGTTGTCTGTAGCATCTCCATCAAGCCCAGTAGATGACAGCAGCCTCTCAGCCACAGCGTCTCTTGCAGAGAATGTGTCTTCAGACGAAGGAGCTCAGTGTGAAGAAAACCTTGATGCTAAAGTGCAAAGGTAAGACAGAAACTGTGTTCTGTATTGATGTGTTGGCACTGAAGATGTGTCAGTCAAACGTTCAGCGAAAGGATAAATAACAGTTTATGTTTATTTTAACCAATCAAACAGTCAAACAGACTATTGATTATTATAAAAAAACTATATGGATATCAAGCATCAAACAGTGAGAAAGACCTCCCACTAAAATGGAGTCCAGGTTAAATCCAGAACTGGATCTCACTTTGCATACTTCCATACTTACACTTGCTATTTTGCCTAAATGTTTTCACACGGACAAGTATGTCAACATACAGTGTCACACATAACCCCCACATCCCCCGTGAGATGTGAAAATCCCCAAAGTAGTAACCATATGTTTATTTTATTTTTTATGCCTTTATAAAACCTCCCCACAAAACCTCCCCTCAGTTTTGGGACAGCACCATTCGGTCCAATTTCACACTTTGCATCAGTGAGAATACTGAGTACACAGCGTGACACAGCATACACATGCACTGTGTCTTAAATTGCATACTTTACTATTTTTATATTCCAGCCAAAAGGGTTCCAAAGTCTTTTCTGTAACTAAATTAAGTCTTGTGGCGCTGATGTCATATTGACAGTCTCCACAATAACTTATCACATTAGTTTCACAAAGGTTGAAGGTTGAAGCTGTCAGAAGCTGTTAGTAAGTGGTTTATCTGTATCCAGATTCTCTGACTGTAATATATTAAGAAAAATAAATAAGTGAAGGAAACATTCAAGGACTTACTTTTATCATTGGCAAAATAAATGTGACATTGTATCATTACTTTCTTTTTTCTTTTTTCTTTTTTTCGTCAGGTTAACCAAGAAACTGGAGGATCGACGAGAGCAAAGGAAGAAAGGAGAGGAAGAGGTGAGGATGCTTTTAGCTGCACAACTGTCACTGTAGTGTTTAATTTCCTGTTGTCTGCTCACACATCAACGGCTGTAATACTGTGATTACATGTTCATGGCAGCAGATGGAGCTGTTACAGCTCAGCAAAACCTTCAGCATCTCACAACAGCAGCTCTTATACATGTTGTGTGTCAAACCTGGTGTTTAACAAGCTCCAGGTTTGAATAATTAAAACACTTTAGTATAAATAAGTTCAGATGTTATTGGTTTTTCTCTCAGTATAGAGGAGAATTAAAGATTCCTATTCTTATTTATAATTGCTTCATAAAAATCGAACCCAAAACCTCAGATTTAACAAAAATGCACACACACAGTCTTGTTTCCTGGATCAGTTGAGTTTTAATCGCGGACTGTAATGCTGATTGGATTGCTGCACATCCTTAATGTGGCCCTCTTCATCCTGTGTGTTGTGTGTGTGATCCAGGGCGAGATCAGAAAAGAAATGGAGCGGCGGAAGATGGGGAAAGACATGCAGGACTTTAAAAGGAAACAGGAAGAGGAAAAGACCAAACGACTCCTGGAGGAAAGGAACAGGGAGAAGGCGGAGGAGAAGGCTGCCAGAGAGCGGGTCAAACAGCAGATCGCTATGGTAACCTCAACCTCAACCTCAACCTTACGTTCACAATTTTCCAGATAGGATAATGTTGGTGCTGATGATAATTTTACCAAAGTGGTCACAATATCAACAAATACAGTGTCATAGAATCCTGATTAGAGCCTTTATTTACCTCCACCACAGAGAGAAGATGGTAGCACACATGGTCTAAATGGTCAAAGACTTGATTGTTTCTCTTAATGAACATTTCTCTTAATGAGCGTCATCTTGGTTATGAAGTAAAATATTCACAAGCCAGTAGATATTTATGTAGCACAACATGACCCTGTTGAAAGTCAGGTACTAATTTCTGGGTATGATGTGTGTACAGTGTGCTAAACGTCATCATAATGGCTAAAGTTCCTTTTTTTTAAACATAGCATTAATCTGTGACCAGTGTCTGAAACAGTACAGACACATCTTGCATCATTAACATTGTTGCACCATTTTCCACATCACTTTCCGCTCAAACACTTCTTGGTTCCTACTGGCCCGCAGGACCGAGCTGACAGAGCAGCTCGCTACGCCAAAAACCAGGAGGAGGAGAAGGCGGCGAAGGAGGCGCTGCTGCAGGCCAGACAGGCAGAGCAGGAGGCCAGGAAGGAGGCAGTGCTCAGAGAGAGAAGGTACAGTAGAGAAGGTTCAAGGAGAAAAAGTACATTAGATTTACAGCAGAAGTCCCCATGATGAGTCCCCAGATGTCCCCATGAAAATTATGCTGTAAAAACCAACTATATAAATGTAATGTATTTTTTTTAAATCATAAGTATAGAAAGGAAAATCAATATACAAATTCTTCAGATAAGTATTTATGTAAAGGTCAAACAATTAATTGATGAAGCGTGACACAATCAATTTGTTTGTGTGTCAACCACTGAAGTGTCTTTATGGCAAATTGAACATGAGCTTAAGTTAGGAAACACATCAGACCTCCTTCCATACCGAACAAGCCAGAGAAGCAGCTCTTTCCACTAGTAACAAGCATGAGCTGACCGTGTCAAAAATATGTATTAATAATATATATTAATATCTCAATATTTCAATTGCCATAGCGATTGAAAGCAGTTAATATTGTTTCCTGACGTGTTTGTAGCCATTATGAGCCTAAAGGTCGTTACTGGTTCGATTTTGTGGTGTTTATAAATAAAGAAGGTAAATGGAATTGAAAAAGGCTGCACTATGTGAAAATAAGGATGTATAGAGGTGGTGTAAAGTTGTTGGTGGTAGTTAAATTTAAATTTGTTTCAGAATGTTAAAACAAGTTTGTTTATTTGTGACATCAGTACCATAGCGAGGATACAGTTCCGCCTCCCAGACGGTTCGTCTTTCACCAACCAGTTCCCGTCACAGAGCAAACTGCAGGAGGTTCAGCGTTTCGCCGCACAGGTTCGTCTCAACAATCTTATTCCCACACAGCCGCTGCACTTCTTTTTGGTTTTTAGTTTGATTTTAACTTTTTTTATGGATTCTCCCACATAGACTCGATTCAACACCATCATAAAATAAGTTAGACTGTGAACTTTGAACACAGAACTGGGAACAATTCATAAATAAAATAATGAATAATGAAATGATTTAAAATAATTGTGAATAATTTATATAAAACAAATAGATAATAATAAAACAGATAGACAAATAAATGAATATAAGAATTTGAAATAAAATAAAAAGAAATAATAGCTGTAATCAATGTGTGGAAGAGTCATATTCCTTGTGAGGATAAATCATCTTTGAAGCGATGACCAGACGTTTAGCAGATTCTCTTTCCAGCTTAAAGTCAAATTTACTGAGTCCAGGTTAGATCCTCTGTTAAATACATTGTGGAACATGTATCTGATAGCTATTTTCCCTGATCCAGAGTCAGCTCAAAATCATTAATTTAGTAAAATTAAAAAAAAAAATATATATATATATATATATATATATATATATATATATATATGATTGTTTGCTTTGATCCCACTTGAGGTTAAATATATAATATCTTGTATATGTTAAATATACAAGAATATTGAAAAACAATGAATGACCTTGAGGCTGTGGTTGATAAACGAAGGATTGTAAAATGTAGCATGTGTAACAATAAGTTACTCCTCAACCACCGTTCACAGTTGTTCTGATCCTTTCACAGGAAGTGGGAAATCGCTACGGTAACTTCTCCCTGGCGACCATGTTCCCTCGGAGAGAGTTCACCGGTGAAGACTTGAACAAGACTTTGGTGGAGCTGGAACTGGCTCCAAGTGCTTCCATCGTACTTCTGCCGGTAAGTAGTTCACCTTCCATGAGTCGTACCTGAAGAATACAGCATCCTCACCTAAGTTCAAGCTCCTTACATCAATTTTATATTACTCTCCGTCTCAGCATTCAGGCAGGCCTGCGAACACAGTGGCTCATTCCTCTGGAGGAGGTATATGGGCTATCCTGGGCACAATCCTCTACCCTCTGCTGGCTGTGTGGAGATTCCTCAGCTCCTTCCTGTTTGCAACCCCACCCCCTCCTGGTGCAGCATCCCGAGGCTCTGGCCAACAGTCCAGCTCCTACACCAACCTATCATCATCATCATCCTCATCCTCATCATCATCTTCAGACAACACAAAGAGGTGAGGGATAGATTCTGCACTACCTCAACACACTCAGCACTAGGAGAGCTTCAACAAAGCTGACACACATTTTATCACAAAAATTTATCACAGCCCCTCAAAAAAAGCTAATAATTAGTTAATAATTAATTTTAATAATTAATACATGTTTTGGATCTGAGATGTTTATTAAACCTTCAAATTAAGTCACTATTAACAAATCACAAAAAATGCTTTATCATTTCATTTAGGATTTTTTTTATTCTACTTAATTATTTATTATTTTTATATGATTTTTAAAATTATTATTATTTTCTTTAGCAAACGGGACTCATCGGTCTCTTTACACCAGCTTCTCTGGTGTAACGTTAACCAGAGACGTTAACCAATTCTCTCCACAGCAGTTCCGGTCGCCGTGACAACAATGTTAATGACACTGGGGAAAAAAAAAAACTTTTCCTGTAATGCTTCTGTGCAGAAGACAGCTGTTATGTTTGAGTGTCTTCTGTCCATCACTGTACAATGATTCCTCACCTATAGTTTCCTGAACCCCACGCAAGAGGTGAAAATCCACAAAGTAGTAACCGTAACAGTATTTATATTGTTTTTTTTTTTTTAGGCTAGAAATTGCTTTATTGAAATTTTATTGCAAAAAATAAATCTAAAAAAATAAATAAAAATATGCGTAGGTCGCAGAATCCTGCGATATAATGGAGACTCCTGCCATATAAATTTACATATAGTAGTCGCAAATAAACGTGATGTATCAAAGCCGCGAGAGGTGACACGTGATATGTCGAGGGTTCACTGTATTTCCTTCACATTTGACACAAATGTTCAGACTCCAGGTTGAACTGGTTCCATCTTCTCACAAAACATGTTGATCTTGTGAATGACACATTGGGGACAATCTGTCTGTAGTTTTCTGTAATGTTTTTTTTTCTATAACATTGCTATTTGGACAGTGACCATTGTTGTGCTTCTTCCCTGTCACCTCAGAGAGTCTCTCTCCAAGCACAATTTGGAGAAGCGTCCTAAAGATTTCAAGAAAGACGGTAAAATCTGCAGGCTGAGGACTCAGGAGGACAGTGAGGATGACAACAACACCTGGAACGGGAACTCCACCCAGCAGATGTAGCACAGTTGCAGCACATCTCTCTCCCTCCTGCTCTCCTGCCATGAAGTAGTTCAGTCCGACCAGTCGAAGGTTTCTGCTGCACCTAGAGCTGATCCTTTAGTTTTCTCTTTGTCTTACTGTGTTCCACGCCTCCAGCCTGTATTTTTGCCTGCATGGGGAGATCAATAATAATCTACAGAAGCTCCTCTGTCTCCTAACCTGGGCTCAGATTACAGCAAGTCACCAGACTGTGAAAGGCTACACCAGCATTCTCTCAGATTTTTGCTCGTAGTAGACGATTGTCAGATACGCCATAATTAACTTTATTAAATAAAGTTTATTATTTATATTGTCAGACACTAAAATTCTGGGGAAAGTGTAAACGGACGGTTTAACAGCTGACCTGGAGATGTTGTAATCCGAGTCCAGCATTGCGTTATGTTGTGTTACGGGGGTTACTGCATTTTAGAAACATTTACCTTTAAAAAGTGAGTGTCTGGCTGCCCGTCACTCATCTGGATTCTTATCTAACAGCAGATGTTTCGTTTTAAGATTTCTTAAACATTTCAGCAAACTGCTTAAATCTGCTGGCAGAAGACTGTACATCTACCAAGGTGGTGTTACACGCACACAGTATGTGTTTCTGCTAGGTGACAGTGGGCGGCTTCTGTAATCTTCCTCATCTGACTATGAAAATTAAAGCAGCCTGTTTTCCAGAAAAAAAAACAAAAAGAATTTTGTGTTGGTTTGATTGTTTGTTAAATCGATTCCCCATTCTTCACGCATGGGTGAACTTATCTACTAGACCTTTTGATTTATTGTCTAATAATTGTTCTTTTATTTTGAAATAAAGGCAACATGATGATTGGCTGATCATACGACACTGTTATGTTACATCCTGTCAGTCACAGAAGCCTTAGAAAACAAACGGGTCTTTGACAGAAGCATCTGTTTATGGTACCTGACATCGTAAAAGATGTCATCATAAGCTTCATAACATGATAACTGGCAGAACATGAGTGAAAATGAATACTATGATTTCACTATGATTAAATGAGGGTAACAATCATGGTACTATTTTGTTTCATCTATACAGAAAGGAGCTATATATACACTGCACATCCATACATATTGTACATCATATAGTGAGGCTGTCCTGTACATGCTGTAGTATAAAAGAGCTAATATTTTCACCTGCTGTCTCTTATTGAAATATTATATGCAAGTGTTCTAAGCAGTTAGTAAGAATGTGCATGTTTGGCCTAAACAAATATAACAAAACTGCAGTGAAACAATAACAGATGAGCATCACATCAAATGACACTACTCTCACATCACTGCACTACAATACAGATACAACACAGCTGTGTTTGCTGATGATCAATGTGCTGCAGTAGACGTCCTCACTCTCCAGTGAAGGTGGGGTTGGCCACAGTGGTGGTGGCGTTCTGGAACAGCGGGTTGTCGGCCTGGTGATGGAAGAAAGCCCAGTTTTTTGTTTATTTACATACAGAATAAACAAATGACATAAATCATAGTCAGAGTTACAGATCATCACATGACAACTGAACATTTGCTAATAGAAGTAGATATTCAAGTAACGGCAGGCTCAAACTAGGAATCATCTGTACTACAAGGGCCACATTGTGACTTAAGAAAGTTTAGGTATAATACTTTTTTTTATCTAGTATTAGCATTAGTCAGATGTGGCTAAAGCAGGAACTTGCATCTCAGTGGAGCCACAAATTGCAAACAAAGTCATTGTAGATCTGGATTATCTAGATTCAGTGACATTTGCACTGCTACTATTAGTGAATTTACATGTGACTTAATCTTTAAAAAAAAAACAAACAAACTGCCTTTTCTGGATGTGACTTACAGGACATTGTAAGGGAGTACGTTGGCCTGTGCCACACATTTAAGTAACATCTGACTGGGTGTGTCAGCCTGTAAAATGGACTACATTTCCATCACTGTCACACTACATTCACAGTGTGTCCATGCTACACTGCTGCTGTCGTCCATTATTCCAACCTAAAAGGAAGCATGCCTCACTGCACCAGTGCCAGCTTCTAAAATATTACTTCCTGTTCATTTCTAATTTTACTTTTAGCAGTAATAGTAATAGTAAATACAAAAGCGCCTCACCTTTGCCCATCGGGCTTTTTTCTTTTCATTTTCAAATTTCTTGAACTCTTTCAGGTCTTTCATGTAGAGTAATAACTTGATGAGCATCAGCAGAAGAAGACCGATGAGAGCCACAGATGCTACGGAGCCTGCAATGATTGCTATGACGCTGGGTGGTTCTGGACAGTCTGCATGAAAAGTTAGAAAAGTTTTTACTCATAGCCACAATACGTTGAGGTGAATAAGCTACCAGCAGACTCTTAGTCTGACACAATGTCTCGAAACAACACTGAAACCACAAAATGTTTGTTGAATCGAAGAGTTATTCAATTCAGAGTTCTCATACCTCTCTTGTTCAGAACTTCTGCTCTGTAGGAATCAAGTCCAACCAGCTGTTCCAATTTAAATGTGATCCAGCAGTTTTCTGAATCCTTCTGCACGCATTCCTTGCTCGCCAAGGTGAATTGATCTACCTTCTCAACACTAATAATGCTCTCGGTGCAAAGTGTGCAGTTTTCTCTATTACCAAAGCCGAGACATTCAATGCAGCTCCTGAAGATAAGATGATTGACATTAGCTGATATATAACAGTCAAGTCAATGTCATCCCAAGACTTAAATAACGATTTGAAAATTCAAGTCAAGTGGAAGATGTGAATCCTTACAGTTTGGTCTGGCAGGGGTCAGGGCAGCCGAAGCACACCTGGCACAATGGCCGCTGGTATCCTTGTTCACATTCACAGCGGTTACACTGGCAGCGGCCTCTGCCATAGCACACAGTGTTGTTGATCGTACGGCATTCCTCCTCAGAGGCCTTACACTGACAGGCTGTGCCCTGGTAGTCTGGTTCGCATTGACATTTTCCACAGTTACACTTACCATGTCCTGCGGATTGTGAGTAACAGAGAGGGGAGTCAGCAGTAAGAAAAAAAGAAAAAGAATGTATGTCGAAATGGGCCTGATCATGTTCATCTTTATAAATATAACTATAGGCCAGAGATATGGTGACCAAAGACACTCCACACTGCAAGAGCTGTGCTGTGATTGGTCAACTTGAGTAACTTGTCTTTTTTCTTAGCTTTGTAAAATTGGTGGAAAACTTTAAGAGTTAAGATATAATGAAACAGGTTTTAGTTCACTCAGACATTCCTCCCAAAGTAAATAGCCTATGTCAAGTATTTATCTTTTTTTTTTTAGAAATAGATTTATCATTTAAACATTTAAACCATTAAAAAAAATTCTACCTCCACACAGTTGATTCTGGAACTTCTCACAGCTTTCGTCATCGCACTCGCAGTATTTGCCGTGGTAACTTTTCCCGCTCTCTGTGGTGTGACACTGGCACCTGCCACATACACAGTCGCCTCGACCCTCGCACTCGGTGCCGTTCTGCTTCTGACAGAAAGCACGGAGAGCTCGCTCATCCTTATTGCCAACCGCGCACTCGCAGAGCTGACCAACGTAACCTTCGTTGCAACTGAAAAGATAAGAAAGAAAACATTAAAGAAAACTAAAGTTAAACCTAGAAATACTCCAGCATACCTCCCTCTATTTTCTTTCTATGTTTTCAGTGATCTTTGCAGAGGTCTGAGTGGGAAACTGTTGCTTCTATACATCTATTTGTAGGAGGTGATTCGTGTATAATTATTGAGCTTTAAAGGTGCACTACTTTTGCACAGAACCAAAAAGGCTCCACCTCCATTTTATATCTGTTTTGGAGGATTTTGTTGAGTGTTCTGAGTCACTTCCATATATTTGGAGTTTTTATTTTTACTTTGCTGTTGATTTGTCTTTGTGTGTTGTTGGAATATAATTTGATCTGTCTGTACAACCAACTTATGGCCAGAGGCCAATAGGGAAGCTGGATTTGTATGTCCATTATCAGAGCTAACAGCTGCATTCATTTAAACAGTATGTTAACAGTGTGAATGACGAAGAGGATGATGCTAGAGGTAGTTATATGAAACAAAAAGAAAACCACTGAGCCGAGGACCTGTGATTGTATTGGTGTGAATACTGACACCCAGCAAAACAGAATATGGTCAACAATTTCCATTCAACCAGCACCCATAAACATAAACAGGCCAGTCTTCATCTTTTATATCACACTAGTGTCTCACACAGCTGCAGAAGCATCCACAGATAAAACGAATGCTAGTTTTCCACAGGAATGTTACTTGATAGAATGTACTAGTGGTTTTCCAGTTTTCCAATGGTTCTGTCCCAGATGAAATAGCATCTCAAAGCCTCAAAGTCCAGAGAAATGAGCCTAGAGAGGAAGCTGCTTAGACTACTAACATCTGGCAGAGGTTTGCTGTACATGCAACAAAACATTGCTGGATTGTAATTGTATATACAGGAACCCTCATAGAGGATCATCCTGTTTTTATGACATAATTAAAAAAAAAAAAAATGTTTAGCTTCATTTCTGGGGGGGGCTGTCATGTCATCCATCTTTATATACAAGGTGGTTGAATCACGTTCCAAACAGTGAACAGCTCCAATGTGTTAATCTAAAGTTTTAGACATTTTCATCAGTTCAATTATTTATTATCTTAATTGATTTGTTAAAATAAACATTTCTATGTTAAGATCATTGCCTAGATGAAAGAAATATGTCAGTCTGTGAATTTTGATCTCGGGTGCTTTTCTAGTCTTAACAACCTCTCAGAGAGTTTTACATTCACCCTTTCCTATAGCAAATAAACTGCGATCAAATTTTTCCTTTTGCTGAAGTTCTCTTGTATTGTTGAGTCAAAGCAATAAATGACTTTTCCTAAGTAAATCAAAATGAATGCACAGAGCCTCCAAATATGTGATGATGGGGGTAGTAAAGGTTACCTGCAAATACCACACTTGACCGTTCCCTTCTGATTGCAGTGTTTGTGGTTTTCTTCAGTGGGGTCGTTACACTGACACTCACAGTTGGTAGACAGAGACACTGTCAACGTGTCTTTAATTCCCAGAGGTCTGATGGTGAAAGACTGTTCCTCCATACAAGACAGTGCTGTCACAGTGACTTCAAAAGAGATCTGGAGAGAGAAGGTAGGGTTGCAGAGTCAGACGGAGATGTGATGCATGTTTACATTATGAATATATTTTTAAAAAGTTAAATAAAAAGTCATGTGATGTTTGCACCAAAATTTGGTTTGGATTCTCATTTTCAGCATATTAGCATCATCATTCTAACAGTCTGAGAAGTTTGATATTCTAATTTTTGCAACACACCCTTTGCTCATTTAAAAGAAAAAAAAAAAAACTGAAAACCACATCCTTCATTTGCACAGACAGTGTCAACAACTTTTTCACAACATTGAAGAGACACATGTGGCACAAGTCCACAGACTTGAGCTGGTCTTCTTCTGGTAGATGTCTTGAGCCAATGTTTACTTTTCCTTGATGACGCAGATGATATTTTTCTGCTACATTCATCAAACTATGACGTCCAACATGATTTTTAATTGCATGTAAAGTGGCTGAGCCTCCATTGTAAACCAAAAGTAACTATAATGAAAAAGATGCAGTTGAACCTAGAGACAAAAAGTCTTGGTCAACATGTGACTATGGAGCATCAAGCATGTTGCTCCTTCATATTATTAGAACCTTAGAAAGTAAGTTTGGGCACTTAATTAAGATGCCTCCATCTGACCATCCAGCTTTAATGATACACTCTCATCATGTCCAGTTGCAGGAAAAACCATGAACATAGTGCAGGGTATGAGAAGGGTGTCTAGACGCCACCCAGACCTGAACCAGCACTGAATTAATCACAATGAAGATAGGGGGAGCCATGAAAAGATGAAAAGTAAAAAAAAAAAGAATCATAAAGAAAATAGAAAAGAACTGACCTCTTGTCCGACAGTCACCTCATCACACACGCCTGTGCTTTCCCCCTCTGGTCCTGGTTTTTTGCATATAGGTTTGTAGACAACTCTTACATTGTCAGGGAGGTTATCATGAGTAATGGTTACTTTGGAGGACAGACTCTAAGGGATTACACATTTTGGGGAAAAAAAGCAGAAAATCATGTTGAACATATATCAGTCAAAGGGCAGATTTCAAAACATACGTATGCCAACTTACCTTGTAGGCCGCCTCAATCAACCCAACAACGTTGTTAGAATCTGATGACAGAGTTCCCACCTCTGATTTTGGAATCATTTGAGAAAGTTGCTGGGAAAAACAAATTCACATAAGGTGAACTGAAAAATTAGCAGTAATAATAATGAAACTGGGTAAACAAAGAGAAATGAAAGGTAAATATCATTTACCCTGTACACAGATGTCACATTATTTGTCACTGCAAAAATTGGCTGAATATTGTTGTTCTTCAACTGTGTAGCTAGTTGTCCAACAGACGGGTAGTCCTGCAATGAGACAATGAGTGACATTTGGTTAAGCAAATGTCTGCTACCCTCTTGGCAACAGACACTGAACTCGTGCAGAAAACTCATTATGGATAATTAAATTTTTTTCAGTTTTCATAGCTTTTTTTATTTTATTTTATAGCTTTGTCCATGAGTTGATTCCTTGTATGATTCCATACCATCTTACTGCTCCTGACATAAAGGTTATTTTCCATGTGGCACTTTTCATCATTGGGTTCCAGGATTCCAGCCAATTTTCCATCACCAGCCATGTGGAATCCAGCATCAGTGGTCAAAACAATCAGTCGAGTGCTGCTGTTCCTCCATCCTATTTTATCCTAAACAACATGGGGATTTATTTAATCTTAATGGCAATAGGGTTTTTGTTGCATACATTCCTTTCTAACCTTAAACACGGTTGATTAAATTCAGTTAATCATAGTATATAGTTATGTCTTTGGTTGACTCCTTACCCCACATACAGCAGCCTGCATCATGGCATCAAGACTCCCCTCAGGAGAGTCCAAGTTCCCAGAAATGTACTGCTCGTTCACTTTTTTTTGGAATTCTCTCTCCTCTGAAGTCATACTGAGCACATGTCTGTAGCCAAACGCAGCCTGACACTGCTCGTCATTATCATCACATGGCTTTAACAATTTCTCCTTGTTAGTGTTGGTGTAAGGAAGCACTATCTTATCGACAAAGGCACCAAAACCTGTAAGTCCAGAGATGTGCATTAATTCCTAGTTCTTGTTGGTTTTTAATAAGGTAGCAATTTATCAAACATTTCACTCCTCTAAGATTTTGCAGAAATGATATAAACACCAACACTTTACAATACAGAGTTTTATCCTTGTGTAAGTAGTGTATTTATTCTCAGATCAACATTGATCTTATTACCTATTTGAGCATGGTCAGTGATTCTTTTCAGAGCTTGAAAAAGACTTTGTCCCAGTTTTTTGATATTCGCCAAGTCGTCTTTCATGGAGTAAGACAGATCCATCAGGTAGTAGAGATCGACTGGATAACCCTGAACTCTTTTAAAAGTAACAGTGAATTTGACAGGACGCCCTGTTAACAAATGAGAAAAGTAAAAATTAAATTAATGAATCAATAAAAATGTGATTAAAATGATAGTGATTTCTACCATTTGACAACTTGTAACTGCTCTGGTTTTACTCTGATCTGGAACCAAACCACTCACCGGGTCGCACATTCAAACTCATCTTCTGTGGTTTCAGCTGGACAGGATCCTGGTTTTTGAACGACTCAGACAGATCACGGTTCTCATCGACTTTTACATCATTTTGAGGGGTGACCATTTCTTCCTCCATACAGCCTCTTTGTAACAGCTGAGCTCGGGTGTCACAGCGGACTGCTTCCTGCTCACCACTTTTGGTGAAATTCTGTAAAAAGGGAAGGAAAAAATAAAAATATTTCATTTTAAAATTAAATGATAAAATTATTTCATAAAATATGAAAAATAAAAATAAAATTATTCCATAGAATTTCATTTTAGGCTATCACAGGTATTACCAGTGACTTGCAAAACTTGAAATATAATGAGTAATTAGAGAATGGAAACTATATCTGTTGGCAAAAGTAAGTAATAAGTATGGCTTGACTCTTTGACATTGTTGCACTGATGCAATAATGGTTTGAAGACATAGCAAAGTATTTGCAGAAAGTAAATGTGGAGGATGTTTACATTTAATATCCAACCAACCACAACCACATTAGACTTTATGGTATACTATAGTGTGCATAACAGGAAGGGATATAAGTAGTCCCAAAATGAACAGAAATTGCTAAAATATGTTTCTTTTAAATAGTCAGAAAAGCCCATTTTATATGTCTACAGTTGTGTCTTTTGAAAAAAAAAGTGCTGGTTGTTGGTTATAAGGGAGAATGTGCTATTCAGTGTTTATACCACAATAATCTTCCAAGGCACTACATCAGTTCTAGGTATGACTGCTGTCCCTGCACAGATTGAGTGGTTGTTGCCACAGCTTCTATGATGTAGTTTTTCTTTTTGTTATTTCTTTTCAGTAGTTGCTCATAGACTGACGGTTGACCAGGAGGCTAACATTATATCCAGCTGTTGCTATAAAGCTGAGCTGTGTATGTTAATATTAACCCTTGATGGAACAGTATATAAACAAATTAGGTTTCTGTCTCACCAGCTGCTGACACCACACGCAGTATGGCCCAGATTTTATACAGTCATTGCAGGAGTTGATCACTGACTTTGAGCAAACTTCCTCTTGTTGACACAACACTGCAAAAAAAAAAAACAGCACTGATTCATGAAGAACTTGAAATGCTGAACTCCCAAATTAATCGTGTCTCACATGGAAATGAAATGTGCGTTTCATGGGTGGGCAGGTCAATTTAATAAAAAAAAAAAATATTGGTATTGACTGTGGTGAACCTGCCATGGCTTGATATAAGACTGTAAACCTATTTTTGATATTGTGCGGTATGTTTCCTTTTTTGAGGAAAAAAAAAAAACACTACAGACTCATAGATAGTTACATTAAAACACTGACAGGCTTTGACTTCACACAATCTTCATTAGGTCAGCACAGAAGTAAACTGATGGCATCTGGTACTCTTATAAATCAACAGTCTTGTTTTTATTATTCCTGCTATAATAAAGACCCAGTAGGGTCAAAGGTGTTGATGCTGAAGTTCTAAACCACCGAACTGATTGTGTCAAGGCTTCAAGTGTCAGTATTCTCCTTAGTCTGACAGAAGAATGTTTTTTTTCTTTCTGTGACCAAACTTACAACTTTAAGAACAATACTCCTTGGAAAACATGAGAACTTGGCCTGACTATTCTTTATCAAAGAGATTTGATTGTGGTTTATTTATTAATGAAATGAGCATCAAACATTTACAGATAGATCATGCAGTGATAACTTAAAAAAATAGCTTACCATTTCCACTGATCAATAAAAGTAGAAGAAAGAAAAAATACTGATCCATTTCCTGAAGACAAAAAAGGGCAACAATTATTTAACAGAATAAAAATCTGGTGAGATTTAAATACAAATGTTTTTTACAACATGTGACATTTCAGTGCAGAATGGTGAACTGTAGCAATGAAGAGTCACCAACAGGGGGCAATGTCCTGCTATTCTGCTTTGTTTTAAAATTGACACATTCAAAGCCTGTTATTTCTTTTTTCATCACTTTGTCATGTGACTGACTGAGCCAATCAGCTCTTCACCTCACAAAATGTGCCCGATCTTTGAATCATTGAGTGGTTCTTTTAGTCTTCAATTATTTTGACCAAAAAAATTTTATTCTGAAATTCAATAGACATAATAGTAAAATAAATACCTAGTGATTGTGTATATTTTTTCAGTTGAGAGGCATGGGTGGCATTTCTAAATGTTTTTTTTTTTAGATTTTAATATTACTATTTGGCTTTTAAATACCATATATTTTAATGAATGCAATTATACCATATTGGAAATGAATAACAACTAGATATTGGCTCTAATGTACAGAAATTATCTCGTCACAAAATGGTACAATTTGGAATTCTAATTAAATGTATGTAACGTCTTTACTGCATGGAATGGCTTTTGTTGACATCTTGTATTTGTGTGAGGTTTTCAGAGCTTGGGCTTTTTTTTACAGTGTAGTTATGGGGCAGGCAGTAAGCGGTTCATGAAGAGATGTTTGCTGAACTTGACAAAAAATGTTTTAGATGTAAATCCATATAAATAGCCTACTGCACCTTTGAGAATAATCAAACAATCTAACAATGAAAGAGCTGCAAACAAATTAACCTAATAATGGCACTTTTATTTACCAGTGTGTACCTTGGCGCTGGGAGCAGGCCTGCAGAGGAGCGAGCCTTGAACAGAGATCCCCTCCCAGGGTGATGATGGTGAAGCTGAAGAGAAGAGACAGTGAACAAAAGGTGAGCTGGGTTTTAATTGACCTTTAATCAACTGTTATGGGTTACAGAGATCAACTGTAAATCCTGAATCCTTGAACAGGTTATGTGAGGTATTTGTAAGTACGAGGACAAACACTAAGAAACTGTTGTTCTGTATGATGTTGTCCAGTATAATACCACTGCAAGTGACAACCCCACATCTGAACAGAGCTGAAAAGGCTTGACACACCCCAAAGTAACACAGATGTTGCAAAAAGGTCAACTGGCTGACAAGACAATATGGCAGTTTGGACAAGTAACATGTAGCAACTACTGCGCAGTCACAATCTGTCAACATCAAATATAGGCACAGGAAACTACATCTCATTCCTGGTTAGTTAGATAGCCTACGCTAAGTTATATCGGTTACAAAATCAGCAATCAAGAAATGACATATGGAAACAGCCTTTTTAGGGTGAAAAATTCACCCAACAGAACAAATGCAGCACTGAGTATAGGTACAATGAAGCACATGTGACACAATGTGTCAACACTGTTGACACCATAAAAGGTAAAAGGGAATGGTGAAGTGTTTTGTCATTACTACACTGTGCTTCCTGAATCATTTGGAAGTTGAACTGATGAGGAAGCAAAACATATCTTTTTTTCACATCTGTACAAAACCACACACCCATGTTTTCTATATCCCTGAACACACATTACACCATGCAGTCCAATACAACATGGCTGCTATGACCTCTGAAAGAACCCAGACTTTGATTTGAGGCTGAGCTCAGTTTCAACATTTCTCCAAAGAAGCACTGTGGATATGATCATCAAGACTGTATTTTAAGGTCAGTATGTACTTAGCACATCCAGTTGCATGCATGTTTTAAACACTATTTCACACCCAACAGCAATATGAAATTGTTATCAGCACGGCAGGAAATCATTTCATCAGTATCTACCACTGCACAATTTAGTCAAAGCAGAAAGAGCCATACATAACAGTGACAACTCATTATCTTACCCAAAGAAGGAGAAGCAGCAGCAACAGACAAAAATAGCAAATAATCTGCTGCTTTGTTGTGAGCCTGAATTTATAAGAGTAAAGTAATTCTTTATGGGTCTTAACTGTAAAAGAGTACAGTATAAAACGGTGCCAATTCGAAAGTTCAGTTGTTTGGCTAAACGATAGAACGGCCATAGTCAAAAATCTTTTTATTATAAACTTCAATTCTAACCTTATTCCTAATTTACTGAACACAACATAAAAACAGGTGGCTGTTAACATATCAAACCATTTGGATTTTCATTTGTTTAATCTGCAGGTACTCTGTGACATACTCACATAAAACCAACCATCACTATTTCCGCCTGTCAGTAGCTTAAGTAGTACAAGTAATATAATACGCAACATCAATTGTTAAAACACCTCTGATAGAAAATGTTTTTTGCTGTGCTTTTTCATGGAAAATGTGTCTATAGTTGATTCAGTGAACTTCCTCCCTGAAACAAGAAGTTTGACTTCCTCATTGTGGCTTAAAATAAATTCTAAAACGTTGCAAATTAGTTTGATATCTCATTGTCTAACTACTCTGACTTGTTCTTAAGAGTCAAAATTAAAATGTAATTTACTTTGATTTGATTTAAATTAACTGAATTCAGTTACATTAAATTATAGCTCTTTACTTTTTTGTAGTCTTTTTTATACAAATATTTGCAAATTTACATTTTATGTTTTTGTCCTTCAAATTTTGTGTGAATCATCACATTTTTATAAAACCAACAATCATGACAAAAACAATAATAATAATAATAATAATAATAATAATAAAGAAATGAAAACATGGTTTTAGGGATCATAAAGCCTGTTTGTCTATGAGAAAAAAATTCTCACATTATAAAAGCAAACTTACCAGAAAAAGGAAGATGCAGCTCTGGTCTGTGGTTGACAGTTGTGCTGAACTTAGCGCAGATGTAAAGACTCCACCCTTAAGACAGGAAGCGTGATGCAAACAAACTGTCATTAGGATCGCAATGAAGGTTTTGTCACCAAGTAGACTGACTTGTACCTGACTCATATTTAAATGACTAAAATAACAACTTCTGACTTGACTTGTGAGTTATTACTCAGATGTTCCAGTTTCTTATGATCACTATGCTTGTCACTCATAGACTTGTGTGTAACTCCTATACCTGGACTTCATTAGGAGAATTGGTTTAGCAGGTCACAATCCACTACAAACCCTCAACTTGCAAATGTTCTCAGTTCATTCACTTAAATTTAACTTTAGCTCTTTAGCTTAAAAGCTCATGAGGTTTTAGCTTTTGCCAACACCTCATGGACTTCCTGAGCTCAATGCAGATCTTGTTACTGTGGTAATGTCACAATCTTGTGAGATAAACATTTTATTTGTTGTCCAACCCACTATGCAATAATGCAATGTAATGCAATAATGTAAAAATGACCGATAAGTAGTCATGAGTTAAATCAACATGTTGATGGGTATTGTAGCTGGTGTAAATCCATTGCAAGTTCAATTGTTGTTAAGTTTCTGCCAAGCTCATTGAGCTCATTGTTTTGGTTGTATGAAAGCAGGTATAGTTGGTAATATAGTTATATAACTGGCTGAACAAAAATAGTCGATGGCACTCACATGACACTGATACTGTCAAGGTGATATCCCCCTTTTTAGCTCTTTATGGCAGAATAAATTTTAAATAAAGTTTCAGTGCAGCCAGTTTAGCATTAATGTATTTGCTGGGATATTAGCAGGATTTGGTTCTTATCGTAATATGAAAAATTATCACAGTTCACTATCAATATTCATACAGTTATAAAAAGAAATAACAAATGCAATAAATAATCATGAATGGGAAATAGGTAAATTTATATTAAATCATCCTCAAGGCACCAACCTGTCACCCAGGGACCAAAGCACAAACTGTCTATACAGTTTAAAGCAAGCTTAAAACACATTAACTATCATTTGAAAGAAAACAGTGTTATCAAGCATTCAAATGTATTTATTGGCAAAAATGACGGTGCCAGTATTGAATCTCATGTACAGATATTGTAGTTAGTAGTTACTTAGAAAAAAATCAAAATTCAAAATTAAAACAGATTATTAGAGTTAGTAGAACTCGTTTCAGACACTTTTCACCTTTCAGATAAAATTACAATAAGTATTTTTGATAGCGATAGTTGAAAAGAAAATAAGAAAAAAAAAATATTAAGGAGTGTCTCTGTATCACTGACACCATGTCACAATACAGAGGACTTCCTGTTTACAACAAATAATAACATTATGTAGTAAATGCAGAAAATGCTCAGATCTGAATGTGTATGATTACCACAATGTTGCAGGTGAAGTGTATGAGGACAGGGACATAAAAGTTTGTGGTGGCTGCTGGAAGCCACAGCAAGTAAATTCCCCCGGTGAGGTCAGCCAGGGGATTATACATCTCCACATCTCGTAATCCTGTTAGACCTTCACACCAGGAATTCCATTGAATTACGTCTCAGATCAGCCTTGAGGTTTGTAATGAATCACAGTGTAATGTCTTGGGCTGACAAAAGTACAAACAGGCTGCAGACCGGCTCCAAGCAGGTGGGGGATTTACTGGGAGGATATTTGTAGGATTTTCCTGTCCGACTGTATCCAGCTGCAGGATGATGTTTAGCTTTCATTTAATGTTGGGTTTTGCTCATTGTCAAAGTATGAAAGTAAAACAATATGGATTGCCTTAAAATAATCCCAATAAGTGTACTATTATCTTTAGTTTGAGTGTTTTTAAATGAAAAGCTTTATGTTACATTACATGGATGAGAGAAGATTTCAGGATAAGAATTTCTAAGCTTGAGTCACATGTCTGTTCCAATATGATGGACAATAACTTGATTTTACACATTACTGATTGTTTGACTTGATGATGATTTCTCTTTTTTACATGCACAACAGTTAATTACATGTAAAGTCTGGTATGTTTCCTCTTTCTGCCTGTAGGTGACTCACTGTATCACCGTGCATTTCATCTGTCATATACTGTTCATATATATATATGCTGACTTGTTACACAGTGCACCACACTGGCACACACAGTGCTGTGTTTATGATGTCCCGTTGCTCACAATCAGAGGCCCACGTAATTTCACCTGTCCTGTGCTTCTGACCCTCCTCTAATCCCTTTCCCCTGACATTCCAGCGGGATAACAGGGGAGGGGGGCACAGCTGACTCCAGAAACTGGATAACACCCCCCACCCCTTTCTGCATGAAATCAGTCTTTAACACTGAGCGGTTCACGGTCTGTCCACTTGTCCAGCTGCAACGGCTTAATTGTATCAGTGTTTCAGAGATCAGACCAAATACTGAAATTCCTCTGTTCTATATCCAGAGAGAGCAAGTATGTTCTTTGCTGCATAATTCAAATCTCTATATTAGGAGCAAGGAACGGGATATACTAACACTATTATGGTTACTTCTTCTGTTGAATCTGAATTAATTGTTGTTTTTTTTAATGGGTTTATTTTGGAGTGCTGATTGGTGAATGGAAGTCTAATATTCCTTGTGTTTTACCTTTAGTTTTGGTGTCTACCAGGCTCCTGGGGAATATTAAACTCTTTAGCTGCCAAACGCTAAAACATTTACCGGCTCATCTCATTCCATTTGTCAATGGAAAATTAGAATTGCAATTATTAATTTATTCATTGAATAATTCATTCAGTGTGTTTTGGGTTTAAACAGGAGAAGAGAAATGTATTCCAGGTTTCATTAAAGACTAGTTTTAACTGAACACTATTTTTTCTAGGATTCTGATTCTGTGCAACTTTCAAGTGAATTATGAACAGGTATCTGTGTCCACTGATGCCTGACGCAAAAAATTTACTTGTACTTACAGTGATGTGGGTTCTGTTAGTGTCAGTGTTCATAGTAATAGAGAATTTGGTTTTACATATCTGTGTCCAGAAATCACTGATTTCAAGTACAAATGTCAGAGAGTATAGCTGTAATCTTCCCCTCAAAGCTCCAATTGAAAGTGGTTGCAGAATCAACGTTAATGTACAAAGCATCTCATGGATCAGCGAACGCTGCCACTATGTGAACACCAGGACAGGTCCTAAGGTCATGAAGGGAAGTTAATCCCTTCTCGGGAAAAAGGATTTGAAATTACACTTGAGGGTAGAAAGCCTGAGAAAGCTCCACACTGTGCTAGAAAGAGGAGAAGGCAAAAAAGAAGGTGAGAAGCTTTTTGCTCTGCTGTTGAAGTTGTTTCCAGAGAAAGACTTTAACTTTGTATTGAGGTGGCTGGTCACACCAGTTCTCTGTGAAACCAAATCTCTCTGTCTAGCTAAGTCCATTTCACTTGTTAATACATTAACCTGACATCACATGCAACGGATGTTGAGCTTCACATACAGTAATTGAATGTGAAAAAAGACGCTCCTGCTGTGTTATCCTACTGAGTCCTACTGTTGCATCACAGTGCTGTGTTGTGTTGTTGTACTCTATTGTACTTTTTGACAATATAGAGGTGCATTCAACTGGTTCAAGAAGCTATTGAAGATGTTTTGCCAGTATGTGTATTTGACTCTAGTAGAGATTCAACACCTTGGTCAGGAAGACCAGATCTTCGTTCAAGCTGGACTTGGACAGTCTGAAAGAATGCTGAATGTCAAGGTAAACGGTTTTCAGATGAATCACTCAGAGATCTGCAGTCACTATACACAAGCAGCTTTATTGGCCCCATGCTTAGGCTGTGGCTGACAACATCAAACACAAATATCACAACATGGACTGCTGGTGATTTTTTTTTTTCTGTGAAGCAAATGATTTTGGTTGACATACAAATTGAAAAATCATCTGTGACATAAAAAGTTAAGGTTTCATATCTATACATACATATATTAATGCATATTTACACAGAAGTGGCACATATTATTAACATGTGTAACACAAGTTGGCACAAAACTGGCATGCAACATTTTGAGTTTCACTCAGACCACATGTATGCACTAGTTTTAGCTCCACATCCTCCGTACAAAAGTTCATCAGTTCATCGGTGAAGGCAACTTTGCGAGATACAAGATAGAACAACTTCCTGAACAGTTCTCACAGGCTCATCTACAAGTACTGTCAGGAATTCTGCTTTGAAAAAAGAGAAGCTTTAAAAAGAGTTACAGTTAGAGGTTCTGTACATGCACACACATTATGTTGTCACTGGTAATTCACTGTGTGATTGAAGAGATATGGGAGATGTGGGAGATGATCCAAATGCAAAAAACTTTAACGGCACCATTATTCAATGAGTATTAATATAGTATTCAATTGTAATTTATTATGTGTTAGTAATATGTTTTAGCTGCCCTAATTAACTGCGTGTCTCTATTAGCTGCTAACCGTTGTTGATTTGGTTTCACAGCACTTTAGTTCCATTTTCTTTGAGTTACTCTGATGTGTCACTTAGTGTCAAATGAACATATCATAGGTCTGCGCATTATGCAATTATGCAAGTGTGTCAGCAATAATATATGTACTTTGTGGCCAGGAAATGTCACAAATTGCTTGAAAATTGCAAGTCGTACATCCTACATATAGATGGATATACCGTGTTTAGTTCCATTTTTGCCTGTTAAGTCATTGTCACATTATTTCTTTGCTTTGGCTGGTTTTGCAGTACATTTGACAGTGTGTAGACTACAAATCACTCAGTCAGGCTACTTGCCTTGAACAGGAACTGAGATATGAGATCTTTATAGCAACAAATAGAGTAAAGTGTGTGAGATGCTTAAATAGGAAAGAGAGAGTCTTCTAGTAACAATGCAGTGACTCAGGTTACAGAACGGGGAGCATGGACTGAACACTGTACCTTCAGATTGGAGCAGTGCCAGCTACAAAAACTAGACACAGCCAACCCATGGAGAGGGCCAGTATTCTGAAGGAGCCACGTAAATACTGGGGTCATCAACCCTACTGTGGACAGTGGAAGCAACATTTCAGTGGGGGGTAACCTTCATACATTAGCCAGGCAACCTCACTACAAACAGCTAAGCACACAGCCCTTGAAGAACCACAGTGATTACCTAGAACAGGACCTGTATGTCCAAGATGATATGAAATAATAAAAAAAAAAAGACTAGTAAAATAATAACCTGAAAAACAGAACCAACCCATCTCTAAAGGCCTCAGTTCTTGTGCTTGACACAGAAAGAAAACCCAATGGAGAAATACCCAGTACAAATCAAGCCTTAAATACGGTTTGTCATTTTGTGATGACAGTAGCAACAGTTTATCAACCATCATCAGAAAAATCAGCTACACGTTAGACAGAAAGCCTCTGTTTGCTAAGGTAGGATAGATAATATTAGACCAGGAAGTTCACTTGAGGTTAATGCAGAGAAGCTGACTAAGAGCCATATATATATATATATATATATATATATATATATATATATACCATATGCAGTCACTTGACATCTATATTTTCACAGTGATAGACTGAAACACCATAACTTTGTAGACCGGAGCTGCACCTGACATTGTAAAGGTTAAGGCAATAGGCAAAAGATGGAGATGATGGTGGACCTGCATGTTAGGTCAGGGGGCATCAGAAACAGCAGGCAACAGGCTCTGTGAGCCTGACTATCTGTTTGTGTTGTGGAAATGCAGGTACTCATTTTCAGTCAATCTAAGAAGTGGTGGGGGTGACTGCTTTAAGGGTCACAGTTGTAGAAAATAACAGTGGATATAGGTATGTAAATACATACCTTGTTCAGTTTAATAGCAGAAGTTGCCCGGTAGATGAAAATTTCTAAAACTATTACATTTTGATTATTCTTCATATTCTGATTGTCTGGTGTGCAAAAAAAAATGTAATTCTAAATTTACAACCTAAATTATGAGTCCATGCATTGACTGAACAGCACTTGTTGGCTGTTGTACATTTACTTTAGCTTCATAAGGTTTCATATGACATGATACAGGAGACTTCAACAGGAAAACAAACTGAAGTGGAAATATTTTTAGTTAATCATCACATTTGAATCATTTTGTTCTTGTAAGTGGATTTTGCCTCAAGTCTTTAACTTGAGCTCCATAACTTTACATGATGATCTGTGAAGTTTCACATCAAACACCAATCACTTCCCACAACAGCTGTTATGAAAATAAATAATATATATGGGTACATGAAGTCAGCGACAAAAATATTGATTAATGAGTCACACATGCAACATCAAATATTAAATATTTAAACATGAAATGGCTGTTCACTTGCCCATGAAGAGCCATGTCTTTTTTTTACTGAACCAAACATAACAAAAGATTGATTAGTTAGCAAATAACTATTGATTTATTAGATTAAGCACATATTTTATTCAACATATGTCCTTTTATGTGAAGCAGTATCTGCCACTGTTGCACTGCTGGTAGGCCTACTGCATAGCAAAAATAATGTATGACATGAAAATTCAACAACAATTCAACAATTATTCCAAATTAGAACAAAACAACTTTACATGATAACTTTTACAGCCACCAAATTCTATATATACATGGAACCTGTTTTATTTTCATTCATTTAATTGATTTTCTACTTTATTTCTGTGAGATTTGGACTTGAGTCCATGTTTTAGAGGAACCTTTCATGTTACTATAAAGACAGTCATGATACCAAAAAAAAAAAAAAAATTAACAAAGTTAATGCATTATGCTGTGGCATGTTGTTATACTGTTTGTGCTAATGTTCCCAGTTAGGTGTGATCCCACCTCCTCCCCCTGAAGGAAGTGAAACAGCCTTTTTTTAACAGCACAATACAACAAGAAGTCATGTAGTCTATCAATAAGTTCCTGTTCACTTTTCTCTCAACCTTGATGACTGTGTCTTCATGTTTCAAACCTTACTTGAGATGATAAAGGAAGCAGTGATGAGTGAAAAAGTCAGTGTGTTGCTTTGTGAAAGTCCTACAGTGCTGCTGAAAGGTGAGGTAGTGGTAAAGATGGTGTCTGTTTCATTCCACGGCACTGGTAAGTTACAGATGTTTCCCTCACAGCAGGCTGTGCACACCTGGACAAAAAGACACACATTACACACATGTCAAAGCATAAATAGTTGCGAAAGTGGACCACAGTTATCAAGTCTAATCAGACAAATACATTTACAAATATATATCAACTGTGAGGAAATAAGTCAAAGAGACCTAAATAACATAATTCATAAATTGAAATAAGATTTACTATTTACAACTGAATGTAACTGATATATAGACTGACTATATTTTAGAATGATTATATAATATTCTATTTAGATCAACAGCACAGAAAGTATAAAGTATGTGATAACAAAGGCCCATAGTCAACCTGGTTTCCAGAGACAATAGTCTGCTACCTCCACAAGTAATACAGTAATATAAGAGTAATATACATGTTGAATGCAAACAGGTCATATCATCTGCTATGGGTCAGAATGCTGTTCTGATATTTCAGGATAGATATTGCTTCCACTTTATTCTGATTGATGTCTATTCTTAGTTTTAACCGATCAATCACTAGACTCAAGATTGGACTGGTTGGTCCACATATCTCATATATGCTTTACTGCACTCAGCTCTAAGGTCTCTGATCTAAGGTGTCTTAAAACCAATCCTGAACCGTTTTTCATAGTGTGGCAGAGGTATGATCCTACTGAAAGAAGCCACTGTCATTAGGGAAGACTGTTTCCATGAGGGGATGTACTTTATCTGCAACACTGGTCAGGCAGGTGATGCATCTCAAAGTAACATCCACCTGAATAGTAGGACCCAGGGTTTTCCATCAGAACATTGTCCAAAGTATCACACTGCTTTCTGAGGCATAGTGCTCCTTGGTGCGATGCCCTATCCAGATAAGCAACATAAATGCACCTGACCATCCACATGATGTCAAAGAAAATGTCCAGATATGGGGACAAAGAAGTGTAAAACTTGATGAAATGGCTAGAGGCCCTTACAGCTATGCAAACAGGATACAGTAACAACTGTAAATGATAACACTGATCACTCAAATTTTGTAAGACACCTAGAGAGGGCCCAGTGAGTTTTTCAAGGTTTGCCTTATCAAAGAGGTGTACTATGAAGCAAACTGGACATACCCAGTCTTTCTTTGTGTGGAATTACTGGACAAAATTTGTTATCAACAGTCTTGGTTAACCCTGAATTTATTATGCTCTGGGTTGAGACCAGTTGTGGACTGATGAAAATCCGTTCTGAGTTTTTAACAGGTCTGAGATCATGTTACAGTATAATATAATTTCTCATCATGTATTGAATTTTTTTCTTTTCTATTATGAAGCAAAATAAAACAAAAGTTGGAGCAACTTTGGAAAAGACAGTGTTCTGTGAGTAATATCTATCAAGACCCATGAGAATTCTGTGTTTCTCCTGAATGAAACTTTGATAGTAGTTATTTGATTGTGAGTATAGTAATAATTTATATTGTTTGGCAGGGCAGACTTTCCATACTCCCCACCTTTTTTCCTTCATGACCAATATCAGTACATCCTGTGGAAAGACAGTCCTCTTGAGCCACACAGCGCTTGGTCACTGACACACTGTGTCCATCCATATCCATTGTGTGGCGGGTGTAGCAGTATTTGGCTTCTGAAAAACATGGAAATTCGATAACAAACTGTAGCAAAAATAACCACAGAATTGCAATTGTGCCTACTATATAGAGTTAGAGTTGGACTATATTGAAAAAAAAAGTGAAAGTAAAAGTAAAAGAGACCTGTGTCTGTGTCTTCAGTGTGACTGTCACCATGGAAACCAGAGGGAAGTGAATACATAATGTCCCACAACATGCCCCAAAGGGATAGAGCGCTCTATCGCAAACTTAGAGGGAGTTATTATGAGCTAAACCGGGGCGGACCAGGTGATACTCAGCCACCAATGTTGTGCAAATGTATCCAGCACTTTTGCTTTTTCATCATAATCTGTGTGTATCAGTGTCTGATTTACTAACACAGAAGCTTATTACACATACAACAATCTGGACTGCCCTGCAGACACACTGCCCCACAGAACGCTCAACTTAAACAAAAACAAACCACAGCTTCCACCTAAAGAGTACTGAGAGTACTCAAACCCCTTCACCTGCATGTTATAATGTTATTGATAGATATGTATTTGTAATTGGATTAAGTTGCCATCTTTGCAAATTAGTCTACTCTTATTTATCTGGAAAGTCTTCTTAAGCTTTATCTGATCTGTTTAATTTTAAGTGCCACATTCAGATCTCTCCACACATGTTCACTGGGGTCTAATTCTTGGATTTGGCTCAGCCATGCAGTTAGAGACACTCCTGCATGGATCTTGGCAGTTCTTTAACAAGGTCACTTAACGTGTTTTCTTCACTACATCATGGGCCTTGGTCATTCTAGACGACAGCTTCATGATTGATGGAAAAATTCCTATTAACTGTAGAGTCTTGTGTCAGTTCAACCGTCCACTTTTCACTGCACAGGTGTTTTCTTCATTCTATGGATAGCCAGCAATGTATATGATAAAAAACTGACAAGTGACATACAATGTCCCTTTCACGCTGGTGGTCATGAAACAACAGGAAGAGGAGGTAGACATAATACTCCTCTTTGACCAAAAAGCTGTGAAACATCTGTTGAGTATTACCTATCACTGCAAAGAGTTCACACCTGATACAGATCTATGACATAAATCTCTGGCCACCTGTTAAACTGCTTAAAACCTGCAAGGAGAAAGTCCACCAAAAAGAGCAGGAAAAGACCTTGGGTATGTCTGTCTTTGACTATATGTAGAGAACTTGATGTATTGTTGCCATATGATGACTCGGGGCTGAAGACTTTGGTTTAGAAGTCTTAAAAAATGTCAAGGTGAGTAAGAAGAGCCAGGTTGCAGCTTGTGTTTTGGTGGTGGTGTCAAATCTGAACAAAATTGTGTTCACATTTCCTTCTAAATGTATTTGCTGTTGCAGTTTAGTTGCATAGAAACTTAGTTTATAGGAGACATGGATGTGTGCTCAACAGCAGTCACAACTGTGGGAAAAAGCTGAATTAGAGTGTAACAGTAGCACAAACAGAGAATATAAGGTCAGTTAACTGACTCACAAAAGCAGCAGAAACACCAACAGTTATAAACAATGCCACCATTACAGTCTTACCACGTGGGCAATAAACGTCCGGTGCCCAGCGATTGCAAACATAATTGTCTTGTGCATCTTCACAGGTAAAGCACTTGAATCCACCAGGAAATGGAGTACCTGTGAAAACACAAAACCACACCATCAAAACCACCCAAGGAACAAAATCAAAAAAGGTTTTCTGTCCAGTTACAAAATTGAAGCAATTATTCAAAAACTTGGTTTTAAGCACCAATATTCAGTGTTCATTGCCACATGTTACAGGCATTTGTAGTTCTGAATTTACTTCATATATATTCTGAGCACAGATTAATATAACACTTCATCAGCAGATCACAGAAAATACTAACTGAATTTTAGTTAGTTTAGATATGTGGTGCCAATGTGCTGACATTTAAGTCACTTTATTCACAGCATGCTAAATTCTTGTGTGTTATTCAATTTGAAGAAAGTGTTGCATCAATTTGTTTTGTTTGTGCAACCACCTGCTGTGTGGTGTACATGAGTAAAAGATTAGTTGATGTGATGTGATATTATATATGTTGCAGCACCGTGCCATTTCTGGTGCAGCCTGTAGTTACACTATGCTTGTTTTAGTGTCTGGCACAGAAAGGACAGTGTCCTCATAGACCATCTGCTGGGATCAAAACACATCATGTTTGCTTACCAATTTGACACCAGACCATGTCTTTGACTGGGTCACCTCCTCTGTTCACCACTTCCTGTGATGTGACCACCCAAGGTCTTCAGGTCAAACAAAATTTCATTGAGCCAAACAAAGGCTGATCTCTCTGTGGCCAGACCATGAGCCCTGGCTTACTTAAGTCTCACTATAGTTCCTTATCCCAGACTAAGCAATGAGCATGAGTATGAGCAAATAGCAGTCTATGTGGCCATGTGAGCCAGAGCAAGAACATATTGGGGTGTGTGCCAATCTTACCGTTGTATAATATAATATTTAATACAATTGAATACAGTTTTTTTCTAAGAACTAAGACACATACCCCATAAAATCCACCATAATAAAGTTTCAGTCTTTAAAAAAGGAGTTCCAAGTTAATCCATGTCTTCTTCCTTCTTTTTTTATTCTCTTCTTCTTTTTCTCTCTCAATTTCACTTTTACTCATTTAAAAACTTCCACCTAATGATGTTTCTCACTGAGAGCTGCAACCATTTACAAAACAAGAAGTCATAGGACAACCTCTAAACAGTTCTACTTCCTCAGGATAGACTGGATGTTACAGTGACTTGTAAAGAAGTGATGGAAATCAAGGCAAACTGAGAGTTAACATTCTGGTCCTAGTGCTTATTTTAAAAACTGCAAAGTTATTTCTACACATTATACTCAAATTTCACCCTCACCATAATCTGGGTCTTAAAAAAGAAAGTCTATGTTTACAATTGGTCTAATCTGATTAAACATGTCACATGACCTGATTTCATTACCTTGTTCCTAAACCTGGTTTAAAATGGCTCTGTTGCTGCTCAGCTGCTGTCTGATCCCTGGGGGGCTATAAACCAGCATGTGACTGACTATTTCACTTTCAGTGTCTGGTATTCACTGTGTTGAGCAGTGGGAGACTGGGTAAAATATTACACTTGCAATCATACTATAGAGAGGAACAATCTAACCTGGTTGTACTAATTAAGTTTATATTGTGTATTAACCAGTAGTCATGTCACTGTGCTTCTGAAGCTGGACCAGTAAAATAATCTATAGTTTATACATGAACACACACACACACACACACACACACACACACACACAAACACAAACACAAACACAAGTTCCATTAAAATAATATAAAAAAAATAATATAAAAAAGTACAAATGGTGCAATCTACACATACATACTGTGAGCAGTGGAGTCTTTCACAAGGCCTAGCAGACAAATGAAGCTAGCTGCTAGTTTCATAAGAGTGGCAGAGACAGAAGCCACAATTTCCTGTTTCACCTAAATCTACACTAGCTTGCACATCAAGTAGAAACACAACCACAAAAAGCAAGCTGGTGAAAATTTCAGGGCCTGGTAAATAATGTACTGTATGTTGTAATTCTGTAGGGGAGGTAAATTTATTTTGTTTTGTGGGATATTATTAAAATATGTAACCAAGCTACAAAAGTAGATAGCTCCAGCTGACCAGCGAGGCCATTTCTGCCATAAGCAAAACATTTGTTAAATCAATTTTCACATGTGAGAACTTCAGCTGACTGTGTTGGGCGGACACAATAAATACTACGACACCAAACAAACTTCATCAAAACTAACTACCTTCCTAACTACCGCATCCTGGAGTTGAGGGACTGTCCTATAGAGGGATTCAGATGTTGCTGATTTTCTTTTTTCACATGTAATCCTGATATCTTTGACTTTGTTTGACTCAGCAGTAAAAATCACCACACAGCACTGCTAAACCTGGGAGGAAAAGATTTGCCAGCTCAGTGTGGACATGGTCTATCAGTTGTTTTTGCTGTGTGACTGTAGCTCAATGCTTTCTTTGCTAATCCCCAGGTTCAAGAGAGGTTAGAGCTGCTTTATGAATAACACTGCAGTGAGTTAACACTCAGTCAAACTTGCTGCAGTTCTGTATAGACATTAGACATAGACATAATGGTGTGTGCTATTTGAAAGGGGGAACTCACTTGAGGGGTGAAGGAATATGATATCTTGTTTAGTGAAATCTCTGGTGTGGGTGCTTTTCAGAAGATCCACAAGGACAGTCAGCAGTAGGACCCAGGCCACTGCAGACCAGGGCTCCATTGCTGGATACCAGAGTTTTACACATGCAGCTTTCTGACTGGAGAATGTCAACCAGACACCTGTGAAATTAGACAAAAAAAAAAAAAAACATTTATAGGTCATGACTGGCTTGTGCATGAATGTTGAATCATATCAAAAAAAGCAGGAATTGTGTAATCCATTCCTATTTTCCACAGTGTCAACATTTTGATCAGCATAAAAGCCAAACAGCACTCTTTTTTTCAGTTTTCTTACAGTAAATGATGCAACAACACTATTGCATTGATCACTTACATTAGCAGATATGAGCTGTACCACACTCTGCACATAAAACAAATAACTTAATAAATCTGTAGCGGAACATACAGTGTCATATGTGGACATGTTATTGATTGAGTTTTTTAAGGTAACTACATTCGGCTCTAGCTTATTATGGCAGTGTGTTCAGACACACAGATTGCTATCTACATTTCCGTTATTGCATGGACCAGCATATTAGACTGTAGGTCTGTTACAGGAGAAACAGGTATTAGCAGTGAGTTTTAAGGAGCATATTTAAATTGTAAAACAGATCCTCTAATCTTAGTGACCAGCAGTTCAAATGGAGAAACCCATCTGTTCCTTCAGGAGACCTCTATGTCAGCTAGGCCTAAACGACCCTGCTTCCTCAGCCTGATGGCTTCCACCACCATCAGTGTCCACCCGTAGGTTCTATGGATGCCAACATGCCAGGCACTGATGACTGTATGACTACATATGGCCAACTGATGTCTTGAACCCCCCAGTCAGAGTCACGTGTCATATGAAAAATGAACAACATTAGGATCCTTCTTATTACTGTGCTGTAGCAAGTTTGATATCAAGTAATTTAATATAAAACTCAGCCTTTTCTACTTATTTTGAACATTTGACGATGTCATAGAGCCAACTTCCTTCGCAGACAGGAACTAACTTTAAAATTCCTTATCAAAGACAATTCTCTCTGTGTTTTGACAGGCAAGTTCACTCATCTTAAGTAATATTCTCCTCAAAGTCAGCATTTGCTTCCTGTAGTTTTTGTTGCAGTGCGCAGAGTACAAACCTGTGTGGAATGTTTAGATAGCTCTTTGTAAACTGCTCATTGAGTTAGGACACTGACAATGAGCCAGTCAAGATTTCAGCAGGGCCTTCAATGCATCTGGCTGTGCTGAGGAAAAGTGCACAAAGGAATGGAGTCAAGTACATGTGACAAATGTTCGGATGGCTCAATTTTTTTCTTCCACATCAGAGCAGTGTGTTGTCTATAGGACAAGCCCTCATGTATTCTAGATGCTGAATGAGCCAATGTTCACAGTGGGCCTGCTCTGGCCTTACTTTACCTGCAGGGTGATAGATGAAACTGGTCTTAGTCTCTGCTCTGTTGGCTCCTGTTTTTTTTCTGGACTTTGCCTGGGGCAACCATCCTTTTATTCTCTGAAGTACACAAGGGTGATGCAATCTTTACCATGGGAACGTCCTTGTTCTTCAATTAATCGTCACATCATTATGTCAGTGGATGATAAATGCTTTAATTGATGATGCACAACGAGCAGTAACAACAACTTTTACTCTCTTTACTGAATCCCTCAAGTATGAGTCTCAGTGACTGGAGCGATTCTTTGACTTTTCCTTCATTCGTTTGTTCAGGAGTCGGAGAAACTAATGATATTCACATTAACATTTGTTATCTTTTTTGACAGTTAGCATGTTAAGTTGACACGCTGACATTGAGCAATAAAACGAAGTTGTAGTTACAGTCTCTCAGGTCTGCTAGCATTGTTTTAGATCTGGGAGTCATTGTGAAAATGTTGCAGTTTATCCTTTTTCATGAAGTGTAATAATTACTGTACATATGATACAGTACAATCTGCTATTCTGGCTTCATCAGAGGAGAATGTTAATGCAAATTCTAATTCTGAAACTATATGTAGTTTGCATTCAGTTTCAACAGATTTATTATAAATGTAAAAAATATTTAGGTCTTTTTTGTCTGAACCCATTTGGACTTATCTCCCACATAACAGCAACACAACAGGCATGAGAAAGCTGGGCCCAAACAACCCATCAAAAAACATTTTCTATCTATTTTTTTTTTAGAAACCAGTTTGTAAACTAAAAAAAAACAGCTAAAGCAACTGCCAGCATCACTCTATCTGACTATTTTTTCTGTAGAGATTATTTAGGAAGTTACATGGCAAATATGCATTATCAACCAGTCAAAGCACTTTAACAAGAGGTCACATTTAACCATTTGCACAGACAGCAGTTGTGTACACAGAGCTCTTTTCTAACACACACTCACACACTGGTGGTACGACATCAGTGGTGATGCCTAAACACTCTCTGCCTCCTGAGCCACAGCACTTACAATGTGTTTGCAGCGCTGGAGCCAAAATACCAACCTGTTGTCCTACCCACAATGCAACTGGAACTCACTGACAATTCAATTAGGGGTTGTAGTATGTTAGGCTTGCTAATGTATCCTTGAGCCTGTACCTGATAAGCTCCGTTCTTTCAAACTCCACCCACCCTTTTACTTTTTAAACTTATCAGATCCAACAAATGTTGACTCAAGTGACATGACCTAATGACATTTATTGGCCATCACACATCTCCTTCTTAGAGATGCGAAGAGATTTATACAGTTTATACACTCCCAGCATCTCCACTGAATGAGAGTACGGAATTGAAAAAGGGTTTGTTTATTAATTATGAATTCAAATTTGTTTGTGAAGCACCTGTGTCTTTAATGACTTAAAATAACACAGCTGAAAAGAAAGTATGTTTTCAGACTTGTATCACTCTGACCTGCACTTTTCTTTACTGGGATTTTCTGTCCCATCTTGTTGTCACACTGTGTGGTTTAGAGCTAACATGTCACGAAAGTTGATGCCCAAATCCGGTTATAGTAAAAAGCATTCAGTTACAAAAAACGTAACGAACCCACAAGCTGCAGAGTCACAGCCTCTTGTAACACACTACCCTCTGACCTATGCACAAAGTAGCAGAGCTCTCTACAGCCACGCTGGACTGCATCGAGTTTCCTCCCTGAGATCTTTATCACAGCCTAGGTCTCCACTGTATTGACTCTGAGATTAGGAGCACAGGGATAGATATCAAGTGCTGTGAGTGATGAGCTGAAAGAGACAAAGTGCTGTGAATTTCACTATTTACAACATTGTTTTTAACCAATATAGATGTTTTTTCAAGAATTATTATAAATAGGTTTCAATACAATGTAAAAATACAAAGACTGATAAGAAAAGCCTTCAACTTAGCTATTACATCCCACTCTTGAGCAAAAACACAAACGTGGTGCAAAACTGCCTTAGATAAGCCATTTATCAAATTACATACACAACAGACACATGTACGCTATGTACACTGAGCTACATTTGGTCATTGGCAGCTTTTCCGCTTGATTCAACATGGCAGTGTTATTTACGTATGGTTCAATGTCTACTGACTGCTGTTGGACTACCTCAGGTGTGTGCCCTTGGAGACACCATACAACTACACCACTAAACACATCTGAAGTTGTAGAGGACCTATTCTTCACATGAGTTACACTTAAGATGGTGATAATGATTGATATTATTATTACTACACTTTGTGAGCAGCTGCGCTATCCTTTAAGCAGACTAACAGCATTTCCTGTAATACTACATCATGGAAAATATCCTGTTAGCACTCAGAGAACAGAGGGAGTGCTAAGAAGGAATGCAGAGGTGTGACTAATTCCAAACAGGTGTCAAAGAAACGGCCAAATATCCGACAGATATCCATTAAGTACCATTGAATAGGTTTGGATATGGAACAGCAGGTGTCTACAAAGAGAAATCATGAATCAAAGTACAAAAAATGTGCATTTAACATGTAAATTCCACAAGTTTACAGTATGAGTCATTTATAAACCGTTACAGTGCTGTAGGGTCCTTCTAAAACCTTATTTTTGTTTTGACCTGCTCATAGTGCATCAGAGTGGTCAGGGAGTGAATGGAACAGTCTACCACAGACTGACAATATCACGGCCATGTGTGCTGAAATTATACATTTCCATACCAGTGTGCACAAGTCACATGTGTTGGATTTCACCACTGCTCTTAATATTTTGTTAAAGTTTTGTTAAAGTTCATGATTTCATCCCTTTTCAAAATGTAACATGAAAATCACAGGGCAAATAAGCAAGTAGAAACTAACTGGTTCTGTATACACGCTATACACAATATCTGCTTCCATCCTGTGTCCACCTCTAATCCCAAATATTAGACAGAAATTAGACAGAAATGTACTCAACCAAATAAAAGCACAGAAAACCCATAGTCTATATAAAGTCCACCCAACATTATACACACAGCAATAAAAGAAATTGCCATTTAGACTACATGTAGGATAGCGTCATTTTGGGGTTATATGTTATTTTTCTGTACCTTTGTTGGCTCTAATCAATGATGCATTTTATTAATAAGATATTGAATTTACAAAGACAAAGTTCAAGACAAGATGATTGAGTGTGTGTACTGACAGGAGTCCCTGTCTGAACAGTTTCCAGCTGGGAACATGATTTACAGGCCTGGTAAGTTGATATTCTGGGCTGAACAACAACCTTTGAATAGTGTTTCCTCTCATGTGAAAAACAGAAATGCTAATGGGGTGTCTGTGGGACTGATCTGAGGAGATCTAAAGTGAAGAGAAGATTCCTGAGATATCACAGCCTCCTTTCCACTTATGAACACTCAGACTCATATCAGGCTTGTGCGTCTGCAGAGATAATACACTGGGAGAGTGGATGAAAATTTAAACAAAGATTAAACCTACTGTATCTCACTCACCTTACTTCACATTATCTGGCCAACATCCAGTCTGTAATGAGAAGGTCTGTTAACAAATCCAGTTAGCATATGGTCAGAGAGAGTCAGCGCTAAGGTTGGAAAGTGAGTATGACAACCACTAAAAGACGGTGGTACAGTAATGGACAATGTGTGGAAGTACAACAGGTCATGAAAGAAGACAACACCCAAAGCAATAACAAAGCTTGTTCGTGTTTTTCAAATTTCCTCATTTTAGGAACTTTTACAGACTTATTCTCACCTTATCTTATTGCATGAGATATACTGGTTAACATAATATGCTTTTTTTTTTTTTTTTTTTAAATCACTAGTTAATAGGAGATATTCAGTGTTGCTTATGTTTAATAATAAATATTTCTCATATTTTAATTCACTGAGATATCTGAATATCTCCAACTATAACAGCTCCTGCTGCCAAGACTGAAGCAAGTTGTAAAAGCGCAGAACTTCAAAGGAGCATCAAAACAGAACTCTCCAGAGACACACTAGAGCCAGGTAGGAACAGGACCTCTGTTGAATGCTAAGACAAGTCAAGCAAAGTGTAGACAAGAAAATATGCAAACTACAGTCTGTCATCATGCAAAGGAAGGAAAATTAGAATCGAAGAATAAAATTCAATTCCCCGAGCCTCTTGAAGATGTTTTTTTTCTCAGCCATATCTGTAGGTGAGCAAAAAAAAACAAAAAACAAAAACAATCCAACAAGAATTATTATTATATTATTATTATTAAATCCAAAAATCAGTAATTAGATAAATGTTAGTAAATGCATCAAAAGATCGTGTAAATGCAGTACTCAGCCCTGATTTGTGACGTCTGCAGAGCAACAGAAGGTTGACAGCAGGATCCACACTGTGTGACATGGAGAAGCATGTGTCCTGCAGTTTGGACACATCTCAAACTGTACATCTGCTCAAACAATCGTTATCATCCACTGATCTGTGCTCTGTGCATACATCACACACACAGACTGGCTTTTGCTACTGTCCATCATTACACATACAAATATACTGCACCGAGATCATTTCAACATGATCAAGAGTAAGTGGTGTGAGATTAAGGCCAATGCTGTGAAACTGAAGGGGAGAGCTCTTGACACAACTCTGAAACAAAAGTAGACCAGGGTGAGGATAATTGAGGTTGGCAGGATTTGCTCCAGCCCTGGACTCTGCCAACCACAGATTCATTTCATAGTCAAGAGTCATCTCAATAAACAATTTTGTACCTTACATTTCCTAATTTAGATTTTAAAATTAGCAATTTAAGATCATGATCATGATTAAGGTGGACATGTCTACATAATTGGCAGCTTAATGGAAAAAAAAACTGCTGTTTTGTTGGTTGATGTTTTGAATTTCTGGACCAAAGCATATGAATATGAGTTGAAACAGACAGGCTGTTCCTGTCCAACAAGGTAGTAACTAAATGTCTATGTTAAGATCATGTTAAGATTGTACTCCCAAAAAGCTTTTGTTACAATCAGCTTCTTTCTTCTCCCATATTGATTTTGGCAGGTAGACAGATGGAGGACACTCTTTTGAGAAATGTTTTTATGTTTTGAATTCTTGAGTCAGACTTGGTTATCAGACAGTCCAGGATGTCTGGCACTGTGTGATTCCTGGATCACTTCCTCTTTTCACATGGGCTGGAAAGAAAGTAACTTGTCTGTAAGTGTAAAGCAGGAAGAAGGCATTACATGAAAAATGGTCAAAGGAGACAAAAGTAGTGTGGGGCAATGTTCTCACACCTCATGTGGAAATAATACAGTGTGTCACCAGTGCTCAGCACTGTTTGGCATCAATTGCACACTCAGTATGTTACATGGCTCCTTCTACTGAGGTGGAAGGACCTCCAACATGGATTATGGACTACAACCTCCTATTCCCTTAGCAATTAACAGTGCTGGGTTAATCTGTTCCAGTGATTTATTCTAGAGGGAACCAATCAGGCGGTCTACTCAACTACAGAGAAGCCAGAGGCCACCAGCAATGCTAGTTTGTCTATTGAGAGCAAGTGGTAAACCAGAGTGATTGCCACCATTGGTTGAGAACTTATGCTTTAAATGCAAGAGTTAGTATTTCGGTTGCAGCCATCTTGATTTTAACATATTTAGACAAGAGGGTGAAGCTGGAGCAGGAACTAACACAACCACATACACATGACAATCTGATAGATCCCACCTCTGGTTTGCACCATGTAAAGTAGCTGCTAACAGACTTAGTCTCTATAGTGTTGACAGCAGTGTTTATTTTAGTGTACTGCCAAAAAAGCATCTTCTCCCCAAGCTCCAAGCCTACCACATATAAACTGCCCCACACACAACAACTCATAATGAATGATGGGTCTTAAACTTTCTGCGCCTTACCTCACCCATTTATAAGTCTTTTATTTTACTTGTGTTGAAGAAATTAATGAACATCATCAGGTTTTCAATGTGTCATTCTGATGTGGATCCACTGCTTGGACCAATGGTTTTGGCAAACATGGACTCAGAAGAAACAATTTGAAAGCTTTATGATTTGTGTTGTAGCCTTGTGTGTATTCATGGTCAGATGAAGGGGCCCAAGCAGGGAATATAAAGAAACAGCTCTGCAGTTGCAGAAAAGAGATTGTCCAAAGTTCACACATATAGGGCTGGAGGTCCAACCAGTAACTGTCTTGCATGCAAATCACTAACCTCTTACCTAACTAACTGTCACCTTTAACCTACTTAATATGAAGTTATTATTCAATATTTGTTTAACATTTTATTGTCATTTTTAAATTTGATTTTCCAATAATGTCATTTCATTTATGGTGCGAGGATGTAGACCTGTTTGTATTGTTTGGAGCATCAGCTCAGTTACCCACTAACTACTGCAAGCCCCACAAACAGCTCAGTGATGACAAGGCTGTAAGAGTGATTTGTGAGAGCTGAGGAAACTGTGAGACATTTAGAGGCTCCTCTACCAGTGGCTTAGTCTCATATGCTACGCAGGTATGTGCTCTGTGCACTCTTTATGTGTACTACCAGGAGAGAAACATGGTGTCCTTCCCATAGTACATGTACATCTGCCTTCATAAATCAGATCTCTACAGTCTGGAAAATGTTTGTTGCTTCCTCTGTAAACCAGAACAGCTTCAGCTATGGTGACTTACAATGACTTCTTGACTTCTTCCTTTTTAATGAGTATAAAGCACTAAGTCAGTATAACAGGCCTGGGTAAAACCATTCTGGTCAGGACATTTCAATAACTCTAATTACTGTGTCATCAACCACTTCTACTTGTTTTTTATTTAATGTTAAACTCCTGTCTTTGATCTCAATACTTCCGGCACAGATTTAAAGGCCACCAGCATATTAAAAAGCACAAGTCCTGCTTTTTTCCATTAGGGTTCTAATGTGGGGCATTTTTTACAGGGAATGCTAAGTTTCATTAGGGAGTTTATATGCCCTCACATAAACTCAATTTCCCATAATTATGTACTTACCTCAATTTCTTTCACAGACACAGCATGTACAGTACACTATTAGTAACCTGGTGACTTAAAATGTGATCTTATCAATAAAACCCATGCTCACACTAAATCTCTGCAAGCTGTGTCCTGCTTATGCAGTAAGGAGACACTCAAAGGACAACATTTTCTCACATTACAACTGACCCAAGTTTTACTGTAAAAAAAGTCAATATTTTGTCAATTTGTTAATAAGCTGTTTGCTTTAATGTAAGCCATGCTCTTTTAAATGGAAATAGAAAATGATTGTTTCCTTTTATTCAGATTGTCTAACCTAACTGTCCTATCTCACCACACAATCCCTCAATGTGACGTGCCAACGAAAAAAAAAAGTCCTTTTTCCACCCCTACCTACAGAGGTGCCCCAAGGTCTGGTAGTGCCCCCCTCACTTTCCTACATACACCACCTCCTCAGGTCCAATCACTCACTCAAAAGGCTAATGATAATAATGATTAATGAATAATGATAACACTGGCATTCAGAACAGTTTCCTATAAGCCTCACTATACAACTCTAGCAGCCACTCGGCTGAAATATTTGTGGAGAAATGGAATGCTTGATTTAAGGTGTAAAAGAATTGTGTCTGCCCCTGCAAGCCAGACAAAAAGAGGATAGCACTTTTGTTTTTTCTGGAAGCTATGGGTTGCTCTAACATGGTACAAAAATGGTGGAAACTACACAGTCTGCCTGTTTCTCTTGCTCTCACTCTCCCTCCTGGTTATATTAATGATGGCCGTTATCCAAGGCAAACTCAGTGTTGAAAGATAGAGCTGGCAGAGGCAGCACTGCAGCATCAAGGCTGCTGGTGTGGACAAATACACATGCCACAGACATAGTAGTTTAGCCGTATATCACCACATACAGGAGAGGCAGGTGGCACAGAAGTAAAGAGTTTTTGGATATATCGCTGAAAAAATTGTCAGTAGTGTAGATGGTCGATGGTTGTCAAAACAGTGAAGTTACTGAAAGGTGCTCACATACCCATCATCAAAAGACCTATCAAAAGAAGAATGATTCCTTCGATTGACACCTCCTGTGAGTCAGTCTTTAAACACATTGCATTCAGACTGATAAGGAATCACTAGCAGACGTTTTAACTGTGACACTGCTGATTAAGCAGTAGCTCTACTTTCCTGTAGGAAACAACAGGAAGAGCCAGTCCCATTATGACCTTCCGTCCTTTCTCTCAGTCTGTTTGTATGAGCGACATAGCGATGTAGATTGGGGGTCACTGTTAAACAGACCCCACACGCTGCAACGTAACACAAGGAACAGCAGAGGACATCACTTCTAAAGGTTGGCACCACAACATTTCACAAGAGTTCTTTTGGGATCCTACATCATTCTTATATTATTGTCTTTGTTTAGCAATTAGATCACAACATACAGCAGATATTCAAATCATTCCAAAATACAAATAAACTAAAAGAAGAAAAACAGCTCTTACTAGTCACAAAATAATTTTTTTTCATCATGAGTATGGGCATCCAATTTCTATTTTTCACACATTCTTTCCTTCACCTTCGTTGCACACCTGGGAGCAGCCCCTTCTACTGCTCGCAGTCACAGATGCGGGTCTTCTCCCATCACAGAGCTCCATAATGAAAAGTGTCTGCACTAATGAGGTTGAATGGAGTTTCCTTCACACAGGCCCCAACCAATTTTTCAACCTTGTCACTCTCAGTGTTCCAGACATCATCCATCACACAGCAGGACCAGTGGCGTTCAGGCCATGTGTTAGCATGCACTGCTAATACAATTTGCATGTAGGACCACAATCTGCTGGAAAGTGGGTGTAGCGCGATGGTGGATCTCACCACACATGATGAAATAAGAAATACTGAATAAAGGTGATGTCTCCCTTAATCCTTTTAGCCTTAACAATTGCAAAAAATGTGCTAGTAGCTGTAGAAATGACATTTAACACACATACAATGATTTTTCTCACAGAAATGTTCATGATCACAATAAAGAGTACAACTTCTGAACGACAAGCCAGGTGTAGAAAACTGAACATGGCAGAAGATCAGAGTCCGGATCCCTTTTTACAGATTTACACACAGATTTTTTTGAATTAATCCTTAAAGAAAGCCCATTAGCTCCTCCAAGCTGCAGTTGGATGGGGCCCTATGGAGGGTATGGGGGTTGCTGGACATGGACATCCAGGAATAGCAGAGTTACCCACAGAACCTGTACAGCTTCCTGCAGACACTCTTTTCTTCTTTCACGGTTTCCATTTACTATATGTGTGCAGCTATTGTGATGCTGATTGACCAGAAACACAAAGGCCAACACATCATGTGACAATGAGCAGCAGCCAGACTACACATACACTTCACAACAAATTACTGCCACTGGGGATCTCCTCTTCAAGCCAGGCACAAGGTTCAGAAGTGAGGTCTGTTTCTGGCACGGCACAGCACGCAACTCACACACATTGTGCAGTGATACACAGGCACCATCATCTATTGTTACTCTTAACGCCTCATGAGAGGCGGAATTCGCAAACACTAATGAGAAAAAAAATAAAATGTGATGAAAAAGCTCAGACCATTTATATAAAAAGTACTTTGCGAACGGGATTCTCATGTGTAGTTTAATTTATTTTTATTAGATTAAATTCAATCCAGTTAGATTAAAGCAATCTAACTTAACTCTTTTGTTATCACGTACCATTCAGATTGAGTCTCAGCTGGAGTGAACACAATAACCCCTAACTTAAATTACTTGAAGTAATGAAAAAATAAAGGTTAATTGTAACCATCACGCTTGACATGATTCCACTTGATATCAGGATCTGTGGCGTAAACAATTATCTCCTATTATTACAAGGTATGACAATGTGCCCATTCTATTTAAAGGTGGCTGATTAAATGGTAATTATAAGTATAGAATGCTTAATATTTATTAATTTAAACTGTATATTATATCACATAAAATATCAGATTGGGTAATAGATCAAATTTACAAAGACGATTGCAGTGAATTTATAATGGTTTTGGGGCTTTTTTTTTTTTTTTTTTGATTAGTGTGTTAATATTTTTATTTGAAAAATTAAATGCATTGAGTCTAAGAAAATAACAGCAAATGTCAACAATAACATGAAAAAAATCTGACAAAGGAAACTGAAGTGAAGAAGCTGGAAGGAAATGTTTAATGTTTTTGCTTGATAATTTTTACGTTCATATTTCTACATGACTCATTTTATTTTGTTAAACATTTTAATTCTTGTTTTTTTTGTGCTGTTTGTGATTAATAAATGACATAATCATTAATATACATCACAGTAGAACTGAATTAGCTAACGTCTACTAATCCAAGATAATGAAGCAAATGAAAAGTTATTACTATTATTATTATTATTTAACAATGACAAAAATTTATCATTGTAAACTGAAAAAACAATTAACTTCCATTTGATCTTTTTAATCATTATAATATAATTCAAAATGATATGAAACACAAAATACAGAATTAATATTATGTTTCTGTCAGTTAATTGATCAATTCAATGTTTTAGAGTATAGTTTAGGTGTGTACCACATAAGAAGCCTGGTTTAAGTGGCAGAGATTCGGGCCGTAGATAATATTTAAATATGAACACAATGGCCGCTCCCCAAATTGAAGTCACAACATCTAGATTGCCCCCTGGGGGCTGGTTTCAATATAGGTTAAAAACCCTGCCCCCTACATATTAGCAGATGGGACATGGGCCAAACTGAAAAATCAAAGTACAAGCCACAATGTGTTTTCTGTCGTTTTAAGTAGTTCTGCTCACTCTGGTGTATGTTTAAGTCTTCATCTTGCTAGTGTTATTGTGTTGTTTTTATTAGCTTTTTGATGATTTAAAAAAAAATGTTTGACATAATCATCATCATGCCAGATGAGAATGGCTTGTGATTGGTCGGATGAAACTACAGTGCTGTGGTGAGCACTCGTATCCGCAATATTTTGTGGATACAATGAACTTGTTGTCCATATTTTTACACAATCACTGGTTTTAACCACCAGATTCAGAAACAGAATTTCCTTTCCTTGAAAAAAATAACAAGCTCTTTGAAAAAAAATGTCTAAAGCTGATTTGACATCAAACGTCTAACTAAAAAAAAAAAAAAAAAAGGACATTGACTCCGACTCAACATCTGAACCCAGGTTTTATAACTGGATGGTATCAGTTTGTGATTCTCTGAGCTAGAGACACATTTTGTTGGATATTAATGAGGCTGGATACCCAGACCTAATCTGCATGCTTCATTGGTGCAGGCCTGTGATGTGAGCTGCAGTGACACGGTCCAGACAAATGGACAGGACGTCCATGCAGGGCATCATGACACAAGTGTCTGGTCCCCATGCATCAACCTCTGTCACACGCAGAAAACACAACCACGCAACCAACAGCAACACAAATACAAAAAAAATCTGTTAGAGACACTGTGTCTGCAGAACAAAGACAATGTGGTATGGGGGTGTTGCCCCTGTCTGCACCCATCCCCAAAAAAAAAAAAAAAAAAAAAAAAAAAAAAAATCCCCCCAAAAAATATGTTGTCCTCAGCTTCATGACAGATCGAGGCAGGTGAGGATGATCCACCTGCTACTCTCTGCTCACACACACTGTGTGATATTCTTACAGTGGTGATGGGAGATTGAACACTGTCCAAATGTGATAACGTGAAGCTTCGCGTGTGTTTAACTGAAACACAGAGTTCAGAGCTAAAAGAGGCAGCTGACAGGAGCAGATCAACGCCAACCCTACTGAGCCTCCTCCTCTACATTACAAATCATTTAATAAACAGAAATATACAGAGGGATACATGACAAAGTAATATGCGTATTCCAGAGGAACCCTTCTTTATCCATAAGGCCTTGTCAAAATAAGAAATATTTGATTATGAAATAAATTTGTAATAAAAGTGCCCTTAAATCTTTTTTTTTTTTTTTCTGGAAAATGAATAAGACCATAAAAACACACACAAAAAGAGAAATATAAACGATTGTATGTTGGGTTTTGTGGCTGCACCTGAATCATATCTTCACTTTTGTGTTAGATCTGGATTTGATGGAGAAGATGAGGAGGTCAAAGTGGGTCACAGAGCAGCGTTCCTCTCCTTTTTTTCCAGGATTATTTGAACACAAATTATTTTGCAAGTGTTTTCTATTAAACCATTGTCCGCAGGGATTCTGTTTCTTTTCTTTTCTTTTTCGTTTTCTTTTTTTCTTTTTCCAGGAGCCGTGTTGGTGTTGATCCCTGACCGTGCTGTGGCTGCAGCTTAAATCAAAGCACTTACTTGATGAGAGAGGTTCCAGCTGTCAGACTCGCTCAGGATCCCGGGGCCAGCGCAGAAAAGTCTCCTCCGGCGTGGAAACACTCGTCCACCCCTCTTGTTTGTTACCTCTCATGGATTATTGTCCCATTGCTGGATCGGCTTGGTCACACACACACACACACACTCAGACATATACACACGCAATCACAGACACATACACACACGCACATTTAGACGGGGGTGAAGTGTAGCCCCGTTCCTATCAGAGGTCGTCGCTCTGCGCGCTTCTCATTGGTCGGGACTCTCCGGTGGGCGTGGCTTTGGCGCAGTTTCTCTTGGTCTGATGAAGGAGCTGCTGAAAACAAGGACGAGGGAAACTACTACAGATAATAATAATAATATTTTTCTTTCACACTTTCACACGTCTATCAAACTCTTGCATACTTAAAAGAAAATATATAAAAAAGATATTTTATTTTGAAAAGCATTAACATATATATATATATATATATATATATATATATATATATATATGTGTGTGTGTGTGTGTGTGTGTGTGTGTGTGTGTGTGTTTATTTAAACCTTATTGTTGCATGAATAATGTAATATCAGTAATGTGATGTGATGATTTCCACACAGAAGCATCACACTACAGGTTGATCTCTGAGTCTGATGGTTTCGGCATACATTGCTGTGCAGCGCCTACCAGAGGGGATAGGCTAAAACAGTTAGTTTCCAGGATGTGACGGGTCTGCAGAGGTTTTTTTTCCCTCAAATATTTTCAGGAAACTGAATTTCCTAAAAAGTCAAGTGATCTTGTCTCCATACTGTCCAGTCTTGTCTCATATCCGTTGGGTATATTTATGATGGTGGAATCAGTAATAGAATCAGTTTAACCTCAAGTCAGCCAGTCGCCATAATCATCAGATGGTAGATATAGTCAACATATATTTCCCTTGTCATAGACTTGCTGGTGTGCAGACTTTACACTGTCACACAATAAAACATCTAAAGTACATCGATGTGATGATGTGTAATAAATATTCGTGAGCTCTCATGTGGACAGATCACTGGACAAATGTGCAGATTTCATGCATGATGGGATTCCACTTGAAGTTAAGATCTGCAAACAGCTATCTCCTATAATTACAAGGTAGTTAACCAGAGATCGAATAGCAACTAATGACTGAGTGAGGATGGCATAGGGATCCGGCCTCCACTCAGGGATGACTGAAACGAAGATAACAAAAAAGCACGGAGAGATAAGAAGAAAAAGCTTCCAGGTGAAGGCTGCTGGACATGATGTTGATCGTGATGTGGATGAACACGAACAAAAGCTAACAATATTTGTGTATAATATCTATTAGATGCAGTTTTGTATGTGTGTTTTGAAAAACTGACACAAAATGAGATGTTTACGTAAACTCTGACCACCAGGTATACTGGTATATAGACCTGGTGGTTAGAGTTTACATTAACGTCTTACGTATATTTCAGGTTGTGAAGTTTATATGGTTAACTTGTTTTATTTAACTGTGAAATGTCCATATTTCCTCTCCAGCTGGCCCTCTGCTGCTTCCTGCTGAGCACACAGCACACACTTGACTTATCAGCATTCTTGGTATAAATATAGCAGTGAACAAGTTGGTGTGGCTGAAGACACCAACACTTTAAAATAAAAAGAAACACAGAGGACACATTGTGTGACAGTAAAGTTAAGAAAACAAACTTCACTTGAAGTCACTAAAATGTAATGTGGAGACATGAGGTGAGATTAAGTAACACTGAAATACAATAAATGAGAAATGTGATGACATAATATAAATTGATTTTGATGATTATATACAGATGTTATCAGCTGTCTTTCCCTTGCTCCTCACCAGATGTTGGCTGTGATGTAGTTCTTTAATTGAAAAGAGGCCTAAAGAAGAAGGGAATGATCACTTTTATTGTTGTCAACAATAGTCTCTGAGTCTCAACCACTGTTGTTGTTGAGCTCTCTCTCTTTTTCTACTTAACTCTATGGTAAAGTAATATAGCTGCAGAGCTTCTTGGAGGGCAGCAGTGCAGGATACCTTGGTCCTCGCTGCTTTATCAGCAGCCCAGCTGTCAATCAAAGGAGACAATGGGCATAGTTAGAGCGACTGGACCTCATACAGAGGCCCATTCACATTGCGGTGAACATCAACACTGCAGTTATACAGCTGAGACGCAGACTGAGGCCCAGAGATTCACTTAATGGTGGGAGCTAAGTGCATTTTCAGGATAAGCTTTCTGACTATTTTAAATAGGTGATTCATTGAGCATGTTCATGAAGTTATACTGTACAATGAAGTGAATTTAATCCAATGGAAAAAGTGGCATAAGAACTTTTTTTTTTTAAAAGGTCATAATTTGAAAATGACAAATATGTAATTGCAAAAACTAATACCTCAAAAATCAAAATATATATGACAGAGAAAAATTTAAATAATTTTTTTTTTCAAAAAATGTATTGAAAAATTCTGTTTAAACCGAAAACATCTTATCTTTTTCAATATGAATTCATACTTGTACAAAGTTCGACATGAAAACTTTAAGTCTCAAATCACACTTTCTATTCAGACTTACAAAACTTTTAGCTCTGTTTTGACTCCATACTCGTCTGGTCAGTTCTTCCACAAGGGCTATTTTACGACAAGTACTGTACTTCATTAAGGCAGTCCTATTACAGTAGGTGTTCTGCTGTCCTCTGCAGGCCAAAACAACCCTGGAACTGTCCACTGCTGGCTGAAGTAATGATGGAATATTAGTTAGCATATAATATGTCGACTACTTCATCAAGCAGAACACATCAGGGTTAAATAAACTAGTCGGTATTCAAGTCATTTCTTTCCACTTTTAATCTGTCCAGACTGGAAGGAAAACACAGGATGCAACACACTGTCAGTGCATTTTACTGTCTCCTCTATAATTAAGCATGTAAGGTTACAATGGTGTGGAAATCATGATGTGTTGCATGTTCTACTATTTATCAATGAAGTCCTTTGGTTGTGATATCCTGTCTTATAAATCGAAACCACTGTGCAGTTTATACCATAGACTGTTGGTCAGACTGTGATTGATTCTCTGATTGCATTTCAACATTATTCAACATAATATTTCAAGTCATTATCCCATCACATTCCAGTGACTTAAAAGATGTGTGTCATATGTATATTTGAATATAGATATTCTGCATCTGCCATTTACATGATAGGGAATGAATATTCTGTATAATAATGATAAGAATCCTACAGGACAATTCAACTGGGACCTGCATCAGTTTTTCAGACATTATCACGCAAGGCTGATACAGTATATGTCAGGAGTAATTGTGACTTCTGAGAACTGAACTGAAACCAGGAGAAAGTGAACAGCTGAGAATAGTTCTTTCATGTTTTTAACAAGCTCCCCAGACAGATTAGTCTCGGGTAAAACAAACAAGAACAAAAGCTGAAAAAGGTCAAAACCCACCACTTCCTTCATACTGCCAGAGACACAGACCACCTGTCTTGTGTCATGGCAGCCTTTGGTCTCTACAGGGAGTGGCAGAGGTAACAGTGAGTACCTGACCCCCAGCAGGGAGCAACATCACAGGCTTTGAAATAAATGGACACACAGAAGAAAATGAAAAGAAAAGGAACTTAGACATATGCTTGACATTAATTTGAAAACACTACTGAGTTTGCATGTGAGATAGACTGAAATACTTAAGACAATCATCAACAACATCGCAAGATATATGTCCCTCTTTCTCTGGCAAAAAAAAAAAAAAAAAAAAAAAAATTCTTGCCGTTGTTCAGTCACCATTCATCTCTTAGATAAGACTTAGTGTTCATTTAGCTTTACAGTTAAAACCAAAAAGTTTTTTTTTTTTTCCTCAGAAATAAAGGAATGTCTCCGTAATTGTTAATATGGTAGATGATTAATATTTTGCACATAATTTCCATATACATTAAAAGATATCTGAAGTTAATGAAAAGAATGAAAATGAAGAAATCAGGGGGAGAAAGAGAAAAGGAAAGCCAGAAATAGATAAGCTATCTTCACATTACATAACATTAAAATTTAGCTATAGAAGCAATAATGCTAATGATACATAAATATGCTAAGATAGCTACGAGACTCATACAGATGCAGAATTAAGGATATGGGCGTAGAAGTATTTAGATCTTTTACCTGAGTGAAAATATAAAATACTTCATTACATTGAAATCCTACCTGAGAGGTTTAAGGATTTGCAGGAAAAATGTTGTAAATGTATTAAAGTAAAGGTACTGCTTTGGTCACTTTGACGAATGTTTTTACTGAAAGATCAGTGTAAGCAGCATCTTATGATTGTAGCTGTTGGAGGTGGAGCTAGTTTGACCTACATAAATTTGCTGGTGGGGTTGGCACCACATTTTAATCTAGCCTAAGGCACCTAAATATCTGTAGAGCCAGGCGTGACTAGAATCAAAATCACCCGAGTGGTCAGCCTCAACAGGTTTGTAGTCTCTTTAGAATAAAAGAGCCTCGGAAGGGGCACACAACCAGCTGTCACCCACACAGTGGAAAGATGGTCCGATGAGTCAGAAGAGGTCTCTAAGTCTTGGAAGAAAAGGCTGTTAGGAGAATCAGGGAGGAGAAGAAAAGCTACATAAGGTAGAAGATTGATCAGCTGAAGCAGAATAACATCAGCAGAGTCTGGATAGAACATGGAAAAACGTCTCTGGACACAAGAAACCTGAGTCCCTGGATATGGGGGATCAGAGATGGGTGAACAATCTGAATCTGTTTTTCAATAGATTTGATCAGTCACATGCCCCTCCCCCTGTATAGTCATCCCAGCTCCAACCCCCCTCGTCTGGTTTGCACCCCGAGTAGACTGCCCCACCCCCACTCTAGCACCCCGTCCCATGATACAGCCACACCCCTCTGCTTCTCATGTCAAACACCCACTCTGCTCACCCACACACTCTCTCGTACAGCCCCTCTGACTCACAACAATACAGGTGAGAGGTGAGATGGCAAAAATTAAGCTCCAGGACTGAATGTTCTCATGGTCCACATGGTCGCCTGCAGCACAGGGACCCTGCAGGGTTCAACTGTGGTTTTGTTCCTTTTCACCCTCTAAACCTTATTGACATCAGCAAAGGTTCTCTGACAACTCTTCAGCAGCCACCTCCAGACCAACAAGGGCAAAACAACTGACCTGGTGGTGGATTTTTGCAGTATCAGACATTCACCCCAATAAAAGTGAACAAGAACCTGGATGTTTACCTGAAAAACAAACTGGCCACATGAGTTTCTTTTAAACCATACTGCATAAGAAGGAACCAGTGAAGAACACTTTTACTGGAGTGCAGGGGGAGATGTCTTTAATCACATTTAATTAGGAGGACAAAAAGGCTGTTTCAAGTCTATTGAACCAAGCACCAAGCTAAGTTATTCTGAACCGCACAGAATACCTGACCTGCTCAGATGATGAAAGACTCTTTGGTTTCTGGCTTCTGTCCCACACCACCACTATAAGGGCAAGATTAAATAAATGAGTTGTATTATTTGAACGAGGGTCCTTACTGAATGAAAGCAGATTCCTGCATAATTTGTCTCGCCAGGTTAAAGAAACACTTTATACCTGCCTGAACTGCTTCAGAGCTGACAGCGAAGAACACAGTGACTCTTCACATTTTTAGTATGACAACCACATAATTACATGTACTTAATCAAAAGATCAATAGACTCTATCCACTTTGCCTGCCAAAAAGTTGTCATCATCATTATCCACCTACCCAAGAAGTCTAGGCTGGAAAGATTCAGGGTCACTGGACAGTGGTGACATTTCACAGAGAATTCAAACCTTATCTGCTGAGCAAAACCTTCGATGACTGAAAAAAATATTATTGTGATAAAAGGCAACCACTTCCTCTCAATATGGCTTCACATATAGAAATAGATATGAAATCTGTTCCTGCTGTAAATGTAAAACAAACACAATGAGCTGAAGATTTGGAAGAACTGCTTGACTGCAGGAGGAGGCAGTTTTCATCTTACATCTTACAAACAGGAAGTCACATGACTTCTTGCTTGTGAGCTTTCCAGGTAAACTGATAACCTCACACAGAATTACTGTGACTTCCTGTTTGTAAGATGTAAGATGAAAAATACTTCCTTACATCTTACCTGCTTGGTAAGACATAAGATAAAAATGTTTATCATAGCTTGTTGATTGTTTCATTTATCTTGTGTTTTTTAATGTATCTGCAGTAAATGAAAGATCTGACTTTGAATTTATCAACAGCAAAATTTGACATCAGTTCATTTAATCAGCTACTATAGGAGAAACTCAAGACATACAATGATAGGTGTTTCTAAGATTTTTTTCCACTCAATTTTTTCTATGAATACTAAACACACAAATACAACAACAGCGTTCAGCAAACAGATATGTATCCTGGTATGTGGCTTCACAACCATGAAAGGTTTAGAATGAGTTCTTATCAATGTGATTGACCTGTGTACTGTACATGCTACAGGTAACCACTAGATAGCACTGCTCAGCCATAAGCCTTAATAGCCACTTTCTAACAGTGAAAGCTACCATCACAATGTTAATCAGCGATATTTAATCAAACGTACTGAAACCTCTGTACGTTTGATTTACCTGAGAGGTGGATGCTGAGTTAGACTACCTGTGTGTGGCTCTAACAAACCCACTGATTAGTTTAGATTAGATTATATCAATGTACTGTCACATCCCAAAACTCTGAGTATGAGAAGAAACACAGAGATGTTCAGAGAGCCTATAGAAAGTAAATTGGAAGCATAAATGTTATGTAATTAGTGAGTATAATTTGTAAGTCCTAATTTACTGATTAGTCTACTTGACGTGTTATAAGCTGTGTCCTTCACACAACAGAGAGACACTTGTGTGTTGCATTCTCCTGCACCTTAACAGCACTACACATCACCATCAACAGGTGGCAGCGGAGGAGTAGAAACTGTTCTATGCAGAACTGCACTGATTACCATTATAGAGTCTATTCAAGGTTAAATCATGCGTTACTAATCAATGTCAACTGCTCTATGTCTCCATATGCAGCTATAGAGAGATGTAGAGTATGATCAGGTTCTGTGAATCATGACGCTGTCAGCGATGTTATATTTTTTTCTGTAGATGTAAAAAATGTTATACTTTTACTTATGGATATGGCACATTTATCGCAAATAACCAAAAACAAGACCTTAATGACTAGTTGTATAATTGATATATGTAAAATATATGTGTATATATATATATATATATATATATATATATATATGTGTGTGTGTGTGTGTGTGTGTGTGTGTGTGTGTGTGAAGAAAAGATTCTGTATTGTAGATTCATTCACAACTCGATTCTGTTTATACTTGAAACACATAATAAATATTTATTTCAGACAAAAAAATAACATTTTACAGTTGTTTGAAAACCTCTTTACAGCAATATCAAGATGGACCTGCTAGTCAAATATCCACACGAGCCAAGTGTCAGTCTGTTACAAATGCAAACACACTGCATTTCATTGTTCATCATCAGATTAACACATTAAATGATTGTTGTGTAGATCTCACCAAAGACCATCTGTGTGTCATCAAAGTAATGTAAAGCTCCATTAAGCAACGTTTAGATTTAATGTTAGGTTAAATCCAGTAACTGCCTAGAATGTGAACTAGACACTAGACATTCTGATCTCACTGAGAATAATCACCTGCAGCCATCTGCAGCTCTACAAGCCCAACAGTCCAAAGAGACATTCGCCATTTCTCTGAAGAACTGGTGAACTACACCAAAGGCAAATTTTGAGTGAACATACTGGACTCTAATGGGATGATCACTGTAAGGTGTCTTTGCTGGATGCGTAACGAAAGAGTTTGTCTGAAGAGTTGCTGTCTGTGCTTCAGAGGTTTTTTTTTTTTTAATGCTATTGCATCTTTAACAGTGTTTGGAGATTTACTGATATTTTATGGAAACCGCAGCTTTGAATGAGTAGTATGGACGTTAAAACAAACAAACAAAAAAAGAAATACTTTCCAAGGCTTTATCATAATTCTATCGCCTAAATAAATAAATACAATTCATTTGGATGCCGTTTTATTTACAGCAAGGGAGATCACTGACAACATGTGTCAGAAATTAGTAGTATTAGGAAACTAATTCTACTGAGGAACAAACCCTTTGGTATGCAGTGCAATTAAGAAAATAATGTTATTCTTGGAAATACAGAAGTAATTCTGTTGACTGAATCTAATACACAATACTTCTAGATTTTTAGGAGGGGAAGGGGGTTAACTTTTTCTTTTTATTTTAAATACTGAAATGATGTTTAGTGAAGTGAACACTTCTTAGTTCAGACTGGACAATGGTCTAATCAGAAAAAAAACAATTCTTGTCATAAAAAGGACCCAAAGATGTGTGGAAGACAAGATTTAAACTAGAAATTAAATTTTAAATGAAACAATATTTTGAAATCTGGCAAATGCAACTGAATTTCCATTCATGCTCCATGTTTAGAATGCCAATACAGAAACTGTCTTGGAGGTGCCTGTTAGAAATGAATTTAATCTGTCAAAACACAGCACGTTTTCACTGCCTTAAATCTGTGCATTTACATTCAGTAATGTCATGGATAAGGTGGGATGAAACCCACTTATCCCACTGTGAGACATAAAACAACCTATTTTAAATGCATAAAACACAGTCAGTAATCGGAGCTCGAAGTGATACATTAAAGTTCAAATTTTCTCTGGACTGTATGTTATAAGTGCTGTATTTTTTACATTGCAGGTGCTGGATTGACCATGTCATGTGAGTAAAAGTGACAACAAATTAAAGGCTGGGAAGCAATATTTACAGATCAAGGATCAGTTTACCCTGAGACATCATTCTTGCATGGCTTGTAATGTAGGACATGGTTATGTAAAGTGAGATATACTAATACACATTTATTCTAACACACTGCTGATTCTTCAGTGTCTGTGTTTTGGTTTTAGTATGTCACAGTCTGTGCTTCTCTTTTAAACACTTTGTAATTTTTCAGTTTTGGGTGTTTAAGGGGATCTCTTCATCTGTCCTACACTTTCTAACTGCTTCCTATTTACACTTCTTTGTTGCAGCAGATACATTACAGACACTACAACATGTACAAACACTGAATTGCCTTTAACCCTTTGCATCAAACATCTTGTAGATTATTTTATCTTGTGATGGTTGAAAGAGCTGTCAATGAATAGTTAATTGAAGGTTTATTCTCATCCATTCTCTAACTCAGTCCTAAATCTGACAACATTCATGGAACACCGTTCCATAATTTGGTATTTTGAGTGTAGGGAATGTCAGACCAAGAGCTTACACGTCAAGTGCCTTATGATTTTTTTTTTTTTTTTTGTGCCATCATTTTTATAAAATGTGTTAAGAAATTAAGATTCTAAAACGCATTTAAATTTTGTAAAAGACTCAGTATAGGAGGTGAAAACTAATTCTCTTGGTATTTGAAAACAACTCTGAACACAGATGGTACATTATAATTCCAGGCTCACAGTCTCATTGTACAATGTATCATTCACACGTTCTAGCGACACTCAGCTGTTCTCCAGCATTTCAGTATTTGCAGGTTTGCTTAGTTTCAAAACTTTTTACAGCCAAATGAGTTGTCATATTATTCATTCTGTTTAAAATGCAACATGCTGTGGATGAAGAAGATGAATCACTACATGTTTTCTGTTTTCTGCGTGTCCACCTCTTGTTTTATTTTACATTACGTCTTATAGGAGTTGAAACTGGAGTCTAAACATCACTTAGGATCTGATGTGGCATTAAGTCCAAAGGACACACAATAATAAGTACATAGAACAAAGTAGAAAAATAAGGTTGAGACCATGTTAATTATGTAGTTATACATCCAAGGTCCCAATGATAAGGTCGGTGGACTGGTTTGTTGAGCATTAAACACCTAACAAAGTACAGTAACACGCCAGTCTCTGTAGAGAGTTTGGTTTCAGAGGGACACTACATTTAGGCTGTGTGCCATGGAGCTCAGCTGGCAGTGACAAAAGGGAACTTTCGTCCAGTCAAAGTGCTCAGAGGAGGAAAAGGCTGCTAAACTGAGAAGGCAGTGAAATTCTGAAGTCAGGGATTTGAGATTTAGGGTCAGTTCACCTGAACAATTTTGATGAAATTCCACTTTTTAAATGAGAAGAAATTAATTGTATTTCCCATTTTAAAGAGGCCATAAAGAGCCTAAATATCCAGCTTGCTTAAATCCAAGAAGTCACCACGATCATTGCACTTACGCCCTGAACCTGCAGAATAGTTAAAGGGATAGAAAGCTGGGCACATGAATTCAAAGGTGTTTTGCTAGACTTGCATCAATCCATTTTAGTTATGGAGTCCAGAACTACTGGCTGGCCTCTGACACAACATTTTTAAGAAGGTTAACACAACAACACCACCACCACCACAGAAATCTAACATCAGGTGTCTTCTTTTAAAAAATGGAATTATCAAAGCTAAGAAGTAATTATCCAGCTATAGCCTTTGTATATTTCACAAACACTTTTACGCTAGCTCCTCTTGCTTTGTCCCGGCTGCGGTTTCCAGAGAGGGTTGCTCTGACTGTTCAGAGCTGGAGGATGGAGGAGGTCCTTTTGGTTGGGTCCAAATTTTGGTTTATACAAGCATGTGGATTTCATTGTACTCATCTCGTCCATCCTCATCAAAGTTGGGAGAATCTTCGTCACAGTCCAGCTGAAAAAAGACAAAAGTTGCATCAGTTTGCTGCAAAAAAACTGTTCTGAAACTTTGGAAACTGTGGAATCAGATGGTGGTGGCATAGATTCAAACAGCAACTCACTGCCTGGAGCTCACGCTCCTCAAAGATCCTAGAGAGGATGAGTCGGCGCAGAGGCACAGTCATGATGAGGACGAAGGGGAATGCCAAGGAAGCCTCAGTAGACTTCACTACCCACAGAGCCACGATGCATGCCAGCTGGATGATGGTGAACATGTTCATCCGCCATGTTTTAACCTGAGTCAACACACATGTGATGGTTAATAAGTAGAAAACCAAAATACCACAGACAGCAGTACAAACACATTCATTCCATCAGTGATCCACTGCATAATAAAAACTCTGTATGATTTAGCTCCATCTAGTGGTAAATCCTGCATGTAAGCGTTTGTGCTTTTTCAAGGAATAACATTTGTTATTTTTAATTTTAAATCCATGACGTAAGACATCTGATACTGGATTTTAACATCCCTGTGTTTTTTCCTGTCCCAGGAAAAAAAGGTACCTTTTCAACTTTTAATTTTTTTTTTAAATCATTAAATCATTTTTATCACCATTTTTAAAATATCTATATAAAGAAGACATCTTAAAGTAACAATAAATGATATGGTTCCCTCTCAGGCTATTTATATTATATCATGTACATGTACTTCATGAAACGATTTATCTGTCAACCATGTTATGGATAACTCTACAGGGTTGTCCATAACATCATAATATCACTGTAGGGTTGTCCATTAATTCAGACAGTGACAATACATAAAATAATACCTAGGAAGTCAAGTTTTGCAACAAACAAATATGTTTGAAGGCCAAGCAACTGCATGGTGGTTTATAATACTACAAGACAGGATTTTAAATCCCTGGAAAACTATTACTGAGATAATGAAGTTGTTTTTTATCTACCAAAATTGTGAATCCTGGGACTTACAGAGATGTAGAAACCTGGATAATATTCATGTACAAAAGGATCTAAATGACCAGGTTTACACACTGCCCAACCACTCTATTGGTCTCCATCATATTGCTAATATCACAAGAGGGATATATCAACATTCAACTTTGATTACAATACCTTGGTGACATAGATGTGGTCAGGGTGATGCTTTGCAGGTGTGACCATTAAAGTGATGCGCTCGTACAGCTGGATGCCTGTCAGAGAGGTGACTCCCATGTACAGGAAGATACCAAAGAGCACAGCCAAAGGGATGAGGCGCAGAACATCAGTCATCACAATGGACATACCTGATGGGTAGAGATGGATTAATGATTTTCAAAAGATATGTTGCAACACAAACATGCATGAGACAAAAGAACACCATGCATCACAGTCACATGTGTCCTTGCTCTAAGTCCTTGGAAATGCACAGTTTCCTGGCGAAGAGTGTTAAAATAGATTATAACATATGTCCCTCTGTCTAGCAGGATGGGGAACTGTGCATAAAGACAAGACACTAAACACTACATGGAGCTCACAGGTGTAATCAGTTCACAAAAAATGCCTGAAGCTCCATAGTGTCTCACTGACACTCTGAGGGCAGCATGTTCTGGTGAGGACTGACATTTCAATAGTAGTGATATATATCAACACGCAAGGGGCTGTGCTACTTATTGAAGGACATACTGAACCAGGGGGCTGATTTGTGTCCAGAGGTAGGACTGGAAACCCGATAGCAAAGTAGTGGCTCAGATTTGGAAGAAACACAGCTAAGCTTAAGTGAGTAAAGTAACTGAACAATAAAATGGATAGGACAGACAACACCTATGCACTGCACAGGTGGTCAGTGCATAGGTGTCAGTGCACAGTGAGGTCTTCAGGAGAGCCCCCTGCTGGGGCAGCAGCACCTCAACTGCGGACCAGAGGAGACTTAACAAGCTCATTAAGAAATGAGACAAGTTCTATTAAGACAGTTCTATTCTGGGATGTTGCCTTGACCAGCAGGAAATGAGCACTGATGGAGGACGAGGTCCACCCCCTGCAGGAAACCCTGTCTGTACTGAGCAGCTCTGTCAGTGACGGCATCTTTCATCCAAGGTTTGTGAGGGTTGAGTCACCAGTAACAGATATCTCATCTCCTTCATGAGGAAGTTACACATTTTCAACAGCCAATTTGTGGTTTCTAGGAAATTTCCAACCACAGAGCAATTCACAGCAGGCAAATCCATTTCTGAACACATTTCTCATCATAAATGGGTTGATGAAATGGTCATTTTAAGTATGTGACTATATTTTCTACCCCTTTATCCCGTACTCGAGGTCGGGGGGGACTGGAGCCCAGCTGCTTACGGGCAAAGGCAGCGTACAACCTGGATGGCTGCCAGCTCTTTGCAGGGCCGCATATAGATGAACAACACTTATAGACGAACAACCATTTGCACTCACATCCATACCTAGGGGCAATTTAGTATGCTCAATTCACCTATCCCCAATGTTGCATGTTTTTGGCGGTGGGAGTAAACCTGAGCTCCCGGAGGAAACCCATGCAGAAACGGGGAGAATATGCAAACTACACACAGAAAGACCCTACGCCCGACCCGGGAGTCAAACCCAGGTTGTTGTGAGGCAACAGCGCTAACCCCCGTGCCACTGCGCTGCAAACCTGATATCTCTGTTAATAAAATTAATTTCAACAATCATTAAAAAGCCATTACATTTGTTCCCATCGCTTGCTTATTTGGCTAAAATATCATCTACCACTAACACTTTCAGCTCTTTGGTTGAGAAATAGGTAGGTTGCATGTAAATCTAAACAACTGAATGTGAAGTTTGGAGCTAAAGCTACATATACATTGATGGAATTTTATCTTCCTGAAACCAATAATGAACAGAATGATAAATAGATTCTAAGGGTAAAAAAAACAGCATTTTCAAATTCTACTTATTTTTTTAAATAATGGTTATCTTGTATGCCCAACTAAGCCATGATTGTACGTTTCATAGCAATCCTTTGGAACCTAAACCCTTTTTCCCCTTTCTTCTTACCAACAAGCACAGCCACAAGAAGGCCAGTCAGTCTCTGCTCTTTCACCTCCTGGATCATGGGCTTTTCTCCAGGCGCTGTGGCCTTGCTCATGACCGTCAGGGCGTTGACATGAGTGACAGAGCGCACGGTGGCAGCAGTGAGCCACGGTAGGCCAAAAAGAGGACAGATGGCACCGAGGGTGACGATGAGCAGAAGATCCAGGTGGAAACCTGAGCCTTTGACCAAACGACGCTCCTTCTTACTGACGATCAATCTGAATGATTGTGGAATGACAATAAAACATCTACAAGGTAGAAATTTCATCAAAGGCACAGTTTGTAAAAAGTACATGTAATGGCAAAGTACGTACGAGGTGATCTGAGTTTCCATAAAGATGAGGATGAAAACAAGGAGGGCAGGTATAATACTTGCTCCCATCATCCAGGCTGGGAAAGGTTGTTTATCACCAAAGGGACTGATGAACCAACCTCTTTTTTCAGGGGATGTGACCGAAAAACCAGATGGAACATTGAGTTTCTAAAAACCAGATATAAACACATTTAAGAGCGGACACTCGTTTACTAGAATTGTAATTAAAAGAAATGTATCTGTTGCTGTGACTGAACTGATTGACAGGTACCTGTGTGTAAGTATCAGTGATGGAGTAATCCACCAGTACCGACAGCAAAATTGAAATAGGGATTCCAAAGTCACCAATGATTCTTCTGGCCTGAGGAAATTCAGAAACAAGACAAATTAAATTAATGTCAATGTTCAGCTCAAATCTGATACTCAAGACATGCCTGAAATTTCTTTGTATTAAAAGAAAAACAGCGGCTGTCACGATTGTTATGATTAATATGGACTACTGCTGGAGACTTTGGAGTTATGAGTCCAGCATGAGTCCAGCAGCAAGTGATTGGGCTTTGGCTGTTAACACTAAATAAAAACATAATGTTGTGAGAGCTCTGCAGCATACTGTTTGTTTTTTTGTTTGTTTGTTTTTACCTTTCCACCTAAAAAACGGCTGTTTCGAAACTTCCTGAGGAAGAAAGCAATGAAGAATGTTCCCATCATGAGAACAAGAGAGAGGAGAGCAGTGTTGGGTTGGTTGTAGACTGGACCATCAAAATTTTGAATCCCAGTAGCTGGAGTGGAGTCAGTGGGGTATATTGCCATCAGTGGATGTTCTTTAAACACCTGGAAATAAGATGAAGGTCTCAATTTATCATCCACTGTAATCGACTGTGGGCTGTGGGGTATCTGAAGTAGTTACCTTAATGAGCTTGGAGAAAGTCTCATAGATAAAGATGAGAGAGATGAGAAAAGCAAAGATCTCCTGGGTAAAAGGTGAGATGAAGCGAACAAGGAAGCTGCCCTCTGCTGCAACAATCACCAGGACAATGAAGATAAGCCAGAACCCAATCCACACGCGTCCAGTCAGGTACTCAAAATTGTGAGCCTGGCAGAACTGAGTGAAAAGACAGAAACAAGTCTTAGTGATGTTCTGAATAGGTTCTGTTGGAGGTAAAATACATTCAAGATTTATGTTTTACAGATGAAGTACCTTGTAGAAGGCTTCTTCAAACACCAGTAAAGGTCCTGAGAATCCAATGATGAGCAGTGGCTGACCAGCAAGAAGTGAGAATATCACCCCAAGAGTCGCAGTTGAAACGATAAGCTCAGTCACTCCCATCATGCCCTCTGTTTTCTCCCCTATATGCAAAAACATTATTAAAAAAACATCTGCACCTTCACAGCAGATAATTAGGAAAATGACACAAAATCCAGTGTTCCTCGTGTTTATAGTTTCAGTTTACCCAGCAGGCCTCCAAACGTTATAGTAGGTGACAGTGCTGCAAAGTAGATGAAGATGACGGCAGCAATGCACTGCATGTCCACGGCATCTTTTAAGTCACTGACATATTGTGGGTAGCGACGACGAATGTCATGGATCAGGCCCCCAAATGGCACCCCTGAACGCTTTAATGGGTCCACCTCTTGATCTCCTTCCTCCTCCTCCTCTGGATGCACCTCTAGAGGGTAGACAGACATTACGAGGGATAACTGGATAATGATGTTTAAATCAACCAAAGTGTAACTTGAACTTTTTAGGCTTGACTCTAAACTGCATACCTTTGTTATCCTGCACCAGCGCAGATGTAGACTGATGCTTTTTCAGTTCTCTTTCCTTCCTCTTGCGCAGCATCTGCTTCTGGAAGTCAGCCACTGTCTTCAGGAGATCTTTGCCCTCCACGTCTGACGGTGGGATGACAATACTGCAGTCCAAGAACTCATTGATACCATTGAGGAGGTCCTGTCTGTCATCTGCAAAGTACGCCACTTCATGGAAGTTCTACAACAAAACAAAACAGAAGTATAATTAGTACATATATACATATATATATATATATATATATATATATATATATATATATATATATATATATATTGTATATTTCCATTACTTACCATTTCCATTATTTATTATAACATAATATATAATTTCCATTACTTATAACAAGTAAACTTGCAGTGAGTAAAGGAATGAAGATAGATGCAGAGCCCACAATGTTTCTATAGGATAGTTACGTAACCAGCTGTTAATGCTAACACTGGCTCTGAGGCAATTTGGAAAAAAAAAAATCTCATACAGCTGTTTTTAGACCAACCTTGTCGGACATGAGAGTGGCAAAGGAACGTCCAATTTCGTGATAGTCCATGTTGGACTGACTAGGACCAATCAGGACAAACAGAAAGCGAACAGGGACAGGAACCTCCAGCACCGACTCCAAAAGAACAGCCTCATTCAGCCTGACAAAGGCCATAGCTGGCTGCTCCAGAAATTCAATACAGCCTGACAGGGAAAAAATACAATGTTTAGTCAATGGTGATTTTCACATAGCTTCCCTAATGACATCAGGAACTGTATTGATTATTGTAGTTTAGCTGATAAACAAATAAATAAATGAATGAATAAACCTGCTGCTAACAAAAAACCCAATTATAAATAATAATAATAACAATCATTGTTATTATTATAGATTTTTAACTTTGTCTTTCTTACTAACTGCAGGACATCAACTTGAATTCTCTCTCCTCTAGTATTGACTCTCTCTTGGACATTCACAATTTAACCACACTGGAAGAACTGGTCTCACATTACAATACTGGCCTTCTCACCATCCTTTATTCCCTTGCTCCACTAAAAAGCTTCAGGTCTGTCTCCTCCCATTCTGCTCCCTGGTTCACACCTGAACTTCGGCTCATGAATGCCAAAGGCCGACAACTTGAGCAACTTCACAAGAGAACTGGACTATTTGTTCATAAAGACATGTACAACAATCATGTACTCTATTACAAGGACTGTATTGATCAAGCCAAATCCAACTATTACTCTGGTGTAATCTGTTCTAACGAAGGTAACACCAAATCATTGTTTTCACTGCTCAAGGACATCATCCAACTCCCAGACTCCCTACCACCTCACCTGTACTCACCTTCTTTCTGGAACTCCCTCATGTCATTCTTTGCTGAAAAAATCCAAACAATCCACCAGCATCTCGGTTCACAATCCACCCCCATCATTCTACCCGAACTTCCTCCACCCTCTCACTCCTTCTCCTCCTTCCAGCTCCCCACCACCTCAGAAATCTCAGATCTCAACCGTAAATCTAAGCCATCCACATGTCAGCCTCTTTTTTTTCACTGGAACTGTTCATACATCCTTTAAGACTGCTGCAATAACACCAATATTAAAAAAAAACCCTGGTGCAGATCCTACCAACTTCAGTATCCTACGGCCTATTTCTCTAATCTACCCTTTATTTCCAAAATTCTTGAAAAAACAGTAGCTGATCAACTCTACTTCCACCAATCACATAGCAACCTGTATGAACAGTTCCAGTCTGGTTTCTGTTCCCTCCATAGCACAGAAACAGTTCAAAATCACCAATGACCTCCTCATGGCAGCTGATTCCGGTTTACTCACCATCCTCATTCTCCTTGACCTGAGTGCAGCCTTTGACACCATTTGCCACCTTACCCTCCCTCAACAGGTTAGCATCCATTGGTATCACTCACACCCCCTTGACTGGTTTCAATCTTATCTCTCTTGCCACACTCAGCTCATTCAACTTAAATCTTTCACATCCCAGCCTTCTCCTGTTACTTCAGGTGTGCCCCAGGGCTCTGTCCTGGCACCCCTCCTTTACACCATCTATTTCCTTTTCCTTGGCAACATCTTCTGTAAATAAAACATCAGTTTCTATTGCTATGCGGATGACACCCAACTCTACCTCTCCAGTAAACCCACTTCCAACCTCCCACCCTCCTCCCTTACTGACTGCCTAGCAGAAATAAAAACCTGGTTTTCCTCCTGTTTCCTCAAACTAAACAGTGACAAAACTGAGGTTCTCCCCATTGGCACCAAATCGTCACTATCCAAAACTGACAGCTTCTGTCAAATTGACTGAAACAACATATTGACAATTGTTCTGTCTCCTCCATCGGTGTATTTCTACCTATGCAATATCAACCGTCTCTGGCCCTCCTTTACCCCCCATACTACCGCTATTCTTGTCCACAGCCTTGTCTCTTCTTGTCTGGATTACTGCAACTCCCTCCTCTCTGGCCTCCCTCATAAATCTGTCCATAAGATCCAACTGGTTCAGAATTCAGCTGCCCGCATCATCACCAGGACCCCCTCCATCCACCACATTACACCCATCCTGCAGTGGCTCCACTGGCTCCTGGTCAAGGTCAGAATTGAATTCAAAGTCCTTCAGTTAACTTTCAAGGCCATCCACAACCTTGCTCTCCCATATCTGTCCGACCTCCTCCATGTTGCCACTTCCTCTTGTTCCCTCAGATCTTCTTCTTCCATCCACTTGACTGTCCCCTCTGCCCATCTCTCCACCATCGGGAGCAGAGCTTTCAGCTGCTCTGCTCCCCGGCTTTGAAACGCATTACCTCGCGAACTTAGTAACATCAAATCCCTCCCACATCTCATATCCTCACTCAAAACCCACCTGTTCAAACTCGCTTTTCAACTCTAATCACTGCCCTGTTGAATTTTTCATTTTTTTGTAACTTTTGCGATTTTAATGTGTATTTTATGGTCTTTCACTTTTGCATGGTGTCCTTGGGTGCTAGAAAGGCACCTTTAGATAAAACGTATTATTACTACTACTACTATTATTATCATTATTATTTTGAAACTTTTTTGGGGAAGAATCTGTATACAACAGTCCATGTAAAAGTACAAACTAGGGCAGATTTGATTTTATTATGTTATATTTGAGGCCCAAACTAATAGAGGATTCACACAAAAAAGACAAATCTCTCTAAACTTACCAACTAAAACAATAACAGCTTCAGCATCTTTTGGAATCTTGGCGAGTAGTTTCATGGATCTGGCTGCAGCTGGATGGCTGTCAGGAGGCAGAGGATGGAGAGATTTCTAGAAGGAGAAAAAGATAAGCTACATTATTGTTCTGATCAACATGATGTCACACCTTAATACAACATTGGACAAATAATGCGAACATATAGAAGGGATAATAATGAATACATGAACAATAATACACAAAGGCAGTTTACTTTAACATGCACAGTTACATGACAAGTCTTTTGAAGTGGAAGTGCAAAAAGAATAGCACTTTACAGTTCAGGACAAAAAAATGTTCATAAAAAACAATGAAACTTACAAATAAGCTGACAAACACATCCTGTTTGGGGTCGTATACTGGCCCTTTGCCATCCTGGTGTTCATCATTCTCTTCAGCCACCAGAGGCAGATTGGTGTCAGGGACGTGGTTGTGATTGAAGCTGCCATGTAGACTGCTGGATGAGTGGTGGCGGTGAAAACGATGTTTAAAATCACTCAGATGGCTGCGAAAAAAAAAAAAAAAAAAAACATTACGTAATTAAGATCTTGCAGCCATGCTAGGAACTGTGTTAGAATCATTGTAGCAACACTGTTAAACAACTTGATGTTTAGCAGATAATGTTATGATGCTTGGAAATTAATGAGTTGTCGTGTTGGAGATATTACATCACTACACAATCCACCGGTGACATCATTCACTTTCATCAGGCCCACATGGTCTGAAAGGTTGGTGCCAAAAATTGGATGCAACATCACTCCAAGAAAAAAAAAGAAGCCGCAACACCAAAGCGAAGTGGACATGAGATGATTGTCTCGAAAACCTAAAACAAGTTAATTAAAGTTTATTTATCACCCATCTCAGTCCGCGGTCCATTGAATGCCTGTTCTAGACTGTCTGATATTGCCACATTCTGACCTAAATGGATAGGAAATCATTAAACAATATAAGTCTGAATATATACAGTATATCCAATTTCATGGCAACTGGGGAAACTTCATCTGCTAAGGATGTCTGGTGAAGGGGTCTCATAGAGAAGGAAACTTTTCCCTAGCATGAGAACAACATTTGTTGTATTTTTGACAGGCATGGCTTCTCTCGCTTCTGGTAATTCAGTCTGACAGCTGACATTTAGTTATCTTGCTTTTAGTTATGTAACTCTGAAAAATCTATAAAGTTCGATGTGTAGCACAGTTATCCATTGGCCATGTGTTTGTGGCAATCAATAAGTGGGAACCATCTGTGGGAGCTACAGATAGCAAAGATATGACCTGTGTCGTGTGTTACTTTACATTTAACAGCTGCACAGGATCTGATGCAACTGTTCCCTTTGGTGTTTTGTGTAAACATACAGAAAAATGGGCTCATCTGAGAGGATCCCGTATTTCTGAGGTATTTGGTTGGATAAGATATTGATTATGACACTTGAGGAGCAAATTATAGCGCATATGGTCTATTATCTTTAACAGTGAGTCCACTCATGTATGAATCCACTCACATACACCTTCATTTCCACTGGTTTCACACCCAATAATTTCCAACAACATCATGGACCTTGGCGAACTCTACTGACTGGAGAGAATCTGCTCATCCCGAAAAACAGTAAAAACTCCATGTTGGGAAAAAGTGAAGGTTTGAAATGAAGATTCTCGAATAATTTGGTTTTACATCTGTCATATCACAAGTGTCTTATTTTAGACATTTAACAAGCCTGAATTATGAAAAATAGCAGTACAATATAGTAAGATAATAAACATGTAAACAAAGCTTCATCCTCCCTAACAGTTCTGTTAATACATGGAGAATAAAAAGAAACAACTAATTATATAACAATATTTTCAGAATGTCACATGAAGCAGGACTGAGGGGTTAGTAAAATAACATAAAGTAAACCTGACTTCCTTGCATCACATAGATGATTGCTGTTACCATGGTAACTAATACCACCACCTTAATTGTGACCGGGACCAAAATGCTGTTTTGCACAATTTTCTAAAAACTAATTATAACATTAATATCCAGGGGTGCCATGAAAACAAAAGTACATAAACACTGAAGTGATTTTCAGACAGGTGACTGACCTGTGTTTGAGAAGCAGAGCCCGTAGAACACTGGGTCTATCCTCAGCTCTGATCTGATCAGAAATGATCATCGTCTCCACCACCAGGTGAGCGATGCCGGGCAGAGCATTCTGCTCCAGGTCCAGAAGGATGGCGCCTTGGGAGAGCAGGTGGAGGTAGGGAAAATGTTATTTTATGAAGTTATTAAGATAATTAAGTTAAGTATTGTACTAGTATTGTATTGTTGTACATATTTGAGGTGTAGTACCATTTGTGATGGTGCGCCGAAGCTCCAGTAAGCTGCGAAAGGAGAGTGAGGAAACGTGAGGTTTGCCCCAGCGCTCTGTCTCTTCCTCCACGTCCTCTTCAAACTTGATCCATCGAGCTCGTTCCTTCCAATGCATTTCATAATCCTTCCCTACAATCAGCTCGTTCAGCTCCACAAAAAGCTGCATAGGAAGCAAGATACATAAATAAGCACTAAAACACAAGAAAATACCTTTACATTTCCTACGTCACTACACCAGTATTTTTCTGCTGTGCCCCCTTCAAATGAGAGTTCCTTTCTTTGTTTACAGAATATTTACACATAGTCTATGGTTAAAAGACTCTTTATAAACCATGTTCCAATCAACTGTGAACTGCATTCTCCATTTCTTTATAAAGGAAAATTATTTCTTCCGGAACATGTATGTTGAAGGAAACATTTAATAAAGATATTAAACATTGATCAACAACAATTGTAATAATCTTAGATACTGTAAATGTAAATGACTGGGTGATGCCAAAATTATAAGGCAGGACTGAGAAATGTGATTAAACAATTCCACACACTTTGATGTTCAATATATGTAGTTTTTGATGATATATTGTTGAAAATGATTTTGAAAATGTACATGATGCTTTAAAGTAACCAAACTTTCTAATATGATTTGCAATTCATCTTTAGTATTTACATAAAACTTTCCATTTTGTTACAACTGAGGTCACAATTTCATCTTTAACATAACATATTATGTCATCCTGTGTGTTTGGCTATCTTCTGTGTGCTAATTCCTATGTGCAGGTAGAAGGCAGCCCCTGGCGGACCAGTTTTCACACATTGAGAGAGTTCTTCTATTTAAGTCACCAAGATGGCAGTGACCAGATGGCAGGCACAGGAGAGCAACTTCTTCAGACTTCAAGCACCAACTGGCTGCATATCCTAGGTATCGACAGTGCTAACTGTAATTTAAATTTGTGAAATCGTAGGGGGGACTGCTGTTGTTGTGTATTTTTTCCTGTTCATTGCAGTTAGGAAATTCAGGTTACAATTGTTTTCTGGTTTCAACATTTTACATTAGGTTTGATATTATTTACTAGCTACTTTTCATTTGTTTGTTATTTTTATTTTGCCCCTATGATGTCCTAATTTGAAGTTCAAACCTTTTTCTGCCAATTCAGCGTTATTACTAATAAAGTCAATTTGGTTCCTTAGATACAGTTAAGGTATCTGTGTGTTCCTGTGGCTACTCAGGACAGGGAAGGAGAATTCGGGGTGGGGTTCATGTTGTGTCATGGACTCACAACAATTTGCATAGAAGGAATAGGAGTTTTATTTAGAGATCAGAATTTATGTTATATCAATACTGAATCAGTTTTACAGAGTGCTCCTATCAGTTTTGTCAGGTCTTGGTTCTGTAAGAGGTTGTCTTCTGAAATAAAGCATTACCCACTTAATAAACCCACTAAATGATACCTGCCAAGTACCAAATAGCTGACAGACAAAGCAACTAAGATGTAATATTAGTGGAGCATTTAGCAGCTACATCCTGTGGTTAATATGCTGATTAATGCAGTTAAGGGAAAACTTTGAATGTTCTGCAAACCTCATGAGTTTTCTTTTCTGCACTCCTCCTTTTCTTCAGGCTGGATAGTGGTGTGGAACTGTTGCTGGCTCGGGTCATCTGAGATCGGGACGACTTCTTCACCAGGTGGCGTCTCACCCCAGGGTTGTCCTCAAATCGGTGACCTGAACAGCCAGACAGTTAAAAAAAGAAGTTTAATTTCAAGCGTTTGGATTAATTTCCCTCTTTCCAGCAAATAAAATGATTTATCTGACTTTAGTTTGAAAATCAACTGGTAAGGACATAACAAACGCGATCCAATGCAATAAATATTTAGTTGGCAAGACAAAATCTTTCCTTTCTGATGTTTCCAAGGAGGTCCAGATGTGAGAGTAGATCTGGTAGGACATGATTTATCATTATTACACTGAAACATGCACAATCACTTGGACACATGGTGTAGTTATGGCACAAGTTTGGTGCAGTTTGTGAGGAAAAAGATCTGGGAGACAGTTTACAAACTGACATAAACATTCAGTGTGGAGCAGCAGACAACCAAGCAGACTGGCAAACTGCTGCATGTAACTTCTTACTTAATAATGTTTTAAAATCTTATACACAAGTACCTAGAGATAAGCAAAGTGAAATGAGAGTATGGGAAAAAATGGAAATAAGTTCTCCATTCTGCTGCGTCATGCCTTCTTCAGGAAAGAGCAGAGAAATGGGAATCAGGACAAAACCAAACTGTATTTCATTTTATCACCTCTCCTCAGAGAAGTTTTATAGGTTGATCTCATATGAACTTCAGCTGATTGTACCATCTCACTTTTTTCATCACAAATCAGAGCAATGGCAGTGCAAACAAGTCTGAAAAGAAAGTTGTTTTGTTCTTGTTCCTGCTCTTTTTGAAGTGATGTGTGACTTGGTCTGAGAACTTGTACAAGAAGCATTTACAGAAACAAGCAAGAAAAGTTTGAGAGAGCATAGTTTGTGAGCAAACCATGTGATAAGAGAACATGAAAAATGGGCGTGACTTTACTTGAGAGTATTTCTGTTATCAGTCCATCAGCAGATATTGAACTTCTGTCTTTAAGAGGTAATATTTCTCTATACCAACGATAAATTAATTAGATATCTCAACTCGAGAAATAATTCCTCTAAAAGTGTATGAAAGACCATCTTAGTTTAGCTTGTAAATATGCTAATATTTGCTAGTTATCTGAGAGTGAAGGGAAAATCATTTAATTGAAAGTCACATTTATTTAATCGGAACATTACCATAAAAGAATAATGACCATCCGCTAGATGTGGCAGGCACTTGTAGGATATTTAAAAAACGGCATTTCCAGATGAAAAATCAGGGATCATTCTGAACTCACACCCAAACTATGCACCCAAACTTAGCATAATAGCAAATCACCCACTAGTTATTAAAAAGTTTCAGTATTGTCTGGGGATAAACCGCCCAATATCATCTCTTGTGTCCCTAAAAAGAATTAAAATAAATACAGAGAAGATCTTATATGCCAAAAAAAAAAAAAGATAAAAAGGTGCCATGTGTAAATGTATTAGTTCTGTGGCCAACACAATCGTCAAGAGCAACAAACTGCTCAGAGATGAGATAATATAATTATGATCTTGGTAGCTTTGACAGCTTGACAAAGTTGCATCTTTTATAAATACAGAATGGTGAATTCATACAAATGCAGTTGTAACATCTTAAGACAGATGGTCAATGACATTTCTTTTTCATGTGAATCTAATGTTGTTACAGGACTGATGTGCCATGTTTCTAATGTGTTCAAATAGAAATAAAAATAGCAGAACCACACTCTGTCTGTCAATAAAATGTCTTTCCGCTCTAACTGTGGATAAGCCCAAAGCCAAATGGGTTCCACTGGATCAATAGTGAAGCAGGAAACAGTATCACTTGGGCACAGCATCAATTCACTCAATACTGTGGACAACTGTGTTCTGTTTGTGACCATGAATGCGACTCATATTTCCATTAATTAAGCTAGCAGTGGGCTACGTAATCAATAACTGCACATGAACTTCATTAGTAATGGAACTATCCATTTATATTATCTATATAAAAACAGACTGAGATGCTGATCAATATTAACTTCCAACTTTCAATGAGCATATTTTAAAACCTTTCATTGAATGGATGAAACTGTGCCGCTACTCAGAAAGAGTACAGGTGAATCTACAGGTGAAACACAACTACACATAACTTACGGACTGGCTCGACTGGTGACCCCAGCTGACTGTGGATGGACTCGAGCAAGTCATAATCATCAAAATCCAAAACAAACTCTTCAAAGTCCTCAAAACCGTCCACATTGGACACAGAGCTGTGATGTTCAAGTTGGCGCTGTTTTGGGGTGCTAAAGCCTTTTTGGATATTGCACCAATGCTCCGAAGCATAGTGGACACTGGCACGCTTCTTATCAGAGGACGTGTGTCCCTTGTTCTCCTGTCCTTCAATATCTGTCATCTCCACGGTCGGTACCTCCACCTATCCTCCCCTCTCTGAGTGGATGCACTGATCATCCAGGGCTTCCAACTGTTGAACTCCGTTGCTTGCCTTGGGTCCAATAGTCTAGCTCGTAGTACTGGTTGTACAAAAGAACGTATACCAAAACTAACCAGCTCTCAGTGGTGACCAAAAATAAGCTTGAACTTCTGCATAAAAAATCGCATGACTCTGAATGGCTGAAAAATCAAGGAAATTTTCTTAGGATTTAAAATAGAGTCCAAGATCAAACAAGATCCTCAACATCAAAAATACTTGTATTTTCCTTAAATCCAACCAAAATTCAAAGTTGGAGTAGAAGCTCCCAGTTGGATCCACAATCACGAGAGATACATAAATGGTTGAAACTTATGCTTCAGCTGCAACTCCAAAAGCACATATTGATGGGATGGTCTACTTTGTGAGATGTGCTTGTCAGCTGAATGGTAGTACCGCCCTTTTTTAATGATGTCAACAGACACTGATCCTTGTGACTTTTGGGAAACAAATGTAAATTTTCATAGTGCTACCATCACTCTTAGGGTGTCTAGATGGGTTAGGTTATAGAAGTTCAGGTGCCAAAGGTTGCTCCCTCCACACTAAAACTACATTTAACAGAAAGGATAAAATATATATACGTTCAGAACTGCCCCCAAGTGAATTCTAAAGAAAATGGCATAATAATGATAGAGGCTCTGGGTCTCTGTGTAGTGAGATACCACATTGCTTACCATCACCTGAATAACCTTCATGGTTCATATGGCATCTCATAAGAAATCATCTTTCCTGTGAGATGTTGTAGCATGACTGTTCAACAATGGGTATGGGTAAGATGCTGATCCATATAACTTCCCACTATGTCACAATTACATCAGAACCAAAGAAGCTTGACCAACTTTCATTGCTATCAAATGAGCCCATTTTAAAACTTTTCATTGAATGGATGAAACTGTGCTGCTACCCAGTAAGTGCACAGCTGAATCTACAGGTGAAACAACTACACACGACTTAGAGATTGGTTTGAGTGGTGACCCCAGCTGAGTGTGGATTGACTTGAGCAAGTCATAACCATCAAAATCCAGAACAAACTCTGGATAATGAGCCAAACAGGAAATTAAGATGAGGACAGCTGATCAACACATGGACTTATCTTGAAGATCCATAGGCTTATCGATCAGTCTTTGAGCGTAGTTCACAACTCCAGAGCGTGAGGTAACTAATTGTTGTAAATATGTTTAACAAACATTTTTAGCTAGCTAATGGATCATTATTCACTGTTATCCAGCTGTTATCTCTTTATCCAGCAAAATAACATTATGATAAAAAATAGTATAATAATAAACATCATAATAAATATCATAGCAGTTCTTTTAACTTCAGGGTATAAAGTGATGTGTTAAAATTGCAATTTATTTGTTTGGAAAACTGGAAAAAAAAAAAAAAAAAAAACTTTAAAACTACAAAACTAAGAGCTCAGAAAGTACAAATGATCCAAAATGGAAAAGAGGGACATTTAGCAGTCAGTCATATACGCAGCCTGTAAATGATCACTCTCAAATCTGACAGCTTGTTTTGAGTTGCTCTGGGTGTCCTGTTTTCTGTTTCCAGATCCTAAACAGTCAATGATTATTCTGCTCTGGTAAAGCAGGAAAGGCCAGAGGCAGGGTCGTTGCTGAAGGGGAATCGACCACAGCTCCAGTTAATTAATGGCCCTGGATGGTGGGATAAGAGTGGCCACACAAGCTGTTAACTCCCCTGTACTGCTGTATTTATTCATAATATATGGTCTGTATTTATTCCTGTGGAAGACCAACAGCTATGGTCTCTACTGTGTCATAATATATCAGTTCATGGAAGCAACTGGTTAAGGTAAACTCAACAATGACTTTTTTATGTGTTTTTTAAGTATCTATTTTTTGTTTTAAAGAGAAGATGAGGACAGGCAATAAATCAACCTAATATTTACTGATTACTTTAATTATGCTACTAATCACCTCATTAACATGCTCAATTTCCATTGTTGTTAAAGGGGAATAATACACTGCGTTGATGCAGTATCACAACAATATGGATGATAACAGTACAACACATATTTTTAACAGTGTAGGTGGGAGCCAGGAGCTGTGTGGGTTGGTTTCATGAGACATGCAGGACACCTGTAGAGGAGAAAATCCACAGGCAGCAGTGAACAAAACCTGTGAATGAGCTTCAGTGGCACTGGAGTCAGTCTAGTCAAATTAGATATTCAATTTTATTCTCCATTATTCTCAAATGAGTATAAACTATATCTATAAGTTAAGATTTCTTAAATTAGATAGTCAGTTACTGTCCTGTTTTGGAGGCATAGCTGTGGAGTCATTATCAGTCAGAGGAACTGACAGCAAGTTAATGATTCTTTAGGAAAATAAAAACTGTCAAATACTTTGCGTGTGTGTGTGTATGTGTCTCTCTTTTGTACAGACTATGCATCTTGCATTACTTTCTTTTGCCAGCAGAGGCGCAACTACAAATAAAGCAACTACTAATTATTAATCCACTAATCTTTGAAACTAAAAATTGCAGGTGAAAATACAATTAAATTCAGATGAAAAACAAGATATTTTATCAAAATATAAGCCTATTTTAATCTATCTTTGTCACCCAATCCTTTATTTGTATACACATGAGAGATAAAGATAAGATATTTTTCAGAACAAGCCAACAAGCATTTACTAATAGTATGATTTGTCATTCCTCAGTCATTAGTCAAATGCATATTTCATGCATGGCTGAATTGATTGCAGGGGCATGGCTTGGCTGTTGTAGCACATTAATATTCTATGGGAACCACATTAGCTGCTGTCATGGAGGTCTGATAGCTGGTAGACAGGCTAGAAGAAAACACCTCACAAAGATCCTCAACACTGTTGTGTTGGTTGAAATGTCAGAATGAGTCGCCTCTGTGGGGTGACCCATTTCGAGGCTACTATTTCTCACCAGCAATTAAAACATATTCAGATAGTTTTTCAGTCCACTGGCATCAATGCGGTGTCCCAGTAATGTCATAACTTTATTGAGAGATTGGACCACAGAAAGCCATTAGACCATTCGACCATTAGAATATATTTTTATCTTTAGTTAAACTACTTTCTTGTGGTGATGTATTTCAGTATCACTATATCAGTTAGAAACACTCTGTTTCCTTTGTAGTGATCTACAACAGCTAGAAATGCTATTATGTATGAAATGAAACAAAATGGACACTGGATTGCTCTGGACAAATTATTTAATCAGCATTTGTATTGGAATGATTGTGTCTCAAAGTTATCATCCATTAGTTGTATATATGTATCCAGCTGGTATGCAGATTAGGACATGAATGAATAAGAATGAACACATGGTCTGAGCACAGAAACAGAAAACTGGTTAAAAAATCAAATATAGATGAGATTGATACCACTGAACAGGTTGTTTTAAATTGACTTGCAGATACATTGTAAAGTGAAGTAAAAGAAAATAAACACAAAACCTTAAGTGGAAAAACGGGACTAATGAAAATAATGCCACAATAAGTAATATTTATAAGGATAATGTGGAGATCATTAACAATACAATTATTCAGACACTGGATTTATCTGAAAGAAGCCTATAACCACAAAGTCACTGTCACCCCAAAGCTGAAATCTTCCCAGGTGGTTTCCAAAAACCTGCTACTGTATATCACCTGAAACACTTCATAATATATGGACATCCTTACTTTTCATGTCATCCAGATCTGCGCTGGCCAACATCTGGGCCTCAGCCTCATCAGTGGGGACCTGCTGGTAGACAGCAGTCTCCAGAGCGGTCATACTGCCGATGCAGATTCGCTCTCGGAGGTCATAGTTGCTGCGCTGGGCAGCCGTCAGACGGTGGTGGACAGGCCTCCTGCGGAACCAGCCGCGGGTCGTGGTGGAACTTGTTGGATCTGATCCTGAGGGAACACTGACAAAGAGCAATCAGAGAGATACTGGTAAGAGCATTTAAAAGATTCATAAATATTGTGTGTGTTGCAATTTAGATGTTTTCTAAAAACTTTTCTTATGTTTCTGCCTCTGGTATGTTTATGCCTCTTGGTTGCATTGCTACTGATTCACCAACAGAGGACTCCGCAACACAACAGCAGGCCTGAATGTGTTCATCGTGAGTCATCCTCAGCTGTGTTCACTCAGACACACGATTGCATGGCACAGGGGTGACGGTGTTTTTCTCAACCAGACATTAGCAAAGACAAATACCTGAATCACCATGGAGACCCTCACCTCCCAATTGCCTCCCAACTCCATACATAATTCAAAGCGTCACCAAATAATTCACATTGTGGTGCTTATGCATATTTGCTGGCCAGATGCGTCCTCTAATGTCTGGGATTCAGCTATTAGTGTGGTAGGTCATAAATAACTATCGATTATTCTTTAATGCTTCTCCTGTTCTTAATAAAATGCTTGAGTTCCTATTGTAAAATTGTCATACATGTGAAAGGTATATCTTGAGCATATATACAACAAGAACTGAAACATTGTGTTCTTGTTCTTGCTTTATTCTGTTTTGTGCTACTTGTCTGCTTTAATGGAAACATTTGATGGAGTCCCAAATTTAGAAGGCAAAACAAGCCTTTGAATATTAATCAAATTTTTAATCCAGCTTTTGGTATCTATGTTTTCCTCTCTTCTACCATGACAAAATACTCCTGCTGGCCATTGAATAGAAAATAAAAAACAGTTCATCTCAAACATTTCTATTTGAGAGTTTAACAAGTCTCCAGTAAAACAGTCCATGAGGCACATTAAATTGTAAGTAACCATGGCAACTTACCTGTTTTTATACTACAATAGCAGTTAAGTCTCCTTGGTGAAACGGACTATCAGTAATAAAAAAGATAACCTAACTAAACCAAAATATAGCTGTAAATGAATATTTTTTTATGTTTATGAATTCCATTAGAATGAAGGAATATATCTGGATTGCTAGAAGTGTTTGAAAAGCAGCTTGTGAACTGGGTGGGCATAATAATTTGCATGTAAATTACATGAATAATATCTATGAATAAAAGATAACTCTAAATATTTTAAAAGAAATATTCCTACAAACCTGACTTCAGATCAGCACACACACACACGCATATGCGTGTGCGCACACACACACACACACAAACGCGCACACACGCTCACAACCAACATTTCCATAGCAGTCAGCTGTTTTCAGCAAAAACACTACAATAAATTCACTTTATCTTTTTTGTTTCATTTGTTGAGAAACTCAACTCCAGACATATGATGTAACTGCAACCTTGATGCTGTGTTTGTAGCACTGAACAGTGTAAAACGTTCAATTAAAATATGTTAAAGTTGAGGATATTCTAGTAAAACCACCTGTGTAGGTAACTTTAACACTATTTTAACTTCAAATGAGAAAAAGCTAAAGTCTTACTGCTATACTAGTGACACAAATGGTTCTGTTTGCCATAAGCACAAATATGTTGTCAAATCAGACACAACGATATCATTATTCTTAAGTCATTTTTCTAATGATCCGAAGAGCTTAAGGAGTCCAATTTTCACTTTTTGGCTCCGTTTTGGTTTCCAGCAAATGTTAGTCTAAACAGCTCTTTATTGGCTGAAGGCTGGTTGTCAGCCATCTGGATCTGGGGAGGTAGCGTGCAGTTAGTTTATTAAAGTTCTTCTGTTTTACTTCTGGTTTTTCCTGAAAACAACTGCTGCCTCTGAAAACAAGTTTGATATTAAGTCAATAGATAAGGATTGTGGGCAAAGCAAAGCAGTTAGGTGGACAATGCTCGGAATTCATGACTACCACTGAGTCCTCCTTGCATTACATATCATTTAAGCCATTATAAACACAAACATATTGGTATTGTATGATATTACAGTACGTTCCCCGGCTCAGTATGAAACTTCACATTTATCTCTACTTCTTGCATTTTAAACCTATGTAGACGTCAGAGAGGAGTCTCCAGTAGAACAACATGAGATGATGTAATAACCTACTTGTTGCAGTCCACTTCCTCCTCGTCCTGGCCAACAGTGGTAATTCCCCCGTTACGAGCTTCCCCCTTCATCAGAGTGAGCGCAGCTTTCTTTGACAATGGATGGTCTTCGTTTTCCATGTGGAATGTAGTGAATTGAAGAGGTTCCTCCAAGTCCTCTTGGCTCCCCAAACTAAACTGAGAGGAAATGGAAGATCAGTGAAAGGGGTGGAATGTCCTCACATGTAGCTACATAAAGTAGGGTATCAAAACTGCAAACATTGATGCATTAGCATATAGTTCCCATGTGTTCACCCAAACAAAAACTAATGAAAAAAGACAATTTTACTGATAGAATAAATTCTGCCACCTTTATACTGTAGAGATCCTATCACATCCTGGTCATATTATGTCTGGATGATGTGACTTATAAATAACACTGCAATATTTCTAAGCTATATTGCAATATTCTTTTTAAATTTCCTCTAAAGCACTTCATCCAGTTTAACCCTTTAATGTATACCAACACACAGCACACCAGTGTTAGGATTATATTGCCTGCAATAACAGCATTAAACATATTTTGTTTATATTCATACTCATATTTAGAGATTTTTATTGAGACTATATTAAGCATGATTTCAACAAGTAAAATTTAACATAATAGTATTTATTGAAACCAGGGATTTGCACCCAAAGGCCTTTTAACAAATAATGGGAAAAAAAGGCATGATGTAGACCTACATGCATCAGATGGTTCCAGTGCTGCTTTTCAGAATTAATTTGCCCGCCTCCATCTGCTATTATCAGAACAAGCCACAGCACATTGAGTAAATTCAACACATCACCCACCCAAGTCTTATTTTACCTGTGGTTGAATATCAGGTAACTCTGTGGGCGTGGCAGCCACCCCTACTCCATCTGTTTCAGACTCCACCTCCTCCTCATCTACCTCATGTATTGTGGGTGTGATGTCAGAGGGGGGCAGTGAAGTCTTTTTTTTCTTCCGTTTCTTTTTGCGTCTTCTGTCCGTGCTGTGAACCCTCTTTCGTAACCGTTGGGGCAGGGGCAGATGGGTGGACAAGGGGTGGTGTGTGTGGTGAAATGTGTGTCTGTGATCTGCATTAAAAACATAAAAAAAATGAAGTTAAAACAAGTTAAAATGACCTAATGTTGAAACATATGTTGTACTTCCTCTGAATATTATCATTCAATATGAAAAATGTGACACCAAAAAAAAATGTGCTCTTTACATGAAACAAAATCAATGCTACAAATGATAGAGAGGACATAAAAGTCAATAAAAAAAGACAAAAGGATCAGTCAGGTGAAGACTTTAGAAAGCATTAGATAAACCATAGACCATAGTGAAGACATCAACGGATATAGACAATATGGCACAGGAGTGACATTATCAAGAAATGGATATTCCTCCAATACTGATGAAAAGACAAGAAGAAAACTGGTGAGGATCTGCCAAAAGGCTGAAGGTATTAATGAAGAAGATGCAAGGATTTCTGGTTCAGTGCTGGTTATGTTCAACATGTGACAACGAGCTCCTCTATTCTTTTTATATCTGGGGTGACACTACAGACTTAACTTTCTTATGAAGAAAAACATCTATCCATGGCTACATTTTGAAAAAAAATACATCAAGTTTCCCAAAAGCATGTGGGAAAATGTGTTATGGCCTGATGGGACCAAGGTTGAACCTTTTGGGCCACAACAATAACACTGCACATCATTAAAACACACCATACCCACAGTGAAGCACAGTGGAGGAAGCATTAAGCTTTGGGGATGTTTTTCTTCATCTGGAACTGGGTCTTTAGTCAAAGTAGACACAGTTATGTGTAGTCCAAATATTGTTAAATTTTGGTACAAAAACCTCAGGCGTCTGTAAGGAAGTTAAATATGAAGTGGAATTTCACGTTTCAGCGCAACAACCTAAAGTATAGATGCAAATCAATAAAAGAACTCCTTCATAAGAAGAAGATAGTTTTGGAATGGCCCGGCCATTATCAATGTGCCAATATCAAAATGTGCTGCACTGATAGACTCCAATTTATAAAGATTGAATGCTGTAATAAAATTAAAAGGTGTTTCAATGAAGTGTCAGTTCAAGGTGTTAACAAGATCTTAACTCTTATGTAACCAGATTATTGCAATATTTTTTATTTTTTTTAATTCCACCCAAATATTTTTTTTCAGGTTATAGGTTGCATGCAAAGATGGAAGTTCTGAAATTATTTACTATTGTTTTTTTTTCCCATCATAATAACCTGTCATTTCAACAGAGTTGCATAAACACTTCCTAGATTCTAGATAAAAAGGAAAAAAAAAAATATGCCACTGGCTGTTTTTCAACATTTTGTCTCTCATTTTCAGCACAAACTGCCTTGTAGAAGTGAATTAAATGTTCACAAGCTTTTGAGTCCACTAAAAAAATCCAGGGGGAAAAAACTGCTTCTCATCTGGTTCTCAGATGTTCTCTCTCCTGCTAAATCCCTTAATTTTTTTTCATAAAGCTGATTACTGAACAAACAAGACACACAGAAACGCTTCTTTTTTAATTAACATGCAATATTACAGCACAACACCATTTAATAAGCATCTGCTAATCTCTTCAACAGTCCACCAGTATATTCAACACACCCTCCACTAAATTTGAACTTGGCCTAAAAAGATTAAATAGAGGTTTCTGTGTCCCACATGTTTTATTTTATTATAAAATTTATTTATAGCATTCATTCATTAATTCCAAATGTGTGTTTTTACATCCACCCAGTTCAATACTTTCTTGCACAATTAAACTCAAACGCAAACAGTCCATGATGTGAACTTGCAGGTGTAATGTTTTGATGACACTTTACTTACACTCAAAGTCTTTCTCAGTGTAGTGTCGGCCCATCCTGTCTCCACTGGGAGAAGCAGAGTCACTGATAATGTCTCTGAATCGCTCGACAGATAGAGCTTTCTCCCAGTTCTCCTCCTCCTCTTCTTCCTCCTGTTCCTCCACAGATCCTTCCTCATCTTCCTCCACCACCTTCACCTGGAGTAGTAGAAAAGGAAAGGGTAAGAAAAGCTGAATTTCTGTTTAACAATACAGCTATAGGAGGTTAAACATGAATAAAGGCATCAGAGAGCAATCACCATCACCCTGAAATGCCATGAACTTGATGATTACTTTGTAACTCTGATTACTGTATTGTATGTTATAGCCACAGAGTAATCCAATCAGCTTCTTTAGTATGTCACAGTTTGACATCAGAAATACCAGCTGCACTGGGAACAGATTCAGAATCCAGGATCAACCCAGGATGATCCTGTGGTGTAGTTTTACAGCGTCACATCATGTCTATAGTATAGAGATGAACACAATAAAGCAACAAAATCTGAACAATGGTGTTCATTGTTTCCATCAAAGTCAAAACACTGTTTTTGTTTCGTATTCATCATAGGAGGTATGTCAAAATGTTCACATAATTCAATTACTGTAGCACAGACATATAGTGTCTGTATTTCCTCCACTTCATGTAGGAAGGACATCAAATCAATACAACAAAGTGCTGAGCAGAAAGGAGCTAATGCACTAGACAGCCCCTGGAGACAATGGAGAGTGAAGGGGGTGTCCTGTCATGTTTGTGATAGGTCAAATCAGTGGGACAGGCTGCTACCTCCACCTCACATTGGTGCTGGCACCGTCAGCTCTCTGGCTACAGCACTGTGGTCTCATGTTTCTCTGTGCCAGGGCTCCATTACTTCCTAATTACCAGTGGGATGAAGGGATGGGATATGTTTAATGATCTGAGGTACCTACACAAGGCAAAGCAGAAGAAGCCAGATGGGATATAAACAGAATGAACAGTAAAAGCCTTGTTTTCACTGGACGACCAGATACATTTTGAGCATTATTTAAGTGTTTAAACCAAACCGATGTTCATATTCGCCCCTGCCTACATCCTCATCTCCTTTCCTTACACTGGTAACACTGTTCAGCGACAGAGGGTCCATGTCCTTAATAGTCCTGCGAGAGGAAACGTTCTCAGCCAAGGCAGATTTTACAGTCGTCTATACCTGCTTTTGCTTTGCTCAAGCCTCATTGGAGCAAATGACCCAAAACACTTTCATGTCAGCTTTGAAGTCAGCTGGGGCTGAGTGACATGGGGGGAGGGCAGCCCGAGTTCAGGTGGTGGAGGCAGTGTGAATGGGAGTTAGAGAGGCAACAGAGAAAGACAAATTTCAAATACAGTTCATTTTATAGACATACAACTCAAACACAGAGCAGTAGAGTAGAGTTGTAGATAGATAGATCTCAACTACACATCCCTTACTTGTGTTATTACATCATTTGGTCATGTAGGAATTCATAAATGAACAATACATAAATACATAGACAGAATCAGAACATAAACAAATCCTGCTGAATACATTAATAAAGCCACAAATATTATTTTTAAAAAAAAACTCTAAAACTCTCTTTTTTGCTTGTGCATTACTACATTTCGTGCTGCTTTAATGTCGTCAGTAGAACAGTGTGGTCAATGATAATGACAGTAATAAATTCATTGTAGATTATAGTTACAGTCTTTGTCATTGATTCAAGGATTAACACCAGTAAATAAATTAAGTAGTGTTTGATTTTTCAATTGACTACAATTGAGTACAACACCATGAATTATTTCAGGGAGTCTTTCAGAAAGTCTGCACTGTTTGTCTCCATTTGGACAATTCACCACTTCCCGTAATGACAACAGGCTTTTCAAAAGGCATTTGAGTGCAACTGTTCATAGCTGCTGTTAATACACATGCTGTCAGACCTGACTGTCACTTGGTTTTTAGCAGCTATCAGAGGCAGCCAATGAGCTTAAATGACAACATTGTGAACCATTAACATGTGCACACCGACAAAAGAACACAAAGCATTTATATGATTATAAAATCCATTTTCATTCTGTTGTGCTGCCAACACTGAGAACAAAACCTCCTGATTTTAACACAGTTGAATGAGAATAAGAGCTCCCATCCCATCGCAGCCTGTTTACTTTGAGCCTCACCTTGAACTGGGTTAATATCTACATCAAACAAAGTGATATCTGATGCAGAAAAATCCAACTGCTCTTAGGCTTGTTTGCCCACTAATAATACAAATTATGAGGAGATGCCTCAATTAAAACATCCTGATCATCATCTGAGCCACTTCAGTTAAAATATGCCATTTAACCTTTTCTCTTGAACTGCCCAACTTGTGCTACAACATTAATATTTCATATTCAATGGAATGCTGAGCCACAGAGATGTATTAAATTATTTAATGCTGCTGACTAACACGAGGGAGAGAGACAGAGCGAGTAGTGATCAAGAAAACATTTTAGAATGAAAATAGATAAGAGGGATTTCCATCCAAAACATATAGTTTAGAACTAAAGGTCAAAATTACTGTCAACATTAGTGCTTCTAGCTACTAGTGCTACTAATATCAATACTTGTGGTTAAAAATGATTGAAGTTAATTTATTGAAATCATAATTGCATAAGTTTGCAATCGCAAGAATTTGTTTTATGTTAAAATAAGGTTTTAGTAAAACTATTCACTTAAACAGAGTAAGTTGTCAATGGTTATTGAGTATTTTGAAGCTGAACACTGATCTGCATCAAACCAATGTTCATGATGAGATGATGCAAAAAAAGTACAATTCAGGCAGACAACTTTAACGACAGGCAAATATGGTGCAGGATGACTCAGCCAGAGAAGAGCTTGCTGTCTGTGCTGGACACATCAGTAGACTCAGATTTAGAGGAGCACGGCAATGTGGAATATCTTGATAATTAAATAGTGAGGGATCTATTTTATTGTTCAATTCAAATATCTAGCTTCAGAGTACATTTGCCCTTCAACTTAATAATTTTTAGTGAAACTGATTTAAATAAGATCTTGCTGTTATCTTATTTTGTAAGAAATTTTGTGACTAAAATGAAGGGAGAAGAGGATAGACGGTGGGAGAGAGAAAGAGAGAGGGAGAGACTTTTTGTATGGCATTTGATGTTAAACGCAGTTGATTCAGATACATATTATCATATTAAAATATTAAATTAAAATATTATCATAAATTGTTAGATTAGCTGAAAAATGAATCATCAGATTAGTCACACAATATTAATCACTTAAGAAATAATCATTTGTGTGGTGGTGGTGAAGTGGCTAGGAGTCAGTGTAAAGATGGACTGTCTCATTTAGGTTGGTGATGAGTTGCAGCCTCAAGTCAGGAAGGTCATATATCTCAGGGTTTTGTTCACAAGTGAAGATAGGATGGACCAGGATCTGTGTGGCATCAGCAATAAGGGAATTGAGCCAAAGGGTACACCTGTCAATTTATCAGTCAATAGAAAGAAAGAATGAGTTCAAAAATACGAGTGGTCAAAATGAGTTTCCTCCATGTGGTGACCAGAGTGAGCTTAACAGGCAGGGTGACATCCAGTAGCTTGCTCACATTCAAAGGAATCAGCTGAATTGGTTCTGGAATCGGTTCAGGATGCCTTCTGAGCTCCTTCTTGCCTGCTGGAAGTTTTCCATGTGGTAGGGGACCAGTAGTATATGTCATGGTTTGAAGGGGTGGGGAGGTTATATATCTCATCTAGCCTAGGAATATGAAGTAAATATGAAGAGCAGAAATGTCAGAAATGCAATGGTTTGTATAATTCTAACATAAACGACTACAGCTGACTAATGTCATAATAGTGGCAATATGAAAGGATCTGTCATATGCCCATGGAAGCCTATGTATGCCAGGATAGCCGAGTGGTCTAAGGCTGTATGTTCAGGTCGCAGTTTCTCTTACTGTGGCAAAATCCATTCAGTAAAGCAATTTGATACTATAGAGGTATAGACCATTGTCCATGTGGCTGGGCCCTTCTCAGCATGTACTGTATGGATACAGGTATGGATAACCAGCCTATGGAGAGATGTATGTACAGAGCCTACTACCAGAAATAGAACTGCAGTGATGCATCCATGCCTGAAGACAACTGTATGACTGCAAAAATACTCATGAGGCTTAAGATACAAGGACAACATAGCCTAACACAATGTCTATTAAACGTGTTTAATTAAATGGTTTAATTACACTGAAAAACAAAATAACAGTAAAGTTTAAAACAGGATATATCAATATTCAATTTAGACAATATATTCACATTAAAATCCTTACACTGAGCCAGATTACAGTGTTGATGCCTCTAGTAAACAGTAGTTTACTCACACTGTAACAGTGGGACAGTTTGTTCCTAAAAACATATACAGGAACTGTAAAGTCCATATATTTACCCCAATATTCGAAATGTGAAACACATTCTTTACTTATCAACATACTTATTCACATCCAGTATGATTTAGTAAAAATGCAGTCAGTTGGTTTTCCTGTGCAGCGTGCTCTCTGTTGCTTCCTGCTCTTTTTTTATTCAACAGTGTTTATAACTGCTTCCCACTCCCTTCATCCTGGTCTCTCTAAGGGAGCTGGCACACCTCCCAGACAAACAAATCACAACCAGCATAAATATCAGCATCAGTGTTGTGTTTTTCCCTTCTATATACAACTAATATTTATGAGCAATTATTTTTCAAATGCTTGCTTTATCACCGTATGTAATTTTTTCTAAAAAAGTGAGGAAATTCTCATTAAGTATGGTCCGTTGTTATTTAAAATACTTTTTTTATTCAGTTTGAACAATGTTCGCCTGTATTACCTGCCCAAAATATTATTCTGTGAAGCTTTTTATGGCCTTTTACTGTGAATACTTCAAATGGTGAGAATAAACAAGCCATATGACAAAACACAACAAAATTAAGAATTAACTGTAGCCACTGTGAAAACACATTTGCAAATAACTGTTGCTCACAAATAAAAAAAAAAAACCCAAAATTAGGAGCAACTTTGACCAATTTGACAGCGTATAAGTGGTTTAACAAAGCTGCTTTAGAAATAAAACACTGTCAAATACAGCTCCATTTACCACTGAGTGGTTGTGTGCCTCTACCAACCACTTCAATATGAATGAATATGAATAAAAACACAAGGTATGGCAGTCACAATGACCTTAACCTTTGACCATGAAAGTAAAATCAATTCTTGATTCTTGGATTCAGGATTCTTGAGATAACACATCCCTGCACAGAACTGACAACCTGAAACCATGATGCCTCCAGCCATGGCATGAAAGAGGGGACATAAAAAGATACTGTGTTTTTTTTTTTCCACTACTGAAATAAATTAAAACCATTGGTAGAAATTTGTATTGTGAAATATTGCGTTACTACAGGTGGTCACTTACTACCACTACCAATGACCACTGGACATAACAAAAAACAAACAAAATCACAAAAACTAGCAGAGACTAAATTCACCAACACCCATAAGGTGAGGTCTTCAAAACCAGCAGCTGGGGTAAGTGTACAGGAGCTTGTGATATTTCTCAGATGGACTAAAAGAATTTGCACAATATCCTCCATACACTCATCATCATCACTTATATTAGACACAGTGATTTCATTTTATACCATAATGCTTCAATAAAAAGTGTCATCAGAAAGAAGTGTCCTTTGATTTTTCCATTTGCAGCAGCTTTTTGCTGGATCATACAAGCTGTTTCAAGGTCAGAATGTGCCTCAGGGATGGAAAACTGTTATAGCCAAATGCTTCCTTTTGAAACACCACATCTGACTGGAAAACGCACACTTTGGAACAAGAGAAAACATCACATTCTACACCAAATTATGTTTTAGTATACAATATAGCACAATTGTAGCAAGCTTGGCAGCTGATTGGTGTTAAAACCGTATCAGTATCAGATTTTGTTGCAGTTAACACTGGATCAAAGCACTATTTCAAATCCATTGTGTCTGTCAAACAAACATTGGAGGATTTGTTTTCTTTTTTAATCTCATGTTTCAGGCTCAAGCTTCCAGCGATGTCCAATGAATGTTTGTGCCAAATTTCAATGGATCCTCTGAGATATTGAGCTCACTGAGATGGGTTAGACAGATGACATGAACACAACATGAAAACACCATGGCCCTCATTTATCAAATGAGTGTACGACAGAAAATGGGCTTAAATATGTAGCATTTACCAATTTGATCATGAGCATAAGCTACGATGATATCTTACGTCAGGTCTGAGTGCGTGTATGCAGTTTTTGATTTTGTCTTGAGGTACATGAACAGCAGTTGTGTCACTGATGGAGATGTGTGCCTCATGAGTCACGACAAATCCTTATTGTAAATATGTAGCCTATTAATTACAAAATATTTTTTATAATATATATTTGGTCAGTGTCTCAGCATTGGTGTCACTTTTGGCCGGAATGCCTGAAATAGAAGACGACCCAATAAGTGAGGCCACTCTCTCCTCCACAGCAGTTAGTGACAGACTTGGGTGCGACCTGCCTCCGCCTGTCCGTTGCAATGCTGCTCCTTAGGGCAGCAACACGTTTTTTAGTGGCCAATTTAAGGTCACACTTTCTTTCCTGACCTAATTTCAGAAGTTTTTATTTTTATTATTTTATTTTCTGTTAGGTCAAATGTTTCATTAACCATCACAGATAAAAATATATATATAAAAAAAAATCGAAACGCTGTTGACTGGAGCTGTTATTTCTTTCCACACCGTATTTTTTGTTTACTTTTCATTTCTGACTTGGTTTGGCTGCCAAACAATACCAAACGGTGTGAATCCAGCAGAGACGTGAACGTCTCTATTTCAGCCTCTGTGAAATTTGTCTTTTTTGCTGATTTGCGTCTCTCTATGTCGTCAACTCTAGAGGTGCAGTTTCTAAACTGTGTTTTTTTTAGGAGGCGTGATATGTTTCGTGAATCTCATGTCAGCCCCGTGGAGCCCCTATGATGACTCCTCCGCTCATATTTGTGCTGGTTTCTACGTTTGTTTGATAAATGAGCATCCATGTCTCTGACTATGGACATCTCCAATGGCAATAAAATTGGTAAATGGAAAAATGGAGTTGAATCGACCAAACACAATTGTTTCCCACTGCATCAGGGACTTGCATCATGGCATTGAATTGAGTTTAAAAGATACTTCAAAATATCTCTTACCTGCTGTAGGTTGATCAACACATCTATCTCAGGGGCATGGCCTCCTGTAGCCATGAGGCCTGGCGTGCAGCCAGTAGGTAAAGAGCAGATCTCTGAAGAGGGCAAGGGATTGTGGGTAAATCTTAGTGTATGGCTTTTTGTGGCTGGAATGAAAGTAAGAGGAGAAACTAAGTATGTTCTTGATATTGGAGGGCTGATATGACAAGAACAAAAAGGGTGGCAGGGGTCAGGTGTGGCCGTGGGAGTTGGTTTGGGCTAGTGAGGTCGGGAGAGGGAAATAATCATAAGAGGGATAAATGGGGTGCAAAGCAGGAGGAACTTGGGGAAGGGTGTAGCTCAGCCCTTCTCTTTCACGGCTGGGGATCCAGGAAGCCTTTGGGGTGGCATTACCTGCAGGAAAACAGAGAGAAGAGACAGAAATACTACTTTGTTTGAAATTACATCTGGAAAATTTTGCACAGTAAAGTGCTTTAGATCTTGTAAAGGATCGCAGTATGCTTGTTAAACACTGAGCCACACACAGTTAAATGAATTCAATAAATTTAAAGGTGTTGTAAAGCTGTCATTTTATCTATAGTCATAGTCATAGTTTTGTAATTTTGGCCTGCAACAAATATTAGGCCCCAACTGATAAAAAATTGGCTGGCCAATTTAAACTCATATGTTGTATTTACAAGGCAACAGGTTATAATATGACATTGTGGCAGTGCTACTTTCTCAGGGTAGACAGGGCACTAGGGGCAAGACATGTCATTATGGCCAAAGCTAACTGGTTTCCATGCTAACTTCCATGGGAGAAGTGATAGAAACTAAAGGGAAACAAGAGTAAACACTAGTGTTGCTTTCCACATCTGTTCTTAACAAAGCTGAATTCCTAGAATGGAAAATACACAGCTGTTAATTCTAATGCTAACCATGCAGTCCAGAAAATTATCTTCTTAAAACAAGATGTAAGATATATTTCAGGTGCTAGTATGCAGGTTTGTTTGGACAGATTTTCCAATTTTCCGGCTACAGCCATTACAGAGGTCTCCTTAATTTTCATTTGTCAGTCTAATTTGCCACAAAATCAAACACACACATAAACAAACATGAGAAGGCACCTTGGGAATGCTTATTTATCCTGATGATGCCAAAGTAGACTCCGATAATTATTTTGAATTTAACGTGGAGGAAAACAGGTGCCTGTCATCTACGAAACATGACAAGGACCTTTGCTCTGTAATTATTGTGAGCTGTGAAGCAGAGGGCGAGCCAGCAGACACAATTGCCATTTTGCCTCTTCAATCTGTCTCTGGAAGAACGTATTGAACAATAAATATTAGAATGTGCCAATCTATTGACTCCTCTCTAATGTAAAGATAGTACTTGTTGTACAATTCTACTCTTAAATCATACAACAAATTTAAAGTTATGGTTGAGTGATAACTGACTAGTCATAGTAAATAGTTACTTTATTAATAGGTATGTATTTAAGGAAGTTCAAGTTTGGTATTTTGCAAAGGTTTTTTGTAGCATATAAAAGGCAAAACAAACAAACAAAATATTACAGAAGTCATGGGAACTGAAGAGATATAGCTGATAAATCCCAAACGGGCCACTCTGTTCAGAGCTGCTGTTTTCCCAATGTTCCAATAAGAGGCTCAACATGGCTCAGTTTTTATGCAGCTGGCTCATTCACTCCCTCTGAGACATTTACAGATGTCTCATAGCTCACATTATGCACATGGCATTGCGCAAATAAAGAATACTCTGTTGAGATGCATACGCATGCAGAACCTTGTGGGGATTATCTCTGGAGTACTTGGGCAATTATTGCGCACAATATGGCATTATTATTCTGCGCTGCAACTCTGAGCTCTTTGAAGAAATCTATAAAAGCACTTTTGTCACCTTGCAATGCATGATTATGCAAGAATCTTTCAAGATAAGTGTTCAAATTATCCAGTTCATTAATCAGCCTTGCACATCTCATTTGTAGTTCCAATTTTTAGTTTTGAATTGTATAGAATTACGTTGCTGAATTAGCTTAAAAACAAATCGTTCTATGCATTAACATCTCAAAAAAAAAAAACTTTCAGTTTATGTAAACCTCCACCTTCCTTTGTACTGTTAGATTGTGCTTTTCAAGAAAAAATTGCCACCTTCATGTATTCCTCTCTAGTTTCCTTTGTGCTCGCAGGGCCATCGTGACCACCAGTGAAATATATAATCATCTTCTGGATGATTCAGGACAAGCCCCCATAAAATTATCAACCATATCAACTATTCACATACACATACATAAACTTACTCATATATGCATATACAACATCATCATCAAAATCAGCTCTGGAGCAGGATGATATTGTGCTGCACAATATATTGAAATCACAAAACTAATGGAATGTTTTTAAAATATTTTTAACAACAACACTCAAGTACCACTACCATTATTTTTAGTACTGGTAGTTAAATAAGTGTGTTAATAAGAACTGTATACTGCTTTACTGCTACTACTGTTGCTGCTGTTATACTGTTCAATGGGTGACGTGTTAATAGTTAACATGTCTGCAAAACCATAGCTGCTAATACATATCGTCTAGCTGACCATCATCAGCCTGTCGACAAAGCAGATGCACAAAGTAAAATAAGGCATCATTCATGTACTTAATTTACTAGTCAAGATCAGCTCAGCACATCCACAGAAACCCCAAAACCTATCTGTGAAAGATGCTTGAAACCCATAGAGACGGAAAGAGAAAAGGTGCAACTCCACAGACATACATAGTTTAACTAGAATAGAATAGAAGATTTTTATTTGTCTCTCAAGGGGAAATTTATCAAACAATATGCAAGGAAGATTTGTCCACCACTGGAGGTTAACACAGCATTTATAGGCAACAATAACTATTTGGCTTTATCTTTTAGAGGTAATTTTCCAAATGTCTGTCTGTCTGTCCGCTGATCTATCTATATTCTATATTGCCAAAAGTATTGGGACAACTGTCATGGAGTTGGGTCACCCTTTGCAGCTATAATACTTTCAACTCCCGAATCCAGTGGTGGAATACACCACTGCATCTGACACTTTGCATTGCACTTGGTGATGTGAGGCTTGGATTCAGCTGGTTGGTAATGGAAACCCATTCTATGAAGCTGTCTATGGACTGTTCTTGAACTAATCTGTGGGCCACATGAGGTTTGGAAGTCTGTAACTATTGACTGCAGAAAGTTGGGACTTCTGCACACTTAGCACCTCAGCATGTGCTGACCCTGCTCTGTGATTTCACGTGGCCTAGCACTTCATGATGGAGTTGCTGTTGTTCCCAAATGTTTCCACTTTGTTATAATACCACTAACACTTGACTATCGAATATTCAGTAGCAAGAATATTTTATGAGTGGACTTACTGCACAGGTGGCATCCTATCACAGTACCACACTTGAATCTCCTGAGTGACCCATTGTACGAATGTTTGTAAAACCAGTCTGCATGCCCAGGTTCTTGATTTTATACACCTGTGACCATCGACGTGATTGGAACACCTGAATTCAATGATTTGGAGGGGTGGCCTAGTATTTTTGGCAATATAGTTTTATATATATATATATATATATATATATATATATATATATATATATTGACTGAACGCCAGAAGTTTCAGTACACTTGCTTAGTGAATGTTTGTTGTGATGTACTGAAAACATTTTGTACTTCTCTATTAGGGCGAATCATAAAATGACAATGAACAAAATCCAGATATTTGTCTTTCATGTTCATCTAATACAGTCCATTACTTTTCTAGGTGACTTTAGGTGATTTTTTTTTTCGTTATTGAGATATTTATGCATATGAAACACAAATATATCACATTATGATACTTATGGTTATTATTAAATCACTATCAATCAATATAAAATAAAAGTTCTCAACAAATTTTACCTAAGTTACTGCATTATATTAAAAAGAAAAGACAGTGAGCAACAAAAACAAACAATAGTGCACGTGACAAATAATGTCACTGATAAATAAATGATCACATTTGATTGAAACTACTTTAGCAGATCCAGACTTGGCTGTCTGCTTTAAATTACGTGTTTCTTGGACCAACGCCAGCAATGAGTGAACTATTTCAGCTATTGCCAGTAGCAACAATAAAAAATGATAATAATGATAATAAAAAATAACACAATACAATGATAACATTACCTCCTGAGACGGAAAGTACATTAACTAAAGTGCCTTGAGAACTTTTAATGTATTTTTATATCATATCACTTTTTATTTGCTTTACAAAAGTTAAAATAATTGATTTACACGACTGACAACTGTTTTAATTATTGATTAAGCTGCTCTTTTGTTCATTTTTAAATACATTTTTATAGATAGAAAATTTGGTTGATATACAGACATGATGATTTTCTCATGTTTACAATTAGTCTTACAATAATACCTCTTGTATAAAAGCCTTTCATACAATTGACTGTACATTATATTTAATTTATTTATATGCAATCCCTGAGTCGCCCAAGAGTCCCTGACTCCCCATAAAATTGAAAAGGAATTTTGCATATTTTCTATTTTTGCACTTGAACATGAACGGGAAAGGCAAAATATAAATGAGAGGCATTCACCAGTCAAGAGCCTGTGTCCTAAAACTGTACTGTGATGTGCAGAGATGCAGGTGATACTGAGATGTTTGTGTGATTATTTTTCAGCAGGCCCATGTTTGATACATGTCATTTAATTATAGTAAGCACAGAGAGGCACTTAACAAATTAGGCTTCAGATGCCATAATCAGGGATTCAATCAGACTGAGAGCACTTTCACACTGTCTTATGACAGCAATTAAAGCTAATATAAACATTACTCTGCATCTACTGACTGAATCTACTTTCTCATCGAAATTGTTTGAATAGGATGATGTGCAGGTTATAAGAAAAAAAGTATCATTATACCACAAGAATGAGACACGTAACAGATCATTGTTTGCTATTTGAGTCTTTATGTATGTCCTTTCCTACACTTGTTTACAGTATATTCTTAGACTTGTCAATGTGTACTTGTCGCTATAACTAAATTTACCTGCAATTGGCCTATCCCTATTTCCTGTCATATAATATTAAGTATTTTATTTTAAGTTCTGACTAGAAATGCACTGATCACAACCTCAAGTATGAGACTGCAGCTGATCTGAGCATTTTTCAACTGATCAGCAAATGGAAATGACTCCACTCCTATCAATTTAATTTAATAATTGGCAGATGGTATTGTCTGGGAATTTTTACTGCCTCAGAAAATGGAGAGTCATTACTTACACAAAGTTAACAAGAATTACGGTTGGCATCAGTACACAGACATATTATTTCACAGAGACAAACATGGGCACAGTTTCACTTTCAGTGCAGACAGCGAGTGTAGAAGACCACAAGTTACTGCAAAACACAGATTAACTAAACCACACATACCCAGCAGCATTACTAAAATGTCTTCTATGCAGGTCATTGCTGTCTTCGGTAAATACACTGTAAACTCCTTTCTGTTGGTCAGAAAGTCTAATCTCAGAGTAGTGACCACCAGCGGTGTCACAGGTGTTCACCCAGTATGAACCACACCCCTCAACATTAGCTAAAATATGTTGAAAATATCAGTATATTGTAAAACAATTACAATTATATTAGGAGATATCAATATACCCTGTGGATTTTTACAGCTAATTGGACCTGCCTCAAATCTTCGTCAAAGTTTGCCATTTTCAGCTAGTAGGTTAGCTAGTTTGTTATAAATTGGTGATGCACACAGAATAGCAGAACAGAGGAAAATGCTGCATGAAATAAGTGGCCAGGGGCAGGCTAATACCCACTGTATATCCCATCCGGTGACTAACACTAAGCCACTCCAGTCACAGCACCAAGCTATTTTTGATGTATAAATCTATATTTAAGTCAAGTGGGCAGCAAAACCAGGGACACAGTAGCTCATAGATCTACAAAGGCCTTGAACTTTCACTCAGTGATTGTACTGAAGATGAAGAGCTAATTAGTTAAAAACCCTTCAAGGACAATAAGAGGCAATTAACAAATGTGATTGTGTTTAGTGAGTAATTCATTCAATAAGACAAAAGAAATGATGAAAGTGTAAATTTGATGGGAGATAAATTAATTATTAGTCATTTAACAAAATAAAACTTAATCTCACTACCAGCAAATCAATCACTCACATTTCTTTACAACAAAGGGTTCTTCAGTTGTAAGAGCATTCACCCGTATTTCATGTATATTTTATGCAGTCATGCATTGTTTTGCTCAGGCTTTGTTTTTTCAGTCAAAGCTGCTTCCAGCTGATTTTTTTTTTCTGGAAGGAAAAATAGGTCCTATTGTTGAATTTGAAGCCTGATCAAAAACCTCTACTGATCCTCTGTCTTTTCCTCTAGAGTGTCAACTTGACATCTACGGTTCAAGGTAAAATGTCTCAAAAAATAGTGGCAGTTGGCATCTTTCAGCTGATGTTTAAAGTTAACCAGTATTGGACAACAGCCTAACACAGCACAGCACTTAATAACGTTATTCATTTTTGTAATGTGAGATTGCAATTTTACTAATTCATAATAATAATAAAAAATAATTACTTCAACATATAGCATACAGCATTATCTTGTTTGCTGTGTTATTGAGAGTTTAGTGGTTACTGATCAATTTCGACGTATCCAGGTAATAAGACAGAGCTCTATATATTTGCTTGGCTGCTAGCCGCTATTAAAGGTAGTGTGTGCATTCTTCCAGAAACCTGCTCATCGAGCTAAAATATGAGATGGTCCATCCGTCCATTATCTATACCGCAGCCAAGCAGGAGCCAATCCCTACTGACTATGGGCAAATGTGTGGAGTACATCCTGGACAGGTTGTTCGTTCACAGAGCCAATGTATTTAGACAGACAACATACAGCCAATTTAAAATCACCTATTAACCTAACCTGCATGTCTTTGGACTGTGGGAGGGAGATACAGTCCCAATCGCATGGAGAGAATATGCAAACTTTGCACAGAAAGACCGAATACCAGGTTCAAACAGCTTGCGTCCAAATGGGATTGTAAACATAATAAACATTATCATTTAACTGACGCAGAACAACTAAATCGTTCACTGTCTTGTAAGCCAAACAAAATGCAATTCACTTCCATTGTTTGGGTATGAAGGCTGATAACTCAAGTGTGAGTGATTAAACAAAAAATTATGAATACCACCAACAAATTATGTGTTTACAATATCTGTAATAAATCACTTGTAGCTAATTATCAAGTTCTGTCTGAAATAGCTTACAGGTGACTGAAGATCCCTTCAGTTCATTCTTCTCTGGAGCTTTCTTCCTCTGACATAAGTGGTTCACTGATCAATACTTCACTCAATTCTGAAATTCCTTATTTATAAAACAGTGAGGCAGAAAGGAGGAGTCACGTTTCTACTCAACTGTTTTCCACTAGAACAACACAGTTAGTGGCTGTGCGGTTCCTGAGAGGCGCGTTAGTTTCCTCCCCTCAGCAAACCACGGCTGCTGAGTCATTACTATGTGACCTTATCCACCTCCAGCTTCTGTCTCAAACTTGACTCTCACACTGTTTCACATGAATTCACACATCACCTACACAGGTTCTCGTCATATTTTGTGAAAAATTCCAATAACGTATTTAGCAGCCGAAAACGCTGCAGCAGAGCATGTTATTGTCAGTCAGCCACCGCCTCCAGAGCAGAGATGCTCCACCTGCACATTATGAAGACGCCTCAGCCTGAGCGCAGCCCTGCACACACACACGCATACACACACACACACACACAGACAGCACCGCTGCTGCAGGAACACCATCTATGGCATCGATTTTCATAGGTTGTAAACATCAGGAACATCAATTCCTCAGCTCTGTAACGTCTTACAGTCATTTCCTCAGCTCTGGGACACGCACGTCTTTGTGTTGTATATCAAACACCCGGGCAGCGACTCAGCATTATTTTTGATACCACTGCGTAGTTATCTATTAGAATCCCAGTGTTTTAATACTCTAAATAGTAATCACCCTGTTCGCGCTCTTACCTGCGATTTGGGAGAGCAGTCCAGCCGTGGAATAACAAGAAGCAGGAGATAATGCGGCGGCGGTGGAGCTGGATGGTGGAGACGCGCCACGCAGCCCGCTGGATCTGCAAAGGATGCTGAGCACGACCACGTGACTGTGGAGGACAACCTGCCCATCTGAAGTCACTGATGGACAGACAACAATGCCTACAACCTCAACAATAGTACAACTGGGTATAGACGTCCTGCACTTACTCGTCTAGAAAAAAACTGCAATATTCATTTATATGTATGCATACATTTCCATATATTGCTATACTTTTCGATGAATAAAGAAATAATCTGCCTTATGATGCAGGATCATGTGCTTTGAGTTAAATTAAGCAAGAGTTTGTTTGTTTAATCATGCATACATAATAATTTCATACGTTTTATATACATACAAGCATACATATATATGTATGATTCATTTTTTAATGAATGAAATATATCAAATATATAATCATTATTTAATTCTATTGCACTTAAAAAAAAACACACACACACATATCACTGCTGAGTGACCTTGACACTGTTTTTCTCACTGTAATCATCATATGAAATCAGCCCAGCCATTACCTGGTTAACAGTGAGTGTTACCTCCTGGGCTCCACATGACAGACCTGAGGTCAGTCTGCCCTGTGCCACCGCTGGGCAGCTGCCTCTGTCGGCCACATATGCTCAGATAGGTTGTGGCATTGAAATAATGGGTGACTGGTTTTAATACCTCACATCATCGCAGCACCATCATCATGATGAGCCTCTGGTCGATGGATTTATTTATATCAGTTCATGCCAACTTCTGACCCTACAATCTGCATATCTTGGCAGAAGGTTCATCATGTTTTCCAATCTTCAGATGTAGTTTTGATGAGCCTGTGCTCACTGCAGCCTCAGATTTCTGTTCTTAGCTGATGCCAATGGAACCTGATGTTGTAGCTTCATCATCCTCAAGACTGAATGTGTTTTTCATTCTGAGATAGTTTTCTTGGTAAATTCTAGAGATTAAATATCTGACCAAAAATGAGCATTTTGTAAAATGACAAAACCAGTTCATCTAGCAACTACAGTCACGAGAGACTGGAATCACACTGAATTGACATTTTCACTTTGACATGTTTGGCCAATGAAATGTCTGAATGAATATACAGATGTACAAGTGTTCCTAATGTGTAAAGTTTTAAATATTCAGCTGGTGCTCCTTTGAGCAAGTGCACAGTGTTATTAAAAATATGACATCATTCCACAATTGCCCTCACTTGAGGATTGTCATGGTAGTCTGGTAGTTTATCTATTTATTGACATTATATTGTTGTCACTCATGTGTTTTACAGTTAGAATTCTAAATAAAACGCTACTGAGAATAAAACACTTTGCATAATAACTCAGTGGCACAATAAGAAGCAATTATGCTTTAATTTAAATGAAGGGTGAAAGGTATTCTTACCTGACAACGTAGCATGCTTTGCCCTCTATTGGCCTGAAAGCTGCATAGCGCTTTGGACCAAACAGCTCAGTCTGAAGAGTTGAAATACTCAAAGTTTTAAAGTAAACAATAAATCATAAGTGTTAAAATCATCAAAAGGAAAATCTCAATCTTTTTTTTTTTTTTTTACGTTTTGAGACATGATGAACACACATTACAACAACTTTCACTGCCTGCTTGCTAAAACTTGAATCCAATTGATGTTGCAATAAAGTAATACACATGATGAGCACATGTTTCTGGTCATTGTGCCATTATTAGATTTTATGTCGGTAAGATAAACATTTACAGACATTACACCACCGACAACTTGAAGTAACTCAAACTGACTCACCAATGTGCACACTATTATGTCAGTATATTTGTGTTGCCAGGAGTTGTCGACTTGTTCAGCTGCTCTCTGCTGACCACTTGACGCATCTTAATAAAACAACTTAATCTGCTTGCATCCGCTATTCAATTATGTGATGAGACAAACAACAACAACAGCAACAACAACAGTGGTTTGCTGAGGCAGCAGCATCAAGACATCAGACAGGAAGAGACTGGACAAGTTGATTAAAGGACCAGCTCTGTCTGTGGATGTCTCCACGACATCCTGGTGGGAGGAATGTAGATGATATCTAAGAGATCATCCCTGATGGAGGATGACTCCCTCTTCATGCAGGACACTATTGTAAAACACAGAAAGAACAATAACATTTGATCCAGTGCTCTCTGTTCTGCCTTACTTGTGTTTATAGTCTGTGTTGCTGACATGCCACCATGAACCACACAATGACCTGGAGGATGTAACATCATGACTCATTTGTTTTGGGGTCGTAAATGAATTTAACTGACTTTGACAAGCTTTTTTTTTTCTTTCTATTTTTTATGAGAAAGAACGTAATCAGACTAACTGTTTTCTATTATTCAGCCTTTGTTTTTTTTTTGTTTTTTTTTTTTACCATTGTCCCACTCATAGAGGAATATAATAACACAATAGCATGACAATATTAGTGGAAACAGAAGGAATATTGGTAGTTGTGTCTTCTTGTGTCAGAAGACATGGTAGTTACTATTTGGTTATTGATGATGGTGACGTGTGAAGACAAGTAAAACTGCATGGTTCAGCTTGTGTGAGTCAAACTCTAATGCATCATGTTAATTACAAATGAGAAACATAACAATCAATCAATCCCTAATGTTGGTTTATGTTCACATGAGAAACTAATTATGAAGTGGTTTATAAGTCAATTACCTTCAAACTGAGCCTGACAGTATGAAAAGGAACATGTTTTACCAGCAGTATGGCTTCAATGAGATGATACAATGGCTGTACTATAACAGGCCAAATTACTAAAGTAATGCAGTATTGTCTATTATTCTTTTTTTTTTAAACACAGAAGAGATGCAGCCAAGAAACATGGGGTTAAAGTCTTGAATGGCTCCTTTTGCCAAAATATGGAAACAAAACAGGTTAAAATTACTACTTCCTACTACAAGACAATGAAAAAAAAAAACAAAAAAACACCAAAAATATAACTTAAAAAAAGATACATGGAGATTACTGTTTCCAACAAGGACTATGCTTATTATTTACAGAACAAGAAGAGCTGATTTTATTTTTATTTCACAATATGAACAATATATTTGGCCAAAAATATGATGACACTGTCACTGCCATCAGGAAATAAACAGAGGAAATAAACAGAAGTATCTAATACGGAAATCTAATAACTGAATAGAATGGAAAGATGTTGATAAAATAGATAAGTATGCATGTGTTAGAGGAATGATAACTTTCTCCTGAAAAAGAAAAAGAATAAATTAAATTCATGAAAAAAGAGAGAAAGATATTCCAGTTTGAGAAAAGTGAAAAGTGTGAGTTATCTGAATTTAAAAAAATATTATGATATCATTACTTTCAAAGAAGGTCAGTAACGGCAGATTACATTCACACACATTTTTTAATAAGTGTGAATGATTACAAATACAATTATGATTATAATTATTACAAATAATTGTATATTTAAATATTTTCACTTAGCAGTTTTAGAAAGGTCTCAAAGAGTGAATTATCTGGATTTAGAAATGTTTTTACTCCTTTAGTCCTTTAAAGCACTTCTTCATTCTTACAAACCAAATCCAAAGCCATTATAGCGCTCAGTGATACGGGTTTAAGCATATTTATCATGCATAATTTAATGTCAGATTTGTAGAAGTGACAGTTTTTTTAGACAATACTTATGTCAAATAACTTAGTCCTTCTCAGCTCTATGTGTCCAAGTATTTTAAAACAAATACCATGAGGCATTTAAAACCAAGTTAAAATGAACATAATGAAAAAGGGAAACAATCTTTATATTCATTCCTATGCCATTGTGCATCATGGCTTAACTCCACTAGGGGGTGTTCCAACTTTAAATATTTGAAATAAAGTACACAATGTAAGGGTAAGGGGAGAAAACGACTCATGACGTGGAAAACGAGTTTTGATGTATGTTATGATTTACCACATTTGTTATTTAATCTTCAAACATTTGCATAATCTTAAGACTGCATTTATGAAAAGTTGTTTCCACACTATATTGTCGAGCTAGGCAGAAGGATTATATGACAGGAATGATAACAGTGGGAGATCCCTGTTTAAAAGTTTAAAGATGTTTAACCTGCAACACAGATGTCTCACAGTTGGATGTTAAACCACATGGAACAGTTTCCACTGTGATTGTTTGTTAAAAGCGATCTTGTCACTGTGTCATTGTGTTAAGGTTTAGTGCCACAAATCTCTTTTAATGGATGATGAGGATGATCTCTCTCTCTCTATCTACTTGCCACAACATAATTTAACACGATGAGCACCATCTGAATACTGTTATGTGAAAGGATAGCATGGGTGTGATTTACAGAATTTAAAGTAGAGCAACATTGTTCCTTAAGAGCTTTATCAGCTGTGCAAAACACTGAGTGCACAACGAAACAAATTTGAATGAACCTACAGAGGATATAAATTCATTCACATGTGCTGTGAGATTTTTCCTAACATGACCTCGGACAGACCTCCTTCAGGTCTTTTTACAGGATGTTTCATTTGGCTCTGGCAGGGCTTGACACACAGATTTTATGGCCCAGAGGTATGGCTGTTTGTCAAGTGATTACAGGTCTCCCAGAGAGAAATAACCACTTCAACCACCAGTCTTTTACTTCACTCTGTTCAAAGATCTTACTTCCTCTGACAAACAATGATAACTCTGCCTGCAAAACTGTAGCAGAGACATTCAAATTCACTAATCAATGCTTTTTTATATTAATAAGGGCTTTGTATAATTTGAAAGGGAACCACTCGTGGGAACAAACCCCCACAACTCTGCAGACATTAGATTATTAGGTTTTGTATAGAATTTGACTCAAGACACAAGGATGGAAAGTGGGTTCATTTAAATGCGTAGGGAACATGGACTTGACAGGGGAGAATTCAGGCATTGGAATCGGACATGAGGAGCAGTTAAGATTCAGACCTGAGCAAACACACAAGTAAGAGACTTGAACTAGCGAGTGCACACACAAGAGCGGCAGCAAGGAGTGGCCTGAGGCACAGGCATAATACAATCCTGACTGTGCATTAGTAACACTCAGTACACTCAGTGCAGGGTTGGAGGATGACCCATCCATGTGTGTCAAATGGACCCTTCAGTCAGTAAATTCACATTTAGTACACTGTGTACACAGTATAGTCCCTGAGGCAGGTGAATTTTGACAGGGTTAATTTATCACAACAAAAAAAATTAACTGTCTTGTACTTTCCCAGTGTTATGTATGGAAAATTGTGCTGCCATCACTGCCAGTGACGTTTTCTCTTTCTTCTGCCTCGACTATTACATGTTTCAAAATATTCCCTCATCTTCCACTCCATAGACAAGATGGCAACTGTTGAGTACTGGTGTCCAGCATTCCACATCTTTTCACTGTTTTGAGTGTACAAAGGGAGTACTTGTAGTGCATACTCAAAGTACTTGTTCTGCATACTCAAAGTGAGTATGAATGTAGAATTATGCAAACTAAGACACAGCACTGATTGTCTTCCATGGCAGTGATGGTGGACTTTGCTCCAGATGCACAAGCAGATCAATCAGCAGGTGAAGGTCTGGATTCTCTGCAAAGCAGAGACATATAAACAGAGAGAGAAGGACAATAGCACTAGACAAGACTTGTTTTAGTAAAGAAATATAAAAGGTAAAATGTATATTCATGATTTTTTTTTTTTAAATTGGGCAGCAGAGGTTTTCCACTTTCCACAGTTTATGGTCTGAGAAAGTCGCTAAGAGACAGTGTTTTGGATTTTGTTCCTAAAGAAATATATATTTTTTTTTTTTAAAAAGCCAACATAAAAACGTTTTTCTCCTAGATGGTATGCAGGTCCTGCAGACTTGATGCAGGTGAGTATTGTCCATGAAAACATAAAAGAGCAGACGAATTACATCAATCCAGAGTTAACAAATGGGTGGACTTGATTTTCAGCATCCTTTGAGACAAGACGTTTCTAATTTTAGCTGTATTGTGCAAGTCCAAGAAGACAGTCCTAGAGACTTGTTATAGGCAAGTGATAGGTCTGCAAGGCTCCTCCCAGTAGAACTGAAGGCTAAATGAAATCCATTCTGTAGTCATATTCAATCCATGCCACATATATGTTCCAGCAGCTTGGATTGTTACCAGCAATTTACAGTAAAACAGCCTCCACATTCTTCTTGGTTGGAAAACTGGGAGACAGACTGTTGCCCCCACTACTGTACAAAATGAGATATGAATCATCAGTGTAGTCTGGGACTAAGTCCAATAGGGTGCCACACAGGAAAAAAATGTGATTCACTAACCAGCACTTTCATGGATAGAGGGCAATGTGAGAAGATTTAGGAAACCATATTAGTCAATCGTGATATGATACTAGCAGTGTCTAGGGACAGAGGGGGGTTGAGGATGGCCAGCGGAGGGTGACAGACAATACTGACCAAGCGTTAGCATTCAGTTAATACCAGGATGAAATTTGAGCACTATGCATCCACTGCAAGACCTGTGAATAAACAGAATCAGGGACAAATGCATCTGTCAGGAAAACCATTATGGGTCAGTTTGCAAATGCTGAGCCTAACTACAGGCACAGTTTCTCAGGAAAAAGCTGTTGCCACACTGAGGATTGTGTATGACTTTGCTTCCTGAAGAGCTTGTTGGCAAGGCAGGGCATCTAGCTATGTGAGTTTGGTCTAAAGTCAAAGCGAATGTAAATCCAGTAAAGAATACTGACCAATGGGTTAGTCAGAATTTGAAACTATATATTATAAATGATAAACTAGATTAGTCCATACTACAAAGGGGAGTTCAGGTTCTTGTGTCTTTTTAATGCTAATATAACTGCTAGTCATTTCCTATTGATATCGTATTTATGTTCAGCACATTGCCAGCAGTTGTACAGAGGTTTCTGATCATGTCCTACTGGTTGGAACGTTGGGGGTGCTACCACGTGATTGCTGAAGGCACTCTGACACTGTAGTTTTTTTTTTTTTTGTTTGTTTGTTTTTTTCTTTTTTGACTCTCAGACATGCTCTGAGAGAAACAGTCACAGTCACAAATCTGTTCAAGAAATCTCTCAGGATTTAATATACCACAATTTCAAAAAATCAGCAGGCATTGGTTAGCCCAAACATTACTAGATATTGAAAGTGGCTGTTCTCAAATTTATATCAGATGGTAAGCTCTCTTCAGGTTTGGTGAACAGTGGCTGCCTGAAGTGGCTCAAAAGAAAATGACTGCAGATCATTTTTGTTATTGACACTGGGTTATTTTAAATAAAGAGTTAAAGAGTGAGATTTTTTGTTTGGAAATCCAAGACAAACTCTGGTGATTTGATCTAAGTGTGACAAGTTGTAGAACTGTCTGATAGCTGGAGGAACTCCTGGGGGAAGATCTATAGTACAATCATATGGCTGGTGTAATTGTAAAGGCAGGTCTGGCTGAAGACCTCCCTTGGAACATGATAGTCCTCAGGAATGGCAAATATGTCCAGAGGCCTGGGCTTGGGAGGAATGGCAGCTCCCTGATTGTGATCATGCAAATAAACAGAAGTTACTTCATCTCTCCAGTAGATAAATCAATGTGGAGATTGTGTCCTTTGTATAAGCAATCTGCCAAAACAGTGGAGTCTCCTGGCAGTACAAGGCTGAGTGGAATGGTACAATGAGTTACTTTAGCCAATCATCTGCCACGTGAGGCATTAGCCAATAAAGGAGATTCAGGGGATCTAAATCAGTTCCTGCCTATTGAACTAGATTTTGGTCCAGAAGATAATACTTAGCACCAGATTCAGTGAGAATTGATAGTGGTAGACAGCTGACTAGAACATAAGAGTGTCCAATATTTTACTGAAATAAAGGGGCCAAAAAAAAAAAAAAAAAGCATCAGATTAACCATTGTGCCCATTCCTGCTTGTGAACTTGGTTTTTTAGCCAACAGGACTGTCAGAAAATTATTTTTTTTCTTATTATTAATTAAATCACCTCACTGCATTGTCTGCTCTTTCTCAATTGTGGAAAGATGAGCCCAGCCCAGCTATAGGCTCCGCTGCAGCAACAGGAGATGGCACTGTGGAGCTGTTAGTAGTCTGGATGGCAGATTGTCATCTTGTACGAGCACCCAAGGTGACGTGATAAGCTGAAGACGAGAGCTACTGATCAGCTCCCTCCTGATGTCACTTTTGATAAAATTGTTTAACAAAAGAAACAAAGAAAATGCTGACTTATTCCTTATTTGTACATTTAATTCTTTCTCAAAATTTCCCCAAAAAGCCTCCTCATTCCTCCATGACCCTACGAGAACAGAAATACACCAAGTAATCAGTCATATATCTGGTGCTACTACTGCTAATCAACCTTGGAGAAGAAAGTCACTGGTTGAGTCACACTGACAGTTTCAGTCCAAGATGACACTTTTCTTCTCAAAATTCCCATAACACAATGTACTTTGGATTGTTCAGTGGGAAAGGTTAGCGGCCACTGGCTTGAATACCATGGAACAGTGTAGTCAAAACCATCTACATTGGTCCAAATCTTCATGGAACAGTCATAGTTCAGAAGTATGTGGGTCTTGGAAAGTCAGAGGACCAGACAGTGAATGACATACTGTGGGAAGCATAGGTTGTGCTGCTGGAGAAGTAAGAGGAAACGTTACCAATGATACTTGAATTCACAGAAACATGAGGGAGGGGACAGCAGACACAAAAGGGGAAAAGAGGGAGCGGCAAAGTCAACCCAACCCATAACACAATTCTAAATCAGTGCTTGTGTAACTCCTTGACTGCTGAATGTGTAAACTATTTTATAATAAGCTTGCTGATGCAATGCTAAAATGAAAGTTTTTTTTTTCTTACTGAATCATTGCAGTAACTTGACCACGAACAGGACTATATGCATTCAACTTAAGAGTCAACTTAAAAGTATTAATACCAATAACATTAAAACTCAGATCCTTAAATACTTAATACTTGATACCATTCAGAAAAAAGGCTAATGTCAGTGTTAAATCATATGATGAAATATTGTAGTACTCTCTATAGGTTTTATCTGTGACAATGTATTATGTTATTCATGTAATTTAAATATTATATAAATGTTCAGGATTAAAATTACATAATGTCTTTCAGAACTGATACATTATATTACATTACAGTATACCATATTACATTACATTACATGCATTAGCATGAAACTTCAAACCTGCACTTCTTATATATTTGATTAAATATGTCAATGTCAAAAAACTGAAAAAAAAAAATTGCTCCAAGGCAAAGTGATCTTTAAACATTTATTCATAAAAGAGAAATACCACCTCAAATATTAATGTAATCAACTTCTCCAATGATTATAATTGCATTTGAAATCAGACCTTGCTCCCTCTTAGGCTTCCCTTGTTCCTTTGGAATTTAATGGAGACTGTTCATTTATTTTGCATGCAGATTCTCCGTCTGATAAGCAAGTAACAGCCTGCTCCTCCACTTCCTTTTGTGCCAAACACTGAAGTATATCTATGTGCCTTTGCACTTGGTGCTGGAGATGACAAAGAGGAACGCTTACAGCAGAACCAGGCAAATGTGTCCACACATGTTCCCTGGATGACAATTTATGAGGACTTTACCATGCTAACTGTTGAAAGGTATAAAAACAATGACAGGGATTATTTTTGTTGCAATATCAAAGTCATTACACTGATAATTCATGAGTCGAGTGGTCAGTTTGAGAACAGTGTAGTATTAGTTACAACATATCATATTAAGACATTTCCAGTCAGTACACTGTCAGTTATTTCAGTAGGAAAATTATTAAAATAAAACATGCATATCTCCTTTCAGAATCCAAAAGCTGAATCATTAAAATAAAGTGTAAATGATGATTGGTGGAGAGTCATTCCAGGAGCTGCTTGTGCTGGAAAATGGCATTGAGTCAAACCAAAGAACACATTTTGAAAGGAAGTTGGCAAGATTGAAACTGCAACTGTGCTGATGATAAAAAGCACGTCCCTTGGGAGCCTGCTCCAACAGAGCAGAACATCTTAAAGAAACAGTCCAACAATTGAGATGATCTGTGATCTCGTATCCTATTAGAAATGTACGAGTGTAATGGATTCTGATCTTTCGCCATCAAAAAAGACTTTATTAAATCAGCCCAAACCACTGAAAAAGGACAACCCACAACAGGAAGACTCCAGATTCTCAATGAGAAGTAACTGAGAATGCTGTGGTAAGCCACCCAGAGCAGGGAGTAGAACAGTAGAAGAATTGTGACACCACATCCGACTTAGCAAATAACATCTGTCTTGCCTCAGGTCTGGTAAGTGTTACAACAGACCCTTTACAAGTTATTAGTGAAACTAATCTAAGACCCCCACCTATTTCTCTATCTTGATAAATCAGTGCATACAGGCTATTTTCATTCTTGTTTCCATTTTTTTTCTTTTGAAATGCAACTGCCATGACCTTATGCACTAAACGGAAAGAGTGAGACAACACACATTTTTAGGAAGATATGTTTTAATGCCAAAAAATTATTACCAAGACAAATACCTAAAATTCCCTATGCAAGTGTAGTATTTTTTGTAATGCAGCAAGCTAGCTAATGTTATGCAAATTCATCTGTTGGTGACAATATCTGGTCATTGTTAATTTGTACCATATCTCCTCCTATTCTACCCATTGGTTTGTGTTACTATTGTGTTATTATGTCAATATACTTGTCTGACCTACTTGGTGGTGACTGCTAACTACTGCTAGGTCCGACCTGTAAAAAACAGTCTTTTTAATAAACAAGCTGTACACTTACAAAGTTCTCAATGCCTCGTTTTAAATGTCAGGACCTTTATTATGCATAAAACAGTGATGTCTTCAAGTTACCTTGGTGCCCTAATCACTAGCATGGCGTGTCTTTTCAACAAAAACGATAAAAATAAAAATGTTCATAATGTAGTGTAGTTTGTTTCCTCCTCAGCAAACTCATTGTCATATTTTACATATCCAAAATCATTTTGCACCAAAGTTCTCCTTTAACTGATTGGTTGATTCTAAATAACCTAACTAGCTAAAATTTATAGACAAGATAATGTTTACCGAAAGTAACACCATCAGAGTGCTGTATAAAGACAAAACGTCTGAGAGCCTGAGCTCAACCCTGTGTTGAAACCCTCATGAATTTAGTGGAAAATCATCTCTGCCTGTTAGCTTAGAAAGCAGAATTAGCTATTAGTTGCAGTGATCCTCTGTGATTGTTTTGCATGGAAACAACAGGAATAACTGGTAGTTTAAAGATCAGACATCTCAACTTGTCACAGTGTATTTGATAGTGTTTAATGACTGTTGCTTTAACTCTGTGTTTGTCGTGCAGTCAGAGTTTCAGTTTGGGAACTGGAGACAGCTGCTAGAGGAACAGATCGTTGGCTTTGGACTGAAAATGCATCACATTGTTTTGCTTACTATTTTCCAGAAACAAAGACCTTTACAGTCTGTTTTCATTCATACATGCTAATGCACTAATGAATATAATATGGTAACCAAAATGAATGCACTAGTGTACAACATGTGAAGCAGTAACCACCATGGTAGCATTTGCTCGTTCAGCTAATGTTATGCTTTTAAGTTTAACCTGTACTGACTTTTGATGTTTTTGAGCACAGACAGGTCAGCTGCTCTTATGGACATGTCTGAACGAGCTACAACCACTCCTCGCTCATGGACTTGCCTCTTCTGTCAAGATGTGATGTTAAGCTAAGAACAATTAATAGATTATTTGAAAAAAGAAATCAATTCGTAGCTAAGGTTGAAATGAAATGGTGAATGGCGAAGTTCTCCCAGACTTTATACAGTCCTTAAGGTTTCAGATTACATCTTTCTGTACAGACTTAGAAAGAAACATTTGTTGACCTCTGTGTATTTTATGAGTGAACCCTTAACAGAGAAATGCTGGTTACCACTTTAAAGAACAACTTTTTGTCCATATGTTAGCAATACATCATGGCTGGATTTTGACAGTTTTTACTGGGATGGCAGTATAAATGCTAACTCCTGCGTAAACACTAAGCCAGGCACATCAATGCAGAGGAAAACATGGCCTGCTGTCTGTGAGCTCCTTCCACCCTGCCCATAGGTCACATTCAAATGCAGGAAGTGCAGCTATGCACCATTGCCAGCTGCTGTACTCTGCTGCATACATCCCACTCTAACACCAAACATTCTTGCAGCACATGTTGAAGTACTGCTACATTTCTGCTCATTATGACTTTGTACCATCAACCACTCCCACTCTAGGGAATGTGACTCAGCAGTTAAACACCACATTTCAGGGGGCAAACTGATTCATCCTTCACCAGACTGGGGGTGTCCAGCCTGGGCCAATGAATCCCCATCTACAGGAAACAAGCATAATTAGCTCAACCTTTCCAGTCTAATGTGGTGAACAGATCAGAGCACACAGGTCATTGTCAAACATTCAACTAGAAATTGGGGTGGGCTTCTTATTTTTTTGCTTTATTTCCCAGCATGTGTAACTCCTCAATTCTTTTTAATCTAAACTCAAAGTATGAGTAAAAAAATGTTTCTGCTTACACAGTGACAGGATGAACAGTGGCAAGCATAGCAAGCAACTGAGAAAAAAACAAATACAACAGAGCTGATCAGTTCAGAGAGAGTATTATTACTGGCAGACTAAGTGGAAGCACACAACCAGCCCAACAACACAGCCCCGGTACAGTGAAGAGAAAAGCATGTTGATTTGTTATAATGTGACTCAACCACTGTGCACGGGAATGTAATATTAAAGTCCAGATCCAAATAAGGCAAATTCTCAGATTACAATTAGTTAGTTAGTGGAAGAGTGGACCCAACAGATATAAGTCTGAGGAAGCAGACTGGAGAAACTAGGATCAAATCACCAACCTTCTGCTTTCTGGACAGACCACTCCACTCCAAAATCACAGCATGTCAACACAGCTTAAAAACTGACACAACAACAATCCATATGTAGGATTCCGAAAAAATATAAGAATATGGATTTTTTTTTCTTTTACAGCCTAAAATACTGGTAGACTTGACGTTATCTTAAAGTACTTACAAGCTTTAAACAACAGATGCAATTTTAAAAGGGTTCACTTGAAGTCAAATCAGGGGAAAACCTTTACTTGTATACCTTTAAATGTAATTTATCTGCAAATGAGATCAAAGAAAAGAACTTGCTCAGCTTCTCTCTTTTTGTAGCTTTACAAGTCAGTACAAGATGAATAAGATGTTTTTTGTGAATTATTGGCAGGAAACTTAACACATTGTCAGTGCCTTAGAGTCAAACAAGAGATTCACACACAGATCACTGCAGGCATGGTTGATTATTGCTGCAAATGATTCTTACCTGTACTAACTGCAACCTGACATGGTTGAATAAATAACATTTTAAAGAGCTGTCATTACTCACCCATCAGCTATTTGTAATATTACCTGCCTGAGGTTAGCTCTCCTTCATCACTCAGCTCCACGGTGAAGGCGATTCATTCTGCTTTAAGGCTTTTGTATACATTAAAGGGGGTGTCTGTACAGGCATGCAGCAGGCGTGTTGCAAAGAACATTTTGAGGCAAACAGATACTGTTGTTTTAGGAGTCCAGGGAGGTTGAGGTGATAACTTTTGGACCGCCATGACTCAAAATAACCTGCCGTCTTTAACTGCCCCTAATTTACTGAGTAGTCATTCCAAGTTTCCATTTTATTTTCTCTTGTTGATAACAATTAAAACAGATTTGTTGCCTTTTGTTTTAAAGGCATTTTTGTTGTAACTTTTTTTTAGTTGTGAAATGCTTCATATGTATTTCCTAAGCCAAGGGTCTTTTTTTCCTACAGGAATTATGCTTCTTTCCTCTTGACTCATAGACCTCAGAGTGATAAATTACATTCCATTTTGGGCTGGATGAGACCCCCACTCAGCAGACTCACGGGGGTGGTTTACCCATCTGTAGAGGCAACTGGAATATGAGGGCCATAATTTTTTCCCCTAGGCTGTGGAAAGAAATGGCTCACACACTATCCTAATAAAAGTGTGACATCACCAAAGTACATGCATTTGTTTTATACCCTGTGATTATCCCTGTGTTGTGGGCCATAACTTTCTCAGAAAATGAACTCCAGTTCCTTTCCTTTTGACTTTTCTTTTTCATATCAAAAACTACAGCTATCAGAACTTTATAATAAACACAAGGGTAGCTCAAGGTGTCATTTTTATTCTCTTTCAAAAATAATTTTCTGATATTTGCATTTCCAAGGACTATAGAGTTCACTTGACCTCATTCTCAGTCCACTGTATGGGGAAATGGTCCAAGATTACCCAGACTCTTTGAGGCCTGCGTGATTTCTGCCTCTGTATGCAGAAATTCTCCCCAGCTTGTGGTCACATGGACTTGGATGAATACTACTTTTTCTATTTGACCAATTTCTCCTAATTGGACCAGTTTTTGCACATAGTATGGTTTTATAATAGAAGTAAAAAGTTCAAGTAGCTCATATTGCTGAGATCAAATGGAATGTATGATCACATAAACCCAGGAGGTTTAGAGGGAGGGTCCCAAGATTTAATATATCAGGGATAGGGTATAGTTTTTTTCCCCTTTTAAATATGATTAGTAACTCTACAATAATTGTACATCAAAGGGTAACGTGGTTATCACCAGAAGGGGCAGGATTGTAGACAGCAGACATACCACTGACAGAGGAGGAGGAGACTAGCACGTTTGGCTGGTGGTAAAGAACAGCAAGGACAGCCCTGTCCTTGCTGTTGTGACACATTTGGGCGTAATTAAACTAATATCATGTGACTGAATAATTAAAGGTTTCCCTATTGGCCATTGCTCTTTCAAAAAAAGAAAAAAATCAGCCCCATTTTGTGAAAAAGTAAAAAAGCACTAATAGCTCTTTCTCTCTCTTATTGTGCTGGAGTTATTGTAAGTTTCAGATCATCTGGGTTTCTATTCAGTCATGTGTAGAATTAATCCAGAAAAAAACATTGGTCTTTCAAGTAATCTTTAACTACACCACCTCTTCACTGGGGCACTACCCTCGAACAGCATAATGTTAATGACTTGTATTTGTCTTTTAGGGTTAGAGTTAGTTTCAGCCTAGGGTGAGGTTAAGGCTAATTCAATGTAGTTACAATATGACTCCACAGTTTTGTTTTGTCGCTACTTTTGTATCTTGCAACAGAGAAAAATGGACCAATGCCAACATTTCACCCAGGCTGATTGATGGACTATCAATCACTGAAATTTTCAAACAATCAAAAAAGAAAAAAAAAAAAAAACAACTCTGCAGCGCATGCTTTGAAATTTTAGGTCTGATGACCATCTAGTTTTATTGTTAGTTAATAAGAGCTTTTCATACTGGTTTAAGGACATTTTAAATAAATCACTTGATGAATGACAGACAAGTTGACAAGGTTTATCTTTTGTGTCATACGAGTGCCTCTTAACCACAGAAAAAGGTTCTGAAGAAATGTTCTATGGCAAAGTGTACTCTTAGACTTTCACTTATCAGCTGGTACCTTTCTTATTATTTAAACTCTTGCTGCATGACCAACAAGTCGATGCCTCTAGGACATGGTTTATCATATTAAGTTGAAAGGTATGAACTCAAGTGTCTCTTCACTTCTAGTCTGAGCCCCTATCAACCGTCAACACATACGGCAAACAGCCAAGTTGCTTGCCAGTTTCCAAACAGTTTGACAACTGAGCTGCAAACCCTAAGGCCATGCAAAGTGCTTTAAGCCTATATAAAGGCTCTCCTGCACTCATAAACATTCATGTTCATTCTTGCTCCTTGTAGAAGGACACCCTGGAAATGTTAAGACTTTGAAATTTATGATTTTGCTTTTCATATTTCTTGACCTCAGGTGGAAGTTTTGCAACAGGAGAGATTGAGAGGTCATGAAAAAGCACTATCATTGATTATCTGGGAAACATGAAAATCATTGCCTTGTTCATTGTTCAGTTTGATTAAATGATTCACTGCATAGGTTTGGAGGAGATTAGAAGATCTGAAGTCAAGATGAACACTTCTTCCTATAGAAACTAAGTACAGCTTATGAGTTTACAATTTGCAAGACACATGAAAGACATTCACATTTTACTTATTCATCAATTCACAGTCAAACAGAACATAAATGGAGATCATTTCACACTGTGGCTACTCTCCAAAGGTACAATGTGGATGATCAATGAGAACCACAGAGTAACAGTGAATGAATTGAAAGAACCACTGAAGATGGGTAATATCTCTGTTCATGAGCTGACTATGTATAAATGATGGAACATGGTGCCCATGACAGCAAAACAATAACCCTCAACTAAATCTACTATAAACAAAGTAAATCCACCTTTTAGTGTGACACGGAGTCCAGCAGACAGCTGCTCACACCAGTCTGGGGACAAGGTGTACATGCTGCTGTATTTCAGCACTGTCAGAATGTGTAAAATAATAATGACAATACCCCTGTGTGTGATGGTCTTATCAAAAATAGCACAAGTAACAGCACTGATTGAAGATGTTAATGAATATAGTAGTAAATATAGACTAACAACAGGAGGCTTGAGTACACCTAACTGCAGAGAAACCTATTAATAATACTGAAGTACAGTATACAAGTAGCAACTAAATGGACTAACTTTTCAGTTCGCTTTTGAAACATGTTTCTAATTTCTGTGATATTACACAGGAGAGAGATGGCTGTCCAAAAGACCTCAAAATGACTCCAAGTAATGTCTTCCAGGTCATTGAGGTCTTTAAGATATACCTGATGTTCACTAATTTTCATATGGCATAAATACAGTAGGGTGCCATCAGCAGTGGAAATGTATGTGGTGGTCCTAATAACCTTGCCCATTAAGTATATAAAGGCTGGAGAGGATTGGTTATAGAACAGAACCATACTGGATGACGTAACTTAATAAGAACTGTTGTGTGCACGGAAGGGTCAATATGTTAATGTTAATATATGTTAATATTATAAATATGTCTGAAACCAGTAAAAAAAAATGTGGTTCCTTTAATCCCACATGACATGAGAGGAAAACGACAACTGTGTTGGTGTTAAACTACCAAAGACACTTGTGTGACACTAGATTCTGCTTTAAACTGTGTTTGAGATAGGGCTCTAAGATCCTCAGAGTAGCGATGATCTCATGGAAACCCCATTCACTGCCTTGACAGACTGACTAACTGTTAAAAAAATAATCCTTTTTGAGAGGACATCATTATGACATCATAAAACTGCTATGAATTAAAACTTACAGTTTAGGTGAGTTAAAGTAATAAGTTCTACATATTTACCTTAAAACCAGTCAGTTAATATCATGTATTAGGAAAACATGTGTGGTTGAAAGCAGCACAATCTAATCCTCTGGAAGATCAGCCAAAGAAGTTTAGCTCCTTTTGAGATATTGAACCATTTTTTAAGAATCTCTACAATGTTCTAAATCATAAACATATTAAGACTGCCTCAAGACCATCATGAGTAACAGTGAAATTTGTGCAGTTGTGTTTCTGCCCACCATTTTCCCCCTCTTGTGCCTCTCAACTCCTCTGTCTGGAAAGTAAACAAATGTCTGAGTCCGGCACTCAAAGGCAGGACTTCCATCCCCCTCAAAGATAGCTGGCCAGTGACTCATACTCAGTCGCTTCAGCCCTCCTCACATTTTCCACAAGGTGCAAATCATTTCCCCACAGCCATGTAAAACCAAATGTACATGTGCTTAAGCATTTGGCTACTCTGAAAAACCTTTATACCACTTACTTGCTCTGATTTTTCCAGTTCTGGTTGTTCTTGCTAATTTAAAGAAGCATATCACAGAAAGGCTGAAACCATTGAGCCTGAGTGCAAACGTCCATCCTATTTGAAATTGGCTCCAACGTGAAAAGAAATGCCAATACTTGTAGGCAAAAATTATGTCTGTGTAAATTGTGTACAATTGTAGCAGGTTTAAATCAAAACATACTATGACTTACTTTTCACATTCAGTTGAGCAAATTACATCAACATCAGACATGGTAATCCTCAATAGTAATCCTCTGTTGATCCTCATCCAGATCAGCATCAGAAATAGTAATCCTTATTCACTTTGCAGACAGAAATCCAGTTTCTTCATTATCTCTTAGTGTAACATCAAAAATATGCAGTTGAATTACTGACCTATAGTACATCAAGTTAATATTCTGACACATACATGCAGAATAGATGCATTTTACCATAACCCTCTCTGGCACAACTTTATTCTTCATCACAAATAAGATGTTTATTTCCCATTTTACTAATCCCACATTACTGAGGAAATCCTTTCCCAGATTGCCTGTTTGCCGCCTAGACAAGCTTGTCTGAGATTGTGAGTGATGACTGTTGTGTTTTGGCTTTGTTTCCTCATTTGTCACCAGACATTCCTGTGGGATTATCTGTTTGAGAAGTTTGTGGGGACTTGTTCGGATAGCTTGTGGACTATCTAATTAAGAGCATTCATCAGCAACAATATGTCAGACACATACACAGATCTTATTCAGATAATTCAGGCTGTGAGTAAAACTCCAAGGAGATACAAGGTCCTGCACCTATTTTACGTTTCAAACCAGACAATGCTCAAACATGCTGTCTCTTCCAGTGCTGTCACTTTTCTCAATTCATCATACTACAATAGGCAACAGTAAAAGAACAATTGTAAATCAGTGCTAGGTTACCTACGCAGCATCAAATTACAGTGAAAGCCACTAGCTGGGTTATGTAGTGAAGCCAAAGGTGCAAAACCAAACTCCAAATGATATCACTAGTTCACAGAAATGCATGTTTACATATAAAATAAATAGTAATTTACTAAATTTAACTTAAAAGTGGTGCTTGATTAGAACTAACTTTTTTAAAGGCATGTTATTTTACTGTTCCCATCAACTATTTTGCCTTTACCTAGGTTAGCTTAGCAGATAGCAAATAATAGATACTTGAAATAAAGACCCAAGAGAGTGAAATTGAGTACATGCTTTTAGCGACAAATTTTGCAATTTTAAAACCATAAAATCATAGTATCAAACAAAATATGGGAAAAATACCAAGAATTGAAAATAAGCATACAAGAATGGAAAATTATGAGAATTTATTAAATTATAAAATTACAACCTACACAAATGAATACTGTGCTGAGCTATCAGCAGATACTGACCAAAACAAATAGGTCCAATTACAGCAAATAAATAGGGGTAAAGATAAGATCACGCATACTACAGAAATATTTTTGCATTACTCGGTTCTTCCACCTTTAACAGAAACAATGGAGCAGAACATTAACAACATTTTCAGACAAAGCAAGCAGCGGTACTACGCACTAGCTATCTGGTGTATATGGTGAAGTATGTAGCAACTAAAGAACCAGATTTTTCTGTCATGACTTGGTGGAGACCAAAGCAGAGTTAGAGCCAATCCCATTTCTACCCCTTAGCCCTCACCCTTAGCCTTACCCCTCTCTTTTATGTGTTCATGTGAGGAGAAATAAAAAAGAGGAATGGGATTGGCCCTCATAGTGACTAATTTGACCTGTGGACACACAAATGGTTCTAAACTGAATGTTAAGTGCTTGGATGTGTTCTATGACCTGGAAAATATGTAGGGGTGCCATTGATCACAAACGGATCATGGTTCGGATCATGTCACAGTTTTTGAGGCATGGTTCGGATCATTTTTCCGTTCGGCAAAAAGTAAAAAAAAAAACGGGCCAGAATAACAAGACAAATGCTTTCAATTTATTTTTTGGAAAGCTTCAAAACATTTGCCCATTGACTCTTTAGGAAAACAAAACACTAATTAAATCTTTGAATCAAAAATGTCCAGTGCAATATGGGGCATTACATTATTACATCTTTAAAAAAGTAAAAGTGGAAAAAAAAACAGCAAAGCATACCTGCATATCCTCTACTATATTATATTTATACGTGTACTTTATGTTGGCATGGTTGTTACCAACACATCCAATAGAAGACAGTGTTGAGTGCAGAGAACCGAGCTTCGTAAATTCTAAACAACTAAACAATAACAAACAGGGTGAAGGAGATCACGCATTCATTCTAAGAAAGCGATAAAAAGAGGCAGCACTGTAGATGGTGGTGGTTTGTGCGGCCGTTAAATAAAATTTCCTCTTCTTTTTTCCTCTTGTTAGTGGCACTTGAGCTATACTATGCAACACTGCCCTGACAGTTTCCAATGGTAATGCTCCATTTGCTGTGTACTGCTATGTGAACATACAACACTATTCTCACCTTGGTGATAATTCTGCTGTTTCGTGACCCATCAATCAGTTCATACTGCTTTTAGAGTATTAGATTATAACTTTACTCGCAGAGTAACATATAGATAGTGACTCTCAAGGTAAATGTATCTGTCTGAAAGTATTGAATATCATAATCACCTTCTGTAAGTGAAGCATTACCAGAATGACATATTTTTGGAAACTATATAAAACTAGAAGAAGGTTATCAAGAGTTCAACAGGAAGACTGAGGAAACAATTAATTACTCTTTGGGGTAAAGAAAGTTGACCAAGGGTTTACTTCAACATACGGTATTCATATGTGGGCACTGAGGAGGGCCCCCCGGTTTAAGTTACAAAGTTTCCTTCACTTATAATTGACGGAAATGTTCTTCATGCAAAAAACAACATTCCCCCTCAGGCCAGATGGCTCCTGGATAATATGATCAAAGAAGCTAATTTAAGTGAGAACAGTTTCACTCCCAATTGCAAAACACACTCATTTGTTACAGTTAAGGTTAGAAAGTTTTTTTAAAGCCTAAACTGTTTTAGATTAGTCACACAGGTTTGTAATACATTATTTATTACACCCGTATGGCTCATTTCTCCCACTAAAAATCAGATAATCTGTCCTAATCTGTGTGATCGATATCACAACAAAGATATGGGATAATTTCTGCAGACATGCACATGGCTGTAGTTTCATGAGAAGAGATTTATGGTGAAAACAAAAACAACCCAAAAAATCAAATTCAATATTTTAAGTATTTGTTTGGGTTGGACATTTTGTCCCTTGGACCTGTCTTTCTCTCTGTTAAGAAAATCATATTTTCTTGTTTCAAGTTGTCTCCTGTTATTATGTATATTTTATGGGCCTCAAATGTCTGTTGAGGTAGGAAGGGGGATGAGGGGAGATGACTTTAGCAGATGAGCCAGGACCATGAAACTACATGCTAGAAAGAAGGGAAAGTCATCCCAGACTTGGCAGAGGCCATTCAGGCTTAGATTTTTGTGGAGGGAGAACTGCTGGAGACAGCACAGAAGAGATTTTTTTTTCTGCTGTACAAAGTCTACTTACATCGTGTGGTAGATTACCGTCAAAGTTTTCTGTCTGTTTTGCTCTGATGTTTCACTTTTAGTGCTCCAAAGTAATGGTTTTGTGTGATTTTATGTAAAATGAGCCAAAAGACTATACAAAACCCACAGTCAAAATACCAATAATTGTTTCCTTAGTTTTATGAATACAAAAGGGTAATTCATACTTTTAATTTTTCTTGCTGCTTCTAAATACTCTGGAATTAGCTGAAAAACATCAGTTTACAAATGGACCAAACCACAGCAGCCAGGCTCTTATAGCATAAACTTGCAACTGGATTTGGTGTTGATTTTATATAATCGATCAGAAAATGACATATAGTCAAAGCGTAAATGGTTAATGGCTCATCTCCAATTTACATTTCAGATTCTTTAAACTCTAGAATGTAACTCTAAGTCTGCCAATAAGTGTCTCAGAGGTTAATCTGCATTTGTGGTCAGGACCTCAATGCTGGAACAGTCTGTCCTAATCGATAAAAATAGCCCATTTCGCATTTTACAATGTATATAATTATTTATGGCTTTATTAGACAGGCAACAATAGAGAGACGACACGAGAGAGATGATGAATGATGTGCAGCAGAAGTCCCTGGCCAGACATAAAGGGGTGGGTTATACTAAAAAAAATAAATTTGGTCTTATACATCAGTAAGCAACAGGCACATTTGAGGGTGGGGCAAAATGCTTGGCGTCATAGAGAAGGGGTGGATACAATATCTTTTAAATATGGAGGTAACAGCACAAGACTTGTGTTTCATGTGAAAAAAAGAAAAAATACAGTGAGAACCCCTTTCGCCTCCACACAGCTGGCCAGCTGCCACTGGATGTTGGGAGGGCATAATGGAAGGAGGGGCCTGAAGCTATTCAACCACTGTACAAGCAGCTCTGAGGAGTGACACTGAAAGATATACGGTTAGTGGTTACAGCTCAGTGTTCCTAGGAATTTCCCTGTAATAAACAGATTAAAATAAAAAAAGGATTTTGAGAATACCAATATTCTTGTCTTACATGTTTGATGGTCAGCACCTTTCCTCTGACCACCATTTGCTGTAAATGGTCCCATAAAACCTCACTTTATTATCACAGTTATTATTAAAATAATTAGTATATTGCAGATGTGTCAGATATTTATAAAAGTGGGGGTCATTGAGACAATTCTTCTCATCTCAGGGTGATTGTTTGACAGTGCCATATATTTTAATATACAACATGGAGGTCTGCATACAACAATAGATACCATGTGCATTCCATCTGCTCAGACATTCTGCTTGTCCAATCCAACTGCTTAGTTTGCATGACAGCAGCACGAGTCAAAGGACCTTTGTCTAAAATGTGAATCTTAGGTGGAAATGATGCTTAGTCTTTATAACGGACAGGTCCTTTATGGGGAATGGTGAGCTTTCTGGTGGAGTGGCTACAGAGTCTGTTTATTGCTATATTTTGGCAAGTGTAACCTTGGTTACTTAGACACTGCTAATTATTTCCATTCCTTGGTTAAGTCTAAAACTAAGGATATTTTGGATTGTATCAAAGAAGCCCCCTGTGCCATCAGATCCATGTGTACCTAGGATGTCTGGAAATGGAACGCAGAGTTTACAGCCATTGCGCAGTTTGTTTTTTGTGGAAACACATCCAGCCCAAAACCCATAGCATATTCATGACATCATTTTGTCATATTTGTATTCTGCTTACGGTCATTTTGATTCAGTTTTCTATTGGTTTATTTCGCTCCTGTTTAGATAGATAAATAGATTACACAACATTTTCACTTCCAAGACACTTCCAAACTGTTCTGCTCTGCTGAAATCCTAATATAATAACTGCAAAATGAATCAACAAAATAGCAGACGACAGCCATGTTGTGATTTGGGTTTTATTTTTGTTGTAAAATGATCACTCATAAAATGATAGAAGCTCTTTCACATCTATGCAATTACATGAGAAGCATAGAGAGAACTGGCCTTGTTACTTGTAGAGAAATGCTGATGGTTCTCTTCAGTAGAAAGCAGCAAAACATCTTTAAAAGTTGGGTCAACTAGATGCAGACTTTAGACATTCATGTTTACATTTCTGGCCAAGCTGTTGATGTTCAGCCAAATCTGTGTCGAAGCAACTTTAACACACTCTATTAGAAAGTGCCCTGGTTGTTCTGATACTTTTCAAAATGTTTTTAAGTTCATTGAAATGGTGAACTCTACCCACAATAGGTTGTCCCTGCTTCAAGTTCCATCAAATGTAGTATAGTCCACAATAGGCATTCAGGTATTTTCTAAACCAGTGGTTCATCTCTCCAATGAAAATAATTTGGTTTTCAATATCATAAAAGAGGCTAACAGGCAGTGGTGACCATCATCACACAACAGCTTCACACTGTTGGGCCAAAGCCGAGCTAACTGAGGCATGCCGGGGCGAATTGCTTTCACACTGTCTCGATCCGTTGCTAACTGGTGCCACTTTGGGGCTCTCAGTTCCACTAGCTCCAGATTTCTGGCCCAAGCAAAACATTGGGGCACTCAGGAGAGGTAGAGGCAGTGATAGCAGATGGAAGATGGCAGTACAGAAATGTATTTATGATTTAAGCTGCTACAGAGAGTGAAGGATCGACAGTTCTGATCTCACAATGATGTCCGTGCTCTGCTCTCCATCTGGGCAGAGGACAACGTCCAGCAGAGACTCAACCCTCTTTGTCAGAATGAAACACATCACGGCAGAGCATTCCAAGGTAGGCACCCAGAGAGCTGCCCATCAAGTCCCAGAAAAACTTAGGAAGCTGCAGGCACAGTATAAGCTATGCTAGTGATTTAAACAAATGGCATTTAGCAAGCTTATCACAGCAGGCCCATGTAGATCGTGTACAACTAGAATTAAAAACAGTGTCAGAATTGATTGTTTACCCACAGCTAGTTGTTTGTTTTTGTGTGCTCGAACCTCCCATCCTGTTTGAAAATGGGCGGTATTGCTGACGTTTTTACAAACGGGGGCTTGTCAAAGGGGAATCCAGAGAGGCTAGGCCTGACAATCTGAACGGGGACATTAGCACTTAGGTGGCCCCAAAATGAGCCTGGCCTGGCCTGGCTTGACAGTCTGAAGCCAGCTATTAAGCAGGGAGAGTGAAAACAAAAAACAAAACATTTTCACATCAGACATTTTGGCAGATTATAGCGGGAAAAACATAGATTATAATAATAATAATAATTGATGTCTGAATGCTCAGTTATCTTAGTTGTTGGTATAGTTCACTGTCTGAGACTTGAATAGAACTGATAGTGTTATTACATGTGACAGTCCTGTCGGCTTCAGTGTCAAATTAAATATGTGTCTTTGTGAGATCAGATAGCATTTAAGGTTCAGAAGCTGAAGGTGCCTTGTATGTAAAGTTAATGTCTTGTGTTCAAGCTAAAAAACAGTTTCTTGAATCTTGTCAACACATTAAATACTGTATGCCTTTCTAATTAAAAGTGGTAATTTGTTAAATTAGCTTGGTTCCCAGTGTTAGCATTATGTTAGCATAGTTGTTAGATAAGGTTCTTGCCATGAGTCAGGTGAACTGTTTTGATTTTAAAGGCTTTTGAATACAATACGTTAAGTCAAACAACAAAGTGTATTTGTATCAAATTATTTACCTGAATGAAATGATGATGGATTGCTAATTAAAAAATAAACATCTCAAGCACAGGCAGAATTGTTTATAGAAGAAACTGTAGAATTAATGTGGAAAGTTGTGGGGAAGCTGTTGTGTGTTTGTGCATTGAATTGTACTGAAAGAGTCATAGCCAAAGGGCGCCTGGATGGCCGAGTGGCTTAGACACTCGGCCATCCAGTGTATATGCCGTGCAGGTGTTCGCTGGTTCGCGTTGACCTTACCTGCGTGTCCTTCCCCCACTCTCCTCCCTGTTTCCTGTCTCTCTACACTATCTCTCTGATTAAAGGCAAAAATGCCTCAAAAAAATAATTGTAAAAAAAGTCATAGCCACTATGCTGTCTTACCATGTATACATGTCTATGTTGTTAGTTTTTAACCACACAGATACAGTGTCCAAGCACATTCTTCTGTGTTCCATTTAAAAAGTCAGTGTCAAACCTGATCTTATCAATTCTCTGTCTCCATTTTGGCCACAACATTTATGACACAGACCTTTTACCACACAGCATATCTGACCATCTGAATGAAAGAAAGGAGTCTTATGTTACAGTTCAGTCCAGGAAGGTCACATTTATCAAGGCAGGAAGTAGTGCTGGATAATAAGTCTAAAAACCCTTGATGTCGGAAATGCAATAATCCTGCTTTTTTCAGTATTACTGTTAGCGATGATAGGATAATGATAGTGACTGATATTTGCTCATGAGTCTGTAGCTTTATGTAAAAAGACACCACAATTTGAAACACGCTGTCTGTTAGACAGATTAGATTAGATCACCCAAAAAGTAAGTAAAGTGGATTAAAATGGAATTGTAAAACACAACCTTTAGTCTGACTTAATGTTATTTTACCAATACCTCAGAAACCAACCAAAGGAAATATTTAAATTCTACACAACCAGTATCACATTGCTTGATTGTGATGTGAATAGAAGAAGAAGAAATTAAAGCAATGACAATCTTGCCATAAAGCAACAAAAGAAAAGTGTCATATCATATTGTCATCAAAAATATCATTTTTTTTTTTTTAACAGTAGCAGAGGCCAGTTTATCATAGTTGGTCTGACTGAATATTCTTATTTCACACCATTGGTGTCAAACATTGTGAGAAGACCAAAACACTTTTGGTCCAACTAACAATGCATGTAGATAAACAAGTCGCTCCCTCCAGAGCTCTAATTCTGTTTACAGCAGTGAACAAACTGTTTCCACACTACCACAGTTTACCTTGAGTTCTGCTGCCATAAACACTCATTACATAATCAAATGTGTATTAATCTGTGGCTGAATCTGTTTACTTGTGTTTGAGTGATAAAACCCTAAAAGATGAAAAGTTAGCTGGTATCCAGATTGAATGAAACAAACTGTGATTTACACTATTTTTTTTTTCAGATTTCCAGTGTACCTACACTCCCTTTGGACAGACTCTATAATGACAAAACATTTGGCAAACAAGCGACAACCTGAAGTGTTAACAGGGCTCTGATGTTCCCTCCATTCTTCAATTTTCAGGGAAAATACAAGTGCTACTTTTTGTGAGTGCTGCAGCAGAGGGATTCTGAATTGGCTGACCTGCTTTGTGGGCAGGGCCAACAAGAAAGCAGCTGTCTTTCTCATTAGATCTGCTCTAGTCTCTTGAACCCACCTCCCTCTCTCTTTCTCTCTCTCTCACACACACACACACAGACACACACACCCTGATGCTTCTAACACCTTGTGAACGTGTCACACAGCTGTTTCCTGTCATACAGTTCAGGGTTAGGCATGTGTGGCAAAACTTGGGGCGAGAAACAGCAGTGTCATTTTTTTTAATTTGCTTGCTTGGAAATAAATATTACTCATATAAATTTGAATGTATATTTAAGGTCATGTAGTCAATCACTTTTAAAGCTAAAAATAAGGTTCCAAAAGATTCCATGTTATCGACAGAAGTCAAGAGGTGCTGACCTTAGATTTCTCTCTAAATTTAGATTCCCGAGGATGACCACCTACAATCACGACCACCCAAAGAGACTGTCACACACAGTTTCACTTTGCTTTTTATCTCTTTTTCCACACTAACCAGGACAGACTACATGAGGAGATACCAGTTATTTTAAAAGCAAACAAGTCAACAAGCAAATTTGCCTGCCACAATTACTTGACAACAGTTTCCCATCAGAAAACAACAAAGTTACGGTTCTCTATTCTTGCTTTTAATAGCCCAGTAAAAAAGGGGATTCTCGGCTTACTGTGTGTCTTGTTTGGTGCCCCACAGACTGCAATAAAACTTCACTTTTATTGTTCTGCTTAGCAACCTCTTCTGAAGTGTCACGAAAATCAGCGACATCTTCAAACAAGAAAAGTGATTGTTTTTTTTTTTATCTGTTCACTGGCATCTTTATTCTGTGGTTTCAGGGATGAGATGATTAAATTTCAGGTCTATCTACACAGAAAGAAAGAATCACTGGAAAGTATGAGAACTTGTGAACATGGGTGTAGTTCTCCCACAGCCACAAAAGCCTGTGAGAGGATGGTTATGGGAGAGGGCTGACAAAAGGGGGAGGAAAATTAGGCTCGCCAGCATTCTTCTCATTTAAAGCTGTAACTACACAAAAAAGCACTCACGCAGACTGGGCTGGGTCTGCTTGCTGCTTACAAGGAGAGTCACTCTTGCATTCATGGTGGTGCAGTAATAACCTGAGCACCTTTTTTTTTCTCTATCATCCCTTTTCCCCTTGCTTTGCACACAAAAAGGCTCATGTCTTACTTATAGACATGATGAGCTTTGTGCATTTAAGGACTTTCCTTTTTCTGGTGGTTTCCATCGCTCAGGTTTTCATTGTTACATGTCAAGACGGAAACAGTGGTAAGTGAACCCTTCTGCTGTTTATTTTAACACCTAATTGCTGTTGATTTTAATGTGTTAAGTTGTCTGACCTTCAAACATTACCTTTGACTTTTTGATTGTTCTTGTGCAAACGATGAAGTAGTTCAGTTTGCTTGTATCAGTTCCTTTTCCCCAGTGATTTAAAGTAGTTTTCAGCAGAAACTCCTACAAGTGTGTTCTTTGAGATTTGTCAGATATTGTGAATCTTTTATTTGATATGTTAGTTATTTTGTTCCAAAGTGAAATTGGGACATTGTGCTGTTGAGAATTGCTGTTTCTGAACATGTAGAAAGAGCATGGAACATGTACACTGAAGTTACATCTCTTTATTTGATCATTGAAGAGTCAGTGTTGCCAAGAGAAGAGTCAACGTAGATGAAAGTATTTCCACTGGGGATTATCTGCAATTGGCAGTTGATCTCTGTATGTCAGGAAACAGTCCCGTGGGCATCTGTCATTGATTGAAAGTGATGTCATTCTCAGGCTCTGAAAATGTGCAGAGGAGGGAAATGAGCACCTTTGCGGTTTTACATTACTCCAGCACCACTCCACTTCTTTGGAACATTCATTAAGCGTTACCACAACCATTTCTTCCCCCCCTTCGAGCTACACGGTACATCTGTGAAAAGAATTTAGGCACCAGAGCTCACGCGCCTCTGAGGGAACACAGACTGCATGTTAATTCAGGGCAGATGTGAGGAGACATGAGAAGTAGAGATGCTGTTGGATTCTCTGAGTCACTGAGACTGTTGAGCTGCTGATGTTTTCACTTGGCAGCAGCAGAGCTGGAACACCTGAGTGTTCTTGTTTTACTTGAACTGTGCTTCCCCATTTTTTTCAAATGGGATGTTTGATCTCAAGTGTCGTCACAGGCACTATGTTGTTTCTACATATGATGTCATTGGCCACACTGAGCACTGGAAAGTTCATTTAATGGGCACCATTGACAGTGTTATTTATTTTTTTTTGTTGTCATTCCCTCTGGATAATTTTAGTTTTTCTTTCATTATATTATTAACTACAATGAGTTGGTTCTTTAAGGTCAGTTTCACATAAAGCAGACACAGATTGTGTGCTGGTATGACATCAATTAGAGCACCACCATGTGGTGAGCACAGTGCAGGGCCGAAAACATGCCTCTTACTGTTAGAGTGCACTTAAACAGAGCTGAAAAAATAAGTGAATACTAATAATTAATTATGTTATTTCAGAAAAAGGTGATTTTGAAGTGGAATTATTTTGTTGTTAACTAATTATATGAAGTTCAGAGAATTTAGAATCTTGACATGACTGCAGAACATAATGATTTTTTTTAAATAAATTCAGTATTCTTTCATTTTACATGACCTGAGAGAAGACTGTGAATTAATTCACTTAGTTGAAACCAGAGCAAGAGTTGTCAGAGACTTTGTTTTAATCAGCTCCTCCACCCTTGTTGGGGAACTGTCTCTGTCCATATTTGTTCATGTGAAACAGCACAGGGATCCTGCAGACTTCTTTCCATGGAATAGTGGTGGGAGAAGTGATTGCATTTCGACCAAATAAAAACAGTGGAAAGTTCATGGTTTTTGCAGACTAAGGGAAAATGTGGTTCACCAGCATTTTGAGACAATGTACTCATGTGTGAGGGGGCGATCAAGGCTCATTCCACACAATGGCCAGTAACATTTGTATGGAAAAATTTTTCATGTGTGGATTTCTTGGCATTTCATAACCGTCCATTTTAGCAGTTTGTGTAGCTGTGTGACTAGAGAATATGTTAACTAGTGTTGTGGGACAGTAAGAACTGAAGCTCATTGGAAAATGATGTATCATGTTATCCAGAACAAAATTCAACAGAGTAAAGTAAGATTTAAAGCACTCGCCGTGTGAGAAACACAAGCTTGAAGTGTAATATTGTATGTCTGTAATTACCCACACTCCATTTAATTAGAACTTTTATATGGACATTTGAAACCTCAAATTTAGTGTCACTGAATGTTGATGAAACAATATAATTGTAAGCAGACCCATGCTCTCAGACAACAAGGAGTCAGCAAAGGTCTGCGTTGAGCACATTGAGATTGCTGGAAAGAATTCTGAGGGAGCCAACTTTAGCGGAGTTCAAAAACAAAATACGGCGCTTAAAGACTGAAGACATGTTTAAAGCAAATGGTGAAAATTTTAGTCAGTACAGATGAAAGTCATATGCCTGCACATGTGTGGAACATTTGCTTTCAGAGGAACATAAGTTGGCAAATGAAATCAAGCGGGAGACTTTAAGCTCACAATTGGAAATGGTGACGCCAGCACAGATTACAAGGATAAAACAAAAAAAAAGAGCAGCCTTCATGTAAAACTCCCAATCTATATTAAAAGAAGCTGAAGTGTTTAAATAATACATCTAGTAAGGTTTAGGGATGTGAACATGGAAAAAGGAAAAAGAAAAAACAGCAATAGATCACTGACTCCAGTAACAAAAACCAGGAGTCTGTGCCGAAAGAATCGTGTTGCTGCACGTGTGTGTGTGTGTGTGTGTGTGTGTGTGTGTGTGTGTGTGTGTGTGTGTGTGTGTGTGTGTGTGTGTGTGTGTGTGCTCCTCCCAGACACTGACATAGCTGTAAAACATCTTCAAAGATGCCACTTACTCCTTTACATCAAAGAGACTAAACAGTCAGTCTGTGTGAAACCAGTGGCGCACTTAGCAGAGTTACATTTGTCTCATCACCAGGTTCCTCATTGTCATTGCAGCAAAAACCATAATTCGACTCTGAGCGGTTTTCCCTCACTGAGGGTAACATATAACCTGAAAGCAAATCAACAAACCCACATTAGGTCACTCTGTCCTCTAAATTGGTTCCAGTTGTTGTTGCCACATCACTGACATCGCAACAAATGGGCTGTTTTCTACCAAAGCTAAAACGTCCAAACATGTGAATTCAACCAGGTCTACAGACGGCTTTGATTAGAAACACATGCTGCATTTTTGAGCTATGACTTGATTACACGCCTCTTTTCTTCCAGAGTTTAAGGGGGTCGGGCTCACAGGATCGTACACTGTTTTGAGTTAGAGGAAGACTTGAGTTTTATCAGTTGCTTGATGTGTCCTGTCTGGCACTGAACCTGAGACGGCTTGGTGACAACAATGATGGAGTTGATAGTTTTTTAATGCAGCTTGTGGCTATGAGGACCACTCCATGGGAACTTCTTATAAACCAAATTATTGCAGTCAGCAAATGGAGACGCAGGGTGGAGGGATGACTTCCAGATGTTAAAAAAAGTCACAGTATTTGGAAAGTATTAAAAAAAGATAGTTGGAAAGGAAAGATGGTTGATGTAAGACCTAACATGTCAATATTGCTTTAGGGTGACTTGTGCATGGATGCATATGGTTGTTATTAGCTCATGGTGTGCCCAAACAGTCTGGGAGCATGTAATCTCTCTTATCTTTACTCTGAACACCTCCACAGGTTCAAATTAAACTGACTATTTGGTCTAAAGCCATGCAATTATTTCTCTTCCTGTCACTGTTTCCTGGTGTTTGATTGACACTTACCCACCTGTCTTCTCTGTGATCCCCTGAGTCTGTCCACCAAGGCAACATAAATAATGTGTGTGTAAAGAAAGTACTACATTTGTTTTAATCCAGTTAATAAAAATGTGCCAGTGCTGATCAAAGAACCATCAATGTTGCACATCATAACTTAATAACTATCGCTATTTGTGCTTGAGTTTTGTAGCTAGTTAAGTAGCTATGTACGTGCTCTCTACTAATGTAGAGAAACAAAATTTAGGGGCTCTACACTAGTTCTATACATAAGGATCAATTTTCTTTAAAAAATCAGAAGAAAGCTTTAATTACATTAGCTCCATGGATAACAATTCAATGTCTGGACAGCAGAAATGTTCCATGCTGTCTGCCAGAACTGTCTGAAAGTTGATAATAGTGTTGATGGAGACTGGAATATCCTCATGTGGCAATGTCTTAGAGCAAAAACATGTCAGCCATGTTTTACATTCGCAGAAGTAGCAAGGATTCCTACCTAAGGGCACTAGCTCGTTTTTCATTGCTTGTAATGATAGTGTGGAGATACACTTTTTATCCATCATTGTCTGTTCTCTGGATTCTTGCTCTTCTTCAGCATCCTCTGCTTGCCCTCCTGATTTCTGTGGTGGTGTCTGTTGTTCTGGTTTCCATGTCAGCTGGGCTAGGGTTTGGGTTAGGCTTTGGTGAAATTACATTGTCAGTTAAGTACAAAATGTAACCTTGGTGATGCCAAACTCATGGCTGAGTGATGATGGTTGATAGAAGTAATTCCTCTACAAAAAGAAGAAGAAAAAAAAGACAAGAACTCTTTGTATTTGAATGTTTAGATTTAGAGTAGAGAAGAGTGACTAATAAATATTATAACAAGAATGACAAAAGAAGCTAAACTAAGCTAGGCTAAGATGTTGAAAAAATATGAGGAATGGGCAGGAACTGCAACAGGCTGCAGGCATGTCAGCGCATGTGCACAAAGAAAACCCTAATGATGTCACTGGGGTTGTGACTGAAAGAAGTCATCAAATAGCATGGGGGAGGGTCTAAGGGAACATGCCATTCATTTTCATTATGGGAAATGCAGGATTTAGCGTATTTGTGGCCTCACTAATACTAAGGCCTTGCAGCTTAAGTTTTGCTGAACCTTTAATGTGTCTTTTTCAATATTGCAATTTAATAGAAGCGCAATACAAAACCCCTTTAATCATCATCTGTCAACAATAAAACAGCAATATTGTTCTTCTCTGCATGGCAGGCAAACAAAAAATGACAACCATGTTAATGCATTGAGAAATCATCCAACACTGGTGCACAGTGAAGTCTGAACAGTGAGTGTTTATACAGCTGGATTTAATTTTTCCTGGAGATCAGGGGGACGTTCGCCCTCTGAAGCTTATCCTCTGTAGGTTGGCAGGTCTTAGTGTAATACAGAACTCCCTGCGAACATGTTCTTTGTCTCTCCCCTGGTGACAATTTCAAAGGATGCTGTAATTGCTTTAAATCTTCCTAGTCTATAAGAAGTTATTTCCCATCTGGGATCCCCTGCCCCCTGTGTGTGTGTGTGTGTGTGTGTGTGTGTGTGTGTGTGTGTGTGTGTGTGTGTGTGTGTGTGTGTGTGTGTGTGATAGATAGAGAGAGAGAGAGTGTAATGCTCTTGGCCAGGTGATGGTTCAGTGAATTAGATTACCATTGCTGCTGAACGAATTTTCAAACTGAGCAAAGACTTTCATTGCCATAATAGGAAATGGATATGTGACTCAGAACAATGCTCTTAGCTGTTATATAACAGCAGTGCACTTTGCCATAAATTTGATGTTTTTTTTTTAATTAAACACAACCAATTTAAAATATTCATGAATTCTTGAGAACAGGATAATCTTGTCTGTCGGATCTTGTCAGATTCTCAAACGCTATGCTTACTTGTCTAAATGCCACAACATAGTGACCATGGGCCATAATTGCAGGTTGTGGTCCAGCCTAAATTCTAAGTTGTAGCTACATTGTGTATATTACAGCTTCTGTGGGTGAACAAGCGGAGCTACTTGGGTGTTGGTGGGTGACGAGAGTTAGTGATGTGTCCCAAGTTATGTTTAGGCCCTTAACAACATGTTGGACAGCTGATTGACTTCACAGTGAAATGCCTCATGTCAGTGCAGTAGAATGTCTTGATGTACTTCTGACTGCAGGCAGTCAGTCACTAAAACTGTAGGAAGTACATGTTAAATGTAATAATATTAAATGGCATGTTCTTGTACCAATGATTAATTTATAGTTTGAAGGTTAGTTCTGGAAACATAACACAGCTTCATGCTGGTTGTTTATGATGGATCTCTTCACTGAGTTGGACCCAGTAGGTTGGAATTCATCTTCAGTGTCAAGACTTGAATGTCTGACTGATGTATTTATATGTCTATACCAGATCAATGGAACAAAGTGTTAACACAGAGAGAATTTCAGACAAAATTAATCACTATGATGAATGTATAATGATCTTTCATCGTATAAATATGGATTTGCACTAAAACCCTCATGTTCAGCCAGAGTAGAGATCCAACACACGTAATGCTGGAGCCTTTTCTGTTCAGCACTGCCAAATCTCAGCTGAGGGTATAATGTTTCTTGAAATGTCTTCTATAATTACAATCTTCTTGTGTGAAAGGCAGATATGTATATCAGCAGGAAGAAGTATTAAGTCTTTAGCTCTGTGAAGAATTAATCAGAGGAGATAAAACAAAAGGTGAATTGTTGGTCAAACTTTGACTGCAGGTGCCCCACATATCAATGGAAGGAAAAGAAGGGCTATATTTAGACACACATTTTTTTTTTTTTTTTTCCAATGGATGATCATCTGTAAATAGTGTTGCCATTTGAGGTTTCAATGTAGGGAATTTAAAAAAAAAAGGACCAGTTGGGAAATAAGTTATTCATTAAAAAAAGAAGGGAACATTCTTTAAACACAATGTGAGTCTGTGTTGCTCCTCACCCCACTGGCTGCAATGTCCAGTCAGTGTTCCCAAACACTCACTTTTCACATTGAGTTCAGACCATTAAGATGTGGAAATGTCTGCTTGTAGCCGGTGACTCATGGCTGCCATTGGACTATTTGATGATTTCATCAAATGGGTAAACCACTGCTGCAGGGAAGTGTCCTGAAGAGCTGAAGTTTACGAGAATTTGAGTTAACTAACAAAAGAAAAATATTAAACATGAAATAATTTCATCAGAATTCTATTTCTATATTCTATTTGTTTCTGTTAGAACTTATTTTTATAAAAGATGGCACGGCTCCAGGTGGCAGCTCCCGTCATCATAAAATACTCAAGTCTCTACGCACTCTATGTGGTTTTAAGCACACTGTTCATTGTACCTTATTGGTTTACTGCACCTATTCTGTTCACTGCATCTCACATTCTATCTTGCACAACAGTCTATACTATACATGTTTTATTGCTGTGTGTCATGCTGCTGCTATATTGTAATTTCTATCTATCTATCTATCTATCTATCTATCTATCTATCTATCTATCTATCTATCTATCTATCTATCTATCTATCTATCTATCTATCTATCTATCTATCTATCTATCTATCTATCTATCTATCTATCTATCTATCTATCTATCTATCTATCTATCTATCTATCTATCTATCTATCTATCTATCTATCTATCTATCTATCTATCTATCTATCTATCTATCTATCTATCTATCTATCTATCTATCTATCTATCTATCTATCTATCTATCTATATCCCTAAGGAATTAATTTGAATCATCATTAATATATTTTAATTTGAATTATTCAAGTTGAATAATTGGATTTAAAAACTCAAACTAAATAAATTAAATTAAATTAAATTATTGATGCAATTCAGACTCCGTTTTCCAGTGATCCAGATCTTTAAGCTTACATTCAAAGAGAAATAATTCAGATCCAGTTTCTAGTGACACCGACTCACTAATCTTCACAAGCATCCATCCTTTAGTTGTTTGGAAGGTAAAACATTTCAACAGCTAGAACAAACAAATCAAAATGCACACACAGTGATTTACATTTCGCTAGTTTTAAACTTATAGCCATATGCATGACACAAAATACTAGCACTTTGCAAAATATACATCATTAAAACCAAGCCACATGGATTTACCTAAAGAAACAGTATCTTGCAGAATAACCTTGTAATTTCTGGGGGTATATAGACATTTCCACTCACTCTTCATTTAATCAGCCACATCAGTTGCATCCCAACAAATACTTCAGGTTAACACAGTTTGAACTGTGTTGTGCATCATGCCAGTCTTTATTTACCTGGGGTAAATTAGAACTCTAAGTACATGCTTTGAGACTTGATTTCTACGTAATCTACTCCTTCTTGTTTGTAAGTCTGTTTCTGATGTGGCCTGATGTTTGGGGGAGTAAACTTCAAGCAGGGAATAAAACTGGAGAGGAGGAAAATCATTTAATCAAAACTATAACTATTGGAGGGGGCCACAGTTGCAGATGAAAGTGGAAAGAATGTGGGCATGCTAGACAGGATGAGGAGGAGGAAGAGAACAAACAAGATAAAAAATAGTCAAAGTAAGGACAGAAAATAAGATCTGGAGTCTGTAATTTGAGAAAAAAAAACATCAATAGAAGGGTAGAATGGTGTGGAAGAAGTAGCAGTAAGAGACGTCTAGAGGATTGTTTGGTACGTGTCATCAAGGGCAAACTCTAGAACAGGAAGTCATGTCAGGATGGAATTTCCTCTGAAAGACCACATGTTTCAGTTCTGGTCATTAATGACAATGGTCGATAAGATTTGTTTTTCTTGTTCTTAATTTTTACAGTATAACTACAAACTTTTTTGTGTAGCCATAAAGATTAATATGTTGCTAAGGACAAAATTTTAAAAGTGATTGATAGCCTATTGCGACACATCTTTTTTAGTAAATATCAAAATCAGGTCAGCTGGCAGTTTGTTAGCTCTGAAGAACTGAAGACAACTAAGATTATTGCCTTTTTCTGGTTGGATTCTGCCTTTTGGAAACACATTTCTTCATCTCACACAGCTGTTTTATGACATGCTTAGAGAAGTATGCAACTGTTACTGATAGAAGGGAGGAGTTACAGCAAACAAACTGCAGCAGATCTGCCAAGAACTAATCCACCGCTTGGCACTGATGACACTGCAAGAATGCTCTCAAGATACAAGTCGAAAAATGTGGCTCACTGGTTGTTTGTTTTCCATAACACAAGAACATGGGTCAAAAATATGGACATCACATTTCTCCTATTAGTGAAATGTAGGTCTGTATATTTGTGTGTGTGTGTGGTGTGTGAGGAGAGAGGGGGGTGGGGGTGGGGGCAATATTTGTAACTAAATCTACCTACAATTGAATTTGGACAGAACTGGCTAGCAAAAAGTTTTATGAAGTAACATAATGTCTCATTGTTTGATTATTTTACGTTTCCAAAGTCATAAAGAGACTCCAGACTCCAGCTATAATGCTGTTTATACACAACACACTTACTTTACTGTGAGAAGTATTACACCTAAAATATCATGCAACTGCATCCTAACCCATATGATTCAGACTACTTGTAAAAAAATGATGCATAATAAGAAGTATTAAATGGAAACTAAAGTGCAAAACAACTTGATCTCAAACAATAGCCTTTAAATTAATAATGTACGGACCATATGGATTATACTCATGAGTATAGCATGGACTGTATACTGAGAGCTCCTACTCCCAACAAATTTAGGAATTATAAAAGAAGGATCACTTCAATCTTACAGCATTACTATAACCCTGTGTTTTAGACACATAAAGAAATTGTGACCAGGATGTGTACTGAGCAGAATATGTTACAGTTGAAAACTGAATTTGATCAGTGTTCTGTTGTGGATAAGTGATAAAAGACTGTGGTTCTGCTGATGCAACCCTTTTCAAAGGAGATCTCAATGGCCACATCTTAGCCAGGCCCCAGTGACCTTTCCAGGCTAAACTGCATCACAGCAGTACCCTCCTGACCTCTTCACCTCTCATCTCTGCCTCTGCCTCTGTCTGTCTCCAGCATTTAGAAAAATGTAGGCTGCAGTAAACTTCAAGGGTTCCATTTAGCAATAAAGGGAAAGTGATAAATCCGTGTACCCCCAGGGGCCTCAGCCTGAGTGATGTCACCACGGGGAAGGGGCCTTGCAGTGCTGCAGTGTT